>CM049428.1:12868349-14118349 GCA_026929855.1 Poa annua
CTACACCAGTCTTATGCCTACCAGATCTAGAGAAAGATTTCCAAGTCTATTGCGACGCTTCATATCGTGGTCTAGGAAGCGTATTGATGCTAGAAGGCAAAGTTGTGTCTTATGCCTCAAGGCAACTCAAAAATCATGAAGTAAACTACCCCACTCATGATCTAGAGTTAGCTTATGTAGTACATGCCTTGAAAATATGGAGACCTTATTTATGGGGAAAGCGATGTGAAGTATTCACAGATCATAAAAGCCTCAAATACTTCTTTACTCAGAAGGAATTAAACATGCGACAAAGGAGATGGTTAGAATTGATCAAGGACTATGATTTAAGTCTACAATACCACCCAGGGAAAGCCAATGTAGTGGCTGATGCCTTGAGCCGTAAGACTTATGTAAACGGACTCACGGCAGGAGAATTGCCTGAAGATCTATGTAAAGGATTTAAGGACCTTCGATTGGAAGTGGTACCTGAAGGATTCGTAGCATCCTTAGAAGTTCAACCTCTTTTGTTTAACAAAATCAATGAAGCTCAGATAGAGGATAAAGCAATAAAAGAAATCAAGAAGAACCTAAGTAAAGGCAAGGCCAGAGACTTGAGAGAAGATGAAGAAGGAACTGTATGGTATAAAGAACGCATATGTGTTCCTGATAATACTGATCTTAGGAAGTTAATACTTCAAGAAGCTCATGACTCACCTTATTCCATACATCCGGGTAACACCAAGATGTATATGGTGTAAAGAGTGGTATTGGTGGATCAATTTGAAGCGAGATATTGCTGAATACATTGCAAAGTGTGACGTCTGCAGTCGTGTGAAAGCAGAACACCAAAAACCAGCGGGATTGCTGCAACCCTTGCTAGTAACAGATTGGTATGGATTTTATCACTGGTCTGCCTAGGACTAAATCAGGGTATGATTCTATTTGGGTTATAGTCGATCGTCTGACGAAGGTAGCTCACTTTGTACCCGTGAAGACTACTTACAATAGTGCCAAACTAGCTGCCATCTATATGAAGAGGATTGTGTGTCTACATGGTGTTCCCAAGAAAATTGTGTCCGATAGGTGTACTCAGTTTACCTCTCATTTCTGGAATCAATTACATGAATCATTGGGAACCAGATTAGAGTTTAGCACAGCATTCCACCCACAGACGGATGGACAGACAGAAAGAGTAAACCATATCCTAGAAGATATGCTAAGAGCATGCGCTCTAGATTATAAGTCTAGCTGAGATGATAATCTCCCATATGCTGAGTTCTCTTACAACAACAGCTATCAAGCGAGCATAGAGATGTCGCCATTTGAAGCCCTGTATGGAAGGAAGTGCACTACACCACTACTATGGAGTGGTGTAGGAGAACGTAGTTTGTTCGGACCAAACATAATCAAGGAGGCTGAGGAAAAAGTCATACTGATTGAGGACCTTTTAAAGATAGCACAATCCAGACAGAAGAGTTATGCAGACTCCAAAAGAAGGGAAGTCACTTATGAAGTAGGCGATCGAGCCTATCTCAGAGTTTCACCTATGCGTGGAGTAAAAAGATTTGGGATCAAAGGAAAATTGGCACCTAGATTTATTGGACCGTTCAAGGTATTATCCCGCAAAGGAGAGGTAGCCTATGACTTTGGAACTTCCGGAAGCACTTTCCGCAGTTCACAATGAATTCCATGTCAGCCAGCTAAAGAAATATCACCCAGAAATGGCAGAGACACTGCTAAGAGATACGGTACCCCTAGATGAAGTACAACTAGAAAGTGATCTCTCTTATGAAGAAAAACCCATAAAGATTTTGGAGACAGCAGAGCGTGTCACCCGAACCAAGACCATCAAATTATGTAAAGTACAGTGGAATCACCATTAAGAGGAAGAAGCAACTTGGGAAAGAGAAGATGATCTGAAAGAAGACCACCCTCACCTATTTGCTAGCCAATCCGAATCTCGAGGGCGAGATTCATCTTAAGGGGGTTAGGCTTGTAACATCCCAAATTTCAGAAAAATTTAAAACCTTGCATTCATGCATCATCTTCATTTAAACTTGTCATTTGAATCACATATGATTTAAATTAAATTTCTTTTATATGTTTAAATTGATTTTAAGTCCACAAAATTGTTATTTGAATTTATAATAATATTCCTTTTTTATTTTATTTTTACTTTAGACAAAAATACTACCAAAAGGTTCTATTTTTAATAAGCTTTTCAAATTATATTTTTATGAATTTTTCTGAGAAGTTTTGATATAGTTTTGAAATTGTTTTGTATTCACAAGATTTAAAACAGAAAATTTATTTGTATAAAAAAAATTGAGTCGGGCCAGCCTTCCAATCCAAGTGGGCCGAAGCCCACCCCACCGCGTGCACGTCGCTTCCAGCCCGCCAGCAGCCCAGCGCCACCCCTCTCTCTCTCTCTCACGGATAGGTGGGTCCCACCTATCATCACCCCCGCGGCAACGTCTCCTTCCCCAAATCGCGCCCACGACCTCGCCGAGAAACGGCCGAATCGATTCATTGATTCCCGGCGATTTACTCCTCCTCTTACCATGCTGATTCCTCCTAAAAGACCCCCTCGATCCCCTCTCTTATTTGCCCCAAAACTCTGTGCCCGAGAGCCTCAAGGCTGCCCGCACGAGACCCCGACATCCAGTCGCCGCCGTCGGTAAAAACCACACCGGGTGCTCAACTCCGGCCACCTCGGACTTTCCCTCCTCCCCTTTTCGCTTTGTTTCTCACTTGCGCATCGTTGTGACACGTTTTCGCAATTTATTTCGCAGCGTGTCGTCGCATCGGTGCTGTAGTGCCCTTGCTTACGAAAGCAATGGCACATATGAATAGTGCGAAGACTTGGATCACATAAGTCCCGCATTCTCCAATAAGATGAAATATCACAGTACAATGTCATAATTTATTACAGAACGAGACGAATGATCCAAAAAAAAAATCCTTACAACTTAGCATAGCAGAATGCTAGCTGAATAAATAGTTCACACTTTATTTCAGAGTTCAAACGCAAAACTAAATATAGCATGGAGCTACATCTTCTCCATGAAGCCACTGGCAAATCATGTTGGTTGTAGCTCGAAGACGACCCCCTTACTCCTCATTCGGACATTCTGCAAGTTTTAGTTGCAACCCAGCTATAAAGGGTCAGCACAATTGAATTGTGGTGGCAAGTGACTTTAATTCCTAATGTTCTATTAAGCTATATCTATATGCTTATTTGGCTGGTGGAGCTCAAGGCTATTGCGCAAAGCACATTTTCTCCTACTTTTGATAAACAACTTTTTGAGTTCAAAATCTTCTCTTTAAGGGACATCTCGAGACAAGTCCATGTCTCCTACCCATGTTTACCCAACAAAATTTTATTAAGAAATTGGGATGAAGAGATTTTCAGAACACAGCCTTGTGTAGCTACTCAAATTGTCCGATGCCGGGGACACGGCTAAGATCTTAGGTTCTAACTCTCGAGAGGGTGTGCACTTTCACCATTAGACTCAATCAACCCAAACTATCCTCTACACTCCTTTAGTGAGAAGGAAAAAAAGAAGATCAAGACGAGACTTTTCAGAAGTTGCTTTCCCATGATCATACTAAGAGATTACCACCATCCTATCAACTCTACCACCATCAATCTCTTGACCCAGGTCCACATCAACTTACTCCATCAAGACAGAGCCCATATTGACCAATGGTTGCACGATAAGCAAAGACTCAGTGTAAACTTAAATCTCATAGCCCTGGGTGGCCTACCACAAGTGAGCAACTCAGGTTAACACCGCATATCATGGCCCCAAGTAAGTGGAAAATATCTTGGGCGAAGACAACCATGAAACTTGGCCCTGAGAAGCCACTCAACTTGAAACCTCCTCGATCGACCCAATCCACCCAGGCGTTAAATTAATTTAGTGGAAATTTTCATTTATCACATCAACCATAAAACAATCATTTTTGCAGCAGGTACTTCCACTAAATTATAATAGGGGTCTAATCTGGAATTTCTAAGGGGAAACCTAAAAGGTTTGCATAGCATACTACAATCTCCCAAAAACCTATCATGCATACTACTTTTGCAAATACTGCTAGAAAACACTAGATATGCAATAGAATAAAATAGTAGGTGTTTTATGAAGTCACTTGCCTTATGAAAGTTGTCGTTTCTCTCACACTCTTGTCGAAGTCAATGGGTGCTCCCCGTTTCAAACTATATAGTAAAAAGGACACCCAATAAACAAACAATTCAACAAACACAAAACATATTGAACAAAACAAGCGTAACGAGTCTTCTTGGAAGGGTTTGGTCAAAGGTGTCACCTAATTCAATATACAAAAAGAATTAATGTGTTTGGGTTTAGGGTTTTGCCAAGGGATGGTCTGGAGTCAAATAACACTTTCAACTCGAGAAGGTTGTATGGGTGTTTCCAAGTTTTCTAATGAAATGGTCTTCAACAGTTTGCCCAAAGGGATATCATGAAGACTTAATCACAATTTAAAAGCAAGGTTTAACACTTTAGTACAACTGTAAACATTTAATTTCATTTACCCAAGATTATGTTTAGAAATAAACTTAACCAAAATCAAATTCAAGAATTTCTTACTTTTCTCATATCTATACATTTTTAATTCCCAACTTCAAAGTTTGTAGTATTAATAATAACTTAGTTATTTAAATTGTTATAACGTTTTAAATCACATTTTTAGTAACACCTAATTAATCAAATGCATTAAAAACCCTTGTAAAGGAACTAGAACTATTTAAAAGGTTTTAACAAAACTTACTTATTCATGTTATGAAATATATTAATAAACAGGAATTTGAGCTTTCTCCGGACAAGGACAATTAGTTATGCCTTTGGTACAGAGTAATAAGTTTTAAATTAATAAACCTTATATTGTGCTAAAATAAATCAAATTAAGTCTCTGACCTTTAAATTCATTTTAAATTGTTCAAACATTATTTATAACGAAATTTTATAAATAGGGTTAATAGGCAGAGGGCATTTAATTAAGTTCATAGTAATTTGATTAAATCAAAAATAATATTTCTATTAGTAGTTATGTCCAAAATAGTCAAACTATTCAAAATAAACATACAATAAATTAATCATCAAAATAATTATCAAAATTATTTTATAATAGATGCAACATATTACACATTTTATAGAGTGTCTAAAACAATTTTATTTGCAATTTTTAGAATTTACTGATCTAAAGTTATTACAAAAATACTCGAATTCACCATTTGAAATTTGAATATTTTAAACTAGGTCAAATTTGAAATTTAAAAGTTCCAGCAGGTTCTACTTGTCGAGGGCTTCAATTTGATATAAAATTTGTCCAATTTGGGTCAAGGGTTAAAAAGTTATGATAATTCTAAGTGGTAGGGGCTTTTCTGCAAAACTGCCATTTAATCTGATTAAAAGAAATTAATATCCACGTGTGCGCTGACTGGGCGCTGACTGGACCTGACATGGCTGCTGACTGGGTCGCTGACGTGGATAAGTGAAACGGTCTGGATCGTCAGATCCAGATCTAACGGCCAGAAAAGAATCGTACCGATTCGTTTGAAGTGTTCTAATCCTAACCGTTGAAGATAGATCGGACGGACAGAGGAGAAGAAGCTCACCGGGTGGCGCTTTCGGTCACCGGAGACGAGGCAGACGACGGCGGCGGCTCGGTCGTGGACGGCGCGGTGGCTCTGGTGCTTCCCCGAGCCTCCGTTGGTGACGACGAGATGCGGTGCGGCGCGGCGGGCTCGATGGTGGCGACGACGTCAACTCGTGCGTCCTCGGGCGGTGGCGAGACGCGGTCGGGATTTCCTCAAACGCCGGCGAGCGTCAGTGAACTCATTCCACTCCAACGACTGCGGAAGAAATTCGACCAAGGGGTCACGGAGGAGCGCAAGGACAAGGGAAAAAGGAAGGAGGGGGGTCTCGGTCCCGTTCGTGCTCACCTCGTCGCTAAAGCAGAGAAAAACGGCGGCGGACTCGCGTTGCTCCGGCGAGCTTTTTCCGGCAGTCTGGGGCAAGATTTCTTAGGGTTTTGAGGGGCGATGAGAGAGGAGGGTGCGGGGTTTTAAATGGGGCAGGGGAGGGAACCAATCCCGCAACAACCTCGCCGGATTTTTGGAAAGAATCGGGGGCGTGAATCTCGGCCTGAGGGAGACGACGATGACGTCACGCTGACGTCACCCTTCCTTTTTCTTTTCTGATTTTTATTTTATTATTTCATAACTTTTAATTTAAGTGTCCAAATGCAGTCAAACAAATTTCTAAAAATTCGTAAAATTATTATCTTTGAGTTAAACCATTTGTGGGCATATTTTAAACATTTTTGAAATTTAATATTTTTGAAAAATTCATTAAATACCAATTTGATACTAAATATCAATTTTGAAATTATAAATTAAATTAAGTTTTCTTTTGGCTAAATAAATTTGTAAAATACCCATATTCAAATATGTTTTGGAATTAAGTTATCTAAACTCATATTCTATTATTACATAAAATCTAGCTTTAATAGACTATTAAATCACATATTATACCTATTTAAATTAAGTAGAGAAAATGTATGTAATCATTTTTAATTTAAAGTATTTTGGGCACCATTTTATTTATAATAAGATAACTCAATTGAAAGCTTCAAACCCACTTTGGAAAAGATTTTAGATTTAAATTCACAAAAATATACTCCTAAAAATTATTTTATGTTTTGAAAATAAATGAAGATCATTTTAAGCTAATGAAATGTAATTGGATAATCCATTTATATGAAACATATGAAGTTATTAAAGTTATAAACTAGAGGTTGAAATTTCAACATTATGTTTTTGTACTTAGTGGAACTAAAGAAAAACCATTTGGCAAATGGACCTTGTTTTAAATTATTTAAAATAACACTTGTAAATACCATTTTAATTTATGAATAGCTATGGCTAAGTGGTGGAAACAAATATTTATAAGGAAACCTTTTATTATAATGAAATGGTTTGAAATTTTCGTAAAAACATTTGTCAAATTACATATTGAGGTTTAATAACTACAATGGATAATAAATAGTTTAACTTGGATCAACTTTTGGAAGTAAAGATCTTTTCAAGATAATTGAAATATTAAATCTCTTCTAGATGCTTGAAGTCTTTTATAATTGGTTCTCTTATGCATTTTAATATTTTATTTTAATCAGAATAAAAGTTTTAAATTTTTGTGATTTTTAAACATTCCAAAATATTGGGATGTTACAGGTGCACACCCGAAGCAAACCGCCGCCACGCCCAACTCCGGCGAGCAACCGAGGACGAACCAAGAAGCTCCGATCGTCTCCACCTCTCCATCGTCACCGTGTCGACCTCCTCTTTCCTCGCGTAAGCTCCGTTCGTCCCCTAGGCATTAGGTGCGCCGTTTTCGTGAACTCCGTCAAGGGCACCGCCGTGGTTAGGTCACCGGAGACGACTCCAGCGGGCCGTGCCGCTCGTTTTAGACACTTTAGATGTCGGCCATTAGATATAGATCCTACAGTTGCTTTTTATTTTCTTTTAAATTCGAATCGGTATGCTGAGTCAGCGCCGCGTCAGCGCAACGTCGGATAAAGAAATTCGGCGATTTTCCTAAATTGATTTAATTGGCAGTTTTGCAAAAAACACCTTGCATACTAATTTTATCATTACTTTTTATCTGTTTAGGCAAATTCAAATATTTTTATATATTTGAAATCCTTAGAACCAGTAGAATCTTATGGCTTCATTAGTTTTATGTTTAGACACATTCAAAAATTTCAAATATTCATGTGAATAGTTTAAGTGTTTTTTACATCACTTTAGTTAGAAAAATTATTTTTGATTAAATCAAATTGCTAAAAATTTGTTTAGATGCCCTCCGTCCAATAGCCCTTTTTACAAATTTTGGTTATGAAATTTTATTACAGTAAACTAAAATTCTTGAGTTACCCTTTTTATTCATGTCTAAATAATTGAAAACAAATTAAGATTATCATCATGCATACTTCATAAAAATTCTAAGAGATAAATATACTAATTTCTTGAAATTAAATTATTGCATCTCATGCATAGCATAATTTTGTATGGTTATGTTGCTTGTGTGTTTATGTGTGGCATTTTATTTTGTTAGACTATTCGGAGGGAAATGAGGGTCTTTGCAACTGTAACTGCTGCACTCCCGGTTGCCAAGGCAAGTGGCACACCTCATAAAAGTCCTATTATTTTTCTATGCATGCGTAGATTATTTTTCTATAAGCATGTGTAGGATAGTATTGCTATGCAAGCCATGTTTAGACTTCCTTATTCCTGTGTCTAGGTTCCTATGCAACAATCAGTAGAATTTTGATGCTATGCTAAACAATTTTTGATGAAATGTTAATTCTACTAAGTTATGAATGAAATACCTGGGTGGAAAGTGGTTTTGCATGGTTTATGTTGAGTGGGTTCCCAAGGGTTTACCTGTGGGATTACACTTGTGGACGGCCACCCAGGAACAGAGGAATCTGAAGACCTCCGAATGACGATTGCTTCCCGTCCAGCCATTGCCAATATGGGCTCTGGCTTGATCAACTAAGCTGCGTGGAATCCCCTCGGCCTGACAGGTGGTGGTAGAGGATTTGTAGGTGGAGCGCGTCAGGCCGTTATTGGGAGGGAAAATGCTTCTGAAAGATCTCGTCTCATTCCTCTCCTTTTCCTTAACACTTCCAGAGTGTATAGGATAGTTTGGGTTGAATGGGTACAATGGTAAACGTGCACAACCTCTGCAGAGTTAAAAATCTAAGTACTTAGCCGTGTCTCCGGTACGGACAAGTTGAGCACTGAACGAGGACGTCAACGGAGGATTCAACCATTTCAACTTCTAAATTAAAACTTGAGGGGTGAAAAAGGGTAGAATGAGACTATGGCTTTCATACCATATTTGTCTCAACTAGGTAAAGTTGTTTCAAAGAGTCAGGGAAAAGCTTGCTTTCTGCAAAATAGCCTTGAGCTCCACCAGCCAAATAAGCATATAGGTTATAGAATTATTCCTCTAAGTGTCCACCATAGTGTCACTTGCAAGTTCCATTTTTAAATGGTTCTGACCCACGTTGTTGTAATATTTTTCTTATTGCAGACTGTTCTGATGACGAGTGAAATTTTCGCTAAGGGTTTCGAGTCTTCAACCAACATGCTCGCCTTTGGCACATGCTGATGATGGGGACTCCATGAAGAATAATTTTCCGATGTCTACTTTGTTGACTGCTAGCTTTACGATATGCAAGTTGTAATGAATATTTTTCTAAGTCAGGATCAGTATTGTAATAAATTGATACCTTGTTCTGATATTATATCGTAAACTATGTGTACAAACGAATCGATCCAGTGATTTGCACTATACACAGGTACCTGCCATATTTTAAGTGCAGGTACACTACATTATAATCATCCATATTACGTGTATTTCACTATCTTTCACATAACTAGTGCACCTATACATCTGACAAGTATATTGGGTGTGTTGGGGACACAAGAGACTTTTAATATCTTAATTGCAGGGTTGCATGAGAGGAATATCTTTGAACTCTACCTCCCTGAGTTTGATATACCTTGGGTGATTCACTTAAGGGAAACGCAGCTGTTCTACAAACCTCTGCTCTTGGAGTCCCAACATTGTCTACGAGAATAGAAGCATGCGTAGACATCAAGCTATTTTATGGCGTCGTTGCCGGGGAGGTGAGCGGTTGAAGATATCTCCTTTAGATCCTGTTGTTACTACTTTTTGTTTCTTGTTTTTATTTTCACTAGTTAGGCTTAATTAACGGAAAGACGTCACCTAGAGGGGGGTGAATAGGCGATTTAAAACTTTTTTGAGGAGCCGGAATATCGGTCTACGAATGACCTGGAAATTCCGGTATGCTTGATAAAGGCGGAATAAAACTAGAGATTTACTTTGACAAGCATACAACCTAGATAAATATACTAGGCTCACCTATGTGCACCAACAACTTATGCTAAGCAATACAAGTAACAAGGTGCTAGCTAGCAAGATAGATGACTTCAAGCACGAAGGCTATCACAATGTAAAGTGCATAAGTAAAGAGCTCGGGTGTACGTCTCGTTTGGAGACGAGGATGTTATCCCGAGTTCCACCCAAAGGATGTGCGTATCGTTTGCAGAGGTGTGCGAAACCACAACAGGTTAGCCGCAACGCCACAAAGGCTCACCTTCTTCTCCTGATGAACTCAACCACAAAAGATTATGAGTTCACCTTCCACTATTGATCCCCTTTGGGGCGGAGATCGAATCCCATACAACACTCTTGAGGCACACACCCACAACTTAATTGGGGGCATCCAAGTCTTGAGGCACACACCCACAACTTAATTGGGGGCTCTCAAGTGACCACAAAAGGTCTTGACGACAAAAGGTCTTGGCCACAAAAGGCCGGCCACAAAAGGCGTCTAGGGTCCAAAGACCCAAGAGTAACAAGCTCACAAGTATCACCACCATGAATCCTCGTGGAGAGCTCAAACCGATGCAAATGCAATGGCAAGAGCACACGAAGTGCTCAAGTCCTTCACTCTCAAATTCCAACAAAACAACAAATGTTTATGAGGGAATAAGAGAGGAATAACAAAGGAAACCACAAAGGAGTCAAATCCTTCACTCCCAAATCCCACCAAAAGCAACTAAATCTTTTGGGGGGAGAAGAGAGGAAGAACAAAGAGAATAACCACAAAGGAACTCCAAGATCTAGATCCACTAGATTCCCCTTACTTAGAGGAGAGATGGATTGGTATGATTGTAGATCTTTATCTCCTCTCAACTTTCCCTAAAGAATATGCAAGAATCTATGGAGGGATTGAGAGAGAAGTGAGTTTTCCAAGGTCAACAAAGGAGTAGGAGAGAGGGGAAAGTCGTGCTGCCTAAGATTGGCTGAGGAAGAAGAAGGGGAGAGGTAAAATACCACTCCGGGAAAAATAGCCGTTGGCTGTTTTGACACTCGGAAATTCCGGTATAAGGGAGACTCGGATCTTCCGGTCACCCGGAAATTCCGAGTCCATGAAATTTCCGAGCTGAATTTCTGTTTCGAGTCAGTACCAAATCCCAACTTTTCCTTAGCCGTTCTGGAGGGTTCTTTCTGGGTGCACTCGGAAATTCCGGTATATGGAAATTTTCGAGCACAATTTCCGGCTCGCGTCAGAACCCTTTTTCTCCTTTCCTTAGCCGTTTTTTTGGATGAGCTGGGGAACCGAAAATTCTGGTAGAGCGGAATATCCGGCCCCAATAATCTGAATCAGGAAAACACCAAAACGGAAAGTGCTATAACTTTTGCAAATGAACTCCAAATGAGGTGACACCAATTTTGTTGGAAAGATAGCGACGATGAGTACCACACGTGGCAAGGTGTGGGACTTTCCTCACGGTAGAACCGGCAATATTTCCGTCACCGACAATGCAACAAGTTGCCCAAAGTAAAACCGATTTCGATGAACTAGAGCTTGACATGAAGAAGAACCAAGATCTAACTCCTCACCAACATAAAATCCAAATAAGAACCAAGAAATATGATATGCCAAGTATGCAAAGGTTTGAGCTCTCCACAACGATGTGATCAAGTTACTCACTTGAGAGCCCCTCTTGATAGTACGCTTATCTATCCTATAGCCCTATCAAGATCATACCTTTGCCTTGAGCATTCCACTTGAGTTAGATGATGACTATCTTGATCTCTTTAAGTGGATCATCTTCCTTAATTGCGCATCCAAGCACATGCTTGATGAAGACTTCTCCAAATACTCCCCCATGCTCACAATGGGAGAGTCTCGCTAAGCTCTGTCTTCATGTATCCATAGCAAGATCCAAGCATAGGATATCTTCAAGAAGCTTCTCTTGGTCTTGCACATCTCACCTTGATGACGATCACCACATGACGTCATCCTCCATGAGCTATATGAAATCTTCATTTGATGCAAGCCCATGGGAAGATACCTAACCTCATATAATGATACCACACACATATATTATGGGTTAGTTCACAAAGCTATACGGACAAGTGTTTACCATCCCAAGAGATACATGATCGCTCATGGTACTTCTTGTAGCTTTGTGTGTTGATCAACATCTTGATCAACCTTGTATCTTCCAACATTTCTTCACTAATATGATGTCTTGAATCCTTAAAGACATACTTGCAATAAGCTTCACTCAACACAAGAGCTCCACTAATCTCATGATCTATAAGGATATCTTAATGCAAACATTAGTCCATAGAGATTGTCATATAATTACCAAAACCACACATGAGGGAAAATGCTCTTTCACTTAATGGAAAACAACAACAAAATTAGAGAGCTTTATAATATTTATCTTGAGTTAGGACATGAAGTGTTTGAAGAGAAAATTAAAAAACCTATGGAACTTTATATGCATGCTAGTAGCAATGTTATTAGTATGAATTCTTTGAACACCATTATTGCTAATGCTATGGAAAATTCTAAGATTGGGGGAGTTGGTTTTGATGAGCATGATAATTTTTAGTCCCCCAAGCAAGGAGGAGAAAATTTTCTTTGATGATACCTTGCCTCCAATATATGATAATTATAATTATTTTGCTATTTTCGGTCCACCTACTGTTGAGGATATATTTTATGTTGATTACAATATGCCTCCTATATTTGATGATTGTGGTGATGAGAATAATAATGATAGCTATTTTGTTGAATTTGCTCCCACTACAATTAATAAGAATGACTATGCTTATGTGGAGAGTAATAAATATTTAATGCATATGGCTCATGATAAGAATGTTTTATGTGATAATTATGTTATAAATTTTATTCATGATGCTACAACTGATATTGATGATAATGATGAGTATTGCTTAAATATACTATATGATAATTCTTTAGATGATGGTCCTATTCTTATTATAATCCTCTATGTTTAAAAGTTGAGGATAAAAATGATATAATTGCTTCTTGTGATGGTAATCTTACACATGAGAGTCCTACATGGACATATCTCTAATTATTTGTATGGTGGTAACCTTAAAGTAAAGGGTATCTTTGAGATTCTCCTCTTGAACTTCCACTTCTCAAGCTTGACGACGATTACCACTTGACGTCATTCTCCATGAGCTATATGAAATCTTCCTTTCGATGCAAGCCCATGAAAAGATACCTAACCCCAGATAGAAATACCACACAATCCGGATCATGGGTTACTTCACACAACTATATCAACAGTATTGTACCATAGCAAGAGATGCATAATCCTAATTGGTACATCTTGTAGATTTGTGCGTTGACCAATATTTTTATCAACTTTGTGTCTTTTCTTCTCTATTTCATTAGATGATGTCTTTGAAGATAACCATGAATGGTCATCGAATCCTTTTCTTCAAGACATAATTACCAAGATTCTCAACTTTATCATGACCAATCTTTGGATAACTCTTCAAACAAACACTTTGCTCATCACATATTCGTATTCTTGATCATATCAAATAAATCCATGCAACTTGATGATCTTGATGCCAAATAATCCATTATATCAATACCTTTAAGACATCAACCTTGAGTCCAACATATGGAGTTTCAAGATTATTTTGTGGACAAACACTACAAAATTATAACTCAATGTAACCATTAGTCTACCGGGATTGTCATTAATTACAAAACCCACACATGGGGCGTCGTGCCCTTTCACTCCTCGTGAAGCAAAGGAATTGGTGTTTACGATGGTAATGATCCCCCCTAAACAGATGGATTGAAAACATGTCGGAGTTGTTTACCAATCTATCAAACAACGACATATGCGCGTGGAGAGCGTTGAGATGGGTTCGCACATGTGACAAGATTTATACAACCTCAGACCCAGAAAAATATCATCCGGTAATATCCCTACATGTTTGTGGCTAATATCCCTACGTGTTTGGGTCGTATTATGTATATTATGGTGGAGGTTAACGTATGAGGCGACTCTTCTTGGTATGTCTATCTAACTCGCATGCGACTTTTCTTCTGTTCATTGCCCTCTAGGAGTGCCTTGCCCGTCTTATATAGGTGGAAGGGGCATGCTTACATGTTATTGTCCTAGTTGGATACAAACTCATAGTGTATTCTATTCCAAGTTGATGTGTGATGAGTCGGCTTGTTGAGCCATCGCCCATGATGGGCCGCCGTTGACCCTATGTGATGTTATAAGTGTCACATAGCACTATAGTCCCTCTCTAGACGAAGGAGAGTATTATATGTTGTGTCGGTGCCTCCAAAATATCTATCAAATCCCCGTATGGAGTGGCTTCATGGGCACACAGGGTTTGCTCGGATATTGTACAACTATGCCGCTCTCCTCTAAATATTTATCATCCTCTTATTTTTCTTGTACCTCTTCGTGTCTATGAAATTACTGTTATTTCTCAATTCTTTCTAAACTGGAATCGCCGTATGCTATGTTGTCAACACATTTCAACAATATTCATAAAAAAAGATCAATGTGATGGTCTCGTGATGCTCTAAAATAAATGATATTCTGCTTTATATGTGTCATTAACTAGACATATCACACCATAATCAAGTTCGAAACAATTATAATGTATGAAAATTGATAGTAGAATAATTGCATGGAAAAAGGCGCACATGTCTTGACCAAGAAGAATGAACTGACGACAATTATTGGATTAAAAATGAAACGGTAACATATTACATGGATCTGATCCAAGTATATAACCTCCCTTATTGTTATGGCATATGAAACCCATAACTAGGAACATTGAAACTAAACGATGACACGATCAAATTAAAAAAAACTTGATAAGGCAGATCGATTCAAACATGTATGAGTTCTACATTTATTCCCTCCATCGCTCGCGCAAACTGCATTATGCTTATACCATGGCATTCTTCTTTTTGTTATTGACCTCTTGAATCATAGTCTCGAGTTTCTCAAGCTTCATTGGTTTGGGCACAAACTCATCAGCACCAGCAGTCATGAACGCCTCCATGGAATTATCATCACTTGACATCCCAACAATCTTGACATCAGTTTCTCCCATAGCACGGATCTTTTCAACTGCCTATCAGGTAACACAACACATTTTTGTCAGGTGACCAATATTAATCAAGCAACTAGAAGTATCATACAAAAAAGGAAACTAGTAAAAGTACCACAGGGCCAGACATAACGGGCATGTTCTTATCACACAAGATAATGTCAAACTTCTTCCCCTCAAGGAACAGATCCAGAGCTTCTTTACCATTCTTAGCCACTGTTATCTCGCACTTAAACCTGCGCAACATCGCGGACAAAATCATGGTTTCAATCCTACCGTCCTCAACAAGCAGTGCCTTCACAGGGGATCCTTGGGGTTTGGATGCCATGATCGGATAGACGAACTGTAAAACAGCACACAAAGATTAATTATATGAGATCACATCTAATGTTTGCAAGGTAATTGTTACTAGCTTTTCGCAAGAAGTGTCAACAGAAGAATCAGTCTCATTGCAGAGTTGTGTACGTATCCAATAAGCAAGAATGATTACAAATAATATGTGATATAAATGTCTTGTCCACAGCTGGTAACTTATAGTACATATTTGTTTTGCAAAATCATGCATATGAAGTTGAAATCATGAGCCGTAGCTATTGCAAGCATTTTATGAAAAGATTTATCAGGGACTAAGAATAAAATGGACTGTACGTAAAAGAACATAAAAATTTGATGAAAAAACACATGACTAATTTTGTACTTTGTCTAACAACAGTAATAGAGATTCGGTTGTACATGGACAACTTCCCTTGTTCTTTCCTTCAATAAAGTAGCACCAAAACACCATCAGATCACCTCAATATAGAAAAAAAACATGAAAATGGCAATATGCATTTATAGATGCATATAGATGACTTGCAACAACAGAAAAAAACTATGTACATACATAGCATGCACTAGTTCCATCCTCACATGTATAGCAGATCTAAAAATCATGGATACGGATAGTACTAAATGATGATGAGAAATAAGTCAGAAGTAAAGAAAAATAACAAGGACCTTAAGGCTTTGATAGAGCTCTTGGTTGAGGAGGAGGAGGAGGTAGCTCTCTGGCTGCTTGAGTATTTGGTGGTGTGTGCCTTGAAGCCCCTATATGCAAGAGTATTTATAGAGAAATTCAGTGAAGGCGCGTACCAATGACAGTCGATCTCTACCGTCCATTCAGAAATATACTTACAAATATATGCGCCATATCACACCAAAATGTAAATGACAAATTAATATTGATAAATTGCCCGTATACTTGTGATTAATGAACCATATATTTTCATCTTGAGTGCCACTAATGTTTACATGCAGATACGTGCGTACCGAAAGATTTAGTGCTTCAATGATTACCGATAATGACACCACTGAAGATCACTATATATATCTTTCTCGACTTGGCGTCATAGCTAGATTACAACAACGAGATTATAAATAATTTCTTGTTTTTCCATCAATAATGGGTGGATGGCAGTTCATTTGTTTTAGAAGATATCGTGGTCATTATTTTATTTTATGGCAAGAAAACAAAATGAAGATTAGAAAGTAACATGATTGTGTGATATGTGAACTCAAAAATTAAAATGTAAGTTAATTTGCTAAGACCAATACAATGGTTGTACGCACTCAAGTGCTTTCGGTGGTGTAGGTCTCTCTAACATGTGATGAAGAGACAAGATCTTGTGACAGGTTGTCGTATGCCTGCATACGGTGTGTCGTTACGTGTCCTTGCTCGCTGTCGTTGCAAAGAAAATGTTATATTATTATATTTCCAAGAATACATATCTACCATTAAAGTTTTTGAGTATTGAAACCTTGCATATGTATAAGAAAGAAATAAAGTTACACCATTAATTTCTTTATCTCTTGAACACCGCACACAAGGTATCCAAGGAATGCGGTGTGTCGGGACGTGTCTGTCCTCACCATCTTTGCCAATGAAATATTTGATATCTAAAATATATGTCTATTATTAAAGTTTAGGATCATTTAAAGATCATGTATATATAAAAATAACAAAATAAATATATATAATTGATAGTGTTTATATCTCATGAACACCCACAAGCAACACATTCAAGAAATACGGTGTGTCCGCACATGTAAGTCATGAGCGGCTGCTTTAGTGTTTCCTCTTTCCTAGCCAATGATTTTTTTACTTCTCGGGATCCAGGGATACAAAAAGTAATTTCAACTTTGTTCCTAGGACAAAACACATCAAACACATCTTTCATAGTATTTACTAGACATTCTGAAGTATATGAGGCTAAGCCCAAGGACTTAAACCCAGCCCAAGAGTGTGTTGCCTAATGGGTTTTTTGATTTCCTCTTTCGCTTTCAGGGTCCACTAGGTTTTTCAGGACTTTTTGTAAATCCTGCGGTTTTTTGAGACTTGGCCTATCTTTGTCTTTACTCTTTCTATATCAATATAAAAGGCAAAGCTTTTGCCTTGTTTCAAAAAAAAACCCAACCCAAAGCATGCTCCAAGCTCCAGGCTTACTCTGACGTTGACCCAAGACAATACTCGTCGTTTCTAGATGAGGAAAGAAGGGATCAACAACAATAGATAAAATGTAGAAAAAAATACATCACTGGATCTTCTCAGTAGTAGGAATCTTGCACCAATTCTTAAGGGCTTAATATCTGGATCATAGATCATTGAGCGATGGCCGTCAATCTCAAGAGACAATGTGGTTTTCCGTAACGGTCAATGGAAATGATGACAAGAACAAACAATGAAAAGAGAAAAATATATGTCTACTGCATGAGGCTATGAGTGGTGCATGTCTAACGCGATATTTTAGCATAGAGATGTAATTTTCCCGAAGGATACACGTTATCATGTTTCAAAGGTGCCATGGGCTAGCTATCTGTTTGCCACATAATGTCAAGATTAAGGATTTATATTAAGAAGTATGTGAGGCTAGAGGTTGATTAGAGAGTCCATGACGGCGCTAAGTTAGGTTAGCGGGAGAATATGTGATGTATATATATTAACGAAAATTGTGAAGCAGATAACATAGGAAATTAGAGTGAAAATTATAATCCAAGACGTGACGAGGAATATGTAACCTTGTGATATTGACTGGGGGTGGCCATGGTACCTTTTGCAGTTTTTGGTCTAAGAAGTTAGCAAAAACTCCAGATTAGTAGTCAGCCCGAATAGTTATGCTCAAAGGGGTAGTAACGAAATTAACCATCTATAAAATTTAAATACAGAAATACTTAGTACAACATTAGTTCACAACAATAATAATCATCCTTCGTACGACCAGAGGTATAGCATAGTTTTTCATGGTTTAATAATTTGATGAGTCTCGTACCGCTAGTACAAAAGTATCTATTGTTGGGTCGTAACGAGTACAACCATTTCACACAATTTGTCAATATATTTGACACAAGTTTGTCCTACAGGTTAACTTAGACATATTTAGTGGGTAGATATATCCATATTTAGACAAATAGAAATTAAGTATTTAAAATGGAGCGAGTATTAGTGCGCTGCAATTTAAAAGTACACGTACTCTTACTAAAAACTTAAGAAGAAACCTTCCACACGCCGAGACGTTACATTTGGCCACGTATTACTGTGTATAAGCATACAAATATCACTTAGTCCGACACCACAAATGTACATTTCTTTATCGTAAGGAGTATATGTTAATGGGGAACCGGTTGAATACGGAAAATATTTGCTGCCTGTGGAAGGAAATGACAAGGATTGCTCTCTTTTTTTTTAATTCGGATTGCTCTCTTTTCTTGTCAGTCATGTTTTTATTTTCCCGAAACCGGTTCAATAATATCAAACGGGTCACCTCCCTAACGGGGCGCCAAAAAGATAACCAAAACATACACACCTACAAAGCCAAAATGTGACAATAATTCTAGAGTTGAAAAGCTAGAGCCTGCGTCTGTCATGCTACAACTGCGCCTCCAAATCCCTCTCGACATCCTCCAATCCGGCACTCTCCGATGCCGACGCCGACGTAGAAGACGGCCCGGCCGGCGTCTCCGTGCACCTGTGGGCGTCCTCCGCTGGCTTGACAACCTCCGCCCGGCACACGGGGCACGTCGTGTGCGCCACGAGCCACATGTCGACGCACGCCCGGTGGAAGATGTGCATGCACCTGGGCAGCTGCCTGGCCACCTCGCCGTCGGCCATGGCGCAGAGGCATATCGCGCACTCCCACCGGTCGCTCTCGTCGCCCGTGTCCCGGTACTCGAATTTGGGCAACGCGGCGATGGCGTCCTCGCTCAGGCCGGCGGGCTGCTTCTTGACCGCCGCGGACGACGCCGTCGCCCCGGCCGCCCCCACCGTGACACGGTTCACGGCCCGCCGCATGAGGTAGCAGCGTATCATGCAGAGCACGAAGAGGACGATGAGCAGCGACGCGAAGGAGATGCCGAGGACCTCGAGGTAGGACGTGGTGGAGCAGCAGGCCGGGTCGTTGTTGCGGGCGTTGCTGCTGTTGCGGTACGCGTTGGACAGCCGGGAGAGCGCGAAGCAGGACTGGTCGACGGGGAGGCAGCCGGTGGCGTGCTCGTGCATGCCCCTGGCCTCGCCCATCGACAAATAGCCGCTCCGAGAACGACGGGTTCTGCAAGTTTCATTGGCGTTCGCTCGCGCGCGGGAGTGTTGTTGGTTCGGGGTGTGGAGAGGGAGCGGAGCGAGTGATAGATAAATAGGCGGGTGTCTTTCTTTGGGGTTTTGCTTTGTGGTGATGGGAGCAGAGCAACCTGCGGCTGGGGGCAGAGAATGAGGCGACCCTTGACAGAATTAGGTTGTTGTGTTGAGAGATCACTAGTGCTGCTTTATAGCCACAGTGTTTTTGGTAGTACGCATTCTTGTGAAGAGTTCTTGAACGAGCCAAAAGGCTTGCCTTTTAATTAATTAATTAATCAAGAGAGAAAAGATGTTTTAGTTTTACATGGCTTAGATCTAGTGTTTTGTCGTGCTTAGCCCTCTTTGGTGTCTAGATCCCTTTGGCGAGGTGTCAGGTGTATCAGAGTTACCAATCGAAAGCTCCGTATCTTGGTGTAGACAGTGTCGATGTCTACATGTGTCGTGTATACCTCTTGGTCGGGGGCATCGTATTGGTCCTCCTCCCCACCCATGTAGTCATCACTCGGGATGTAAATCGTCATCGTCTCCGGTGGACGGGGCAGTAGCATCGCAATGCGCCATGTCCATCTCGGGGCTGATGTGGACGAGTGTGGGTGATACCGGTAGTGGCGGTGTTCCGGTTGCCTCATGTACTTTTTCTCGGCGACATGGTTGAGGCGTCTAGTAGTGTTCTTGTGCTTCTAAGCGCATCGAGGTTGTTGTGACGTGTTTTTTTTATCAAACTTATATGAGGTTCTTCTCAACACTTTGTATCGTTCGGTCAAATGGTTTTATAAGTACAAACCGGGTCAAAAGCATATTTACATGGAACAACCTTGATTCTTTTTGTAGTTTACCTTTAACCCATTGGCTTCACTAAATCTTTGAAGCAACCATTTCAGATGGGAGAGCTGAAAAAACTAGAAGGCTAGATAAAAATGATTGAATTCTTCACTCTCATGTTTGTATATTTGTATAGAGTTTTTTTATGTATATACCATAGAGTAGTAGCTGGATGGCTTGCTAATTTAAAATTATCAACGCACATAATCCTATTTTCGTCTTGCTTGGGTAATAAAAGAAAGATTCAAAGAGACTTGGCTCCCTGTGTTAGCCTATTATGTTCAAGACAATGATAGTTTAGTTGTTGTCAATATGACAAAAGTAAACGGGCCTATAAACTATAGGTACGTGCTACCATGTCATTCCTTTCAATCAGTTGGTTTATCACATTCAAACAAACAGGAACCATTCCCTCCCTTAAATAAGAAAAGGAGCGAATGAGCAATAATACAATGCATAGATTCATCATAATCTTTGTATGTGGACAGAAAAAACAGAGGATGAAACAAAGGAATTCGTGACGAAATGTTGCTGCCTCTAGCTCTGAAGAGTGCAATCTACGAGTCAGAGACCACCATGACAATGACTGCTATTGCCGTTCCAAGTCCGTTGGCTGGCCGGAGCCGGAGGCTCGCCCGCCTGACAAAAACCCCGGCCGCTCGAGAACGGCCCCTGACGTGGACGACGAGGAAGACGCCGTCTCTTCGTCCAAGATCTCGAGAGGCACCACGGCCGCCGACGCCGCTGGCCGATCGGCACGCGCGGCCGGCTCGGCCTTGCCGCGGCAGACCGGGCACGACGCGTTGGACATGAGCCACACGTCGACGCACACCTGATGGAACGTGTGGTTGCATGCCGGGAGCTGCCTCACCGTCTCCCCGTCGTCGAAGGCGCTGAGGCACACGGCGCACTCGGCCGGCGCCGAGGCCGAGCTCTCCCGCTGGTACGGGAAGGACGGAATGAGCGCGATGGTGGCGGCGTCGAGCCCCAGCTTGGGCTGCCGAGCCTGGACCTGGCCTTGCAAGGACTGTGCACTGTTCCGCCGCGACCATGTGCGGCGAAGGTGGAGGAAGCGCATGCAGAGGAAGACGAGGACGAGGAGGAAGCAGCAGGCGAAGGATGCTGCCAACGCCGCGAGCAGCGTCGGCGCCGGGGTGCTGCAGCACGCGCCCACTCTCCCTCCCGGCTGGAAGCCTGCTGGGCTGTCATAGTCGGACATAGTGGCGCGCCGACGAAATATGATGTCTTTGTGGAACTGTAAGCTGCCTGCGGTGCGGTCTATATATGTGACTCTTTGTAGGAAGGGGTCGATTGGATTGAGATGGCTTAACCTATTTGTAAAGTTCATCATGTATGATGCTTTCTCTAAAGAAAGGATTTGAAGTTTTGCAACGACCGGATTATAAATAGATGACTGTCGTGCCTAAGATGTTGTTAGCATTACGTTTTTATATTTCAGTAGACTAGGGCGAAGAGGTACACAAGCTCAGCCATTGTGAGTCCTAAGACAATCTAGCCAGAACTCCAAATGTAGCACCAGATCCGCTGGGAGCCTTTTGCTACAGATCGTAGCTTCGCTTCGGCAGGTCCGGATCAGGTGAGGGAGGCAGGGACTTGTTCTCGGAAGATCACGGCATTCATGTGCTTCCAGAGCTCCCAGCAGCAGAGGAGCATAAACGTTCTCTGCGTTTGCGCAGGAAACATGAGGGGTGAGACGTAGGGTTGCAGGCTCCCCACATCAGCATCGGTCGGGGTCTGGAAGCCGACGATCTGCCAGAAGGACTTGGCGAAAGCACAGTCGAAGAGCAGGTAGTTCGGGGTCTCCAGCAGGTGGCTGCAGAGCGGGCATCCCGCCTCAGCGACGGCGAGGATGTGTTTCTTGAGGAGGGACGACCTAGTCTGAATTCTGGACCGTGAGAGCACCCAGGAGAAGAACCAGACCTTTGAGGGCGTGAAGTTTGTCCAGCCGAAGTCATGGTAGGGTGCCAGGACACCCCCAAATTCTGCAGCTTGTACACCGCACCGGCGAGATTGCCGCCTTTCTTCATGCACTGCAGCAGAATGCGCGTGTCCGCTTGCTCCGATAGGGCGACCCCCGCGAGGATGCAGACAAGCTTGGCCATCTAGAGGGAGCCCGCCGCATTCAGGCAGGGGACGAGGTTGCTCCTAACCCCAGCGCTGAGCACCTTGTGCACGGATGCCTCTGCGTCGATGGAGTGTGAGAAGAGCACGAGGAGGCTGTGGCACAGCGGCTCCGAGCCCGTCCACTTGTCCCACCAGAAGGAGGTGCGTTGGCCGTCTCCAATCTCGACCTTTGTGATGCTTCGGTAGAGAGGAAGGAGGGCGGCGAGGTGGCGCCAGTGTATGCCGACGTACGCGTGCCCCTCCGCCATGCCCAGCGCGGCCACGACGAGTCGGCGTGGGCATGGAGGCGGTGGACCAGCTTCAGGAGCAACCATTGGTTCTTGATCGTGAGGCTCTTGATCCCAAGTCCGCCTTCCTCTTTTGGTCGACAAACGGCATCCCACGCCACCAAGCATTTGGCGCCGGAGGCTCTATCCTTGACGTCCTAGAGGAAAGCACGTCGGAACCCCCTCTGATGCTAAAAGTCTGTCGCAACTTGAATTGTTCTTTTATCACGTCATTTAAAACGGATGGGAAGGAGTGCATGTTTTCACTTAGATAGATTAGTATTGAGTAGTCAAACCCTGTTTTTGTTTATATTCTACCTAATGCATACGGTTTAAGACATTCTGACAAATGCCAACAGCAACCTCACAGCAACTGGGTACAGGTTGATCTGGTGGAGACGTTGAAGAATTACTTCTCCTTCGGTCCTCCCCCTGTTTCACCCTGTCTATATGCTCGCAGTTGAGTGGCACATGTTCTGGCGAAATACAGACTATTCTTCGTATGGTTACTCCGCAAGACTCTTGAACCCCTATTTCACACCACACATGAGGCTTGCCTTCGTCCAGTACCTCTATTTCACCGCGACGGCGGAGCCTAGGAAGGTGTGGTCGGGATGGTCCAGCAGGTGTCGCCCCTGTTTATGCTATACATCCACGTGTGGGTAAATGAAAACCATCTAATTTAAAACGGAGAGAGTGATATTTGTAAGATCAATATTAGTGACATTAAATTCTTAACATAGCATATCGTGAAACTATATTCTAATATAAATGTAGTGATATTAATTTGATAGCGTAAATATTGTTATATTTTTCCATAAAGTTGGTTAAATTATATATTTTTTACTTAAAACAAAATTAGAAATATACTTTTTAAAAAATAAATAAGAAATACACTTGTTTAGAGCGGAGAGAGTAGTTTCACCACTTGTAAGACTCTTCGCTGAAGTGTCATGATCGATGTTTTTACTACTATTAACTGCCCATTCCGAATCGCCAATCGCTGCTCCTAGTGCCTCCTTATGAATTCGCATGTCGGCTTCTGTGAAGATCAGCTACGGAACCCAAGGGCATGAGTAGGCTCGATTAGAGGAGATATCGATATGAAATTTCGATGATTTCCTATACGTGTGCAGTCTATACGGCACTACGAGCCACCGGGATCAAGGCATCCACAAGTGAAAAAATTAGAAGTATGAAATACAAAGGTGATAAATAATATAAGAAAAGAAAGCCCAAAGGAAGAAAATGCAGCCCACTAAGCCCATTAGTGTTTTTCTTAAATGGACCAAACACCTGAGCCCAACAAGACTAAATAGCCATCGATTCTTCCTATCACTTGGGTGTTTTTTTTACTTTTATTTAGAATAGACATGTTAGTCCTTACTTGTCCCTCCCACCAGGGTATTGGTAGTCATTTATACAAGGCCCTAGGCCTATCAAAGGCACCCCATGGATCACTTGTAAGATCATCTCTCATAGGAAGCAAGAGCCCTTCGTCTCATGTTAGACCTTCTTCTTGAGTTAATCCATTTGGTCCTTAATCTCGATAAAAATTCTTCGGCCGGGATCTTTCTGAACCAGGATGTAATTCCAACGGAGGTATGGTGTGACGCCCGAAAATCGGTACTATGTAGATTTAAGCGATCCCGCCGAAGTCCGCATAATAACGATTTTTGGTCGCCCACCAGACATAATGTGCACGCCGAAACATGCGCATTATGTGGGTGGAATTGTGATAACATTACAACAGTTCCGATACATCCACAAATACAACAGAAGATATAATTACAACAACGACTCGAACGAGTCAAGATACAAATGATACAATACAAAGATTCAAATGACAGCGGAAGAAAAATAGTATCCGACTATGGATAAGATGCAAATTGGACTAAGAGTTCTGAAGATAAGCAATGGCGCCATATCCCTGCCCAGCCAAGCCGGAGGGATTCCCAAGCTAACGTCGTCAGACTTCAAACCTGTTAACTGCACATAAAGCACAACCCAAAAGAGGGTCAGGGCACTCCCTGGCAAGCAAAACCGACTTGCCTACTTTCTACACCATCTCCCAAAATATAGGGGAGGTGGACTTAGCGGCAGCAGCACTAGCAACGTAAAGAGACACGCTACAACTTCCGTCTAATCAGAGAGGGATAAGAGAACGCATAAGATAACCATCTACAGCTAACACCAAACATAACCCATTCTCGAATTAACCCCCTCAACCAAGTATGAGGAAGCAATTCGGGAAACTCACTCGTTATCAGTTTTAGTTACAAGTTATTGTGAAAGTAATTCTATATTACTAGTCAGGTTAAATAACAATGATTAGGTGTAAGTTGTCTATGATCTTGTTAGCCAGCATCATCACCAAGTCGTCCATAACCGTGGACACGGCTCATCGATAAGATTATACCCTGCAGGGGTGCACTACTGGACCCGTACTCGTTCGATCAACCCCAAAAGCAAAGCCAGAAGCTAGGGCATCTCAACACGGAAAATCTCTTCTCTACAACCCATCCAGGGAACCGCATGATTGTGTGCACGGCTAATCAGGTCCAGTGCCCACGGGATACGACCTTCATAGCACTCTAAGAACGTGCCACCCTATATGAGAATCGACTACTCCATCATCATGAGATCGTTAGGTAACCATATGCATGCATCAAATGGAAAGCCCGAACTACTTGCGGCGCCCTGGATAAGAGGCGGATTAGATCAAAGCCGCGGGGGGGCTCCATAGGGCCTCCCACAAGCGGTTAGTGCGCTCAAAATTGGATCCGAGGACAAGAACTGAGTTCCTAGGTCGACACTTAGCAGAACAAAGCACCTCGCAAGGCCTTCCGCCGGTGCCTTATCTTTTAATTATAATACCCCAATATAGAACAACATTTTTATTAAGATAGAATAATCTATCATGCTAAGCATATGAAATAAAATAAGACCTACAGACGACTCGCACAAACAACTCTAAGCATGCGCTACGACTCGCAAGGCTAACAGATAAACATACAACATGTATTAGGATGTGGGGATAAAGCTGTATGGGTTGCAGGATAAACATGTGATGGGATCGCGATAAGAGTCGAATATTAGGGTAGCAGAGATCAACGGCAGGAATGAAAGACAATGTATAGGTAAACAAGCAAACTTTGCTTGCCTGGAATCCCGCATGGAAGCAGATCTTGTCGTTGCTCACACATCTCAACGTCTTATCCGCGAAGAAGCAACAAACACTGGAAAGCGTAGAAGATGCATTTTACAACTACGGCAAAAGATCCAGCATGATCATATGAGAATGATGCATGGCATGGCAAGATGCAATACAATGCAGGTAATCCAAACTAAGCGGGAAAGCAACCCGGCAATTAATATTTAGGTGCAAGTTATTTATTTTCCAGCAATATTAAATGTTGGTTAACATGGCAACACATGGCATGGGTGATGTAATTAAATTAAATGGAATAGGGCAATTATTAAGTAAAGCCCAACACATCCCATATTTAATTATATAGGTGCAACAAATAAAATACACTAAGCAATTAAAATAAAAGATGTAAAATAGCATACAAATGGCATATTAATATTCATTGCATTTTTCTGATATAAAAACATATAAAGATTATTTTATTTAGAGTTATAGATTAAAAGTTATTAACAATTTAGTTTTAGGGTTCTTTCTGTAAAAAAACAGGGACCTGTTGGTGATTGAAAAAGTGTCGGCGAGGTTTCTATGCTGAAAAGCAGAGAGCTCAGGGGTCTCGGGGTATTTAAGCCAGCGCACGAGTCACTGACGCGGGGGACCCACCTGTCAGCGAAAGATGAATAAAAAGTGGGCATTTTTACTCCACGCGCCCGGGAAGGTTCGAACTCGCGATGCGGCGAGCATGATTCGGCGCTGCTAGGCACTGGGGTTGGAGTGTGCAAGTGATGGATACCGCATCGGTTTTGTTTTAACGTTTCAAAGTTGCACGTTTTATAACTGACGACAGAGATTCAGAGAACACGTCCGAGACGAAATCGCGGCGGCGCCGGCGGAGCACACACGGTGACGACCACGTTTCGGCAGCGTTGGAAGGTGTACGTGCGTGCGGGTGTGTGCGGAAGCAGAGGGCGCTCGGAGATCGTGACGAGCATAAGCGGATCGAGCAAAGCTCATGCGCAAGTGCGACCATGACGGCCGGAAAGAAAATCGTGGACGAACTCGACGACTAGAGCATGGATTTGACAAGCAGATCACGGGAATCGGAAGAAGAGCTCACTGTGGGTGTCGGGGACGCGGCGAACGAGCTCGGGGAGGAGCAGCGACGACGAATGGCGACAGCGGAGGTCGTCGGCCGCAGGGAGGACGGAGACGCGCCGGTCCAATTGCTTCGGAGCAGATGTCGAGGAGGACGCCGCGCTGCTTCTAGGGGGCTTCGGGGATCTTCGACCATGTCGCAGCGGCAGCTCGACGGTGAGGAGGCTCCGGTGAATTTTTGTGGGGAAGCAAAACAGAGAAGAGAGGAGGGGGAGAAGAAAAGGAGGCGGCGGCGGCGCAGGGAGGAGAGAGGGGCGAGGCTAGGGTTAGGGTTGGAGGGGGGACTCGGGCTAAGTAGGAGGGGAAAGGGGAGCAGGGGCACATGGTGGGGATCACCATGGCCTCCACCGTGGAAAGGAGGGCGACCTCCTCTGTCTCCGTACGAAGGAGAAAGAGACAGGGGAGATGGGCTGGGCTGCAAGGTAAGTGGGCTTCGGGCCTAGAAAAGGTTTTTTTTTCTCCCTCTGATTTTATTTATTTTTATTTATTCTTTTCTGTTTTGCATTTAAAACAAATATAAAAAGAATTTGTATAAAGAAAATATAATAAAAATAGTTTTTGTTTTAGATAGGCAATTTAATAAATTAGTTTTTATAATATTTGCAAAATATTTGAAATACATATTTTAATTAATTTCAAAAGCATTTGAATTTAATTGTGAGAAAAAGAA
Organism: Poa annua; assembly: GCA_026929855.1. Lineage (NCBI taxonomy): Eukaryota > Viridiplantae > Streptophyta > Magnoliopsida > Poales > Poaceae > Poa > Poa annua. Next base: position 12,896,191 of record CM049428.1, read on the forward strand.
TTTAAGCGGGGTTTAAATTTAAATGCAATAAATTAAATGAAGTGACCAATGCATGATGAAATGATGACATGATGATGCACAAAAGAAAAACAACAAAATTCTAATTGTGGATAAATCCCATGGCGTTACAATCGACACCACTAACAAGGGATCGCGTCCCGCGATCCACGCCGAGACCACAAGAAGAGAGGGGTAACTATCGAGTCTTCACGCTCCGGGATGAACTTCTCGACCCCACTAACAAGGGATTGTTACTCCACCTTGAAATTGTCGACACCACTAACAAAAGGAGTTGCTCCGTTGATGAAGATTTCCGAAGAACGAACCAAATAGGATAAAGGCAAGAAATCATCCACCCACGTAGAATCCTAAACTTTTGAATGTCGGGTAAGAGAAGAGACTCCAAAACAAATAAGATAAGAGGAGAATTAGAATAGAGGTAAGGAATAAAAAGAAACCTATTGAGATATTTTTTCCAAAATAATTTTAGTCAAATAGTTTTCGACACTCTAGAATCAACGACCGTTAGCGAGGTTATCCTACAGGCTTTTGCGGACCCGCTGCTTCGATAACCATTTGTATCGAAACAACAAGGAGATCGAAACCAAGGCTCTGATACCACTTTGTGACGCCCGAAAATCGGTACTATGTAGATTTAAGCGATCCTGCCGAAATCCGCATAATAACGATTTTTGGTCGCCCACCAGACATAATGTGCACGCCGAAACATGCGCATTATGTGGGTGGAATTGTGATAACATTACAACAGTTCCGATACATCCACAAATACAACAGAAGATATAATTACAACAACGACTCGAACGAGTCAAGATACAAATGATACAATACAAAGATTCAAATGACAGCTGAAGCAAAATAGTATCCGACTACGGATAAGATGCAAATTGGACTAAGAGTCCTGAAGATAAGCAATGGCGCCATATCCCTGCCCAGCCAAACCGGAGGGATTCCCAAGCTAACGTCGTCAGACTTCAAACCTGTTAACTGCACATAAAGCACAACCCAAAAGAGGGTCAGGGCACTCCCTGGCAAACAAAACCGACTTGCCTACTTTCTACACCATCTCCCAAAATATAGGGGAGGTGGACTTAGCGGCAGCAGCACTAGCAACGTAAAGAGACACGCTACAACTTCCGTCTAATCAGAGAGGGATAAGAGAACGCATAAGATAACCATCTACAGCTAACACCAAACATAACCCATTCTCGAATTAACCCCCTCAACCAAGTATGAGGAAGCAATTCGGGAAACTCACGCGTTATCAGTTTTAGTTACAAGTTATTGTGAAAGTAATTCTATATTACTAGTCAGGTTAAATAACAATGATTAGGTGTAAGTTGTCTATGATCTTGTTAGCCAGCATCATCACCAAGTCGTCCATAACCGTGGACACGGCTCATCGATAAGATTATACCCTGCAGGGGTGCACTACTGGACCCGTACTCGTTCGATCAACCCCAAAAGCAAAGCCAGAAGCTAGGGCATCTCAACACGGCAAATCTCTTCTCTACAACCCATCCAGGGAACCGCATGATTGTGTGCACGGCTAATCAGGTCCAGTGCCCGCGGGATACGACCTTCATAGCACTCTAAGAACGTGCCACCCTATATGAGAATCGACTACTCCATCATCATGAGATCGTTAGGTAACCATATGCATGCATCAAATGGAAAGCCCGAACTACTTGCGGCGCCCTGGATAAGAGACGGATTAGATCGAAGCCGCGGGGGGGCTCCATAGGGCCTCCCACAAGCGGTTAGTGCGCTCAAAATTGGATCCGAGGACAAGAACTGAGTTCCTAGGTCGACACTTAGCAGAACAAAGCACCTCGCAAGGCCTTCCGCCGGTGCCTTATCTTTTAATTATAATACCCCAATATAGAACAACATTTTTATTAAGGTAGAATAATCTATCATGCTAAGCATATGAAATAAAATAAGACCTACAGACGACTCGCAGAAACAACTCTAAGCATGCGCTACGACTCGCAAGGCTAACAGATAAACATACAACAGGTATTAGGATGTGGGGATAAAGCTGTATGGGCTGCAGGATAAACATGTGATGGGATCGCGATAAGAATCGAATACTAGGGTAGCAGAGATCAACGGCAGGAATGAAAGACAATGTATAGGTAAACAAGCAAACTTTGCTTGCCTGGAATCCCGCATGGAAGCAGATCTTGTCGTTGCTCACACATCTCAACGTCTTATCCGCGAAGAAGCAACAAACACTGGAAAGCGTAGAAGATGCATTTTACAACTACGGCAAAAGATCCAGCATGATCATATGAGAATGATGCATGGCATGGCAAGATGCAATACAATGCAGGTAATCCAAACTAAGCGGGAAAGCAACCCCGGAAATTGATATTTAGGTGCAAGTTATTTATTTTCCAGCAATATTAAATGTTGGTTAACATGGCAACACATGGCATGGGTGATGTAATTAAATTAAATGGAATAGGGCAATTATTAAGTAAAGCCCAACACATCCCATATTTAATTATATAGGTGCAACAAATAAAATACACTAAGCAATTAAAATAAAAGATGTAAAATGGCATACAAATGGCATATTAATATTCATTGCATTTTTCTGATATAAAAACATATAAAGATTATTTTATTTAGAGTTATAGATTAAAAGTTATTAACAATTTAGTTTTAGGGTTCTTTCTGTACAAAAACAGGGACCTGTTGGTGATTGAAAAAGTGTCGGCGAGGTTTCTATGCTGAAAAGCAGAGAGCTCAGGGGTCTTGGGGTATTTAAGCCAGCGCACGAGTCACTGACGCGGGGGACCCACCTGTCAGCGAAAGATGAATAAAAAGTGGGAATTTTTACTCCACGCGCCCGGGAAGGTTCGAACTCGCGATGCGGCGAGCATGATTCGGCGCTGCTAGGCACTGGGGTTGGAGTGTGCAAGTGATGGATACCGCTTCGGTTTTGTTTTAACGTTTCAAAGTTGCACGTTGTATAACTGACGACAGAGATTCAGAGAACACGTCCGAGACGAAATCGCGGCGGTGCCGGCGGAGCACACACGGTGACGACCACGTTTCGGCAGCGTTGGAAGGTGTACGTGCGTGCGGGTGTGTGCGGAAGCAGAGGGCGCTCGGAGATCGTGACGAGCATAAGCGGATCGAGCAAAGCTCATGCGCAAGTGCGACCATGGCGGCCGGAAAGAAAATCGTGGACGAACTCGACGACTAGAGCATGGATTCGACAAGCAGATCACGGGAATCGGAAGAAGAGCTCACTGTGGGTGTCGGGGACGCGGCAAACGAGCTCGGGGAGGAGCAGCGACGACGAATGGCGACAGCGGAGGTCGTCGGCCGCAGGGAGGACGGAGACGCGCCGGTCCAATTGCTTCGGAGCAGATGTTGAGGAGGACATCGCGCTGCTTCTAGGGGGCTTCGGGGATCTTCGACCATGTTGCAGCGGCAGCTCGACGGTGAGGAGGCTCCGGTGAATTTTTGTGGGGAAGCAAAACAGAGAAGAGAGGAGGGGGAGAAGAAAAGTAGGCGGCGGCGGCGCGGGGAGGAGAGAGGGGCGAGGCTAGGGTTAGGGTTGGAGGGGGGCTCGGGCTAAGTAGGAGGGGAAAGGGGAGCAGGGGCACATGGTGGGGATCACCATGGCCTCCACCGTGGAAAGGAGGGCGACCTCCTCTGTCTCCGTACGAAGGAGAAAGAGATAGGGGAGATGGGCTGGGCTGCAAGGTTAGTGGGCTTCGGGCCTAGAAAAAGTTTTTTTTTCTCCCTCTGATTTTATTTCTTTTTATTTATTCTTTTCTGTTTTGCATTTAAAACAAATATAAAAATAATTTGTATAAAGAAAATATAATAAATATAGTTTTTTTTAGATAGGCAATTTAATAAATTAGTTTTTATAATATTTGCAAAATATTTGAAATACATATTTTAATTAATTTCAAAAGCATTTGAATTTAATTGTGAGAAAAAGAATTTAAGCGGGGTTTAAATTTAAATGCAATAAATTAAATGAAGTGACCAATGCATGATGGAATGATGACATGATGATGCACAAAATAAAAACAACAAAATTCTAATTGGGGATAAATCCTGTGGCGTTACATATGGTGGGGCCAATTGCACAACCGGGTTGCTACTCTCAAGCTCCCGAGGTTGCTCAATGCCAAGCAAGAAAGTCACGGGCACGTTCTTTACCAACACCGACCTGTGAATTACCTTTGTGTTGTTTTTATGATAGCAACAAGTATAATGACCAAATCATGGGGCCACGGCTCCACCACCAAACACAAATTGATTCTCTACTCGGCTCTAGTCAATTTGTTCTAAATTTTAATTTTCACCCAGGAATTTGTCAAGTGAGCAAAGGTATGGTGCCTTATAATCTACCAATAAAGAATAGCATCAAAAGCGTGACCTTCTCAAATAAACAAAAAATAATTATTTGTCGATGTTGCTCCGAGTACATCTTTGTGAAAAGTAATTTTGCGATCGGTGCATCTTCATGGTTTCCTGGTGCAAAGCTATAGAAAAGAATCAGAGTTTAACCTTTTTTTCAAGTCCCATATGGCCTAGGAATAGGAAGGTCCCGTCGACCTGACCCTACAGTAACGACCAAGGTTCCTCCAGCACCAAACAACGCCGGGATCGTCGGCTCCGAGGCCGTCGCCGACGACGACTGAGACTACGCCGCCGGTCCAGCTGCCTTCCCGTTCCCGGCAACTCCGCCTCGGCGTCGCAAAGAGGGCACGTCGTCCTGTTGCATAGTCATGCGTCCACACACTCTATATGGAATACATGCCCGCAGTTTGGCAGCTCCCCCACCTTGTCCCCATCCGTGAGCTCCTATAGGCACACGGCGCAGTCAGCACCCGTGCCACCGGTCAACCCGGCCTGCTTCCGGTACGCGGTGACCGGCAGCGCGGAGAGAGCGGACGCGTCCAGCCCGCACCGGCTGCCGAAGGAGCTGATGGACCGTAGGATGCCACCACCGCGCAGGCCTCTGCGGCGGTGGCCGGCGAACCGCACCGCGACACTAGTGGAAAACGAGCCTTTGGTTCACCCCTTTAGCCCGGATTTAAAACTGAACCGAGACTAAAGGGGTGATAGCCACGGCGCATGATTTGCGAGGGACCTTTAGTCCCATTTCGTGTTACGAACCGGGACTAAACGTCCACCACATGCGGCAGCAGAGGCGGGGCCCAGGGCCACAGACCTTTAGTCCCGGTTCCTAACACGAACCGGGACTAAAGGTCCACCTATATTAGCTTCTTCCAGCCCGAGCCAACTCCATTTTCAGCCCGAGCTCGAGCTCACAAATTTTCTCTCTACATCTTCTCCATTTTCTGTCCCCAAGCCTAGATAATACACAATATTTTTACACCATTTGGAGAGATTGAAGACACCCCACGGTTAGCAGCTGCATCCTCTTTCCGGCATTGGTTTATTAGCTCATTTTGCTCATTTCAATTTTTTTGTGCAAGCAAGGTGTTCGATGAAATGCCTAAGTTATGATCTCATTTGTTTATATGTGTAATTTATGCTCAAACTAATTTATCATTTATGTGTTTTAGCGTCGTCCCCGTCCTCACCGCCGTCGATCGCCCGCGCCTTCCCGTCACCGGCACCATCTCGGTGAGCCTCGTGTTTTTATTTGATTTTTAAAAACATAGTTTTATTGTTTTAGATGCATAGTTATTACTTCTATAATTTTCTAACTTGTATTATATGTATAGAGTCATGGTTCTGATATCCGTCCCCGTCGGTCCTCGTCCGGTCTATGATTCGGATGTGGTATATTTTCAAAACTATTTATTTCATTTTGTGTTTCTGGCAATTATGGCGACCAACTTGACATATATTTATTTTTATCTAGGAGTTAGTTGAACCGGAAATTGAACCTGACCCTATTGTCGAGTTTTTGGATAAAGAAAACACTGATTTGAAAGCAAAATTGAAAAGAAGTGAAGATCTTTATCTTCAATGCTTAGAAGATAAGATCAAATTAGATCTCAAACTTGCCGACGTGGTCGATGGTAACGAGATCAAGATGGATGCAATGCGCTTGAAGATAAAAAGGATTAGAAAATATGTCATTAATCGGGAGGCTTGGTATCATTATGTTGTGGGTTCAGTATTTACCTTAGTTGCGATTTTGATCGCATTTGTTGTTGGATTTAAATTCTTTAGATAATTTTTATATTTGTTTTAGTTAATGTATGTTTTATGAGAACTATATATTATCAGTTTTCACTACTCTACCCTTATTTTAATGGATGACATTGTATTAATTAATTTGCTCTTACATATTATTTATGACAGTAGTGTAATAATGGGGTTCGATATACTTTTATGTAATACAGATGAACCGACAATGGATGTACGGTGACCGATGTTGTCATGAGTTCATTGATGGCATGCATAATTTTCTCCATGTGGTTGAGGCAAACAAGCCGAAGAACGGTTTTATTCGTTGTCCATGTAGTGCTTGCAAGAATATGAGTGATTACTCTGAAGGGGATCGTGCGCAGAAAACAAAAATTTTCCTACCAACGATATCCTTAAACTAGCCAAGATCTACACTATGCAGATATAGAAGTACGGCGGAGATCGGAATACATACCCTCGTAGACCGAATAGCGGGGATTACGCTCCCGCACAAGCGTTGACGATGAAGACGCCGTAGCCGACCTCTAGGTCGCGGAGACCTCGGCGCGACGAAGATGACGAAGATGACCCCGAGGTCGGGTGGAGGAAGTAGGCCTCCGAGTACCGCTAGCGCAGCACCTCGCAGGGAGTCGCACACATACGGTGGAGACGACGGCCTCCGAAGCTCCAGTCCAGGACGAGCAGCGGAAGACTTGGACCGGAACACCAGCAGCGCGGCAGGGGGCTATGGTGGAAGAGATCCCCCTCCTCTACTCGGCGTGGCTCCGTCAAGGGAACCACGAGATCGAGAGAGAAATTGGGAATTAATTGGTGAATTAAAAGGCCAGGGGTGCCCCTTCTTATATAGGCTCCCAGGGGGAGCCAACCTTGTCAGCCAGGCAATGTGGGACTATCCCACATGCCTGGTTCGGCCAAGGCTGATGCGCCGGCCCTAGGTGGGCCCCATTTGGCCCACCTAGACCGGCCAAGCCTCCCCACAAAATTCCCTTGAGGGTTTCCCCCCCCCCATGGGCCTTCTTTCGACCAGAAGGCCCATTTAGGGAAATCAGCCTAAATAAATTCAAAAATAAATATATAAAATCATATTTGCATATTAATTACACTAATTAATATCAAACATAATATATATAATTTTTCCTAGCTCCGAAAACTCTTTCGTCGCTGCCCGATCTCCATCGGACCCCTCCCGGGACGTTCCCGGTGATCTCTTTCCTTTCCGGTTGTCTTGTCGAAACCCCTTAAGTGTGTTACCCTAGCGGTTCGATATAATATCAGGTATGATCAAGACTCCTCAATGATCAACGACTAACTCGTAGGCCTGGACCCCATGAATTAACCCCTGAGATATAACGAATGACTTTCATCTATCAAACCTGGACGTATAGTCTTAAACCCTTTGTCATGGCGATACTTAGCGTGTCCGAGCACCATTCTCAGATATCTCCATACCTAGCATGATCTCGTTACCGACATCGCTATCTTCTACTCGTCTATGATATTATGTCAGTTGGTGACCTAGCCACATGTTTGCAAACTCATTTGACATAATCTCACCGAGTGGGCCCTAGAGTATCTATCCGGCTATGCGGACTGACAAATCCCGCTGTTGACCCCTGGTCTCAACTACTCCTTTCCGATACCCAAAAGTATCACCGTTATTGTCATACTAAATAAGATACGATGTTTGGTGCGATCAAAGTATCTTCCAGGAATACCAATAAGAGTTGATCTCACGGTCTTAAGGCGTAACGACTATGTCCTATAAATACTGGGTATGTCCATCACATCGTTACTCCTAACGATATGACTTCCGTTGCCGACCGGCGCCATGCCCTATGATCGGAAAACCTCGATCATCAATCGCGCAATGAAACTAGTCTTAGTAGAGGCTACTAGGGACCTGGTTGTTTATCTACCACACCTGTATTAATGTTTCCGCTTAATACAGTTATAGCATGGTATAAAACATATAATGAACGATTGGGATATTGCCAATAAACTATGTTTATTAAGTGCCTCTAGGGCATATTCCCTTCAGTCTCCCACTTGCACTAGAGTAACACTTAATCTAGTTTACAACCTGGTAAAAGCTCAACACCCATAGCATCTTGGTGCCTGCTCGCCTCGTGGAAGAGGAATACAGTCCATAGAACTCACACATTGAGATCTATATGTGTTTTGCAACACTTCTATGTCACCTAGTTTGACATCAACCCGTATCTTACGATGACGGCGAAATATATCCCAGTGGATGGAGTGAGACTCGAGCATTCGCGTAGCATGCGCCTTAAAAGTCTAAGAGATCTATTAAGGGAACCACCTACGCTCGGAAAACTGCTCAGTCCAATCACACTTGCTACTTCTAAAGTTGCGATATATTTCTATACCTATGTAGATTGTGCGACAGTGCATTCATATGCGACTTCGCAAACTAACCATGTCTATCTTCAAAATAAAGGACATCTCCTATATGAGATTTCTAGTCGTATGGGTCAGTGTAATAACTTGCATCATCGTAACCGCTTTACGGCAAGTTGCCATTCCACTCTTACCCTTTACTAGAAAACCTATCTTCAGTTCTCATAGACACTGAAGAATAAACTTAACGTTTGTTCATTGATTCTCACAAGGATCACTCTAGAACCTGTTCTTCAACCAAGAACCCGGGTCACATTAAGTCGAGCTTTCAGCCTGATAGACTCTATGTGTGATACATAGAGAATGTCGAACATCATTTTCTATCACTGAAAAAGTCAAGATTAACTTAATCTTTTACCTAGTCATACAAGCAAGAACCTCTTTCTTCGCTTGTCCTTTTCTGAAACACTTCAGAATCCTGACTTAGGAAATACTCCGACTTAATGTTATTAAGCCCCCTCTGATCTATACAATTGTAAATCGGATGCCTAATACTCCTAACTTCATTTCATAGAAAATTTAATTACTTAAATAATCCTTTACACTATACTAGAGGATCTGTGTCATTCAATATGTCGTTACATACAGAATTACAAATGACACCTAGCTCCCACTCAAATATGCCTTCCACATATAAGATCAAGGAAAAGCTACTTAGCTCCCACTCAAATATGCCTTCCGCATATAAGATCAAGGAAAGCTACTTTGCTCCCACTCACTTCTTTGCAAATGTAGGTTTCTTCAACTATTTTGGACAACTCCAAAATCCTTTGATCACATTATCGAAGTGAAGATTCCAGCTCCGATATGCTTGCTTCTGCCCATGAATGGACAACCGAAGTTTGCACACATGTTTAGCATCCTCAGGATTACAAACCATTCTTAATTACACTATTAAGAACCATGGTTTTCTCATCCATCTATCAATTTCTCATTCGAAATCATAGTAATTGCTAAACGACCCAGAATAGATTTAGGCTTCGCCACTTGAGACAAAGTCTCATGTGGTCTGTCGGAACTGTTTCACGACAAATCGAATCTGCTCAATATCTACTCTCTCATAAAACTCCATATACTATTAACATCCTAGATGCCATCAAGAAGATCTCCCAAGTCAATACCTGGTAATCGTATATGGATTTTATTTCGGATCATAAATGACTCATAGCCATTTCTCGGACTTAGGTACACCATCTCTTCTTCGTAGTTCGTAGGTCTGTCATATTCCATTAATATGACCTCCATAACAAGATTGTCGTAACACACAGTGTGGAACACAACCTCGTATGCCTACGCTCTTAGTATGAGCTCAGAACATCATGATCTTGAATCATTAGCTTTTTCAAGCTGTGGGACCTGACACCGAAAACACTTTCGATTGCGCCACTCTGATATTTGGAGAAGAAGTTCACCAACTTCGTCTTGCTCTACTTTCTTTCTCACTTATACCCTCGGACAAGAAACTATTTCTTTCGCAAGGTATATCCCGGCAAATGCCTATTCCGTGAGACATTTACCCAACTAACTCTTTAGGTAGGGTATACTACAAAGATTAATCCATTTTAGGTTCGATTACATCGAAACACTAAATTGCTGAAACGACAATCCAGGCTAAAAGCCACACCGTTACTCATATGGTATTGTCTCCATGGATTCAAATGGTTTAACTATTTGCTAACGTGAGTGTTTACGTTTCTACCATATGACTCTAATGATCACAATAATTCGGTAAGAGATTTATTTACCACACACTATCCGATAGGGTGCGATTACGACGCCCTAACACACCATAACACTATGGTGTTCCATGCGACTTAATTTGTGGAACTCTTCTCACAAGTCTTCCAATGATGTGCCAACATTATAACTCAAATCTTCATTCCTCGATTTGCATCGCGGGAATTTGATTTTCTTGTTAAGTTTATTTCCTACTTCATTCTGAACTTCGTTTGATCGAATCAAAAATTCAGACTAACATTCCCCGGAGTGGATATCCATATATCTACTCGGAATATTCATGAAGTCTATGAAATAAAGACTTCCACTACACGTTAAAGTACTTCATTGATTCACATACACCCATATGCATGATTCTCAACAAGCTATACTCAAAACGTTCAGTGAAGTTCACGAAATAAAGGTCTCCACTACCCGTCAATTACTTTATTGAACCACATACATCTCCATGTATGACTATCAATAAGTTATATGCCCGTTTTCCGAAAATGGTGTCACCGTTATTTTGCAAGTGTCAAAAGATCAAATCTTAGGACTTGTAGGTCCATCCAGTGTGGAGCTAATGCATATAACATTGACATGACTAAACGGTAGTGCCACACATATGTGGAGTCTTTATTAAGTTTGTATCCTTTGGCATTAATATTGTGAATGTGGGAGCTTCTACCATCTAAATTCAAACCGGCATATGATCATTACTTCATAAATATAGGACACCAATTTGTCACTATCATGTATGAACAAGTGTCTCGCTAGAGGAGACACACTCGTAACGATCATACCAACACCCGATCATAAAGAATTTATTCAAATGGTAGATCTAGAGGGAGAGTGTCTATGGCCGTCACAACAACTTGACTGCCATTATCAACACGCAATGTCGCCTCATCCTTTTAAGCTACTGAAGCAGTAAACCTGGTTTTTCACAAAACATGACTAGTTCAAGACTTAGTCACTACTGCGAGCACTTGCTTAGCTAAAACATTCATAACATGTATGTCATATATACACCATCATCATTGATGACTTCCGGCGATCTGTTTCATCTTCTTGATACTTCCACCGTAATCAAGAACCATGAAGGTGAACGATTCCCCTTGCATGACATAGTCTATGACAGAGGATTTGCACTTGGCAACGATGTCTGTCATCCAGTGATTGAGCTGAGCGAGGTGTCTCAATGTTCATTAATCATGAACATACGTCATTAAGTATGACCGCCACGTGCTCCCTCAATGTGTGTATTCTCTTCCATCTTGGTTGAGAAGAAAATCAGTCAACGTACTGATAAACTTCATCAACCCAACGTTTGGGGTACCCCGAGTTTTAGCGACCATATCATATGTCCGCGATCCAATAACTCGTGCCCACCGTTGGTTCTCTATGGCAGAGATCATAGCATACACTGGACTATGATGATATCATCCGCTGAAAATCCGATAATCCAAATTATCTTTTGCTAGCGGAATCTCCGGGTTTATCTCCTAGCGGGTATTGTATCACAAAGAGCTAACGGTTTAAACAAGGAGTATCCTCAAGCTAAAGTATAAAACTATGAAGTTTGGACCCAACCTTTTAAGTTTCTCAATCGCAGGAATGCGCCTAATTTGAAAAGATGCTATCACAATGGTTAATATCTACAAAGGTTTGCAAAACAGACTATGTTCATTATATTCTGAGTTCTAATATTTTAGAAAATAACTATCCAAACTCCCACTTAAACGAACATCCCTCCTGGTCGTTTAAGCGATTACACGACCCCCATCCATTGCACCACCCCTCATCATCAGAGCCGGCGGCACAACTTCAAGAGTAGACAAAATCGTCCGCCATATCAATTTTGTGACTCGTGCTCGACCTTTCGGTCTTCCTGTTCCGAGGCCATATTTCTGAATATGCTAGGCTCGCCACCAAAGACCTCCACGCTGACGCTTGTGCAACATGGCTTACACCCACTGTATGCGAACGACGAGATGTCTGACACCCGATCATCACGGCCTGCCTCATAACGTAGAACTTTCTTGGTGGTGCGCGTTGGAGGGAGAACACTGGTGGTATTTTGAAGGGATCATCTTATATAACTACCGCCGTGTAACTAATGTATACTATACACACAATCACACAATATAAGATGCACACAAAACATCAAATGTAATGCAATGTGATATAGTCCATTGCGCCATGGTCTTCTTGGCGCCCGCAGTTTATAAACAATTTAATAAACCTACCTTGACCATATCACATAGCCCCTGCAAAATAAAGTTAGACGCTTCTACTTTATCATTTGCATATTTTACGTGGATTGGGGCTTTCGTAAATAGAACCGCTTCATACCTACGAACCTTATGACCACAACAACGATCCAATAATTGCATGTTTAAGCATCCCTTTCGGGCCCTCCATTGAAAATGCGAAGACCAACTAAAGAGAGAGAAACTGACACCCGCCAGCCACATATACGGTACAAGCCGTATGTCAGTAGTGGAACCAGTCTCGCGTAAGCGTACGCGTAAAGTCGGTCCGGGCCGCTTCATCAACTCAATGCCGCTGGAATACACAAGTGCACGCTAGAGGGTAGCAAATAACAAGAACGGTGCCCCCGTGCAGAGCACGGGTTCTAACAGCGTACAGCTATATCTACGATAGATCGGCTCTGATACCACTGAAGGGGATCGTGCGCAGAAAACAAAAAAATTCCTACCAACAATATCCTTAAACTAGCCAAGATCTACACTATGCAGATATAGAAGTACGGCGGAGATCGGAATACATACCCTCGTAGACTGAATAGCGGGGATTACGCTCCCGCACAAGCGTTGACGATGAAGACGCCGTAGCCGACCTCTAGGTCGCAGAGAACTCGGCGCGACGAAGATGACCCCGAGGTCGGGTGGAGGAAGTAGGCCTCCGAGTACCGCTAGCGCAGCACCTCGCAGGGAGTCGCACACATACGGTGGAGACGACGGCCTCCGAAGCTCCAGTCCAGGACGAGCAGCGGAAGACTTGGACCGGAACACCAGCAGCGCGGCAGCGGGCTATGGTGGAAGAGATCCCCCTCCTCTACTCGGCGCGGCTCCGTCAAGGGAACCACGAGATCGAGAGAGAAATTGGGAATTAATTGGTGAATTAAAAGGCCAGGGGTGCCCCTTCTTATATAGGCTCCCAGGGGGAGCCAACCTTGTCAGCCAGGCAATGTGGGACTATCCCACATGCCTGGTTCGGCCAAGGCTGATGCGCCGGCCCTAGGTGGGCCCCATTTGGCCCACCTAGACCGGCCAAGCCTCCCCACAAAATTCCCTTGAGGGTTCCCCCCCCCCCCCCATGGGCCTTCTTTCGACCAGAAGGCCCATTTAGGGAAATCAGCCTAAATAAATTCGAAAATAAATATATAAAACCATATTTGCATATTAATTACACTAATTAATATCAAACATAATATATATAATTTTTCCTAGCTCCGAAAACTCTTTCGTCGCTGCCCGATCTCCATCGAACCCCTCTCGGGACGTTCCCGGTGATCTCTTTCCTTTCCGGTTGTCTTGTCGAAACCCCTTAAGTGTGTTACCCTAGCGGTTCGATATAATATCAGGTATGATCAAGACTCCTCAATGATCAACGACTAACTCGTAGGCCTGGACCCCATGAATTAACCCCTGAGATATAACGAATGACTTTCATCTATCAAACCTGGACGTATAGTCTTAAACCCTTTGTCATGGCGATACTTAGCGTGTCCGAGCACCATTCTCAGATATCTCCATACCTAGCATGATCTCGTTACCGACATCGCTATCTTCTACTCGTCTATGATATTATGTCAGCTGGTGACCTAGCCACATGTTTGCAAACTCATTTGACATAATCTCACCGAGTGGGCCCTAGAGTATCTATCCGGCTATGCGGACTGACAAATCCCGCTGTTGACCCCTCGTCTCAACTACTCCTTTCCGATACCCAAAAGTATCACCGTTATTGTCATACTAAATAAGATACGACGTTTGGTGCGATCAAAGTATCTTCCAGGAATACCAATAAGAGTTGATCTCACGGTCTTAAGGCGTAACGACTATGTCCTATAAATACTGGGTATGTCCATCACATCGTTACTCCTAACGATATGACTTCCGTTGCCGACCGGCGCCATGCCCTATGATCGGAAAACCTCGATCATCAATCGCGCAATGAAACTAGTCTTAGTAGAGGCTACTAGGGACCTGGTTGTTTATCTACCACACCAGTATTAATGTTTCCGCTTAATACAGTTATAGCATGGTATAAAACATATAATGAACGATTGGGATATTGCCAATAAACTATGTTTATTAAGTGCCTCTAGGGCATATTCCCTTCATCTCTACCTCAAAAGTCATTCACTCACACCTCTTGCATAATGGTTTTATGCCTGGTTATTATTGTTGGACCAAGCACGGAGAAACAGGGGTTATCATGGAAGAAAATGAAGAAGAGGAGGATAATGACAAGTATCCTTGGTTCAGTGATACTACAATGGGAGAAGACGAAACTGAAGAAGATCCCATTATTGATGAGCCCGGTGATGATATTCGTTGGGCCATTCGTGATGCACAAATGGACTGTGAAAGTGAAAACAAAAGGTTGAAGTTGGAGCGTATGTTAGCTGATCACGCCAAATTGTTGTACCCAACTTGTCAAAATGACCAGAAAAAACTAGGTACCACACTTGAATTGCTGCAATGGAAGGCAGAGAATGGTACTTCTGACAAGGGATTTGAAAATTTGTTAAAAATAGTTAAGAAGATGCTTCCAAAGGATAGCGAATTGCCGTCTAGTACGTACGAAGCAAAGAAGGTGGTATGCCCTCTAGGATTAGAGGTGCATAAGATACATGCATGCATTAATAACTGCATCCTCTACCGCGGTGAGCACGAAAAATTGAATTCATGTCCTGTATGCGGTGCTTTGCGGTATAAGATCGGGCGATATGACCCTGGTGATGTTGAGGGCGAGCCGCGCCCCAGGAAGAGGATTCCTGCAAAGGTGATGTGGTATGCTCCTATAATACCACGGTTGAAACGTTTGTTCAGCAATAGAGAGCATGTCAAGTTGTTGCGATGGCACAAAGAAGATCGTAAAAAAGACTTGATGTTGAGACACCACGCGGATGGGTCCCAGTGGAGAAAAATTGACAGAGAGTTCCCGACATTTTCAGATGACGCAAGGAACTTAAGATTTGGTCTAAGTACAGATGGCTTTAATCCTTTTGGAGAGCAGAGCTCCAGTCACAGCACTTGGCCCGTGACTCTATGTATCTATAACCTTCCTCCTTGGCTGTGCATGAAGCGGAAGTACATTATGATGCCAGTGCTCATTCAAGGCCCGAAGCAACCTGGCAACGGCATTGATGTGTACCTCAGGCCATTAGTTGAAGAACTTTTACAGTTGTGGCGTGAAGAAGGTGTACGTGTGTGGGATGAGCACAAACTGGAGGAATTTGATCTACGAGCTTTGCTTTTTGTAACCATCAATGATTGGCCTGCTCTAGGCAACATTTCAGGACAGTCAAACAAGGGATACAATGCATGCACGCACTGTTTAGCTGAGACTGATAGTATACATTTAGGTAACAAGAATGTGTACCTGGGTCATCGTCGGTTTCTTGTACCCAAGCATCCGTTAAGGAAGAAAGGCAAGCATTACAAATGTGAGGCAGATCATCGGCCGAGGCCTACCCACCCTTCTAGTTCTGCTATACATGATATGGTCAAGGATTTAAATGTAATCTTTGGAAAGGGTCCTGTCGGACTCACTGTTCCGAATGACGCAAACAACCACGTACCCATGTGGAAGAAGAAAGCTATATTCTGGGAGCTGCCATATTGGATAATGCTAGAGATTCACTCTGCAATCGACGTGATGCACGTGACAAAGAACATTTGCTGCAACCTTCTAAACTTCTTGGGCATGTATGGGAAGTCAAAAAATGGGAAGTCAAAAAAAGGTACACCGAAAGGAAGGCAGACCCATCAACGTATGAGCGAAGAGATGCATCGAGACGATACTCATTCAGAGAATCAGCCAGGCCCTGCAAGCTACGCTCTTACTAAAGAAGAGAAGAAAATATTTTTTGAGTGCCTTCGCAGTATGAAGGTTCCATCTGGCTTCTCATCAAATATAAAAGGAATAATAAACATGGCAGATCAAAAAATTCAGAATCTAAAGTCTCATGACTGTCACGTGATTATGACACAATTACTTCCGGTTGCATTGAGAGGGCTTCTACCGGAAAATGTTCGAGAACCCATTGTGAAGCTATGTGCATTCCTCAATGCAATTTCTCAGAAGGTCATCAATCCACTAACTCTAAAAAATTTAGAGAAGGATGTGGTCCAATTTCTTGTCAGCTTCGAGTTGGTGTTCCCACCAAAATTCTTCAATATTATGACGCACCTTGTAGTCCACCTAGTCGAAGAGATTTCTGTTCTCGGTCCTATATTTCTACACAACATGTTCCCCTTTGAGAGGTTCATGGGAGTCTTAAAAAAATATGTGCATAACCGGGCTAGGCCAGAAGGAAGCATCGTCAAGGGTTATGGAACAGAGGAGGTCACTGAGTTTTGTGTAGATTTTATTCCTGATCTGAATCCGATGTGTTCCTGAATCACGTCATGAGGGGAGACTGCATGGAAAAGGCACTCTAGGAAAGAAAGGAACAATATGTCAAGACGGGGATTCTTTCACTCAAGCACACGACATCGTTCTACATAATTCCAGTTTGGTGGGTCCGTATGTCGAGGAACACAAGAATGTTTTACGCTCCAAATACCCAGAGAAATCTGAAGATTGTATTGATGGAGAACACATGAAGACTTTCAGCAGTTGGTTAAAAAGACGTCTCATTAATGACACCAATGTTGAAGAACAGCTATACTTGTTGGCCACATCACCAGCTTCAACTATATTGACTTTTCAAGGGTACGAGATAAATGGAAATATATTTTACACAGCCAACCAAGATAAAAAGAGCACCAACCAAAACAGTGGAGTCCGCTTTGATGCAACAAACTGCAACGGGACAAAGGACACATACTATGGTTACATAGAGGAGATATGGGAACTTGACTATGGACCTCCTTTTAAGGTCCCTTTGTTCAAGTGCAAATGGTTCAACCTACGAGGCGGGGTAGAGGTAGACCCACGATACGGAATGACTACAGTGGATCTCAACAATCTTTCGTACGAGAACGAACCATTCGTCCTAGCCAGTGAAGTTGCTCAGGTTTTCTATGTGAAAGACATGTCTACCCTACCGAAAAAAAGAAAAGATAAGCAAGCGAGTACATCATACGATGAGCCAAAGCGCCACATAGTTCTTTCAGGGAAAAGAGTCATTGTGGGAGTGGAGGACAAGACAGACATGTCAGAAGATTACGATAAGTTTCATGACATTCCGCCCTTCAAAGTCAACACTGATCCAAGTATCAAGTTAAATGAAGAAGATTGTCCGTGGTTGCAGCGCAATCAGAAGAACAAGTAAACACTAGAGAGGGATATTATTGTTGATGTGTAATATCCGAATGCTTTTTATGAGAAGAACAAGTGAACTGAAGTATTTTGTAGATGCATGGAACAAAACACACGATTTCACCTGCATACAGCCCAACGGTGGCTCGTGAGTGACTGCATATGAAATGCACCGTTGGGCGTATGCAGGGAATCCGAATGCTTTGTATTCTGTCGATGAAGTAGAATGAGGAGACAATGACTGCCGAACATGTTCAAGAGGGGGCTATATATAGGGTCATGTGACTCACGAAGTGGTCATGATAGTGCCCATCCAACAGCTCAGAATCCCTCAAAAGAAACACATCTTCATCCAACGGCTCACAAGTTCTTTAAAGAAACACACGATCCATGTGCTTCTTTAGTCCCGGTTGGTGTTACCAACCGAGACTAAAGAAGCACATGGATCGTGTGTTTCTTTCTAGCGCTTGTGAGACGTTGGATCTGAGGTGTGTTTCTTTTGAGAGATTCTGAGTTGTTGGATCAGCAGTATCACGACCACTTCGGGACCCACATGACTCGGTTGTTGTTACCAACCGGGACTAAAGAAGCACACGTACCTTATATATAGCCCCCCTCCCGGACATGTTCAGCACTCAGTGTCTACTCATTGTAGTTCATTTTGGCAGCACACGGGTAGCAGAGAGCACTCAGTGAAGGCTGAAGGTGAACCCTCCCCTCGGCGGAGGCATCTTTGGGCAACCAGCGGCAAGACGTCTTTGATGATCTGCGACTGTTTCAAACGGTTGCAGATCATCAGAGATGTCTTGTCGGACGGTTGTAGATTATCAGAGATGTCTTGCCACGTTCATTTGGCTTGGCTTGAAATGACCATAACTTGGTCATTTGGCTTGAAACTTCTAGATGTTCATACATGATAGAACTTTTTGTTGGGGATATATCAACTAGGGGTATCACCAACATGGATCAATCCGGCTAGTCCAGGGTGGCCCAAGGGTGGTAAGGCTGAAGCCTGCCGGGCGGCCCAGATAGCTGACGTACAAGGAAGTAGGCGGACGGTCCAAGGAAGGCGGAAGGCCGAAGCCCATCAAGCCACCAAGCCCAAGACGGAAGGCGGCAACTAAGCCGGCTAGGTCTAGGACTCTGATTACTTGCCGGACAAGTACTTGCCTTGTACCCTGGGGTCTGGCCGCCTATATAAGCCGGCCACCAAGGAGCCTTTATGGCACGCTTCAATACGCATCATACACATTGTAACATGTTCACGGCTATTGCCTCATAGTGAATTATAGCAGCACGTAGGATCTCGCCACCGCTGCGGGATCCGAAGCTGGGTAAAATCGCCGTGTTCAATTCCGTCCTCGACGACACCAACCTTCTTCCCCACAATCCATACGTCGGCTAGAGGACCCCCGTCTCCTATCAATTATGCCGATACTACGACAGTTGGCGCCCACCGTGGGGCATAAGGTTCCTGGCGTCACGTTCCAGGCGGGAACACTTGGCGGCGTGGGCAAGCAGATCGCCGTCGGTCGCGTCACAAGGTATGGCGGCCACAGCTACGTCAACTCGGATGAGTCCTGGCTCCTGGCGGACGACTACCTTATCGGATGCGCAATCGTACCGATCGGAGGGATCGACGTCTTCATCGGGTATACGCCAGAGGCGTACGGCCTACCGCGTTTCTACAACCCCACCCACCAACCCTTCGACCAAGCAGTCGACCGACAAGATGGATCTGAATCCGCCTTCTCCCAGGAGTCGGCCGAATCTGATTTCCACTTCGTCGGAGTTGTCGGACTGGGATCAGACTCCCAGCCGGAAAACAATGATCCTGAGTCAATCCTCCCTGCTCTCCAGGAGGATGCGATGTCAGATGCCGGATCCAGATCTACCGTTCAAGTCAACGTAGACTCTGACTCTGATGATGATGCTAGTCTCTTCGAAGATAAGATCAAAACCCGCTTTTCCAGTGGTAATCCGGCTCCTTCAGAGGGCACAGCGGATACTGACATGCCTAACAAGCTGGCTATGATGGTTGTTGTCGGTCACGAGACAACCCCAGTTGCTTCGGAAACGCAAAACAAGCCGGTGGAAGACGCCGGCGACACCACTGCCGGTCAACTCATTGAAAGTTCCGACAAAGTGCGCGCAAAGAAGAAAACTGGCCTCGAGAAAGGCGGCAGCAGCAAACCCACGGATTTTCTCTCCGTCATCAAAGAAGTAGACGAGATCATGAATACTCCGGTGAATAAAGACACCCCACTCGACGAAGTGGAAGAGCTTAGGATTAACATGCTTAAGCACTCTGACTTCCTGCGAAAAAGAGAGGAGCACGTTGAGAGCCTTGCGAAGAAGATCGAGAAAGAACAGGAGAAGATGTCGGCCAAAACAAGCCGGCAACTCTTTGAGGAAAAAAGGTCATCAAAAAACCGCCGTGGCAAGGAGCCGCCAACACGCGCAACGACAGCGGCTCAAGATCTCGGGTTCGACTGGCGTACGGCACCACAACGCGTGGACAGAAGGGGAGATGTTGTTTTCTGCACCCCCGTCCTCAACGCGGCTGCCGCGCTAGATACCCTGGACGACAAAACTTACACGGCGGAGGAAAAGCTGGCCAATGCAAGACACTTCGTGAGCAAGGCCCCAGAACAACAAGCTCGTGCTGATTCCTACGGCCACATGGCGGATGCTCGCGGGGGAGCCCTAGAGTCTAAGTCAAGAAAGTGCAAAGCTGCACCTGGCGACGACCCCGAAGGCCCGTCTGGCTCCAGTAGCCATGGCGACAAAAGGAAGGCAACGCCACCTCCAAAGAAGACGCCACCGCCAAAACCAAGGCGGGACGAGAATTCAAGGACAGGAAGCAGGGGAGACCTGCCACCTCCAGCCCAGCCAAGACGCGACAATGGCGGTAGCCGGAACAATAGACTGCCGCCTAGGAAAGATGCCGGTAACGACCCTCCCAGGAGAGGTCGAAGCCGGTCTCCGCAGCGTAGCACCGGCAGCAAGAGGAAAGAGGAGGCAGAAGGGACCAGGCGCAGCATAAGCCAGGCAGCGCAGGACGAGCCAGACGCAAACAGAGGCGCGCGGCAGCTCGATCCAAAAGACGCACGACACCGCCTACAAGACATAGCAAGAGGAAAGGAGCCGCTATATTCTGGACCAAAGTGCTTCGGTGACGCCATCCGCAGAGAGCCGTTCCCTAAGGATATGACATCAGTGTCAAAAAACTGTTCTAGGTACAACCGCCTCGTTAAGCCGGATTCATGGCTAGCCGACTATGCCATGGCCATAGAAATTGCCGGTGGGAGCAGCTATATTGTCGTCCGTTACCTACCTCTCATGTTGGAAGGCACGGCAAGGGCTTGGATCGACAACCTTCCTGAAAAGTCTATCCATAGCTGGTACGATACGGAAAAGGTTTTCTCCCAGCACTTCCAAGGAACATACAAGCGTCCAAATACCTACACGGATTTGCAACGCTGTATCCAAAAGCCGGACGAAACCATGACAGACTTTGTCAGCCGTTGGATATCCGAAAAAGGCAACTGTCATGGTGTCTCGGACGCACAGGCTATCCACGCCTTCTACACGGGCCTACAGAAGAAGTCCTTGCTCCGTCATCGGCTCGTCCGCGAGCAAATCACGGACCTTGGCGAGATGCTCAACCTAGCCGCCCAATACGCGGCGGCGGATGACGACACCCGGGACGATGATCCAGAAGTCAACATCATACCAAAACGGAACAACAAGCGCAAGCAGGCGGCGGATGACAAAGTCGGACCTTCCAACGAGGTAGCTGTCGCATTCCAAGGGAATGCCGGCAAAAAGAAGTGGAAGAATAAGAAAGATAGTCGCGACGCCGGCTCAGGGCCTAAGGCGGCGCGAATCACTTATGAGCAGGCAAAACTTTTTTCATGCCCTATCCACGCCTCACTTGGCAAGGTCAACCATATGCTTGGCGAGTGTCGTTACATGGACGACTTCAAAAAGGACCCCACAGTCGGCTGGAAATCAAAGAAGTCAAAGAAGAACGACAAGAAAGACAAAAAGGAGGATGAGGATGACGACGACATGTCTGTCTCAAGCGAGGATGACGCGGCCGCCAAGAAAAAGAAACCATATCCGAAGGTCAAAGAATCTCTTGTATGCTTTGTCGGCACACCTTCGGCTAAGGCAGATAAGGCGGAAATGCGCGAACTCAACGCGACAATGCCGGACGTCGCTCAGTATTTGAACTGGTCGGAAGCAACGATCACTTGGGACCGGTCCGACCACCCTGATCACGTTCCTCACCCAGGCAAGTACGCCCTCGTCGTCGATCCCATTGTCGACAACTTCAGACTCACAAAGGTACTCATGGATGGCGGCAGCAGCCTCAACATCCTGTACTACGACACACTAAGCCACATGAACCTGACAGAGGATCAGCTGGACCACAGCAACCTCACTTTTCACGGCATAGTGCCCGGCAGGCAAGCAAAGTCAATGGGGGGCATTAGGATGAAGGTAACTTTCGGACCAAAAGAGAACTACCGCTCAGAGTTCCTCCGGTTCAAAGTTGTCCCCTTCAAAAGCGCATATCTTGCAATCTTCGGACGACCGGCTTTCGCCAAATTTATGGCAAGGCCGTGCTACATATACAGCAAGCTTAAAATGCCGGGGGAAAACGGAACCATCACGATTTCCGGCAACTTCAAGAAAGCCAAGGAGTGTGAGCGTGGCATGGCCGCCTTCGCAGAAGCCGTCATCCACAAGGAAGAACTCGCACTGCTTGGGGCGGATTCAGACAACTCCATGCCCAAGCCAAAGATTGATGTCAAGAAGACCTTTGAAGCTTCAGAAGACACCAAAAAGGCGGACCTCATCCCAGGCGACAAGTCTAAGCAAGTCGTCATCGGCTCCAACCTTGACAGCAAATAGGAAGGCGCGCTCGTCGAGTTCCTCCGTGAGAATCGTGACATCTTTGCATGATCGCCTTCCGACATGCCTGGTGTACCGAGGAAACTTGTCGAGCACTCACTCAACGTCATAAAAGGATCCAAGCCGGTGAAGCAAGCAACAAGACGCTTTGGAGATGAGAGACGCAAGGCTATAGGAAAGGAGATAAATAGGCTGAAGGCCGCCAATTTCATAAAAGAAGTTGTGCACACCGATTGGGTGGCAAATCCTGTACTTGTTCCAAAGAAGAATAAAGAGCTGAGGATGTGTATTGACTATACCGGTGTTAACAAGTGTTGCCCAAAGGATCCCTTTGCGCTGCCTAGAATTGACCAAGTCGTAGACTCCACAGCAGGCTCCGAGCTGCTTTGTTTTTTGGACGGCTACTCAGGATACCATCAAATCAAGATGAGAGAGTCGGATCAGATGAAAACATCTTTCACCACTCCATATGGGACTTTCTGCTACATCACGATGCCTTTTGGCCTGAAGAATGCGGGGGCAACATACCAGCGCTGGATGCAGAATTGCCTGCACGAACAGATCGGCCGCAATGTTCACGTCTACGTAGACGACATCGCGGTGATGTCAAAAAAGAAGGCAGATCTCCTAGAGGATTTGGAAGAAACTTTTCAGAATCTCCGGAGGTATCAGATGAAACTCAATCCCGCCAAGTGTGTTTTCGGCGTTCCAGCCGGCAAACTGCTCGGGTTTATCGTCTCAGAACGAGGGATCGAGGTTAATCCGGAGAAGATCAAGGCCATCCAAAACATATCCAGACCTACTTGTCTGAAGGACGTGCAACGTCTAGCCGGATCGGCAGCGGCCGTCAGTCGTTTCATAAGCCGCCTAGGGGAAAAGGCAATGCCTCTCTACCGGCTATTGAAGAAATCCAACAACTTTGAGTGGACAGCAGAGGCAGACGCAGCCTTACAACAACTTAAGGAGGCCCTCATATCCTCTCCGATATTGGCAGCACCTCGATCACAGGAACCAATGCTGCTATACATCGCGGCAACAAGAGCTGTTGTCAGCGTTGTCTTGGCTGTGGAAAGAAAGGAGAACGAAGCCGCGACGTATGAGCAACGACCGGTCTACTTCATCAGTGAAGTATTCTCCGCCTCCAAGAAGAGGTATCCGCATTACCAAAAGCTGGCTTATGGTGTATTCTTTGCCGCCAGAAAGCTTAGGCATTATTTCCAGGAGCACACAGTGACAGTAGTCAGCAAGGCACCGTTGGGAGACATAATCAACAATGCAGAGGCAACAGGTCGAGTTGCCAAATGGGGCATCGAACTTGCCGCCTTGTATATAGTCTATAAGCCACGGACCGCCATTAAGTCTCAAGCACTTGCAGATTTTGTCGCCGACTGGACAGAAGCCATGGAGGAAACGACACTCACCGAATCAGAATATTGGGTCATGCACTTTGACGGATCAAAGATGCTCAAAGGCTCGGGGCTGGAGTCGTTCTACGCACGCCTAAAGGTGACAAGTTTAGCTACGTGTTGCAAATCCACTTCACAGCAACCAACAACGTTGCCGAATACGAAGCTTTGCTTCATGGGTTACACGTGGCAAACGACCTCGGCGTCAAAAGAATCCTCTGTTATGGCGACTCAGATTTGGTCGCGCAGCAAGTAAGCGGAACATGGGATGCGAAAAGCGCAACAATGGCGGCATACAGAGCCAAAGTTGACGAATTCGCAAAAAACTTCGCGGGCTACGAAGTCCGGCATGTTCCAAGAGCTGAGAACGAGGCGGCAGACACACTTGCCAGACTAGGGTCAGAACGCAAAAAGGTACCAAAAGATATTTTCCTGGAACATTTGCACAAGCCATCCATTAAAGGCGCCGATTTGATGGACCCCGATGCAGAAGAACCGGTAGAAGCGGCAAGTCTCGCTGTCTACTCGATACAGCCGGATTGGACTGTCCCATATCTCGATATTCTAATCGACAGCAAGTTGCCGGAGGACGATGAGGTGCTAAAAAGGCAGATCATAAGGCGAGCCAAGGCATTCACGGTAATAAAAGGCGAGCTATATAAGAGAAGCACGTGCGGCATCTATCAGCGGTGCATACAGCTAGAAGAAGGCCAGGAAATTCTGAAAGACATACATATTGGCACCTGCGGGCATCACGCTTCCGCCAGGTCCATCGTTTCCAAAGCTTTCCGCCAAGGTTTCTACTGGCTTACCGCCAAAGAAGACGCCGAGAACATCGTAAAAACATGCAAAGGCTGCCTGTTGTACGCTCGTCAACCTCACTTACCGGCACAAGAACTCAGGACAATCCCAATCACCTGGCCGTTCGCGGTCTGGGGCTTAGACATGGTGGGTCCCTTCAAGAAGGCGAGTGGTGGGTATACCCACCTATTGGTCGCTGTCGACAAGTTCACCAAATGGGTCGAGGCTAAGCCGATCAGCAAACTTGACGCACGAACAGCCACCAATTTCCTCTGGAGAATTATCTCTCGGTTTGGAGTTCCACACAGCATTATCACTGATAATGGCAGCAACCTATCTCAAGGCGACATAGAAGAATACTGCAGTGATCTGGGTATCCGGCTTGATTTGGCATCCGTGTCACACCCTCAATCCAATGGACAAGTAGAGCATACAAACGGCCTAGTCTTATCAGGACTTAAGCCTCGTCTCGAAGCTCCATTACACAGGGCAGCCGGCGCTTGGGCAGATGAGTTACAGTCGGTACTATGGAGTTTGCGCACAACGCCAAACAGGTCTACCGGCTACACTCCTTTCTTCTTAGTATATGGCGCTGAGGCGGTGCTACCTACCGACATGAAATACGATTCCCCAAGAGTCCAAGCCTACATCGAGCAAGACGTAGAAGGTGCAAGACAGGATAGCCTAGACCTGCTAGACGAAGAAAGAGACGTCGCTCTACATCGCTCTGCCTTGTACCAGCAACAACTTCGCCGCTATCATAGCCGGAGAGTGCGGAAGCGAAGCTTCAGAACAGGTGACCTGGTTCTCCGCCTAATTCAAGACAGAAAAGGCTTGCACAAGTTATCCCCGCCATGGGAAGGACCGTTTATAGTCACAAAGGCGCTGCTCAATGGTTCCTACTACCTGGCCGACATCCGCGACGAAGAAGAAAAGAAGAAGCGCAAGAAGGCGGCAGGAAAAAGGGGAACCAAGCGCAAAGAGGCATTGACGATATGTTCGAACAAACAAGACGGCCTTGGAATATTGAGCAGCTACGTCATTTCTACACTTAGCAATTTATAATTGTAATAAGTTATATATGATCATGAAATAAAAGTCTATGGTTCCTCATCTGTGTTGAGAAGCATGCCATCGTTTGTCTTTTCTTGCAATCATATTTCCCCTATGTATCTAAGTTACCTATTTTTCTAGCTCTGTGCAAAGGTTCAAACTGGTAGATACTTGCAGCTTTCGAGCCAACCTAAAGCAAAAATAAACTTTTTGCGCCGCCTAATTCCTTTACCTTTGATT
This sequence comes from Poa annua, assembly GCA_026929855.1. Lineage (NCBI taxonomy): Eukaryota > Viridiplantae > Streptophyta > Magnoliopsida > Poales > Poaceae > Poa > Poa annua. The sequence goes on from CM049428.1 coordinate 12,922,449, forward strand.
ACTTATATGTGGTTCGCCTAGTAGTATGTCTTTGACACCAACATGTTGGCTTTGGTCTCTGATCCTAAACGCATGGCTTAGCCCTGGTTGTTTCAGCTAAAGTTACCGGCTGAGCTTCGTCAACATACAAAAAGTCAAACATATAGGTCAGGGTAAAATTAAGGCGGGCCATATGAATAAGGCAAAATAAAACTTGTCAGCTAGTTTCCCGCCTAGCAGAGCAACAACAAAAGTATATACAAATATTACAAGTTAAAGTTGCATTATTTCAGGGGCTGACAAATCATGCCAGAAGAAGGCAACGAAAGGAAACTACGGCTCGGGGGGGCGTCTACATCAGGATTGGGGGCTGACAACTTCAGCCCCAGAACTGTCACTCCCCTCCGCCTCGGCCGGGCCGGCAGCTCCAGCTTCCCCTGCGGCAGGCACAGGATGGCGCCGGTAGAAGATCGAAGTATCCACCATGTCGGCAACACGCGTGGCGTAGCCGGCAACACTGTCCAGAACAGCGGCCGGCTCGACCTCGCTGCCGTCCTCATATGTAGACGGCATGCCTTCGATGACGACTTCTATCTCCGCCTCGGGGTAGTGTGCCATGAATAGTCCAAGCGCAGTCTTGGCACCACCCCGCGCCGCCGACTTCAGCGAGCTCTTGTGTAGCTTGGTAGCCTGCTCCAGCATATTGGGCACATCGCTGAATTCGGTCGGTTCCTGGCTGCCAGAGGAGATGAAGAACTTGGCGGCAAACCGCTTGGACGCTGCCAAAGTCTCGGTGATCAGCTCGCATAGACGCGCAAGGCGATCCAGGCGGGGGCTGACAACCTTGTCGTCGCCCAAACCGGCGGGAGCTGTATCAAAAATGAAACCATCAGTTTGGCTCAGGCTAAGCAAAATGGCAAAATCAAAATAAGGAGTGAGAAATTACCAAGGGACGAGTTATGGAAAGCGGACAGCTCAATCATATGAGCCGCCAACACGTCCTCAGAAGTTTGGACGCGAGAAGTCTGCTTGGAGATTTCCTCGGCAGCCGTCTTCTCCGCCTCCGCCAACTTCTTGCGCAGGCTTTCCAGCTCACTAGTGAGCTGGCTAGATTCCTGCGCAAATTTCAGCTGTTGGGCCTCCATCTCCTTCTGGTGATCCTCCTTCATCGCCAAGTTGGTGGCTGCCAAATCGGAAGCTTCATTCATAAGAGCTTGCATGTCAGTGGACGCCTTCAGTATATCCTGGGCGTGATCTAGCAGTTCTACAATATGGATTCACTAGCTAAAAGATTGGCGGCAGCAAAAGTTGGAAGACGGCGAAAAGGCAGAAGGAATAATTCTACCTTCATCTTTTTTGCGGGCCGCCTCCAGTTCGGAAATCCGCCGGTCGTTGGCCTCGCAATCCTTCTTCAGGTCGCGGCACCGTTGGTTTATCTCAAATCGAGAGGAAGACTATGTATATGCCGCAAAGTGGAAAAAACTTACAGACATATCGCCCTCCAAGTCGGCAAATGCCTGGGAGGCGAAGTTGGCAAAAGCTAGGGTAGACTCCTTGGCCGCCTTAAAGGTGGACCAAGGGTCCCTGACTCGGCCGCCTCCCGCAGCCGGGGCTGCTATCTGCGTCCCACCGGCAATCACCTCCAGCAGCTCCTCCTTGGCGGCATGAGATTGGACGGCTTCATTGGCCGTAGCCTCAACCGTGGGAAGGGGAGCACCGGCGGTGCGGCCCGCGGAGGAAGTCGCTGGCGCCGGACCGAAAGCCGGAGCCTGGGGCTGGCGGCGAGCATCGCTCATAAAGCCGTCAGCCTGGGGCTGCGGAGTTGGCGGCATGGTAGCAGGCGAGCTGCCTTGGGGCCGCTTTCCCTTGGAAAGGAGTCTGGTCGGCAACCTGGAAGTTGCCACCCGTTCCCTGTCAATAAAGCAAGCACAGTCAGATGAACGCCGGCAATAGAGGAATTCGACAACCATATAAGGCGGAAATGAGTACCTTCGGGGGATGTTAATCCCCGCGTTCTCGTCGAGATCGACGAGCACCGGCATTGCAGCCGATGCGGTCCGTTTCTTCCTCTCGGCATTGACCGTTGAGGAAGCAGCGCCGAACGCCTTGCGCTTCTTGGTCTTCCCGGCTTACGGCTCGTAGAAGTCGGGAGCCAGGTCATCCTCCCCTAGGGCAGAGAGCTGAGAAAAAGGGCAAGCGTAAAATAGGGCTCTAGTTAGCCGGCAAAAGCCGTCAAAAAAGGGCAACGAGCAAGACATTTTACCTCGAGGGGAGGGTTGTCGTTGGTGTGCATGGGCACGCCTTCCGCCGCCTTCACCAGCCCCGCTTTGACGAGGCTGCGAAGTCGGAACGCCAGGTCGGCGGCCGGTAACCCTTCTTCTCTTACGCGAAGAGAGGCTGTGGCAGTGTCGTCGTGGTGAACAGACAGATGCCTACGGGTAGGCTAATTTGTGGGGCCGATGGACGCTAGGGGATCTCGGGGAGGGATTGCGCGATGAACTCGCGCACAGGTAAACTCAACCGACATGGTGACACAAATATTTACCCTGCTTCGGGGCTCTCGTGAGGAGATAAAAACCCTACTGCAGCATCTAGCCTATTCGGTATATTTCTCCTCTTTTATATCCGGGCTACAATATGCTCTGCGAGCTGCTAGGTATGCCTCCGTGAAGTTTTGGGAGCAAATGGAAAGGGGGGAAATGAAGTGGTGGGGGGCTTGGCCTGCCTTCTCCCCCTCCCCTGGTGCCCTTTATATAGGAGAGCCCAGGGGACAAGACGGGGACAAAAAGACAAGAAGTACAGTTCACTGTTCATGATTTGACTAATGGGGTCCAATCACACTGTTGCCTATGTCACAAAGCAGGACTGTTGTCACATCCGGGTACTGTTCACCGCGTCATGCGCGGCGTATCTTTGTCTTGTCGGAGGTACTGTAGCAGCGGTCGTCTACACTGCTACAGCTACGGCCCGTACATCCTGTGTCTTTTTCCCTGTCTACTAGCTCCTGGCTGAGTATCTCCCATCATCCTCTTATTCTTCTTCTCTTCTTCTTATCTTCTATACGTCCTGGTTCATCCGAGTTGTCCATCTCGGTTCACCCGAGCGTAGCCTCCCGGCCCTAGCCGAGGTCGTGGGAGCACCGGGCTGGGGGAGCCAAGAGGCCGAGGTGGAGGGCTTGTCCGGGCTGCGGGTTGCCGGGGAGGTCGGGGTGGCCTGGGCGAGGAAGGAGGTCACCGGTGCGGCGCAGAGGTTGGGGCGATTGGCGTGCCGAGACGCGGGCGGCCCGCGCCGGAGGGGATGCGGAGCTCGACGATGTCGGGGCCGGGTGGAGGCGCAGAGGAGCTCGGGCGGATGCGGAGCTCGACGATGTTGGGGCCGTCGGGGTCGGAGCCGAGTTGGGGAAGACGCCGGAGGAGGGCTCGGAGGAGTTGAGCTCGGGCAGCGCCGGGATGCCTGCACTTGGGGTCGGAGGACGGCTGCTGTCGGGGGAGATGGGCGACGCCGGGGCGCGGAGAGGATCTCGGGCGGCGGCGCTCCGAGCTGCGACGGGGTGGAGGAGGCTCCCGGGGTCGAGGAAGGAAGCCGGGCGGAGCGGGCTTGCCGGAGGCGCCGAACTCGGTGGAGGCGAGGACGGCCAGGTGCGGGCACTGTGGGCGTCGTGGAGTCGGGGACGAGGATGATGGGGATCGTGGCGATGCGGTTGGTGTTGGAGTTGACCGAGAACCTGCTGTCAGCCCACCGGCATGTCCGTCTCGGGCCAGAAAGTAGAGGGTTCCGGCCCATATTCCGTCATATCCGGCCAAAGCCACTTCCTCTCCTATTTTCCTTCTCTTTCTCATTTAAACATATTTTTAGCTGTAACACCGACATAGTAATTTTCTACCAATAACCCCAAAGCATCCTCTCACTCCTTTCCTTTATCTTTCGTCCATTTAAGCGTAATTATACCTGCAACCTACCTGCAACATTAAGACAACAGTCCCATACCCTCAGGGTACCGGGGAAGTACATCCCCGACAGGCAGTAGGCGAATACTAACACATTTTGTGCGGGCTGTACCGCAAGGGCAGTATCTGTCGGCTAAGCCAGCAGATGACGGTGTCCACCCCATCCAGCAAGGGAGGGGACATCGTGCGGGTGAGGAACTCGATCCGCTTTTGAACAAGGCGGAGTTCCTCCGTCAGCTTGGGCACCGCCTCGTCCCAGCATGGCCTGGGCATAGGCGGCGCGTTGACAAAGTCTGGGACGCCAAATTGGCGCCCCGGCGCTGCCATGTCTTGGCAGTAGAAGAAGGTGGACGTCCAGCCCTTGACGGACTCGAGGTATGGTATCTTGGGATACCATTGGCGTCCTTGGCGGCAGTTGAAAGTAACACTACCGCAGGTCGCCAGTCCGCCGTCCGGCACAGTCTGGCGCCGGCAACGAAAGCAGTATCTGAAGAAGTCTAAACTAGGCCTAATACCTAGATAGCCCTCGAACAGAGCGGTGAAGCCGGCTAAGACTAGAATGCTATTGGGCGCTATATTATGGGGCTGGAGCCCATAGTGATCTAAGACCTCGCTAAAGAAGGCGGAAGGCGGTAGCGCAATACCCCTAACTAGGTGGGAGGTAAGGATTACCCGTTCCCCGGCTTTCGGAGCCGGGATGACGTCTCCTAAGGCGGATCTCCATTGGCAGTCCTCCTGGGTGGGGAGGTAGCCGACGGACTCTAGGTCCTGGAGGTGATCTTCGTCGACTATGGAGGGGAGCCAGTAGCGTGACCCGAGGTCAGCCGCTTCCTCCTCCTCGTCGACGGGAGCGCCTCCCGCCGCCGTCGCCGCGACGGAAGATGAAGGAGCCGAGGAGACCACCGCCGGCGCGCGCGCGGTTGAAATCTGAGAAGCGACGGTGGTGACATTGCCCGTCGCCGCCGCCGCAGGGCGTGAGGTTGCGCCGCCCATCACTGCCGCGGGGATGGTTTCGGTCGCCGGAGCGCCGGAAGCCGTGGAAGGGATGTCCTGGCCGGTGGACATCGTCGTGCGCGAAGGTCGTTGGAGGAGAGTGCTCGCCGGAGTTCGCTCGGAGCAAGAAGCGGGGAAGTGGAAGAGCAAGAGGTCGAGGAGAGCAAAGGCAAGGGTGCAAAATTGAACCGTTCGGTTCCCTATTTATAGGTCCAGGCGTTGCTCCCTGTGCAAACGGCGTTTTTAGTCGGACACGTGTCCAGCATCCGCTGCGGCGCATGATCGCACGATCTCCACGCCTCCTCTTTTCCCGCGATTTATGATCATGGCGAGATTCCCGCCTAGGCCGTTTTCAAACTGTCGTGAGCCGGCTAAGTGGAATCCGCCAAGAAGAATGCTCGGTGAGATTGCGAAGTAGCCGTCTTTTCCCATGTTGGATAAAGGCGGTCGCGTGTCAATATCAATACACGCATGCCTCGTTGATTTTCAGAATGGTTCAAGTCCTGCAGCCGCCAACGTTGGCAAATGAAGAATCAAGAAGAAGTCGGCGCCTGGAGAACTCCAACCTTTCTGGGGGCTAATGTTGGGGATATATCAACTAGGGGTATCACCAACATGGATCAATCCGGCTAGTCCAGGGTGGCCCAAGGGTGGTAAGGCTGAAGCCTGCCGGGCGGCCCAGATAGCTGACGTACAAGGAAGTAGGCGGACGGTCCAAGGAAGGCGGAAGGCCGAAGCCCATCAAGCCACCAAGCCCAAGACGGAAGGCGGCAACTAAGCCGGCTAGGTCTAGGACTCTGATTACTGGCCGGACAAGTACTTGCCTTGTACCCTGGGGTATGGCCGCCTATATAAGCCGGCCACCAGGGAGCCTTTAGGGCACGCTTCAATACGCATCATACACATTGTAACTTGTTCACGGCTATTGCCTCATAGTGAATTATAGCAGCACGTAGGATCTCGCCACCGCTGTGGGATCCGAAGCTGGGTAAACTCGCCGTGTTCAATCCCGTCCTCGACGACACCAACCTTCTTCCCCACAATCCATACGTAGTCTAGAGGACCCCCGTCTCCTATCAATTATGCCGATACTACGACACTTTTTGTGAATACTTTTTTTGCAAATGTTGGCAAAATTCAAGTTTACCATATTTCATAGCAACTAGTACACATATAAGGATCCCATGCCAAAGGATTTGATTTTTTGAGGTGTTTATCACTTTATTACATTTTTTCTTAAAAACGATCAAAACGGTCGCTACGACTAATCATCGGAAGAGGTGATATTTTCTAGAACTATCAATGTTTCTGTGATATAACCACTAGTTGTGTACCTTAAAATGATTTTTCCAAAAGTTTCAGACCAAACTATCAAACAGTTGTAGTTCAAATTTGAATTACTTTCGAAAAATCAACATAAACTCAATTAACTAGGGGAAATTAGTTAGAATTTAAAGAAAAAACTCATACTTGAGCATCATCCATCATATGTGCACCACTCTTAGTGAAAAATAGTTGGGTGCCATTTGGAATCATATTTTCTTTACTTACTTCATAAAAAACCTCATTTTTTGCACTTAAAAAAAGGAAAATGATATTTATGAAAATAATTTGAAGAATCCCTTTGGCAAGATTGTTTAATATACCAATATGCACCTATGAGTGAAGTATGAGATCTTTATCACAAACTATGTCATCGAAATGACCATAACTTGGTCATTTGGCTTGAAACTTCTAGATGTTCATATATGATAGACCTTTTTGTGAATACTTTTTTTGCAAATGTTGGCAAAATTAAAGTTTATCATTTTTCATAGCAACTAGTACACATATAAGGAGCCCATGCCAAAGGATTTGATTTTTGAGGTGTTTATCACTTTATTACATTTTTTCTTAAAAACGATCAAAACGGTCGCTACGACTAATCATCGGAAGAGGTGATATTTTCTATAACTTTCAATGTTTCTGTGATATAACCACTAGTTCTGTACCTTAAAATGATTTTTCCAAAAGTTTCAGACCAAACTATCAAACAGTTGTAGTTCAAATTTGAATTACTTTCGAGAAATCAACATAAACTCAATTAACTAGGGGAAATTAGTTAGAATTCAAAGAAAAAACTCATACTTGGGGATAATCCATCATATGTGCACCACTCTTAGTGAAAAATAGTTGGGTGCCATTTGGAATCATATTTTTTGTACTTACTTCACAAAAAAGCTCATTTTTTGCACTTAAAAAAAGGAAAATGATATTTATGAAAATAATTTTAAGAACCCATTTGGCAAGATTGTTTAATATACAAATATGCACCTATGTGTGGAGTATGAGATCTTTATCACAAACTATGTTATCGAAATGACCATAACTTGGTCATTTGGCTTGAAACTTCTAGATGTTCATACATGATAGACCTTTTTGTGAATACTTTTTTTGCAAATGTTGGCAAAATTCAAGTTTATCATTTTTCATAGCAACTAGTACACATATAAGGAGCCCATGCCAAAGGACTTGATTTTTTGAGGTGTTTATCACTTTATTACATTTTTTCTATATTTTCTTCACAAAAAACCTCATTTTTTCCACTTAAAAGAATTTATGAAATAATTTGAAGAAATCACCTTGGCCTATTAAAATTAAAGAATATAAAACAAAACATAAAAATAAACTAGAAACCAAAACAATTCAAAAAATAAGTAAACCTAAATAAGAAACAAAAAAGTAAGCAATTCAAACAATTTAAAAGAAAACAAAAACAAAAACCAGTAAAAAGAACCCTTTAGTCTCGGTTGGTAACACCAACCGAGACTAAAGGGCCGCTGGGCTCCAGCCAGAACCCTTTAGTCCCGGTTGGTAACACCAACCGCGACTAAAGAGCCTTTAGTCTCGGTTCGTGGCTAGAACCGGGACTAAAGGTCTTGTCCGTGCCGTTTAGGGTGGTCGTGGCTCAAATTTTTCCTATCTTTCCCCAAATCTTCCAAAGCCGCCGCCGCCGTCGCCCTGCCGCTCCGCCTCGAAGTCTCCGCGACGTCGCCCTGCTGCTCCGACGCGCCGCCGTCCAGCGCCCTGCCGCCCACGGCCCCTACTACGCCGCCCACCACGCCGCCGTCTAGCGCTCCATCGCACCACATCGCCCCGTCGCACCACGAGGAGGCCACGCCGCCCACCACGCCGCCGGCCAGCGCCTCTGCACACCACGCCGCCCACCACGCAACCGTCTAGCGCCGGTATGCCTCGTCCCCTCCCTCCCTCCGCCTCCCAAGCTAGTTCCCACGCCGCCGTCTGGCGCATTAGGGTTAGTTCATGCACTGATTTTTGCTAAGGGCTAGGTGTGTGCAAGTCTATACTGTTTTTTGTTAGGGTTAGTTCATGCATTAGGGTTTGAATTATTTCGTGGTGATGATGATTAGGCCCTAGAATGTCCTATAACTACATATTAAGCTTCATAGGTAATCTTGTTATTAGGCCCTAGAATGTACTGTTTTTTTTTAGGGTTAGTTCATGCAGTTTTTTATGCCTGTTGTATTTCGTGCTATATTGTCTATTGCTGCTAATATTTGCTATATGTTTCCTTACTGGGATGCTTTTAGATGGTAACATTGTCTATTGATGCTAATATTTGCAAAATGCTAACATCATGCATTGGTTGGTTGATGCCTGTGTCACTAAAGAATTAATTTGCATACTATGAGCTCAGGAATTAGACATAATCTTCAATATTTCTTTTGGAGGTAAATTTTGTATTGTGCCCTGACTAGTCTTTCTGAAAGTAGCAAGGCTCTTAGGCTTTTGTGTATTTCTTTTCTAATTATATGATCTGGGCATATGTTATGTTTCTATTAGCATATACCTCATTGATTTCTTGGTGAGGAAGTGAATTTGGATATACCTCATTGATTTCTGAATTTGATCTACATGTTACAAGTACTTTAGTATGTTTCATTGATTTATGAATTTTATCTACATTTTAACTGAAGGAGATATGCCCTAGAGGCAATTAATAAAGTGTATTCTTTATCATATCTTGTTTGTTCATAACAGGTTTTTGTGTCATGCTAGAACCGTATTAAGCGAAAACATTAATACGGGTGTGATACGTAAACAACCAGGTCCCTAGTAGCCTCTACTAAGACTAGTTTCGTTGCGCGATTGATGATCGAGGTTTCCCGGTCATGGGGCATGGCGCCGATCGGCAATGGGAGTCATATCGTTGGAGAACGATGTGATGGACATACCCAGATTTGGAGAACGTAGTCGTTGCGCCTTTGACCGTGAGATCAACTCTTATTATTATTCCTGAAAAATACTTTGATCGCACCAAACGTCGTATCTTATATAGTATGACAATAACGGTGATACTTTTGGGTATCAGAAAAGAGTAGTTGAGACGAGAGAGCGGGATTTGCCAGTCCGCATAGCAGGATAGATACACTCGGGCCCACTCGGTGAGATCATGTCTAATGAGCTTGCAAGCATGTGAATAGGTCACGGAGACATGAGATCATGAACGAGTAGAAGATAGCGTCGTCGGTAACGAGGTCGGGATTAGGTATGGAGATATCTATGGAATGACACTCGGACATGCTAAGTATCGCTATGGCAAAAGGTTTAAGACTTTGCGTTCAGGTTTGATAGATGGAAGTCATTCGTTATATCACAGGGATTAATTCATGAGGTCCAGGCCTACGAGTTAGTCGTTGATCATAGAGGAGTCTTGGTCATACCTGTTATTATATCGAACCGCTAGGGTAACACACTTAAGGGGTTTCGACAAGACAACCGGAAAGGAAAGAGATCACCGGGAGCGTCCCGGGAGGTGTCCGATGGAGATCGGGCAGCGCCGAAAGAGTTTTCGGAGCTAGGAACAATTATATATATTATGTTTGATATTAATTAGTGTAACTAATATGCAAATATGATTTTATATATTTATTTTCGAATTTATTTAGGCTGATTTCCCTAAATGGGTCTTCTGGTCGAAAGAAGGCCCAAGAGGGGGGTAATCCCCTTGGGGATTCGGTGGGGGGCCAGGAGGGGCCGACCCAAGTGGGCCAAGGGGCCCACTAAGGGGCCGGCGCACCCTCCATAGCCGCACCAGGCATGTGGGGGTTAGTCCCACATTGCCTGGTTAGCAAGTTGGCTCCCCCTGGGAGCCTATATAAGAAGGGGCACCCCTGGCCTTTTAATTCACCAATTAATTCCCAATTTCTCTCTCGATCTCGTGGTTCCCTGGTCGGAGCCGCGCCGAGCAGAGGAGGGGGATCTCTTCCACCATAGCCCGCTGCCGCGCTGCTGGTGTTCCGGTCCAAGTCTTTCGCTGCTCGTCCTGGACTGGAGCTTCGGAGGCCGTCGTCTCCACCGTACGTGTGTGACGCCATGCGAGGTACTGTGCTAGCGGTACTCGGAGGTCTGCTTCCTCTACACGACCTTGAGGTCGGCTTCGTCCGTCTTCATCGACAACGTTTGTGCAGGAACGTAATCCCCGCTTTCGGTCTACAAGGGTACGTATTCTGATCTCCGTTCGTACTACTATATCTGCATAGTATAGATCTTGGCATGCTTTTAGGATATCGTTGGTAGGAAATTTTTTGTTTTCTGCACACGATCCACTTCATTAACAGGTCTATTTCCAATTTGCTTGCTTAATTGCTGATTCACTGAAGGAAACGTCGGTCTCATCTTCACCAAGGCTGACCTCAAGGAGCTTTGCCGCTGCCCTGCTTGTCTGTTTCTATGCATTCATGTTATAACTTGCGATATAGATAATTCTGAATTTACTGAACATTGTACATACGGTGAAAATTGAAGGAGATATGCCCTAGAGGCAAATAAATAAGTAGTATTTATTGCATTATCTCATAAGTTTATAATAGGTTTGTGTATTATGCTATACCTGTATTAATCGGAATTGTTAATACACGTGTGATACATAGACAACCAGGTCCCTATCAAGCCTCTATATGAGCTAGTCCATTGGGCAACAGTTGATCGAGATTCCCGATCAAGGACAATGACGTCGGTTGACAATGGGGTCATCTTGTTAGTTGAATAAGGTGGTGGACATACGCAAAGTATTGCAATAAGATCGTATTACGATGTTTGTCATTTGCAATAGATAAGAGTATGATAGCTTATTCCTTAGACCGTGAGACCGTACTTATTGTTGCTTCGTAGGAGTGCTTTGAGAGCATCAAACGTTGTGTCTTATATAGCATGACAATAACGGTGTCCATCTTGGGTATTCCGAAAGAGCATCGAGACGTAAGGATCAAGAGCGGGATTTGTTCATTCTTGTAATGGAAAGATACTCTGGGCCCACTCGGTGATATTGCATCTATATAGCTGCAGCTTATGACTAGGTCATGGAGATGTAATATCACAGACGAGTTAATAACCTTCGTCGGTAACGAGATACAGCAAAGTCATCGGTGTGTCTACGATCATATCTCGGACAAGGTAGTATCGCAGAGACAAAGGGAATGAATATCATACTTATGGTTCAACGACGATATTCGTGGAATGCACAGGGGTCGTCATATATTTCCAGGTATCCCTGACGATCATTGGTGAGCGGAGTGTCTCGACCATGTCTGGAGTGTTCCCGAACCGTAGCGTAACAAACTTAAGGTCTTAGCGACGCTAGGAGATAGGTTCTGGAATTTTATAGGTTTTTGTTGGAGAGAGAGAAATGATCCGGAAAGAGTTCCGGTGGTCCGGAAGGAGTTCCGGAGAGGTCTGGAATGGTTCCAGGAATGTCCGAAAGTTGTTCGGGTGGTCCGAAAGAGTTTTCGGAGTCACGGGATATTGAATTATATATAAATATATTAATTATGAATTAATGGGATTTTTATATTAATTTAATATTAATTAAATAAAGGAAAAAGGGGGCTCCCACCTATATGGGCCCTAAAAGGGCCCAAGAGGGGGAACCGCACCACCAAAGGGGGTGGGCCCCATAGGCTGGTTCGGCCAGCCCATGTGGGGGCCGAACCCCCCTCCCCTCCTCCTTTGTTTAGTCCCACATGGGGGAGCCAAGGGGTTTGCACACCCCCTTCCCCCTTTATATAGCAAGGCATATTAATTGATTTAATTCACAGGAAATTCAATTAATTCCCAATTTCTCTCTCGATCTCGTGGTTCCCAAGTTGGAGCCGCGCCGAGCTGAGGAAGAGGGTCTCTCTCCACCTAAGCCATACCGCAGAGCGCCGTTGCTCTGCGGGATTCCAGATAAGATCTACTCCTGCGATTTCAGCTGGATCTGAATGACCGGGAGTTGTCGCTAGGCTCCGTATGTTTGCGAGTGCTCGGAGGCTACTCTATTGAGGAGCTTGGGCGACGTCTTCTCGCCCCCTGCAGCCGCCGCGCCTCCCCCCTCTGCTGCCGGCGCGCCAGCCCCGGTGCTGGCGCTCTGCCTTCTTCCGCCCGACGCCCGTCGACGCAGATCATCGTCGACACCCCGGCGTCATCGACTCCGACATCGCGGCAAGTTCTCCGCGACCTCGAGGTCGGCTACGTACGACTTCATCGTCAACGCTTGTGCGGGAGCGTAATCCCCGCTATCGGTCTACATGGAGGTAATGTAACCCGTTCCGCCACCGTTATCACATGTACTAGATAGATAGATCCTGGCTAGTTAGGGTTCCGTTCGCTAGAAAAATTATTGTTTTCTGCACCGTAACCCCTTCAGTGGTATCAGAGCCGATCTATGCGTAGTACTGCTGGTACGGTTAGAACTCATGTTGAATGAGGGCGTCTTTCTTATATTTGCTACCCTCTAGCGTGCACTTGCGATGCCTTCGGTATTGAGTTGATGAAGCGGCCCGGACCGACTTTACGCGTACGCTTACGCGAGACTGGTTCCACTACTGACATACGGCTTGCACCGTATCTGTGGCTGGCGGGTGTCTGTTTCTCTCTCTCTAGTCGGCAAAGCATTTTCAATGGAGGGCCCGAAAGGGATGCTTAAACATGCAATTATACGATCGACATTGTGGTACAAAGTTCGTAGGTAGGGAAGCGATTCTCTTACGAATAAGCCTATATGCCACGTAAAACTTGCAAAACTAAATAAAGCTAGAGGCGTCTAACTTTGTTTTGCAGAGGCGTTATTTTATGTGACATGGTTACGGTAAGTTTTGATATTACTCGTACTGTCGGAGGCAATGGAGGGCTCTGTAGACTCGAAGCCATGCCGGGGCGCCGGGGGGCCAGACACATGGCGCCATGAAGGTCCAGGCGCATCGACCATGTCATATCGCACTTCATTGCATCATTATTGTGTGTTGTTGTGTGTGCATCCTATTGATTGCTTATATGCTAGATATACAACGGTAGCATCATAAATAGGATGATCCCTAACAAATACCAAAATTTTGTTCTCACTCGTTGCGCACCACCAAGAAAGTTCTACGTTATGAGGCAGGCCGTGATGATCGGGTGTCACACATCTCGTCGTTCGCATACAGTGGGTGTAAGCCATGTTGCACGTGCAGGTCTTCGAGGTTTGATTGGCGAGCCTAGCATACTCAGAGGTATGGCCTCGGAACACGGGAAGATCAAAAGATCGAGCACGAGTCACAGAGTTGTTGTGATCGACATGTTATGTCCACCTTTGAAGCTGTGCTGCCGGCCGTGATGATCGGGGGTAGTGTGGTGGATGAGGGTCGTGTAATCGCCATTATTATTTTTAGGGATAATAATCTTGGTGTGGTGTGTTTTTTAATGAGATTATAGAACTAAAATTCACCTATATATTATAAACTTATCTTACCTCTTTTGCGATCACATCTGGAGACTACGGAACTACGCTTCGGTTACTTCTTCAAGAGCTCGGATTCTACCTTGGAAGCCGACGGGTCCAACTTCATCAGCTGGTGCATTGGTTTTAGAAACATTCTCCAAACACAACAAACATCCTATATGTGCTAGAACATTAGTTAGGAGTTAGACCAGATGATTCTGATAGCAAGGAGCAAGATGATGAGTTCCGTAAGCATCATGACATGTTCATGGAAGTGACGATCGTCATGAGCGTATGCCTAACACCTGAGTTGAAAGTTGTTTCAACACATGGAGCCATATGTCGTGATTGATGCGATCAGAGGTCACTTCAAAGATGAATTGAGTCTTGAGCGGTTCAGACAGCTTAGAAAGTTCCGGACCATTCACATGGGGAGCATACCTGTCTGGAAACTCAGTTGAAGAAGTTGTGTGACATCTACTTCAGGATTACGAATATCTACGATTTGTAGATAGCGAACTCCAGTGCAATAGAGATTGTGCTTTACCTCCTAGCTGTGAATAGCATGTGCGTGAATATGCTATAGAGACACGGTGAGCTTCTTCACGTTCGTGAACAAGTTCAAATCTCTAAAAGTTGATTCATCGAAGAAGAGTTCTTCGACGCTATGGGTATATTTGATATACGAAGATATAAATGTATTCTTCTCATACTTGATGAAAAGTGTTTGATAATTGTTCTGTTTGTGAAACAGTCCCTGATTATCACAAGTATGTGGCGAAGGGTGACGTGACAGTGCACAAGTGATGGCAAGTTAATGGCCAGTAGTGCTCACGCCCTCGAGATATCATATTACTTATCATCAATAGTTTTTTATAAGACATTTTGTAATAGTGAGAATGTGATCTAGTTTGGTGTCTTGAATGTTACAAGACATGATTATTCATATAGAACACATCAGTTGTTTTATGTTATGGAACAAAGCAGTTGTTTCATGTTATGAGTAATTTGCATCACATCTCAATTACATTATGCGTATGATATACATTTATAATAGCGGGAATGATAAAATTATGTGTCCAAAGAACAAACACCATCGAATTTAGTCATAAAGGCAATGAAATAAGTAATGGATATTTTTGGTCCATTTAAGTATTTCGAGTGCCAAAATTGATTAAATTTGAAATGAAGTATTGAAGTTGCAATACTAGAGGAAATTGATTGAGAGTCATTTTTAATGATTAATCAATGGTGTTATTGCATGATCCGAATTGTTCCATGATTTTGGTAAATAGGAGTATTTGCCCGATAAATTATGGAGTCTGAAATTAATTTGATAATAGATCAAATGGGGTTTTTCAGAAGAAAGATTAATGAATATTGTATTCACAAGATTCGATCAAAGGACAATATTTTTGAATTATGGTTTCAACACAAAAGACTTGTGGAAATTCGTTTCACAATATTATAATGTCATATATGGTGATATGTGGGGAATTATAATTATGCTCTATTTTAAATAAAGTGTGGTTTGTCAGAATCAGTCTTAGAATCTCCTAATATGTTCAAAACATTATAGTCGATGTCCACTTTAGAAAATAGATATTTTTCTCAACAAGAATTCATAGGATCGACAGTAATGTCGACGTGTATATGATTATGCGATAATTCGGAATATACATGAGTAGTTCTTTGTAGATTGCTCGCATTGGACGAGAGTGTATTCCAGAATCAATTAGAAACAAAGTTCAGTTTGTTGTCTATGTAATTCCGAGAAAAGATGACTTTTCGAATTATGGTTTATGGATTGAAATTAGAAGTTTGGAATAAATTGTCAGACTTATGTTGGAAGATGTTCCAAAGAGTATATGTCTGCTAATGAAAGTTTAGTGATTAAGAGTGAGGGAGACTAGAAAATTCTTTTCTGCTTGCAATCCTCTTCATAAAGATCATAATATTTTCATGAAAGAAACTTCTAAATAAAGTGTTGTTATATTTAATATTGATGTCAGGTCACAGCACTGTATTAAGTATTTCAGATCTTGTTGACAGATCAAGGTGCACTTTATGAATACAAAGAAAGTTGAGAAAATATCGGAATACGAACAAAGGCTTTTTGAGCCTGGAAATCCAAAGTTGCATTTGAAAGGATTAAGAGAGTAATTGTTGCTGCAATTCTTATTAGAGGAATAAGATTGTTTAATCGTCATATAAGGTGTTATATGAGAAATGTGACTATAAGAAAGACGCGGTAGCATGTCTTGTCGAGAAATGTGTCTTGGACAAGATCAAATTTGTTGACTACATTTATGTAGACATGCTTGAAGTCTGAGGGATTTGTATTAATGTAATACTGTAGTTTGTATTAAATTCGAATTGATAGTAGATCAATGATTTTGGTTTAACCAAGATGTCGATTTAAGTGGGAGTCATAGTTAGTTCACTCAGGAGAAATATGTGAAGAACATATTTTCGAGTGGGAGCTTGGGAACTCAAATATGTGGATAACATGTTTTTGAGTGGGAGCTCGTGTTATCAAATATGTGGAGACATAATTTGAGTGGGAGTCGAATTCATCTTGTGTAGTTAACACATTGTGAAACTGTACCAATAGTATAGGATGAAGTTGTAAAACTATTTAAAAGTTAGTGTCTATTTTGAAATAGAACGGGAATTTTAAATAGTTAGTCGAGTTGTGTTGGATTATATCTGAGGAGTCAGAATAGAATCAAAAGGATGGTCCTTTGGAATCCAATTGGTCAAGAGTAATGATGCATGAAGGTAATGGTTGTATGACATGTGGGTCTATTATGTATATATTAGACATCATACAGAAACCATATTATCTGCTCGATAAAATATAACCGATGTTCTTGGAGTAAAGAACAGTTATGAAAGTAAATTTGGAATTTACTGGAAGTAGAAGTGCGTTAGTTAAGGGATTGACATTTGAATGTCAAGTTTTCTACATTGGTGTGTAAGTATGTAGATATCGCGAGTTTGTAATTGTTACAAGGGGCTCTGCATGGCTGAGTGTGTTTTTCAGGGCAGTTATCTGGTCAGTATAATCAGAGTAAGCGCTGGGAAGCAGAAGTCTCACTTAGTTACGGTATTTGCATATATGTTGTTAGACAACATGGTGATATCAAACAAGTTGATGCCAGTGAATCGCAAAAGCATGTACAATCATGGATTGTGCAGTAACACTTTTCCACGAGCAAGCATTATCAAATGATTCTTATTTGATAAGGGATTCTGATAAAGTAAAATGCAGCTAGTTTATTTGTACTCTAGTGCAAGTGGGAGACTGAAGGAGATATGCCCTAGAGGCAAATAAATAAGTAGTATTTATTGCATTATCTCATAAGTTTATAATAGGTTTGTGTATTATGCTATAACTGTATTAATCGGAATTGTTAATACACGTGTGATACATAGACAACCAGGTCCCTAGCAAGCCTCTATATGAGCTAGTCCATTGGGCAACAGTTGATCGAGATTCCCGATCAAGGACAATGACGTCGGTTGACAATGGGGTCATCTTGTTAGTTGAATAAGGTGGTGGACATACGCAAAGTATTGCAATAAGATCGTATTACGATGTTTGTCATTTGCAATAGATAAGAGTATGATAGCTTATTCCTTAGACCGTGAGACCGTACTTATTGTTGCTTCGTAGGAGTGCTTTGAGAGCATCAAACGTTGTGTCTTATATAGCATGACAATAACGGTGTCCATCTTGGGTATTCCGAAAGAGCATCGAGACGTAAGGATCAAGAGCGGGATTTGTTCATTCTTATAATGGAAAGATACTCTGGGCCCACTCGGTGATATTGCATCTATATAGCTGTAGCTTATGACTAGGTCATGGAGATGTAATATCACAGACGAGTTAATAACCTTCGTCGGTAACGAGATACAGCAAAGGCATCGGTGTGTCTACGATCATATTTCGGACAAGGTAGTATCGCTGAGACAAAGGGAATGAATATCATACTTATGGTTCAACGA
This sequence comes from Poa annua, assembly GCA_026929855.1. Classification (NCBI taxonomy): domain Eukaryota; kingdom Viridiplantae; phylum Streptophyta; class Magnoliopsida; order Poales; family Poaceae; genus Poa; species Poa annua. The sequence continues at coordinate 12,940,119 of CM049428.1, forward strand.
CGATATTCGTGGAATGCACAGGGGTCGTCATATATTTCCAGGTATCCCTGACGATCATTGGTGAGCGGAGTGTCTCGACCATGTCTGGAGTGTTCCCGAACCGTAGCGTAACAAACTTAAGGTCTTAGCGACGCTAGGAGATAGGTTCTGGAATTTTATAGGTTTTTGTTGGAGAGAGAGAAATGATCCGGAAAGAGTTCCGGTGGTCCGGAAGGAGTTCCGGAGAGGTCTGGAATGGTTCCAGGAATGTCCGAAAGTTGTTCGGGTGGTCCGAAAGAGTTTTCGGAGTCACGGGATATTGAATTATATATAAATATATTAATTATGAATTAATGGGATTTTTATATTAATTAAATAAAGGAAAAAGGGGGCTCCCACCTATATGGGCCCTAAAAGGGCCCAAGAGGGGGAACCGCACCACCAAAGGGGGTGGGCCCCATAGGCTGGTTCGGCCAGCCCATGTGGGGGCCGAACCCCCCTCCCCTCCTCCTTTGTTTAGTCCCACATGGGGGAGCCAAGGGGTTTGCACACCCCCTTCCCCCTTTATATAGCAAGGCATATTAATTGATTTAATTCACAGGAAATTCAATTAATTCCCAATTTCTCTCTCGATCTCGTGGTTCCCAAGTTGGAGCCGCGCCGAGCTGAGGAAGAGGGTCTCTCTCCACCTAAGCCATACCGCAGAGCGCCGTTGCTCTGCGGGATTCCAGATAAGATCTACTCCTGCGATTTCAGCTGGATCTGAATGACCGGGAGTTGTCGCTAGGCTCCGTATGTTTGCGAGTGCTCGGAGGCTACTCTATTGAGGAGCTTGGGCGACGTCGTCTCGCCCCCTGCAGCCGCCGCGCCTCCCCCCTCTGCTGCTGGCGCGCCAGCCCCGGTGCTGGCGCTCTGCCTTCTTCCGCCCGACGCCCGTCGACGTAGATCATCGTCGACACCCCGGCGTCATCGACTCCGACATCGCGGCAAGTTCTCCGCGACCTCGAGGTCGGCTACGTACGACTTCATCGTCAACTCTTGTGCGGGAGCGTAATCCCCGCTATCGGTCTACATGGAGGTAATGTAACCCGTTCCGCCACCGTTATCACATGTACTAGATAGATAGATCCTGGCTAGTTAGGGTTCCGTTCGCTAGAAAAATTATTGTTTTCTGCACCGTAACCCCTTCAAAAATTTATTAGTGGCCTTATGTAAAGTTTATTGGATGTGTATTTTCTGTTAGCTTGGACTATAAGACTGATGTACCAGTTTATTGGATGTGCATTTTCTGGCAGCTTGGATTAACTTGTTCTCCCTGTATATTTTACACTGATCATGCTTCTAATTTACTGAACATTGTACATACGGTGAAAAATTATTAGTGGCCTTATGTAAAGTTTATTGGATGTGTATTTTCTGTTAGCTTGGACTATAAGACTGATGTATCAGTTTATTGGATGTGCATTTTCTGGTAGCTTGGATTAATTTGTTCTCCCTGTATATTTTGCACTGATCATGCTTCTAATTTAAATAACTTCCTCTTACAAAGCTTAGTAAGTGCAATGCCTTCATATTTTGGACAGAAAATCGCTCAACTTTCTGTAGACATGATACTTAAGATATATGCAAGAGATATAGCAAGATGAGTGCACACCGTTTTTCAGATGAATAAATATAAATTTGATTATAATGTCCGGGCTATGGATTGCAGGTACATTTGAGCTATGGAGCACTTGCGAGACGAGCGGATAGAAGAAGCACAATTTCAACGAGACGAGGAGATGGAAGACCAAATGGAACAACTTATTTTTAACGATGCCCGAGCTGGAGGAGATGCAGATGATTATGATTTCGAACAATTTTTGAACGACTTTGGTGATGGAATGGAGTCACGAGATGTGGTCATAACAAACTAATTAATGATGTTCGCAATGGTGTGTTCAAACCCGACAGAGAGGATGACGAGCTGACACGGGCCCTGGGGAATCCTGAACATGTTGGACGAGCTCGAGGCTGTCCTAGCGGTGCTACGTTTAAGACTGCGTGGCCAGAATCCGCTCACACTTATAGAAGCCGTAGCAGAGGTAAGAAGAAGGAGGCCGACCGGATATTAGAATTGGAACGTGAAATGAAGGAGACACGGGCGGAAATAAAAGCATTGAAGGAGCAAAGAACGGAACCTCAGGAGCGGGACCAATTAGATCATGAAGCAGATGTCGCCCCATCTCAGCGTAGAAGCAGCGTTGGTTCCACGCGTCAAGTCGATGGTCCCTACCCAGTGGATGACATCACAGAGCCTACAGGTTGTGAGCTACATATAGCAATGAGAAACATAACTTTGAAGGTGGCGGTGGGGCAAGCTTAAGTAATTCAACCTGGAGAACTCTACCATTGTGGTCAAATTCCAGAAGGCTACGCTCGTGTCGGGGTGGACGAAATTATGCCGGGATTTGAAACCTTGGAACTTGAGTTCCCTGGAGGTGACGAGGAGAAGACGTTGGCAGACGTCAAGCATGCCTTCGCCCTATGGCCCAAGAAATACATCGTCCTTTCAGAACAAGCAAACTCCACACCTCGTTCTAGGAGTCCAGCTCACCAGCAAAGTCCACTCTTCCTCGGGAGGGATCAAAGACGCAGTCCATCTCCACCTCATCAGCAAAGCCCACACCTCCCCGATAGGGACCCCAGCCCGAGTCCATCTCCAGCTCATCAGCAAAGCCAACCGCCCCCCGAGAGGGTTCCTAGCGCGATGCCATCGCAGTCTGTGCCAGTCCGCCAGAATGTTAAGTCGCTCTCGAGTAGGCGCCAGTCTGGTTCTCCTGTTAGGAAGAAACCTAGAAAGCAGAAAACAGCGCCGCCTACTCCAAAGTTACCTTGGGAGAGAAGCGTCGAGGAAACCGATATCGCCTGCAAAGAACATCCGGATGCCTGGCTTGCTGGCGTGAAACAGAAAGCGTTAGCGAAACAATTGCCTCCTGCAAAATTTACTGCCGGAATTCCTCAGGAGAAAATTGACCGTTGCATCGATGCCCTATACAACCCCCCACCATCGCCGCCAACAGACTATGATCGAAACATTGGTAAGTCATATGACGAAGAGATGGATGATCGATCGAAAAAAGGGAAACAAGTTGCCCAACTCGGAGAACAAGACGCACAGTCGGCCCCCCCGCTCAAGGTGCTTGATGACAGAGTTCTCAAAAACATCAATGTGCGGGAGCTAGTATATTCGGGAGATTATATCCCCTTCGCGGATGTTGTTCGTACTTATGTTCACGGGGAGAATTTTGTCGACGGCGACTTACCCACAAGAATGCGTCAATTTCAAGCCTGGTACAAGAATACCGTAAAGAAGATGAATAAAGACGCTCTCATGATGGCAGTTAAGGAAGAGCATTATTTCCAAGAATACTCCGTTGTCCTTTACTTCGCCGAAATCTTTCAGTTATACAATCTCCGGGCCCTCGACAAAGCTATCATGAGTTCCTATTGTGTGTAAGTGATCTATTCCTGTAATTTAATGTTTTAATTAGCTCTACTCGTTCATTGTCTGTGATAATCCTCTCTATAATATTTTGTGTGCTTTATTACGCAGAATGAAGATGCTCGAATGCAAGAAGCAGAAAATCAACCACATTGGGTTCATTGACCCCTCTATAATGCATGAAGAAAACATAATTGATCCAAGAGTTAACAAGGATACACCGGGGAATTCGCTAATGTTTTTCTAGCGACAAGCTTACAAAAAATATATATTATGGCCTTACAATTTCAAGTGAGTTTTACTGCTTATTACACATTCTATTTTTCTCACCCGATGTTAAGTTTAATTGATGAGTTATTGCATGACTATTTATAAACGTGCGCAGCTTCCACTACATTCTTATCGTTATTAACTTGTGGAAAGGAGAAATTGTTGTCCTTGACTCGTTAAGAAGATGCCCTAAACAATACAAGACTTGTTTTGATTTGGTGGCAAGGTACTTTCTTTTCTTATCGCCTCTTTCGTTCATTTCCTAATATCAAAGAATTTATGACTCATTCATTCATTTTCTTGTCATGCAGCGTTTGGAAAATGTTCCTCGCGGAACATCCGAACAGTGGATGGACAGAGAAACTGCGCTGGCGTAGTAACGATGTAAGTAGTACTATAACTAGTCACATGCACCATTATCATACTTTATTATTATTTGATTAAATTATATTCTTCTATAGACTTGGCTTAAACAGCCAATAGGGACTGATCTATGTGGATTCTACGTTTGCGAGTACATGCACACTGTGGTCAACGAGAGTTTGAAGAGCAAAAGAAGTATCGAAGTACGTAAAGCTCTAGTCACAACATTATTTTTGTACCATCAATCGTGATGAGTTTTATTCATTTCATATCTCATGTATTCATTGTGATATCATTTTTTACAGTTGGCAACGAGTTACCAATAAAGACCCGCTTCAGGGCACTTGCAGAGGAGTCGACGGGATTTTACCTCGCTCATGTCATACCGGAGACCGGAGAGTACCACTATGTTACCCCTGGTGGTGCGAACATGTAATAGTGATCTCCATGTAACAAAATACTTCTAAGTATCTGGAACCGAGAAACGTGATATTCATGTACCACGCGTACTTAACTGTGTATGTGTTATCAACACATGATTTTCATGTAATTGTATATATGCATGATGCAACTTCATCTAGGTTCGTATAATAATTTATACGTGTTTTTCGCCCATAGAAGCCGTAGCATCCCCTACCCCCGACGCATCGACATGGTACCATCTGAAACCCCCTACCATCACACATCGACTATAGCATCGACGTGGTACCATCCGAAACCCCCTACCGTCACGCATCGACGTGGTACCATCCGAAACCCCTACCCAGAAAACCGGTCGAAATAAAAAAAAAAGTAAACCCTGAAATGAAAAAAAAGCAAAAACCTGAAATGTAAAAAAAAAACCTAGTCCCGGTTCAGAACACGAACCGGGACTAAAGGGTTCGCCCCCGCGCGCCCTGCCACCTCCACGTGCGGAGCTCTATTTGGTGTGGGGGTGCGGTCCCGGTTCGTATTGAACCGAGACCAAAGGGTGGGGGGCTCTAGTCCCGGCCTGACAGTTCTGGTTGCTACACCGGGACTATAGGCCCTCTGGAACCGGGACTAGAGCATCAAAAGCGTGACCTTCTCAAATAAACAAAAATAATTATATGTCGATGTTGCTTCGAGTACATCTTTGCGAAAAGTAATTTTGCGATGGGTGCATCTTCATGGTTTCCTGGTGCAAAGCTATAGAAAAGAATCAGAGTTTAACCTTTTTTTCAGTTCCCATATGGCCTAGGAATAGGAAGGTCCCGTCGACCTGACCCTACAGTAACGACCAAGGTTCCTCCAGCACCAAACAACGCCGGGATCGTCGGCTCCGAGGCCGTCGCCGACGACGACTGAGACTGCGCCACCGGTCCAGCTGCCTTCCCGTTCCCGTCGGGCAACTCCGCCTCGGCGTGGCAAAGAGGGCACGTCGTCCTGTTGCATAGCCATGCGTCCACACACTCTAGATGGAATACATGCCCGCAGTTTGGCAGCTCCCGCACCTTGTCCCCGTCCGCGAGCTCCGACAGGCACACGGCGCAGTCAGCAGCCGCGCCACCGGTCGACCCGCCCTGCTTCCGGTACACGGTGACCGGCAGCGCGGAGAGAGCGGACGCGTCCAGCCCGCGCCGGCTGCCGAAGGAGCTGATGGACCGTAGGATGCCACCACCGCGCAGGCCTCTGCGGCGGTGGCGGGCCGCCCGCACCGAGAACAGATACAGCAAGACACGGATGAGGGTGAAGACGACGGTGAGCGTGTCGGGGGGCTGCCCCCCGGGTAGGGGCAGATCCCGGAATAATTCAGTAAGGTGCCAACAGTACTTGACCTTTGGCGAGAGCAAGGGACACCTCCTGGTGTGCTGAAAGGGCAACTTGACCCTTGAGCACTGGTAGAGTGCAAAGTGCCTCCTGGCAGGCGCAAGGGTCAGCTCTAGCAACTATAAATAGACACCCCCGGCCTTCACAATGGCAGCACAAGCATCAGCGGGTGGTTCCTCTAAGAACTAGCTTCTCGAAGATGTCTTTGCTTATAGGCTAAGACATCTTCGGGAGGCTAGGCCTAGAGATACTCATCCTGAGACGAACTCGGGCGCCTCCGGAAAAGATCCCGGATCTCAGGCTCCGAGGAAACTCCCGGAAGGAGGGGTGCTCGGTTTTACCAGATAGATGGTCCGGGTAAGTACTAACCGGAGTGTATGTCTCGGTCTTGATCTTATGTAGGAGAGGCTCACAGTGGCAAGCGAGGAGGTAGCCGGCATGAGGGAGCCCGGTAGGCCATCAACGGTCTATAGCAGGCTTTCCCGTCTATTGCGGGGGGAAGTACTATTCCGCCTGACACGGAAGCATGGTCACCTCCCGCCTGACACGGAAGCATGGTCACCTCCCGCCTGACACGGGAGCGCGTCAGCCGGTACGACCACGGTACGACAAGACATGACGTGCCTAGCCCGGCAATCCGGAAAAGGCTATCCGGGATGGGCCAAGACATGTCTTGTCTCTGGCAGGGGGACAATGATGGTTCAGGATGGCGCCTGCTGTCCTTATCGAGATGATGACGCAGGGGCTATGCCGGATAGCGCGGCGACTAGCTCGCACTAGCCGGTGACGACATGCCGGTTAGACCTGTCCGGTGGGGCCAAGCCGATTTAGGGTTTCCGGCCCTCCTGGCCGGAACTCTATAAAAGGCGCCATAACTGCTTCTGTGGGGAGAGGACCAACTTGGGAGCCAAAGCTATAGTTACATTTACTCCTAGAGCATTTACTTCTTCACACCTTGAGTTCATCTAGTTCTTTGTACTCCTCCCTTTGAGAGATCTAGCAGCAAGTTGTAGCTCTTGTACCACAGTTATATAGAGAGGAAAGGCAGGAGTAGGGGTGTTACCTCCTCACGAGGGCCCTGAAACTGGGTATATCGTGTGTGTGTTGTGTGCTTTCGTGTATTTGTCCGTGTTTGTTAGATCTTCCCCCTCGCATTTTGATCTTGTTTCTCGTTCTTGGGAGATCTCGGTTATACCGGGATCCTCCTCGCGTGGGCTATTCAGCTCGCTATCCCTCCCCGGATCCACCAACGTCCATCGGCCCCACACATTAGCCATCCTATGGCATCTGCCGTGATCCCACCACGACAGAGCGAGACGAGGAGGAGGGCCGCCATCAGCAGGACGCGCGCGCTCAAGCCGTACTTCTGCTGCCCCGTGCTCGGGTCAGCGGCGCGCCGGCGACAGACTTCCCAGACATGACACGGATAAAAGCTTCCTCGTATGTACCACGAATTTTCAGTTGAGAACCTAGAGACGGAAGAAGAGAGAAAAGTAATGGCCGGAAAGGTTTCGTAATCAGTTCTAGAACCCAAGAACTTAGCTTGGGCGAGACGGCGGTGAAGTCAATGCGTTGTGTCAGTGGTACGTACTGCAAAGGATTGATGCGAGCTGACATGAAATTGGAACGAGAACAGTTTCATGTCAATTGAGAGAATGCGCGTGCGATCAAATTCGGGAGATCGATGTGCTGAACTGATGGTGCCATGTAGCGAGAAAGGCACGAAGAAGCTTCCAGCAAACTTTGGTGGAACTGACTTGTCTGAAGCCACGGTGTTGTTGACAGGAAATAGAACAGTTCTTATTATATTTCAAAAGAAATTTCCATGCTCCAAATGGAGGTCGGCAGTTTGGTTCGAACGTGGGCGCGACAAGCATGCCGTCGCGGTGTCCCGTTTAGGCTCATGATATGGCAACGGTGCAGCGGCATGGTGACATTTGGGTGGGGATGCTCGGCCGAAAAATACAGGAAATAAAACATACAACAACATGTGCATATTATGTATGTCCAAAAATGTATGGCCTTGTACGACGAATCATGCACGCCGGCGACAGACCTCCCTTAAAATGCACAGTCTAAAGTCTTCATGCGGTGCATTTTGTATACGGGTTACAACTGAGATTTTGTAAGTTTCCCATTGTCTGCAACTTAAAACAGATTTATGTGTGACAACGAAAATATCGCGCAAACAAAAAATGTTCACACAATACAAAATTATAGGATGACATCACTTGACCTCGAATCAAGTAAATTCTAAGTCGCCTTGGGTTTAGATGATGTGCCCTCACATCCATAAACCTCATGTGTTTACCATGTAATGTAAATATATAAGAAATAAAATTCATTGCCCCCTTATGCTAAGACATAATTTATTGCCCCGTTACAACACATGTAAGACATAATTTGGAGGTATACACAAGATATACACGAGATGGCCATTGCCAAGAATTTTACAGTCATCTATATTCCTAGTCTAACCTACAGTATATACATGTGTCACGCCACACCCCTGGTTTTAGACTTTTAGTTTCCCTGCTGGCGGGACTAACTATAGGAAGACGTCCTTACAAGTTACAACTACAAGTAACAAAAAGATCCCAATAGACTACCTTACCCTGACGTTGACCCGCGCATGTCTCGCCGGCTATCCGAAACGCCGTGCACCGTCACGATCAAGGTTCCTCCTCCACCGAACAACGCCGGTTGTTGCAACGGTGCCGTGGCCGCCGACGACGAGGACTGCGCCGCCCCCTCCGGCTTCCCGTTCCCTTGAGAAAGCTCCGCCTCGGCCCGGCAGAGCGGACACGTCGTCCTGGAGCGCAGCCACGCGTCGACGCACTCCACGTGGAACGCGTGCCCGCAGTTGGGCAGCTCCCGCACCTTGTCTCCGTCAGCGAGCTCCGACAGGCACACGGCGCATTCGGCCTCCCCACCGGCGCCGGCGGCACCAACCTCCTTCCGGTACGCCGTTACAGGCAGCGCGGAGAGCGCGGACGCGTCCAGCCCGCGGCGGCTGCTGCTGATCCTGCTGATGGAGCGCAGGATGCCGGCGCCGAGGCCGCCCCTCCGGGGCGCGCCGCCTCTGCCAGACCGGAACATCAGAGCGTGCACCAAGATGCGGAGGATGACGAAGACGACCGTGAGCGCGAAAAGGATGACGACGGTGGTCAGAAGGATGCGCCCGCTGAAGCCGTACTGCTGCCGCCCGTAAGGATCACTGGTGCTGTCCGGCCCCGGCGGGTTCCCTGACGACATGGCGCCGATCGATCGGTAATGAAGCTACAAATCGGTGTATCTCAAGGTGGGAGAAGAGAGAAGAGTGATGACAGGTTAACCTATTAGATTATCTAGAACTCGGTCTGCATGGGTTTATCTCATCAACATAGCTTGGGTTACACGGCTGTCTAGGTCAACGTGTGGGGGGTGTCAGTGTCATGAACTGTGGATTTATGCAACGCTGATATGTGGGGTGTGACGATTACAAATGCAATTTCATGGCCATTGCTCCTGCTCGTGGCGCCAAATGGAAGTACTGTCTCGACTTTGGACAGGTTCGCGGGAGACGTGGATATGATCAGCGCGGATTGAGTACGTGAGTTTTCTAAGGTTACCTGAGCTTTCAGTAGACGAGACTTTGCTGTCATGTGAACTTGTATAAGTACTATGGTGGCAAGAGCGAGGAAGCTTCGATGAAATGAGCCAACAAGCTGAAAACGCTGACTTTGGAAAGTTCCTGAAACTCCCCGTCAGAATTTTATAGGGTACATTCGTGTCTCAATAAATTTCAGACGAAATTTCCACGTTTCAACGAAGTATACTCATGTTTTTCGCCAACCACAAACATGAACAAAATATTTAGAAGGAATACCGTCATAGATTCATAGCTAGCGCTTAATTAATATCAGACAAACATGGGTATTGAGCGATTAATCTGTCTACAATGCACATAGGTGCAATCTGGGTCGTCGGTTTCAGCTGTCCAACAGTCAGAATTTAGCATTGAAAATGCCCTGGGTCAACGCTAAATCCTCTAGCCAGATTTCACTGAATTGATAAAAATAAGTTTAAACACAAAACGGTAACATAATAAAAACGAAAAAAAGTAAATAAACAAAAATAAGAACAGAATTCTACCTGGGTCGGCCCACCAGGTGGCTACCTTAACACATGCTTAAGCCTTAATCCGTCATATGCTCCAGAGGGCGCCGTCCTGGGCTACGTATTACCTAACGTACATCCAGAGGCCTGCCCAGCCCATCCTGCGGCTCCTGGATGAAGTGTAGAAATTATTTACCTTCAAAAAATAAAAACTTGCAATTCTAAAAACAAACAAAAAATTGGAACTCCCAGCAAAAGAACATTGTCACTTTCTCTAAAACCTGGAAAGTTGGCACTATGATCAAACAAGGCTTGCAGTTGCACCAGCTGAACTAGTCAAGTACTTGTGGTAGTGTGTGTACTGCCAATGCACGAAGATTCATAAAGTTTGATCGATTCCTACAAAACGAATGAACAAACATTACTACGAAAATCTTCCGGCCTCGTTTCATTTTTGCTTACTTCGATCAATCCGGGTTGTATGTAATATTATATGCATCCGCTTTGTTACCGTCTTGAACCTGCGGTTTGATATATCTACATCTGAATCGGTTACAAGTTATAGTATCCTGCTCCGCTCGGAATCTGCTCGAAAAAAATTGGTAGTGAATTTCGTGATAGCAAATTCCGATCCAGTTCGATCCATCAACCAAATGCCAGAACATGGGTGCCAACATAAAGGGTTTTCTTTTGGGCTTCCTTCCGGCTTCGTGGTCATTGCATCGTGACACATCAACATATCTGATAGACTGATACTACCTCCGATCAGATTTAATTAATGTGACAACAAGATGATCGCTAGTTATTCTGTACTACTGTCTACGACAACTATTTCGGGCCGGAGTGAGTACTATGTGCTACCGAGATTCCACCCATGCATGTATCCCTTGTTAGGGGGACAAGGAGCACATTTTTGCAATCCAAATTCTTCAGATGGAGCATAGCTAAATTAAAACTATATGCACACCTAAAAAGAGAGAAAACTTGTTTGCTACGAGTAATCAACCGAGTGGATAACTTTGTAAAGCGAAAGAATGGCATCTTTTCGGCAGAAAGGGCAGATGGTTGGATGGACAAGAGGTCAGATGCATGGCAAGAGATGCTCATGAATGTACTGCTGAAACGCACCAGGACCAGGGCATATATCGTTGAGAACTTGAGATCCATTGATTAAGACAGTGAAAAACCGGTTGTACATATATATACAGTCTGCGTGTAAAAACCCTAAAGAGAGCATAGTGAAAGTGAAAGTGAAAGCGAATGTACGTTTGTGGCACGCATGTGAGACGGCAGGCAGAGGCAGTGTAGTGTAGCTCGCTGTTCCCATCTGGGTACAGTAACACGCTTGACGGCTGCGAGTAAGACACCAACGGCCTACTGGCGGGCTGGACTGGGGCAGCATCATTCCTTGCAGATGGAGATGGAGATAGCACATGCCGTGCTATACATCCATCAATCGATCACGTTCACGTACGTTACGTAGGTACTGTAGGTACCAGCTCGATCGATCGTCACAGCGCTTTCAGGTTTCAGCCAACGCTGTCGACCAGACCATGCATCTTCTCGTCATCGTCGGTCTCACCACACACACACACACCGGCCCATCAGCATGCAGCGTCAGGCAAATTGTTGAGGCTTCATCAAAGACGTCCATCCCTCCAGTCACCGCCGGAGACCACATGTTCCCATCTTCGATGCCGACCTGACGGAAAGTGCGCATGCATGCATGAACCCCATCGAGCTGATACTCATGGATCTAATGGGGAAAATTGCAGATAACAGCACACTTTGTCACACTTGTTGCTCATAACACAAAAACAAAACTTTTTTTGTAGTAGATCACATATTTTTGTTTAATTAGTTGTACTCAGCCCAAAAGCATAATTACACTTGATTTTTGATCAATTATTTGCAACTAACACGAGGTTTTGTGTACCTTGTTCATATAACACCAAGATAAAAATGCTTTTGTGCAACATGGCACATATTTTTTTCTAATAAGTTTCACATAACCCTAATAAAACAATTAATCAATATTTGGATAATTACTTGCAGCTAATCCCATGTGTTGTGACAGATATTGTATCAATCACATATATATAATCTTTTTAAAGAAAGTCATTTTTTTGTCTAATTAATTACACCTAACTCAAATCAATCGATTATTAACGTACTCCAACTCTCTGAGCGGCACACCATCAAAACAACTCCTGATATACCAAAAACTATGGTGCCTTGCAAACAGAATTGAAAATCTATTTCCATGTTTGATGCAACAACTGACACAAAGGACGGTGTTACTTGCAAAAAATTAATACAAAACGAGATTAATCTGTATATTTGGACTAGATGCAACTAATTAGATAAAAACGTGCGATTTGTTGTAAAAGAGGTTTTGTTTATGTGTTATATGCAATGAGTGTCACAAAGGTGGTGTTTGTTGCAATTGAAGAAATTTTTGCAGAGAGTGCAGCACATGTAGAACAGTTGTATGGCAGCACAGATGGCATCGTCTCAATTCTCATGTACTGCTATTAATCGATCATGTCCAGATCGGCATCGTACGTACGAATACACGACCGATGGAGCCGGCCGACCCCGATCGAGAACCTTTGAAAGGTGCCAATCAATCAATCGGGGTCGGGCGGGGGCGGAGGCTGCCGGCGCCTGCAGAGGTGCAGAGCGGCATTTATCTTCCTCACGTGCTTCTCATGTTCCGATCAGAGGAGGCCGATCGAATACGTCCGCGCGCCTGCCGCCTCCTGGTGCTTGCAGGGGAGCAGCAGTACGGTGGGGATAGATCGACGGATGGGAAGAACGTGCGTGGCCTCTCCCGGCATGGAGACCCCTCCTGCGGACATCATGGTGTCGGAGAGACGGACAGAGCTGGGGCTAGTCATGTTCTGATCGATGACGATGCCTGTTTGCCACCACCGCTACGTCCTTGTCCAGCGAAATTGGTTGCCGAGCGCGCCACAGGGAGGGGTTTCCCCGGTCGATCCAACCGTAGCCTCGCCGAGTTGTTTCCGGCAAAGGCGCCTACAGAGTGATGCCCTCTAAATCGAAATAATCCATATGCAACATGAGTGTACTGGCCAGCCGTTGACGGCCAAAGTTTGCATAATTGTTTAACTTGGCAAAACGCCAAACACGTTGTGTGCGCCCAAAGTTTGCATAATTGTGTAACTTGGCAAAATGCCAAACACATTGTGTGTCCGGCGAGGATGGACGGTTCGCGGCGAATTGGCCTGTCCACCTAGTCTCGAGTCAGTCCCAGGGACAACCCCGCCGCCGCTTGCACTCGCAGGTGCTCACGAGCATGCCTTCTGGTCATCGGTCGATCCTCGAAAACCCGACCACGATTGCGCCCAATTGACGGAGATACAGCGACGACAACAAGTCGGTGGGCTACTATGGGATGGGCGGTGTAATATGGGGGGTAAAACTAGGTGGCTGCGGCTCGGAGATGGCCGGCGGCAGCAGCGACTCGCGGAGGGTGGGATCCAAAATATGGGGGGCATGCTGGAGGGGTAGAGGGGAAGAAGGGTTGTGCCACTACCTTGTGGGGCGGCCCTGTCTTTCCTGTGTGGCGTGCGTTGCCGGCAGCTCCAATCCGACCCCTGGATACCGGGGCTAGACATGGGGTGCCGGAGAGATTGGAGTTACATAATTTCAGTGTGAGTTGCGCAATTTTTTTAAAAGATATCTCTTCAAACGATACAAAACCATCTTAGCCGTGGGAAAATAAACTAAGGAAAATCATACGCCTCCGTGTTTTTACTATTGATGAACTATATAACATATGTTTTTCTCAATATTCAATATTGTTAGATATATTGGTAGAGACTCCAAAGTACTCCCTCCCTGAATGTAAGGCATATGGTTCTCTCTACAAATATTAAGACATGAGTATATGGCATACGGTGGACTCATTTGCTTCTAAAAAATCGAAAGAGATGAGTCCCTAGTAGTTACAAAATGAAAAAAATATATACATAAGATCCCTCCATTCGAGACTGATTCTCGTTTTTTTATTGGTTAAATTATCCGCAAATCTTTAAAAGCCCTATATTTTGGAGACAAAAATCAAAAAACTATACGCCTTACATATAAGAATGGAGGGAGTATATAACCTAACACATTTCTTTAAAAAGGGGTGTAGTGGTTATGTAAGAAAAGATGTACATAATTCCATAGTGTAAATTGAACAATTTGCATTAGTATTTTCCATAATCAAATGTGTATTACGAGCTATATTAGATTCAGTAATAAGATGAGATTTTGTTGAAAATTTATACTTCTTATAATAGTAGCATTGCATATGGTAATCAAGGATAAACATAAACCAATGCGGACTACTTTTCAAGATATAAATTTCAGTTATTGTATATGCTCAACACAAATGCTCTGGTTAGTTTAAAATAAGAAGTTATGCATAAAACTAAACACTGAAAATGTATCTGAAAAACATTTTATACGACATGTATCGGATAGAACTTGGTTTACTCCTTAATAACCTCAAGGACCTATAACACTTCCCAATAAATATGGTTGTCTGCTTCAATTGATGTTGAGGCCAAATACACTCCTAAAAAAACACAAGCAGAGAGTTTTAATCCCAGTGTGGCCATGTTGATTCTCACACTATCTTATGTTAGTAAAGCATGAATAGATGGAAATCCATATCAGGTAATGTGTACGGATGCATCCACTTCTCAAAAATAAAATCTTCAAAATATCAAAAAAAAAAAAGGAATTTTGGATATACTTCAAGATATTTTATTTTACCGCAAAATATTTCATGAAGAAAAACTTTCTTTGTGACATGTTCAAAAGGACAAATCCGTACGCTTCAAAATGATTTTGTACGAGACACTTTTATCTTTTTACACATATCATATAAAATGTTTTTTCTCCGCAAAACCTTTTGTGGTTGAAAAATATCCTGATTTATATCGGATTGTTTCTAGAATTGTTTACATTTCTTAAATATTTTACACAACGGATGCATCTACAGCCATGACCCAAAAGGCTGTGTCTATAAATATATAGAGTCTGGTTGCTTTAATTTATTAGTGTGCATGGCATGGAAAAAAATGCATGAACATAGCAACGTCAAGTGCAAAAGCTGGCTCAAAGAGTCAAATGTAACTCTGATTGCACATAATGTACAGTAATGTCATATACTTGATTCATTTATATTGCAAAAGACAACATGTACCTTAGCTAATTAGGTATCGGTACGTTCAGAACTTCTCTTGAAGCAGTCATCGATCTTGATCTGAACCGTGCATGGATATCAGGTGCCATGCTCATGGCATGTCATGCTGTAATATGCCTCGTTGAACGGGAATCCGGCACCTAGAGAGGGGGCGAATAGGTGCTATTACAAATTTTAGATCTTTTCAAATTTATGCTCAACACAAAGGTAAATTCTCTAGATATGCAACTATGGTGAATTTACCTAAATGACAATCTAAGCAATAACAAAATAAACAAGCTAACAAGACAAGCAAGTAAGGGAGCAAAGATAAGGGGGACCAAGCGAAGCATGCGGAGACGAAGATGTAATCCCGAGTTCCACCCAAGGGTGTACGTCTCGTTTGGAGAGGTGTGCGCTACCAAAACAGGTTAGCCGCAACGCCACAAAGGCTCACCTTCTTTTCCGATGAACTCAACCACAAAGGTTGCGAGTCCACCTGAAAGAACATTTCTTAATCCCTAGTGTTTTGTGTGTTAGTTAACAATACCAATGATATACTAATCCTATTGCTAAGTATTTCAGTTTGGGTGAAACTCATATCACAAATCCGAAAGCCAAATTGTAGAGAAAAAGAGTTTCTGAAATTCTTTCCAGACTCGGATATTCCGAGTCAACCCCAGAAAATTGGCTAAGTCAAGTTCAGAAGTGGTACTGACTCCAATCGGAAATTCAGCTCGGAAATTTCAAGGACTCGGATATTCCGGTTCCCCAACTCGGATATTCCGAGTCAACCCCAGAAAATTGGCTAAGTCAAGTTCAGAAGTGGTACTGACCCCAATCGGAAATTCAGCTCGGAAATTTCAAGGACTCGGATATTCCGAGTCAACCCCAGAAAATTGGCTAAGTCAAGTTCAGAAAGTGGTTCTGATCTCAACCGGAAATTCAGCCCGGAAATTTCAAGTACTCGGATATTCCGAGTCACCCTCAGAAAATCGGCTAAGTCAAGTTCAGAATTGGTTCTGATCTCAACCGGAAATTCAGCTCGGATATTTTCAAAGACCCGGATATTCCGGGTGACCGGAATTTCCGGTGGTACTTAAACTGGAATTTCCGGGTGCCCGAGACAGCCAACGGCCAGATTTTGAGAGGGAGTATAAATACCCCCTCACTCACTAGGGAGCTCTCAGATTTTCTCTCTCCTACTATTCTTGAAAGCTCAAATCATCAAGATCTCCCAATCCCCCCACCCAAATTCATTGATCTTTGGAGGATTGGAGGAGAAGGCCCGGATCTACATCTTCACTGAAGGGATTTGCATTTCTCCCCCATTCACTTGGGGATTTCGTGGCTAGGGTTTCCGGTGGGAAAACCTAGTTCACCATTGTTGTACTCTTGGTGTTACCTTGACCTTTTGTGGTCCTTGACCTTTTGTGGTCTTCTTGGGAGCCCCCAATTCAGTTGTGGGTGTGTGCCTCAAGCGTTTGTAAGGGATCCGATCTCCGCCCTAAAAGGGGATCAATAGTGGAAGGTGGACTCGAAACCTTTGTGGTTGAGTTCATCGGAGAAGAAGGTGAGCCTTTGTGGCGTTGCGGCTAACCTGTTGTGGTAGCGCACACCTCTCCAAACGAGACGTACACCCTTGGGTGGAACTCGGGATTACATCTTCGTCTCCGCGTGCTTCACTCGGTTCCCTTTATCTTTGCTCCCTTACTTGCTTATCTTGTTAGCTTGTTTATCTTGTCTTTGCTTAGATTATCATTTAGGTAAATTCACCGTAGTTGCATATCTAGAGAATTTACCTTTGTGTTGAGCCTAAATTTGAAAAGACCTAAAATTTGTAATAGCACCTATTCACCCCTAAAATTTGTAATAGCACCCTCCTATCCCTCACCCTCATGTAAAGTTTAGAAGTGATCCTCCTAAACTTAAACCTACTCATTTCTCCCAATGGGTATTTCTAATGAAGTCTCATCTATGTAGTGCCTCCATTGAGCTTTGGCGCATCATTGAAGAAAGATACAAGCCCCATGATCCAACCAACTTGACAAGAAGAGAGGTGGTTGATAGCCAACTCAACGCCACTGCTCTTCATCAACTCCAAATGGCCGTTGGAGAGAAGGACATGGCGGTCATTCAACAATTCTCCACCGCCAAGGAAGTTTGGAATGCTCTTTCCGACATCTTCGTCGGGAATGAGAGCATGAAGAAGAACCGGTATGATGCCTTATGCAATGAGGTGGAAGGGTTCTACAAGTTTGATGGAGAAAGCCACGAGGACATGTACCGGAGGTTGGTTTTGGTTGCCAACTCCTTCAAGAATCTCGGGGCGGAGTACATTAATGATGCTTGGATCAAGAGAAAGTTTGTGACCGCTCTCTTGCCCTTTGAGGAAACGGATTTGAAGACACTCCAAGGGAGACATGACTTTGCAAAGATGACATCCAATGAAGTTATGCAAGAGATGACCGTATACAAGGTGGCCTCCAAGATTGCACAAGATGCAAGAGCTAGAGCCATAGGGATGCGCAAGCATGCCTCAATTGCTTTGAAGTCCACCGTTGAAGAAGAGGATGAAGACGAGTGTGATGATCAAGTCGAGCTATCTAGTGAAGCTCTCTCAAGCACTCTCACTCAACACATGGGTCTTGCGGCAAGACCTTTTGGAAGAACACCGGAAGGGCCAAAGCAAGGATTGACAAGAAGTTTCCCCCCAACGGAGGAAAGCCATTCAACAAAGTGAGGCTTTGCTATAACTGCGATGACAAGAGCCACTTTGTTGCTGATTTCCCATGGGAGAGAAGAGAGGATCATGGTGGGAGGCTCGTGGCCAAGACGAAGGGCAAGGGGCCCATGCCCATGAAGAAGCCCTTCTTCAAGAAGAACCAAAAGATTGTCTTGGTGACTCAAGAGCAATATCACACCGATGATGAAGATAGTGACAAGGAGGATACTCCAACGCAAGTGGCCGCACTAGCCATTTCTTCCACACCTCCGTCACTCTTCTCCTCACCAAACGAGAGCCCCATCGTCAAGAATGCAAGATGTCTTATGGCAAAGACATCTGAGGTAAAATTATCCCCCAACTCCATATCACATGACATTGATGATGCCATGAGCTTAGAAGTCAAGGAAGAAATCATTGCTTTTGATAAATTCATGACTAACTTGCAAGGAGAAGGAAAGAAACACTTTGGCTCAATCATGAGTCGTATAGGTGAGCTTGAGGATGAGCTTGAATTAAAAGGTGAGATTGAGAGAGAGGATGCACACGCTAAGGTGTCTCTCCAATCCTCTCTCGAAGATGAACAAGAAGCGCATGCTCTCCTTAAGGAGCAACTAGCTAAGATCACCAAGGATCGTGATCTCTACTTTGCTAAATGTAAAATTGTGCAAAATGAAAAGTCCGAGCTTGTAGTTGCTCATGCTAGACTTTGCGAAGACTTCGAGTCACTTGACAATGCTCAGAAGGTGTTGACAAGTGATCACGAACGTCTTCTCAAGTCTCGTGATCAACTCCAATCTCGGATATCTACTCTTGAGAAACCTAGCACCTCTACTCCTTTGAATGCTAATGAAAATGTTGTGAAGGATATTGCTAGGGTTGTGTTTGTTCCTTCCATGGCGACCAAGCCCAAGACCTCTCTTGATAAAGGTAAGGGGACACTCACTACTCCCCTTCATGAGCGAGTGCCCCACAAGGGTAAGGAAGGTCTAGGCTATGTTGCTAAGGAGAAGAAGAAGATCAAGAAGAAGACCAAGTCCGCACAAGCCAAGAAGGATGACATTGCGAGTGGAAATGCCACAAGGGGCACTCCCACTCGTAATGACTTTGCGGGCATATCTAACCCCAACTATGCTTTATATGTTGATTATTATGGGGATGTCTATGCTAGATACATTGGTCCTTTTGATGGTTACATTGAATATGCTATTTGGGTTCCAAAGACCCTTGTTGCTAACCAAAAGGCACCCATTGCAAAATGGGTACCTAAACCAAAGAATTGATTGTGTGTAGGGCCTTGCTTCCGGAGGATCGAAATGGATAATTGATAGTGGGTGCACTAGTCATATGACCGGAAGCAAGGATATTGTAACGGAGTTGAAGCCCAATGATGATCAAATGACCGTTACATATGGTGATAATTCTAAGTCTAAGGTAATAGGGCTCGGCAAGGTGGTAGTGGCACCGGACATCACACTTGTGAATGTCTTGCTTGTCGAGTCCCTAGGTTTCAACTTGATCTCCGTCCATTCCTTAACTTGTTTGGGCTATACCGTTGTCTTCGAAAAGGAAATGGTCATTCTCTTGCGGAGCAAGTCTCTCAATGTGTCTTTCGTTGGGTACATTGAGAATGGGCTCTATGTGGTTGACTTCTCCGGAGTCACCACTTCCCATACAATGTGCCTATTCGCAAAGGCGGACTTGGGTTGGCTATGGCATCGCCGACTAGCCCATGTCAACATGAGGACTTTGCAAAGTCTCCACAGGGGTGGCCATATCCTAGGACTAAAAGACCATGTTTCTTTCTCGAAGGATCGAATGTGTAGGGCGTGTGTTGAAGGAAATATGCATGACATCTACCATCCAAGCAAGACCATCATTTCTTCAAAAAGGGTTTTGGAGCTTCTCCATGTTGACCTCTTTGGTCCCATTCCGGAAGCTAGTCTTGGAGGCAAGAAATATTGCTTGGTGATTGTTGATGACTATTCAAGATACACATGGGTTTTCTTCTTCAAGACGAAGATGGAGACTCAACAAACTATCATCGACATCTCCAATGAAGCTCAACGTCAACACAATGTCCCTATCTTGGTGATAAGAAGTGACAATGGGTCCGAGTTCAAGAACTACACCTTAAACGAGTTCCTTAGTGAAGAAGGGATTCGTCATCAATACTCCGCTGCTTATACTCCCCAACAAAATGGTGTAGCCGAAAGGAAGAACCGCACACTTATTGATATGGCAAGGTCGATGATGGCCGAGTTCAAGTCCCCTCGCAACTTTTGGGCCGAAGCCGTCAACACCGCTTGCCATTCATCCAACCGGCTCTTCTTTCGCAAAGGACTCATGAAGACACCTTATGAAGTGCTTACCGGGAACAAGCCCAATATCTCCTACTTCCGAGTATTTGGTTGTAAGTGTTTTTATCTCATCAAAGGTGTTCGTTTGGGCAAGTTTGATTCTAAGTCTCTTGAAGGGACATTTGTGGGCTACGGATCCGAATCCCACACTTATAGAGTCTATGATAAGGCCTCGCGCATAATCATAGAAACTTGTAGTGTGGTGTTCGAGGAGAATGACGGCTCCCTCGTGGAGCAAAGTGGTGTTTCCGTTGTAGGTGATGATGAACCTCAAGATGCTATCCGAAGAATGGGGTTGGGAGTCCACCGCCCCGTTGAACTCTATTATGAGGTTGATCAACAAGGATCAAGTTCCTCACAAGTGGTGACCACCCCAACACAAGAAACACCCATCGACATTCGACAACACCGTGCCCAATGCACCTAGCCAAGAAGAAGCACAAGATTCTACAGCTGCTCCTGGAATTTCCGGAGGACCGGAAAATCCGGTTCAAGCTGGAGTCGGAAATTCCGGTGGTTCGGAATTTCCGGTCCATGAACCCGGAATATCCGGTCCTGCTGACATTCCCGGTTGCAGTTCGCAAGGCCAAGATCAACCCTCTCCCTCACCAATGGACACCACTCCAATGGTTGATCAAGACCATCAAATCAGTCAAGGCGGAGACATGAATGATCAAGATGATCAAGCGATTCCTCCCACCACTCGGAGGGAAATCGAGATCCGCCGCTTGAATAGGGTTGGCACCTCACAAGAATTAAGAGCTCTATCTCTTGACAAGGTGCTTGGTGATGTGAGAAGCAAGGTCTCTACCCGAAGACAACTCGCAAGCTTTAGTGAACATCAAGCTCACATCTCCATGGTGGAACCCAAGAAGGTCTTTGAAGCTCTTGAAGATAAAGATTGGCTTGATGCTATGCATGAAGAGCTCAACAACTTCGAGCGCAACAAAGTGTGGAAGTTGGTGGAAAGACCCAAAGATTGCCGCAATGTTATCGGCACCAAGTGGATATTCAAGAACAAGCAAGATGAACATGGCATGGTGGTGAGGAACAAGGCAAGATTGGTGGCTCAAGTTTACTCCCAAATTGAAGGCATTGACTTTGGAGAAACCTACGCGCCCGTGGCTCGACTTGAGTCAATTCGTATTCTTCTTGCCTATGCCTCTCATCATAACTTTAAGTTGCAACAAATGGATGTTAAATCCGCTTTTCTAAATGGTCCACTAAATGGACTTGTTTATGTTAAGCAACCACCGGGGTTCGAGGATCTCAAGTATCCGAACCATGTCTACAAGTTGGATAAGGCACTCTATGGCCTTAAACAAGCCCCACGAGCGTGGTACGAGCACCTTAGAGAACTACTTGTAGACCGTGGATTCCAAGTTGGGGAAATCGACCCCACACTTTTCACTAAGAAAGTTAATGGGGAGCTTTTCATTTGTCAATTATATGTGGATGACATTATATTTGAATCGACTAACAAAGCATTTAACGAAGAATTCAGTAAGCTTATGACTGACAGGTTTGAGATGTCTATGATGGGCGAGATGAAGTTCTTCCTCGGATTTGAGATCAAACAATTGAGGGAAGGAACGTTCATCAACCAAGCAAAGTACATTCAAGACATGCTCAAGAAGTACGAGTTGCTTGATCTCAAGGGTGCCTCTACTCCAATGCAAACCAAATGCCACCTTGAGCTCAAGCCGAAGGGTAAGGATGTGGATCAAAAGGTATACCGCTCCATGATTGGATCTCTCCTCTACCTTTGTGCATCTAGACCGGATATAGTGCTAGCCGTAGGAGTGTGTGCAAGATATCAAGCGGCTCCTAAAGAAAGCCATGATGTGGCGGTCAAGAGAATCTTTTGATATTTGGCTTATACCCCAACTTATGGATTGTGGTACCCCAAGGATGCAAATTTCTCATTATGTGGGTACACGGATTCCGATTGGGCGGGAGATCATGATGATAGGAAGTCAACCTCCGGCGCTTGTCAATTTATTGGGAGGTCCTTGGTGAGTTGGTCTTCTAAGAAGCAAAATTGTATATCTCTCTCCACCGAAGTGCCTCTTCTATGTGACAACGAAAGTGTCATCAAGATTGCCTACAACCCGGTGCAACATTCAAGAACCAAGCATATTGAGATCCGCCATCATTTCATAAGAGATCATGTGGCCCGAGGAGACATTGACTTATCATATGTGGGCACAAGGGATCAATTGGCGGATATCTTCACGAAGCCCCTTGAGGAAGGAAGGTTTTGCTTTTTGAGGAATGAGCTAAATATCATTGATTTGAGGTCCTTAGCTTGATCGCTTGCACACTCACCTAGGGCGTAATTGCATCTTATCTAGTTTAGATGTAGGCATGGAAATAGGGGGAGTGCGGTCCTAATACATTGGACCATTCCTCCCCCCATTATGTCGATAGCAAGTGTTCTTTTATCTCTCTATTCATTCTTATGACTAATGAGCTAAAACGACGAGTATTGGTTATGTACCCAAGATACATCTTCGCGGTAACATGCCATACACTCCTACATGGTGGCCTCGGCCACCGACCTCTTCTCCTTGAAGAGTTGATTTTATTTGGAGCTTATTGTTGCTATTTGCTCTCCTATTCATGCATGTGGGAAACCTACTCAACTTGACGCTTTTTGTTTCGATTTGGTTGTTGTGAGTTGAGTATGGTGTACCAATATCAGTTTGGAAATCTATCCCAAGCCTACTTACCCCTGAAAACATTTCTCTCTATTGCACACAAGTCATCCATTTGAAAACTGGGATTTTGGTTCAGCAGGTCGGAATATCCGGTTCATTTTGAACCGGAATATCCGGTGACTCGGAATATCCGGTGTAAGTTACACTCGGAATATCCGGTCTGGCGGGTTGTCCAGAAATATAAGGGCAGGCTCGGGGTGAAGGACTCATTAGTGCCCTTCTTCCACCCCCGACCTCCCTCTCCTCCAGCCGCCGCCCCTGCTGATCCAAGGTCCCTCCGGAGCACTCCGACCGTCGGGGAACCTCTTTCTCGGCCGGATCTGCTCCTCCTCCGCCCCGGGAACTCACTCCTCCAAGCAACGGCCTCAATGGATGAGGGTAACTTCACTTTTCTTCTTCCTCATGTGCTTGCACTTGGATCTTGATGTGGAGTTATTTGTTTCAACATTGCTTGGTAGAGATTGTTCCTAGCACTATTCCCTGCCATCTACATACATTAGTTTTGCATTATGTTGGATCGATCTAGTTTTAGACCGAGTCAATCTCAGATCTGCAGTTTCTGTCTGACTCGGAATTTCCGACTCAGACTGACTCGGAATTTCCGGTCCCCCGGAATTTCCGGTCATGTCTGAACCGGAATTTCCGAGTCAAACACTGCAGTTTTAAGATTAACTCATGTTTAACTACATATGATTCATCAAATGCCTATCTAATGTGTGTATTATCTCCTGACTTGTGTGCACTTACCTTATGCTACCCTCTATGCTCAAATTCACAGGTTCGGGTGGGAGTCCGTCCGCTGGGGCATCAAGGAACACAGGTAGAGCACCTGTCCACAAGCACCCAGTCAACAAGGGAATGGGTCCTGCAATTCAAAAGCAGAAGAAAGCTGTTGTCAGCAAGCCTTCATCCAAGAAGAGGAAGAATGCCCCTAGTCCCCAACGTCAGGACTACTCCAAGATGAACTCAGTGGATTACTCTCAGCTGAGACAGGGGGACTGGTACCTCAGCTCAAGAGACAACTATCTCACTGATCGCAGCTATTGGTGCCAAGCGCAGGAGCACATATTTGTGGACCTCTATCTCTCTCTGTCGAAGCCCATTCGACTCATGCACCCGTTTGATTTTGCATCTCTGCAGAAGAAAGCTGCATTTGCTGAGGCTATCCACATCGTCAAGACCATGAGTTTGGAGAGGTTGGTGCTCACCCGTTGTCCCTACAACGCCCAGCTACTGATGCAGTTCTTCGCCACCCTAGTGATTAAGGGTGACTCGAAGAAGACTATGAAGTGGATGACTGGGGAATCATACTGTGAGTCCAACTTCGAGGAGTTTGCCAAGGTACTGGGCTACAAGTTTGATGGTGACAATCCCCAAGGCTTTCGCATGCACACCCCCTACAAGCTTAACAAGAAGGAAACTGCACACTTATATGGTGTGGGAGCCACCCCTGGAAACTCTCGTGACTTGCTTCCACTGTATGATGTTCTTATGCGCATCCTGCGTGAGAACATTGCACCGAGTGGTGGCAACAACGACAACGTGGTTACCCCTCTCTGCAACCTGCTCCTTCACGCCAACCGCATTGTGGAGGATTCGAGTTCTGATGCTGACTGAAGTGTAGATGTGATGGATTACATCTACAATGAGATGTATGAAGCTATGACCACCAGGGTCTCTATTCCTTATGCTCCTTACATAATGAAGCTCCTCAAGTTTAAGTTCCCTGACTACAACTTCAGCAATGGTGATTTGGAGCCACATGACTTCAAGAAGCTCTATGTGAAGAAGACTGTGGTCAAGCCACCTCCTAGGCCTTCTACTACCTCAGCTCCAGGTGGATCTTTCATGGGTGATGCTAGGAGGGCTGCTGCTGCCCCTACTCATGTTCCTGCCACTCATGCGCATGTCAAGAAGCTGAACTGGTTCCAGCGCAACATCCTTTGCATGAATGTGGACATCCGCAAAGAGCAATACAATGCCTACAAGGATCGCCGTCAGCTGGAATACAAGCAAGACTTGATCCTTCACCATGCTTCTGGCTCTCCTGCTCCTGCTGCTCTGTCTGATCCCCTGACCTTTGCTCAGTGGAACCAGGGTTCCTTGGCTCCGTGGACACTGATTGACCAGGACCTTGGCGGCAGCTCTTACACCACTTGCTATGACTATGATGATGAGGAGGAAGATGATGATGAGGAGGCAGAGTCTGAGGAGTATGAAGATGATGATGATGATGATGAGGATGGTGGTGGTGGTGATGATGATGATGAGGAGAAACCCTCGGACTGAAGACTTCCATGGGACGTAGCATCGCTCTTCTTCCTTTTTGGCGTTTCGATGCCAAAGGGGGAGAAGTTGCTCTACTAGGACTTCTTCGGCGATTTGCAAAGGGTCGGGCACAAGCTTATGTGTTTACCATTTTTTTGCGCTTGTGTCCATTTATCGTGTTTTAAGTTATTTGTGAACTCCTTTTATTTCATTATGTGATAACTATGTATTGAGACAATGGTTTGATGCTATCATTATCTTATGGTTGAGACTTCGAATTGATTGTGTTGGTATTCTCTTCATATTCTATATACACTAGGTATGAAAATTTATCTAGTCTCAATTGCTACCATAATCTTACATTTTGTCTCGTTTCTCCTTTGTGATGTCTTGTGGTTGTTGTTATAAAATTGCTCCTATCCTTTGTCATATTGTGTTGCGTAGTTGCATTTATTTAGGGGGAGCCATTTTCTGCCAAAAACATGATATTGCTTTTTGTTTCTATGCAAATCTTGGTATTGTCATCTAACACCAAAAAGGGGGAGATTGAAAGAACATTTCTTAATCCCTAGTGTTTTGTGTGTTAGTTAACAATACCAATGATATACTAATCCTATTGCTAAGTATTTCAGTTTGGGTGAAACTCATATCACAAATCCGAAAGCCAAATTGTAGAGAAAAAGAGTTTCTGGAATTCTTCCCAGACTTGGATATTCCGAGTCAACCCCAGGAAATTGGCTAAGTCAAGTTCAGAAGTGGTACTGACTCCAATCGGAAATTAAGCTCGGAAATTTCAAGGACTCGGATATTCCGGTTCCCCAACTCCGATATTCCGAGTCAACCCCAGAAAATTGGCTAAGTCAAGTTCAGAAGTGGTACTGACTCCAATCGGAAATTCAGATCGGAAATTTCAAGGACTCGGATATTCCGAGTCAACCCCAGAAAATTGGCTAAGTCAAATTCAGAAAGTGGTTCTGATCTCAACCGGAAATTCAGCTCGGAAATTTCAAGTACTCGGATATTCCGAGTCACCCTCAGAAAATCGGCTAAGTCAAGTTCAGAATTGGTTCTGATCTCAACCGGAAATTCAGCTCGGATATTTTCAAAGACCCGGATATTCCGGGTGACCAAAATTTCCGGTGGTACTTAAACCGGAATTTCCGGGTGCCCGAAACAGCCAACGGCCAGATTTTGAGAGGGAGTATAAATACCCCCTCACTCACTCAAGAACTGGGAGCTCTCAGATTTTCTCTCTCCTACTATTCTTGAAAGCTCAAATCATCAAGATCTCCTAATCCCCCCACCCAAATTCATTGATCTTTGGAGGATTGGAGGAGAAGGCCCGGATCTACATCTTCACTGAAGGGATTTGCATTTCTCCCCCATTCACTTGGGGATTTCGTGGCTAGGGTTTCCGGTGGGAAAACCTAGTTCAGCATTGTTGTACTCTTGGTGTTACCTTGACCTTTTGTGGTCCTTGACCTTTTGTGGTCTTCTTGGGAGCCCCCAATTCAGTTGTGGGTGTGTGCCTCAAGCGTTTGTAAGGGATCCGATCTCCGCCCTAAAAGGGGATCAATAGTGGAAGGTGGACTCGAAACCTTTGTGGTTGAGTTCATCGGAGAAGAAGGTGAGTCTTTGTGGCGTTGCGGCTAACCTGTTGTGGTAGCGCACACCTCTCCAAACGAGACGTACACCCTTGGGTGGAACTCGGGATTACATCTTCGTCTCCGCGTGCTTCACTCGGTTCCCTTTATCTTTGCTCCCTTACTTGCTTATCTTGTTAGCTTGTTTATCTTGTCTTTGCTTAGATTATCATTTAGGTAAATTCACCGTAGTTGCATATCTAGAGAATTTACCTTTGTGTTGAGCCTAAATTTGAAAAGACCTAAAATTTGTAATAGCACCTATTCACCCCCCCCCCTCTAGGTGCCGGATTCCCGTTCACCACCTTCCACTGTTGATCCCCTTTTAGGGCGGAGATCAAATCCCTTACAAACGCTTGAGGCACACACCCACAACTTAATTGGAGGCTCTCAAGATGACCACAAAAGGTCAAGGACCACAAAAGGTCAAGGCAACACCAAGATTACAACAATGGTGAACTAGGTTTTCCCACCGGAAACCCTACCCACGAAATCCCCAAGTGAATGGGGAGGAAATGCAAATCACTTTGGTGAAGATGTAGATACGGGCCTTCTTCTCCAATCCTCCAAAGATCAATGAATTTGGAGGGAGGGATTGGGAGATCTTGTTGATTTGAGCTTTCAAGAATAGTAGGAGAGAGAAAATCTGAGAGCTAGCTGTTCTTGAGTGAGTGAGGGGGTATTTATACCCCCTCCCAAAATCTGGCCGTTGGCTGCCTCGGGGACCCGGAAATTCCGGTATAAGTGACACCCGGAAATTCCGGGTCACCCGGGATATCCGAGTCTGAGAAATATCCGAGTTGAATTTCCGGTTGAGATCAGAACGTTTTCGACATCTTGACTTAGCCAAATTTCTGAGGGTGACTCGGAAATTCTGAGTCAGTGAAATTTCCGAGCTGAATTTCCGGTTGAAGTCAGAACCACTTTCTGATCTTGACTTAGCCAAATTTCTGAGGGGGACTCAGAAATTCCGAGTCAGTGAAATTTCCGAGCTGAATTTCCGGTTGAAGTCAGAACCACTTTCTGATCTTGACTTAGCCAAATTTCTGAGGGTGACTCGGAAATTCCGAGTCAGTGAAATTTCTGAGCTGAATTTCCGGTTGAAGTCAGAACCACTTTCTGATTTTTCCTTAGCCATTTTTCTGTTAGGTATAGGAGACCCGGAATTTCCGATCCTGGAAATTTCGGGTTCCAATAATCCGATTCTGGGAAGAATTCTAGAAACTCTTTTTCTCTACATTTTGGCTTTGGGATATGTGATATGCAACTCACACAAACTGAAATACTTAGCAATAGGATTAGTATATCATTGGTATTGTTAACTAACACTCAAAACACTAGGGATTAAGAAATGTTCTTTCACTCGTCCTATCTGCCATTGATTTATCATCCAAGGGCTAACATTGATCCAAAAACAAACTAGAAAATAAAATATTTCAGAAAAAAATGAAAAAAAATCCAGCAGGTTGGATATGGTCCGTTGTTTGTTTTCTAAAAAAATTGTGGCATTTCGATCACTCGTTTATGAGGTAATAACATTTTAAGTTCAAAATATGAAAAGCTATTTAATAATAAATCAATTGTTCAAATGATGTGAAAATTTCCGAGAATGCATAACGAATCATATACAACTTGATGGAATTTTTATTTTTTTCTAAATTTTTTTACAGTAAAAATATTTTATTTTTGAGTTCAAATTTTGAATCATTGCTAACCATTAGATGATGATTGGGTGGTATAGATGGAGAATGTTACGGCGTGACATGCCATGGGCATGGCACCACAGAACCACTTGCAACGCAGCGCTGTACCTAGGATGGTTTATTCCATCTCCAAATCAAAGCAGCCATATCGCATATACGGGGGCTCCATGAAGGGGCAGAATTGAAGGATTATACTCTCCATGCATCATGAGATTCACAACATGCCAGAACCAAATTAACACACCAGGCTTAAAGTTAAAAGTAGAGACAAGTGAGTCCATGTGGAAGCCAATCAGAGAGGAGATGAGAGATGAGCACTCATCATGGGCCTAGCATTTGTCACAAAGTGCTGCATCAGTGAGTCCAAAGACAAGGCCTGGCCAGAGGTAAATAAGGTGAAATGGTAATGGTTAAATGAACATGTATTACTGTGCCACTGCCTCACTGATGGCGCATGTAAGACACGCAGATACTACTAATGACGCTTCCCACACGCAACAAACAAACTGCCTTTTTCCTGTAGGAGTAAAGTAGCAATCTTACCTTGCGCAGTGTCCAGTGATGGGTAGAGTGGAACATAGCGCTAGGAAAGCTGCGAGCGGCTGTTGCTGGCATGCATGCTGCCTCCTCCCTGCCGCGGCAGGGAAAGAGACCCAACAGATCACATGGATAGGCTAGCAGGAAATGGATGTAGTACTGTAGTGGACTAGTAGCGCGAGGTCATCCACCATGGAGCTACGTCAGTTTCTGAAGCTTAAAAAATTGCATTAAATCCATCCCTTTTGGTTGTTTTGAAAACCACGGAAAAAATCATGTATAAAAGTTTACAATTGTATCCTCGTGATATTTATATATTTCCCTTTATCTAAAAAAAAAATAAAAGTTTACAAATCCTAACAAATAATGCATTGCGTTGCAAATATAGAGTTCCATAGACATGTAAATTTGCAAGTTGAAATTTAAAAATATTTAGGAGGTATCAAAATGACAAATTCAGCAATTAACAGTAGCAAAATGAACTGAATTTTTCAATGCTATAACTTCTAGGCAATAGTTTCAGCTCGCAAAGTTTGCAGGCTTATAGAGCTCTATCTTCACAATGTAATGTATTTTTGTTGAGGATTTTTTAAAAGTTTTACACATGGTTCTTTGGTGGTTTCACTGAAATTTTGTTTCCTCCGGAGATATTTCATAGGTTGAGGCAATGGCATACAGCTCTTTCTCAGTTCCAACCGAGTCTTTAAGAAGAACAGAGGCTGCCGCATGACATACATGGAGGCTGGAGTCGCATAGCACGGCATAAAAAGGAAAATAGTGGGGAGATAAGCGACATGCACTAATCAACATCAGTTTGTAGCTAGTGACAGTAAACAAAGAAGGAATGAACGAAAGATGTTGCATTGCACTCCAAAAAGGATGGGGATATGAAGATAGAGTGGTAGACTCCTCTCCCCATCCATCTCATCCATTTATAAGTTTCAGAAAGAACATCTAGTAGCAGCAGCACTGCTTCTGGGTCCTGAATCCACAGGACGAACGAAGCAAAGCAGCCATGCATAACCGACAGGTAAAAAAAAAGCAATCAAGCTTGACCTACAACAACTACAACATCAACTACACCTACTGCAATGCAACAAACATATGGAGCCATGATGCTGCACTCCCACAAGCCTAATTCTAAGATGCTCCGAGCGATCGACAATTCTTGAAGCAAAAACCAATGACACGCATAGTAGAAGATAATGAAATCACCAAACCAACCGTATTTGGCTCCTCCCGATTCTTGCAATCACAGTTGTTCTACTTCTCTTATCAAGAGGTGGCAGCAAATCAACACTATCTACACCAAGAGGATAAAAATCACATCAGAAATCGAGTTCAAAAAAGAATCAGCAATGCAGCATCAGAATTGAAGCACGAGTGCCATGAGAATTCTCACAGTGATGCAATCGGAGGAGCTGCTGGCTCATGTCATTGTCACCGTTGCATGCATGGTGGTTGGTGGTGAAGTCATCTGCTGTCCACTGCTGTCGTCAGTGGTGGGAAGCCGAGGACACGGACGGCGGCTTGTCGCCATCGCCGCCGTTGTGCTCCTCGTCGCCCTGTATCCTGGCGGGGATGCGGAATCCGGAGAAGCTGACGCCCGGAGCGAACCCGACAGCTTGGTGGTACTGCTGCATCGAGTCGCTGTTGTCAGCTTCGACGGTCTCCGGCCATCCTCGGTCGGAGGGCTGGTTGTTACTGGACTGAAGGGGTCCCCTCTGGAAGAAGAACTGGCTCTGGCCGCTGAGCGCCGCCGCCTGCATATGTGCCGCCTGCTGCGACACGTTGAACAGGTAGCCGCCGGTGCTCCCGCCGCCGCCGCCGCCGCCTTGGTCAGGCACGCTCCACGGCAACATGCGCTGGCTCTGCGCCTGTTCTCCCCACATGCCGCCGCCGCTGCCAAATGGGTAATTGGCGGTGCCGCCGGTGAAGATGGCCTGCTGGGCGTTGCCGTTGCTCTCGTGGCCGTGCGACCTGTGCGGCTCCTGCTGCTGCTGGTGGTGGTGGTGAAACATGGGGTCCGGTAAAGGCTGCAGCGAGAGCCGAAGCTCTTGGCTTTGGCTGCCGGTGCGCGACAACAGGTCCGGTGTGTAGCTCTGGAAGCTCATAGCCGAGGAGTGAGCCGCCGCCACAGTGGACGATGACGCCTCTCCGCCCGCGGTGCCGCCCATTGGGAAGAAGGACTTGATGGTGTCGGCGATGGAGTCCGAGTCGAGCGACGGCGGTAGGAAGCTGATGCCGCCTGTACTGGCGCCTCCGCCGCCAGAGCCAGGGCCTCCGAAGTCGAAGGAGGCATGCGCGATCGTGATGGCCTGCGCCTGGTCGTCCGAGTTGTCGGGCGAGTCGGGGTGGGTCGAGGAGGACGGCGGCTGCGCGGCGGCATTGGCATTGCTGGCGGCGGCAGCGGGGACTACGGCCGTGGGCTGCCAGGCGGGGAGGGTGTCGAGGCTGTCGATGGCGTCCTTGGCGTTCTTGATGAGCCAGTCCACGGCCTTGCTGGGGCGGTCGTAGCCGAGGCGGTCCTGCACGTCGTAGAACTGGATGGCCGTGTGAGCCGAGAGCCGCACGCGGCGGTCGCGAGGGCCCCGCGCCGTGCAGACCTTGCTGTGGCGGTCCTTGCGGCCCGTGGAGCGCACAATGTGGCCTCCCTGCACCGCCACGATCTCCCCGCCCCCGCCGCCGCCCCTCACCCGCGCGGGCGCCGAGACAAGCTCGCCGCCGCTGCCTCGCCCTCCTCGCGGCCGCGTTTGGGAGGGAGGCAGCGCCTGCGCCGTGAACTGGTGCATGTGGTGGTTCCCGCCGCCTCCGAAGGAGAGGAGCTGCGTCTGGAGGCCTTGGTGGTGGTGATGGTGGGAGTGGCCGGCGGCGTCGCCCATGGGCGAGAGAAGGGCATACTCGCCGCCGGGCTGCCTCACGGACGCGGCGGCCTGCAGGTGCGAGAGCTGGAAGACGGGGACGGGCGGAGGTTCTTGGTCCCGCCGCTGCACTTGTTCTTGGTGGAGCTGCAGCAGGCGGTAGTGGTGGTGGTGCTGCTGCTGCTCTTCATCTGCAGCTTGCTGCTGCTGCCCGGCGCCTCCTCCTCCGCTTACGGCGTCGCCTCCGTGAGGAACCCGGTGGTGGTGCCTCGGATCCAGATCCCCCGGCTGCAGCTTCGCCTCCGCTAGTGCTGGTCCAATGCGCTTCCATCCAGCTCGCCGGATCCCATAACTAGGGGGAGGAGAAGAAAGGAACATAAAAATCCATCAATCAAAAGAAAGAAAAGAATCGAGAGGAGGAAGAAGAAGAAGAAGGCTGCATGAGGGGGAGCAGGGGGACTGACCCAGGAGAGTGAGGAATGGAGTGGGGGACTGAACTAGAAGCAATCTGATGGATTGGACATCACATTTTATCTCTCTCCTCCTTGGTGTTGGTGTGGGAGCTTTGGAGGCGCAGCGAGGGAGGCAGGAAAACAGGATGATAAGAGCAGGATTTGGGAGTTAGCGAGCTACGCTTGCTGCCACTCCCTGTCAGTGTCAATGTGCGTATGTATGCGTGTAGCAGAAAGGAAAAGCTCTTTTCTTTTTCTTCTCTCGCTCTCTCTCTTAGATTGAGGATGATGGAGATTGCTTGCTTGCTTGGTTGCTTGGGGACATCCAGCTGAGCTCGGTGACAGGATGCTGGAGCCCGGGGAGTGATTGAAGGCCAATTTGGGAGGCGCTGCTCCAGTTGAGTGTGCAGGTTTTGCATGTGAAGCTGATTACTTTTCCGATTTGGGAAAATGCTGGTCGACATCATGTGCTCATGTGATGTGATGTGATAGATATTTACTAGCATGTTCTTGCTAACAAGTATGTTTGCTGTAATAAGCTGACACCGTTGGCTCCACGGCTAAATTCAATTATGAAACGGCATATATGCGCTCGTACGGCTACGCATTTGGCTACTTTCGAAAAGTCGAGGGAGTTACGGCATGTTTTGAAATGCTTGTGTTCTTACAAATCGGCGGTCTGTCTTGCTTCGAGCCCCACCTTGCTAAAAGTGGTGTCATTAGCAAGATTTGGCCATCTCTTGTCCTAGATTTTGATCCGGTGACAGTTTTGTTGACATGACAGCAAAGTCTTTTCGTTCCTTTTTTTTTAACTAGGGGGCGGCCCAAAGGGCTGGAGCTGCATTCATTAACACTGGCAGGTTACAATTACAGAGAGATCCCTCCATAGCATCTTTTGCGCAGAAAGATCTAAACTCGAAAACATGACCTCTAAATTTGTAAACAGGACC
Organism: Poa annua; assembly: GCA_026929855.1. NCBI lineage: Eukaryota > Viridiplantae > Streptophyta > Magnoliopsida > Poales > Poaceae > Poa > Poa annua. Next base: position 12,973,520 of record CM049428.1, read on the forward strand.
CTAAAACTAAAAAATAAAAGCAATCAAGTCCTCGTCGTCCTCCTCTGCCACACGCCGGAGAGCTTAAGGCAACACCACCGGCGCCGCCGAGCCTGGAGACAGTTCTGCTCGCTTGGGCCTCCACTCCGACGAAAATCCACTGCCACCAGCCGCCAGAGCATCTCCGGGGACGAAACCACTTGGAGATAGAACGGCGTCGAGCACCTGCAGCGGATCATAACGGGCCTCCGCCATGGAGGTTGAAGAAAGGCCACCATTCTGGCCAAAGATCGCGATGGCAAACTTCTCCACCGCGTGAGAAGCTCGAGGATGCAGCAAACGCCTCCTCCCAATAACAAAAACCGAGCAGCAACTATCTCTCCGCCCCTCGCCTCCACGGCCGGCCAGCGAAGAGAGCAACCACCACTCACCATGCTTGAAGAGGAGGCCGCAGCGCTTGATGAAGGAGTTGATCTCGAGGCTCTCCTGCTTCTGCTTCCACCACGGAAGCCTGCCGGAGACGCCTCTCCATCGGTGTCCCCCGCCGCGCTTGAACGGAAGAACACACCAGCTCCCCGCCAACTCCATCGATCTAGAAGCAAAGCAGCAACCAAGTTTCTTCTCCTCGCCTCCACGGCCGGCCAGAAGAAGCCAGAACCACTCCATCTTTCGATCCACAGAGCCGCAGATAACACAGGCGGATTTATTGAACTGGCGGTGACCAACCTCCTCCCCGCGAGCGACCCTCCATGGATCAATCACGCAGAGCCGGAGAGGTCCAGCGCCGGCGTCGCCCTGGGCCGCCGGCCACACACCAGAGAGAAAAAGGGGAAGAACGCCATAAAGGCAAATCACGCCATAGGCGAAGAGGGACGCGCCCAAACCCTAATCTACAGCTATACAAGGAGGCCCAGCATCCGAGCGCGTTGCTGCGCCAGCCGGCGCAGAGGCCGGCGGCGAGAGCGGCCGGATCTGGCCGGGGACGGCGGCGGACTCTCAACTGGGGAGGGGGAGGGGAGGAGGATTGTTCCCTCGTCTTCTTGTTCCTTTATTCAATTGCATGCCAAACCAAAGATATTTAAGAGCATAAAGATGATGAACATGGTAGTCACCTACGATTAATACTAAACTAATTACATCAGTAAGTCTTAACATTTTTTTCCGTCCCCTGACGTCTCTCCCTAGGCGGCGTCAGTGGGGCAAACGTGTCGCCCACTCCCCCCCCCCCCCCCCCCCCACACACCCTCCTCCGGCATCTCCTACGGATGTCGTCACCGGCCTCCTCTGTGGCGGTGGCGGTGCCCCCGCTGCTAAAAGGTGGTCCGGGCGGAGGCAGTCGGGGATATTTCTAGAAGCCAAATCGGCGGGCTCGGGTGGCGGTGGCGGCCAAAGGGGTGGTCGTGCGGTGGGCGTCATCGGTGCGGATCCCTCGCCCTCGTCCGTGTGTACGCGTCCCCGGCCATGTCAGGCTCGATCTGGGACAACGAGGAGCTTGACGGGCGCGCCGGTAGGTGCGTTGCGGGGCCGGGCTGCGGGCGGCACAGTGGCAAGGGGGAAGCCAGGGCAGTGGCCCCGGATCTCTTCGGTGTGACTGCAGTGGTCCAGTGGGCGTGCGGCGGTCGGCATGGCTGCTTTGGGGCGGCGTGGCGGCCGGGCTGGTGGTGGCGGTCAGAGGTTTTATCTTCGTCTCGGTGCCTCTGCACGGTGTTGAGCTCCGGGTGCAAGATCGATGGCTTTGTCGCCTCCAACTCTAAGGTAGGGTGGAAACGATGTAGCAGGGGTTGTCTGCATCTTTAGTTGTTGTATAGCCGGACAAGAGGATGACGGGGCGGCGGCCCAGTGCATGGTTGGTGTGGCGACTACCATGGCGTGGGGTGACGGGGTGGCTGTAGCATGCGGTGCTGGTGGACTGGCCATTCCCCGATGGGTGGTAGCGGGGTTTGTGATACATCGTCGGGCAAAAGTCCTACCCTGGTTGTTGGCTAGGGCCGACGGCGACAGGCGGCGCGTCCTTCTGGGAGGAGTCCTCGAACTGGTGTTGTTGCTTTTTATAGTCGGGGTCTCTGGGGAACCCTCAATCCCTCGTGGGATTGGGCGAGGGTGGCTGTTGCGTTTCTTGCCTCTTGGGGTCTCACCTTGGATGTTCCACCGGCCAGGGGGGGGGGGGGGGGGGCTAGTGGAGGCAGTTGGTGGCCGTCGTCGGCGAAGTTTCGTATTCGGCTACGTGGTGCGCAGCTCTGTGGGCGGCATGGAGGTTAGAGCGGCGGCTCTAGAATTCGTCCGACGTTGAGGTCGCCTCTGTCGTGTTAGTGTCTGTTATGGCTGCTAGGGCAACATGGTCGTCGACTCGTCTCTGGGGCGTGGCCTTGGGGCCGGTGTGGATGTTGAAGCGACGGCTCCAAGTTTTCTCCTTACGCTGAGGTCGTCTCCGCATTGTTGCTGTCGACCATGGTTGCTAGGGTAGCATGGGCGTCGACTAGTTTTGGAGCTTGGGCTTGGAGCCGGCGTGGTGCGTGGTGTTGTATGGTTTTTGGACGGATTCCCTTATAAATTGTTCAACTTGTTCTTCTTCTTCTTCTTTATCAATATAAAAGTAACGTTTTTGGCTCGTTTACAAAAAAGTTAGTAAATTCAGGAGGTTAACAAAACCACAAGAAGCTTGTAGTTTTCTTTTTAGAAAACGATTAAGGAGATAAGTAGCTAATTTAGCCTTGTGCTTCTCATGGGAAAGAGGTGGCAAGGGAACATAAAAGAAACAAAGAATCGTAAATTGAGAAGGCGTAGAGATTATCTGATTATGTAATCTTTTGCTAGTGGCCCTTCCTCTGTCAGTGCCTAGCTAAGAGCCGACATACTGAGCATGTCAAGTGGTACTTAAACCCTTCAGTTAGGTCGGCAAGTTAACTAGTTGGCTCTTCTGTCATCAAATTCCCAGTTGGCTCTTTTGTCATCCAATCAAATCCTATTGCGTACACAGGATGCAGTCATACAATCTCTCATGCCCCACGGATTCGATGGTTTAAGCAAAACAACATACAGTTTACCTGAATGGTCCCTGAATGAGGTGACAACCCAGTAATCTATGCAGTGCACGGAAGCATCATCTTCACTCTTCAGAACAGAATAACGAGTAAGAAACACGCTGGCGCCGCAAATGAGTCTAGGACGAATGAACGATATGGCTGTTCTACCGCTGACTTTGTAATCATAAAGGACATTCTGCATTCCTTTTTCTGGAGCCAAAGATATATCGAAATTAAGGAATTAACTCTCTCGTGTGTAGTGCAGTCAAGTGGTTTGTGTGATGCAACTTTTGGCCACATCGGGCGGCTGGGGCTGCCTAATCGCTTGGCTTTGCCAAAAGGAACACGGCTTTTCACCGTACCGCGCGCATGGTGATAGTGAATCGCCAGAGGCAAGAGCACGCACACCCACGGGCCACGGCTCAGTTTACGTTGTGGTGAAACACAATTGGCCACCCACATTCCCACTCCCACCGCTCAGAGTCGCAGGACCTGCCCCCCGAGCCCTAACCGTTCGTTACTATCGTCTAACCGTTCGTTACTATCGACACTTCCATGGAGGAGATGACGTAGCAACGTAGTAGAGCATCAGGGTCTTTTAGTTTGTGCCCGGCAACTTAATTTAAGGGCAGTTGCAGGGCTGCAAAATACACGAATAGAAAAAACATAGGAACCAGTGTAAAATAAAGAATTGTAAAACGTAGAAAAACTATAGTCGTTTAGATCAAACGTAGGAAAAATACAGAAAAAATGTCTCGATCCTATGCGTTTGAGTCTAAAAAAAGGTTGGAGTGGACGTTTAAATTCTTATGAAATTGAGGCATCCCATCATTTCTTTAGACCAAAGACAATACATAGGAAAAATTCCTACAATCCAAATAGGCCCTAGTTGGAGGATGTCAGCTAGATGACCGGTCAAATGAGATTAATTGGAGGGTGTCGGACATATGTTCGATCAAATGAAGGTTGTAACCCACAGTGATTTTTTGTAAAGTCCAGACTGGATCATCCATTTGTTATTTAATCCCTTCTTTCTTCAAAAATCACTGTCGCAGGTTCAATATGAATTCAAATATTTTGCCTTTATCGCCCATAAGTGGGTCACGAGGTCATCGTGCAGCTGTGTGTGCCTTGTTCTGCGGCCATGACCATCTTGGTCTTGTCGTCGACGGTCGCAAGAGCGGCATCGACCCCCATCATTTGCTAAAACGTGAGTTGATCATTGTTGTCCATAGACTACTGAATAAAATAAATCATAATATGAGTATATGGACAAATGGTTAAACACCTTTACATGCGGGGTAGGAGGGAGGAAGAGGCTTACCCGACTAAATTAGTTGCGCGGGTGCAAGACGAGGTCAAAGACCGGCGTGGAGCGGCGGGAAGAAGTCCGGCGTGGTTGATGTGGCTTGTCCCCGGAGGTGTGATTCAAGTTCATGACAATATGGGTAGTAACGATGGTGCGATTCGCCAGCGAGAGGAAGAGAAGGACGGGGTGTGGGCAAATAAATCCTTGGGCGCCCACACCGTATGTATGACAGGAGGGCACCCCTGTCGGAGAGTCTCTTGAGCTCATGTACGACATCATCAAGAGGGCCTCCAAACTTTGGATGTTAGTCACATGACCCTTTGTTCACGAATTCGAAGGGACTATAAGGCATCTATTAAAGATGCTCCGAGGGGAAATACAATGGCGCCGCAAACCAGCCATCCAGTCTAGAACAACGATATGGCTGTTTTACGGCTGACTTTGTAATCTGAAAACCAGGTAGCTCTTTGAGCTAATATCTGAGAAGTGGTGTGGTTGTGCACAGTGCGAGTGATGTAACTTTTGGCCGCGTCGGGGGGCTGGGGCTGCCTTTAATCGCTTTGCCAAAAGGGTCACGGCCTTTCACCGCGCCGGCCGCAAAGGTGATGCGATCCGCGCGCTTGCTGCGCACTCCCATGCCCACTGCTCAGTTTTCCGTGTCGTGAAACACACTTGCGCGAGAGGCGAGTAACAAACCACACTCCTCCAGCCTCCAAGAATAAACAAAGGCCTTAAAAATCCATTCGTCTAATCGATCAAGTATAGTAGCATGAGCTTGCCGCTTCTCCTCTCCAGCCAGACATGGACATTCCAGCACAGAATAATACTATCTCACGTAGAAACTAGAAAATATCTACTATAGTTTAGACCCGAGAGACATTCTACAGTAGAATGCACCCAGTAAATTCTATGACCTTGAAGGTAATACTTGATGTCCAAATTTACATCGGAACGCCTGAATTACGAGGTCCATCTGAAGGCTGACACAATGTACTGTAGCTTCCATGCATGATTGGAAAATGAGGGCGGAGGCCAGCCGTTCGTTTATTTAAGGATCAGTTGTGTCACTTGATGTGACTGATGGGACGGTCCAGATGAGCTGGTGTCGGTCCATGCAGCGTTCGGTGGCGCACCCAACAGGATCCACCCGGTACGAGCGGGAGCTGGCCGTCGTACGTTCTTCCTTGTCTTCCCGGCATCACCTTTTTTTCTTCTCGTTTCTCTATCGAACAAAAGTAGTTTAAGCAAGCACCTGGGTCGTACGCTGTACGCTTCCCGGCCGGCTAATCATTGTTTGGCCGTGATCGAACGATAATGCACATGCCTAGCCACACACACCGGCATAATATCACGTGCATCTGTTTATTTATTTACTTTTCACATTCGTGTGCATGTATATACTAACAGCTAGAGATATACAACAGTACATAGAATAGCTTTCTTTGTCGTGCAATCTGAATTAATATTAGTACTCCCTCAGTTCCATATTACTCCTCCGTATATAAAAAAGAATATCTTAACTTTATCCAAATATATATATATATATATATATATATATATATATCTCTACACATGCTTTAATATATTGGACAACTTTGAGACATCTTTTTATATATGGACACATATTTTAGTTCGTTGATTCACTTATTTCATACCGTATTTGGTTGTATTCGTATGTATTTAAATAAATTATATTTTGATAGGGAGGGAGTGAACCTCTATGTGGCTTTCGTGTTGGATTCTGACAAATTTTATATTATGTGATTTGAGTATCTTATAATTCGCATCTACGTTACACGGAGAAACATTGAGATGCAAAATGTTCGACGATCAGACATCCTAGCAGGAGCGGATCTAGTGGGGATGTCATAAAAATGTAGATTTTGTAATTTCATACCAATTTAGTCTATTTTTATGTGTATTACATGTGTTAAAAAATATGTAAATGATGTTTATATCATGAATACCGAGTTTGACACCCCAAACATTTAGTTCTACATCCGCCACTACGTCCTAGTGCTATATGTGTACGTCGTCCAAGCCTGCGTACCCTTTGCGAAACAACCACTGACCATACAAAGTGAGTGGAGGTCGACATTCGAAAAGCCCATATTTTTATATAATTCCATAAACAAAGGCAGCTAACCCCATGCAAAACTGGCCACATGAACAGTGCCATGCTTGCCTAGTTTAGACTACAGAACGTGGTCAGGGAATTTTATATGGAGCGTGAGATTTTAGGTTGACCAGAAACTTGTAGTTTACGTGTACATTCATTTGCTTCCCTGCATGAAGAAAATGATTAATATCACTGAGAGTTTATCGTGTGACTGATATGTTTCTTTATGAGTTGGACTTTGTTTTTTTCATCCCAATATCACTGAGTAGTTCAGATGATTAAAATAAAGTACATATATACTACTTCCTTCCATTTCATAGTATATAATGGTTTAGGTATAAAATAAATACGGACAACGAAAGAATGTATATACACATATTTTAGTGTATTACTCATTTTGCTCCTTATGCAATCCGTATTAAACACACATAAAACAATTTGTATTATGGAATGGAGAGAGTAGTAAATTACTTGCATGTGTTGCATTTTTTAATCAACTGCTTGCTGGTGCGTGGTCTTTGCTACACCAACGACAGATAGTGTCACAATTTGGCAATGTGACATGGTCGTCTCCCATTTACCTTCTAAGATTCAAACATAAAATGGTACTATCACGTAATTGACAAGTCAAAAGTGGCGGTGGCGGTGGACGATGCAGAGTTATAGCATAAAACCACCTTGAGGCCCTCTCGCTCGAGATCGAGCGCAAGCCTCGCTGGGATATTGATGTGTTTTGGAATTTTTACATTTATTTTAGATTTTTTTTCGTTTTTTATTAGACTGGTAAGTGTCCCACTGTCTGTTTTGGTGTTAATTGGTCTGAGTTGTCCACGTCAACATGATAGATGGGTCCAATCGGTCGGAACCGATGTCAATTCGCGATCAGACACAAGTATTTGCACAAAATCTGATAGTTTTGTGAAATCCAAACATAAAGTGGTAATATCACGTAATTGATGAGTCAATAGTGATAGTTTTATGCTATAAACTCGCGATGCCACAAAGGACGACCGACGTCGGTGTGCGAATCAGGTTAGCACACGGGGTCCTTCCGTCCACCACGTTTCGATGTAACCAAGATATATCACACACATTCGCGGCTGCACACTACTATACTATGCTTCTCTTTTCCACTTGAAACTTTGAAGCAACGAACTCATGATTCAGCCATAACCAGATCGAGCAAGCTAGCTTGAAGACGAGAAGACGACGATGATGATACATCGGTGCTTGCTCATCATCCCTCGACTTGCCTACATAAGATGTAGCCTGCAAGCGAATGATGACGAGCAGGGGCAGAGAAGCTAGTCTCGCATGCATGCACCTCAACCGGCCGGGCAGGAGACGCAGGCGTAGCCCTGCATGCATGCACGCTGAGAAAGCCGCAGCTAGCACTGCCGCCACTGCGCAGCAACACAGAAGGTAGCCGCCGGAGCTAGCCATAGCCCATAGGATGCTCAGTGATCATCGATTGTCAGCCGCGCTCTGCCCCGGCCGCCGGCCATGCATGATGCATCGATGTTGATGACGACCCTTGTGTGCGTGCCCTGGCTCGATCTTTCTCCTCCTCCCTTCTGCACGCCATCTTTTTGGCGCCTTTTTACAGTTGGGTCTAGGCTATACGCTCCATCAGTAGGATGGAGACGATTGGCTCCCATCGGCCGCCGTCACCGGGCTGGCCGGCACTCGGAGCGCGGCCGGTAGTCGTGCTTGCATGCATGCGCTCTAGGCTCACCGCTCACGCTCCACCGCGCGCGCACGACGGCACTTGCATGCCCTTCCCACTCCAATGGCGGCTTCGCACGCGCGTGGCCGCAGAAAGTACTTCGTTTATCAACTTGGACGCGCGCTCGTACGGTGAGAGTTTGTTCAGATGAGTTCCAACTCATGGATAGTGGGTGCCGCAACCGGGCGAAGCACGGCTAACATTCACGCAGAGAAATTTTACTCGGCAGAGCGAGCAAAATAACTAGATCGATCGGGAGCATTGAGCATGCAGCCGCTGAGGTCACATGCAGAGAGACCATGCATCTCTTTTAATTCTATCCAAGTTCAACTGATGTTTCACCACCCCCTTCTTCTTCATGTGGCCAGTAGCTAGCATCACTCGATCATGCCTGGATTCATGGGTAGCGGCTGCTCGATCGCCCTCCATAATTGATCCATGACAACAACTGATGCCGCCGATTCTTCAGTCGATCTCTGCTAGTTCTAGCCGTTGATAGGCACGGGCGCTGCAACATAGTGAGGTATTCCTGTCCACAGAGAGCAGAATTATAGAATGATGCTGTACACATCCATGTCGATGGCTTTCGAGCGATGGATCTATGGACGGACGTGGTGTGACTAGAGAAACGTCTAGAAGCCATCTTAGTAGGACTAACCAAATTAAGAAATGGGAACAATCTATCTAGCTCGACGCAACTGTGTCTGCCTGGAACAGTGCAACCTCGATGACTGACACATCGCTTTACAAGGCGGCCGGCGACGGCGAAAAATAATGCGCTTGAGGTGGCATCTGTGCCCAATGATTTGGGACGCGCAGACGAAGGAGATGGCTACAGCTCCGCTCCTTCAAGATCCATGATTCGAATAGTATTGTGCCGTACGGGGGGCGGCAGAGAACAGTAGCTATCACTGGTGACTCACACTACAGAACATTTTATTAATTTTTCTTTGAGAAATACTCACAGTTACCCATTCTGATATTTCATGCATACAGGGGCTGACAATATCTTATCTTAGTTCAGGCCTAAAAAGCTCCAGGCCTCCAGCCTTTTGCTGGTCTGCAGCTAGAATTGGCTGCTCCTGAGACTGACAGAGTTCCATGCAGTTTATTCCAAACTCCACACAGTAATGCGATCAAGCCCGGTCGTAGTACTCCACCAGTCAACCTGTTTCGATCGGTGGTAACAGAGAAGGAACAAAGAAAGGCGCGAAAGATACATAAACAAACGAGCCCGTACGTGTCCATAAAAAAACAGCCCGTACGAGTGCATACAGCACGCCTGCTTCTCCCTAGATATGTACAGCAGATCAGATACTGGGATAATACGTCCTCTCTTTCCATGAGATATAATTAAACACGATTATAGGAAGACAAGAATGTGGCGGAGCCAGAGCAGTAGATTTCTGTCTGGGTGGTGAAGAAACACTTAATTAGAAACGGAATTGTGCTGCTAGTGCTGAGTCTATATAGCTAGGCAGGTATGAGCCTAGGAGCACTCGTCTCGGTGCTGCATGTGCTTGCCAGGGAGAGGTTTTAAGTAACAATTAGTAAAGTTCCAGAAAAAAAGTAACTACTGTTGGTACATCATCCGTTACAGTAAGCAAGAAAAGATAATCTGAATGCATGCTCTCTTCTCCTGAGGTGAGATCTTTGCCGTACAGGTAGGCCGTTTATCAACTGCATCTAGGCTAATCCCTACACTAGATGGTTGATTCACCTCACCATCTGGGTTAGGTTAATGTAATGAACCTAGGCCGTAGGGATCAGTAGCCTATACGGATAGGGGTCCCGGTCCCTAGGCTCTTGCGTCCGCGCATGGATCCATCCGCCTTTGGCTTCGAGTGTGGTGCGCGCAATGCAGTCCAGCCAGCGGTGCATTCAGTTTGGCCGGTTTCCTAGCTGGACTCTTTTTTGCCTCGCATGGTTGATATATAAACTGACTGGATCCCGCGTTGTTGCACAATACTGTTCTTAAATCGCCGTTGGGTCTTGCTCGAGAGGAATGCTTAAATGGGCCGTTTCTAACGAACTAGTCATATCTGGCGACTGTGACGGGTATGGCACGCCACCGGAGGTGAGCAGCGCCACCCAAGATACGTAGCCTTTGTCGTGGTGGGATCCACCCCACGCAGCCCAAAGGGTCGAGCCGCCGGAGATGTCGGTCGTCCAGATGCAAGATCTCGACGTCGCCATGGCGCCTGATGGCCGCGCCACACTCAGAACCAACCCGTGCCCGGCTCCATCTTCACTCGAGGGCGAGAAATCCACTCCGCCGCCGGCAACGCCCAAGCTTTGCCTAGGTCACGCCCTTGGTGGCAGCGGGGGAGGGAGGAGCGGTGAGAGGGCTAGGCGGCGGTGCTAGGGTTTCCCCCCGTCGCTGCGCGGGGCGAGAGGGGAGAGGGAAAAGGAGGGGAGTCATGGCACGATTGATTAGTTAACAAGGTGTTATCTTTTGACGGAGCTGGAGAGGACTCTTACAACAAAAATCATCATTTTCCCTATGATTCTTCAACATCAGCAGCAATCTTCCTATCTCTATCTCTATCTCCATCAGCTTGCTATCTCTATTTCACATATCTGCCCTAGGTTTCTTCACCATTTCCCCCTCTTATTTGACCTCATTTTCTATAGCTCCAGCTCCAATTCAGCAAGCTTCATCAGCAGCGTCGAGTTGATCAACATCAAATTGCTTCAGTTTTCCCTGCTGCAAAACGAAAACAAACAGGAAATAATCACTTATATTCAGTTTGGACTGGATGTGGGGTAATCGATTTTGGTGAAGTCTGAAATATGAAAACCTTGTGTGCCAGCTACAGTAACTGAATATGTGCATCGTATCCAAGAAGCCAAGGCTAGTTGTTGTGAACTACTCCCTCCGTTTTTTTAATGTAAGATGGTTTAGCTATTGCACATGGTGTCTAGATTCACCAAAATGAGTGGTGTGAACACTAAAATATGTCTAGATATATAGAGGTCTGGACATGTGGGCGTGACAAAAAGTCTAAAACATGTTATATACAACGATATCCATCACGTCCTCATCTGAAGTGTATTCCTTCTCATCTGAAGTGCATGTGGACTCTGCGCAAAGCATGGTCCTAAGGAGTGTGGCGATGCAAAACATGCCAGATCCTAAGTTAACCAGGTGGAGCTCAGATATCAACGTCGTCTTGTTCTCTTCAGACAGGTCAAGATAATCCCATGTATGCTGCACCCTTGGTGGTTGCTGAGCGTCCATATCAGAGAGGTCCAAGGCGCATAGCTTGGGAGAGGGCTCCCAGTCGGAGTGGCCCAAACAGATTTTGAGCTCAGGGACATACTCCGCTTTGCCGTAGAAGGGCAGAACCCAATTGCCCACCCGTCTCCATACATGGCTCACTGTGTCGAAGGTGTACGTTCCTATGCCATGTTGCGCCTATGATATGCATATGGTGGAGCTGTCAACCACTGTGTAGCAACACTTGTCAATGCTGCTTCGGAAGGAAGGATCATCATCAAGGAATGGCGGTCCGGGCAAAGTATGCCAAGACCAACCATCACGGTAGGAGAATATCTCAAAGCAGTTGTTGCTTTTGGCGTCACATGAGATGTCCATGACATAGAGAGAACAATCTTCTGTTTGGTCAACAGGATTGGTTTGGATCATGGGGAGGCTAATGCAGAAAGGACTCTTGCATGTTTTTTTAGGAGGGACGGCTGTCAAGACGCCCGAGTCAGTGTTGTAGAGTGATGTCTTATATGTAGAGTCGGCGTAAACAATGCTGCCTCTTCCAAGTAGAGAGAACGAATCTATCATCATAGCATACACTGAACCAACAGGAGGATTAAAATTGTTTTTTGGTTTAGGCAGCGACAACCGCTGTATCATTGATACCCCTCTTGGTTTTCTCTTGGTTTTTGCTTGTGCTACTTGTAGTGCTTCTGCTGTCGGATAGAAGAGGTACTTCAATGGGTCCATGCAGTGCAACGAATACAAGGGACGGTTCAAGTCCTGCAATATGAGATTAAGAAACCGACGATTCATCTTCTCCAAAGACCAAACTGAATGATCGAGTCCTCGCTGTCTGGCCTGAGTCCCAGGAGAAAAGAACAGAAAAGAGTATAAATCAACTATTCAGGCTGGGATATCCGATACTACAGAAACGAAGATTAAAGGTGTAATTTTTTGCACCTGCAGCAAATTTCTAAGTGTCTCCAATTCCTAAATTATCCCTGGCAAGTTTGTGAGGCGGCAACGACGCAAAATTTACAAACCAAAACCGAACGAACAATACCTGAGTCTGCGGATTTACCAGCTGAGGGGGAGAGGATCCACCGATCCAGTACTATGATGGGCCTGCAAATGGGGTGAGGGAGCGCGATATGCAGATAGACAACATTAGATCTGGTCTGCTGCGTTCGAGACGGTGAGTGAGCGAGAGCGACGAGCAAAACCTGATGATAGGTTTGGCAAAGATGGCGGCGGGGGAGCAGTGTGCTATTGTTCCTGCTTTTAGATTACAGAATTAACTGGGCCGAACGGTTCTAGACAAATGGTGATCCAATTTCGCTTCAAATTTTGACCAGGCCCGCCGGATCGGCTTGGTAAACAAATGGGCCACTAGGGCAGCCCACGGTCCAATTTAATCGTGAAGCTACGGATCGACGCATATAGGGCTGAAATTAAAACTCGAAACTTGCGAGCTAAACTGATAGCTTGGAACTAGACTCGACTCGACTCGAACTCGTTTCTAAACGAGCCAAGTCGAATTTTCATTTTAGATATTAAACGAGTTTAAGTTAAACGAGCCAAATTCCGAGCTAGTCGTTTAGCTCGGGAAAAAACTTATTCTAGTCTTTGTGAACAACTTATTCAGATTAATATAGTTTTATGACTAAATTTTACATCATAGTGTTGTATTATCATTGATTATTGTGATAATTAGAAGAAATCTATACATAATAATAAACGCAGGAAGGCTTCTTGTGTCGCCCGTCATGATTTTAACGTTTTGCCCTCACTTTAAACGTCATATTTGCTGAACATGTCACCGCGAAGTGGAAATAACGGTTCGTTAAAGTCAGGAAGCGATCCCCTTTGGCCCTTCTCCGGTTCCCCACGACCACCCCAACACCCGACAGGGCACGGTTCATCGTGGGCGCCGTTGATCTGCCGCATCACTTCCCGTCTAGGCCCCTGCCTTCGCCGCTAGCTCACGCAGACTTCTATGCCAGTTCTGATCAGAGGAAACATGGAAGTGGAGGCGGAGGTTCCGACCGGTGCTGACCCGTGCGGCAGCGAAAACTGACCAGTTCGTCGGAGGCAGACCAGGGACACGAGCGGTGGTCCGTGGGGGAGCAGGGAGGTCGTGGAGGAGGTGGGAGCGTCGGGCCGATGTACACCAAGCGTAAAAAGCAGCCCCTCTCCGGGCGCGAGCGGATTCCTACTAGGGATGAAGGGGAGAGAGGTCATCAACATCGTGGAGCCGGACGCTTTCTTTGCCATGGTCGTGCCCGTGGAGGAAGGGGAGAGCCGCCATCAAGCCCTCAAGGGAGGGGATGCGAGCTCGCCCCGCGCATGACAGCTCCAAGCCGTGCACGACATCTTTGAGGGCCAACAAAGGAAGGGACGGCCATCAGGGGAGGAGGAGGTTGCGCGCGCCGGCGGGTAGTTGAACGGATAGACGTCGCCTAGAGGGGAGGGGGGGTGAATAGGAGATTTAAAACTTTTTCCGAGGAGCCGGAATATCCGGTCCAAGAATGACCCGGAAATTCCGGTATGCTTGATAAAGGCGGAATAAAACTAGAGGTTTACTTTAACAAGCATACAACCTAGATATAAATACTAGGCTCACCTATGTGCACCAACAACTTATGCTAATCAATACAAGAAACAAGGTGATAGCAAGATATATGACTTCAAGCACGAAGGATATCACAATGTAAAGTGCATAAGTAAAGAGCTCGGGTATAGAAATAACCGAGGCACGCGAAGACGAGGATGTATTCCCGAGTTCCACCCAAAGGGTGTACGTCTCGTTTGGAGAGGTGTGCGCAACCACAACAGGTTAGCCGCAACGGCACAAAGGCTCACCTTCTTCTCCTGATGAACTCAACCACAAAAGGTTGTGAGTTCACCTTCCACTATTGATCTCCTTTGGGGCGGAGATCGAATCCCGTACAACTCTTGAGGCACACACCCACAACTTAATTGGGGGCTCCCAAGTCTTGAGGCACACACCCATAACTTAATTGGGGGCTCTCAAGTGACCACAAAAGGTCTTGGCCACAAAAGGCGTCTAGGGTCCAAAGACCCAAGAGTAACAAGCTCACAAGTATCACCACCACGAATCCTCGTGGAGGGCTCAAACCGATGCAAATGCAATGGCAAGAGCACACGAAGTGCTCAAGTCCTTCACTCTCAAATTCCAACACAACAACAAATGTTTATGGGGGAATAAGAGAGGAAAAACAAAGGAAACCACAAAGGAGGCAAATCCTTCACTCCCAAATCCCACCAAAAGCAACTAATGCTTATGGGGGGAGAAGAGAGGAATAACAAAGAAGAAGAACCACAAAGGAACTCCAAGAACTAGATCTACTAGATTCCCCTCACTTAGAGGAGAGAATGATTGGTAGGATTGTAGATCTAGATCTCCTCTCAACTTTCCCTAAAGAATATGGAAGAATCAATAAAGGGATTGAGAGGAATCAAGCTTTCCAAGGTCAACAATGGAGTAGGAGAGAGAGGAAATTCGTGCTACCCTGGTTGGGCAAGGTAAGAAGAAGGGGAGGGGTATTTATACCCCCCAGAAAATAGAACCGTTGCACCCAGAATTTAGACCGGAAATTCCGCCCAAAAGTGAAA
This sequence comes from Poa annua, assembly GCA_026929855.1. Lineage (NCBI taxonomy): Eukaryota > Viridiplantae > Streptophyta > Magnoliopsida > Poales > Poaceae > Poa > Poa annua. Next base: position 12,988,526 of record CM049428.1, read on the forward strand.
TTTCCGGTTCCGATCAGTGCCTCTTTTTCGAGAAAAACTGCGAGAATCGGATATTTCGGTTCAGTCCAGAATCGGATATTCCGAGTGACTGAAAACTGACAGAAACAGCAAAACTAAAACTGCAATATCTTTTCCATCCGGACTCCGTTTTTGATGATTTTTGGCTCGTTGGAATCGTTACAACGAGCTCTACTTGAATATTCATAGAAACATCATAGTCCATCATGTGAGGATAAAACCAAATGGGGAAAGGTTTAACTTTCCTAAAACATGTAAACGGTAAAACCTCCAATATCAAAATCGTAACAAGATATTCATACGAAATCCGTTTTTGATTAACTAGAGCTTAGTATGGAGATAAACCAAGCTCTAAATCCTCACATGGATGAAAGCCAAAAAGTTTTCTAAAGTAAGACCGTTTCCGATGAACAAGAGCTTGACATGGAGATGAACCATAAACTATCTTGATCCTCACCACCATAAAAGCCAAATAAGAATCAAGAAATATGATATGCCAAGTATGCAAAGGTTTGAGCTCTCCACAACGATGCGATCAAGTTACTAACTTGAGAGCCCCTCTTGATAGTACGCCTATCTATACTATAGCCCTATCAAGATCATACATTTGCCTTGAGCATTCCACTTGAGTTGGATGAAGACTATCTTGATCTCTTCAAGTGGTTCATCTTTTCTTGATTGCGCGTCCAAGCACATGCTTGATGAAGACTTCTCCAAATACTCCCCCATGCTCACAATGGGAGAGTCTCGCTTAGCTCCGTCTTCATGTATCCATTGCAAGCACCAAGCATAGGATCTTTTCAAGAAGCTTCTCTTGGTCTTGCACATCTCACCTTGATGACGATCACCACATGACGTCATCCTCCATGAGCTATATGAAATCTTCATTTGATGCAATCCCATGGGAAGATACCTAACCTCATATAATGATACCACACACACACATATATAATGGATTAGTTCACAAAGCTATGCGGACAAGTGTTTACCATCCCAAGATATGCATGATCGCTCTTGGTACATCTTGTAGCTTTGTGTGTTGATCAATATCTTGATCAACCTTGTATCTTCCAACATTTCTTCACTAATATGATGTCTCGAATCTTTCAAGACATACTTGCAATAAGCTTCACTCAACACATAAGCTTCAAGAGTCCAATCTCATGAACTCCACAATATCATGGACATGATCTATAATGATATCTCAATGCAAACATTAGTCCATAGAGATTGTCATTCAATTACCAAAACCACACATGAGGGAAAATGCTCTTTCAGTAGTGACATCGATGGTAACTGCATGAAGCGATCCTTCACAGCTCCCTTTACTCCATCCTCTCCAGCCCATCACGCAATGTCTTTCCATCAGCGTTCTCCTCCAATCGCAAGAACTCTGGATCTTTTTTTTAGATAAACAGGGACCTCTTCCCCGGTTCCATTACTCAGAACGAAACCGACGAACGGCCATACAACCTTGCCTCGCAAGTTCAAAGTTTCTAGAACTAAAAACGAAACGAAACTGCCCAAAACGGCCAACGCCCTTGGCCACCGCCAAAGCTACTCCCACGGAACGCCAAAAACTGCTACAAGTTCCAGCAGACTCTCCGGCAAAATGCACCAACAACACTACGCCTACGAGGAAAGTACCATGACACTTAGTCTATTACACAAGCTTCCTTTTTTAAACAAACCAGAAGAAGATGGTCGACGCTTCCCTTCATCACATCACCACATGGAAAGCGTCAGCTTCCTTAGGGTGGAGCTTCAGGTACTCCAGCGTCGCCTTGCCGCCGTACGTGGACGTGGCAGTGGTTGCACAGGTGCTGATACAGCTGAAATCAGTATACCTCAGCCCGGTTCGATCTGCAGAAGAACTCTGGATCTAGGCGGCCGCCCAGACAGGTTGTCAACCCAGATCAAGTGAATCCTATTGAGGACCGCAGTGAACTCCTTCTGATTTCTGTTGTGGGCGCCAACATCTGGTTTATTGTTATAATTTGATTGCTACAATTTGATTCGAGACTTCTTTGTTCTTGTACATCACTGGTTATGAAGATTGCATACCACTTATATGCTGTAGGATATTAATGGTCGTATTGAGCTGAATCAGCAACTCGCCTCAATCTGAGCATAGCTTCATATACTGCTTGGTCCATACATCCATATCATAGGTGTAAGTTTATTCGCGGCGTCGCGAGGAAGCTCAGCACACCTTGCTTTTTCCCATGCATCTTGTTAACTGCAACTGGTAATGGACTTTTTGGTACGGAGTATGACGAAGGGAAGGTTTGATAGGACCTCTGTCCACTGAACTCTCGATGCCTTTTTTGAGTTTGTGGCATATGTATTTAATAGATTTTCCCCATAGAAACATATTGCTAGAAATTACACCGACTATCAAAGAAGCAAGTCTGCATAAGTGTTTACCTACAACACAAAATAAATGAAGGGCAAAAATTTCGTAGCTCATCGGGATTTCTAACAGATGTCTACAATTTAGTGAAGACAACGTTCAGAGCAACGAATAGTGTATATATTGATTTATCACAGCTTTTAGTTAGTCCGTCCACACTAATAAGACTAGACCAACTTTTTTCCAAATGATAACCCGCATGCGTTTGAACAACAGATTTTGGTTTATTTATGTAAGTTAAAGTGATAATAATAAGTCAATGGATGTTGAGCACAACTCTGTTTCAATTTGATCAATCCAATCTTTCTAATAAAGCTTGTAAAAGTGTAAGAAAGTAGAGATGTTGTTGATAATCTTATTGTATTTCATGTCTTAAAAAGCGAAGCGGTCATTATGAGTTTAATATGATGCTAAACAACCAGCATGTTCATGCTGTTTGTCGAGACCCATGGTCTTTAATTTAAAAGTTAGCCCGTTGCAACGCATGAGCACGATTTACTAGTATGTAAAAAGTCATTATAATGTATGTTATCACTTTGACTAAGCTAAACGAGTTTAACGAGCAAACTCATGAATTTTAAACTCGTTAGTTGACTGAGTTTTAACTAGTCGAGCCGAGCCTGCTTGGCACAGCTCGAATTGCAGGCCTACAGGCTGGGCATATTTTCGATCCTGAATCTCAAAACCCGAACTTTCTGATCTTGATTCCAAATTTCCCCTCTAGCTCTTAAGCTTGAGTCCCCTGATGCTATAGATCATGTGTAGATCAATCATGCCATGCTGTTTATTAAGTAAAGTTTAGTTTTAGCCTTGTTCTCTTAAGTAACATCCCTAAAAGTGCTAAAGTGAATCTAGGGTTTTCGGTTTTAAGCTCATATCAAGGGGATTAAGGCAGTTTCTTGTGAATCTTGAAGTTTCCCAAATTTCTAGAAGCCCTAGAGTTCAAATCCCTAATATTTCTCCTCTGAAATTAAGCTAGGGTTTCGGATAAAGTATGATTTTAAGTGGGGATTGATTCATTTTATGTAAATCCTAAAGAAATCCCCAATTACCGAAACCCTAAAATATGAAATTCCCCAATTCAGAGGAACCCTAACCCCAATGATCAAGACTAATAGTGGCGGATGATTACCTAATGGGTTTCGTCGTCGTCGCTGGCCACGGCGGCGTCGGAGCCACCACCTTACGGTGGCAGGTGTGCTTGGGCTCGCATACGAGCGACCTCGCCGTCCGCCGCACCGGACCATGGCGGTGCCTCCTAGCGCGCTTGTCGCTGTTGAAGCTCGCTGCGGTGCCGGACCTAGCGCTGGTCGTCGACGCCGACGCGGGGACGCTGAACGGGAATCCGACACCTAGAGGGGGGGGGGGGGTGAATAGGTGCAACTTCAAATTTTAGGTCTTTTTAAGTTTAGGCTCAACACCAAGGTAAATTCTCTAGATATGCAACTACGGTGAATTTACCTAAATGACAAGCTAAGTGTTGGGGATATATCAACTAGGGGTATCACCAACATGGATCAATCCGGCTAGTCCAGGGTGGGCCAAGGGTGGTAAGGCTGAAGCCTGTCGGGCGGCCCAGATAGCTGACGTACAAGGAAGTAGGCGGACGGTCCAAGGAAGGCGGAAGGCCGAAGCCCATCAAGCCACCAAGCCTAAGACGGAAGGCGGCAACTAAGCCGGCTAGGTCTAGGACTCTGGTTACTTGCCGGACAAGTACTTGCCTTGTACCCTGGGGTCTGGCCGCCTATATAAGCCGACCACCAGAAACTAGATAAACAGAACAAGCGAGTAAGGGAGAAAGGATAAGGGGAACCAAGTGAAGCACGCGGAGACGAAGAAGTAATCCCGAGTTCCACCCAAGGGTGTACGTCTCGTTGGAGAGGTGTGCGCTACCACAACAGGTTAGCCACAACGCCACAAAGGCTCACCTTCTTCTCCGATGAACTCAACCACAAAGGTTGCGAGTTCACCTTCCACTGTTGATCCCCTTTTAGGGCGGAGATCGAATCTCTTACAAACTCTTGAGGCACACACCCACAACTTAATTGGGGGCTCTCAAGATGACCACAAAAGGTCAAAACCACAACAGGTCAAGTGTACACCAAGTACCAACAATGGTGAGATCTAGGTTTTCCTCGAGGAAACCCTAGACTCAAAATCCCCAAGTGGTTGGGGGAAGATTACAAATCGCTTCGGTGAAGTAGTAGATCGGGGCCTTCTCCTTCACTCCTCCAAAGATCAACGAGTTGGGTGGAGGAGTTGGGAGATCTTGAAGATTTGAGCTTCAGCACATTTATGATGAGAGAGAGTGTAAGAGCTGAAATGGCTGGAGGTAGGTGGAGGGGTATTTATAGTCCCCTCCAAGAACTAGTTGTTTTTCACTGCGCTGGCCAAAACTTCCGGCCACTTAGGCCGAAACTTCCGGTGGCACCGGAAAGTTCCGGCCAAAGTTCCGGAGGAATTTCCGGCCTGGCCAGAGCGCAGGCAGTTCTAGACTTAGAGAAAAACCACATGTTCAGCACCGGAACTTCCGGTGGTCTGGCCGGAACTTCCGGTCGCTCGGAAAGATCCGGACAAACTTACGGCCAAAAGTTCCGGCTTTGCCAGTGCACGAGCAATTCCTGACTTAGCAGATTTCTCTGCTAGTCAGCACCGGAACTTCCGGTGAGTAGACCGGAACTTCCGGTCGCCCGGAATGTTCCGGTCAAATCTCCGGACGAAGTTCCGGTTTTTCCCGTGTGCAGGCAAGTTCTGACTTAGCCGATTTTCCCGTTTGTCTAGAACGGAACTTCCGGTGGCTGGCCGGAACTTCCGGTGTCCTGAAAAGATCCGGCCAAACTTCCGGCCAAAGTTCCGCCTTTGCCAGAGCATAAATCCTAAAAGGACTTAGCCGTTTTCTGGCCAGAAGGGAATGTCTGGTGCAGGCCCGGAAGTCCCGTAGGCCGGAACTTCCGGTCACAGCACCGGAACTTCCGGCCTGGCAGAACAGGAAAAATTGCCAGCCAATTCTCTCTTTCAATCATGTTGATTTTCATCCTTTTTGTTCTTCAAGGCTATGTAGTATCTGAAATACTCAGGCACACCGTTAAACATCCTTTTCGTGTTGTCATTCCTATCCAAAACTCAGGAGACAGAAAATGCTCTTTCAGACGCCCGCTCGCGCAACGCCGCCACGCAAAGGACGCCGCGTGGAACCGCTTGACGTAGGTGCGCGCAAGCCAAAGCCGCACGCAGCTCCGATGAGAGGGCCTGGTCGACGCAAGTGTCTCCCTTCTCCGCTCGTGGTGCTTTTCGCCACCATCATTTTTCCTCTGCGTACTCTCATCGCCGTCGGGGGCAGAGGGAGAGAGGAAAGGGAGGGGAAGAATGGGGATAGGGTTTCACGGGGCGCCGTGTCTGGGTGTCGCGTTGGGCTTGTCCCAGACGCGATCGTTCCAAGCCGTTGGATTGCATCCGACGGCTTGGGCGCTTCTGGTGTTGTGGGCCCATGAGGGAATCAGGGGAGTGAGATGCTATTCCGGGCTCGTTTTTAGCCTAGTTTGGTAGAGAAAATCAAATCTAGGCTGAATAAATTTGAAATTCCAGGGCTTATGTTTGCCCAAATTATTATGCTTATTATGTTTATTATTAGTTAAGTTTTTTTATCTTCCATGCCTAGTTATTAAGTGTTATTTATTATTATGATTAGTAAGTTCATCAAGTTGTTGAATTATTATGATGTTCATTACCATGATTATTATGGATAATGTTTCGTTGCGAAATAAAGATTAATGGATCCTCAAATAAAGTGTGGTTTTATGCCTTGTCATTCTGACCAAAGTTGTTTGACGGGCATTTAAACCGCAAAATTCTTTTATTAATCTGTTTCACTTCTGGCGAAAGCTGATGTGAATCGGGTTAGTGGAAGAAAAATTAATGAGGAATATTAAAGTGTGGCTTCTATTTATTAATTTGGCCAAAGCTAATTGATGAATATTTGTCCACAAAATTTTGTTATTCATTTTCATCTTTGGCCAAATCTGTTTTGAATTTGATCATTAAAATATGATTATGATGATGATGCTTACTAAAGCCTTTTATATTTTTCTTTTACAACATCTAATGTCTCTAGCATTGCTGGAATGCTTAATGGCATAGAACAACTTAATGGTAGCAATTAAGCTACATGGAAGGAGAAGCTTGAAATCATGATGGCCTTACATAATATTGATTATGCTCTCCTTAATGATCTTCCTGGGGCACCTAAAGAAAATACTGAAAATTATGATGGCCTCAAGAAGGAGTATGATGTTATAAAGGCTAAGTGGGATGACTCTAATCGCAAGTGCCTTATGATGATAAAGGGCTCCATTACACAAAGTATGAGAGGAGCCCTTCCTGACTGTGATACAACTAAGGGGTACTTTACGAAAATTGAGCATCAGTTTAAAGGGTCTTCTAAAGTTTATGCAACTAGTCTTATAAGAAGACTAATTGATGAGAAATATAATCCCACTGGAAGCCTTCGAGAGCATATTATGAAGAAATGCAACATGGATGCCAAACTTAAGACAATGGAGATGGAAATTTCTAATGGTTTCCTCGTCCATCTCATTATGTCATCTTTGCCTCCTGAATTTTCTCCATTTATGATCAACTATAATGCAATGGATGTAAAATGGGAGATTGATGAGATGATGGCGTGATGTGTGCAAGAGGAAGAAAGGCTTAACGCTAACAAAATTGAGCATATCAATCACTTCCAGCATTCACAAAAGAAGAAGTATCAGAAATTTGTGAATGAGTACATGAAGCCTAAGGCTAAGCAGTTTAAAGGAAAAGGCCAACCTTCAATAATCTCTAAGCAAAAGAAGCCTGAAAAGGCACCTAATACAGAAGCAAAAGATCCTAATGGTTTCCACTTTTGTGGAAAAGGTGGTCATAGGCATGAAGGGGATCGTGTGCAGAAAAAAAAAATCCTAGCAACGATATCCTTAAACTAGCCAAGATCTATTCTATGCAGATATAGAAGTACGAACGGAGATCGGAATACGTACCCTTGTGGACCGAAAGCGGGGATTACGTTCCCGCACAAACGTTGTCGATGAAGACCGACGTAGCCGACCTCAAGGTCGTGTAGAGGAAGCAGGCCTCCGAGTACCGCTAGCGCAGCACCTCGCAGGGAGTCGCACACGTACGGTGGAGACGACGCCTCCGAAGCTCCAGTCCAGGACGAGCAGCGGAAGACTTGGACCGGAACACCAGCAGCGCGGCAGCGGGCTATGGTGGAGGAGATCCCCGACTCCTCTTGCTCGGCGCGGCTCCAACTTGGGAACCACGAGATCGAGAGAGAAATCAGGAATTAATTGGTGAATTAAAAGGCTGGGGGTGCCCCTTCTTATATAGGCTCCCAAGGGGAGCCAACCTTGCCAGCCAGGCAATGTGGGACTAACCCCCCACAGCCTGGTTCGGCCAAGGGGGTGCGCCGGCCCCCTGGTGGGCCCCTTGTGGCCCACCTAGGCCGGCCCCTAGGCTCCCACCGAATTCCCAAGGGGGTTTCCCCCCCTCTTGGGCCTTCTTTCGTCCAGAAGGCCCATTTAGGGAAATCTGCCTTAATAAATTCGAAAATAAATATATAAAATCATATTTGCATATTAATAACACTAATTAATATCAAACATAATATATATAATATTTCCTAGCTCCGAAAACTCTTTCGGCGCTGCCCGATCTCCATCGGACCTCTCCCGGGACGCTCCCGGTGATCTCCTTCCTTTCCGATTGTCTTGTCGAAACCCCTTAAGTGTGTTACCCTAGCGGTTCGATATAATATCAGGTATGATCAAGACTCCTCAATGATCAACGACTAATCCGTAGGCCTGGACCCCATGAATTAATCCCTGAGATATAACGAATGACTTTCATCTATCAAACCTGAACGTGAAGTCTTAGACCTTTTGCCATAGCGATACTTAGCACGTCCGAGCGTCGCTCCATAGATATCTCCATACCTAATCCCGACCTCGTTACCGACGATGCTATCTTCTACTCGTTCATGATCTCATGTCTCCGTGACCTAGTCACATGCTTGCAAGCTCATTAGACATGATCTCACCGAGTGGGCCCGAGAGTATCTATCCTGCTATGCGGACTGGCAAATCCTGCTCTTGACCCCTCGTCTCAATACTCCTTTCCAATACCCAAAAGTATCACCGTTATTGTCATACTAAATAAGATACGACGTTTGGTGCAATCAAATTATCTTCGGGGAATATCAATAAGAGTTGATCTCACGGTCAAAGGTGTAACGACTACGTTCTCCAAATCTGGGTATGTCCATCACATCGCTCTCTAGCGATATGACTCTCATTGCCGACCGGCGCCATGCCCCATGACCGGGAAACCTCGATCAACAATCGCGCAACGAAACTAGTCTTAGTAGAGGCTACTATGGACCTGGTTGTTTACGTATCACACCCGTATTAATGTTTCCGCTTAATACGGTTCTAGCATGACATAAAAACCTATTATGAACAAACGAGATATGATAAAGAATACTCTTTATTAATTGCCTCTAGGGCATATCTCCTTCAGTCTCCCACTTGCACTAGAGTACAATTTAATCTAGATTACAACTTGGTAAAAGCCTAACACCCATAGCTAACTGGTGTTGTTCATGCTTATCAAGCGGAAGAGGCTTCGTCAGCGGATCTGCCACATTCAGATCCGTATGCACTTTGCAAATCTTCACATCGCCTTCTTGTACGTACTGACGTATCACGTGGAAGCGTCGGAGAATGTGTTTGGCGGTGGAGTGAGACCTTGGCTCCTTGGCGTTCGCAATGGCACCCGTATTGTCGCAGAAGAGGACCACGGGGTCTTGCACGCTCGGGAATACTCCAAGTTCGATGACGAACTTCCTCAGCCACACAGCTTCATTCGCGGCCTCGCAGGCAGCAATGTACTCCGACTCCATTGTAGATTGTGCGACTATGGGTTGCTTCCCACTTCTCCAGCACACGGCGCCTCCATTCACCTTGAACACGTAACCTGTCTGTGACTTACTTTCATCGGGGTCTGAGCAGAAACTTGCATCTACGTAACCCGTTACGCCAAGTTCCTCATCGCAGCCACCATACACAAGGAACATTTCCTTTGTCTTATTGAGATACTTAAGAATGCTCTTAACAGCTACCCAATGCGGCATTCCAGGATTACTCTGGAACCGGCTTGTCAAACTTAGAGCTAATGCCACATCTGGTCTAGTACTCAACATTGCATACATGATCGATCCTATGGCTGAAGCATAAGGATGTTTCGTCATTTCGGCCTTACCCAGTTCCGTCACCGGACACTGCGCCTTACGCAATATCTTATTCTTGATAACCGGGAGAGAACCCTTCTTTGCCTTCTCCTTATGAAAACGCTTCAATATTTTATCAAGATAAGTACTCTGACTTAGTGCTAATAGGCGTCTTGATCTATCACGGTAGATTTTTATGCCTAAAACATACGCAGCTTCTCCTAAGTCCTTCATGGAAAACTTACTGTTTAAATATTCCTTCACGCTATTCAGAAGTTCCACATCATTCCCTATTAGCAATATGTCGTCAACATACAGTGCTAAGAACACAACCGAGCTCCCACTCATTTTCTTGTAAATACAGGTCTCTTCCACATTTTGGATAAATCCAAAACCTTTGATTACCTCATCAAAGCGAAGATTCCAGCTCCGAGATGCCTGCTTCAATCCATAGATGGATCGCTGAAGCTTGCACACCTTGTTAGCACTTCCTGGATCGACAAAACCTTCCGGCTATACCATGTACAACTCTTCCTCAATGTTTCCATTCAGGAAGGCCGTTTTGACGTCCATCTGCCAGATTTCATAATCATAGTAGGCAGCTACCGCTAACAAAATCCGAATAGACTTAAGCATCGCTACCGGTGAAAAGGTTTCATCGTAGTCAATTCCATGAACTTGTCGGAAACCCTTTGCGACAAGCCGAGCTTTATAGACGGTCACATTACCATCAGCATCAGTCTTCTTCTTAAAGATCCATTTATTCTCGACGGCCTTGCGCCCTTCGGGAATATCCACCAAGGTCCACACTTGGTTATCATACATGGATCCTATTTCGGATTTCATGGCTTCAAGCCATTTCTCGGACTCTGGACTCTCCATCGCCTCCTTGTAGTTCGTAGGTTCGTCTTGCTCGACTAGCATGACGGTGCAAACCATATTGCCATACCATTCTGGTGCGATCCGAGATCTACCAGACCTACGAGGTAGAACATCTTCCTTGACAGTTTCTCCCACTCCTTCCACGGAGGACGTTTCCGGAATTGCTTCCGTTGCGCCACTCGGAATCTCGAGTTCAGGATCAACGATTTCATCGAGGTCTACCTTCCTCCCACTTACTCCTTTCGCGAGAAACTCCTTCTCTAGAAAGGTACCGGTCTTCGCGACAAAAGTTTTGCCCTCAGCTTGGTTGTAGAAGGTGTACCCAACGGTTTCCCGCGGATATCCTACAAAGACGACTTTCTCCGACTTCGGTTCGAGTTTGTCGGGCTGTAGTTTCTTAACGTACGCCTCACAACCCCAAACCTTCAGAAACGATAACTTAGGCTTGTGGCCATACCATAATTCATACGGTGTCGTTTCAACGGACTTGGACGGAGCCCTATTTAAAATGAATGCGGCTGTTTCTAACGCATAACCCCAGAAGGACACTGGCAGATCGGTAAGAGACATCATAGATCGGACACTATCCAGTAGAGTACGATTACGTCGCTCGGACACACCGTTACGGTGCGGCGTTCCGGCGGGCGTAAGTTGGGGCACAATGCCACAACTCTTCAGATGTGTGCCAAACTCAAAACTCAAGTACTCTCCACCGCGATCGGACCGGAGATGCTTGATTTTTCTATTAAGCTGATTCTCAACTTCACTCTGGAATTCTTTGAACTTTTCAAACGTTTCAGACTTGTGTTTCATCAAGTAGATATAACCGTATCTACTCAAGTCATCAGTGAAGGTGACGAAGTAACGATAACCATTGCGTGTCGAAACGCTCATTGGTCCACATACGTCTCTATGTATGATCCCCAACAAATCCGACGCCCGTTCAACGAAACCTTTGAACGGTGTCCTGGTCATTTTGCCCATGAGGCATGGTTCGCATGTATCGAGGGACCCGAAGTCCAACGAGTCCAAGAGTCCATCGGAGTGGAGTCGCTTCATGCGCTTTATACCAATATGACCAAGACGGCAATGCCACAAAAACATGGCGGTATCGTCACTACACTTAATTCGTTTGGCCTCTATGTTATGGATGTGAGTACTACGATCGAGATTCAACAAGAATAAACCATTACTCTCGGGAGCATCAACATAAAAGATATCATTCATATAAATAGCACAATTGCTTGACACTGATTTAAATGAATAACCGTCTTGTAACAGGCAAGACCCACTTATAATGTTTACACTCAAGGATGGCACAAAATAACATTTATTTAAAACCAAAACTAATCCCGATGGTAGATGCAGAGGGAGCGTGCCGACAGCCACCACGTCGACTCTCGATCCGTTGCCGACGCGCATCGTCACCTCATCCTTCGCCAACCGCCTTCTATTCCGTAACTCCTCCTGAGAGTTACATATATGAGCAACAGAACCAGTATCAAATACCCACGTATTGCTCCGGGCGGATGTAAGGTACACATCTATAACATGTATATCAAATATACCTTGCTCTTTGTCGACCGTCTTGCCAGACTTTCTATCCTCCAGATACTTGGGGCAGTTGCGCTTCCAGTGACCCTTCCCCTTGCAGTAGAAACACTCCACGCTAGCTCTGGGCCAGACCTGTTAGTCCTGGACTTGGCAGCCAACTTTGCCTCCCTCCGGGACTTCCAGCTCTGCTTTCCCTTGCCAGAAGAAGTATCAGAAATTTCCAGCATATCAATCACTTCCAGCATTCACAAAAGAAGAAGTATCAGAAATTTGTGAATGAGTACATGAAGCCTAAGGCTAAGCAGTTTAAAGGAAAAGGCCAACCTTCAATAATCTCTAAGCAAAAGAAGCCTGAAAAGGCACCTAATACAGAAGCAAAAGATCCTAATGGTTTCCACTTTTGTGGAAAAGGTGGTCATAGGCATGAAGGGGATCGTGTGCAGAAAAAAAAAATTCCTAGCAACGATATCCTTAAACTAGCCGAGATCTATTCTATGCAGATATAGAAGTACGAACGGAGATCGGAATACGTACCCTTGTAGACCGAAAGCGGGGATTACGTTCCCGCACAAACGTTGTCGATGAAGACCGACGTAGCCGACCTCAAGGTCGTGTAGAGGAAGCAGGCCTCCGAGTACCGCTAGCGCAGCACCTCGCAGGGAGTCGCACACGTACGGTGGAGACGACGCCTCCGAAGCTCCAGTCCAGGACGAGCAGCGGAAGACTTGGACCGGAACACCAGCAGCGCGGCAGCGGGCTATGGTGGAGGAGATCCCCGACTCCTCTTGCTCGGCGCGGCTCCAACTTGGGAACCACGAGATCGAGAGAGAAATCAAGAATTAATTGGTGAATTAAAAGGCTGGGGGTGCCCCTTCTTATATAGGCTCCCAAGGGGAGCCAACCTTGCCAGCCAGGCAATGTGGGACTAACCCCCCACAGCCTGGTTCGGCCAAGGGGGTGCGCCGGCCCCCTGGTGGGCCCCTTGTGGCCCACCTAGGCCGGCCCCTAGGCTCCCACCGAATTCCCAAGGGGGGTTTCCCCCCCTCTTGGGCCTTCTTTCGTCCGGAAGGCCCATTTAGGGAAATCTGCCTTAATAAATTCGAAAATAAATATATAAAATCATATTTGCATATTAATAACACTAATTAATATCAAACATAATATATATAATATTTCCTAGCTCCGAAAACTCTTTCGGCGCTGCCCGATCTCCATCGGACCTCTCCCGGGATGCTCCCGGTGATCTCCTTCCTTTCCGGTTGTCTTGTCGAAACCCCTTAAGTGTGTTACCCTAGCGGTTCGATATAATATCAGGTATGATCAAGACTCCTCAATGATCAACGACTAATCCGTAGGCCTGGACCCCATGAATTAATCCCTGAGATATAACGAATGACTTTCATCTATCAAACCTGAACGTGAAGTCTTAGACCTTTTGCCATAGCGATACTTAGCACGTCCGAGCGTCGCTCCATAGATATCTCCATACCTAATCCCGACCTCGTTACCGACGATGCTATCTTCTACTCGTTCATGATCTCATGTCTCCGTGACCTAGTCACATGCTTGCAAGCTCATTAGACATGATCTCACCGAGTGGGCCCGAGAGTATCTATCCTGCTATGCGGACTGGCAAATCCCGCTCTTGACCCCTCGTCTCAATACTCCTTTCCAATACCCAAAAGTATCACCGTTATTGTCATACTAAATAAGATACGACGTTTGGTGCAATCAAAGTATCTTCGGGGAATATCAATAAGAGTTGATCTCACGGTCAAAGGTGTAACGACTACGTTCTCCAAATCTGGGTATGTCCATCACATCGCTCTCTAGCGATATGACTCTCATTGCCGACTGGCGCCTTGCCCCATGACCGGGAAACCTCGATCATCAATCGCGCAACGAAACTAGTCTTAGTAGAGGCTACTAGGGACCTTGTTTACGTATCACACCCGTATTAATGTTTCCGCTTAATACGGTTCTAGCATGACACAAAAACCTATTATGAACAAACGAGATATGATAAAGAATACACTTTATTAATTGCCTCTAGGGCATATCTCCTTCAAGGCAAAAAGATTGTTTTGGCTTCAAGAGATGGCTAAAAGATAGAGGTACTGATGTTATTACTTTTCTTGAAGAATCGCTTCATGTTAATTATGCCACCAGTACTTGGTGGATTGATTCAGGTGCAATGATTCATATTGTAAACTCGTTGCAGCGATTCCATATGAGGAGGACCCTAAAAAGAGGGGAAAGAACAATTAGAGTTGCTAACGGTGTTGAAGTTGATGCCGAGGCGCTTGGAGATTTCACTCTTATGCTACATACCTGTTTTGAGCTTCGACTAAATAATGTTCTCTATGTACCCTCGATGAAACGGAACTTAGTTTCTGTTTCATGTTTAGATGATGATAAGTATGAGTGTCACTTTGGGAACAAGCAATGTATAATTATGTATTACAATAACAGTGTTGGTCTTGCCTACCGACAAGACAAGCTTTATGTAATTTCACTCTGTGATGATATAAATAATGTGGGTTCTACCTCTAATATTAACGTCAGTACCAAACGTAAACGTGATGATAATGAGACTTTTTCTAAATTATGGCACTATCGTTTAGGCCATATTTCGAGGGGGAGAATTGAGCGTCTCATTAAAGATCAAGTTCTTCCTTCTCTTGATTTTTCCAATGCGGATGGTGATCATTGTATTGATTGCATCAAAGGAAAATATGCCAAAAAGATTAAGAAAGGTGCAAAGCGAAGCATGGGAGTTTTGGAATTGATTCATACGGATATATGTGGAATGTTTAATGTGAGATCGGTGGATGGTTTTTGTTCATTCATAACGTTCACCGATGATTTCTCCCGCTATGGATATATCTATCCTATTAAAAAAGATCAAAGGCATTAGATAAGTTCAAGGTTTTCAAACCTGAGGTTGAAAATCAAAGTGATAAAAGGATTAAAGTTGTAAGATTTGATCGTGGTGGTGAATACTACGGCAGACATACATCTTATGGCCAAATTCCTGGACCGTTTGCGAAGTTCTTACAGGAAAATGACATTGTAGCCCAACACTCAGCATCGGGCGAACCCCAGCAAAATGGGATGGCTGAAAGGAGGAACCGCACACTTATGGATATGGTGCGGAGTATGTTAAGACACTCCACTCTGCTTGTGAATTTATGGATGGAGGCCCTTAAAACAACAACATATATTCTTAACCGGGTTCCTAGTAAATCAATGCCCCAAACACCATATGAATTATGGACTGGGAGGAAGCCAACCTTGAATTATTTTCATGTATGGGGCTGTCCTGCTGAAGCAAGGATTTTTAATCCACTTATGGGAAATCTAGACCCAAGACAGTCAGTTTCCATTTTATTGGTTATCCTGACAAATCTAAAGCATATCGATTTTATTGTCCAAGTCAGGCAACTAAGTTTGCTGAAACAAGACACGCTGTGTTCTTGGAAAGTGATATGATGAGGGGGAGCATAACACCCTCGGGAAATAATTTTGGAGGAGAAACGAGTATGTGCCCCAGCTCCAATAATTGAAGAACCTGTTTTCCCGTGTCAGTTAACATTGTGCCTTCTGATGAGAGGACTGTTATTGTTACCCCTGTTGAGACTCCTGTGACTGTCTCAGATGTCACACCTGATGATACTTCTATTGAAGATACTCAGCACGAAATTATTGATGATGTGCCAAATGAGGAACCTCTCAGAAGGTCACATCGGACTAGAAAGTCTGCTATTCTGGATGATTATCTCACTTATATGACTGAGGAAATGAGTGAGTAATTGTTGGATATTGATCCCACCTCATTTAAAGAAGCCATGCAAAGTCATTATTCGTCTGAATGGCTTGATGCTATGAAAGATGAAATGAAGTCCATGAGCACTAATGATGTATGGGACTTGGTAGAATTTCCCAAAGGAGCCAAAATAGTTGGATGCAAATGGGTCTATAAGACCAAACGTGACTCCAAGGGTGATATCGAAAGGTTCAAAGCAAGGCTTGTGGCAAAAAGTTTCACTCAAAGAGAAGGGATTGATTATAATGAAATATTTTCACCCGTCTCTTCTAAGGATTCATTGAGAAAAATTATGGCACTTGTGGCTCATTATGATTTAGAGCTACATCAAATGGATGTCAAAACGACATTTCTAAATGGTGACTTACGTGAAGATGCATACATGAAACAACTGTTGTGGAAGGAAATGAACATTTAGGATGTCATCTGAAGAAATCCATTTATGGCTTGAAGCAAGCATAAAGAGAGTGGTATCTTAAGTTTGATCAAGTCATAAGGAAGTTTAGTTTTGAGGAAAATAAAGTGGACAATTGTGTTTATGTTAAGTTCAGGGGGAGCAAGTTCATCTTCCTGATATTATATGTTGATGATATACTCTTGGCCAGCAGTGATATAAATATGCTAATGGAATCCACGTCAGGTTATATTTTCACCCTCGCAAAATGAGCTATATCATGGAAAAGCTCCAAGCAAACTGTCACTGCATCGTCAACAATGCAGGCAGAATTTGTGGCATGTTATGAGGCCACCGGGCAGTCGGTATGGCTGAAGAATTTTATCATGAGATTGAGAGTGATAGACATCATTTCTAGGCCTCTCACTCTCTACTGCAATAATCAATCCGCAATGATCTACTCGAGTAACAACAAGTCAAGTGCTGCTGCCAAGCACATTGACATCAAGTACCATGTTGTGAAAGATAGAATCCAGGATCAGTCAATAAATGTTAAGTACATTAGTACTAAGTTGATGCTAGCGGATCCGCTCACAAAAGGCTTACCACATAGTGTTTTTAGAGAGCATGTTGCCGGCATGGGTTTCGTTGAAAGCTTTTGATCCTGGAAAAAATTAGAACCATTATGGCACTATCTCTGCAAAAAAGGTTTGTTTTGAGATCGAATGGGAACCATAGTCACTTGGTTCAACAGTACTTAATTGACTGTTGTAATCTATTGTCTTGGTGTACCATTTAATCAAAGGATGAATCTATAATATGTGTAATGTTTATGTAAATAATTATGTAAATAAAGTTTATGGATTATGAAAATAAAGTTTATAGAGCTCATAAGTTAAAGAAGTTCATTTTGATATGAAATGATGTACTATAGTCACTAGGTTAAATGGTATCTTTATTGCCATCATAATCTTTTCGTCTTAGTACATTATTTTGTTGAAAAGTGAGCTTGTAAAGTTAAGCCTTCCCGGTCAAGGGGGAGAATGTTGGATATTTATGATCTTGGCTTCTCTCTTAAGGCAATTAAATAAGTCAATTATGACGGCTACTACAGTAGGTCAGTGCTACAGTGCACTGGCTACAGTAGGTCGGTTTTTATGTGCCCTGATCGAGGGCAACCTTATCCATCTGGTGCCGGTTCCCCTAATGCACAGTGCTATAAATGAGGAGTTGTCTTATGGAGAAGAAATACACGGCTCTCACTTTTCTTCTCACCCTAAGCTCTCAGCTTCCGATCAAGCAAGCCCTGTAAGCACTAGGAAGAACCTGGCACAAACCACTTGATACCTAAATGGTGTGAGCATCAAGAAGATGGCTGCCTCTCAAGATCAAGGTAATCAGCTAATCTTTTACTATTTTGTGGCTTAAGATTGGGCTGGTTGGTCCTAGAAGACACAACAGTATCTTCTCCACTGGATCTAGTGCTCCTTTAGATGGTGAGGACAGGCTAGAGATCGATCTACTACTTAATTATTTTGGTTCTACCACTATTGTTGATTCTTTGTGTGGTGCATCCGTCAGTCTAGGTATTTTTTTCTTTGATTTGGTTAAAGACTAGTAAGCATGCAGTGCAAACACACATATTATCTATAAACTGAAAGCTGGAGACCTACCCGCCCAATCAGAGCACTCCCGCGCGAGGCGTTTTCAGCCGTCGGATCATCTCTCAGACTGATCCACGACAGTCAGATCGAAACAATGTTTTGTTACGGTGCTACTCCTCTCATGTCATCGTCCTACCCACTAACGGGCCCACAGTCAGAGAGAGAAATAATGTGCTGGAATTTTAGTGTACTTGGGCTAAGGCCCAACTAAAATCCGAAATTCTCATGGCCCATTCTAGTTAGCTGGTTGTGCATGTACGCGACTAATGTTTAGTCCCATACTGCTAGTGGAGAGTGAGCTACACCACTTTATATAGTGAGATGTTCTAGTACTAGTATGAGCTAGTGAGAACAAGAGAAGATGAAGAGTGACACACGCGCGCTCCTCCTCCTCACTCGCTTCGCCACGTCTCGCCTCGTCACGACACGTCACGACGCGCCGCGGGTTGCCGGAATCTCGCTGAGCCGAGCTTATATTATTGCAGTCCGGGAAAATTAATGAGTCGTTGATTAGTAATTAACGGATGCGTTAATTACCTTGCCGTTTCCGATTCCCATGGGATCGTGGGGCGTTACCGACTCTATCGTGGCTTACAGCCCACGTCTTACCCGACTCGCTCCATATATACAGCCCGGGGCAAAACCTAGCCGCCACCACGAGATACATGGTCTCACACCGTTCCTGAGCATTGCGCCGCCGTCTACCAAGTCTTCTCCATCCCGTCTTCCGGCGTGCACCGGTTGAAGGGACAGTAGGCCTCCGGAACCCCGCCTCTTGTGATCCTGTACGGGAGAGGGGCGATCAGGTTTTTGGGGAGCGCAGTCGCGCGACTACTGGCTTCGAGTTCTTCCCCAACGACGACTTCTTCCCTGACATCGCCAGCCTCTTCATCAACGACATGGGCGACGACACGGGGAATTCCAGCGGAGCGACTGCCGCTGTACCGTATGTGTTCTTAATCTTCCTATATGAAGGTTTACTAGAGTTCCTACTTGTAGTATGTGCTATAAATTCAATCTGTTCATCTCTTGTTTGCGTAGATCACATGATTAGTTTAATTTGCATTATTCTAGTCATGAATTGTTCTTTGTTATTGGGAATTTTAAATCATATGATAAATTGCCTAATTATTCAACAATCCAAAAACCTGATAATAGGCAATTTGCACCTGCTGGCTTTATCGCGTCAACGAGGCCGTTCTCCTTTAAAAGGGTTATGTATAAGTGGTGGCGCATGAGAGCAGTGTTATGGTTTCAGAACATGAACTGCTATGCTGCCACCAAAGGCAAGCCTGATGGCGAGCTTGACCCTGCACAGCAGGAGTCCTTTGAGAGGCTCGACAACATGTTTAAGAGTGCCCTTTTGAGTATTCTTGACGATTCCATTGTGGACTCGTATATGTCGTTTTCTAACGGCAAGGACATGTGGGATGCGCTTGAGGCCAAGTTTGGGGTCTCGGACGCTGGCAGTGAGTTGTATGTCATGGAAACTTTCTATGACTACAAGATGACTGATGAGCGCCCTGTTGTTCAACAGGCTCATGAGATACGGTCACTCGCTAAGGAACTTGAGCACTTTAAATGTATCTTACCGGATAAGTTTTTCGCCGGTGGCATTATCGCCAAGCTTCCACCTTCGTGGAGCAACTTTGCTACCTCTCTGAAACACAAGAGACAAGAGTTTTCCGTTTCGGATCTCATTGGGTCGCTTGATGTGGAAGAGAAGGCGAGAGCGAAGGATACACGTGCTCGAGTTACCGAGGCTGGTTCTAGTGCCCATGTGGTATAGAAGAAGAATTACCAGCCGCCCCACAAGACCAAGTTTAACAAGAACAACTATGGGGGCAAGGGCAAGCCTGATGGAAAGTTCAAGCCATCACAACCTACCAACTTCAAGAAGAAGAACAATAAATCGAGGAAGGGTTCATGCCATGTTTGCGGTGATCCTAATCACTGGGCACCCCGTTGTCCCAACCGCCATGAGCTGCGCGAACCTGAGAACAATGGCAAGAGTGCCAATGTTGTCATTGGCGATACTGAGATGAAGGATACAGGGTACGGAATATTTCCCACCATTCTTTCAGTTTGTCATTCACCTGAATGGTTGATTGACACTGGTGCCAATGTACATGTTTGTGCTGATGCCTCGATGTTCTCTTCTTACCAGATCACAGGGACTTCCCCCGTGCTGATGGGTAATGGGTCACATGTTTTTGTTCGTGGAGTCGGTACAATCGATCTGAAGTTTACTTCGGGGAAGACCGTGCGTCTGAAGAACGTTCATCATGTGCCCGCCATCAATAAAAATCTCGTCAGCGGATCTTTGCTGTGTCGATATGGTTTTAAGTTGGTTTTCGAGTCCAATAAAGTTGTAATATCTAAGTATGGACAATTTGTTGGAAAAGGCTATGAGTGTGGAGGCTTGTTCCGCCTATCTTTATCGGATACTTTCTCCAAAGTTATTAATCATGTTTGCCACGAAATTGTGTCTAATCTTTGCCATTCACGACTTTGTCATATTAACTTTGGTAGCATGACGCGGCTAGCTAATTTGGATTTAATCCCAAAATTCACTAATGTGAAAGGTTCCAAGTGTCAAGTGTGCGTTCAAGCTAAACAACCCCGCAAGTCACATAAGGCTGCAGAGGCAAGAGACTTGGCACCACTGGAACTCATACATTCAGATCTTTATGAGATGAATGGTATATTGACGAGAGACGGAAATAAATATTTCATGACACTTATTGATGACTCCACTAGATATTGTTATGTGTATCTCCTGAAAACAAAAGATGAATCTTTAAACTTGTTCAAAAACTATAAAGCTGAAGCAGAGAACCAACTTAATCTAAAAATAAAACGGTTAAGCTCTGATCGTGATGGAGAGTATTTTTCCAATGAGTTTGATTCTTTTTGTGTGGAATATGGTATAATCCATGAGAGGACGCCTCCCTATCCACCTCAGTCAAATGGGTTAGCCGAAAGAAAGAACCGAACTCTAACTGATTTGGTTAACGCCATGCTAGACACTTCGGGTCTCTCCAAGGCATGGTGGGGGGAGGCGCTATTGACAGCGTGTCATGTCCTAAACCGAGTTCCCGCAAAGAACAAAACTGTTTCTCCATTTGAGGAATGGGAGAGGAAAAAGTTGAGACTCTCTTACTTACGTACTTGGGGTTGTTTGGCGAAAGTCAATATTCCAATTCCCAAGAAGCGCAAGCTAGGACCAAAAACCGTGGATTGTGTTCTTCTGGGCTATGCTTTTCATAGCATTGGTTATAGATTTTTGATAATCAAATCTGAGGTACCCGACATGCATGTTGGTACGATTATGGAGTCGAATGATGCGACTTTCTTTGAGGACATTTTTCCCATGAAGGGTATGTCTAGCTCATCAAATCAGGATATGCCTAATATACCTAGTCAGGAATTAGTTGAGATTCCTGATCCTACCATTCCGATAGAACACACTGATAATCCCGTGGAGGATGACAATGAAGTTCCTGTTAGGAGCAAGAGACAGAGGACCGCTAAGTCTTTTGGTGATGATTTCATTGTGTACCTTGTGGATGACACTCCCAGTACCATTTCTGAAGCTTATGCATCTCTTGATGCTGACTACTGGAAGGAAGCTGTCCGTAGTGAGATGGACTCCATCTTAGCTAACGGAACCTGGGAAGTTACTAATCGTTCTTATGGGTGCAAATCTGTAGAATGTAAGTGGGTGTTCAAGAAAAAGCTTAGACCTGATGGTACTATTGAGAAATACAAGGCGCGGCTTGTGGCCAAGGGTTATACCCAGAAAAAAGGAGAAGACTTCTTTGATACTTACTCACCTGTGGCTAGACTGACCATGATTCGGGTGCTACTTTCATTGGCTGCCTCGCATCGTCTTCTCGTTCATCAAATGGACGTTAAGACAGCTTTCCTAAATGGAGAGTTAGACGAGGAAATTTATATGGATCAGCCTGATGATTTTGTAATACCGGGCCAGGAAGCAGAGATGTGCAAGCTATTGAAGTCTTTTTATGGCCTTAAGCAAGCTCCTAAGCAGTGGCATGAGAATTTTGAAAGAACTTTAACTGCTGCAGGTTTCGTTGTTAACGAATCCGATAAGTGTGTATACTATAGCCATGGTGGGGGCGAGGGAGTTATTCTATGTCTGTATGTCGATGACATACTGATATTTGGAACCAATCTTGATTTAATCAAGGAGGTTAAGGATTTCTTATCTCACTGTTTTGAGATGAAGGATTTTGGAGTAGCTGATGTAATCTTAAACATCAAGCTGCTGAGAGATGGTGATGGTAGGATTACACTGCTTCAATCCCACTATGTGGAAAGGATCTTGAGTCGCTTCGGGTATGACGACTGCAAGCCTTCTCCGACACCATATGATCCCAGTGTGTTGATTCGAAAGAATCAGGGCATTGCTAGAGATCAACTGAGATATTCTCAGATCATTGGCTCGCTTATGTATTTGGCTTGTGCCACGAGGCCTGACATCTCTTTTGTTGTAAGCAAGTTGAGCCGGTTTGTTTCCAACCGGGGAGATGATCATTGGCATGCGCTTGAGAGAGTTATGCGCTATTTAAAAGGCACTGCGAGCTATGGAATTCATTATTCTGGTTATCCTAAAGTACTGGAAGGTTATAGTGATTCCAATTGGATATCTGATGCTGATGAGATTAAGATCACGAGTGGTTATGTGTTTACACTCGGTGGTGGAGCTGTTTCCTGGAAGTCTTGCAAGCAGACCATCTTAACGAGGTCAACTATGGAAGTAGAACTCACAGCATTAGACACATCCACTGTTGAAGTAGAGTGGCTTCGAGAGATTTTGATGGACTTACCAATGGCTGAAAAACCCATACCCGCTATCCTTATAAACTGTGATAATCAAACTGTGATAGTTAAGATTAAAAGTTCTAAGGATAATTTGAAGTCATCAAGGCATGTGAAAAGGAGATTGAAATATGTCAGAAAATTGAAGAACTCCGGAGTTATTGCGTTGGATTATATCCAAACGTCTAAAAACTTGGCAGATCCTTTCACAAAGGGTTTATCACGTAATGTGATAGATAATGCATCGAGTGAGATGGGTTTGAGACCCACCGTATGAGTTGTCCACAGTGGTAAACTATTCTATGTGATCGGAGATCGCGGGAATTAGAAGTGGGAGACAAGCTGTTGGTCGGCTGGGAGGAGAGTATCCTTACATTTTACTATCCCACTCCATAAAGATGCAATACTCTCGTGATCTGCATGACAGGTTGATATTTATCTTAATGTGTTCCAAGCGGCTTACTTTTGTAAGCGGAGATGTTATCATGTAGATCATCTCTTGAGGAATACACCTATATGAGTCTGACTGTTAAACGTCGCAGTCTATGAGAATCGGGTGCTCTTTAGTAAACTCATGAAAGGTCTTGGAGTATGACGTATAAGCTCCACACCGCGGGGAAGCCTTGCGGTAGCCTAGTATCGGTCAAGGGCTTGTGTGAAATTAGGTCGCAGCAAACTTGTAGTTCAAGGCATAGTCCACTATTCAAGTTGTGGCCTAACGTAGCATAAGTTTATAAGTGGAGTTCAACTTAACAGTCCCCACTAAGCACCGGTATATAAAACAATGTTTTGGAACAAAGTGGTACAATGTGCCAATGAGACTTTGTGGGGGATTGCTGAAATTTTAGTGTACTTGGGCTAAGGCCCAACTAAAATCCGAAATTCTCATGACCCATTCTAGTTGGCTGGTTGTGCATGTACGTGACTAATGTTTAGTCCCATACTGCTAGTGGAGAGTGAGTTGCACCACTTTATATAGTGGGATGTTCTAGTACTAGTATGAGCTACTGAGAACAAGAGAAGATGAAGAGTGCCACACGCGCGCTCCTCCTCCTCGCTTGCTTCGCCACGCCTCGCCTCGTCACGACGCGCCGCGGGTTGCGGGAATCTCGCCGAGTCGAGCTTATATTTTTGCAGTCCGGGAAAATTAATGAGTCATTGATTAGTAATTAATGGACACGTTAATTACCTCGCCGTTTCCGATTCCCATGGGATCGTGGGGCGTTACCGACTGTATCATGGCTTACAGCCCACGTCTTACCCGACTCGCTCCATATATACAGCCCGGGGCAAAACCTAGCCGCCACCACGAGATACATGGTCTCACACCGTTCCAGAGTATTGCGCCGCCGTCTACCAAGTCTTGTCCATCCCGTCTTCCGGCGTGCACCGGTTGAAGGGACAATATGCCTCCGAAACCCCGCCTCTTGTGATCCTGTACGGGAGAGGGGCGATCAGGTTTTTGGGGAGCGCACTCGCGTGACTACTGGCTTCGAGTTCTTCCCCAACGACGACTTCTTCCCCGACATCGCCAGCCTCTTCATCGACGACATGGGCGACGACACGGGGAATTTTAGCGGTGCGACTGCCGCTGTACCGTATGTGTTCTTGATCTTCCTATATGAAGTTTTACTAGAGTTCCTACTTGTAGTATGTGCTCTAAATTTAATCTGTTCATCTACTGTTTGCGTAGATCACATGATTAGTTTAATTTGCATTATTCTAGTCATGAATTGTTCTTTGTTATTGGGAATTAAATCATATGCTAAATCGCCTAATTATTCAACATAATGCACGGGCAAAGAATAGTAACGACAAAAAGGGGGCGCTACGTGCCCGCATCAGGTATAATAGGGAATCATTCCAGACAAATGACAATAGTTTGGCAGAAGCTAACTATCAGACGTGAGAAACCAAAGAGAAACAGAGCTTCCCTGCAGCGAACGAAATGTACGGGAAAAAGAGCAGAAAATACCATTTATTTTCACCGTCTTCTTAGCTTGCAAACCATTTATTTGTGAAGAAACCTATGGAAATCTATAGACTGAAAGCTGGAGGCCTACCCGCCCAATCAGAGCACTCCCGCGCGAGGCGTTTTCAGCCGTCGGATCATCTCTCAGACTAATCCACGACCGTCAGATCGAAACAGTGTTTTGTTACGGTGCTACTCCTCTCATGTCATCGTCCTACCCACCAACGGGCCCACAGTTCAGAGAGAGCCATAATGAACGGGTAAAGAATAACAACAGCAAAAAGGGGGCGCCACGTGCCCGCATCAGGTATAAGAACATGGAATCATTCCAGACAAATGACAATAGTTTGGCAGAAGCTAACTATCAGACGTGAGAAATCAAAGAGAAACAGAGCTTCCCTGGAGCGAACGAAATGTACAGGAAAAAGAGCAGAAAATACCATTTATTTTCACCGTCTTCTTAGCTTGCAAACCATTTATTTGTGAAGAAGCACATGGAACATGAACCAAATCTTCTAAACAAGTCCGCACATGTCATGTGTCCTAGTTAGTTTGGACACATACATCACTGTTCAACAAACCAAGCAAAGCTTGCCTTCTCAACAATCAAACGATGCAGCTACCTTGTTCAGATCTCCAATGCTTTCAATGGATCCTTGGGGTCAATTTCACGGAAGAGAGGGAGATCCGACCGGAGACTGTGCTGGTCAAAACCAATACTTTCCAGTGTCTTCAGCACCTCGTCGAACAGAATCTTGTTCCCGAATGGGGTGAAATGCAGACCGTCACTGAAAGACATAATAGGGTTATTTGCTACCAATGGCTAGGAAGATACATAGTAATTCAGAATCACATGTTTCAACAGCCAGATCATGATAACGTGAAGCTGAATGATCACTGCAATGCTTTGGCAAGATAGTCTCTAATCAATCTCAATTAACAAAATACCAAGGGATGAAATCTGGAGAAGATTTAAATATTCTAGTAACATATGATCAACTATTAAATCAATGGATGAAGAACAGGACTAGATAAAGTGAGCAAATTAGCCGTTTTAGATTTTCAAGCTAGTGTAAGCATGTCGACTAACATTTCTCAACAAATGGTAAGGGAGCATTTAAATATTCGTCTGTTGACAGATTATATAGTGTCTGAGAACATCTATCACATATTTTTCTTCTTTGGGAGAGTGGAAATTTTCTGTGTGTTCAAGAAGAGGAAAATGCAGGTTTTTATCAGTCATTGCAAATGTTAGAAAACAGATTCATGATGTAACATATCAACTGAAATTTATGTGGCTCAGTAATCACTGTTTTTACAGTGAGATAGGTGCCACATGATGCAAATTATCAACCGATTCTTACCTTGGGTTGTTAGTTTTGTTCTCTTGACGACATAATAAAGCAAAGCATAACCAACAATAACATCGCGCTGCAAAGCTTAAAAGCACTATAGGTTTGCTCCGTCGGATTCACATGATTGTGATTCTTTATTTTACTATGAATGCAAAGCATAACCAAGAACAACACCACATTGCAAAGCTTAGAAGCACTACAGCTTGGCTCCATCAGATTCACACAATTCTGATACTTTATTTTACTATGAGTTATTATTTTGGATGATGTTAGTTCGAAATGTTAGTGTTTCAGCGCTAGTATTGGAGCAGTAGTTCCTTAAAGTAAATAAGGAGATATCCAGCTTGAATATGTTTATATCCAGCCTACTCTCTGGGGGTGTCCCCGACAGTGTTTCGGAAGCCAGAACTGGACCAAGACCAGATTTCGAGCAATTTGTTACATCAACCATTTCCAAATATTAAAGCCTTTTTTATGTTAGCCTAGGAGATATATGGGCTCTAAAAAGTTAAAACAAATTTGCATGATCGAATTTTGCTCACACACAAGAAAATAAAACTATACCATAATGCAGATGTTTGCCAATCAGGAAATTGCTGCATCTGTGTCCAGATGTCTATAACTGGATGATCCAACTCTTTAGCAACAGATATGCACGCCTGTGCATAAGTGCCAGCAGCTTCATTTGTTCTTTCAGGCTGTTTTGATGTGCCATTATCTCCATACATGTCTCTGCATGGAAAGTTATGGAATAAGTGTGGTGCCGGCGAATCTGCTTTGTCAAAAGGCACAATTTCTAATATTAGCTTGAAAGGAATCTTCAGGCCAGATCACAGGCCACCAAGTCGTAAGTGGATAACGGGATATACATATGACCCAATAGTACAATTCTACAGTGTTGAAGCGTGCATGCTTTTGAGTGAAAATTGAATCAACATAAAAGAAACTCTACCACATGGCATGGAACTCATTAAAACATGTCAGCTGTTGCCCGTGTTTTTTCATCACAGTTATCAGAGATACAGTAAATGAACAGATGATGTCGAATTTACTGTTGTAAGAAAGTAATACATTACCAAGTGCGTCAAGGATGACATTTAGTAAAAGAAAACCAATAAGGGGATCAGCATAAAGATATCTAGTAGATCCTATTTCCGTTGACCTGAAACCCTGGCCACTCACCATGAATAAAGCTAAGTAAAGCAGTACATGTCTGCTAGGTGAGTGGGGGCATTCGTTACCTGATCCTCGCCGGCTCGTGGATCGGTGGAGGGGTGATGAGTATGATAGCAGCAGAGGGCCACTTATTCTGCAACACCAAACCAAACCACGGATGAGTGAGTGATCGAAGAAGCAAGCAGCTCAGTCAGTAGCATATATCCCTGCTCCAGGAGTGACAGTGAGTGTGTGGCGGCAGGCAACCTTGAAGTAGGCGCAGATCGCGCGGAGGTTGTCCTGGTACTCCGCGAGCGGCACGTGCTGGTGCGCCTGCGGCTGGTCCGACAGGCTGGCGTCGTTGGCGCCGAAGAAGACCGTGACGGCCGCCGGGTCCGCGCCACCAGCGGCCGCAACACCCTCCATGGCTCTGTCCAGCACCTTCAGCGCCCACCGGGTGTTGTACCCGCTGAGCCCGCGCAGCACCACGTCCGCCTGTAATAATCAGTAGGAATCCGGTGTTCTCAGGAAGCTACACGCGGAAGCTAGCGGCGGCACAACCATGGACGGGGAGAGGTGCGACTGCGGACGTACCTGCCTCGCGAAGTGGTGGGCGAGGGCGGCGCCCCAGCCGCCGGGGGCGAAGGACTGCTCGGTGATGGAGTCGCCGAAGAGCACCAGCCGCGGCCGCATCTTGTCTCACTCGGTCTCTCCTCCTCCCTCCGACACGGATCGCGGAGATCTGCTGCTGGACTGGACTGGGCTGGCTACCTCGGAGTCGGAGATGAGATCACGGCGACTTCAGTGAACACTTCACTTGTTCTGTCGTGGTGGTCAGATGCACGTGGCCGCTTCGGTGAGCTCGTGGCGACGAATCAAATTCATATTCAAATTTATGAACCAGGAAATTTAATAACACCTTGGAAGGCCCAGGATCTATGTAGCCCGATATTAAAATGAAAAAATATATTTATAAAAAATATTATGAATTCTTTACATACATATACATAAAGATGATTTCCCTGGACGTGCAAATATTTTCCGAGAAATATGACGAACTTGTAAATATTTTTGAAAATTATGTTATATTTTGGACTACACAAAATTAAAGATAGTGTCGGTAAGTCGACCTTGATCTGTACGCACATTGTATTTCGTCTAGTTATAGCATATAAAACCACAATTCTAAACATTTTATTTTTGAAACCTAAGCAAAGTATTTTTTTTAATGTTTTCTATATTACATGAAAATATTTATATATGAGCATATGATGTTCACTTGTGCGCAAGTACGAGAAATAACAAAATTCATGAAAACATGATAACATCATAATTATTTCATTCTATCCACCGATTCAAACACAAACACTACAATGTAACCGCCTAGTAGAATAATCAATGTTTTCCCATCGACGGAATTCAAGATAACAATAGATAAGGTATGTGCAAGGTATACGAGTACCATACACATACCACCCCAGTAGTTTAAAATTTAGCCATACTCGTACCTCTGGGTATAATGCTTAACCCGTACCGATGTGTACATCATCGTAAAATTGTCACAAACACAATAAAAAAGTTTCCAAAAGAGATGGATTTTTTTTTGCTTCAGATCTCCAATGCACCTGATTTTAGTAAAATTCAAAAAATGGTGTTTGAAGTTATAAGAAATATTCACTAGAAATTCTATGAATACATATATAGGGGCATAATTTTGTTAAGACGCTCTATATTAGGGTATACAAAAATCATAAAATCATGGCTCGGCAAAAGTGGAAAAAAACTCATTTTACTCGTTATATTTGTCTTTTTTGTACATATCATATTTGAAAAATTATTTATTCAAAAATTTTGGCGTACATACAATACATGTACAGTATATGTCTATGTCTGATTTTTTTTTCAGAAGTATTTGAGATACGTATAAGATATATTTTTTGATTAAAAAAACTAGGTGCATTAGATCTCTGGAGCAAGAAGTGTTTTTTCTAGAAAAAAAGACATTTTCAGACCAGGAAAAAACCCGAACCTTCCTCGCATATTTGAATTAGTTAATATGATCTATTTTAGTCCACACAGATTAAAAAATCTTTGCTCTGCAAAAAGCGAAAATACTCATTTTACTTGCTACAGTGATGGAAAATATATTTCTCCACAAATTTGGCCTACATACTAAACATATATATGTACATATATATGATATTTTAAAGAATTTTCTGAGATATAAAATATATTTCTATTTTTTTGAAAAACGCTCGGGAGCAAAGAAGTGTTATTTCGAACTAAGAAAAAACCCGACCCTCCCTGGCACAGTAGGAGGGAGCTGGCTGCTGGCCCCACCACCTCCGGGCTCCGGCCCCCGACACCAAGCCCTCACCGAACCCCTTGGCTCTGTGTCCCATCTCACCTCTGTCCTCCGCCAAATCCCCAAATCGTAGCCCCCGATCCGCCGCCGTCCCCCCGCCGCGCCGCCGCCGTTGACCCGCGCAAATGACCTCCGGCCCGCCCTCGCCTTCCGGCAAGGCTTACTCCCGCAAATCCCACGGCCCCGGCCCCAAATCCTCCTCCAAGGCGGCCGCCCGCTCCTTCGACGCTCACAATGGCCCGGTGATCCCCACCGTCACCTTCTCGCTCCCCTCCTCCCCCGCGGCGCGACGAGAGCTCCGCCGCCGCCTCTCCTCGGAGCTCTCCCAGGTGCGCTCCACCTACAAGCGCATAAACTCCCTCCCGCCCCCCGCCCCCTCCTCCGCGCTCTCTGCCACCGACCCCTCCACACCGCTCCCAGCGCCGCACCCGTCCGTCCCCAAGCACAAGTCCAAGAAGGGCGGCCCGTCCGGCGGCTCGGCGGAGGCGCGGCGCAAGCTCTACGCGCCCGTCTTCAAGAGCTGCGCCTTGCTGCTCGCCAGGCTCATGAAGCACAAGCACGGCTGGGTGTTCAACGTGCCCGTCGACGCCAGCGCGCTCGGCCTGCACGACTACCACACCATCATCGCCAAGCCCATGGACCTCGGCACCGTCAAGTCGCGGCTCGCTGAGGGCCACTACAAGTCGCCGCGGGAGTTTGCCAGCGAGGTCCGTCTCACTTTCCAGAATGCCATGAAGTACAACCCCAAGGGGCAGGACGTGTACTTTATGGCTGAGCAGCTTCTGAATATGTTCGACACCAAGTGGCCGGAGATTGAAGCTGAGATAGCACAGCTCTCACCACAGCCGCCCACACCGTCGTCGGCTGCACCACCCAAGAAGCCGAGGGAGATAGACAATGCTAGGGTGTTAGAGAGGTCTGACTCCACAGCGCATCCTGCCGCAGGAATGGAAGCTACCCCAAAGCCGCATACCGGCACTGGCACCGGTAGACCCCCAGTTTTAAAGAAGCCCAAGGCAAGAGACCCTAATAAGAGGGAGATGACCTTCTGGGAGAAGCAGCGGCTTAGCAACGACCTCCAAGACCTGCCAGCCGAGAAGCTTGATAATGTTGTGCAAATCATAAAGAAGAGGAACTCATCACTCAATCAACATGATGATGAGATTGAGGTTGATATAGATAGCTTCGATGTCGAGACACTATGGGAACTTGATAGATTCGTCACAAATTACAAGAAAAGTATAACCAAGAACAAGCGGAAGGCGGAGCTTTCCGTGGTAAGGCAGGATGAGTCCGAGCATGAGCCAGATATGGAGAAGATAGAGCATGTAAGGCAGGATGAGGGAGAACAGGATCAGATGCTCACAGTACAAGAGACGGTATGCTTTTTTTTTAGATAGCACAAGAGGTCTTTGTTAATTGTTAGGCAATATGGTTGATATGGTAATTACTAATGTTCCACAGTTACAGGTTCCGGAACCAGAAGCAGTTGATGTGATAGATGTTGAACCACCTATGGTTGACGTTCAACCATCCAAGGAAATCACAGCAGGCAAGGCTAAATAGACACCTTTAGAGCATGACTGTAACTATTATTGTTGCCTGTGAGACCAGAACAAATGAGTCAGCTATTACTATAAGTGTTATGATTGCTTGTTGTAGCCTACCTTTATTCGGTGAAAGTGTAACACCTGAGTTTTCTCACCTACAGATGACAATGGGATATATGTGGGTTCATCATCACCTGCCCATTTGGAAGATCAGAAAGGAGACAATGCCGGTAGATCAAGTAGTTCTGGAAGCTCTAGTAGTGAATCAGGGTCCTCCTCCAGTGGTAAACATTCTCTTTTTTGGCAAAAATGTGTAACAAGCATACTATTTTTTTCACTATTCTGTATAAAGGTTTTCTTCGGAAGTATCTGCAAAACACGTGGAATTTACTTTGCGGAGCATGTGCAGATACAGATTCCGATAGTTCATCAGCAGATGGCTCTGATGCTGCACAGTCACCCAAATCGTAACATCGATAGGCCAGGTATATTTTATACGTATTTTTTTGCAAGAAATTATTCTGTCTCATTTATTTTGAATAGCTTAATTGGTGTATTCTGTCTTTAATTGCTTGAAAAACATACCTAAGCCACAAAACATTAGTAACCATAATGATAACAGACATGTTTTTGCATGTTTATCCTCTGTGTGTCCTATTGTCTGGCTATTTCTATATTTCAAAGAAGTAAGCACAACGAGGGTGTGATTATCTGGCAGCCTGAGAACTAGGCTGTGGCCTAGTGGCAAAGGGCTTGCAGTGGCAACCCTTCGTCCAGGGTTCGGCTCCCATCGGGAGCGAATTCTTGTGCCTCACCTGGGTGGCTGCTACCTATACAATAAAAAGTCCTGGGTGCTAGTGCCCATGGATCTCATTTTTTTTATCTGGCAGCCTTAGATGTACTATTTGAGATTGCCGTCGTCACAAACTAGCCGACATCATCTGTATAAGTCTTGCGCTATTATTGTCATAGATTAGAAACAAAATGGATGTGCTAGAGGATGACATAGTTCTTGGTCGTAGGTTAGACACGTCACATACTGTATGCTCGTACAGTAGGATCGGAAGTAATATTGGTTGTTATGCAATGATGCAAGCATTTAAAGCTGAGAAGGCCTTTGTATTCTAAAATACATCCGTGATGATAATTTGAGGTATATTAATGAAAGAAACAAGCACTACATTAAATAGTAGAGGCATCTCATTGATAATTTTGTAAGGGCATTTACAATGGGGTGACCTTCTCTTAGCATGGACACATAGGATATTTGTCTAGTTGGAGGAGAGAGAATGAAGAAAGGAGAGGCTGCCTTCCCTTAGCTAAGAGATGATCTATTACGAAATAAGAGAAGGCTAATTTCCCATTGTATCATTTGTCTTCTCTTAGAAATACAATTTCCTACTAAAATATAATAAATTTAATTTAATTTAATTGCTAGGGATGGCAATAAGAGATAATGCACTGTACAACCTATAATTTTGCCTTCTTTAAATGATGTGGATGGCTAAGAGAAGGTGCGCCTTTTCGACCATTGTACATGCCCTTAGGCCGAAGAAGTTGCATATAATATACTGCTATGGAACTTCTCTCTGCTTTGCCAACTTAAATGTTTGAAAATGGTATTTTGTAACAGAAAATATGCCGCACAATCTTGTTTTATATTGTAGAATTTGGTTTTTAGTAACTACTAGCAAACAATGCCTGTGCATTGCCATGGACAAACAAATTTTGAACTAGATAAGCAGATAATAAATTGGTCTCTACAATGTGAAAAAAACATATGAGCTAACTTAGGTACAGGCTACCCATGAACCTAGACTGCAGTTATGGAGGAAAGGGATACAAAATGAGCAAACCGACAAAGATACAATACTCAAGACGTACATCACTAATTAAAAACTCCCAAACATCCATCTTTTTTGTTCAAAATCCTCGAGCCTGCAAGCCGAATTCTGGAAGAGTCAAGTACAAATCAAAAAACCACAAAGTATCACTAATTCGATGGTTCCTATGACATGCAACGCCCCAGTTCATCACCGCATTGACGAAAGCTGCAAAGTTATGACCGTCAGAGCACCAGGCTCACACAATTCTTCTAAATTAACACTGAAATTTCGAGAAGAGCAGCCAGATGGTCCAAGCCTAGCAATGCCTGTAGCTTTGTACCATTCAAAGGACAGACCCAGTGCTAGAAGCTTCCACACCAGGTAGGGTCTGCGGAAGGACTATACGAGGCAAGCCTTACCCTGCAAAGCAATGCAGAGAGGCTATGTCGAACCCAGGACCTCTTGGCACATGTGGTGAGTACTTTACCACTGTGCCAGGCCTGTCCTTCTAGCTTTCTACCATTCAAGACCATAAATCCTCCAATTAACGAATTGTTGATGCAAAGTTTCAACTTAACATGTTTTTTTTTACTGTGAGCATGGTGCAGACATAATAAAAAAAACTGTGACTATATTTTCACCATTCATTTTTCTGCTCTTTACCATCTTATGAATCAGAAAATAAAATCATGATCTGATGTACTGGGTGTCTATGCTTACAATGAACATTATCAGGATTAGATATTCAATTTTTTTTATAGAATCATGTCCGTATTTTCTTAAACAAGGATATATGAAGAACATGAAGTAGTTAGGATCTCGACATATGTTGCTGCATTTTTTTACCAACATAACAATCAATCACTATTGAAATCTCATGGCCAAAATTGCTACGTATTTTATTCTGCAGTATTCGAACATGATTAAAAACTTGCTCCATGAACAAATCGGGTCACAAAATAATGAACAAGTCCAGTCCGGCGGCACCCATGCTCCTCGCCATGGTCTTTCAGTTTGCTCCCCAAGCGCCTGGAGGGGATGGAAGGGCAGGACAGGTCTGGAGGTGATGCCGACCTTGCCCAGCTCCAGTCTCAGCGCGTCTTGCTCGGCAGCTCCACTTCCTCCTTTTCGGTTTGCTGAGGCAGCGCTGGGTGTGTGGCCTGCAGCCCGGCAGAATCCGAGAAGGGCGGGGCTAGATCAGGAGTGTACACAGTGCGCAGAAGTGGATCTGTGAGGGGGTAGAGAAGCGGATGAGGAGAAGATGTACATGTACACCTGGTCCATGGTCTCCTGGATGCCGGCCCTTGTTGACACTGCTCGGCGAGCTGCGAGGAACCGGAGATAGCAGCGTGTCCACGGCACCATGGATGCAACATGTCCGTGGCACCATGGATGCAACATGAGGGTAGGAATAAGAAAAAAAAAGGATGCATTTCATTGGGCCTTGGCCCATGGTCGTGATTGGTATCATTGCGGCCCGAATGAAGGGCAGTGCAATATACGGAGAGAAACTGTACGACAGACAAAGAGAAACATTGCTCCCATCAATGTTAGGTATATATATTGAATGGGTTTGTCCAAGTTATACATTGCAACAGTCTAGAATTGTTCCTATTGAAGTATGGTGACATCTTATGCTTGAGCAACTACTTGTCTATAATTGTTCTGTTGAACTATGGTGGCATCTTCTGCATAGTTTTTGGTATTTCCGTCTTCTTGTGACTTCCCTTTTTCTTCTTATTTGCGCTACCTAGTTGGAGTTTATCTGAAGATCAGCGAGAACTCTAAGGTCCAACCAACTTAGTCTTGAGCAGATGCTTATGAATCTTCTGATCCAACATGATTTGTTCGTGTTTCCCTTCTTTTTCCTTTTTAGTTTTGCTTTGGGGGACCAGTTCATTGGTGTTGGTTTGTCTCTATCTACGTGGCCATACTGTTTTAGCTTTGGCTAATGTTGAACACTTAACTACTGCAAAACATCCTAATTGGAAATAGAAAGATGGGTTTTAACTACTTAGGAGGGTTAACATTGAGCTCATTTAATATTAACTGCTTTTCTTATTATGGATATCAACTTCCAAAATAAATTCCTACTGTCTGAACCTTCTTGAGCTTAAAGGGCTACCTCATTTATGTGTTGTTTGTCGCATTCCTATATTGGATTAGCTCACGATCATGAGTCTAGATGGCCATTTATCCAAATTTTGCATGCATCATAAATTTGTACTCCACATTTTAGCCACTTTGTGAATATATGTTGTGACGCAAAGATGACAACATGAATGCTATCCCATCTGTTACTTCCAAACATCTAGCCGTAAGTGCAGTCTAAGTTTCAATCTTGTAGGAAACACGGTGACTAATTAATTATGACACTAATCTTACCATGATGAATCTTACATCTGCAGTTTCCTTTTCTCTGCAGATCTTAACTTCAGACAGAAGATCATAACTTGTAAGTTCAGCAAAGATTGTGGCATGATACTGTGGACACATCATTGCCGTCTGTAAATTTTGGCCATGTAGGGAAGCCTGATTACTACTGCTATCTGCCTGTCTGTCTTGCTGTTTGGCCTATTTTAGCCTCATAGTGGATGCCGGAGGATCGCGCATGCATTTCATGCGTCTGTACCATTATTTGCAGTTATGTACTTATTGTAGAGTGCTGCGTTTACCTAGTCATTGCCCTGGAAGTTATCTAACATTGGACAGAAAAAACCTACGAATCAGGGAAGTAAAGACAGCCGGTGAAGAAGACCAGGAACCTGGAGAGCTCACCCTGTTGTAAGATTGTAAAATTGTTATAGTTGGGTAATTTCTTTTGTTTTATTTCGGAACTAGCTAGCCTGTAATTTATGCTGTGTTGGATTAGCATGGATAATTCTCTTTCCCATGGTTCTACTTCTGGTTGTTCTAAGATATGTGCACACGTGTTTGAGCTGAAACATTACCTCATTGATCGGATAGAATCTATCATTGTCAATTACTCCCTATGTTCCAAATTAGATGACTTTTATTTATATAAAATTGAATGTATCTGACATATTAGATACATCCATTTTTAAACAAATGAGTCATCTAATCTACTCCATCTGTTCCAAATTAGATGACTTTCATTTGTCAAAAAGAGCATGTATCTTGTCTAGATACATGCTCTTTTTGACAAATGAAAGTCGTCTAATTTGAAACGGAGGGAGTAAGATGGAATGGAGGGACTACTTCCCACACAATCGTAAGGTGATCTGGACGCTCATTTTATAGTAACAAAGTACAAAGTCCATTTTTGTTTGATGAAGCCCAGACTAATGTGAATGGTCAGGTGGTTTGTGTAAACTGACAAAACATACGTGAGTTTCGTGTGCCTGAATTGTTTGTAGTTATGGCCATGTTATAAGGTCTCCATTTTTTTCTTACTTCGGAGGTAAATAATCTGTGATATGTAAAACCATTTAAGTTCTGTTTGGTGAAAACACGTTGCCACATTAGCGTTGGACCCATGGCACTGACCAGGCCTTTTTATTCGTTATCCCCACCGCCACACACTTCCAAGCTCAAATCCAAACGGCTCCACCGGCCGAATGCTCCCGCTTCGGCGCCTACCCGCGCTACCACTGCCGCATGGCTCCACGCGCCGCCGCCTCCTCGCCACGGGGGCCTCCGGCGCCCCACCGCTCCCATGGCCGGGGCTCCACGTCTGGCGCCGGGCCCCTCCCAGCGACCTCCGCTCGTGGGGCCCCAACGGCCCCTGCGTCCCGGACGGCGCGGTCGCGACGGAACCACCAGAAGCCACCGCCGGCTCGTCCTTGGCCGAGATGGGCGCCCTCGTCCTGTCCACCGCCGACCCCCTCGCCAAGACGCGGCTCACCCACGCCGCCTTCTCCCGGTGGGCGTCCGGCGGGCTCCCCGTGGGCCTGGCCCAGGCCCCCGACCACCCTGCCAGGCCGGATAAGCCGCTCGTGGTAAACGCTCGTCCACTTCCTCCTAGAGCACCTCTCTTCGTCTTCGTCTTCGTCGGCGGGGGCATTTCATCGAGCACGTACGTTGGGTCTCGTGCTGCTGCTGCTGCTGCAGGTGTCGCGCAAGGAGATCCCCACGCACAAGGCCATGGGCGTGCCGCTGAACGCCTACATGCTGCACAACCTGGCGCACGTCGAGCTCAACGCGATCGATCTTGCTTGGGACACCGTCGTGCGTTTCTCGCCGCTACGGGACACCCTGGGGGACGGCTTCTTCGCGGATTTTGCACGCGTTGCTGATGATGAGAGCCGGCATTTTCGGTGGTATTCACAGCGGCTGGCAGAGCTTGGGTTCAGGTGAGGAGCAGAAAGAAGGCGGTGTTATGTGAACATTGTGAATCGCTATACGCACTCATAGTTCTGCCTGTGGTCATACAGTCTATTTAATTGTAAATTTTGATAGATTTTTTTGGACAGATATGGCGATATGCCTGTTCACAATCTTCTGTGGAATGAGTGTGCAAAATCCTCAGGTGATGTTTCTGCAAGGATGGCAGTGATACCTCTAGTACAGGTGCCAGATCATCTTCCTTCTCTGTGATATTGTCCAAAATACATTGATTATGCGTGCTTAGCTGGAACCAGGAAGTTCCAGATCCTTTTACACTAGTGCTTGTTGAAGATCTTTCCTTTTTCCGGCTCAAAAATTATTTTGATGATTAGAACCTTAATAGGAAGCTAGAGGCCTTGATGCTGGACCAAGACTAGTCCAAAAGTTACTTGGATTTGCCGACCATAGATCTGCAGAAATTGTGTCAAAAGTAGCAGAGGAAGAGCTTGCACATGTTTCTGTAGGTTTATATTGGTTCTTGAAAGTATGCCAAATGATGGGCCGTGTCCCTGATTCTACATTTAGAGGTTTGATTGGTTCTTTATGTTTCACAAAATACAGTAATATGAAATTATGTTGAATCATGGAATCGTTTCTCTAACATTGTAGATTTAATAGAGGAGTATGGTATTGTGGTGAAGGGTCCCTTTAACTATCTGTCTCGTGACGAAGCTGGTATACCCCGAGAATGGTAAGATTGACTGCAACTGTGAGTCTAGAAGTATTTCATGTTAATGTGAATCAAATGTTATAGTTGATGTTATTCAGGTATGATGAGAATTTTAAACATGAAGATGCAAGTAAACTTTCAGAGGTGAGGTACTATTTATTGTTTGTCCAATGCCTTTTGATCTATCTAAACTTATAGTATCTACTTCACAGGTGCACGATAGACTAGCTTGTGTTGTGGAGATGGAAAAGGAGAATGCAGGTTGAATGGCTCAAGTCTACCCGATGAATGCGTGAGTAGCTTGGTATGTACTACACTGGTATCCTACGAATTCTTTTCGTTAAATAGACCTCTGTCAATGGATACCAACAACGTCAATTCTTACACCCACTGACTAAACTTAATTACATTGTAACCATTTTCATTTTGAGCAACATATATAATGTTTTAATGTTTTGCTTCTTGTTGGACTCTTTTGATTGGACACATCTATCATTTTGAAAACATAAGAAACTCTTCTTTTTGGTTATGATGCCAAATTTAGCTCATTTTTCTTGCAATTTTTTTTCATGAACTTGGAAAGATTGTCCATTCACGGGGTAGAATATTCGCCAAGTGTTCTAGTGGTTGACAGTGGGGATCCATCTGCCAGCTGGTCTCACATTTCTAGGCACTAGGGACACACAAAGTTTATGTTAGATTAGCCTTGAAGTATTTGATCTACAACCTATTAGGGTTGCAAGTTGGGCTTGTATAGTGGTTCCCACTAACCCATCCCAGTTATATTGCTTCACACTAATGCTAATACTATGGCTACGAAATGAACAACAATTAGTGGGAAGCGGACCACCAATTAAGCAAAATGAGTCGATGGTAGACCCACTATCTTCCACATGATAGTGTTCTTGAATGGAAGTTAGTCAATATCTTCCTACTCAAATGTCAAGGAAAAAACGTTTACCTATGTTTTTATGTACTCAACATGCCGCATGCTAACTTAAATCATGTCACTTTCGTTTCTGTTGCTACATGTGAGCGAATTGACACGGCACACAATACTACGAAAACTTGCAAAGATTTCTGCTACTAAATAACAGTTTCCATTTTCAGCTCATATATTGACGCTTCTGTGCTGTATTTTTTTGTTGAATGCTTAGGCTACCTGGAACGGTGTTCGCCACTTTAGATGCGGAAGGGCCTCGGATTTGTACAGTCTGTGTTGTGTACAGTAGCAACCAGGACTGTTCCCAGCTCGAGGTAACATTTGCTGCCGTGAGGGGAGGTGTTGGCCTAAACTGCGAGAGCTGAAGAATACTGGACAACATGTTAAATCATTTAATGGTGAGAAAAAAAAAATGGAAAATTGAGTTTTTAGGGTGTGTTTGGTTTAGCTGTGGATTCTGAAAAAGCTGTTGCGAACTGTGAACTGTGAAAAAGCTGC
Source organism: Poa annua (assembly GCA_026929855.1). Classification (NCBI taxonomy): domain Eukaryota; kingdom Viridiplantae; phylum Streptophyta; class Magnoliopsida; order Poales; family Poaceae; genus Poa; species Poa annua. Next base: position 13,028,085 of record CM049428.1, read on the forward strand.
TGTCAGTTAAGAACTGTGGATTCTCTTAAAGTTGTTTGGTTACAACAACTGTGAACGGTGGGTTTGGTCAAGAACCTTTATAATACCCCTCACACCTCCTCACACCTCAAGAGACTGTTTATATGCTAATTTGTCGGAAAATGTCTGACGTATGCACTCCTTTATTTTCAATTGATTCTTTGTTACCTTCTTTCCAGTTTTTTTTTTCAAACTTCTCTACAAGGTTTTTCCAACCAATTGTACTGAAAAAACCAAAGTGCCTATTTTCATTACTAATCTCTTGTTTGCAAATAGCAATGAAGTGTACCACGCGTTTGCTTCATCCTACACTGTTTTTTCAGCCTTCTCAGCATATTTCAGTCAACCAAATAAATATTTCAATGACTTCAATTAGATGTTTACGTATGAAGAAAAAAAAGCATAGAGCATGGAGACACGTACATACATACTACAAGCAAGAGCTCGATCGATCATCGATCCAATCTACTGCTAACTTTGCATGCATGTAGCGATCGATCCTTCAAGGAGAACTAGCTACTAGCTAGGTAGAATACTCGATCCTACAGGGAGAACTAGCTATGTAGAATACGCTTGTACGCACGCAAGACTCGACATATACAAAGACGCGATCGATCGATCGATGATGCTTGCCGGTCTAGTCCAAGTAGGAGTATCCCAATCTGCCACTTTCCCTTCATCGCTCGAGTCGTGGTACTTGTGCGGAAAAGAAGATAGAATGAACCGGTCATTTTCACTTGTGAGTGGCATGGTGGGTAATTTTCATGTTTTTGACTCAACGCAACGCAGTGAAATCTGGGGTCGGACCAACTTTCAGTTTGCACTACGAAAATCTGCTACGTTTCAATAATCTGCTTCCGCTTGGTACCCCTTTGGTTTAGATTCTAGCTTTTGAACGTGAATCTGGTTCCAGAATCTCAACCAAACACAACCTTAGTCTAGTTACGGTTCAGAATGTCAAACATTTCACCTCTGTACCGCATTTGCGGATGCCCATTACAACTAGCCCCATGGCGCTGTCTAATACAGATATTCTTTTTTTCTGTAAGAGAGAGATCACTACAGAATATGGTTGATCCGATCCCGTGTCTTCCTGAGAGCTCATGCTTAACATAACAATCCTGAAATTTCGTCTCACTGAGCTATCCCCTGCTATTTTTGTAAGTGTTCTGAACTTGTCGAAACTGCAGAGTTTCTTGTTCGGAAAGAATCCAAACGAGTACGTGGGAGCCGGTGGCGGTGGCCGATCGTTCCCTGTCGACGCCAACTCATCACATTGTGTCATGCTGTCACTAGTCCATCTGTCTCTGGTCGCCGGCGTCTTGTTTTAGAACTGCTGCCTCTCGACCGGTCAAACACTGACGTAGCAACTTCCGAGCAGCTTCTCGTCGCCATCTCGACCGTTCGTTTCTAGCGTTCTGCCCATCTGCGCAGCATTATTGCCAACGTTTCCGCACCTGGATAAATCCAAGCCGGACGACGAGGAAAGCGACGGCGGAACCGGTAGGCGGCCCGTCTCCTCCGAACCTCTTGCTTGATATACGCCACCTTGTTCACGCCTAACTACAGCGATCTGATCACCATCCTTCCCTTCGTACGCACGCGGAGGATAGGACAGGACACCTAAACAGGAAGATGGGCTGCTGCTGTTGCGGCGGCGGCGACGGCGATCGCGACCGCGGCTGCCGGCCGCTCGGGTTCCTGCTCGGCCTGCCCTTCGCGCTCGTCGCCGTCCTCGTCTCCATCGTCGGCGCCATCATCTGGATCATCGGGTACGCCTCGTTTCCTCTTCCTCGCTCAGTCGCTCTCTCTTCAGTTAAGTCCAGTTTGTCTGACTGATGTGAATCATGTGATCCGTCGGTCTCGACAGGCTGCCCATCTCCTGCATCTGCCCGTGCTGCCTCTGCGTGACGCTGCTGCTGGAGGCGGCCGTGGAGCTCGTCAAGGCGCCGCTCCATGTCATGACCTGGTTCACCTCCAAGATACCCTGTTGATTCATCCATTCCTTCCAATCCTCGCCGATCAGGATTCATTCAGGAACGCTTGCTCGCCCATGTCTTAGTTGTTTGCTGCTGCACAGTTTTTTCTTCTTCTTTCCGATCCAAAATATGTTCACGGATCGACTGGCGTATTTCCATCCGTAATAGTACGAGGATCTGATGCTTCATGCTCTTTTCTGCTTTCCTTTAGAAGATCGTCTCTGTATGTATTCCTTCCGGATATCTGATTCTTGTGACGTTACTTTTCGCGACTGCTAGCGACTAGCTGGAGTTCTGTATCCGTCAGTTTTGGCGCCTCTTGATTACTATGGACATGATGCATGGGTCGTTCGGTCTCTGGCTTCCTGATTCCCCACGACCTTGTTTGAGAGACAAATGCTAATTTAACCTTGAAATAGTCTTTAGCTGCTAACCACACCATACATAAACATGAGTTCCAAGACAAGAAAATGTCAGGGACAACATCACAAACATGACCAATAGAAAAGAAAAAAAATGATACAACTCTCGAAAGACCATGCTAAGAAAGGATGCGGTGTCAACACGACCCTGTTTCCTAGACCTGTGAGTTGGTCCTAGGGTTACTCAGATGGGAATGGAGAAGGGGCAGCTTCGACATCCTCCAAAGAGGAATGGCGACACCTAGGTACAAGCGCTGCCGCATCTGCGCCGACCAGTCCAGCAGGATTTCTCCCAAGCCCCCAAACCACAATCCTGAAAGATGTGAGGCCCAGAAGACCCGCGCGGTCATACCTAGTAGCACGACGACGAGCAGGCTAGAAATCCTAGCCTCGGGGCCAATCCTGCCCGCCTGGCCCATATCTGGCCCGCAAGCTCATAGGGGGTTGTTGCCTCGACCTCACCGTCGCCTGAGCACCCGACACCAACCCATGACCATGCAATGCGGCCGACCAAACTGACCGGTCGGCCTTCAATAGCTAATATAACCGCAAGGGTTGATAAAATTTTCCTTGAAAGTTGACGATGTAGAGGTCTGAGAGGCAACCCAAGACTGAATGTAACCTTTCTTTTGGTTGAAGAACCAATCCTACTTGTGTCGTTTCGGTTAGTGACAAATGTTTGGTCTTGACACACAGGAGACCAATACCTTCCCTCATGTGAAACTTGCAGCGTTTTTTTAAGTTAGACCGAACGCCTAGGCCTAACTACAACGTCTATCCGCTCGAGAGCAACTGGTTTGACGAAACCACCGGTTCAGGTTGACATGAGTTGTGCTGCTAAAATCGGTGGAACTATGCACCGTTTGCGAAATCGGGGTGAGCCATTGGGGAAGTAAGAGTTGTTGAAGGTCGACGGTCCTTCTTGGAAACCTCTTGACGCGTAATGGTCAGTGCAAAGTTAGTCGGATAGTGGCATTTTTGGTTGGACTCGAGGTAGAGCGACAATGGATGGTACTATCACCATTGGAGTAATAATATTACATCTATAAATATGTCAAAGACAAGCATGCCAAAGGGTTGCAATTGAATAAATCATCTCATAAACTTAACATCACCATACAAGTTACATAAATAATGTTAATCATTTAGGGCATCATATGATCTAAATAAATGATACTCCCTCCATTCATGAATGTAAATCGTATAGTTTTTTGTACGAATATTAAGACATGATTTTTTTCATACAATGGATTCATTTGTTTCTAGAAAAAATTGAAATAGAGGAGTCCCTAAGAGCCACGAAGTAAAAACAATCAGTAAAATCTCCCCATTCAAGATAGAAACACATTTTTGGATGGATAAAATTATCTATAAATCACAATGACCCCTCTATTTATTATTTTTTCTCAAAAATTATACGCTTCACATACAAGAATGGAGGGAGTAGAACACGAAAAAAAATGTGATAAATCTACTGCCATAAACCCATGGGTCAAAGTGTAGATCACTCCCTTTAATGATGGATATCAGCAAAGGGGCCATTGATGAGATATGAACATAGACGATTCTGACAGTTCCCACATCCAATATCCTCCGACGACGGCAAACACATCCTATCTTTTCATATCTATCTCAAAGGCGTCGCCATCCCCTCGCGAGAACAAAAGTGATGGTCAAATGTCAATTAACAAAACGAGGCCCAACAAGATTAAACACGGACAACAATTATTGCCACAAGAGCACTTAAAATGAGATACAACTCATCCATGAGATGAACATACACACGCATACAAACAACCCTAAGGCCCATCTTAAGAGTTAGGGACGTTCTCAACTCGGTATAAATATTCCGGCCATTTCTGACCCGTCTACCCGGAATGTAAGCGGGGCTTAAGAGTTGATTGCTAGCTTTTAACCTACACCAGATGGTAATTGATTATACGTTTGATGTTACAAATGTTCATTTTTTTCTAGCTGAACAATCCAAGTAATGGATTGAAAGGTTATCATTAAAAATTTGGAATATTTTTTTGAGTAACCTCTCAAAGAGGGCGGGGCGTTCCTGCAATTCGTATAGAAGAAAGAATTGACCCAGTTTATGAGTGAGACTGGGCCCAAAAACCATATAAATGCCCTTTTTATACGGAAAACATGGCAAAAAAGCTGCACATGCGAGGGGACCGTCGCCCAAACATACAACACTCGACACCAGAGCCGCATACGAGTCACAACGCCGCATGACCCAACCACCTCGTATCCCCTGCTAGCCTCGCTAAAGACGATCGCCCGCAGACCTCAACGTCGCGCCAAATCCAGGGTTGCCGCCCCGACGCAACAACCAAATCGAAATCTGCATTGCCCAGAGCCGAGCCAGCCGAGTGGACAAACTTGCTACCCTCGCAGCACCAGTTCATCACCCGAAAACCTCAATAGGTGAAGGCCCTACCCCTTAGGACCGTCGTTGTAGAGGGGATCGAGGCCACCGCCTCGACATACCGCCACCGTCGGATTGAAAGGTTTGAGCAACGGGGCATTTTGCTCGTGAGCAGACACCGTGCACATCACATTAATTAGATCAATCGGCTCAAAGTTTTTTCCCCTAGTCTCTAGGGTTCCCTGTTTCCTCTCGCGCCGCCGCGAGAGTCCACCATAGTTCCCACGACTTAGAGTTGCGTGATCGACGTTATTCTTCAGCGTTCTTGGCCTACCCGCTGAGGCTCGGGCACGAGGTTTGCTCCAGGTTGGACAGAAGGCTTTGCATGGAAGGGACGGAAAAGAATTCGGCAGAGAAAGAGATGGATAAGCCACCGGGAGGTCAGATTGACCCCGCAGGGGTCACGGACGACGGTGGATCTGGCTCATCGCCTTTTGAGAAGGAGATCGAAGATAGATTCAAAGGTATGAAATTATGTGGGGAGGAAGAGCTAGACCTAGATTTCTCAGAAGAACTAGAGGATCTGATTGGAGAGGTGAGGTGGCTAGCGTTATTTAGGGTTCATACCACAAAGAATTCCAGTCATGTTGCTCTTCTAAAGAAAATGAGGAACGCATGGGCTGCTGCGCAGGATGTGAGATTCAAAACCCTGGGTGAAAATTTGTTTCTGGTCCAATTTCAATGCTTGGGTGACTGGAATAGAGTAATGGATGGAGGTTCATGGCTGTTTAGAGGTGCTGCAGTGGTTCTAACTGAGTATGATGGGTTCTCTAACGTGGAGGATTACAAACTGATCAAAATCCCCGTGTGGACCAGGATCCAACGCTTACCCGAGGGTTGATGAAAAAGAAGGAATTGGCTGAAAAGGTAGCAAAGAAGGTTGGGAATCCTCCGTTTACTATCATCAATGAAGGAAAGATAAACCCTTCAAAATATCTGAGAGCTCGTGTTCATATTGATTTAAGCAAACCATTGGTGAGGTTTGTTCCAATTACTATACGAGAAAGGGCAACTTATCCGGTGCAGTATGAGAAACTCCCTAAGTTTTGCTCTTTTTGTGGTCTGGTTTGTCGGTATCCATGAGGACAAAGATTGTGAGTGGGGAGAGTTTCTACTCGTAAAATATGAAACATCAGTACAGAAAAATGATTCAAGAGGCGGTAACAACATAGGAGGATTTGAAGGTCGAGGAAGGGGGCGTGGAAGAGGGCTAGGTGATTATAATGTGGGGGAAGCTAGTCTTGTCGGCGACCCCCCTGGTCGAACTGGTGATGACATCAATGATCAAACTGTTAGCAATTCTTCTGCCATGGAAGTAGGCGGGTTCATACTTCACAACCCTTTTATTCGGAAGAGGTTAGAGGAAGATTCAGCTTTGAGAAAGACAGCAAATAAGATGACTGGTGTTCTGGCTATTACGGATGGAAAGCAACCGGGGGTGACTGAGTTGGTTAATCAAATAGAAGGAACCTCAAATACTACGCAGGAAAAGGTGATCAATAAGAAACCTCGTGTCTCGGGTGAGGAGACAATCAAACCGACATCTATTGCAACATCGGTGACCTCCTTCGCGGAGGATCGCCGGGCACAATGAAACTCATAAGTGAAAACTGCCGCGGCCTCTCGGGGGAAGCGGCAGTGAGACCGCTTCTGGATCTTCAGAAGCGTTGGGGTCCGGATATTTTATTTCTTTCAGAAACACATCTTGATGAGTGGCCAGCTGAGTGCCTTCGAAGGAGATTGAAGATGGATCATAAAATTGTGGTACGTAGTGATGGTAGGAGTGGAGGTCTGGCTATTTATTGGAAAAAGGAAATCACTGTTGATTTGAGGTTCAAATGTGACAATTATATAGATGTCAATATTGGAAGAGGGATTGACAACTTCTGGCGGTTCACAGGTCTGTATGGTGAACCAAAGAGGGAGAACAAATATAAAACATGGCAAAGATTACGTGAGCTTCATGCACAGGACAGTATGCCTTGGTTGGTGCTTGGTGATATAAATGAGATCCTCTATCCATTTGAGAAGGAGGGTGGTAGAGACCGACCGATCCAATTCATGCAAGCTTTTAGGGATGCTCTTGTGGACCGTAATTTAGAGGATATGGGATATAAAGGAGATAAGTTTACTTGGAAACGGGGATTGATCAGAGAAAGACTTGATCGAGCCCTCATTAACGATCGGCGGAGGGATAAATTCCCAGCGGCGGTTCTTGAGAACTTACCGTATAGTGGATCTGATCATCGCCCTCTTCTCTTATGTTTGGAAGAGGTTACAACCCAGGTGAACAATAGTCCCTCAATTCTCCGTTTTGAAGCAAAATGGTTGAAGGAAGCTCGTTTTTCTGAGATTGTGGAGACAACATGGGATAGCACTTGAAACTCAAATATGGATTTGGCGGGAAGACTTAGTAGAGTTCATACTAATCTCCACCGTTGGGACCGAACCGTTCTCCAGAGCAACAAGAGAAGAATCAGAGCAGCGCAAAGGGAGCTGGAATTTGTTTCTATAGCTGAGCTTACTACAGCGAATCTTAACAAGCAAAAAGAAATTGCAAAAGAAATTGAGGTGTTACTAGAGCAGGAAGAGCTTTATTGGGCACAGCGGAGTCGGGTCAACTGGCTTCAGTTTGGCGATAAGAGCACAACCTACTTCCACAATTTTGCAAATGCCCGGAAGCAGAAGAACAAGATTAAAAAACTGAAAAACGCAGAAGGAGCTTGGGTTGAGGTACTGCATATTTAAATCCTATGATTTCGGACTATTTCTTAGGTTTATTTGCAACAGAGGTTTATGACACAGACCCAGATCTTCTGGATAAAATTGCGCCAAAAGTCACAGGGGAAATGAACGGGGAAATGAACGAGAGGCTCCATAAACCTTTTGAGGCTGCAGAGGTTAAAAAGGCACTTTTCTCAATTGGAGATATGAAAGCCCCGGGTACAGATGGCTTACATGCGATCTTCTTCAAAAAATGTTGGCATGTGCTTGGTGATAATTTAACGCAGGAGGTTCTTGGAGTAATAAATAACAAAGTTATTCCGGAAGGCTGGAATGATACTGTCATTGTATTAATCCCAAAAGTTGATGATCCGGAATCAATTTCTCAATATAGACCTATAAGTCTATGCAACGTGCTTTACAAGGTAATATAAAAAATGATCGCCTTTCGTTTTAAGCATGTTTTACATGAAGTCATTTCCCCATTCCGAAGTGCATTTGTGCCTTGTCGAATTATCTCTGATAATATTCTTGTTGCTTATGAGTGTATCCATAGAATCAAGAATAAGAAGAAGGGGAAAGCTGGCTACTGTGGAGTCAAATTAGACATGCATAAAGCTTATGATCGGGTCCAGTGGAATTTCTTAGAAAGTATGCTCATCAAGCTCGGGTTTCATATGGAGTTTGTTGATTTGCTTATGGCGTGTGTCATATCTGTGAAGTACAAAATAAGGTATAATGATCAGGAGACAGAGGAGTTCACACAATCTAGAGAGCTAAGACAGGGAGATCCGTTATCTCCATACCTTTTCCTAATTTGCACAGAAGGTCTATCAAGTCTTTTAGCTCACCAAGAGGAAGTTCGTGGTATTGAAGGAGTGAGGGTGTGCAGAAATGCACCATCAGTTTCACATTTACTTTTTGCTGATGATTCCCTAATCCTTGTGAGAGCGGATTTAATTAATGCAACTTCGGTGAGAAAAGTGTTGGATCAATACTGTGCAAACTCGGGCCAACTAGTTTGTGAGGCAAAATGCAGCATATACTTTAGTCCAAATGTGAATGTTCAACTGAAGGCTGATATCTGTTTGGAGCTCAATGTCATGACAAAAGCTTTGTCGGATAAATATTCGGGTCTTCCGACAATGATTGGTATGGACAGAAGCGATAGCTTTGTGTACTTGCTTGAGAGAATCATCGCAAGGTTAAGTGGCTGGAAGGAAAAAATACTCTCCATGGGAGCAAAAGAGATTCTGTTAAAAGCCATCATTCAAGCCATCCCGGTTTTTGCCATGGCAGTTTTTGAAATACCGAAGAAAATCCTAAAGGAGTTTACCGATGCCATTGCAGCTTTCTGGTGGAGTGATACATAGGAGCAAAAGAAAATGCACTGGTGTGCTTGGTGGAAGATGTGTGCTACGAAATTAGAGGGAGGGATGGGCTTTCGCGATCTCCATACTTTCAACTTGGCAATGCTTGCGAAACAAACTTGGAGGCTACTTTCTAGTCCAGAATCGCTTTGTGCAAGGATTTTACGGGCTAAATATTTTCCAAATGGTGACTTATTGAATGCAGGCCCAAAGAAGGGTTCTTCTTTCACCTGGCAGAGTATTTTGAAGGGTATGCAAATTTTCAAAAGAGGACATATCTGGAGAGTGGGAGATGGTAAGAGTATCAATATATGGACTAATCATTGGATCCCTACTAGTGTTAATAGGAAGATAGAAACAAACAGAGGACAGTGTATTCTTAGAACAGTTGATGAGCTTATTAATGCTGTCACGAGTGCTTGGGATGAAGATCTGATTACTGAAATTTTCAGTCCTTTTGATGTCCAACAGATTCTAAAGATCCCCCTTAGCCGAAATATGGATACAGATTTCATTGCATGGCACAAAACAAGAAATTATATGTTTACAGTGGGTTCGGCATATCACACAGAATGGGAACACCAATTTGGATCAAAGAAAAGAAGGACATATGGTCAGGCAACGACACAAATTAATCCGGTTTGGAATATCCTCTGGAATTTGAGTATTCCAGCAAAAGTTAAAATTTTCGGATGGAAAGCTTTACATGGACTTGTTCCTGGAATGGGAGTCCTAGCGAATAGGCATATCAAAGTTTCTGCTCAGTGTCCTATTTGTCAGCAAGGGTGCGAGGATATTAAGCACCTTCTATTTACCTGTAGCCGAGCTAAGGAGGTTTGGAGGGCTTTGGGTCTTGATGTTTTCATAAGCAATGCATGCGATATTGATCGTTCCGGCTCAGTTGTATTTGAGGAAATTCCGAGAAACCCGTCAAAGAATTCTCCAGTCCTCGGATTACTTGGTCTGAAAGAAACCATATTGGTTGCAAGATGGTATATATGGTGGCAACATCGAGAAGCGGCAAAAGGGGACAAAAACCTCCGCCAAAATCTTATAAGATGAATGTTGATGCAAGCTTTTTCCTTTCTGGTGATGGCGCGGGGGCGGCTGTGATCCGAAATTCAAAAGGTGAAGCCATTGCGGGTGGCGCCTGGCCAATCTCTAATATTCTTGATGCATCTACAGCTGAAGCTTTGGCTTTAAAGAAGGGGCTAGAACTGCTAGAGAAAATTCAGTGGTCTCCCACCATTGTGGAATCTGATAATCTAGAACTCGTAAACGCATGCAATGGAGAACTGGAGATTTGGACTCTTTATACGCCTGTTATGGTGGATTGTTTTCAAGTAGCTCAGAGAATTGGCAACATCTCTTTCAAGCATTGTCCAAGAGAATCAAATAAGGTGGCTCACAACCTAGCTAGATTAAGCTTTGAACAAAATAGAATTATCATTTGGGATGGTGACCCACCAGACCATGTGCTCGATGATGTAATCGTTGATTTAACTTTATTTTAACTGAAGGCGGCAAGTTTCAGACGTACTCTTTCCCTAACCAGGGTACCGAAAGGGACTGGCAGGGTTTTAATGAGACGGCTTGCTGACCTAATATATGAGGGTTTTAATTTCAAAAGAAAAATCATCAATCGGCTCTGTCAATACCCATGCACTCGGAAGATAAATTGAAATAACTAATGCTCATGCAAGTAGTACTGTAATCTGAAAACTTATTTGTCAGGTACTAAAACCAATATAGCATTCAGAAAGCTCAGGGAAGATTAAATCAAATTCGTTCCGTGTTACAACTTACAACATAAGCCCCACATAATCAGATGATGCATTAATTCACAGGCTGACGCATAGTATTACAAAGAATTGTGAGCAGATCGCTAGCTACGTTACATACACACTGTAATTGTTATGTCGATCATCGATCATGCTGTGCTAGCATGACCTGCATCGAAGATTGCGTTTGCATGCCAGCGTTGGAATACTGATCATGCATGGAGAGGTGCCTCTCCAACTCCAAGCCGCCTGGATAGACAAGGTAATCGTAGATGCTGATGTTTTGATCCTGCAGCTCATACGAGATCGCGCCGGAGGATGATCCTTGACCATATGGTAGCATTCCTGCTGCCGGTGCAGAACCATCGTACCCGTTCATCACGCCAGCTGGGGCTCCTTGATCCGACGCTGCAGGTGTAGCGCTGTATGGTCCGAGGTTCATCGTGTTCCCGCCGAGGAAGTATTGATCTGAGGACGCTGTGCCAGGCCCTGCATACTGCCTAACGTTTGCGCCTGGCAAGAACTCCGAGTCGGGCATGACGAAGTCTTGGGAAGAATCCCTCTGGGGCCAATTGTTCATGGCGTTCACCCACGGGTCCTGGTAGCCTTGATCCGAGTAGGACGTCTCAGCCGGCATTGCACTGCCGCCATCTTCACCATCTACGAGATCCACCCTTGCACTCCGGCTTTGCTCCACGAGAAGATCGACCTGTGCCATCGCTTGCGCGCTGCCGTCGTCGGCCGGCTGCCTCATGCTGCTCTTGCCATGTCCACTGAGCCGGATGCGATACAGCCTCAGCAATGACGAGGCGAGATGGGCGGGGGCCGTGATGGTATACTCGTGCATGACCCACCCCGTGCTGCCTTCCACGCCGGGATGGTGGTAGTTGAGCATATAACTCTTCCAGGTAATCTCCTCCTCCATGCCGACGACGCGCAGCGGCCTGTCGCCGTCGACGCAGACCCCCTGCCCTTCCCAGCAGCCGCCGCCAACCTCGCAGGTACGCTTCTGCCGACGGCTGCCGTTGTCGTGCATCGGTTGCCCGTTGGCGAAGAAGAAGGCCTCGCCCTTGCGCTTGTGCTTGCCGAGGAGCTCCCACGCCGGCGCGCTCAGCGGATCGTCCTCGAGGACCACGCCCTGTAAAGGGAGCTGCTGGCCGAGGATCCGAGGGAGCAGGAAGTATTCGACCAGCTCGTCGTCGTCGGGTTGGAACTTGTAGCCCGGTGAGAGGCCGAGCACGTCGTGCGCCTCCATCATGGTGGGCGACCTAGCTAGGGTTTGGTTGATCGATCGAGTTTCTGTCTTTCTGCTGACGAGAGAAAGGTTGAAGGTGTGGGCTGGAGCAGACGTCTTGGGTAGTATTTATGGAAGCTGGGTAGGACGCAAGGATGGATTCAGTCCATTACGTGAATGGAATCGGAATCCGGATGAGAAACTGGATGGCAAAGTTTTGACGTAATTAACCGACTGATATGCATGAACGACGCACCGTGCACACCTAGCTAGCACGAGAAAAAAAAAGTAAAAAAAAATCAGAATTCTGTTTTTCTGTTAGTGTACATTTTCTAATCGGATTCAAACCAGAATTAGAGAACTTGGCACGCGCGTGGACCGTACGTCAGTCTGTGGATGGATCAAACAGCTGCATCGGTCTAACCACACCGATGAACGGCCAGTCGGCGACAGGTACACTTGCAGTGACGTTCTTCCGAGCCTATAAATCCCGGTGCATCTTCAAGTCCCCGTTGCAAACGTTCTGGTCATCTCTGTAACGTAAGTTAGCAATGCAGACCAAGGCAGTGGTGTCCATCCTCTTCCTCCTCACCGCCGTTGCCCGGTACGGGTCCTCGGCCTCCCAGAGCTACAACGCGATATACAATTTCGGCGACTCCATCTCCGACACCGGCAACCTCTGCACGGGCGGCTGCCCGTCGTGGCTCACCACCGGCCAGCCGCCGTACGGCAACACCTACTTCGGCCACCCGACCGGACGATGCTCCGACGGCCGTGTCTTCGTCGATTTCCTAGGTAAATAGCAACCCTTGCCGAGTTGGTGTGCATGGACATTTCAACTGCCAAGTACGGCCGGGGATCCGCACCCCCTTATCTAAAAGAGTATGTTTCCGTCAGAACTCAAAAATATGTACTATGAATGCTTGTGTATTTGTGCAGCGGAGTTCTTCGGTTTGCCTCTCCTGCCACCGTCCAAAGCCAACGGCACCGACTTGAAGAAAGGCGCGAACATGGCCATCATCGGCGCGACCACCATGAACTTGAACTTCTTCGAGTCTCTCGGCTTGGGTAGCAGCATCTGGAACAACGGTCCCCTGGACACCCAAATACAGTGGTTCGAGCAGCTGATGCCTTCCATCTGCGGCAGCGCCAGCGGTGAGCGCCTCACGCCTTCACCGACTACAAAGCTTGATCAATGATCATGGCACATAAATTTTGAAAAAAATGGGCCTAACTAAATGCATCAGCACTAAACCACGAGCGCTGTGTCTCTAGACTGCAAGAGCTACCTGAACAACTCCCTCTTCATCTTCGGCGAGTTTGGGGGCAACGACTACAACGCCCCGATCTTCGGCGGCAAGGGCTTGGACGAGGTCAACAGCTACGTGCCGCAGATCATCGACAAGATCACAAGCGGCGTAGAGGTATAATTTCCTGAAAACTTAGGAGCATGCAGACAGATACAGTACTCCATTTATGCGAACCTGTGAGTGAACTTACACGCTGAAACACTACAGAGGCTTATCGGGCTGGGTGCGGTGGAGGTGGTGGTGCCGGGCGTGCTGCCGATCGGGTGCTTCCCGCTGTACCTGACGCTGTACGGGAGCTACAACCAGAGCGATTACGACGGGGCCGGCTGCCTCAGGCGCTTCAACGAACTGTCCAGCCACCACAACGAGCTCCTGAAGCAGGGGATATGGGACCTGCAGAGGAAGTACGCCGGCGTCAGGCTCATGTACGGCGACTTCTACTCCCAGGTCACGGACATGGTCCGCTCTCCGGCGAGCTTCGGTACGTATGCATACATGCTTCATCACTCCATTGAAGTAAGCACCGCCATCTGCGATCAGATCGACACGCAGGCGTCAGTGAAGGTGTCCGGTTTGTCGCCTGCCGGGCAATGCTGACGTACGTACGGGAGGGGTATAGCTAGCAGTGTACGTATGTCTCTCTGAAGCTTGTTTGGCTGCACACCTGCGTCCTGCAAGCGTAGAGCAAGACGAAGATGTACACACAAGTCCAGCGTAAAAGAGGCAGAAAACGACATTCCCGATGCTTATAGCTGTAGGGCATTTCCCTCCCTATATGCGCGAAGCAAGCGGCTACCGTGACGTGGCCGGATTTTATCCAAAATGGAGATGAACTAGTAGAAGAGAACGGTCGGCGGTGGAAGGCCGGTCGAACAACAGAACCGGAGGAAGAGCCGACGTAAACGGACAAACATTTGAATCGTGTTAGGTCCGTACCGACCCATGTCCATTGCATCCAACGGCACGACGCATCCCCATTTTTGTTCTTTTGCCGATTTGCAAACATGCTATATTTGAGCCTGAAAGGGGTGGGCGACAAACGTTACCGTAAGTTTTTTTAAAGAACTAACCCCTATAGTAGGGCCAGGCCACAACTAGTCGCCGGCAGCCAGAGCCTACTCCGTGTTATTCGAACCATCGAGGATGACATACTCTGGTGCGGAGTAGAGGTTTGGCGGTGGCGCCGGCACATGCCAGCAGGGAGGGGTGGCCGGTCCCTGGTTCCGCTCCGGGAGTAAGTCATCTGGGTTAATGGTCCACGACCAGTTCTGGCTGTGCAGCCCTGGCGACAGGCCACGCCGTCCTGGTATTACACGCGCAAGTCAGAGGATACTACATGAACATGTCTTCATGGACGGAGGTAGCGGCATCAACATCATCTTCACCGACACACTGCGTGACATGAACCGCGGCTATAAAGCTTTCTGAAGTAGTGACGGGGGAGGCGCGGGATGGAGGTCCACCTCCATGGTCTCCCACCATAGTTGTGGCGCCTGCTGCGCCTCCATGTCCTTCTGCAGCTGTCGGGCGGCCTCCCGGTGCTGGTGGACAGCCTCCTCCCTTAATTATACTAGTTTTTTCGCTCAAAATATGCATTGTCAAGGTTGCTCAAACTGTGATGGTTTTCATCCCAGATGATAGCAAGAGGAAGCTTGCCGACACTTACTCACGGTGCTAGCAAATCTAGGGAGGTGTGGAGTTGCAGGTGGACTTTTATAGCATGACAGCAAGGGAAATTTTTCGATTACGTCGTGTAGGGATTTAAGCAGAATTTTCTAAAATCTCAGTGCTAGTTTATTCGGAGATTTCCAAGGTAACTTTGGTGTCAAAGCATCTCATCAAAATTCAACCTCTATAGTTCATTCAGGAATTTCTAGTTTAAATTTAAATCCCAAATTTTAAATTCTTATTTCCAAATAAATTAGATGCGAGATTTTGGTAAGATCCGATAGATCGTATCGGTTGGGACCAAACTTAATTTAAAAATAGGTCTAAAGTTCTTATTATTTTCTCTCGAACAGGCTTCTGGCCCGTTTAATATATAAAGCCATACGGATGAATGCTACAAGCCTACAAGGTAGTGAGAAAACGATCTTACAAAGAAGATCCCGGAATAACCGGACAACAGAAGTCACATGGAAACACAACCACAAAACGGAATTTGTAAAAACTAAATGCCTAAACACCACTACAGATGCCCTTAGCCACCTGAGCTCCACGACATCGCCCCAAGAGGGTAACGACGCAAAGCGTCGCAGCTGTCAAGTAGAGAAAACTAGGTTTACACCTAGAACTCTGTCACGAGAACGAGCACATGATAGCGGCACCCGCGGGCTTCCCCGTCACTGCATGACACGAAGAGGACCCAAGGCCCCAAGGGTGTGTGCGAGAGTAGCCATTCAGCTCCAGAACTAGACGGTTAGGTCATGTGCGAGCCACCCGCCACTGCTCCCATGCATCATCACCCACACGACTGAAGAACGCAGCGACCATTCGACCACCGCTGTTATGATGCTCCAGAAATTCTTTCTATTTTGAACCAATTTTGACGTCGTTTCTTCACCAATGGTACTTTATGATTCATGTTTCAAAGTGATCACCGGGACTCAAATACGGCCTCAACGTTTGTTGTGGGGCGAGCGGAGAAGGGTCCTATAACTACAACAACAAGGCAAGGTGTGGCATGTCCGGCTCAAGCTCCTGCACAAATCCCGAGGACTACTTGTTCTGGGACGGCATCCACTTGACCGAGGCTGCCTACCGTCCGATAGCGTATGGCTGGCTCATCGGGCCGTACTGCACCCCTGCCATTCTGCTTTGACTACATACGTTGGCCAATAAATAATGTTATATTGCTCGGGGATGTTATCAAGAAAATATTAGTGGGGGTAATACTTCTGATGGAACTAGGGGTTTCATTTGCAGTCCAAATACATGCTTTCATTGTGATAGTAGGACATATGGATATCAATCCGTGCAAACGTTTAATTAGATTTGCTTAACTTGGAAGTGCACCTCATGGTTTTGTACCACAATCTTGGATCAGTTCTATTTTATTTCTACAAAGGAAAGTTCAACAACAGAATACCAAATTAGCAATACTCTCCTTCGTAGAATAGCCTCGGAGCGCCCCGCGTCTCCTCCCCAGACCTAACCCTAGCCACCGCCGCCGGAGGCCGGTCAGCGCCGCCGCCGCCTCCTCCTTCCCCCTCCCTCCTCCCTCTTCCTCTCGGCCCTCTCGCCCCCCCGAGGGCGACGGGGCCGCACACTCCTCCCGCGGCCACAAGCTCCTCCACCGTCTCCACCCGTCGCCGCCGCCGGCAGGGGTCGTCGGGCTGCGTGCCGGGCGACGCCTGCGGCGGCGGCTTTCCTTTCCCCGCGTCTTGGAGGGCCGGTCGGGGTCGCACCCTCCCTGGCGGCGGTGCTCCTCGGAAGCTCCTGGTCCGGCGCGGCCGGGGGGGAGGGGGGGTGGCGGGGTCGTTCTCTGCGGCGTCGCGCCTCGGCTGCGGATCGACGGCGGCCGTCGTGCCCTGGCCTGGGCAGCTCGGGCCCCAGATGGGCTTGGGCGGGCCGGGTGCGCTTCTGCGGCTGGGTTGTGACCTGAAGGTGGAGGCGATGACATTGCGGGTGCGGGGACGACGCGTTGCGACCTGCGTGTTGCAGCAGGGCGGCGGGAGCTTTACCGGGCCAGGTGGGCCTAGTTTTGCTCCGGCAGCTTTGTCTGGTCGACTACCGCCTCACGGTGGTGGAGATTGCTCTCTCCAGTGGGCGTGCGACGCTGTTGTCCCTCGCTCCAGCGAAGTTGTCTGCTTCAGCTTGCAGACCGCTATCCAGAGCTCTTGAAGAGGCGACGAGGATGACGACAAGATCGTGGTAGCGCGTGCTGGTGGGCGGAGAAGCTGATGGTGGTGCTCCGGTTGTGTCCCGGTGTTTTGGTGACTCGGGCTCGGGAGAAATCTCGGTTGACTCAGTTTGACACCGACGCGGTGCCGCCTTTGGGTGGCGCCATTCCTCGTTGGAGGGTGTCGCTGGTAGGAGAAATCCATGTTGACTCAGTTTGACACCGACGTGGTGCCGCCTTCGGGTAGCGCCATTCCTTGTTGGAGGACGTCGGGGGTAGCACGGATTCACCATACATCGAGTGCAGGGGGAAACCCTAGGACCAGCTGGTCCTAGTAGCTGCGCCGTGTCGACGGTGCCCCTCTGGGAGATGCTACTTGGTATTGGACACATTGGAGCGATTGGAGCGTGGTGGAAACTTTAGAGGGCGCAGCGGTGACGGGTCATCTTCGCTTCGTCGATTCGCCTTGTTCTTCGTTTCTTACTGTTTTGGTCTTTGTGTTTGTTGTTGCCCCAGCCTGTGTGGTGTGTGGTGTTGTTTGTGTGTGCGGTTGCTCTCGGTTGTATGTTGGTTGTTTGCTTTATTTATAAAGCGGGGCGAAAGCCTATTTCGAGACAAAGGAAAGTTCTCCAAAAATTAGAGATAAACAAAAAATGTCTATAAATTTTTTAACTAAATAAAATGGTCCCCATAAGTGTGATTTAGTGAGAAGCACAACAACCAAAAAAATGATTTTTCATTGTCACTAAATCACTGAAAGATATTTTGTTGGTATACATAAGAATTAGAGAGAATAATATTCTAGTGAACTTCTGCCCGGTAAATCAAAATGTTAGTCCAACTTATAGTAGGACTTCCATCTACTGTACCCTGCTCATCCTATGGACTTCTTCCACTTTTTTTTTTGAAATTTACCGCGACTTTATTGAATGATAACAAGATCGTTTTGAATTACAGGACTGATAAAAACTGGTATATCATCGAACCAAGCTTCTCCCGAGCCTTGTAGAGCACCTCGGCGAGCCAACTCGTGGGCAACTTGGTTGGCCTCCCGCGGACAGTGTTGTAAAGCCGCTCTGCCTAGAATCATCAACAATTCTCGGCAATCATCGCTAATCACTGCTCCAGTACCTCTGTAGTCGTTTGGGTTAACTAGAACTTCCACCACCTCCATAGAGTGCGATTCAACAACAATGGACCTACAACCAAGGCCCTCAGCTAAACGCAAACCTGACAATAGTGCCAAAGCCTCCATCGTCGAAACATCGATTGCATGAGGCCTATAATCACAAGATGCAGCAATAAACTGCCCGCCAGAATCCCGGATGATCGCACCCATAGCACCATCTCCTCTTTCTGGTGAATATGCCGCATCAACATTAAGTTTCAAGATTCCACTTGCTGGTCTAACCCATCCGTTACGCCTCAGAGTAGAATGAGGTCCCTTATTTTTCACATTATTGGCAACAATACCTCTAATCCTCAGCGCTGCTCTTCCCAGATTGGGTACAGATTCATTGTGTTTGATTTGTCTCCTCATCCACCATAAATACCAACCTGAAACTAGAATGGTTTCAACCTCATCTTTTGCTTCAGTACTTTCCGAACACAACATCTCCTCTAGGACTGATGAACCAGCCCTATCAGCCTGGAGAGCTCTGTTGATACGTCCCTGGAGGCCAAGTTCTGTCCATAGTTCTGTTGCTCTCTCACATCTGAACAACATATGTTTAAGGTCTTCTGGATTAACCTTGCACACCGGACAATTGACTGCATTGCCAATATGTTTATTTGCTAGTTCACAAAGGCAAGGCACTATACCATGCAACACACCCCAATTAAAAATCTGTACCTTGCGTGGTACCTTTGCACTCCAGATTTTCTTCCAAACCTCATGCGGTGATGATCTAGCAGCTCCATCACCTCAATTAATCTTCTGCTATACATTGCCTTCCACTCCTCATGGTAAGCAGATCTCACCGAAAAACAACCTGATCTATTTAGGTGCCATGCAATAAAGTCAGGTTGTCCATGACTAGGCAGCGGTATTTGTAAAATCCGCTCCACATCAATCGACCAGAAATTGTCCCGAAGCAGTTCTTCATCCCAACACTCCATGACTGGGTCAATTAGGTCTTGGACTGTCGACAAGATACATGCTCCTCTTGGTGTCATAACCTGGCGGTTTGGGCTAGAGGGAACCCATTGGTCAGTCCAAATATTGATGGTTGTGCCATCTCCCACCCTCCAAATACTACCATGCTTGAAGGTTTTCAATCCTGACATGATGCTCTGCCAGGTAAAAGATGACCCCTTCTTTAGCACAACGTTTAGCAAGTCTCCATCCGGATAGTACTTAGCTCTTAGTACCTGTGCACACAAGGAATCTGGTTCGCTCAACAATCTCCAACATTGTTTAGCTAGCATGGCTTGGTTAAAGCTATGTAAATCTCGGAACCCCATGCCACCATCTTGCTTGGGTACTTGAAAGTGCATGGTTGCCCCCATGCGTGGTTTTGGTAATTAATGACAATCCTTATGGACTAATGTTTACATTGGGATATTCTTATAGATCTTGTCCATGGGAAAATATAGGAGTTCATGTGTTGGACTCTTCAAGATGACATAATGACCAATGCTCTATTCAAGGGTTAATATGAAGAATGGTCATGTATAGAGTTGAGCTCATCGCAAGTATGGCTTGGAATAGAAGATTGAATGAACAATCATGTTTACCCCCAAGCCATCTTACATATCAAGAGAAGAAGATGAAGTGCAAGTTCAATATGATGCATCTCGGAAGATATCTTTTGATTGAAGCTTGCAAAGAAGACATGAAGACGAAGCTTAGCGAGGCCCTCCCATAATGGAGTATGGGGGAGCATTTGGAGAAGTCCTCATTAAGCATGTGCTAGCAAGCACAATCAAGAAAGGTGTTTCAACTTGAGAGAGTCAAGATCGTCATCATCCCTCCCATAATGGAGTATGGGGGAGCATTTGGAGAAGTCCTCATTAAGCATGTGCTAGCAAGCACAATCAAGAAAGGTGTTTCAACTTGAGAGAGTCAAGATCGTCATCATCGAGCTCAGGTGGAATGCGCAAGGCAAAGGTATGATCTTGATAGGTTTTCTATTTTACCGGTCTCATGGTGTTAGTGGGAGACCGGGTTTTAGGATAGATGGCGTACTATCAAGAGGGGCTCTCGAGTGAGTAACTTGATCGCATCTTTGTGGAGAGCTCAAACCTTTGGATACTTGCCATTTCATCTTTCTTGGTTCTTACTTGGTTTTTCTCCTTGTTGTGTTTTGGTGCTTGTTGTGATCTTCACGACAAGCCCAAGTTCACCGAAAACGAATTTCATATGGAAAACTTGTTGCGTTTTCGGTTTTGGAGGTTTGCCGATCATTCCTTTTTAGAGAGGTTTTAACCTCCTCCATTTGGTTTTATCTTCCATTGTTGGACTATGAGGTTTATCTGCATGATCTTGTAAAGCTCTTCGTTGTGATTCCAATGAGCCAAAAATCATCGAAAACGGAGTCCGGATGGAAAAGATATTGACGTTTTCGTTATCGGTTTTGCTGCAGTTTTTCCTAGGCCGGAGTCTCCGGTCCTAGACCGGAGTTTCCGGTCTATGCAGGACCGGAGTCTCCGGACTCAACGTTTTTCTCCAAACGTTGTTCAGCCCCTGGTGGGGGGCGGAGTTTCCGGCCCTAGAGGCCGGAGTTTCCGCCCCTGGATGAACTTTCTGGCCCAGGGCACCAGAGAGTTTGCCCAAGCCTCGGCGGTGTTGACAGTGTTCAGCCCCTGGTGGGGGCCGGAGTTTCCGGTCCCAGTAGGCCGGAGTTTCCGGCCCTAGTGACCGGAAACTCCGGTGTGAAGTTTTCCTGCAACGGCTCTTTTTCGTGGGACCTATAAAAAGGCCCCTTCTTCCCCAGAGAGAGCAACTCTTCCAAGCACAAATTTCCCCCCCCCCCCTCTCTCTCCTCCATTGTTGACCTTGGAAAGCTTGCCCCTCTCTCATTTCCTCCCATGATTCTTGCATATCTTTGAGGGATTTGAGAGAGGAGATCTAGATCTACATTTGCACCAATCCATCTCTCCTCTAAGTGAGGGGAACCTAGTAGATCTTGATCTTGGAGTTCTTGGTGCATCTCCTCTTTGTTCTTCCTCTCTTATTCCCACATAAGCATTGGTTGCTTTGTTGGAATTCGAGAGTGAAGGATTTGAGCACTTGTGCTCTTGCCTTTTGCATTTGGTGCATCGGTTTGCTCTCCACGAGGATTCGTGGAAGTTGAAAGTTTGTGAGCTTGTTACTCTTGGGTCCTTGGACCCTAGACGCCTTTGTGGTGGTTGGACCCTTGTGTGGTCACTTGAAGCCGTTCGGGAGCCCCCAATCCCATTGTGGATTGTGCCCCGGATTGTTGTTGGAAGCCGTTCGGGAGCCCCCAATCCCATTGTGGGTTGTGCCCCGGATTGTTGTTGAAAGGCTCCGGATTCCGCCTCGAAGGAATTCCGATAGTGGAAGGTGAACCAAGCCTTTGTGGTGCGGTTCATCGGAGAAGAAGGTGAAACCTTTTTGGTTGTTGAACCGTTGTGTCGGTTCACACCTCTCCAACGAGACGTACTCCCTTAACAAGGAGGAACTCGGGAATACATCCTCGTCTCCGCGTGCCTCGATTATTTCTATACCCGAGCTTTTACTTATGCACTTTACATTGTGATAGCCTTCATGTTTGAAGTATTCTATATTGCTATCACCTTGTTGTTTGTCTTGCTTAGCATAAGTTGTTGGTGCACATAGGTGAGCCTAGTTTATTTAGGTTGTCGGCTTGTTAATTTAAACACCTAGTTTTATTCCGCAATTAATAAGCCTAAACCGGAAAAGTTTTAAACCGCCTATTCACCCCCCCCCCCTCTAGGCGACATCATTGTCCTTTCAATTGGTATCAGAGCCTGGGCTCTCTTTTTGGGCTTTACCGCCTAGAGAGTAAAAGATGTCGTTTAGGGAATTAGTGCACGATCCCACTTTTATATTTGATGGCACAAATTTTGATGTGTGGAAAATTCGCATGCTTAATCTATTTAGGGCCATGGGTCCAAATTATGTTAAGAGGATTGTAGATGTGTGTTTATCTCCTCCAAAGGATTCTCATGAATTATCTTTAGAGGATGAGATAAACTCTCATCTCGAGACTCAAGTTACTAATGGTCTTATGTGTGTTTTGACCGATGTAGTTCTTGCTTCAATCATGCCTTTTCGAAATGCACATGAGCTTTGGACCAAGCTTCAAGATATATATGAAGTGTCCAAAATTATTGAGGATGATTTTTCTTCCTCCACCTCCGGCCGTGATGAGTTCACAACTTCTTCCACTTCATCAACATGTGATTTGTCACACGGTAACGATATGGTGAGTGGCGATAGAAATTGCATTGGTGATGGTGAACTTACTATTGATTATACCTATTCTCTATCACATTGCAATCTTCTATCTTTGAACTTAAAATCTTCTAGCACTCCAAATGTCATACATGCTAGAGTTGATTGTCCTTGCATATCAAGTAATAGTTGCTTTACTAAATATAATGATGATATGCTCTCTATGTCTTGTTGTGTTGAAAATTACTCTTCCATATCCTCTAGTATTTGCATGACTAACAATGTAGAGGAATCCCAACAATTGTTGGAACAAGACATGGACCTCAATGGAGCTTCAAGTATTTCTTCATCCTCCTCACCCATTAATCATGTTTGCCTTATGGCTAAGGATTCCGAGGTATCTCCCACCTCGAATCCAAATTGTGATGATGTGGATGAGGATTCTCATGAAGAAGGTTTTGACTTTGAATCCTTAACCAAGATGGGTGAGATGGTACTTGGTGTTCTCCCCAAAGGTAGTAAAGCTATCCCTCCTCTTTGTGAAATCATTGATTATGTTACTAAGAGTAGGGAATTCATTGAGGATTTGGAAAGTCAATTTGACGAGAAATGTCAAATTGAGAGAGATGACTCTATCACCATAGCTTCTTTGAAAGCTTCTCTTGAAGAGGAAGACGAGCTTAGGGTTTCTCTTGAAGAGAAACTTGAATCCCTTGATGAGTCTAATGATCTTATTATTGCTAAAATCATTAAGGAAAGAGATCATGCCCTTGCTAAGTATAAAGTGCTTAAAATTGAAAAATTTGAATTTGGTGTTGGCAATGCTAGACTAAATGAGGACATAGAGAGACTTGACAAAGCTCACAAGGATTTAGAAAGTGAACATTCTCTCCTTATCAAGTCTCATGATCAACTCCAAACTCAACAATCTAAGAATGACAAGCTTGTCAAATTGTCTTCTTCCATCTCTAATATTAATGATGCTTGTGCTACTAACTCCACTTCTTGTGAAGCATCTATTTTGAAGGAGAATGTTGAGCTAAGGGCTCAACTTGAGTTGCTATCTAGTAAGTATGGGAAATTGGAAGAAAGTCATGAAAAGCTTTCTAGCTCTAGTGATGATCTTCTAGCATCCCATGCTAGGCTAAAGTTAGCTCATGAGGCTATTATGTCAAAGGTAACATCTTGTGAGTCTCATGTGGACAATGGCACAATTTCTACTCTTAATGCTATATTGCCAAATGCTAGTCCTAGTGATTCATCAACTCATAATGTTGCTACATCCTGTGATGAATTACTTTCCATGCCTTGTTGCTCTAACAATGAAGCCTCTACTTCCTCTAGTTTTTGTGATGATACTAACCATGTAGAGGAATTAAATGAGCTCAAGGCCCTAGTCACTTATTTGAAGAAAGACTTGGAAAAGCGTCATGTTGGGGATTCTACACTTGACAATATGTTGAGTGTTCAAAGACGCCCCAATGACAAGAGTGGACTTGGATTCAACTCCAATATCAAGAACAAGTCCAAGCTTAACAAGAAGAACAAGGGCCAAGAACAAGTCAATGATTCGGCCAAGACTGTTTGCTTCAAGTGCAAAGTTGAAGGGCACCATGTTAGATCTTGCCCTTTGAAGAAGAAGGCTCTTAGTGAGAAGCAACAAGGGAAGAAGACTCAAGTTCAAACTCAAGCTCCTCAAGTTGAAGAACGGTCTCTTCCCAAGAAGAATCAAGCTACCCCTCCTCAAGTCAAGACTCCAACTAAGAAGAGAGGAGGAAGTAGATGTTGCTACCTATGCCGTGAGAAGGGTCACCTTGCTTCTTCATGCACAAATGGTACCTTATCCAACCCCATTATAGTTGATGATGTTTATTCTCTTCGGAAGGATAAGGTTGGCAATGTGTTTGCCAAATTTTTTGGTACTCAAAGTGGTGTCAAGAAAAGAACCATTTGGGTTGTCAAACCTATTGTGACTAACCTCTTAGGACCCAACTTCATTGGGGACCAACAAGCTAAAACTTGATCAATAGGTGTTGTTGGAGGACATTGGAGACTTGGCTACACTATGAAGAATTAAGGGATCTTCATCAATTATATTCTCTCAAGTCAAGTCATATGGATTATATTGTTCTATCTCATATCCAATGTTCCTCCTTGCGGTAACTTTTATTTAAGTCATATATACATTGAAAGTTGCTTGCACCCTTGGATGTGTTAGGTTTAGTACCTTGCTAGAGTTTGTATGTGTTGTGCTCTCTACTTACTTATCTTGAGAAACCAAGTATGTGTACTTTGGTTTGCACACCATCTACTTGTTTTGATCCCTATTGCTTTTATTTGCTATCTTATCTTGTTGGCTCTCTTTGAGAGATAAATGGACTATCCATTTTTGGAGAGTGATATGCTTCGTGCACTTTATAATCCTAAAAATGTGTGTACATGAGGAATACCACTTAGTGTTGATATATCAATATTATCTATTCTTTTTGTGGTATGTCATGCTCATGAGAAATTCAAATTATATAATGTCCATTAATTTCTCTAGTTGTTTTTGTTTGCCACATGTGTTAAAATAAATGGATTATCACATTATGGGGGAGTAATAAGCTATGTGCATATTACAAGCCTAGAAAATGTGAAAATGTGAGGTTTTGCCACCTAGCATTGATATTGCTAATTATCTTGTTCCTATGTGGCATGTTGCTCAAACAAGTTCCCATTTACTTAAATGCTCTTTGTCTCTCACTCTTTTGGATATTGTTTGTGAAGGATGTTCTTGATATGGCTTTCCCTAAATATGTTCTCATATATCTTTTTGGGAAGCCAATTGATTCAAGCTACTCCTTGGAGTTGCTTTGCATTATCACATGATTTGTGAATCTATCAAGAATATCTATCTAAGCATGGCTTTTAATTCCTATACTTTGCCACATGCTTATGTTTTGTGAATATGGTCTTGAATATATCTTTGCAATCCACGCCCGAGAAATATCTCCATACATTACTTGTCGTGACAAGTGATAATCATAATTTGTGGTATATATATTGATCATATTCACTTTGACTCTTGCTTTGAATTGCCTTATTTGATTGCCAAGAATTTAGTTTGATCTAACTTTCTTTTGTCTTCCTTGTATCTTTTGGATCCTTTATTGCTCTACTTGAAATTTGTTTTGTGCTTTCTTGAGTTGGGACTTGCAATGAACCAATTCTTGTGCATTGACCTTCAAGAGTCATACTTCTTAATAATGCACTATTCTTTGGGAAGCTATCCTACTTTGAGTAAAACACCGTTCTTTAAATTGGTATTGCAATTTATTGCCTTTCTTGAACATGACTAGTGTTTGAATATATATATATGAAGAGTGATGATCTCATTTGTGTGCATTTTGTATTCAAATGCAAAATCATAAATAATGTACACATCTTGGGGAGCAATCCTATATGCTTTAGAACATTAGTTGTCTTCATATGATATTTGATCCCGATGACATGTCTCCTTGGAAGACAAACATTTTTCGTCTTCGTACTTTGTGCCATCATGAAAAGTGTAGAGGTTTTGGTTTATTCCTTGATGATATGTTCATCAATTGGTTTCTTGATTTCATTAGCATCTTTTCAAAGTGGTATCTTCACTCATGTGTTGATTTGGGTATTTGATATAATGTGGACAATTTGTTTTATTGTCACACTTCTGTGTGCCTTGTTGGTTTACTTGGTGTTTTGTCTAAATTATATCTCGTTTGGTTCTTGAAAGTCATGTGCATGCATTTTTATTATATGTATATCTTATGGCATGCTTACTTTCGTTGATCCAATATATAGGATAAACTCCATCAAATCCTATATGGCTAAGATGTGCATGAAATTCAATTTCACATTAATATGCACATATTTATGTGGAGTTTGTCCTATGTATTGCAGTTGCTCTAACTACTTTGGACTCAATGAGTTTGGGTACCTTTTTGTACTTGAATTTGTTTTAGGTATATTGGAGATGCATTGGAAGCTTGTCTCATCTAAAAGGAATGTGTTGTCACCATGTGCTTATTGGAGCCAAGCTTGGATGATCATGAGCTCTTATCTTCTATATCACCAATGCTATCTCGGTAACAAGTATCTACCTCATGCATACTTTTCTAGCTTTCAACCTTGTGTAGGTTGATTTCATGGCATGAATCTCTTTGGTTGCAATTCTTTTGATTCTTGTAAAACGTCTTTATTGCAAATGTGAGTAAGCCGGGATGATTACATATCAAGGGAGGAATATATATAATCATTTTCATGATTCACCAATCCCAAATATGTTAATCTAGCACTTTCTAATCTATGTCTCGTATATGTAATATTGATGTGTTTCAAAATCATTTGCCTTTTGTGAGACTTGTTATCCTACTCGGAGCATCCCGTTTATCACCTTATCCCTTGTGGATACGTTTGATGCTATGATGAGTGTGTGTTTGAAGTTCATCTATATCCCTTTAAGATAAAAGTGAGCTTTGTGCTATGCTTTTAAGCAAATATCTTATTGGTGTATTTATGACTTCCTCTTGGATATCATGACCTCTACCTTTGTATCTATCTTGTGTGTACATGTTTATTTGTAGACCCATACTTAGTGATTCGTGTCTACTTAGAAACTTATACACATGAAAATAGTACATATTTATTTGGTATTCCAATTCCTTAGTGGCCACCTCTTATTGCTTTTGTTTCTTTGGTGGTTTCTAATTAAAGGCACAAGCTTTATTTTCATGTGTTATGCTTGTTGAGTTTTAATAAGCCTGTGGAGCTACTTGCTATATCTCCTTTGGTGTGTGAGTATGGGTAAGACATCATATGCACCATGTGGAACTCCTTTTGAAAGACTATGTTGATGTGTTTGCTCATCCTTGTATTAGTCTCCTAAAATGTCTTTATATCTCACACCCATCCTTTTATTTGCCGCTCCTTGCTCATGTTGCAAAACATTTTATTTGTTGCAAATTGTTTTGTTTCTTTTCTCACTTATATTCTCTTGCATGTGCTTGTGTTCGATTTTATCTAGGAGGGAGTGAGGATTCCATGTTGTGCACACTATATTGAAATACAAATCCTATTTGTGCACGTACCTTGGGGAGTTACCTCATGATATTTAGAACACTTTTTGGATCCTTTTGATTGATTGCATCTTTCGTTGAAGTATCTTTCTATTTGATATTCTCTTGCAATCTTTGGATGCTCAATATAGTTTGATCTCCCTCCATCTATTCTTCATTGGATATGTGCATTTGATTTCACTCACATTATGAGAAATGCACACTTTATGGGGGAGCTCTTATTATATTAGCCTTCTTACTTTTCACCCATTTCGGCAATCAATGCCAATGGGGGAGAAATTTAGAGGGTTTAAGGGAATATGGGTTTGTTCTCTTGCGGTTATCTTGCATCCTTGCTCTTTGTGTTGCATGGCTGCTTAAATTCATTATATAAACCCTCGTAAAAGGGATTGTCATCAATTACCAAAATGGGGGAGATTGAAAGTGCATGGTTGCCCCCATGCGTGGTTTTGGTAATTAATGACAATCCTTATGGACTAATGTTTACATTGAGATATTCTTATAGATCTTGTCCATGGGAAAATATAGGAGTTCATGTGTTGGACTCTTCAAGATGACATAATGACCAATGCTCTATTCAAGGGTTAATATGAAGAATGGTCATGTATAGAGTTGAGCTCATCGCAAGTATGGCTTGGAATAGAAGATTGAATGAACAATCATGTTTACCCCCAAGCCATCTTACATATCAAGAGAAGAAGATAAAGTGCAAGTTCAATATGATGCATCTCAGAAGATATCTTTTGATTGAAGCTTGCAAAGAAGACATGAAGACGAAGCTTAGCGAGGCCCTCCCATAATGGAGTATGGGGGAGCATTTGGAGAAGTCCTCATTAAGCATGTGCTAGCAAGCACAATCAAGAAAGGTGTTTCAACTTGAGAGAGTCAAGATCGTCATCATCCCTCCCATAATGGAGTATGGGGGAGCATTTGGAGAAGTCCTCATTAAGCATGTGCTAGCAAGCACAATCAAGAAAGGTGTTTCAACTTGAGAGAGTCAAGATCGTCATCATCGAGCTCAGGTGGAATGCGCAAGGCAAAGGTATGATCTTGATAGGTTTTCTATTTTACCGGTCTCATGGTGTTAGTGGGAGACCGGATTTTAGGATAGATGGCGTACTATCAAGAGGGGCTCTCGAGTGAGTAACTTGATCGCATCTTTGTGGAGAGCTCAAACCTTTGCATACTTGCCATTTCATCTTTCTTGGTTCTTACTTGGTTTTTCTCCTTGTTGGGTTTTGGTGCTTGTTGTGATCTTCACGACAAGCCCAAGTTCACCGAAAACGAATTTCATATGGAAAACTTGTTGCGTTTTCGGTTTTGGAGGTTTGCCGATCATTCCTTTTTAGAGAGGTTTTAACCTCCTCCATTTGGTTTTATCTTCCATTGTTGGACTATGAGGTTTATCTGCATGATCTTGTAAAGCTCTTCGTTGTGATTCCAACGAGCCAAAAATCATCGAAAACGGAGTCCGGATGGAAAAGATATTGACGTTTTCGTTATCGGTTTTGCTGCAGTTTTTCCTAGGCTGGAGTCTCCGGTCCTAGACCGGAGTTTCCGGTCTGTGCAGGACCGGAGTCTCCGGACTCAACGTTTTTCTCCAAACATTGTTCAGCCCCTGGTGGGGGGCGGAGTTTCCGGCCCTAGAGGCCGGAGTTTCCGCCCCTGGATGAACTTTCTGGCCCAGGGCACCAGAGAGTTTGCCCAAGCCTCGGCGGTGTTGACAGTGTTCAGCCCCTGGTGGGGGCCGGAGTTTCCGGTCCCAGTAGGCCGGAGTTTCCGGCCCTAGTGACCGGAAACTCCGGTGTGAAGTTTTCCTGCAACGGTTCTTTTTCGTGGGACCTATAAAAAGGCCCCTTCTTCCCCAGAGAGAGCAGCTCTTCCAAGCACGAATTTTCCCCCTCTCTCTCCTCCATTGTTGACCTTGGAAAGCTTGCCCCTCTCTCATTTCCTCCCATGATTCTTGCATATCTTTGAGAGATTTGAGAGAGGAGATCTAGATCTACATTTGCACCAATCCATCTCTCCTCTAAGTGAGGGGAACCTAGTAGATCTTGATCTTGGAGTTCTTGGTGCATCTCCTCTTTGTTCTTCCTCTCTTATTCCCCCATAAGCATTGGTTGCTTTGTTGGAATTCGAGAGTGAAGGATTTGAGCACTTGTGCTCTTGCCTTTTGCATTTGGTGCATCGGTTTGCTCTCCACGAGGATTCATGGAAGTTGAAAGTTTGTGAGCTTGTTACTCTTGGGTCCTTGGACCCTAGACGCCTTTGTGGTGGTTGGACCCTTGTGTGGTCACTTGAAGCCGTTCGGGAGCCCCCAATCCCATTGTGGATTGTGCCCCGGATTGTTGTTGGAAGCCGTTCGGGAGCCCCCAATCCCATTGTGGGTTGTGCCCCGGATTGTTGTTGAAAGGCTCCGGATTCCGCCTCGAAGGAATTCCGATAGTGGAAGGTGAACCAAGCCTTTGTGGTGCGGTTCATCGGAGAAGAAGGTGAAACCTTTTTGGTTGTTGAACCGTTGTGTCGGTTCACACCTCTCCAACGAGACGTACTCCCTTAACAAGGAGGAACTCAGGAATACATCCTCGTCTCCGCGTGCCTCGGTTATTTCTATACCCGAGCTTTTACTTATGCACTTTACATTGTGATAGCCTTCGTGCTTGAAGTATTCTATATTGCTATCACCTTGTTGTTTGTCTTGCTTAGCATAAGTTGTTGGTGCACATAGGTGAGCCTAGTTTATTTAGGTTGTCGGCTTGTTAATTTAAACACCTAGTTTTATTCCGCAATTAATAAGCCTAAACCGGAAAAGTTTTAAACCGCCTATTCACCCCCCCCCTCTAGGCGACATCATTGTCCTTTCAGTACTGTCATTTTCCACCATGCCATCCAATGTATTTTCCTGTTTTGCTCTGTACCTCCCCACCAGAACCGAGCAATTGCATTGTTTATCTCTTTGCAAATTTGCTTCGGTAAATTAAACACAGACATTGCATAAACTGAAATGGACTGAGCACATGCCTTAAGTAGTATTTCCTTTCCTCCCATAGATAAGAGTTTCTCATTCCATCCATTGATCATCTTGTTTACTCTATCAATAAGATGCTGGAAAGAGTCACTTCGGTCTGCACCCACTAATGCAGGTAAGCCCAAGTACTTGTCCGACAGGGATTCTGCTACAATGTTCAATTGTAAACATATTTCTGCCCTGACCTCCACACTAGTGTTTGGACTGAAGAAAACACTAGATTTTGCCTCACTTACAAGCTGCCCCGAGCTTGCACAATAAAGATCTAGAACATTACGAAGAGCGGTAGCGTTAGACACATCAGCTTTCATCAGTATCAGGGAATCGTCGGCAAAGAGCAAATGAGAAATCGACGGTGCACTACGGCACACCCTGACACCTTGAATACCACCAGACATCTCCTCATGTTCCAGCAAACTTGATAGGCCCTCACTGCATAACAAAAATAGGTATGGAGATAAGGGATCACCTTGTCGAATTCCTCTTGTGGGAGTAAAACAATCAGTCTCGTCTGAATTAAACCAGATCCTGTAGTTCACACTGGTTACACAAGCCATGATCATATTTACCCAAGCTTGAGAGAACCCAAGCTTCAGCATCATATCATGTAAAAAACCCCATTCAACTCGATCGTAAGCCTTGTTCATATCCAATTTGACAGCACAAAGCCCCGATTTTCCTTGTTTCTTCTTCTTGATTGTATGGAAGCATTCATAAGCAATCAATACATTATCTGTAATCAGCCTACCTGGGACAAACACACTCTGGGTAGGTGATATAATTTCAGGTAAAATTTCCTTCAATCTCTTTGCCAAAACCTTCGTAATCACCTTGTACATCACATTACATAGGCTAATTGGACGGAATTGCGTTATCTTTTCAGGGCTTTCAACCTTCGGGACCAGGACAATGGCCGTTTCATTCCACCCTTCAGGTATAACTCCTGTATTTAGTGCTTGCAATGCTTCAATCGTAATCTGATCACCAACAACTGACCAGAACTTCTTAAAGAAGACATCATGCAATCCATCAGTACCTGGTGCTTTAAAATCACCTATACTGAACATAGCAGATTTCACTTCCTCTGTTGTGTACGGTTTCAATAAAGCATCATTCATTGCTTGAGACACACGAGGACTCACCCTGCTCAGTAGCGTGTGATCCGTACCCTGCACTTCAGTCCGGAAGAGGGAGCTGAAGTATTCCTTTATGTGGCTACCGATCTCTTCATTCCCTTCTTTCCAAATTCCATTTTCATCCCGCAGTTTAGTGATCGCGTTCCTTTTTCGACGTGCCTTCGCAAAGTTATGGAAGAACGTCGTATTCCTATCACCATGCAGCAGCCAATTTGCTCTACTTCTCTGCATGTAATGCATCTCCTCTTGTTCCAAAGCTACTTCAATGAGCCTAGTAATCTCAGCTTGCTTCTGATAATTATCAACCCCCATTGGTTCACTTAGTAATTTATCCAATTCCTTTGTCAGGTCCCTTACTTTTTTCCTGGGCGCCTTCAGAACTGAACGATCCCACTCATGAAGTTCAGAGTGGGCCGCTTGTAATTTGGACATAATAGGGGATCGTGGCGGGGCATGTTCCCAAGCAGATGACACAATATCCCCCACCTTGTCCTCTTTTAACCATCTTCCCTCGAAGCGCTTCCTGCCGCTTCGCCGTTCCAAAACCGGCGCATATGTCTCTGTGTCCACCATAATTGGTCGGTGATCAGAGCCTGGCGATGTCAAGTGGTGCACCGCCGAATTTGGGAACAAACTCGACCAACTGGCATTACCAACTGCCCTATCTAGCCGTTCACGCAAGTCTCCTCTTCGCCAAGTGAAGATATCGCCTATATACCCCAGGTCCTGCAAACTGCAATCTGTTAGACAGTCACGGAAAGCCTGCATATACCGTTGGGGTCTGGGGGCACCTCCCTCCTTTTCAGTACTGAACAAAATCTCGTTCATGTCTCCAAGCACCATCCACAGAAGCTGCGATTGATCATGCAAGTCACGTAGCCAGGTCCATGTTCTGTGCTTCTGTCTCCAAACTGATTCACCATACAAACCAGTAAGACGCCAATCCTTACTCGGATCATCGCCCATAACCAACACATCAATATAATTCTTGTGTTGGTATTTCAGACTGAGCCTAACCTGTTGAGTCGAGAACATCAGCAGGCCACCTCCACGTCCATCACTGTTAGCCACAACCATATTCGCGAAGCCCAACTTCAGCTTCAGTCTCTCCCCCGCCGCTCTATCCAGATGAGTCTCCGAGAGAAAGAGAATATCTGGTTTATATTGCCTCTGCTATGGACTTCTTCCACTTAGCAGTTTCCGCAACTTGGCATGCACAAGTTTATTTGTTTTACGTTTTCGCAATACCCGTTTACTTAGCCAATCGTGCCAGACACCGCTTATTCATTTAGGTCAGAAGTAATAGTACACGCACCAAACAACAACGAGAACAAACACGAAGAGTGATTTTTTGGAAAATTGTTCTAAGAAACGGGCCACCTCGTATGTGTTATAAAATACATAGGTACCCCCATCGGACCCAGCCCCCTCCCGCTAAACCCATGTTGCCATCTAGTTTGGCCATCTGAACAAACAAATAAGCAAAATAAAATTTAAAATCATCACAAAACAAATATATATCCACAAGACCAACCCAAAATAAATGGTGTGCTTCTTTAGTTCACACGCAATCAGGTCCGGCTCTACCTCAAGGCACCGCATGAGGCCCAACTGAAATTGGGGCTCATATATTATACACATTCCGTAAAGGGCAGAGGAAAAAAAAAGCCCATCTTTGGCCTATCACACAGCCAGCCTAGGCATTATTGGTCAAGTTATCCATAGGCACTTGAAATTCTAGAGCCGGCTCTGGCTCTGCACGCAATTGGCCGCAATTACAATTTTTCTAGTTTACCGATGAGCTAAAAAATTCACAAACCAGTTTATAGGCTGCCCATATGTTTATCCTAAAAAAAATGGTACGACTAACTAGAGGCCAAACCTTTTTTTTCTTCTCTTTTGAGCCATTCTACTCTAGGAAAAGTCCCTTCCATATAATTTACATGCCAAACTTTCATGACGGCTTCTCTTTGTAAAGGGTCCACGCAGGAACATTAGTTCTCTTTCTAATCTTCCGCTTTTCATATTTCAAATGGTATTCTTTTTCTAAGCACATGCTTCTTTTTAGTTGTCGGTGTATGATGCATTTGCATGGTAGACAATGTAAATAAAAATGAGTACACATGCACACTATGAAGTATAAGAATATTTCTAACGTGAAATACATAAAGTTAGAAATGTAGAAAGTATAGTATGGGCTAGCAAGCCGAAGTAAGTTCAGAAAGAGAAAAAAAAAGCCCTTCAAAGCTCAAGCCTTGACGGCCACATTCACACCATCATAGTCCCAGGATCAGCTGGTTCCCGCTAGTACCCCAACACCAATGGAATTGGAAGCACACCAACCACCGGAGCATGCTGACCGGGCTCGTGATATGACGGTGACATGTGCGATATGCATATTTAGCAACACTAAAAACCTCTCTAAAAAAAGCTAGTTCCCGCTAGATCGGCTCTTTCCTCTTGCTACTTAAGTGTTGAAGCACTACATTAGCTCCCTAAAAATAGTAGTAGTGCATCAGTTCATGAACAAGCAAAGGGGTAGGATTTACGTGTGTGTGATCATAATAGTGTCTGTATGTACGTTTTTATGAGCGTCTGTGTCTGTACTGTGTTTCTCAAAAATAAAAAAAACAAAGGGGACTGACTGGAAAAGTTCTTGACTTCTCCAGCTAATTAACGATCTGGATGGGCCGCCGAATGGAAGCGAGGATGACCCAACATACCTAAACACACTGATCAAGGTTCACGAGATCCTCTTGCTAACCTGCCACGTTCAGTTCACTGGATTTCAAGCCACCTACTATGTTCGTATCAACATACAGGTCGGCCATATCGGAATCTTTCATCAGAAGACGTTTGTTTAAATGACAACTTTTCTGTTCCCGTGCTATTTCTGTCATAGTATCAGTAACTACTGCATGCGGTGTGATGCATCGATGTTTCGTGCAAATTAAAGATTTGGTTACAGGTAACAGGAAACTTGTCCGCTTTGGAGTGGCGGACACATGCAGGAACTGTGGGGGTGTTGCCCAAAAGTTCATTGAGTACTTTTAATCAATTGTCACAAATTTAAACAAAATAGTCTATGTCGAAATGTTTTGGAGGCACATATAGTCCGGCCATACCACATTAAGCGTCAAATGAAAGTTTGGGCCGATCCTCTTCGGCCATCTGGGCCCTTGTTTTCCTCTCCTCTGGATGAGATCACTTCCGTGACCTAGGTTGACGAGTGCAATCGACATCCTATTCGTGATGATCCCGCTGGTCTCGCCCTTGTGTAACAAGATGGAGAACCGTTTATGTGTCGGCATTATGTCTGTGTCGGCATTATGGTTGTGTTGGTGATCTAGGATAGGGATGACGACAAGGAGCTCCCCAAGAACACGCTCGTGCTACCTTGGCTCAATTCGAGCAGCATGTCAGCTACAAATGGATCGACGCGAAGGCCTTGCTGCAGCCTGGGTTGCTACCCCCCTTTCATTCACTCGGTTTCGCCGGTCTTTTTGACTCGTGGGCTGCCCCACGTGAATCTGTGTCATTGTCAACCCATCCAGCACCTCCTTTGGCCCCCGCTTCATCACCTCCTTCCACGGCTCGTCGGCTTACGTCGGTTTCTGCCAAGGTCACGAGAAGGGAGCCACTAAGGACCGGGGAAGAAGAAGGGTTGTGGTAGTGCACTTTGGAAATTGAGGTAAGAGCTGAGGATTTTGGAGGCTCGGGCGACAATGTTGTAGAAGAGGGAGATTTGACGCCCGCTCGTGTCAATGACAGGAGGCCCCGCCCGTCGAAAGGAGTGTCCGTGTGATATTCGGCGCGCGAGAACATCCTCCAAGTTTGGAGGGTCGTCGGGGCCGTAGTACAAAAAAAAATGAAAAAATCGACTCGGCCAAGACATTTGGATGCTGATGTGGGTGTTTTTTTTTTGCCTGAGCCCCATTAAGCTTTTGGAATTGTTTTACGGGTGCCTGTGAAGATGTTCTAAAGAGGGTCAACTCAAATGGGTAATATGTGTGGGTGGTGAATAGTAGGGGTGAAGATGACAGATTAAACAAAACCTCAATTACAAGTTTGCTAGCTAGTTCTAATATGTATCCATCTGAAAGCAACATCAAAGTTCTACGGTCCTATCATGATCCTTTTTTTCCTTTTAGAAAAGAAGTAGAGATTACATTGGTTGGTTGTTTCACCATGAAAAGAAGTAGAGATTACATTGGTTGCAAGACTCCCGCAAGTAAACCGTATAGCGACAAGTCGGTTCTTGCGGTTGCCTTAGCACGTACGGAGTAGCCATCTAAAGTCCTTTGAATCTTCTCCTGAGAGCGACGGAGGGAGCACGTCGGGCTACGAACTACAGTTCCCTTGGGGACCGATTCAATCACCGAGCTTGAGCCTTTCCAAAATTTTCTCGCTGTTTCCTTGTGCTGTTGCATTCACGGCCAGCCAGCCAGTCGCCATTGCAGGCCCGATCAAAAGTTCATTGCACTGAGGAGCTGGAATAATTCGGCCGGATTGGTGTGCTAATGTCACAAGCAAACGAAATATCTCAAATGATTGCCTTCTTTTATCTTGTGTCTCTGGGAAAGTACAGTAGTACATAAGCCGATCATCGTTAATATTAGCTGCGGCGTGCAGATTATTAGTTGTAAATTAAGCGCTCCAAGTACCGAGATCGTGGTGAGAGCTATTGGATCACTCCTCCGCATGTACGGTAAGTGTACATCCATATTGTTACATCCTTTTCGATCTTTTAAGCCATTTGGTACCTAACAAGGGGCCTGCAGGTCGATTGATCGTTGGCAACCACCACACTAATTGAGCGAGCGAGTTAAATTAATTCAGTGATCACGAATATATATAGGTGTGACCGGTTTTAATTTTATACTAGCATGCATCCAAAAACCGTTCTAAGCCGCCGTGAGCTAGCGTGCTAGCTCGTCTCGTCGTGCTCGTTTCTTTTTATGGGAAACGCTGGCTCCTTCTCGCCATCTTCAAATTAAGCGTTTGCTCATTTGCTGCACAGTGCAGAACATGGATATTATTGGTAGGTATGTCTTTTAGTGCAGGCTATACGCAACTGCTGGACTACTGATAGCCATAGATAATACTAGCTGGAGCCTCGCAAAACGCAAATTTGAGATGAAGACAATTGACACCGATGGTTCAGTCTCTCGCATATGTGCTTGTGCTACTTGGCTGGAATCTGTATTTTGTGTGCCGATCGATCGTGCGTGGAGAATCCCCTTTCAATAATCTCCGGCAAGTTGCTCGTTTCTCAAATGTTAAGCCAGCGTAGCAAGATATTCTAGTATGTCAGAAGTTGTTTCTTTTAACAGCTCAAAGTCGTCGATGATAAACAAGTCAAGAATTAATTACCAATCCTCCTTTCATCGATCACCTCTAGCTAGCACGACGCGCTCCCCTTCCTAGTCGTGCCCTCTGCACTCTCTGCAGGCTGCTGAGACGAGGCATAGAATGTTCAGAGAGCTCTCTTGAAGCTTGGGCATCTTGTCTAGAACTACAAGGGGAGAGGTGGTAGACAAGTGGTGGGAGCTGCTGCTGGGCCCGAGGTCAAAGCAGCAAACCGATATCGGAGTTTCCTCCCATGACGACGAACCTACACTTGGGAATTCAGTAGGAAATGGCCAGCTCAAACGGGAGACGTCACTACCGGTGACAGCAACGGCGCAACCAACCATGGGAGAATGGGACCTTCTTCCCCAGCGTACGTGGGCGTACGTGCGTGCGTGCTTCCTTCCATTGGCCGCCGAGCATGTGACACGGAATTTTTCCCTTGGCGGCCAGCTCGCAACAACTTGCGGCGAGCGCAGCCCCCCCGCCGGCTCCGGGTACGGGTAAGGGTTCGGATCGGGCGCCGCTGCTGAAGAATCTTCCGGTTCTAATGGATAAAACTTAGAGTATCTTTGACAGACCTCTTATGACGCGGGGCTTTGAAGTCGTGATAAAGGACGCCGAAAAACGTGTTTTAAGAGCTCGCTCGGGCTACGGCTGAACAGATCCTGCAAGACGGATGAGCGGTAAAACAACCAAAAAAACATACTTCACGATTTAATCACAATTTCGACGGTCGTTCGACAATTAACATAGTTTGAACAACCTAAGGCGACAATTAAAACAGTTTTTCAACGCACGCCCAAAAAGAACATCGTCCAAATGCCCACAACATCATCAGCATCATCAATTTGCACCATTCACATGCAAGTTAAGTTGGAGCGATAACCGGGGTTGCCGGAGTTGGTGGGCGGAGCAATAATCGGGGCGTAGGAGTGGCCCACCTCTTGCGTTTTTGCAATGCCACACTCAACTTGTTCGCCTACATGGGCGTCAACTTCTTCATCACGGTCACGCAAGAACGAAAGCGGAAGCGACCGGAAAGGCAACAGCTTCGGGAGCACCACTCCAGACGATGACGTTTCACCGGCGCTTGCATTTCACTTTGGTTTGGGAGGGGTGGGTGGTTCGACTACACCGACGCGACTTTGATAGTCTCAAGCGACGGCTGGGAGGCATTCATGGCGGTGTTAGAGGGCCATGACGAGGTCTGCTGGAGCGGGGAGAGGGAGAACATCGGCCGCGGAATGAAAGCTGGAAATGTCTGCGCGGAAATATCCCTCCCGCCAAATCTCACGAGGGCACCTTCGGGTCGGCCTCCCAACCTGTGATTGTAATGATTGAGGTGATTTTTTCGCAGCCCTTAATTTTTTTAGAGACTGGAATCGGATGCAGTATCTGTTTCGGGTCAGGTTTTTAGTTATTTTACCTTTCTCCGCTGGATATAATGGGCCAGTATCTGCTCTTACGGTTGCACAACGACGACGAAGACCCGGGCTGGCCATATGCAGTTTCCTCGAGCACGCCGTGCAACCAAAAAAGCACGTGCTCGATCGCCGGCTCTTGTTCGAATCTTGCTGAACGATCGATGCGGCACGTTAGTTACTCCTGACGTGAATGCAGTTTTTTTTCAAATATGACAACGGCATCAGTTTTAGTGGTTGACTCTTAACAATTCTAAAATTAAAAGTCCTGATTTTATGTCACATTATGTGATTAGAAGATTCCATGACTACGATATATGTTACTCATTCCGATCCAAAGTAAACTAAGTGGCGTTTTGTTTTGAACTGGGATCATTCAAAATCAGCGACACTTATTGTGGAACAAGTGGAGTATCATAAATAAAATATCAGATATGTGAGTAATACCTTTAATTATAAAACTTTGGATAGAATGAATACCATGTTGAAGTTCAGGATCAGACGACAACATGCGAACCTGAAGGCATCTCTGACACACTAGTCGGCTCTTCCAAGTGTTTGTGGGCAAGCTCGTCGCCGGAGGGGGACTCTGGGTCTTCTTCCTTGTTCAGATCACTGTGGTACCAATGTCAGTCGCATTAATGACGATGTTTTTTCAACTGCAACAAGAAAAACTGCTCTTGTATAAGTTGAATTTTAGAGTGATCACGCCTCTCCTAAAAAAGTACGGTTCAAATGCAACAATATAGGACGATTTGCTTCTTAATATTAGTTTCCAATTTTTCATGAAAGTATTACCGAAATTGCCTAGAAAATCCTTAGGCCAACGCAATCAGCGTTTATGTCTGGTCGACACATTTTAGAGGGGGTGGTCCTCCTTCATGAAACCATTCATACATCATATGAAAAAAATGGATGGGGTTATTTTTAAGATTGACTTCGAGAAGGCATATGATAAACTTAAGTGGTCCTTCTTCCTTTAACAAGAATTGCGTATGAAAGGATTTGCACAACAATAGTGTGATTAGATTATGCAATTTGTTCATGGAGTTAATATTGGTGTGCGGATAAATGATGATATTGGTCATTATTTCCAAACCAAAAAGGGCCTAAGACAGGGATATCCTCTATCTCCTATGTTGTTTAATATTATCGTCGACATGTTGGCTATTATTATCGCTAGGGCGGAGGAAGATGGCCAAGTCTGCGGTCTCATCTCTCATCTAGTTGAGGGTGGCATATCGATACTTCAATATGCTGATGACACTATTTTAATTATGGAGTATGATCTGAAAAAAGCAGTTAATATGATTATTATACTCTCTATTTTTTAAAAGATGTTAGGGCCCAAAATAAAATGTCATAACAGTGATTTTTTTGTTTCGGTGAGGAAACAGGTGTAGGAACAGTACAATTTTTTTTGGTTGTGAATCTGGTTCTTTACCTTTTAAATATCTCAGGGTTCCAATTCATCATAAGAAACTTCAAAACTCTGAAGGCTATCTGGTTGAAAGCCGCTTCGAAGGTAAACTTGGTTGCTGGAAAGGAAAAATGCTATCCTATGGGTTCGGCTAGTCCTTGTAAATGCGGTTTTCATGAGCTTACCAATGTTTAGGTTATCTTTTCTGGAAATATCTAAGGGGTTCTATAGATCACACTTTGTTTCGTAGAGGGATGAGAATTAATGAACATAAATATCGGTTAATTAAGTGAAAAATCATTTCTCGACAAAAAGATCACGACAGTTAGGGAGTGGAAGTGCTAGAACTTAAAAATAAATGTTTACTCAGCAAATTGTTGTTTAAACTTTTAAATGAGGAAGGGGTTTGAAAAGAATTATTTCAGAACCAATACCTTCATAGCAAAATTAATTGTAGCTCAGGTTGAAGCACAACCAACTGACTCTCCATTCTGGAAAGGTTTCATGAGGGTCAAATAGGAGTTCTTTGATAGAGGTTTTTTTTAGAATTGGTAACAGATAAACCACAAGGTTTTGGGAGTGGGAAATTCTTCGTTAAAAGATCAATATCCATCGTTATATAACATTGTACAACATAAACATGTTTTGGTTCATGATGTGATACACAATGTGCCCCCGCCAAATATGAGTTTTTGGAGGACTCCTACTGAAAATAAGTGGGACATGTGGCCTCATTGATACCTACGTTTGATGGATATTACGTTGACAGATGTTTCAGATTTTTTTTCATTGGAAGCTCACACAAAATGGTAAGCTTACGACGAAATCAATGTATGAGGATTTAATGAATGACTATACCATATTTCTTAAGTCTTACTT
This sequence comes from Poa annua, assembly GCA_026929855.1. Taxonomy (NCBI): domain Eukaryota; kingdom Viridiplantae; phylum Streptophyta; class Magnoliopsida; order Poales; family Poaceae; genus Poa; species Poa annua. The sequence goes on from CM049428.1 coordinate 13,068,913, forward strand.
ATGGAAATTTAAAATACCATTAAAGATAAAATTTTCATATGGTTCCTTAATATAAAGGTCTTGCTTACTAAATATAATCGTGCAAAGAGAAATTGGCATGAGAGGTGAGCCTAGCTCACTTGGCTAGTGCAGTGGATGTACAACCTAGCCACCCAGGTCAAGTCCTCACAGATGCGAATTTGGGTTCTTATTATTATTTTTAAAACTTACCGTGGGGGCTTCCCCCACATCTTTCCTTTCAAAAAAGAGAAATTGGCATGGTCAAATGACTACCCTTTTGGTTTATCTCTTGTTTTGCAAAACTTGTTTGGCGAGTGGTGTTTTGTACGTATAACATCCCTCCCCCTACCAATGTTTCCAATATGTTTGGGAATTGGTTAAATGGATTGATAAAAAGACCAAAACTAGGATTCATAATGGTGTTTCAGCTATTTGTCACTCTATTTGGATTCGTAGGAATAATCTTATTTTTAACAAGAAAAAATGTTATGCATATTGTGGCGCATTGGATACAGGTACGGGTTTTTCTGCTTCCTTCGGACCAGCGGGACCTTATGTGTTTTAAGTGCACAAGACTCCTCACAGGGGCACAAGATATATTTTTCTCGACATACGCTTGTAGCATAATCATAGAATACAATAGTTGATTTTCAGATTTATTTCGATCGGTTGAGACTTGTCTCATTTTCTTCGTATATTCTGAGATGTAAAAGTTGTATGCATCTGACACAGAGTCCGCTTAACTTTTATCATAAAGTTTGTGAGTATACGAAGAAATGGCTTCACTCCAAGCACGCTTAACTTTTGAGTTCTTTCTAGAGTAGCTTTCGAGTGACAAGTTATGACTTGCTTCCCATGTTTCATGATGTTACACTTATTTACTGTTTAGATTCCAAAATTTATTTAAATAAAAACAATCTTTGTGTAATAATATTTTTAAGAAATAACAGTAAATGAGTTTTTCTTTATTTATGATCTTTCTATTTAATATGATAATTCATATCTTTAAATTCATGAATAAAAATTTGACAAATAAAATGTGTAAATCGATTTAAAAACTAGAGAAATCCAAATATGACATTCGTATCATCTTTTACATCACAGAAGTAAAGATATATTTTAAAAATTTGACCTTTTTCAATGAATAGTCATGGTGACCATTTTGACTTCTTTCTTTCCAAAATATCAAATAAAGTTTTAAAAAACCTGAAAAATGTATCATCTGGCATAGAGTCATTTTAAGTATACTATGTGCTATGAAAAATGATAAATTTCATTTTTTTAAAATTGTACAAATAAAGTTTTCAGAAAAAGATCTATCATGTCTATAAGTTTCAACCCAACTGACCTTGTTATGACTTTTCACACGACATAGTTTGTGATAAAATTATCATATTCCACATATAGGTCTATCATGGTATAGAAAACAATCATGTAAAAGTGATTTTTTAAATTATTTTATAAATATCATTTTCCATTTGCTATGAAGAATGATAAACTTGATTTTTTTTAAAATAAAATCATAATAAAAAGGTGTATCATGTATAAACATTTACAAGTTTAAATCCAACTTATCATGTTATGATCATTCACATGTCATAATTTATGATAAAGTTCTCATATTATTCAAATATGTGTATCTTATTATAGGAAACAATCATGTCGAAGAGATTTTTCAAAATATTTTTATAAATATTATTTTCTATTTTTAAATGTTAAAAATAACTTATTTTTTTATTAAACTAAGTATAAAAAATATGATGCAAAAGATGATATAGCTTTCATATTTAGAGAAGACGAGCAACCCGAACCCGTTAAGGCGTCACGGAAGACTATTGACCTAGCTCTAGCTGGCAGGCAGTCTGGCCTTCTTAGATTATTCCATCGCGCTCACGACTAAATCATTTAGCCCCACTCTCTCCTCAGAAACCAAGACTTAATCAAACCATCAAGCCAATCTTGTGGCCCTTTGATCAAGACGAGAGATACTTCCATTAGATTAATCATCACCGTACAGAGGAGGACCAACTCTTCACAAGGATTTAAACGAGAGCTAGCGAGCTGATCGAGCAGAGCAATTAAACTCGATCGGACAAGTCTCCGATACGTGGTGACACCAACCTCGCGGCGCGGGCAACGCAAGCACGGCCGGCGTGTACGTAGCACGACGATCGACGACGACGACCATGATGAGGAGCCAGTTATCATCGGTCAGCGCCCTTCTCCTCCTCCTCCTCGTGCTGCTCGCTGGCCGGCAGCAGGCGGCGGCGAAGAAGTACGCCGCCATCTTCAACTTCGGGGACTCCCTCGTGGACGCCGGCAACCTCGTCACGGATGGCATCCCGGACTACCTGGCCACGGCGAAGCTGCCGTACGGCATGACGTACTTCGGGTACCCCACCGGGCGATGCTCCGACGGACGCCTCGTCGTCGACTTCATCGGTAAGCTAGCTCCTGGATGATCGATCATCGGTTCTTTTGCATATATGGGTGCACTCAGCAGTCAGGAACCAGTTCGTATTAACTTCTGAACCCGTGTTAATTTTGGCATGAGTAGCGCAGGAGCTGGGGCTGCCACTGCTGCCGCCGTCAAAGGCGAAGAACGCCACGTTCCACTATGGCGCCAACTTCGCCATTACCGGGGCCACGGCGTTGGACAGGGACTACTTCGTGGCCAAAGGGCTGGGCAAAACGATTTGGAGCTCCGGCTCCCTGCACACCCAGATACAGTGGCTGCAGGAGATGAAGCCTAAAATCTGCAAGTCCCCCGAAGGTTGGTGATCGATCGATACTACGTACGTAGGCCTTTCTTCTCCCCATTTTTGTTTGCATGTACTGACGATCGAGCATGCATGTCGCCTGCCGGCCGGTTTGATCAGAGTGCAGGGACCTGTTCCGGCGGTCGCTGTTCATCGTCGGCGAGTTCGGCGGCAACGACTACAACTCCCCGCTATTCGCGTTCCGGCCGCTGTCGGAGGCGCACGAGTTCGTGCCGGACATCGTCAACTCCATCGGATTGGGGATCGAGGTACGTACATATTGCCAAACGGCCAATCTCCCATCCGATTCTGTGCCATCTGCTGCGCCTAGCTAACGTACATATATCACCGGCCGGTTGCAGAAGCTGATCGAGGAGGGGGCGGTGGAGCTTGTGGTGCCCGGGGTGCTGCCGATCGGCTGCTTCCCGGTGTACCTCTCCATCTTCCGGAAGCAGAATGATGGGTACGGCGAGAAGAGCGGCTGCATCAAGGACATGAACACGCTGTCGTGGGTGCACAACGTCGCGCTGCAGAAGAAGATCGTCGAGCTCCGAAAGAAGCACACCGGCGTGCGCATCATGTATGCCGACTACTACACGCCGGCCATCCAGTTCATCCTCCACGCCGAGAAGTGGGGTAAGTCAACCGTCTCTCTCCCAATCTCTCGCCCTCTCTTGAGTTTGGGTCGTTTCATTTGGCTCTGCTCCTCGCGCCTTCTGTGGTCACGGCAGTTTGCGTCTTGGCAGTTTGTTCGGTTCGTTACGGAATGTGGACGGGCTCTGACATATGACTATATGAGCCCACCACCTGTTTCCGACACTTTTGGAAACAAAAAGGTTTTGACCGCGGCAAAAAGGACATTTCCTAACTCATCGTAATTTGAAACAACAAAACTACAAATAATCATCTGAACTGTTCAATTATGAGGTTGCGTGATCACCACAAGTATGGGAAACGGGGGGAAGAACGAAAGAATAAACGGAGTGACGAGAGCATGCATGCATTTCCGGGCGAACCATCCAACTCGGTGGTTAGCTAGAACCTTCCTATTTTTATGAGGTTTCGTGATCGAATGTGCAAAGACCTTGAATCCTTCCTCTGAATAGGATGGAAAGATAAATTTCCATCAAAGAGAAGCTTCGCTGGCAAGTTGTGTGTAGATGGGGTAGCTAGCCAGCTACCGTTGTCAACATTGAAACTTGATTAAGAAACGTGGAGTGGTACTCCATCCTACAGAGATACAACTAATCTCCGTCCTACGTGTGGCATGACGAGGAGTTGATGTGACACCTAACGAAACAATCTGATGACATAACTAGCTAATCGATCCATGGAACCTCCATCCTTCTTTTGCCATGAAAGCTTCAGTGATATTTATATATATATATATGTCATCCTCTTCATTTTTTGAAAAAAAAGTGTCGACAAAATCGTATCCCGTAGGTGATCGCTGACATTAATTACTCTGTGATCGACCATGTTAAATTAATTGGCACAAGGTCGAAGACTTTGAACTGTCTTGGCAGGATTAATTACTTGCATTCGTAGATTATTCGGGGTACAGTATGCCGGCCCTCTTCATTGGGTTGTTGCATATGCTAGTAGTCGTCTAATTAGGCCGCGTATTTAAAATTCAGCTAGCTGGGTTTAAAATTGTATACCCCAGTATCAGTGGCTCCTGTTGTTTCCATGTGATTTCTAGCATTGACCTGCTCTGATAGTTGTACAACATGGGCAGCAATTTGGCATTTAACTGAGACAACTGGAATGTTAGGTTTTATTGTGTTAGCCAAGAAGCTTCGGAGAGAGAAAAAACAATTAAAATAGTTCAATCGGCAAACCGTAATAAAAAGATGTAGAAAGCTAAATGATGCATACAGCTAGCTACGTTCTTACACCTGTATTTGTGGTTACCCACTTGACAAATGCAGCTTGTCTGCACATTTGGAAGACGTACTCCCCTATCATTGTTCCTAACCAAGCACAGTACTTACTAATCATACAACAATAAGTCAATAAGGCAGAGTCATGCATGATGCATTATTCTGCCAACTTGCTCTTCGGTTCTTCTAGTACATGGTATCGATCACCGATTTGTGTACATATTAGTCTAGTTTCCAACAGGGAGAAAACGATCACTCGACATAATTATTAGATTCAGTCTAACTAGCCGATCTCTATCTCTGAAGAAAAAAATGGTCATGTATTAGGTGGTGTGCAGCTGTGCACTGATTCTCCTCACGGCTTCCATGTTTGGTACTGAACAATGCGATGACATGTTCTTAATGAACTTAGTGTGGGTTAATTTGACCAGGGCAACGTTGCATTAATCTGACCAGTGCTTAGTGGAAGACGTATTCTGCGATACTCTTTTTTCTGGTCCACTGATTGTCCTCGATCTCCCGCGTGAGGAGAGGCAAAAAGGAGAGTCCGTAGAAGTATGACGAACGCAAGTTATGATCCGTGCAATCCGGGTCACTTGGAACCAAGGAAACAAAACAAAAATGCAACAGCACATTTCACGCATTCTTCACCTTATCTAACGTCGTCGTCATGTGCTTTTTTTTGTGTGGCAGGGATGGTGAAGCAAAAGCCAAGGGCGTGCTGCGGGGCGCCGGGGGTCGGGGTGTACAACTTCAACCTGACGTCCAAGTGCGGCGAGCCGGGCGCCTACTCGTGCGAGGACCCGTCCAACCACTGGAGCTGGGACGGCATCCACCTCACGGAGGCGGCCTACGGCCACATCGCCAGGGGCTGGCTCTACGGGCCCTTCGCCGACCCGCCCATCTTCGAGACCCGGAACAAAGAGTAGTGCATTTTTTTTGGGTGCCTACATGGTACGTACCTGCGCATTGGTTACTGTAGAGAAAGGAAAGGAGGGAAAAGGACAAACACGATGATACAAATTGAAAAGAGCAAAGAACAAACATGTCTTGTGCAGATTAATTGATTGGTTCACGTTCTGATGTTCGTTTCATTGAAATATATGTATATGCATGCTGATGATCTTTAGCAGCAAATTGCTCAAGCTCACAAACTGTCCCTCTTTGTATTTGAACTTCTTAATAGGGTTCATCTATCTATCTATTATATACTAAAAGCAATATGCGGAACTTAAACGGAGTCACCATGTTAATCCACATGGGTTTTAAATATGTAATCCGTTGATTCTTATTGTGACGGTTGTGATTAAAAGTTAAAAGAGTTATATACAACATTAATCGGTACAAGTAGGCATATCACTTACAAGTAGGAGCCCCAAAAAAACCAGGTTACGTTAATCGGTACAAGTAGGCATATCACGTACAAACGTTCTAAAAAAATCAAGGTTACGTTACCTAAAAAAAAAACTGTCACAGTACAGCCAAGTGTTTCGACCGGCGGGATATAATTACAGATCGGTACTTCCGGCCGGACTATAGCTAATTGATCTAACTAGATTCTGTCCATCGTTGGTAAATATGAATTCAAGTACTCCCTCCGTCCCAAAATAACTGTCGTGGCGGCTATTTTACAAAACGGTCCTTCTAGTTTTGATAACAACATAAGAGGACGATTGTTTTAATTAGGTTGACGAACTCTAACATTTTTTAATGAAAATTCAAGTTCATGTAGGAGAACGACTAAAAAAACTCTAATTATACCGACGTTATCCTCCGCTCCACATGTCTTTATGAGTACTAACCTCCTTTTTCGTTCCCCAAATGATGTTTCCTTTGCACGGCTCCGGCAAGCTCCTCCACTTCTGCTAGCTTCTCGCCGGCGAGGTCCTCCTCCCTGCTACCCTTATAATTGACATATCTTTCCATGAGAGAACTGAAGGTGGGTGATTTGTTTTATAACTTATGGGAGAGGACAAAATATAATATTTGAGTGTAGTCGTAAATGGTGACTCATACTTCCAAAATTTGTCAGATTTTGTCATGAGGGCGATAGGCCAACGACAGCCTTGCGCAGGAGGTCAAGCGTGTGGGAGCTTCCCATGGAGGCTTGTACATTTCGCCTTATCTAGGAGAGAAACACGGTAAAATAACGGGAGTTTTCAGCGACACATGATACAAGTTTCTTTTCCTTCCATTTTTGCTCTCCCCATACAGTAGAGACTACATAGTGCAGTAAAAGGTGTAGTGCATTGCACTAGGACTTGACCCGGAAATTTTCGCAAAATCTTTACAGGATGCATTTTGTCGCAGTGCATGTTGGAGGGTTTGCTCCATCACGGCGCGTTAAGCATTTTTGTAGATTTACAAGAGGGTACACTGATCGTTTCACATAATACTTTATAGATAGCTTTGTCCTAGCCTATGATGCGGGATGCGTCCCGTTCATAGTCATGACATTAGTAAGCCAAATGGTACTGCAAGATAGGTGGTCATGACAGGACATCAAAACACTAGCATCATATGGTAGATAGTGCAATACATGCACTCAAGGTCGATGAATGAAGGCAGAAAAACATAGTCACAACAATAAGGGTAGAACACAGTGCGCGCAAAAAATGCACTCACAACGAACATATAAGGTAATGCAAAATATACACTCAGGACAAAATATACGAGACAGTACTAAATCTGAGGCATGACGTAAAAAAAGTGCAAAACATGCACTAAGAGTAGAATATCAATGCAATCAAACATAGTGTAGAATAGTTGCTCTGCACATGACACAAAAACAGAGCAAGACATACCCTAACATGCACTTTGGGCAGGACGTAACATATACTTGAGGCGATGCAACAGAACATAATGTAAGTGAAAGCCATTGCACTACAAATCTGAAAGCATGCAACTTATATTTTTGGTTGTGAAATTATTTTATCTAAACATATCAACAAGGATCTATTCTTGAAGATCTAAACACGAGTAGCTCAGCCCTGGAAACCTGTCAGGATTTGGATGCTCGGTTCAAATGACATTTTGATTTTTTTTTCAGAATTTAAGAAAAAAGGGAAAATTCTCACCCAGACCCTCTTCCACCAAGGGCTCCCTGTGCGAAAAATGGTGCGCTGTGGTTTACCCGTGGGTGGCTCAAAGCGGTCTATCTCATTGCGAGGGAACCCTTATAATGATAGTAATTATGTTTTGATCACTAAGCCAGAATATGATTTATTTTTACTTGAGATTTCTTATGTTGTTAGAAATACATCATTGTCTAAATTTAGAAAGTCTTTTTTTAAAAATTATTTAAAACTTGAGCATATTGATTTCAAGATGTTCAAAAAAAATTTATGCTCATAATAGAGTCAGGCCTCCACTTGTGGTGTACGTGATCTTAGGCAACCACCTTTTAGTTTGGGCTCCTATGATAGAGGGACTTCAAGCTCCATACGTTGGAATTCATGGTGCTCCGTTCCAAACATCACCTAAATATAGTACAAACCTGTGTTTTTTCCTGGTCCGCTCGTATTTTAGGCATGATGCCCTTAAAATAGCGACCCCTTCTCAGCATCCCCATCTTACACACCAATAAATAGCAAGCCTACATCACTCATCTACAGCAAGTTTCCTTTTGTGTAAGAACACCAAGAAGGAAGAACACGCACACATGGGAAAGGTGACCATGCAGCTTGCGCTGGTGGCCCTGGTGTTGGTTGGCGTCATGTTGGCGGACCATGAGGCCGAAGGGGGACGGCCTACGCCGAGCGTTACCTTTATCAACTACTCTGCTCTCGGGATCAAAGCCAACATGATCGCCGACCCCAAACGACATCAAGTAGCGACACACCCTTATACACGCGGCTGCAGCAAAATACACGGTTGCCGCGGTTAATGCGTGCGTGTGTTTAAGTGCATGTGTTCCTCTTGTCTTGCACATATGTTGAATTGTTGATCATGTATGCATATCGTGGTCCCTTGTATATCTTTGCAATTTTGTTGTTATCTTGGAGCAATTTCACCTACTTACTAACTACAAATTCTTTTTTATATAAAAAAGCCTGCTAGACACATATATGGTGATTAATAAATATCCATGTTTCAGTTAGTCAGTCACACACGATTTGTGCGATAAGGAGACTTTTGCACACGGTTTATATGAATAAAACAAGTGTTGTGCTTAAGACATCGTTTACCTCGGGGCAAGGCGAAAATAAGTCCATGATGCCAAAAGTATCGCTGGCCATTTGACCACACATATTTGCATAGGTTTTCGGATGCTACCACTCCACCTCGCCGATGTCGTGCCAAAGAAACCACATGGGAGTGGTCCATCCGACTCGAGAGACCACTTGATGTAGCACATCACCGACTGGGTGACTTTTTTGCGCCCAAATATAGGCACAAAGGGGTGGCAGCTGAGGAGCGGAGTTCTTATGCATGGGGCACACCTTTACTTTGTAAACGAGGGAGGGTTCCACCCGTATGGCCCTGACTGGACAACAAGCATCGCACACCCGAGTATGTTCCAATAATCATTTGTGGCAGGGGATAATTTGGAAATCAAACTGCATGTTATGTTCAAAAGATAGTTGTTTGATTATATACTTCAAGACTAGACATTTTGTTTTTGTATTTTCACATATGGACGAGTGCACTAAATTAGTACTTCATAACCAACTTAATTTTTTTTTTGTTGAAAGTCATGAATGTTCAAACCTTGAAAAACAATTAGAGCAAGGTTTTTCGAAAAATCTAAATATTTTTATTAAATTGGGATGAAATTCAATAAAATGTGAGAAAGTAGCAAAAATTCTGGTAAGCTAATAATATATCTACAAATAGCGCTCCAGTATGATCTAATTTGTATGAAAATTATAGTGGTACCAGGTCCGTGATTTCCATGGCGATCTGCCTCGCTCTTTTCACCACCCATAGCCACCCCTACGGCTACACACTAGAGAGTTTCTCTCGTTACTAACCACTGTAATCACTTTGTTCTCGCCCGGGAAATAAAAACAAAATATTAACACTTGTTTGAAGAAATTGCGTCCCCAAATATATTCACTCCTTGTATTCTATAGTTTCTAGGCCAACAGGTATATAAGAAGAGCTATCACTCCATATGAAACCGTACCAAGTTAATCCAGTAGACGATGCTACACCAAGGGCGCTGCGCCCGCCATGCTTGGGTCACCCGCAACAATTGCAAGTTTGCAACTTGCGATGCATTTGCCGTCCGGCATTATGCGGATGCGAACAATTATTTTTTCAATCGATTTTTTCATAGGTATACTGAATATCATATTTCAGTTTATCTAAAAAAAAAATCATATTTCAGATTTTTCTTTTGATTTGGATGATGTGTGTTGTTATTATTACTGCTCATTTACTCAATTAATTGACTTGTTTCAGAACATGTCCGTTGATTTAGAATTGGACTAGGTGTACCGTCCTATGGGTTCACTTTCTTGTTTTGCGGTGATCTAAATTCGTATATACTGATAAAGATCTGCTTGTGACGTAGGAGAGCGGACCGTCTTGGAGGGGTTTCCGTATCGAGCTATTTCCGCATCATAATCGAGTCGGACTACAACGGACTTAAGGTTTTGCCCACTATAAATACATCTTGTAAACTGTCGGTTGAGATAAGTCGTAAATTGTAAATCCTGATCGTTTGTATTGCTGGTTTGTGTCCATGGTTTTTCTCCTCCTTTGTTGGGAGGGATTTTCCACATTAAAATCTCGTGTCCCCGTTGGTTTGATCATTCCGTTCTTCATCGTTTCTTGCTCGTAACACACTTTATTCTGCACCGACCTATGTCGTTATGGCTAGATTGTTTTTTTTATCTCGGTCGAGTAAGTTTGTAAGAATACACAGTTACACATAAGATTTGTTGCGCATAAGATTTGTGTATAATTTGAAACATACAATATGCGTATATCATATATATGTATATATAGTTTCTATATGAGAGCAACCCACGTATTTCTCTCAACATGCAGCGCGTCCACCTCAACAGCGGGTTAATTCGTCCACTTAATCCATGCATTGCAGTTTTCGATCCACACCATTTGTATAGCTGATATCATTCGCCCCCTTTAATATCCGACCATGGTGAGCTTGAGGTTTTGCGCCGGCCAAAAGGCCCATTTAGCGCACATGACATGCTTCTTCCTTACGAACCATGCTGCCTGCGTTTGGTCTTCTGTCCATGCATGGACATCTGTAGAGTAGAACTCGCCATCTATTAAAATGATTCATGATTTCCGTTTCTTCTTCGAAATCAACTCCGCGATAAACTCCCCTTCCTCTCCCCCACGATGTACTCAATAACCAGTAACCGATGGAGGCGTCGGACGAGTTGCGGCAATATTTTCCCTCTTTAAAATCGGAGGTACAACTTCAACGGATTTGTTTTTATCGACCCCAGAAGGCTGGGCTTCTTCCCCACAGCTGATACACTGGTTAGCTATGGTTGTCAACCGTCCTCACCATCGTACTTTCTGAATTAAATGTTTCCATTTTAGCAGCGACGCCCAGAGTTCCGGCCGGAGCCTTCTCTTTTCATGTTTGAGTCCTTCCTCGGTATACAGAACGATCATGGATCATCCCTTCATCTTCTCCATTATTACCCTTTCTTTTCGCCTCCTCCCCAATCTCTCTTGGTCTCTCATCTCCTTGCTTCCTCTCAGCCGCCATACAAATAGCCAACCCCGTGTTCCCTTCATCTTCACCAGCAATCGTGGCAAAGGATCCTCTTTTGCAAGTTCTAACAAGGCACCTCTCTTCTCCTTCTCCAGATCCATGAGATGCTATTGTGCTGCGGTGGAACACAAGACTGCCAGGGCGAGGGGGAGGATCACCACAGATTGCAGTCACCGTAATATCTATTCTGAGTTTCTGACGATCTGAACAAAGCAGGTTCCATCTGATCCATTCTCCTCCTTTTTTTGTGCTTACTTTCGTTTTGGGTTTGTTGTACAAGCACATATTTTTTATCATTTATTTTTATTCCCAAAAACGTGGACATGATTGCTTTTTTTACTGCAGTGATTAACACATACGGCCATACCTATGGATGAATCCATTCCAGAAGTGTTGAACCGTGGCCACTGAACAGGTAGTGCATAATACAATATGTTCTTGGAGAATATATGGGTAAGCACCACTGCTATTTGTTATTTGGATAACCTCTATTGTAGTTGATTTTCGTATATACTTGCAGGTGCCTCACAAGTCCCAAGGAAAGTTTCTTTCTATAGAGTCAAGATTTACACTACCCTCTATGCCTTCTTATTTACCTGTGAATTTGTGATAGTACATACTTTTCAAATTCTTTCATAATAATAACATCCTAATTTTAATTTATCTGTGTTGTTCTCCATTTGTGATATTCAGTTTATAGGGATGCTTCTTTGGATCAGTAAGTCTCTATTTTTGGTGATGCATTTTTCACCAAGATCCTTCAAATCAGTTAGTCAATATCTATTGGTAATGGATTATTTCTCACAAAGTTCCTTTAAAATAGTAAGTTTTGATACATAATATTCCAGCGACTACAGCAAAACGAATACTATGTTCTTTCATAGCACGGTGCAAGTAATCATGTAATTTATCTTAATTGCTTTACCTTTCATTGTTGTGCAATCCTCTTTAGAACCACGACTTTCACCAATAGAGCTTTGTACTCGCTCATATTCGTCCCGGTGGGGACGGTTATCACATACGACCAGCTCACCTTCATGTGCCTAGATGACACGGCCAATGCCTCTACAATGTGATGCCCTCATTATTTTGGCTTGATAATGTGTATTTGTTTACTGAACTTGGTAATGTTCAGTTGTTTAATAGACAAGATTGTGTCCCTAAAAGAAAATCAATCCCTCAATGGTGTATCTCATTTATTTGAAAATCCTAAAACTCTATTAAGTGGTATGACATAGAGTTTGTGTTTCTACTGGAGATTAGAAACAATATCAACAACACGAGTTTTTATATCAGGCCAACCTTTTGCGTAAGGTACATGTGCACTTTACTGTCAGATCGAGCAAACACTCTGGTTGTTCTGTTTTGCTTGCAATCGAGTGTAGGGTTAAAAATTGCTTCTGGTCTTTTCATATGCCCAGTATACCCCTTTTACTTTTATGTTACTATGGATGGAACCGACTCCTTATTGTTGTGGACTTTGGTTTTCCAAATGCAGTAGTTGGCCAGCCAGAGCAGATATGCTCTACTCACTTGCTTTCTACATGGATTTTTCATAATTCCCTTGCAATTACGAAAGAAAATAAGACTAAATCAGAAAATAAATATATATTGTGTGTACAATGCAGCTGAGTTAGGACAAAAGAATGTAACTTCAACTTTCTTCCAACACGGTCTGAAATAATCTGGAGTATTTGTGTACGACTGGATCCATCAATGGCAAAGAAAGGTTGTGCTCCACTTTATAGTTTTTGCTCTCATCGGGCATCATTCTCAACAGTTTTTGCTCCCATCTATACTCACAGCTCACGGATACAAGCTCTCATTGTTGGCTGACAAGCTATACATGTTTTGGGTCCATCACTCACGGATGGAGTAGATTAATGTGGTGTATTTACATGACATTTATATATATCGCCGTCCTACTTCTCTTTCTGCTGCCTGCTATACGTTTTCTTATTGTTATACATGATACCCGGGGTCATATATATACTTCATCTACAATCGTCTTTTTTACTACAGTATCCAAACTATTTTGGCAGTTCATTTGTCTTTGACTCACACTTCATAAATTTTATTGTATATGCCCGCAGCAACGCGCGGGGAATTGTCTAGTTATTTTAATGTTCATGTCTTATAATATCTCCGTCCATACAAATTTGGATAAACTTGGCACATCCTTTTATAGTTTTATATACTCCCTCCGTATCTTACCATAAGACATTTTGGTAACTCAAGTATGTTTGTACAACTATATTTGTTATATGTTCCCACTCACCTTGTTACCTTCGGACCAGGATCCTAATTAAGACTCGATGCCGGAGTACGCGATCCCCTCTTCATCATGTAGTAGATAAAGTAAAGAGCCCAATACTTCTGCACTCTACTCAACATGTGGGACAGCTGAGAAATCTGGCGCCTGTATATTCTCCTTTGATGCCACCTTTTCCGATTAACCATACGGGTGATGAGGAAAGGGTTGCGTCGAACCAACTCGTCATTGACTTTGGAGGCATCCCTGATGTGGAGGCGTTGGGGCTGCGCTCTAGTGGTCGAATTCGTGCCCAGCATAATGCGGATGCCACTCAGATGGAGCGAGCAATGGCATGGGCTGCACGTCGTCATTCTTTGCCAGGTACGAATTTAGATTCGCGCTTTTCCATTATGTCATTTTTGGATAAGGAAATTATTGAGAGGGCGACTAAGTTAGGGGTTTCTTAAGGACCGAATGATTTATTAGCTTCTGTTTCGGCTTCTTTAATTAAAAAATCGGAGTTAGAAAGGTCTGTTAATATTTTGCAGCATAATCTTAAGGATAAATATGATGACCAACCCCACAGTTTGATTCTTAATAAGGCTTCGTGCCTTACCAAAGACTTAGAAAACGATGACATTTCTAGATCATTGGAGGATAGGACTGATTTTTCGATCCAATTCGAGAAGATCAACGAACTAGGAAAAAGAGGGTATACTCGAATAGTAACAATCGTAGAAGTATTAGGATTAAACTTCAGACAAGAAACAAAGATGCATAATTTAAAAGGGATTTTTTTGGAATAGCGAGGGTTTTCGTGACCCCGGAAAGCATTTGTTTGTGCAAGAATCTATTAGGAAAAGGAATTTATATTTTATCCCTTTATCGGAACATGATGATCTAATTTTTTCACTCCTTTTTTAATACACTTAGCGGCTGGACAAGATTTTAGCTGGTTTTGTTTACCTCTGAGAGGACGGTCGGGGGGTATGCTAATTGGTGTGAATACGACAACTATTCAAGTCAAGAATGTTGATGTTGGGGATTTTTGTGTGAAATTATATGTTAAGTCGAGATGTGATGGTTTCGAGTGGATCTTGGTGTCTGTATATGGGGCAGCGCAAGATGAGCACAAATCGATGTTCTTATCAGAGTTAGTCCAGTTATGTGAAAATGAACCACTACCGATGTTGGTGGGTGGTGATTTCAACATACTCCGGAAACCTGAAGAGAAGAGCAATGATAATTATAATTCACGCTGGACAATAATGTTAAATGCTATTTTACAAAGCCTAGAGTTGAAAGAAATTGAACTTTTGGGTAGACAATACACCTGGGCTAGTAGAAGAGAAACACCTACGTATCAAAAATTGGATAGGATTCTAGCTCCTACCGTGTGGGAACAAAAATTTCCCTTAGTTACGGTTCAGGCACTAACAAGGGCTGGTTCAGATCATACTCCCCTCTTCGTGGACTCGGGGGTACGAGCTCATTTAGGTAATACCACATGTTTCTCTTTTGCACTTTCATGGCTTCGGATGGAAGGTCTATGAGATGGTGGCGGCTGAATGGGCTAATTATGTCAAGGGGGTCTCTCCTATTGAAATTTGGCCAAATAAAATTAGATACTTGAGACGTTACTTAAAGGGATGGGCAAAAACTCAAAGCGGAAAATATAAAAAGGAGAAAGAAAGGTTGTTAAAAATTATAGATGAGCTTTACATTAAAGCTGAAAGCACACCTCTTAGTGGGGGCGAGCAAGATTCCTTAAGGGACGCAAATGATAGAATTTGTTCTCTTCGAAGAGATGAGGAGACAAAGTGAGCACAAAGGGCAAAGTTAAAATACATTTAGGAAGGTGAAAATAATACGAAGTATTTTCATCTCATTGCAAATGGAAAACATAGGAAAAAGAAGATTTTTCAATTGGAACAAGATGAAGGAACCATAGTAGGGGACACGAATTTAAAAATATAAATCTCTGAATATTACAAGAAACTTTTTGGGGAAATTGATCCGAACAATGTTATTTTGAATGAAGAAATGGTCCATGATATTCCACAACTTACGCAAGAAGAGAATGATATTCTTTCAGCTGATTTCTTAGTGAAAGAAGTGTATGAAGCTATTTCTCAAACGGAACTCAATAAGGCTCCGGGGCCTGATGGTTTTCCTGCTGAGTTTTATAAAACATTTTGGGAGGTAATCCGATATGATCTAATGGCTCTCTTTATGCAATTGAAACAGGGAAATTTGTCCTTGTTTAAATTGAATTTTGGTGTCATTACGTTGTTGCCAAAGAAAGCAAATGCGGTTAAGATTCAACAGTACAAGCCAATTTGTTTACTTAATGTCAGCTTCAAAATCTTTACAAAAGTAGGTACTAATCTTATTACCGAAATTGCATAAAAGATAATTAGATCAACACAGTCGACATTCATGCCAGGCCGACACATATTAGAAGGTGTGGTTGTCTTACATGAAACCATCCATGAGCTTCATAGGAAGAAAATGGATGAAGTTGTCTTCAAGATTAACTTTGAGAAAGCATATGACAAAGTAAAATGACCCTTTCTCCAACAAGCTCTACGTATGAAAGGTTTTGCACAACAATGGTGCAATTGGATTATGCAGTTTGTTCAGAGGGAAGTGTAGGGGTTCAGGTGAATGATGACATCGGCCATTATTTCCAAACCAAAAAAGGTCTAAGGCAGGGAGATCCTTTGTCTCCTATGTTGCAGATATGTTAGCCATCTTAATCGTGCGTGCGAAGGAATATGGACAAATAGATGGTCTCATACCTAATTTGGTTGAGCAGGATTATCTATTTTACAATATGCGGATGACACTATTCTATTTATGGACCATAACCTTGAAAAGGCGGTAAATATGAAACTCATCCTTTGCATTTTCGAACAGCTTTCGGGGCTGAAAATAAATTTCCATAAGAGTGAAATGGCCAACGCGAATAGTGTGTCTGTACTGCGACGTGACGGTGGGTGTAGGGCATCGAGGGTGGCGATAGTGTGTCTGTATTGCGGTTGGCGGCAGCGCGGATGAGAGTGCGGCGGCGCGGCTGAGAGTGTGGCGGCGCGGCTGCGACGGGCGGCGTCGTTTGCGGGACGGCGGAGAGCGCGGGGCGTGGTGGAGAGTGCGGCAGCGCGGCTACGACGGGCGGCATCGTCTGCGGTGCGGCAGAGAGCGCGGGGCGCGGTGGAGAGTGCGGCGGCGTGGCTGCGACGGGCGGTGTCGTTTGCGGGGCGGCGGAGAGTGCGGGGCGGTTGTTTTGTTTACGGGGTGATGTTAAACGCGTTTGATAGATAAGCCTTGACGTGGATCGTTGGATCTGTTGTGTGTACGGTTTAGATTGTTTAGATCTGCCTCACTGAATCTTTTAATATTAGTGAAGATGAAACAAGCAGCCAGGCATCCAGGGGCCACGGTCATGAGGTGTCAGTTATTGATTTGCTTCGTGCTCGTCGTCGCTGGGCAATGGCCGCTGCTGGCGACTGCGCTGAAGTACGCCGCAATCTTTAACTTTGGGGACTCCCTCGCGGACGCCGGCAACCTCTGCGTGGACGGCATCCCGTCGTACCTGGCCACGGCGCGCCCGCCGTATGCATGACGTACTTCGGGTACCCGATGGGGCGCGTCTCCGACGGCCGCGTCGTCGTCGACTTCATCGGTACATACGCGCACGACGTCCTTTATTCCGTTCGCTCGACGTTAAACGCGTTTGATAGATAAGCCTTGACGTGGATCGTTGGATCTGTTGTGTGTACGGTCTAGATTGTTTAGATCTGCCTCACTGGATCTTTTAATATTAGTGAAGATGAAACAAGCAGCCACGCATCAAAGGGCCACGGTCATGAGGTGTCAGTTATTGATTTGCTTCGTGCTCGTCGTCGCTGGGCAATGGCCGCTGCTGGCGACTACGCTGAAGTACGCCGCAATCTTTAACTTTGGGGACTCCCTCGCGGACGCCGGCAACCTCTGCGTGGACGGCATCCCGTCGTACCTGGCCACGGCGCGCCCGCCGTATGGCATGACGTACTTCGGATACCCGACGGGGCGCGTCTCCGACGGCCGCGTCGTCGTCGACTTCATCGGTACATACGCGCACGACGTCCTTCATTCCGTTCGCTCGACTTACTGATACTGTACGTGGGTTCATCTTATTGACTGGAGCGTGTTCTTTTTCCCGGCGTCTGGCATGTGCAGCGCAAGGGCTGGGTCTGCCGCTGCCGCCGCCGTCCAAGGCGCAAAACGCGTCGTTTCACCGCGGCGCCAACTTCGCGGTCACCGGCGGCACGTCGCTGAACACGAGCTTCTTTGAGGCGCGCGGGCTGGGGGGCGCGGTCAGGAGCTCCGGCTCCCTGCACAGGCAGCTGGGGTGGTTTGATGAGTTGAAACCATCCATCTGCAACTCCCCAAAATTTTCAGTTATGCACACATACTCCTAGTATGGAATATAAGATGCGTTCGATCGGCTCGCTTGATCGTACTGACGCCTCCTTGTGGCTGGCTGAACGTGCATGCATGGCGATCATCATTCAGAGTGCAGGGACCTTTTCCGGCGGTCGCTATTCATGAATTTGGAGGGAACGACTACGCGGCGGCGTTCGGCGCGTTCTCCCGCTGCAGAAAGTGCACACGTTCGTGCCGCACATCGTCGATTCCATCGGCAAGGGAATAGAGGTGCGCGTCAAACACTGACATGTCTGATTATGGGAATGAGCTCCGAGATCTGCATGATGCTTCTTATTTAGACCTCTAAGTGGGGGTTGAACGGGTTGTCCAATACTATCCCTTCTGGCAAAGTGATGAAAGACGGAGTTGGACGTGATCCCGTCATAGAACTGCTCAATGATGCGGACAAAGTTTCCAGCATTGCCATCTCCACTCAATTCTTACAGTTGGGGTACCTAGACCCGAAACGGATCGGCTACGATCCAGGTGGATCAAGACGAGGGAGAACTTCTGACTCGATCTTCCAGCGACCTTCAGGATAATCCTCAAACATAATCTCTTTGTCCCTGAAGACTGGCGGCATCAACCTCAAGGTCTTGGTAATATTAAGGAGCTGGTCACTAAAGTAGTACTGGTCTCCTTTCTGAGTCCTTCATCTACAAATTTTTTGAAGAGGAAAGGAGTAATGAGATGAAAAGAATAAGTTAAGAATGTACAAGACAAGGAAAATATTATAAGAAAGGAAAAGTCCGAATAAATTTTCAAATTCAAAATTTATTGATTTAAAATATTTACTTTTGGGTTTGTATCCAATCCTAGGGGTTTCGAGACTACATGCAACATTCGTGCTCTCATACCATCTGTAGCACCTTTGCTTAAGAAAGCAATGGCGCATATGAATCGTGCGGAAGACTTGGATCACATAAGTCTCGCATTTTCCAATAAGATGAAATATCACTGTACAATGTCAAATTTATTACAACCGAGAACGAATGATCCAAAAACAATATTCGTTACAACTTTGCATAGCTGAAAGCGCTAGCTAAATAAATAAATAGTTCACAAATTATTTCAGAGTTCATACGTAAATTCTAAAGATAACATGGAGCTACATCATCTCCATGAAGCCACTTGCAATCATGTTGGTTGTAGCTCGAAGACGACCCCCTTACTCATCCGAACAATCTGCAAGGTTTAGTTGCAGCCCAGCTATAAAGGGTCAACACAATTGAATTGTGATGGCAAGTGACTTTTAAATGCTAATATTCTACTAAGATATATCTATATGCTTATTTGGCTGGTGGAGCTCAAGGCTATTGCACAAAGCAAGTTTTCTCCTACTTTCGGTAAACAATTTTTGGAACAATATCTTCTCTTTATGAGATATCTCGTAACAAGTCCATGTCCCCTACCCATGTTCACCCATCAAAATTTATTAAGAAATCGGGATGAAGAGATTTTCAGAAGACAACATTATGTAGTCACTCAAATTGTCCAATGCCGGGGACACGGCTAAGATCTTAGGTTTTAACCTCTCGAGAGTGTGTGCACATTCACCATTAGACTCAATCAACCCAAACTATCCTCTACAGTCATTTAGTGAGAAGGAAAAGGAGAAGATCAAGACGAGACTTTTCATAAGTTGCTTTCCCATGATCATACTAAGAGATTACCACCATCCTATCAACCCTACCGCCATCAATCTTTTGACCCAGGTCCACATCAACTTACTCCATCAAGACAGAGCCCATATTGACCAATGGTTGCGCGATAAGCAACTAAACTCAGTGTAAACTTAAATCTCATAGCCCTGGGTGGCCTTCCACAAGTGAGCAAACTCAGGCCGCCGCAGAACTGGCCCCTGAGTAGCCACTCAACTTGAAACCTCCTTGATCGAACCAATCCACCCAGGCGGTTAATTAATTTAGTGGAAATTTTCACTTATCACATAAACTATAAATAATCATTTTTGCAGCATGTACTTCCACTAAATTATCATAGGTGTCTAACTGGAATTTCTAAAGGGGTAACCTAACTGGTTTGCATAGCATACTACAATTCTCACAAAAATCTATCATGCCTACTATTTGCAAATACTGCTTAAAAATACTAGTAATGCAATAGAATAAAAATAGTAGGTATTTTATGAAGTCACTTGCCTTGACAGTGGTTCTGGTTGGTGCAACTCTCACAAAAGGCTTCACACTCTTCGCAATCTAAATAAAACAATAACACCGAATGAACAACCAAACCAGCAAACACAATGCAACACAAGAAAATTATGTTATGCATGAAATAATGCATGAGTCACAATTAATAAATTGGATAAAACAATTTTATTTATTCTCTGTTTATTATCAATTGCAATGATGTCTTATGATCTATTTGTAATGCATCAAATTTTATATGTGAAACGGATTGCATTGACAAATTTAAATATGAGGTTAATTGCAATTTCTCAGAAGTAAGAAAATAGGTTCTTATAGACAGAGAGTTTAAGTAAATTTTATTTAAAACAAAAATTAACTTAAGTGTAACATTTTCTAAATGGAAATATGCCCACAACAAGATTTAATGAATCTGTAAAAATATTATAATTAAATTGTGCAAAAATATACAAACATAATTTTTATAAATTCTACACATTTTTCTGATTCCAATGAGATAAAGTTTGCCCAAATTGGACTTATGGTTTAAAAGATATGAATTTTCAAAGTTTTATTTGTTTTCTGGTTTTTTAATTCGGCTGGGGAAAATAAAAGAAAAAGAATAGCCACACGTCACGACGTGATTGGTCGGTACCGGTTCGGCCAGGATCGGGCTGGGGTTCGTCCGATCTACTCAAGAATGTACGCGCCAGATTAATCGTTCAAATTAAAAAAAAGAAAAACATGGGCCGTCCGATTGGGATCTAGCGGCCCAGATCGTACCGACCCGGAGCGGGCGGCGCGAGTCGCCGTAGCGCTCGCCGGCGATGGCGCCCGCAACGGCGGCACGTCGGCTACGATGTTTCCCGACGTTCTACGAAGCCCCAGGAGGAGCGGTTCTTACCAAAATGTAGCGGAGGAGGAGGCGAGGTCGAATGGCGCGGTGGCGGCGTCGGAGTTCTCCTCCTTTTCCTCGTCGGAGTCGTGGACGGCGGCGGTGATCTCGGGTCGCGGACGGATATGGCGTTTGTCTGCGAAAGAAGACACGTGAGGAGGCTCAACGGGTGCGCAAGGAGATGGGGAAGCGAGGGGAAAGCTCGGAGGCGCTCGAGGAGCTCGGCTCTTACCGAGTTTCTTGCGAAACGCCCGGCGGCAATGACGGCGGTGGCGGCGTCGATTCCGAGCAGCCCGGCGGCGGTGTGGTTAGGGTTTGGGGGGGGGGGGGGGGTTTGGAGGCGACCTCGAGGAGGATAAATAGGAGGGGGTTGGGGAGCTAATCGCGGCGAGAAACGGCCCGAAATTGATTCGGTAGCGGACTCCATCTCCGGCGCGATCTCCGAATGGAGGTTGAAGACGGCTGACAGGTGGGGCCCACCTGTCAGCGAGGGAGAAGAGAGCAGCGCGGCTGGAGCAGGCTGCTGGGCCGTTAGCTCACGCGCGCGCGGGCGATAGCGGGTGGGCTGGCCCGGCTATTTATTTTTTTTCTCCCGAAAATTCTTTTAAATCATTTAATAAACAAAATTTATTTTTAAACCTTATCAAATCTTTTCAGAAAAATTCTTAAAAATATATTTTGGAAAGCTTATTGAATTTAGGACTTTTAGACTTTATTTTTGTATACAAATAAATCTAATAAAAGTAATAATATAAGAAGTGCAATTAATAAGCTTTTATGGAAACCACTTGTTTTAAAGTTATTAATAAACTTTTGTTTAATACTTTTTGTGAGTCATATGTCATGCCTATATGATGAATCTGTATAAATGCAAGGTTTTAATTTTTTGAGATTTTGGGATGTTACAAAATAATTGCTCCTTCATTTGTATATTTAAATAGTCAATTTGCTAAGTACGACTCTGTAAACATGGGCAGTCGCAAGGAAGTACATGAGTGCTAATCAAGGAAGTTCAACCTTGTGAGAACATAAAGTACAAGGTTACTTAAAATAAAGTAACCTTAAAATGGATATCAATAATGCAGTATAGGTTTGCGAATCAAAAGGTACAGTGTATGCGACGGACAGAAACTTACATACTCTTGTCAGAAACCATATGGACAGAAGTGCATAGAGGGCAGTATAGGCTTACATACAGGAAAGTACAATCATAAAACGATTCACAATATGGGGGATGGATAACACATGATTTTTTATGATACTTTATATAAGGAAGTACAAAGAAGAAATAAAAGGGGTACAACCATACACAAAAGCACAAAGATAAGTAACCACAAAGGAAACTAAATTGTTCTGAAATATTAAAACAAATAACACACACCACTCGTAGTTCACATCAGCCATGGCAAACTAAACATAACAACATTCTTAGAAGCTAAGTAACTTAGTTGTGCCCCTTGAAAAACCTAGCCTTCTTTGATGGGCCCGCACGAGCAGGCTTCTTCTTATGGACCAAATCCTTGCCCTCCAGGAACTCATATAGTCTTGTGCTCAGCCCTGCCCTTAGCGTCAACATTTCGGCTGCCAACAATTCCCAGGCCAAAAGCATGCTGTGCAACACTATGCACATCCTTGCCCAGAATCTTGCCATCAAAAGCACATCTGTATCTGCCATCATTACGACCAGGGACTAAAGGGTTGCGCATCCCTGTCTCAAGTTCAGCGAGCATCTTCTTCACGTAACTATTCTGGTTGCAACGACGCACTTCGGCTCCAGGTTTGTACTGCATTTAAAAAAACAAACGCAAAATGAAGCTTTTGGTTTATTGCAATAATTTGCTATAAATTTTACTAAATAAAAAGGCATACCACATAAACCAAAGGTACAAACACATAAATGATGGCAGTACAAACAAATACAGATAGCAGTACAGACACATGTAAAGAACCATATAATTACCTCCAGATCTTCATCCGTATCCGAGGATAAAGCGTCCTCGAACTGATCGTCGATCTCTTTCCACACCCGCTTCTTCGAAGATTCAGCATCATTGACGGTGATGGCAGTTGCCAATACCTTTTCGGTGGCATCAGGGTTTTCCGGTGAGACGACGACGCGGGATGGACTAGCATCAACATCCTCGGTCCAGTAACCGTCATCATACGATGAGACATAATCCGAGAGGTCGATGTCGTCGATCTTCGCCGACGTCTCGAACCCTCGATGCCTCGAACCTTCGCCGGCTCCCCCCTCTGAGGCTGACTGCGCACAGACAACAATGACAGGAGGACTAGCATCACCACCAACAGGGCTATTCGATGCATCCATCAGAGGCGGAGCTTCGAGATGAAGAAACTTTGGAAAAGACACCGGCGAAGACAATGGAGAAGTGGGGAAGTGGTGGTGCGCGGTTCCAACTATATAAAAATATTAAATATACGATAAAACTACTAGGCACAGTCATCGAGTTGAGTTTTGGGCCTTTTTGGGCTGGGCAACTGAAAAAGGCAAAATCCTTTAGCCTCAATCTAACAAAAAGAAAAGGAAGAAGTGCAGACGGAGATAGAAGGGAAGTACACTGCAAAAAAATTAGGTTTACCAACGAGCGCGCCGCCGGCCACCCAACCGCCTCCACCCCATACCTCGACCCTGCTCACCCCACACCAGCGGAGGCCACCATCGGCTCCCTGGATCCATCCCCGCGAGACGCCCACGCCACCTGCCACCATGTCCGTTGCGAAGTCGCGCATGGCGCAGTCCATCGTTCTTGAAGACGGCGACCTCCTACAAGAAATCCTATCGAGCCTGGGAGATTTGAAGACGCTGGTCGCAGCGGGAATAGTTTCCGGTGACTGGTTCGAGACAGCATCTCGGCCAGTCTTCTTGAGGAACACGAGGAAACGCCTCGAACCACCACTATTGGGATACATAGCGGAGATCGAGATGAGCGGCAGGGTACAGATCAAGTTCATCCCGCCAAAGGAATCCGGCAAGGGCTTGCGGAGATGGCGAGCATAGCAGAAGCTGCGATGGCAAGTGAGGGAACTGTGGTATATTGCCGCCACAGCATGGTAATCACCCAACCATTCCCTTGTAGCTTTTTCTTTGCGCGCTGCCTGCTCAGCAGGCGTCCAACTACATGGATCCCGCCGCTGCCAAATCCATCAGTGGCAGGAGTCACAACGGACACTTGCTGCGCTAACTACATCGTCATCGACGGGGACAAGACATTTTTCCATGGACACCATCAAGCAAGTGCGCCGAAATTCAGAATACCAGTAAGCATTCTTAACCAAAGCTTATGGACTACACATATTTCGAACCTAGAAGCTGATCACCCTCCTAATACACACAAGAAGCCATACACTTTCATTCTGGATTCAGATCTCTATATGATGTACGAAATCGGAAAGATCAGCATGTTCAACTTGAAGACATCAGCATTCTCGTACACTATACTACCAGGTTGTTTCATTGGAGCAGGATATAGCGATTACGTGGTGTCCAGGGCAGGTGACAAAGGAGTTTATGTTCTTCTAATTAAAGGAAAAGAGATACAGTGCTGGTTAGGACATCAATTATCTCTTACAAACAACTCTTGGACGCAGCAAGCACGAGTAGATCTCAGTGAGATACTAGAGGGGCAAATACATATCCATTCTGGGCAAGGGTAGAAGAGGGGCCTCCTTTCGATGATGAATCAGATAAGAAGTTCTTTTCTGTTCAGATGCTACCTGCGGGCGACTATGGATCAACAACAATAGTGTCAGTGGGTAGCCCTCCATGGATATACCATTTGGACTTCGAAGAGTTCACTTCAACAAGAATCCTCGACACAACAGAGCTTCATGACGAGTTAGAGGAGCTCATCCGCTCGGTAGATTTTGCAACCATGGCCTGGCCACCATTTTTCATTGGATCATGGAGAAACCGTAGCAAAAGGAGCGTTGTGGGCACCGCTGTAGCAGATTGACATCAGATTTGCAAAGCGTGATATTTGTTGTTAGTAGAAATAACTAGTGCTTTTATTTCATTCTGAACGAAACAAAAAATATGTATTTTTAATTTATATTCAATAACACTGCCATTGTAGGCTTTGGAATGTGCAGTTAAAGCTGCTTACAAAAGAAGTAACAACTTGCTCACAAAGAAGTGCAAGGCTGCATACTGGGCAGTACATGATCACACAAACTGACTGAGATTAAATAACATGTGCAAGGAAGATAAACAATCGACATGGTGGTCAGTACAAGTGTTAGCTACAAAGCAGAACAAATGGGATGAAAATGTTATTTTAATTTATATTCAATAAAACTGCTTCTGTAGGCTTTGGAATGTGCAGTTAAAGATGCTTTTTGGGCAGTGTATGGCAAAGAAGTAACAACTTACACACCACAGAAGTTCAAGCATGCATACTGGGCAGTGCAGGCTCACAAGTATGATTGAAAAACAAGTTCAATGAAGTGAAACAAGCGACCATATGGTCAGTACAAGTATTAGCTACAAAGAAGTATAGTTGACCAAAGGAGCTATAATTTTGCAAAAAACACGTCAAGAAGAAAGCACACGATGCAAATGACAGAGGAAACTAGCGATAAACCATCATAGAGTTTATAACGAGGGTGGGGAGGTTAGGGTTTGATCGGGCCATTACATGGAGGGGAGAGGAGCCCCAGTTGGGCCGCATATTTTTATTCTGTAAACTTGACTTTTTATTTTACCTTAAATTTCTAACACAACGCACTCTATTTTTTCGAAGACAACATGAGGAAGTAAGACTGCGATTAATAAGGCAGTACAGGGGACAAATAGCAAGAAGTACAGAAAACATAAAACAAAAATAAAATAAAGATAAACAAAAACTGGATACATAGTTCATACATATGCGGGCTGGAAATTATAGAAAAGAAAGGAAAGTATTTCAACATCACAAGGAAACATAGATTGTTCAGAGTTATTTAGACGCGATACAAGATTACTCAGGAAGTACAATTGTTATAACATACGCAGTACAACGAATAATAACATGCAGTACATGTATCACATATCCCAAAATACTGATTTTTAATCAACAATCAACATCAGATAGTCAGTACAAGGGTAACATCGTATAACATCACATGTACAGACAAGTGGAAGTTAAATTTCAAATGCTAACGTAATAATCTAATGTCCAATGAAAAATATAAAATTCTGCTGTCTATAGTAAACACCAACAGAAACATCTACTGAGTGAAGAGCGCGATGAGGGCGAATCATCGCCCTGCGTCGACAAAGCAGAAGTTCCAGGAGCAAGGAACTGGATCTCCTTTGGTAAATCATCAACACTTATCTTGTTTTCCTTGTGGAAAACAGACGAGAATAAGTACTCAGCCTTCCAATCATTGACATGAGGCTGCAGATAAAAAAACAAAAGTCAGTGACAAATATATTAGTCACACTACACTGTATTAAAAAAGGTAAAACAATAATGTGAAGTTTTGGTTTGAAAATTGCAGAAACATACATCATTATCAACAATCGGTCAACCAGATTTTCGCCGTCGTAACCTGAAGCGAACTTGAGGGAATAGAAGCCACATTGATTGACGCCCTGAGTAGGAACATTCACATAGTGTGGCCTCTTTGCTTTCACCTGCCAGTTCGGATGATTGAGTTTTACATAAAGCTCTTTGGTATACAACTCCTACATCAGCAAAACCATCCTTCTGGCCTGTTCAGGCAAAATGCCAGAAACAAGTTCAGGGAAGTGAAGAAAAGAACTGCAGTCAGTTCAAAGATGAGATAAGATATGTATAGGTGCACATAAAGTGCAGGTTAAGAGTTCTACACTAAAAGAAGCAGTATAGATACAAATAAGCGGGAAGTACGTGAGAAAGTTAATGGAAGTACAATAAGGATGCAGTCAGCTAAGTACACGGGGACAATTAAACTATATATAAAGTTCGTATGGTCCCAAGAAATATTCATACCCGAGTAAAAATAAAGGCAATACAAAGACTTAAAGACAAAAAATAATAACGGTGGTACGAAAATCTGGGAAGTATACAGACTAAGCGTTAGGCAGTACAAGGATGAACAGTTAAAGCAGTGACTGAACTTACGATCTCAATAGTTTCCGAATGGAATGAGCTCTTTGATTTACGCACGCCTTTGTTCCATGGAAAAGAGTCAAGAATATCAAATGAAGAAGCGTATTTGTTCATTGCATACATCACGTGATGAGACTGACCGTCCAGAGGGGAAATCTTGCAATAAGTAATAAGAATCTGATCGAAACAAAAAAATAAGAGCATCAAGTCAGAAAAAAACCTAGGCACATCAAGAAGGGGAAACAAAGAAGTACATATGGGAAATGCAAAGAAGTACATGACAAATGAGGAAAAATAATTTTTATAACTTCAGATGATACTGACCAAGTATGCTTGTGCTAGGTGATACTGTTCCTTGACATGCTTCCTGTAGGAGTCTGCTGCCCTTTTTACATCAAATGGTCTCCTAGTTTTCAGGCCATCCATATCAAGAACATACTGCAAATTATTGCATACGTTAGTACACACGATTATAAAAAGTTGCACAAAAAAATGGAAGCTGAAAATAACATGACCAAGGTACTCGCTTACCAAAAGAAAGTGCGGGCTAAGTAGTACACGGTTAGCACTTCCGTACACGTGGTTGTATGTTGAATCAATTTTCCAATGCCTCATAATGAAACCCATTAGTTCGCCCTCAATCTGACCAAACTCACCAAACATTTCGGCCAACTCACCAAAGGTATATCTTGATTCAACAACCTGACCATCAGGAGTCACCCCGTGGTCGAAACGACAAAGTATTTTACTTTAGGAAAACAAAAAACAAAAAAACACAGTCAGACGCACAATGTGATAAACAAAAAATGACAGTGAAGTCCAGAGATAGTGCAAAGAAAAAGAAGTACAAGTACAAACAATCAAAAAAAGGAGATAGGTGCAGTTAACTCACTCGTTGTGATTTTCCTTTGCATAATCAGACAGAATAAATGCTTTTAGAAGATGAGCACTCTCAAGGTGGGTAAATTTACCAGGCTTCAACTCATGAACACGAAACGTGAACTTATGAGGCTTTCTATTTGGCCTCTTCGTCGTAGTAATGTTTCTGGTTGATATGGCAGGGTCCTTCTTCCTAGGAGCACAAACTTTTCCACTTGTAGGATTCCTGACTGTTTCGACGAAATCGTCATCATCATCTGCAGAGAAGGTACCTACCACATGAAGCTTGTCACCAGAAGGTGTCTTCAAGTCAGAGGACTGAACATCCTATGACTTGCCAGCAGATCTATATTTCCTGAGAGACCACCTAGCAGGTTCATCATCAACCTTGGTTGACAGAACAATATCAGGCTTGAACGTCTGGGTCTCGAAGAGAAGGAAATTCTCAGCTTCCTCACCAAGGTTCGCAACTGCACAAAGCAAAATACAAAACAATACATACACATCAGAACGACACATAATTTAAACAAAATAAATTGACTGCAGACAAAAAACAATATAAAAAATATTTACATGGGTCGTAGCCACAAAGCTTTTCAAACTGCACGCTGAACAAAGGAGACGAAACCCAGCTCCACAACAACATTTTCTTCATATTAGGTATGGCCTTGTACGTGAAAACCGTATACTGCTCAACATCCCAGGACATAGCAACCTGAAGCATAAAGAATCCAAAGTCCAAACTGCAGCCACAAAACATAGCAGTAAGAGAATGGTTTAGGAAAATCTAGAAACAAAATAGGCTACAATACTAGGGGTGAAAGGCACATAAACAAGACTAAACAGACAGGAAGTACAACAATTAAGCAATGGGGAAGTACAAGTGAAATGCAATAACCCACTTACCAATTGTCTTGAAGGGGAGTTCTCATATAATAAGTCTTGAAATCATCCAGTGTCAAGGGTGACAAAGGTTCATCCCTACTATCTTCAGCAGAGGCAGCATTACACAACGCCTTAATGTTCTTTACCATCCTCTCAAAAATATCCCACCCCGCTTGACGTTCAGCTTTGTAGAGTGAGTCAAAGTACCGAAAACACTTATTTGGAATATCCAATGAAACAACCACCCAATGTCCAACAGTATCTTTATCGGGTGCAAGGTCTAAGGTTGGGAACACAATCTAGCAAAAAAAATATATAAAATCTGTAACGTTAAGTAAATAAAATTATAAAACATGAAACAACAAGTAAAACCTAAAATAGAAAGTCTTACAGTGTTGCATTTGTCTATACGATGTTCAACATTTTTCAGAAGCCATTTCTTGAGACTTCTATCAACATGACCAGCATATATCTTACTCTAAAATGTCACATAGCCAAGCAAATAAAAATCAATTCACAAAATAAAAAAGAGGAATGCATTAAAAATATTTGATAACTATAAATATCAAAGGACATAGGACATACAGTTACCCAGTATGGAACAACAAACTTGTCAGGCCCCAGATAATATCTATTCATGAGATAAATACCAACAGAAGCTGCCACGCTGCCAAGCATCCCTCGTGGTTTAAACGAGTCAGCGATTTGGCCCACAGTAGCATTGCAATGATCATGGACAAACATTGGTTGACCTCTGCCAGTGCAAAAAAACATTTAACAAACAAAATTAATCAGGTGCGAGTACATATTTAAAAGATTGAAATGGTACCAATACAGAAACAAAAACTTACAATCGCTCATCCTTTCTACGAATAGATGTGACAACATCATAGAATTGTAAAATTGGGAAAGGAATCTCATGAGCCAAATTATAAGACAAAACATCTGCAACATAAAAGCAAAACATAATAAAAAGTTAAACAATGTGTTACAAACAATAATATCCGAAAAAAACAGTTAGAATTCAGGGAAGTACATTACAAAACATTCAAAACAGAACAAGCATGAGTGAACAGTTGAACAGGTGCCCTAGAAGGGGAGGTATAGGTATCATATGGCAAAACAGTACAAAACAACAAAAATAGGCAGTACATGCAGTACAGGGTAAAATACCAGAAGGGTAACATGACTGAACGAAGATATTGAAAGGGCTGTACAGATACATAAAAGAGGAAGTGCACAAAATAAGTACTAAACAAGTGGAAGTCACTATATAGTCAGACAAAGTAGAGGAAACAGTACAAACATGGCTCAAAAGGCAGTACAATATGAAAAAATGTTTGCATTGCTACGAAAACCATTGACAAGGGAAGTACAAGATTGCAATCAGGGAAGTAAACATGCATATCGATGAAATGTTGAGGTGGTACCAGATTAGTCCGGAGGGAAGTACGAGAATTAGTGAGAAAGAGTATGCGTTATCGCATTTAACCTTTCAGGGGGAGGCAAAAGTACTTCATAGGAAGGGGAATAGGACATTCCACACATTACAACCATTCCAAAACGGAACAAAAGAATATTTACAGCTGATGTTTAACGAGAACAACAAATCCAACACGACCCTGACATATTAACCAGTAGATTACATCCCCGTAGACCATCTCACGGCCACCGTGAGAGGGGAATGTTTTACTAAAATAAACATAATAAACATAATAAAAAGATGGACCTCATTGATTCTTGCCTTCTTCCAGCGCTGGAGAACTTGGGGCACCAATATCAGAAGCAACAACATCAGCGGTAACCAACATTTCCTTGCCTGGTGCAGCAACTCCCTCATCTACTTTTTGCTCCTTGTCCTTATGATGTTGATCTTCAGACTTCTTATCCTCATGATTATCTTCAGGCTCCTTGTCCATATCTTCACCTGCAGGCTCCTTGTCCTGAACTTCAGTTTCAGGCTCATTGTCCTTGTCTTGAACTTCAGTGATAGGATCAGCCAAAGTTGAATCTGCAGCTGCTACAACCGGAGCAACAGGAGACGGAGGAACTGTGCCTCCTAAGATATGATCATCCTGGGAAATAGTTTTTTCACTATGAGCTTCAGTGACAGCTTCTTGAGGAGACCGGTGAAACGTGTCATCTAAAATAGGACAAACCTCATAGATGGTATTTTCACCATCAGCTTCAGTGATAGCTTCTAGAGGAGCGACAGGTGAAACAGTTCCCCGATTCACAGAAGGAACTGCAGAGTCATTGGTAACACCTTCAGTACTCTCCTAAAAAATCAAATATGAGAGGGCAGTTAGACCATCAGACAAATGGAAGTACAAGTTACAAGTAAACATAGACTGACATGAAAGAGATTATCTATTGAAAACAAAGAAAACTCACTTTTCCAACATCCTGGCTACCGGCGGCAGCTGACTCTTTATTCTGCATCTCAACCATAAAACTATGTGCCTCATCATCAAGGCATTTAAACCGAACATCTTGCATAGACTTCAGCATCAGAAAACTAGTCTGAATATTTGCTAACCTAGACTGCATCTAAGCAATACTGGTAGCTTCCATCCGGAGAATTCCGGATGAGGATTCGTCATCAAAGTTCCGTCCACCACGTACAGATTCAGGAATTGTACTCAGACGGGCCATAGTTGATGGAAATTGGAGAGAAAGCTCAACATCTTTAGCAAGATGATAATCCAGCTGACCAAACACATCACCATCAACAATTTTGTTGCCTCCTCCTACATCAGCAGCTGCTCCACTGGTACTTCCGGTGAACACAAGCTTGCTAGAAGGCACATCACCAGAAAAACAACCGCTCCTCTTATGCGAGAGCGGACATGAATTGGAACCGTTACTTCTGGGCTTTTATTCCAGTAAATAATGTTAGCTTCGAATTTCCATTGAAAAGACAAAATAAAAAATACATGCAATTGAAATTAGAACAACTTATTTATGCTCACCCGCGTAAATAATACTGGTAGAATGAACATGCAAAAGAAACTAAGTACAACAGATAAACACAAAGTAGAAAATTATAAGAATATGCTCACCCGCGACTTCCCAAAAATCCAAGACCTGGGATCCTCTTTACCCTCTATTAAACAATCCTTCTTAACAAGAGCCCTCAGATTGAAAGGATCCATGTAGAGAACACGAGGAGTACGTGTAACATCCCAGGATTTAGGGTCCAGAAATAGGGTGGACACAAAAGTGTGCATTGCAATCATGCATCAGAAAATCTGAATAATTTTCGCGCATTTAATTTTCAAAACACTAAGTGATTGAAGTTTCACTTAAGTTGGTGGAATTGAAGTAGATCATCAACTTGAGCGTTATAAATTTTGAGATGATCTTGGCTTAGACCTTATTCCGAGGTAGAGAGATATACGATAAATGTACACCAAAGAAAATGAAACTCATACACCAAAACATGAGTTAGGAGTTAAAGACCAAACCAGCCATTCTTAGTTATTCTCTGAGCATCTATTCTCATCAACTGTGCTAGACATAATTCTAGTACATGGAATCCATGACAGTCCTGTAGACCAAATCTGAGTTATCCAAAGGTTAACCTAGATCTTCTTACTTTATCTATGTAATGTACCTGCACTTAAAAATATGGCAGGTACCTGTGTATAGTGCAAATCCCTGGATCAATTCATTTGCACACACAGTTTACGATAAATATCACAGCATTGTATCAATATTACACGAATAATCCAGACTTGGTAAAATAAATAGTTCGATACAACTTTTTGTAGCTTAAAGCCAGCTCCAACAATAAGGCAGCGGAAATAAAACTTCGATGAGCCTCCATCTTCATGACACGCCACAGGCGAAAACATGTTGGTGCAGACTCGAAACCCAAAACGTATTCCTTACTCTTCATCAGAAACATCTGTAATAAATAATAATTTGCAACAGAGTGGGTCAGATTCCATATAAAATGGAGTCTGGCAAGTGACACTATGGTGGACACTTAATGGAATAACTCTATAGCCTATATGTATATTAGGCTGGTGGAGTTCAAGGCTAATTTGCATAAAGCCAATTTTTCCTACTCTTTTGAAAGCACTTTTCTTGAAATCAAGACGAGTATGGCATGAAAACCATAATCTCATCTTCCCTTGTTCACCCATCAAATTTTAACTTAGAAATTGGGATGTTGGGTGCCCCTGTTAAACCATTAATCAGTTGCTCAAATTTTCCATATCCGGGGACACGGCTAAGTACTTAGTTTTAACTCTGCAGAGGTTGGGCACTTTCACCATTAGACCCAACAAACCCAAACTATACTCAAGCACACCATTTGTGCTAAGGAAAAGGAGAGAGTTGAGACGAGACTTTTCAGAAGCATATTCTCGTCCCTTGCAGACTTGACGCGCTCCAAGCTAACCATCTACCACCACCTGTCAAGTCGGGCCGAGTCCACGCAGCTTACTCCATATAGCCAGACCCATTGACTAATGGTTGCACGAGAAGCAATCTTCACTTAGAGAGAACATTGGTCCCTTTATTACCCTGGGTGGCCATCCACAAGTGACCATTCCTTAGAGATCATCCCTAAGGAATAACACTCAACATAAACCATTCAACACCAATTCCACCCAGGTGTTTCATTAACTTAGTAGAATTTAAGTTTTCCAGTAAAACACTTTTGCATAGCATCAAAATTCTACTAAGTCATTACATAGGTTCCTAGACTCAAGGGGTAGAGAGTTCTAAGGTTTTGCATAGCAATCTACTAAGTCCTACAAATGCATATAGAAAATGCTCTAGGTAATGCATAGAAAATACTTAGAAAATTTATGGGGTTGTGCCACTTTCCTTGGCAACAAGCAGAACAGCAACAGCAACTGCAGTCCTCGGTCCTCTCCGAAAATTCTAACACAACAAACAATACAACATAAACAAACAAGTTTCTTAAAACTACTAAGGAAAATATGCCATGTATGATGAGCAAAAAATTCCTAAGGACTAGATGCATGCCATGCTATGAAGTATGTGAGTTAATGCGAGGCAAGTTTTGTTGGTCCAAAATTTACTAAGGAATTAGAAGTTTAAAATAATTTTCTAAAGACAACACTTAGAGGAAAATTAGCACCTTTAGTCAATTAAAAGCTACTCAATTATTTTCTAAGTACTTTTAGGTGGTAAAGGTGTTATAATATGATAAGTACTCTTATATTTCGAATACATGAAGAAAATAATTTTTAAAAATTTTCTAATTAATTTTTATTTATTATATAATGTCTAAAAATATTTTAATCACAATAAATACACAAAAGCTCATAAAATATTCTAAACAAAAATATTGGAGTATTCATGCATCTAGTACTTAGCCCTTCAAGTTCATAGCAAAGTAGTTCGATGAGGAATAAATTTTATATTTGTAGTTATGCTTAATTTCCATTAATGCCACTTCTAATTTTAAACAAAATTTATTCGATAAAATAGAAATATAATGATGCCAAAAGTTTCTATACTTCATAAGCTTTCCAAAACAATTTTTGTTATAATTTTTGGATAAAGGAGTGAAAATTAATGATAGAAACAAATTACAGGGACTAATCTGTGATAAACAGAAAGGTAATCTTCGCGCAGAGATCCTTGGGCGACGTGGCGGCTTCCGGTTGGCTCGGTGGCTTCGCGGAGGATGTGGGATAAGCGGGAGCGGCGCTGGCGGCGCGGCGCGGACGGATGCGGTCGTCGGTGACGTGGCGAGCTCTGGTTGGTCGATACCTCTTCGCGAGTGGGATCTAATCTAACGCGTTGAATAACGATCTGACGGTGCAAAATAGCAGACGGTGGCGCTGCTCGCCGGTGAACTCCGGTCACCACAAACCGCGCAACGGCGAGCATCGTTCCGATCGATCCAAGAGGATTGGAGATGAAAGGATCTTACCTCGACGATCGGGAGGTCGAGGCGGTGATGGTGGCGCGACTACGGGCTCGAGCGTCCTCTTCTCTTTCCGGGGTTCCTCGCCGGAGACGGCGACGACGGCGGCTTTCTTCGGTTGATCACGGTTAGGTTGCGCTATCGCGGAAAAGGACGAGCAAATAAGTCAAATGGAAGCGCACGGACGAGGGGTGGATAACGGGACAAACAAGAGGGCTCGGGGAGATCGGAAACTCGCCCGCACTTGCGATTTGCGGCGACGGTAATGGCGGCGGCGGCGAGCTTCGTCCGAGCAGCCTTAGGGTTAGATTTTTAGGGTTTCGGGGTGCAAAGAGAGGCGGCGGGACTGGGTTTAAATAGGCGGCGTACGGCACAAATACGTAGAGCACACGGCTCAAACTTCTTGCAATCTACACAGACTCTACGTCGAGGAGATCTTCGCTGGGAGGTTGAAGATGGCACGTCATCGCTGGCGTCAACGTGCGGGTCCCTGGCGTCAGCGAGAGAGGGAGCGGGGCGCGGACTCGGGCCGTTGCTGGGCCGCTACGCTCAGCGCGCGTGAGAGGGGTAATGGGCCGAGGCAGGCCGGCTCGGCAAGCCCCCCCTTTTTTTATTCATTTCTCTTTTCTTTTCTAAATTTACATAACTTGTGATTTATAACTTCAAAATGATTCAAACCAATTTGTAAAATTTTGTAAAACTTATCCTTACCAAACTAAACTTTTTAAAAGTATTTTATAACATTTTTATAATTAATAATTTTTGTATTCTTTCAACATTCATAAATAATGATGCAAATGCAAAATGCAATGACATGATGCATGCAATGATAAGAATTCGGAAGTTTAATTTTTTTTGTGAAATTTGGGATGTTACAAGACTAACTCCCTTAAGATGAATCTCGCCCTCGAGATTCGGACTGGCTAGCAAATAGGTGAGGATGTTCTTCCTTGAGGTCATCCTGTCTTTACCAAGTCGCTTCTTCTTCTGAATGGTGATTCCATTGTACTTTGCAAAACATGATGGTCTTAGTTCTGGTAATTCTCTCAGCTGTCTCCAAAATTTTTATGGGTTTTTCCTCATATGTGAGATCGCTTTCTAGCTGAACTTCTTCTAGTGGCACTGTATCCCTCAGCGGAGTTTCTGCCATTTCTGGGTGACACTTTTTCAGCTGACTAACATGAAAAACATTGTGAACTGCGGAAAGTGCTTCTGGTAGTTCCAACTCATATGCCACTTCTCCTTTACGTGACAAAACTTTATAGGGTCCAATGAATCTTGGTGACAGTTTTCCCTTGATTCCAAACCTCTTCACTCCACGAAGGGGTGAGACTCTAAGATAGGCTCTATCTTCAATATTGAAGGTGACTTCTCTTCGTTTGGAATCGACATAACTTTTCTGTCGGGATTGAGCTGTCTTCAATTTGTCCTTAATCAACCTGACCTTTTCTTCAGCTTCTTTGATTATATCCGGACCAAACAGACTTCTCTCCCCTACTCCACTCCACAAAAGTGGGGTAGTACACTTTCTTCCATACAATGCTTCAAATGGTGCCATCTCTATGCTGGCTTGATAACTATTATTATAAGAGAACTCAGCATAGGGAAGATTGTCATCCCAACTAGACTTAAAGTCTAAAGCACATGTCCTCAGCATGTCCTCCAAAATTTGATTTACCCTTTCAGTCTGTCCATCAGTTTGTGGGTGAAAAGTTGTGCTGAACTCGAGCCTAGTTCCAAGGACTTCATGTAGCTGTTTCCAAAAATGAGAAGTGAATTGAGTGCCCCTATCTGACACAATCTTCTTAGGAACTCCATGCAAACATACTATTCTCTTCATGTAAATATCTGCTAGCTTGGCACTGGTGTAAGTTGTCTTTACCGACACGAAATGATCTACCTTGGTCAAACGATCAACAATAACCCATATAGAATCATAACCAGACTTGGTTCTAGGTAGGCCCGTGATGAAATCCATTCCAATCTGATCCCATTTCCAGTCGGGTACTGGTAGAGGTTGAAGTAATCCTGCTGGCTTCTGATGCTCAGCCTTCACACGGCAACATACATCACACTTAGCAATATTCTGCAATATCACGTTTCAGATAGTTCCACCAGAACCTTTCCTTCACATCCATATACATCTTGGTGTTACCCGGGTGTATGGAGTAAGGTGAGTCATGGGCTTCCTGAAGTATCAACTTTCTGAGATCAACATCTTCTGGAACACAAACTCGTTCCTTGAACCACACTGTGCCTCCTTCATCTAACCGAAAACCTTTGGCCTTGCCTTCACTTAAGTTCTTCCTGATTTCTTCCATCGTTTTGTCTTTCTTCTGACCTTCTTTGATTTTGTCCATCAAAAGAGGTTGCACTTCAAGAGAGGCTACATAACCTTCAGGTACTATCTCTAGCCTCAGATCTTTGAGTCCTTTGCATAGGTCTTCTGGCAATTCCCCTGCCGTGAGTCCGTTAACATAAGTTTTACGGCTCAAAGCATCTGCTACCACATTAGCCTTTCCTGGATGATACTGCAAACTCAAGTCATAGTCCTTAATCAATTCCAGCCATCTCCTTTGGCGCATGTTCATTTCCTTCTGCGTGAAAAAGTATTTAAGACTTTTGTGATCCGTGAATACTTCACAACATTTTCCCCAAAGATATGGTCTCCATGTCTTCAATGCATGTACTACAGCTGGTAATTCTAAGTCATGTGTGGGGTAGTTGACTTCATGCTTCTTGAGTTGCCTTGAGGTATATGACACCACTTTGCCTTCTTGCATCAACACACCTCCGAGCCCCCGATGCGAAGCATCGCAGTAAACTTGGAAATCTTTCTCTAGATCAGGCAAACATAAAACAGGTGCTGATACTAAGCGTTTCTTCAACTCTTGAAAACTAGTTTCACACTCTTCAGTCCACCCAAACTTCTTCTCCTTTTGTAACAATTCTGTTAAGGCCTTATCAATCTTGGAGAAATTTTCAATGAATCTCCTATAATATGCTGCTAGTCCCAAAAAACTACGAATTTCTCCCACATTCTTGGGTGACTCCCAGTCGGTGACAGCTGAAACCTTTTCTGGGTCTACTGCTATTCCATCCTTAGATACGATGTGTCCTAAGAATCCAACTTGATCCAACCAAAACTCACATTTGCTGAACTTGCCATATAACTTGTGCTCTCTAAGCCTTTGCAATATTTGATGTAGATGTTCCTTATTTTCTTCATTGCTTTTGGAGTAGATTAATATGTCATCGATGAATACCACGACAAACTTGTCTAAGAAATCCATGAACACTTTATTCATCATATTCATGAAGTATGCTGGCGCATTGGTTAAGCCAAAGGGCATAACTGTGTACTCATACAGACCGTAACGGGTGGTGAAAGCGGTTTTTGGTATGTCCAACTCCCTAACCTTCATCTCAAAGTATCCAGATCTGAGATCAATTTTTGAGAACACACATGCTCCTTTCAATTGGTCGAAGAGGTCATTGATTCTAGGAAGTGGGTATTTATTCTTGATGGTTACTTCATTCAAAGCTCTATAGTCTGTGACTAGCCTCTGAGTACTATCTTTCTTCTGAACAAACAAGATTGGTGCTCCCCAAGGTGAAGAACTTCGACGGATGAAACCTTTCTGCAACTGTTCTTCTAACTGTTTCTTGAGTTCTTTCAGTTCATCTGTTGCCATTGGGTATGGCCTTTTTGCTATGGGCCCTGTACCTGGTTTAAGCTCAATGAGAAACTCAATATCTCTATCTGGTGGCATTCCCGATAGTTCTTCAGGAAACACATCTGGGTATTCTCTTACTATGAGTACATCGCCCAGGCTAACCCCCTTAAGAGAATTAAGCCTAACTTTCTTCATTTCAAATTTTGACTTGAATCTGATCTTCTTCTTTTCTGGAGTGGTGAGGGTGATTGCTCTGTTTGCACAGTCTATGATTACTTCAAAATGAGTCATCCAATCCATCCCTAGAATGACATCTAGACCTTGGGTTTCTAGGATGATTAAGTATGCTGGAAACTGATGCTTTCCAATCTCAAGGTTAAGTTTTCTACACCCAGATGATACTAACATTTCTCCTCCCGGGGAACTGACTCTAATTGGACACCCCAAATTTTCGGTTGCTAGCCCATGTTTGTTAACAAATGCTCTTGATATGAATGAATGAGATGCTCCAGTATCAAATAAAATTAATGCTGGACAAGAATTGATTAGGAATGTACCAATCATAGCATCAGGTTCATCAAAACTTCTTCAACATTGATGTGGTTCACATGTCCCTTGTTGAAAGGGTTGGGTTTGGTAGGAGTGTCCACTCTCTTCTCAGGGCATTCATTAGCATAATGTCCTTTGTTGTTACATTTGTAGCATAGCACTTGACTGAGATCCTTCTTTTCAAAATTTGGGCGTTGTTGACCATTATTATGATTATTTCCAGCATTTCCATTCCCTTTGTGTCCTCCATTGGATCCTCCATTGTTTCCCTTGAATCCTCCATTATTTCCTTTGAATCATCCATTATGATTGTGTCCATGTTTGTGGAAGTTATCCCCAGTGTGGTTTCCATGTTTGAAACCATGGTTCCCATCATGAACAAAGTGTTTCTTGAATGAAGGTTCAGAGGAGTGCTTGTTCATCTTCCTTTTCCTGTTTTCAGCTTTCTTTATGCTATCCTCAAGGGTGATAGCTTGATCAAGGAGTATCTGATAGTTTGGGGCATAAGCAACAGTCAGAGGTGTCTTCAACTCGTCACTAAGTCCTTTGAGAAATTTTGCCTTCCTCTTTGCATCTGTGTCAATGTCCTCAGGAGCATATCGTGACAAGGCCTGAAAGTCATCCATATACTGCTTAGGAGTTATGTTTCCCTGATGCAGATTGCGAAACTCTTCCTGCTTCAGATTCATAATGCCCGTGGAAATATGAGCATTACGAAAACCATCTTTGAAATCCTCCCAGGTTAAGGTATCCAGCGGGTGAGTAACCTGATAAGTCTCCCACCATTGTGCAGCAGGTCCTTCTAACAGATGTGTGGTGAACCTAACCTTCTCAGCATCAGTACATTCAGAAGTCACCAGATCCTTTTGCACAAAACGCAGCCAGTCATCAGCCACCAGTGGCTCTGTTGAACTTGAGAACTTATTTGTCCTAAGCCTAAGGAACCTGGCAAGTCTGTCCACTGGAGGAGGGGGTGGTGGTGGTGGAGGATTGTTGTTGTTGTTATTATTATTATTGTTGTTGTTGTTGTTGTTGTTGTTGTTGTTGTTGTTGTTGTTGTTGTTGTTGTTGTTGTTGTTGTTGTTGTTGTTGTTGTTGTTGTTGTTGTTGTTGTTGTTGTTGTTGTTGTTGTTGTTGTTGTTGTTGTTGTTGTTGTTGTTGTTGTTGTTGTTGTTGTTGTTGTTGTTGTTGTTGTTGTTGTTGTTGTTGTTGTTGTTGTTGTTGTTGTTGTTGTTGCTGTTGTTGCTGTTGTTGCTGTTGTTGCTGTTGTTGCTGTTGTTGCTGTTGTTGCTGTTGTTGCTGTTGTTGCTGTTGTTGCTGTTGTTGTTGTTGTTGTTGTTGTTGTTGCTGCAATGAATTGAGTCAACATGGTCATCAGTTGGGCTTGGGTGGCCATCAACTGCTGCATAGCATCATTGTTGTTGTTCTCAGGAGCTCGACGGGGAGGCATCTGTTGTTTAAGCATAGATGAGTAAAGATAGAAAGGTCTAAGGGAATTAATTCTACCCATGCAAACACAACAACCAAGCAACAAAATTTCAAACAACTCAAACTTTTACTAGTCTTGGTCCAAAATAACAAGAAGCAAAACGAGATAGTTCTCTACCACACATTTGGTAGATCCTAAGCTTAGAAAATTCGAAATTTTAAATG
The DNA here is from genome assembly GCA_026929855.1 of Poa annua. Lineage (NCBI taxonomy): Eukaryota > Viridiplantae > Streptophyta > Magnoliopsida > Poales > Poaceae > Poa > Poa annua. Next base: position 13,109,667 of record CM049428.1, read on the forward strand.
CGTGTAGTAAAAATAAAAATGGTAGTCTCTCTAACTATCCTAGTCTTCAATCATGAGAACTTCTTCTTCAACGTCTTCGATCTCATAGCCTTCACGGGTTAGCATGTTTTTGAGGTCCGCCACTTCCTTTTCCAACTCTAAGTTCTGGTCTTGGAGATACTTCTTCTCAGCACGGAGACGCTTGATCAAGTCGCTATCAGCTTCAAGCTCCGCCTCATTGGTGGAAAGTTCTACCTTCAACTCTCTTATTTGCTTGTTTCTTTGCTTGACCCTCTTCTCTTGACTTATAAATTTCTTCTCTTGTAGCTGGAATTTCTCCTCTAGTTCCTTGGTCTTCTCCTCTTGTTCCTTCATCTTCTCTTCATTCTCCTTGACTTGGGCACACATCTCGTCGTTCTTGTAGAGTTCTTCATAGGAATCAAAGTAAAGTTCATGGACTAAGAGTTCTAAGCCTTGGAAGTAATCGCTCACAAACTCATCCTTGCCCATGTCCTCGGTGCCATAGCAGCAAGGATATCCATCTTCATTACGTCTGCCAAAAGGGAGGGAGTAGTGTCCTTCAAGTTCCTTGGAGTAGCATCCACAAAGACGACCTATTGTGTATTGCATGACGACGTCGATTCCTCTTTCTATAGAGACTCCCATTATTCTTGTCTCAATGGGTGCTTCGCCTTCACGTCCTTGTTGACAAATTCTGATTCCCCAAAGGTCTTCTCTCTTGAACTTCTTTAGTATGCATCCCCTGATCATGGGTGTTGGTAGCTTCAGATGCTTGAGTATGTCGAACAAGATGCTGCCAAAACGAGACACCGGGTAGTCTTCCTCGCAAGTGTACTCGAATCTCTTCATCCTTGAGTTATGAAGTAAAGATATGAGATAAAATGCAAGAGAACATAATTGAATGTACCTAGAGAAAAGCAAGTATATTCTATGGAGGTTTTTATACTTAGTAAACATTAAGTTTTTGGCCAACCTATTAACCTGGGGGTTCGAATCTACATGCAACACAATGCTCTGATACCATCTGTAATGTACCTGCACTTAAAAATATGGCAGGTACCTGTGTATAGTGCAAACCCCTGGATCAATTCATTTGCACACACAGTTTACGATAAATATCACAACATTGTATCAATATTACACGAATAATCCAGACTTGGTAAAATAAATAGTTCGATACAACTTTGCGTAGCTTAAAGCCAGCTCCAACAATAAGGCAGCGAAAATAAAACTTCGATGAGCCTCCATCTTCATGACACGCCACAGGCGAAAACATGTTGGTGCAGACTCGAAACCCAAAACGTATTCCTTACTCTTCACCAGAAACCTCTGCAATAAATAATAATTTGCAACAGAGTGGGTCAGATTCCATATAAAATGGAGTCTGGCAAGTGACACTATGGTGGACACTTAATGGAATAACTCTATAGCCTATATGTATATTAGGCTGGTGGAGTTCAAGGCTAATTTGCATAAAGCCAATTTTTCCTACTCTTTTGAAAGCACTTTTCTTGAAATCAAGACGAGTATGGCATGAAAACCATAATCTCATCTTCCCTTGTTCACCCATCAAATTTTAACTTAGAAATTGGGATGTTGGGTGCCCCTGTTAAACCATTGATCAGTTGCTCAAATTGTCCATATCCGGGGACACGGCTAAGTACTTAGTTTTAACTCTGCAGAGGTTGTGCACTTTCACCATTAGACCCAACAAACCCAAACTATCCTCAAGCACACCATTTGTGATAAGGAAAAGGAGAGAGTTGAGACGAGACTTTTCAGAAGCATATTCTCGTCCCTTGCAGACTTGACGCGCTCCAAGCTAACCATCTACCACCACCTGTCAAGTCGGGCCGAGTCCACGCAGCTTACTCCATCTAGCCAGAGCCCATTGACTAATGGTTGCAAGAGAAGCAATCTTCACTTAGAGAGAACATTGGTCCCTTTATTACCCTGGGTGGCCATCCACAAGTGACCATTCCTTAGAGATCACCCCTAAGGAATAACACTCAACATAAACCATTCAACACCAATTCCACCCAGGTGTTTCATTAACTTAGTAGAATTTAAGTTTTCCATTAAAACACTTTTGCATAGCATCAAAATTCTACTAAGTCATTACATAGGTTCCTAGACTCAAGGGGTAGAGAGTTCTAAGGTTTTGCATAGAAATCTACTAAGTCCTACAAATGCATATAGAAAATGCTCTAGGTAATGCATAGAAAATACTTAGAAAATTTATGGGGTTGTGCCACTTTCCTTGGCAACAAGCAGAACAGCAACAACAACTGCAGTCCTCGGTCCTCTCCGAAAATTCTAACACAACAAACAATACAACATAAACAAACAAGTTTCTTAAAACTACTAAGGAAAATATGCCATGTATGATGAGCAAAAAATTCCTAAGGACTAGATGCATGCCATTCTATGAAGTATGTGAGTTAATGCGAGGCAAGTTTTGTTGGTCCAAAATTTACTAAGGAATTAGAAGTTTCAAATAATTTTCTAAAGACAACACTTAGAGGAAAATTAGCACCTTTAGTCAATTAAAAGCTACTCAATTATTTTCTAAGTACTTTTAGGTGGTAAAGGTGTTATAATATGATAAGTACTCTTATATTTCGAATACATGAAGAAAACAATTTTTAAAATTTTTCTAATTATTTTTATTTATTATATAATGTCTAAAAATATTTTAATCACAATAAATACACAAAAGCTCATAAAATATTCTAAACAAAAATATTGGAGTATTCCTGCAGCTAGTACTTAGCCCTACAAGTTCATAGCAAAATAGTTCGATGAGGAATAAATTTTGTATTTGTAGTTATGCTTAATTTACTATTAATGCCACTTCAATTTTTAAACAAAATTTATTCGATAAATAGAAATATAATGATGCCAAAAGTTTCTATACTTCATAAGCTTTCCAAAACAATTTTTTTTATAATTTTTGGATAAAGGAGTGAAAATTAATGATAGAAACAAATTACAGGGACTAATCTTTGATAAACAGAAAGTTAATCTTCGTGCAGAGATCCTCGGGCGACGTGCTGGCTTCCGGTTGGCTCGGTGGCTTCGCGGCGGATGTGAGATAAGCGGGAGCGGCGTTAGCGGCGCGGACGGATGCGGTCGTCGGTGACGTGGCGAGCTCTGGTTGGTCGATACCTCTTCGCGAGTGGGATCTAATCTAACGCGTTGAATAACTATCCGACAGTGCAAAATAGAAGACGGTGGCGCTGCTCGCCGGTGAACTCCGGTGACCCCAAACCGTACAACGGCGAGCTTCGTTCCGATCGATCCAAGAGGATTGGAGATGAAAGGATCTTACCTCGATGATCGGGAGGTCGAGGCGGTGTTGGTGGCACGACGACGGGCTCGGGCGTCCTCTTCTCTTTCCGGGGTTCCTCGCCGGAGATGGCGACGACGGCGACTTTCTTCGGTTGATCACGGTTAGGTTGCGCTGGCGCGGAAAAGGACGAGCAAATAAGTCAAACGGAAGCGCACTGACGAGGGGTGGATAACGGGACAAACAAGAGGGCTCGGGGAGATCGGAAACTCACCTGCACTTGCGATTTGCGGCGGCGGTAATGGTGGCGGCGGCGAGCTTCGTCCGAGAAGACTTAGGGCGAGATTTTTAGGGTTTCGGGGTGCAAAGAGAGGCGGCGGGACTGGGTTTAAATAGGCGGCGTACGGCAGAAATACGTAGAGCACAGGGCTCAAAGTTCTCGCGATCGACACGGACTCTGCGTCGAGGAGATGTTCGCTGGGAGGTTGAAGATGGCACGTCATCGCTGGCGTCAGCGTGCGGGTCCCTGGCGTCAGCGAGAGAGGGAGCGGGGCGCGGACTCGGGCCGTTGCTGGGCCGCTACGCTCAGCGCGCGTGAGAGGGGTAATGGGCCGAGGCAGGCCGGCTCGGCAAGCCCCCCCTTTTTTTTATTCTTTTCTCTGTTCTTTTCTAAATTTATATAAATTGTGATTTATAACTTCAAAATGATTCAAACCAATTTGTAAAATTTTGTAAAACTTATCCTTACGAAACTAAACTTGTTAAAAGTATTTTATAACATTTTTATAATTAATAATTTTTGTATTCTTTCAACATTTATAAATAATGATGCAAATGCAAACTGCAATGACATGATGCATGCAATGATATGAATTTGGAAGATTAATTTTTTTTGTGAAATTTGGGATGTTACAATCTAGACATCTTATTTTCTTATCTCCCAATCTTCTCAAAAGCATCAAAGAGAGAAGATATCAAGAAAGGAGAAAGAACAACAAGAAGACTTAGAGAATTCTTTAGATGGGCATAGAAGTGTTATGTCAATCCATCATGGAGAATTGGAATCTCTCATACTATCATCCATCAGTATTAATGTCTCTAGAAATGGTATGATATTCAAAGGTTTGGGTGATGTAGAAGTAGTTTGATAACAAGCCTTATAACCTTGTTAACAAATCACTTATGTAGGCCTAAAACAATTGAGTGTCATATGCAAATAAACCTGTGTTCATACATCAAATTCTCCAGTCTCTTGAATATTCAAAGTAATCCGGTGACAAGCTTTATAACCCTGTTAATCAATTCTTCTTATATGCATAAGGCCATATGATGTCATAAATATACCTTTATTCATCTTATGCCAAAATATCAATTTCAAAGACATCTATTCTCTCGTGAAGGAGTGCAGCAATCTTTCATCATCGATATGAGTGATGTAATAGAGCAAGACTACATTCTCATCATTTTATTTGTTTATCTCACCATAAGACCTAACTTTAGGCAGGTTATATATACCTTGTGCTTCCACAAACATGTGATCATGTTTTCACATGATATAGTTGGGAGGCATCACAAAACAAAGCCATTTGGCAATGCCTCATGCTCAACAAAGATTTGAACTATTCATTATGTATACATTTTATTCACCTCACAAAGAATCTTTACAAATATCACTTGACAACAGCTTGTTGATGCCCATGAATTCTTAAATCACTAGAAAACAAGTTTAAAGACTTATATCCATCTTCATTTTAGAGTCAAGCCTCAAATCATTTTAGGATTTGAAGATAATAAAACACCCATAAAAAATAAGGATGTAGAAAATATTCTCATATTACTTTAATGCACAATAAAAAGAAAGAAGTGCAAGCCACATATCTTAATAGGGGAAATAAATCAAACTAAGCTCAAATTGACTTTACACGCTAAAGCATTCAAAATACAAGGTTTAAATAAACATCCCAAAACAAATATAAACTTCCCAGGACCTTCCTGTAAATTTTCTATTCAATAATAGGTCCAAAACACTTGACCAGGGGCCTATTTGAACTGTCTCTGTAGTTTTCTGGAAACTCAGGGGGCTTTTCACAAAAATCTTTAAAACGTTTTCTTCCTCCTCTCCGGCCAGAAGGCAGAGGAGAGTCGTGTCGCCTCTCCCGAGCAGTCGTGCCGCTCCTGCTCGCCCTCTCACACGGATAAGGATGTCGAGCGACGTCCGCATCTCTCTCACTCACTCGCGCCTCTCTCCTCTCTCTCAGTCCCTCTCCAAATCCCTAACCCTAGCTTCCTCGGGCCGCCGCCGTACGTCGGCTATCGCCGCCGATTGTGACCACCCCGAGACCAGATTAGAGCCCCTGTAGGTCCTCCTAGCCTTACTCTTCCTCATCGTCGAGCAGTTCGTGCGGAGAAGCTCGGGAAGTGGAGAAATCATGCATCCTCCCCAACTCCGGCTGCCCGCCGCCGTGGCCGATTTCTTCGTCGTCAGGTCGTCCCAGACCAAACGGGGAGCACGAGGAGCTTCTCCACAACCTTCTATTCCTTCTCAGTGAGCCACACGTGCGGAGGATATCAAGGAGCTGAGGAATCGAAGAAATTCTTCAACTCCGGCCGCCGTGTTCCATGGATGATTCCGGCCATCTCCGACCTCGCCTCGCCTCTTCGACACCTCATAGAGCATCAGGTCACCTCTACTATCCTTCCCGTACCCTCATTCAATCCTAGTTCATGCGGGAACCCATGATCACCGTGACCCGAGCGCCGTCGCCGCGGTTTTGGTCACCGCCAGCAACTCCGGTGACCATATGGTCAATAGCGCCGCTCGTTAGCCTCCATGCGTTGTCGTCGTTCATCTAAGCCCCATAACGTCCTCCAATTTCTACCAAATCGAGCAAACCGTGCTCAACCCGAGTTGAATTTCATCTACAATGTCATGCTGGTGTCATGATGACGTCAGCCGAGCATTATCCACTATTTTTTTCTTTTATTGATAATTCGTTGCTCTATCACATGTGGGACCACCATGGCAGAGTTTTATTCTTTTAGGTAAATCATTTCTGTAATTATAAAGACTATGACAGGTGGGCCCAACTTAATTTAATAATTTTAGAAATTGAATTAAATTGAATAAACTTTGTAAATTAATAACTAATTCATTTTTAAATCAGAAAATTATAATCTTTATATCAAAATGTTCAGAAAAATAAATTCTAAATAACTATATCATTATAAATTGTATTTGAATAAAATTTAAATAGAATAAAATTTAAAATACAAATCGCTTAATCTTTTAAATATGAAGCTTATTTGAAATGCTATTTTGGATGCATTTCAAATTTCATTTAAAATGTCTCACATGCTTGTTTTTAAATTTAGAAATGTGTTTTCATTATAACATGAAATATTTGCATCTCCATGATGTACTTTAAAATGATTATTTAAAAATAATAAATAATAAGAATTATTTTCTTAATATTGAAAATAAAATTATAAGATGACCGAAAATTGGTTTACTACTATTTTTGTAACCATTAAAAATAAATAAAATCTAAGAACATTTTGAACTACTCAGTTCCTTTTAAGTAAATGTTTCACATATACCATTATTCATATAACTTCCTTTCATGTATAGTATGTGTAAGTAAAATAAGTACGAACAATCTAATGTTCATAACACCGAGATAGTAATGCAATTTGTTATATTCTAAACACAAAGCATTCATTCATAAGAAACAATGTATAGTTGAGAAGTAAGTGCCTAATTGAATTAAAAGATGTTCATAATGCAAAGTCGTGGGTAAAACACACAGAGAAGAATAATCATATAACTTTTCTCTTAACTACTTCATATAATACAAACGACTGTTTACATTCTTATGTTCTTCAAAAGTTATTCTTTTTGCCATCATGAAGTATAACACCACACCATCTCTAGCTACTAAAAGTTAATACTTGTTCTCTACCACTAAAAAGAGAAACACAACCTAAAACAACCATTGTGTGATTATATGTTGTTTTATCTTATTCCTATGTTTAAATTGATTTATTAATTTAAGGTTAAAGAACCCATCCTTATATGAAGTAAACTTGAAGACAAAACCACTCTAAATGAAAACACCCAACTCAAACAACACACAATCTCCGAGAGTAAGATACATGGTACTTTGCGATGCATCTCATCCTTATGCATTAATCATGCTGCTTCTTTAAACATTAGTCCTTACCGGACCAATGATGTTGTTTCCAGATTTCTCGGAGTTTATATTATATCGAAGACCTTGGCTGCATAATCTTGCAGTAAAAAAGGCAAGTTCATCCCTTTTAATTCATGTCCTCTTGAATATTTGTTAAGAAACTATTTTCAAAATGCTATTATCACATGCACTACAAAACGGACCAAAAACTTATTTTATAATGATATGACTATGGTTATCCACCAGTGAGGTGGTAATCGCATATGGCTGGCAGATGGGACCACGGTAAGAATGTTGAGGTGGAGGTTCCATTTGCACGGGAAAGTATCACCTAGGACTTAATAACAGATGTCGCCAGTGATTCTTGCGCCGAATATTACGTGCAACCATGAGATCTGAAATGAGACGGAGAAGTCAGTTGTACCCTTTTCCTCTCGTACACCAACGGATGCATAGTACTGAAGGGGATTGTGTGCAGAAAACAAAAAATTTCCTACCAACGATATCCTAAAAACATGCCAGGATCTATTCTATGCAGATATAGTAGTACGAACAGAGATCGGAATACGTACCCTTGTAGACCGAAAGCGAGGATTACGTTCCCGCACAAACGTTGTCGATGAAGACCGACGAAGCCGACCTCAAGGTCGTGTAGAGGAAGCAGACCTCCGAGTACCGCTAGCGCAGCACCTCGCAGGGCGTCACACACGTACGGTGGAGACGACGGCCTCCGAAGCTCCAGTCCAGGACGAGCAGCGGAAGACTTGGACCGGAACACCAGCAGCGCGACAGCGGGCTATGGTGGAAGAGATCCCCCTCCTCTGCTCGGCGCGACTGCGACAAGGGAATCACGAGATCGAGAGAGAAATTGGGAATTAATTGGTGAATTAAAAGGCCAGGGGTGCCCCTTCTTATATAGGCTCCCAGGGGGGAGCGTTGCTAACTAGGCAATGTGGGACTAACCCCCACATGCCTGGTGCGGCATGGGAGGGTGCGCCGGCCCCCTTGTGGGCCCTTGGCCCACATGGGTCGGCCCTTGGCCCACTTGGGTCGGCCCCTCCTGGCCCCCACCGAATCCCCAAGGGCATTCCCCCCCTCTTGGGCCTTCTTTCGACCAGAAGGCCCATTTAGGGAAATCATCCTAAATAAATTCAAAAATAAATATATAAAATCATATTTGCATATTAATTAGACTAATTAATATCAAACATAATATATATAATTTTTCCTAGCTCCGAAAACTCTTTCGGCGCTGCCCGATGTCCATCGGACCCCTCCCGGGACGTTCCCGGTGATCTCTTTCCTTTTCGGTTGTCTTGTCGAAACCCCTTAAGTGTGTTACCCTAGAGGTTCGATATAATAACATGTATGACAAAGACTCCTCTATGATCAACGACTAACTCGTAGGCCTGGACCCCATGAATTAATCCCTGTGATATAACGAATGACTTTCATCTATCAAATCTGAACGCAAAGTCTTAAACCTTTTGCCATAGCGATACTTAGCATGTCCGAGCGTCGTTCCATAGATATCTCCATACCTAATCTAGACCTCGTTACCGACAACGCTATCTTCTTCTCGTCCATGATCTCATGTCTCCGTGACCTAGTCACATGCTTGCAAGCTCATTAGACATGATCTCACCGAGTGGGCCCGAGAGTATCTATCCTGCTACGCGGACTAGCAAATCTCGCTCTTGACCCCTCGTCTCAACTACTCCTTTTCGATACCCAAAAGTATCACCGTTATTGTCATACTATATAAGATACGATGTTTTGCGATCAAAGTATCTTCCAGGAATAACAATAAGAGTTGATCTCACGGTCAAAGGTGTCACGACTACGTCCTCCAAATCTGGGTATGTCCATCACATCGTTCTCCAACGATATGACTCCCATTGCCGACCGGCGCCATGCCCTATGACCGGGAAACCTCGATCATCAATCGCGCAACGAAACTAGTCTTAGTAGAGGCTACTAGGGACCTGGTTGTTTACGTATCACACACGTATTAATGTTTCCGCTTAATACGGTTCTAGCATGACACAAAAACCAATTATGAACAAACGAGATATGATAAAGAATACACTTTATTAATTGCCTCTAGGGCATATCTCCTTCAGTCTCCCACTTACACTAGAGTACATATTAATCTAGATTGCAACTTGGTAAAAGCTTAACACCCATAGCTAACTGGTGTTTTTCATGCTTATCAAGCGGGAGAGGCTTCGTCAGCGGATCTGCCACATTCAGATCCGTATGCACTTTGCAAATCTTCACATCGCCTCCTTGTACGTACTGACGTATCACATGCAACCGTCGGAGAATGTGTTTGGCGGTGGAGTGAGACCTTAGCTCCTTGGCGTTCGCAATGGCACCCGTATTGTCGCAGAAGAGGATCACGGGTTCTTGCACGCTCGGGAACACTCCAAGTTCGATGAGGAACTTCCTCAGCCACACAGCTTCATTCGCGGCTTCGCAAGCAGCAATATACTCCGACTCCATTGTAGATTGTGCGACTATGGGTTGCTTCCCACTTCTCCAGCACACGGCGCCTCCATTCACCTTGAACACATAATCTGTCTATGACTTAGAGTCATCGGGGTCTGAGTAGAAACTTGCATCTACGTAACCCATTACGCCAAGTTCTTCATCGCATCCACCATACACAAGGAACATTTCCTTTGTCTTATTGAGATACTTAGGAATGCTGTTAACAGCTATCCAATGCGGCATTCCAGGATTACTCTGGAACCGGCTGGTCAAACTTAGAGCTAATGCCACATCCGGTCCAGTACTCAACATTGCATACATGTCGATCCTATAGCTGAAGCATAAGGATGTTTAGTCATATCGGCCTTATCCAGTTCCGTTACCGGACACTGTGCCTTCCGCAATATCTTATTCTTGATAACCGGCAGAGAACCCTTCTTTGCCTTCTCCATACCGAAACGCTTCAGTATTTTATCAAGATAAGTACTCTGACTCAGTGCTAATAGGCGCCTTGATCTATCACGATAGATTTTTATGCCTAAGACATACGCAGCTTCTCCTAAGTCCTTCATGGAAAATTTACTGTTTAAATATTCCTTCACGCTTCTGAAGTTCCACATCATTCCCAATCAGCAATATGTCGTCTACATACGGTGCTAAGAACACAACCGAGCTCCCACTCATTTTCTTGTAAATGCAGGTCTCTTCCAAATTTTGGATAAATCCAAAACCTTTGATTACCTCATCAAAGCGAAGATTCCAGCTCCGAGATGCCTGCTTCAATCCATAGATGGATCGCTGAAGCTTGCACACCTTGTTAGCATTCCCTGGATCGACAAAACCTTCCGGTTGTACCATGTACAACTCTTCCTCAATGTTTCCATTTAGGAAGGCTGTTTTGACGTCCATCTGCCAGATTTCATAATCATAATAGGCAGCTACGGCTAACAAAATCCGAATAGACTTAAGCATCGCTACCGGTGAAAAAGTTTCATCATAGTCAATCCCATGAACTTGTCGGAAACCCTTTGCCACAAGCCGAGCTTTATAGACGGTCACATTACCATCCGCATCAGTCTTCTTCTTAAAGATCCATTAATTCTCGACGGCCTTGCGCCCTTCGGGAATATCCATCAAAGTGCACACTTTGTTATCATACATGGATCCTATTTCGGATTTCATGGCTTGAAGCCATTTCTCGGACTCTAGACTCGCCATCGCCCCCTTGTAGTTCGTAGGTTCGTCTTGTTCAACTAACATGACGATGCAAACCATGTTGCCATACCATTCTGGTGCGATCCGAGATCTACCGGACCTACGGGGTAGAATACCTTCCTCGACAGTTTCTCCCACTCCTTCCATGGAGGACGTTTCCGGAATTGCTTCCGTTGCGCCACTCGGAATATCGAGTTCAGGATCAACGATCTCATCGAGGTCTACCTTCCTCCCACTTACTCCTTTCACGAGAAACTCCTTCTATAGAAAGGTACCGGTCTTCGTGACAAAAGTTTTGCCCTCATCTTGGTTGTAGAAGGTGTACCCAACGGTTTCCCGCGGATATCCTACAAAGACGACTTTCTCCGACTTCGGTTCGAGTTTGTCGGGCTGTAGTTTCTTAACGTACGCCTCACAACCTCAAACCTTCAGAAACGATAACTTAGGCTTTTGGCCATACCATAATTCATACGGTGTCGTTTCAACGGATTTGGACGGAGCCCTATTTAAAATGAATGCGGCTGTTTCTAACGCATAACCCGAGAAGGACACTGGCAAATCGGTAAGAGACATCATAGATCAAACACTATCCAGTAGAGTACGATTACGTCGTTCGGACACGCCGTTACACTGCGGTGTTCCAGCTGGTGTAAGTTGGGGTACTATGCCACAACTCTTCAGATGTGTGCCAAACTCAAAAACTCAAGTACTCGCCACCGCGATCGGATCGGAGGTGCATGATTTTCTTATTAAGCTAATTATCAACTTCACTTTGGAATTCTTTGAACTTTTCAAAAGTCTCAGACTTGTGTTTCATCAAATAGATATAACCGTATCTACTCAAGTGATCAGTGAAGGTGACAAAGTAACGATAACCATTGCGTGTTGAAACGCTCATCGGTCCATACACATTGTATGTATGATTCCCAACAAATCCGACGGCCGTTCAACGAAACCTTTGAACGGTGTCTTGGTCATTTTTCCCATAAGGCATGGTTCGCATGTATCGAGGGATCCGAAATCCAACGAGTCCAAAAGTCCATCGGAGTGGAGTTGCTTCATGCGCTTTACACCAATATGACCAAGACAGCAATGCCACAAATACATGGCGGTATCATCACTACACTTAATCCGTTTGGCTTCTATGTTATGGATGTGAGTACTACGATCGAGATTCAACAAGAATAAACCGTTATTCTCGGGAGCATCAACATAAAAGATATCATTCATATAAATAGCACAATTGCTTGACACTGATATAAATGAATAACCGTCTTGTAACAGGCAAGACTCACTAATAATGTTTACACTCAAGGATGGCATAAAATAACACTTATTTAAAACCAAAACTAATCCCGATGGTAGATGCAGAGGGAGCGTGCCGACAGCCACCACGTCGACTCTCGATCCGTTGCCGACGCGCATCGTCACCTCATCCTTCGCCAGCCGCCGTCTATTCCGTAACTCCTCCTGAGAGTTACATATATGAGCAACAGAACCAGTATCAAATATCCACGTGTTGCTCCGGGCGGATGTAAGGTTCATATCTATAACATGTATATCAAATATACCTTGCTCTTTGTCGACTGTCTTGCCAGACTTCCTATCCTCCAGGTACTTGGGGCAGTTGCGCTTCCAGTGACCCTTCCCCTTGCAGTAGAAACACTCCACGCTAGCTCTGGGACAAGATCTGTTAGTCTTGGGCTTAGCACTCATCTTGCCTTCCCTCCTGGACTTCCAGCTCTGCTTTCCCTTGCCACCGGATTTCTTAAAATCAACGACCTTGTTGACCATCAACAGCGTGTGCTCCTTCTTAATCTCTACCTCAGCAGTCTTGAGCATCACGAACACTTCACCCAGGGACTTAGCCATGCCCTGCATGTTGTAGTTCATGACGAAGCCTTTATAGCTAGGGGGCAACGATTGCAACACCCTGTCAATCGCCAGCTCATTGAGAATCTTGCATTCCAGAGCATTCAGGCATTGAACATAGCCAGACATCTTGACTACATGCTCGCTCACACTGCTATGCTCTTCCATCTTGGATGAGAAGAAAAGCTCAAAAGCCTCATATCTCTCAGCCTTAGCCTGCGGCGCGAAGACAGCCTTCAGATCAGAAATAATCTCGAAGGCGCTCATCTTCTCGAAGCGCTTCTGCAGGTCGGCTTCCATGGCGTAGAGCATGCCACTCTGGACAAAGGCAGAGTCCTCCGATCTGGTCTGGAAGACCTTCTCATCCTCAGAGGCTTCATCTGCGGGAGGGTCACCTATGGCGGCCTCAATGACGTAGGCCACCCTATGGGGAGTGAGGAGGATCCTCAGGTTGCGGAACCAGGCCATGAAGTTTGACCCATTGGTCTTAAGCTTTTCTTTCTCAAGGAACAGGCCTAGGTTAAACGAGGGGCGAGACATCTACAATGGAATTTGCAACAACATAAGACTTTGTTCATAATAGTATTTTAGAAAATAACTAACATAACTCCCACTCAAACGAACATCCCTCCTGGTCGTTTAAGCGATTACACGACCCCCATCCATTGCACAACCCCTCATCATCAGAGCCGGCGACAGAACTTCAAGAGTAGACAAAAGTCCGCCACACCAATTTTATGACTCGTGCTCGAACTTTCGGTCCTCCTATTCCGAGGCCATATTTCTGAATATGCTAGGCTCGCCACCAAAAACCTCCACGCTGACGCTTGTGCAACATGGCTTACACCCACTGTATGCGAACGACGAGATGTCTGACACCCGATCATCATGGCCTGCCTCATAACGTAGAACTTTCTTGGTGGTGCGCGTTGGAGGGAGAAGACTAGTGATATTTTGAAGGGATCATCTTATATAGCTACCGCCGTGTAACTAATATATACTATATATACAATCACACAATACAAGATGCACAGAAAACATCAAATGTAATGCAATGTGATATAGTCCATTGCGCCATGGTCTTCTTGGCGCCCGCAGTTTATAAACAATTTAATAAACCTATCTTTACCATATCACATAGCCCCTACAAAATAAAGTTAGACACTTCTACTTTATCTTTTGCATATTTTACGTGGCTTGGGGCTTTCGTAAATAGAACCGCTTCATACCTATGAACCTTATGACCACAACAACGATCCAATAATTGCATATTTAAGCATCCCTTTCGGGCCCTCCATTGAAAATGCAAAGACCAACTAAAGAGAGAGAAACTGACACCCGCCAGCCACATATACGGTACAAGCCGTATGTCAGTAGTGGAACCAGTCTCGCGTAAGCGTACGCGTAAAGTCGGTCCGGGCCGCTTCATCAACTCAATGCCGCTGGAAGACACAAGTGCACGCTAGAGGGTAGCAAATAACAGGAACGGTGCCCCCGTGCAGAACACGGGTTCTAACAGCGTACAGCTATATCTACGATAGATCGGCTCTGATACCACTGAAGGGGATAGTGTGCAGAAAACAAATTTTTTCCTACCAACGATATCCTAAAAACATGCCAGGATCTATTCTATGCAGATATAGTAGTACGAACGGAGATCGGAATACGTACCCTTGTAGACCGAAAGCGGGGATTACGTTCCCGCACAAACGTTGTCGATGAAGACCGACGAAGCCGACCTCAAGGTCGTGTAGAGGAAGCAGACCTCCGAGTACCGCTAGCGCAGCACCTCGCAGGGCGTCACACTCGTACGGTGGAGACGACGGCCTCCGAAGCTCCAGTCCAGGACGAGCAGCGGAAGGCTTGGACCGGAACACCAGCAGCGCGGCAGCGGGCTATGGTGGAAGAGATCCCCCTCCTCTGCTCGGCGCGACTCCGACAAGGGAATCACGAGATCGAGAGAGAAATTGGGAATTAATTGGTGAATTAAAAGGCCAGGGGTGCCCCTTCTTATATAGGCTCCCAGGGGGGAGCCAACTTGCTAACTAGGCAATGTGGGACTAACCCCCACATGCCTGGTGCGGCATGGGAGGGTGCGCCGGCCCCTTAGTGGGCCCTTGGCCCACTTGGGTCGGCCCCTCCTGGCCCCCACCGAATCGCCAAGGGGATCCCCCCCCTCTTGGGCCTTCTTTCGACCAGAAGGCCCATTTAGGGAAATCAGCCTAAATAAATTCGAAAATAAATATATAAAATCATATTTGCATATTAATTATACTAATTAATATCAAACATAATATATATAATTTTTCCTAGCTCCGAAAACTCTTTCGGCGCTGCCCGATCTCCATCGGACCCCTCCCGGGACGTTCCCGGTGATCTCTTTCCTTTCCTGTTGTCTTGTCGAAACCCCTTAAGTGTGTTACCCTAGAGGTTCGATATAATAACAGGTATGACAAAGACTCCTCTATGATCAACGACTAACTCGTAGTCCTGGACCCCATGAATTAATCCCTGTGATATAACGAATGACTTTCATCTATCAAACCTGAACGCAAAGTCTTAAACCTTTTGCCATAGCGATACTTAGCATGTCCGAGCGTCGTTCCATAGATATCTCCATACCTAATCTAGACCTCGTTACCGACAACGCTATCTTCTTCTCGTCCATGATCTCATGTCTCCGTGACCTAGTCACATGCTTGCAAGCTCATTAGACATGATCTCACCGAGAGGGCCCGAGAGTATCTATCCTGCTACGCGGACTAGCAAATCCCGCTCTTGACCCCTCGTCTCAACGACTCCTTTTCGATACCCAAAAGTATCACCGTTATTGTTATACTATATAAGATACGATGTTTTGCGATCAAAGTATCTTCCAGGAATAACAATAAGAGTTGATCTCACGGTCAAAGGTGTAACGACTACGTCCTCCAAATCTGGGTATGTCCATCACATCGTTCTCCAACGATATGACTCCCATTGCCGACCGGCGCCATGCCCCATGACCAGGAAACCTCGAACATCAATCGCGCAACGAAACTAGTCTTAGTAGAGGCTACTAGGGACCTGGTTGTTTACGTATCACACCCGTATTAATGTTTCCGCTTAATACAGTTCTAGCATGACACAAAAACCTATTATGAACAAACGAGATATGATAAAGAATACACTTTATTAATTGCCTCTAGGGCATATCTCCTTCAAGTACAAGCCAGGCGGTGGTAAATCCGCTCATGAGCTTGAGATGTCTTGGATAATAATCTCACCTTCAGGTTGTGGCTTCTAGCATCTATGAAGGTTGGCTTCAGGACTGATTTGATGCGGTTTCCAAATAGTCAGCAGGCATGAGATGACTGGTTTCCTCTAGCCTGCAACTGAAGTAATCGGGGGTGTGCGGGGATGGTGGAAAGACGCAGTGATTTGCTTGGATTACTGACTGGGCCCCACACCAAGGAAGTGTGGACGGGAAGATCGCCCGGTTGTGCAACAAGGTCTTGATCTCTTATGGGTAAAGCAGCGCACCTCTACAGAGTGTATAATTGTGACATGTTACTCCATGTTCCAGGACGGAACGACAAACGCAGCAGGAAAGGAGGCTCCTCAAAGCCCTAGCCCTGTGACTCCTGACGAGCATAGTCTTCAGAATAAAAGTAACCTTTTGAAGAAATGTTTTCGAAAACTTGCATTAGCCTACGACAATCCATTGGCTGTGACCGTGTTTAGGCATCAAACTTCCCACCGTATATATATTGAACTTGCTGGGTAACGTTGTTACTCACCCTTGCCTCTTAAACCCCTTCTTAGACATGATGAGCTGCGAGAAGGCAACACCGGAGGATAAACTCAAGATACCACAACATGTAACTACATCAAGTTGAAGCAATTGAAGGAAGAAGGAGGACAAATGAAGGCGTAGTGTAGAAGAGGACAAATTCCTAGTTATAGAACCTATCTCTGTAGGCGTTGCTATAGCGCAACCGCAAGCCTAGCAGTAGGCTTAGTATAGGTTAGTTCCTCTGAGATTTTTCATTTGTTCTTCTTTTATTAGGGCCTTGCCTCATTGTTTCGAGAAGGTTCTAAGGATCTGATGTTTTGGGTCTTTTGTTTGTAATCTATAGTCATGCCTTGGACCTGCGATGTTTCTGTTGTACCACTCTGATGACGTAACACTGGTGGACGGTGATCCATTGGTGCTATGTCAACGACTATAGAATACTACACCATGCAGTGGTATGCTGGGTCACCACAGTACGCATATCCTTCGTTTCATGTACCAGGTCTCTAATACAATCAAGATAAGCAAGGACTGCCGCAATGCCACATCCTGGGATGGCATTCCACTCAGAACCGACATTCTGCCATATGATAATAGCTCTCTTAAACTCATCAAGAACAAGCTGGCACATGTCAACATCAGCCAACTCAGCTATCGTAAATTCCTCTACCATCGGTGCCTCCCTCGAAGCACGAACATATGGCCCGGGACAGACAAACTTCATATAAAAAATGAGACCGAAAATGTAACATCCCAAAAATTTAAAACTTTGCATCCATGCATCATTCATCATTTAGACATAACATTACAGCACATAAGTACTAAATAAAAATTTAATTATAAGTTTAAATAATTTATAATTCCATAAAGTGGTTCATTTGAAACTTCTTTAATAAATATTTTTTCCAAATTATTTATTGGGCAAGAATAATACTAAAAAGTTCTAAATTTAATAATCTCTCCAAAACCTATTTTTATGAATTTTTCTAAAATGTTTTGACTGAGTTAAAAATCATTTGGGAATTAATTGTGAAAACATAATTAAATATAGAAAAGGAAATAGAAAAAGAAAACGGGTCGGACCCCCGCTATCTGCCGCGCGCACGCAAGGAAGTGGCCCAGCAACCAGCCCGCGCAGCCCATCTTCCGCTCTCCCTCGCTGACAGGTGGGGACCGGCCGTCCGATCCTTCAACCTCTGGTCGCGAGGAATCCTGCCGGAGTCCGATCCGAACATGATCAAATCTTCGCGTGTTTCTCGCGATTTGTTTCCCCGGGAGTGCCGTATATATATTCCGCATCGCCGCCTCCGTTTCCCCCAGAAAAACCCTAACCACTACTTGCCGAAATCGCCTAAACCCGAGCTCCGATTTCCGCCGTTGCCGCCGTCGCGAATCGCCTCGCCCCGGTGAGTACAGCGCCCCGAGCGTCCCCCAAAACCCCTCTACGACTCCTTGTTCTCGTGCGCATCTAACGGGTTCGCCCATGTCTCGTCTTGTGCACCAGAGCGACGTAATCGTCCATGACCCGGCGCCGCCGTCCGCCGTTCTTTTCCGGCGAGCTAACAGAGGGAGGAGTGGACCACCGCGACAGCCCCTGCCGCGCCATAGAGATCGCCTCGTCGTCATGCATCGATCGGTGAGCAAACGCCCTGTCCGTTCTTCTTCCCGTTAGCAGTAGAACAACTCTGGCGATGGCGCCACCGCGGCGGAAGTATTCCGGTGAACCGCGCCGCCCGTTTCTAGCCCTTTGCGTGTGGACCGTTGGATCTAGATCCAACGGATCTAGATCGGTTCGATCTGGTGCGTCCATAGTTAGTTAGATCGGACGGCTCGTGCCGCAATCCGCGTGAATCGGTACCGACCAGTAGAAGCGCGCCACGTAGCCCCCTTTATTCTTTTTCACAGGAATTTTATAAATAAAACAGAAAATATGTAAATCTTAGAAAATTCATAACTTTTGATCTGTAAGTCTAAATTTGATAAACTTTATATCCACGAATAGCCCTGCTAGTGTAGATTATTTCTACATCATTTGTTTTTTCCTTTTGATAAATTATAATTCGTGTAATTATCCGAGGAGTATTTCGGCTATTAAATCCATAACTTAAATAATAAAAATGCTTTTCTAATAAATTTAATTTTTTCAGTGTTGTATTATTGCCCTCTGTCCAGAAATATTAACATGGGTTCTATTTGAGAAATTTTATAAAACAATAAAAGTTGTAGTTGTAGAATCCAAATTTGTGCTATGCGGTTTTCAATTATTTAATTGATAAGTAAAATAAGAAATTCCTAGAAATTGTATTTCATACATTTAATAACTTGTTATACTCATGGCATATCATGCATTCGTACATATTTATGTTTGGTATTGTGTGATATTATGTGGATTATGTATTGCTTGTGCTAGATTGTGAAGAAGAGGAAGGACTTGCTTGTGATTGTTATTCTTGTTGTGCTTGCTCCTCCTGCTACCAAGGCAAGTGACATTCATAATCTACCCAATATTTTTTATATGCATTAGTAGTATATTTTGAGTAGTATGCATGACAGGAAATCTTGAACTATCTTATAATGCTAAGTTAGTTTACAGTTTGCAAATTCCTAGTAGTGTGTAGCCATCCTTTCCCATGCAGCCATTAAAAGTTTTTATTAGATGCTCAGCTATGCTATAAAAAGTGTTTACATACCATGCTATAGAAATATTGCTAAGTTTTAAACTTAAAATGCACACCTGGGTGGAATTGGTTGGTATGGTTTATGTTGAGTGGCTTTTGGGACTATGCTTGTGGTTGTCGTTGCCTAGGATGAATGTCTATTCTACTTAGGGCCATGAGCATGGTGGTTGTCACCCAGATGTGCACTTGTGGACGGCCACCCAGGAACAAAGAGATTTCTAAGTCCCTCCAAGTTTAGAAGCTTCCCGTGCAGCCTTTTGACAACGGGCTCTGTCTAGAATGATTAAGTTGTGAGAGTGCAACCTGTCAGCTTGACAAGCAGATGTAGAGTTGGTAGGTGGAACGGGTCTTGCTAGTATGGTTGCATTCTTCTTCTGAAAGTTATTGTCTCAATTCTCTCCTTTCCTTAATGCACTCCACGTGTATAGGATGTTTGGGTTAATTGAGTCTAAAGGTGAAAGTGCACAACCTCTACAGAGTCGACAATCTGAGTACTTAGCCGTGTCCCCGGTGATGGACTAGTTCGAGCAACTGGACAAGGATGGACGGAAGAATCTCATCATAGTTTTCATAAAGTAAAATTTGACTAAGGAAAGAATTGTTGGTGCACTTGGGCTTCATCCCTTGGTGCCAAGTCTTTGAGAAACAAGTGTTTTACAAAAGATAGGAGAAAACTTGCTTTCTGCAAAATAGCCTACAACTCCACCAAGCCAAATATGCATATAGAATTAGACTTGTCGTAAACTATCCACCATAGTCACTTGCCAATACTTCATTGTATTGACCTCCTTCGGGGGCTGCATATTCCAATGTGTAGGTACTTCTGATGAAGAATAAGTTTGGACTCGAGTCTACACCCAACATGTCTGCCTGTGGCGCATGCTTGAAGATGAGGCTCATTTTCTATTGCTTTTGTTGTGAACTCTGAATATTCTAGCTAGTCTTCATGACTATGCACTTTGTAATAAAGCTATACTTAGCTATTTTTGGATCTCGTTGTAGTATTATGATACTTATGCAATGATACTATATATTTTGTACTGTGGTGTTGGCAGTGATCCAGGGACTAGCACTTAACATAGGTGTTCCATCTTTATATAAAAGATGGGGCGCTACAGAAAACTTTCAACGCCAAAGCATCTTGTGTCGGATCTTCAACAAGCGATGTAAGCTTCAAACGCAAATCCTTGGTCTCAATGTGCTTATGCCTTGGAATATCAAGCTGTTCCCTCAACCGCATCACATCTGCATCAAACCCATTTTCAGATGGGTAAGGAGGGGAATTCCTACCACGACGCAGACCAAACAGAATATACATAGTATCCGCTGTAAACTGGATGATCTTACGGCCATCTCCCAAATCAAGTGTCATGGTAGCAGGATCGATATGATACATTAAGAATCCCATTAATGGACGGCTGATGTTGCAATCAATTTTAAAGTCCGGCAAATGTCCAAGACCTCCAGCCCGAAGCTCATCAAGATGGCGACCCTTCAACAACTTAACACAAGCAAGTACCTCTTTCAGGGAGCACCTCGCCGTTGTATTGAAACATGTCTTCTTACTGAGTGGCTTCTTACTGGGTATATCAGAATCAAAAGTAGACATGGCTTTCGATCCCCTCTGCCTCTTAACACTCCTCTGTTTAAGCTCATACTACAAAAAGAAATCCAAAGAAAACATGTCATCAAAGGAAGTTCAAGAAAAAAACAAAAAGAAGTACAAGCCACGATGCATACAAGATAAATTAGAATACGTAAAATAGGAAAGTACAGTAATATATGAATAGAAGTGAAAAACAAACAAAGAGAAGAAGTACAGGTTCAGAATGGAAAATCACCTGAGACCAATCATCACCATCATCAGAATCTTCGCTGACGTGCATCTCATCATCAACAAAGACGTCGTCATTATCATCAAAACTAACTGCCTTACGATCCTTCGAAGGCAACTTCTTGACAACAACAGCATGCCTTTTCTTTCGGCCATCACATTTCTTCTCCACAACAGGAGCCTTGGCCTTTACAGGAGACTTGGCCTTTGCAGCAGGAGGAGCCTTCGCCTTTTCAACAACAGGAGCCTTGGCCTTTTCAACAGCAGGAGCCTTGGCCTTTACAGGAGACTTGGCCTTTGAAGCAGGAGGAGCCTTGGCCTTTGCAGGAGACATGGTCTTGGCCTTTGCAGGAGACATGGCCTTTGCAGCAGGAGGAGCCTTGGACTTTTCAACAGCAGCAGCCTTGGCCTTAACAGGAGACTTGGCCTTTGAAGCAACACCAGCCTTGCCCTTTTCAACAGCAGCAGCCTTTGCCTTTACAGGAGACTTGGCCTTTGAATCAGCAGTAGCCTATGCCTTTGAACGACAATAAACTTTTGAAGCACCTTCAGAAATTAGCTTTGCAGCACCTTTAGCATTGGCACCAGAAACTAAATCGACAAGAAGACTAGAATTCTTAATTGCTTGAACACGAGGGCTACACCGTGTAGCCCCTTCAGAGGTTAACGGGACACGTGGCCTTAACAATCGATCATGATTAGCCGTCGAACGTTGTTCAGCAGTAGAATTGGTTAAACGTTCTTTAGCCCTTTCAACCTTACCAGCTTGCTTTACTCTTTCAGCCTCTAGCTGAGCATCAGCCATCTCTCCAGCCTGAGTAACAGGCTCATTGGGATCAAAAGGAGGCGACGACTGAGACTCTGACAGAACAAGTGACTGTGATTGATTACGATCAAAAGGCGGCGGCGACTGTGACTCTGACAGAACAAGGGACTGTGACTGATTAGGATAAAAAGGCGGCGGCGACCGTGACTCTGAGAGAACAAGGGACTGTGACTGATTAGGATCAAAGGCTGCATTATCTGCACCAGTACCCCCTTCTAGCAATAACTCCGCATTGATTGAAGAAACAACCTCCCCAATATGCTCACGAGCTAAATCTTCTACACAAAACAAAAAATCAAGTGTAAGAAATATAGGAATAAACTAAATTTCAGCAGCTTCAAGAATACACTTAAAAAGAACTCAAACTCAAGTTAAAATATGCATAACCAAGAAGCGAAACAACAACACATAAGGCAGTACAGAATTTAGTTCAGATAAGTACAGGAATACAAAATGTGAGACTGCATCAGTACGAACGATAGCACGACTAATATCATGGCAAGGTCAAATAAATAGCTAAAAAACAACTACAAAAACAAACAAAAAAACAGTTAAATAAATACATAATGTTAGACTTAGGCTATGTGGAAAAGTTTCTCTGTATGTTGCAAAAGCTACAGCTGCTTGTATTACATAGGGGTAAATATAGGAGAACAAGGTTGGTGACTACAACCTTCTACAATGTTCTACAACTAGGTTTTTATAGCTAGTTTTTTCAACAACCTTCTACAATCTTTTACTGATAGCCAGGATAGCAAATACTTCTACTCTATGTTACAGCCTAAGCCTTAATATAGAATAGAACTACTCAAACATTCTTTAATAACTACTATGCAAAGATTACTCTAACAGAAGCAAAAACAAATAGGCAAAATACCTGATCTAGGGGGTACAACAGAAATAGGACGCACAATTCCTACAACAAAATGTGAGAGCTACATCAGGTTAGTCATGGGAATTATTTCATAACAACATAAAGAAGTACATAAGCAACAACAAAAAAGTACATGCTACTTAAAAGAAATTAACCTTCATCACTATCGGTCTTCGATGATTCTGAAGAGGTAGTCATGGCAGCGCAAACGGAACACCTTGAAAATAAATCCAATTAAGACGCCGAATCAGCAGAAAACTTAGATCCACATGACCACAAATCATAAACACATACTCCCTCCGTCCCAAAATAAGTGTCTCAAATTTGTCCAAAAGTGAATGTATCTAGACATGTTTCATATATAGATACATCCACTTTTGAGAAAACTTGAGACACTTATTTTGGGACGGAGGAAGTACTACGAACACGGGCAACGCGACCGAAATCAAAACCCTAAAAACTACTATGCGGTGAAAACCCTAGAAGCAATGGCGGCGGGGCGACGAGTCGAAGCACTCGGAAAAATAACAGAAGACGAAATCGAGCTCTAACTAGACAGACGACGCAGCCGAGAAGGAGGGCGCGCAGGCGGTTGCTAAGACGAGGAAAACAGCGGCGGTTCTAGAGCGTCGTGTCGCGGCGACGCAGTTGCAACTTGCGAGCAGAGAAAACAGGAGAGCTCTCCTGCGGGGGGGGGGGGGGGGGGGATGCGGTGAAAAAAGAAAGGGAGCGGAGCGGAGGCGATGCGGAGGTTGCCAAGACGATCACTAGGGCGGCGGTTCCTGCACGCCGAGCCTAGGCGGCGGAGCAGTTCCGAGCAGGGAATCCTGCACGAGAGTTGTGCGTGGAACAAGGAGAAAGTGCTCTGCGTGCGGTGCGAGGAGAGGGAAGGAAATGAAAGAATAAAAGGGAATCGGGGTGTCAGTTTAAGCACAACAACGGTAAAAAAATAATTATTACAAAAAAATACAACTAAATAATAAAGGCAGAACAGGGGATCTCATTTTTAAAAAAAAAAAACAGTTATACAAATTAAAAACCCTTACGTTATCGATAACGCGTCACGAACTTACGTTAGGAGTTAGGATATGAAAAAAAAATTACACACAAACCTAACGCGTCACTAACTTCTTTGTTGGACGGCGACGAACCATCCAAACCCTAACGCCTACGCTACGCGTCATGAATTATACATATTTAGTTTGCCTAAAAAGACAAACCGGGTTATAAAGATCACAAAAATACAACACAAATCAAGAACACAATGCTAAAATTGAACTAATATTCTAAACTTGAGAAGTACAACCTCTCATGTTGCATAGTACAGGGATCCTTCATCAAGAAGTACAGGTTCTGAAAAACCGCTAAAGATCTTCAGTTAGGAGAAATAATATGAGAAAATAATAATTACACACAAGTATATATGGCAGTACATATAATTATAACAATAAACTCCATACAAAGGGGGTACCTCTCGTCATGCCCTTCCAACTCCTCATTGCGTGAATCGGATGATACTCCAACATCACCTCCAACAATAAAAGGGAACCGCTTCATTCTTCAGAGAGAACATTCTTAATAAATTAGATTTCCCCTCACCCCCACCATAAACCATAAGTCAAGATGAAACCACATTAAATTATTTTCTTAATAAATTAGATTTCCCCCCACCCTAAACCATAGGTCACGATGAAAACACATCAAATTATTGTCGGCCCAGTGGGAACTGGGGGTATCAAGAGCCCATTCCCCCCAGGCCTCGCTCGCGGGCCAGACGGACAAAACGGCTAAGGACTAGGCAACACCGCCTGCGGGACCCTCGAGAGGCGATTCCCCTCGAGGGCCTGAAGAGGGAGCGAGGGCCTCAAGGGACCTCTCGCCTCAGGGGATCCTCCCCGTCAAGGAACCAACCCGCCTGAGGAAAGTCCGGCAGGAATCTCCCCTCAGGCCTGGAGGGAAACGTCATCGCCAAGGAATCCCGATAGAGCGCATGTGACCTCTGCCACACCCGTACAGAGGCGCTCACACCCCCGTCGCTGTCCCTAGCGATAAAGCGGTCAACAAAGCTGCGCCACCTGCTGCACAGCTGTGAGGACCTTCTACTCTGACGATAAAGCAGGTGGACGGCGCAACCCTCCAACGGAGATCGTCATCGTGGGCTCCACCTCAGAGACTGCCTGCTCTGCGGGCGGTACAAGCGCGGTCGGCCGCCTGTCGGCCACAGCGCCACCTTTATCAACAATGGACCGAGTCCATGGACGAAAGGAGCGCGGTGGACTCGTGCTCCACCCCGCCGCTGGCAAGTGGGAGCCACCTTGAAGGCCAAGCCGAAGAAGAAGGCCGGAGGCGCCTATAAAAGAGGAAGGACCTCCATCGTGGCAAGGGTCGGCTCTTTGCGTGCAAAACACCCTTGTAAACCCTAGCAGCTCTGGTTAGGTTAGCCTCTGGCTGGAGGAGGAAGAAGATCATCGCTTCCCTCCCCAGGCAAGAACTACCTCAAGGGGGCTTCCGGCAAGCTCAATTGTACTGTAACCTCCCACATATAATACAGACAGGCAGGAGTAGCGGTCTTACCTCCTCACGAGGGCCGTGAACCTCGGCAAAGGACGGTGTTTTCCTTGGTCGGGTTGCGTCTTCTTCGGGTCCGGCGAGCAACGTCGTGGAGCCACTTGAGCGTTTAGACCTCCGCGTTCAATCCCCTCTAGAACTACACTTCAGGAAGTGACTACCCCCGATTCCCGGGAGTCATAACCCGACATTTGGCGCACCAGGTAGGGGACTGAGGCGCGTCAACAACTTTCGAGTTCGTCTCCGCGCCATGGTGAACACGCGCGCCACCCGCACCGCTCGAGTCAGCCGACGTGCGCCCGTGGGAGCATGCGCGCCCTCAAGCGCCGCGACAGCCCGCGCGACCACTCGCGCGACCACCCGCGCAAGGCGCGGCCGACCCCGCCAAGAGGAGCATGTCCCTTCTGGTCCTCACATGGAGGCGCCGGAGCACGACGCCGAGCACCAGGAGGACGCGCAGTCGTCGCACCCGACGCAGCGCCCGAGCGGCTCGGGCCCGGGGAGAACCGACCCCGCGCCACACACCGCGCTGCTCATGGCGCAGGAGCTGCTCCGCTACCAGCCCACCGCTGAGGCCCACGAGCAGTGGCTCCAACGCCTCAACCACCTCGTCGGCATCGCCACGACGCGCCCCGCTCCGTCGCAGTCCAACGCGCACCCCTCTATCGCGGGCACGGTCGCAACAAATGCGCCTCCGCCACCTCCGGGGCCTGCACCGGCTGCAGCACAGAGGGCTGCGTCACACGCGACCTCGTCGCGCGATTGCATGATCGTGCAACGCACCGCGCCCGCCGCCCGTGTGGGGATGGAGCTCCAGCGAGACCGACAAAATAGGCTCGTGGAGGAGCTCGGCCAGGCGGGACAGCAGAACCGCGACGCGCTTTAGTACGGGGTCGCTACGTACACCTCGGGCTGCATGGCGTTCACACGCTCCCTGCGCCGCGTGGTCTGGCCGCAGAAGTTTAGGCCGGCTCTTCCCAAGGGCTACGACGGCTCCAGCAACCCCGTCGAGTTCCTGCAGCTCTACACCACCTCCATCCAAGCTGCGGGGGGCGACGACAAGGTCATGGCCAACTGGTTCTCCCACGCGCTACGCGACTCTGCGCTGTCGTGGCTCCTGAACCTCCCGGAGGACTCTGTGAACTCCTGGGAGGAGCTCTGCAAGCAGTTCGTCTCCAACTTCAAGGGGACGTATGAGCGCGCTCTCACCCACAACGATATGCGCGCTGTGGTGCAGAGGAAGGACGAAACGCTCCGCAAATACATCCAGCGCTTCAGCCAAGTGCGCAACAAGATCCTGAACATCCCCGACACCCAAGTCATCGCCGCCTTCCGCGAGGGCGTCACAAACATCAGGATGCTCGAGAAACTGGGCATCCACATCAAGCTCACCTCTGTGGTCAAGCTGTTCGACATGGCGTACAAGTGCGCCAAGGCTGAAGAGGGGCTCCTCTTAGTGAAAATGTCCTCAAGGGGGGACGATCAGGCTGAGGGGTCCAAGTGCCAGAAGAAGAAGGAGGAGCCCAAGCGCAAGAACACTGCAGTTCTCGCGGCAGAGCCCGACACAAAGGGCACCCGCAGGGACTCTCCCGAGGCGGGAGAAAGGAAAGATGATCACCGCCCCTTCTGCATCTACCACAACCGGCGCAGCAACTCTACGGAGTCTTGCTACGACCTCAAAAGGTTGAGCAAGGAGCGCGAGCAAGCAGAAGACAGCGGCGTCCGCGGTCGAGGCCGTGGCTACCGCGGAGGCGGACGCAAGGGCGGCTACCAGAAACGATCTGGAAATCGAGCCAACGCTGCAGAAAAGAATGACAACCTCCCTATCGAGGAAGATGGCGGCTACCAAGCCCCGAGGGGTGCCATTGCCTGCATCCTAGGGGGTGCGCAGGCGCCGAAGTCAAACAACCAGTTCAAGCAGTTCGCCCGTGAGCTCAACGCCGCCCTCCCAAGCACGGAAACTTCCAGGCCCCTCAAGTGGTCGCAGTACACCATCGCCTTCGACGCTCAGGACCACCCCAAGCCCACCAAGACTGTTGGAACCCTCCCACTGGTCTGCACCCCCACCATCGACAATGTGGCTGTCTCCAAGAAGCTCATCGACGGCGGAGCAGGCCTGAACGTCATCTCCATAGATACGTTCGAAGCGCTTCAAGTGCCCTACGAGAGGCTTATGCCCTCGAGGCCCTTCACGGGGGTCACCAGCGGCTCAATCGAGCCTTTAGGCCAGGTCAGGCTTGCCGTCACCTTCGGGAGCGAGGAAAATTACCGCACGGAGCACATCGACTTTGATGTTGCGCACATCGGCCGACCGAAGAACGCCATCCTTGGCTACCCCGCGCTCGCAAAGTTCATGGCCGTCACGCACGATGCATACAACATGGTCAAAATCCCCGGCAGCGCCGACACGATCACCATACGTGGGCATGTCCTGGACGCTACACGCGCTGTGGAGACGGCCTACAAGACTGCCGCCATGGCCTTCCCCGCAGACGAGGACCAAGAGCCTCTCGAGAGGCCCAAGAAGAAGAAGCAGTTGTTCTCTCAGGAGGCAGCTGCTACCAAGAAGATCTCTCTGAGCTCAGGGAGCTCGGGGGCTGAAGGCTCGGGGGCTAGCGTCACCATTGGCGCCGCGCTGTCTCCCATATAGGAAAGCGCGCTCGTCGCCTTCCTCCAGGCAAACTCTGACATGTTCGCGTGGACACCGTCAGATATGTCTGGTGTACCGAGGGAGGTGATCGAGCACCACTTGGCCGTGTGCCCAAACGCGCGCCCCGTCAAGCAAAAAGCAAGAAAGCAAGCCCCCGAGAAGCAAGCATTCATCGTCAAGGAGGTCGAGAAGCTCAAAGCGGCGAAAGTAGTCCGCGAAGTCGCGCACCCCACTTGGCCCTCCAACGGTGTGGTAGTCCCAAAACCCGCCGACGGAGGCCGCCTCTGCATCGACTACACCGACGTGAACAAGGCCTGCCCCAAGGACCCTTACCCCATGCCCAGAATTGACCAGATCGTGGACTCCACGGCAGGCTGCGACCTCCCCTGTTTCCTCGATGCCTTTTCTGGTTATCACCAGATTAAGATGGCTAAAGAAGATGAGGAGAAGACGGCTTTCCTTACCCCATGCGGTGTGTATTGCTACGTCTGCATGCCCTTCGGCCTAAAAAATGCCGGAGCCACTTTCCAGAGGTTAATGAGGATAGCCCTGGGCGGGCAAATGGGGCGAAACGCTGAAGCGTATGTCGATGACATCGTCGTGAAGTCACGAGAAGGAAAAACTCTGCTCGGAGACCTGGAAGAAACCTTTGCCAGCCTGCGCAAGGTGAACATCAAGCTCAACCCCGCCAAGTGCGTCTTCGGGGTACCTTCGGGCAAATTGCTGGGCTTCCTCGTGTCTCATCGGGGCATAGAGGCAAACCCAGACAAAATCAAGGCCATAGAAGGCATGCAACCTCCACGCAGGCTCAAGGACATGCAACGCCTGGCGGGCTGCATGGCCAGCTTGGGTCGATTCATCTCCAAGTTCGGCGAAAGAGCCCTGCCGTTTTTCAAGATCATGAAAAGGACGGGCACCTTCAAGTGGACCCCTGAAGCTGAAAAAGCATTTGAGGACTTGAAGAAGTACTTGGCCCGCCCACCTGTAATGGTTGCCCCAAGGCCTGGCGAGCATCTGAAGCTGTACTTGTCAGCCACCCCACAAACAGCCAGTGCTGTCCTTGTGGTGGAAAGAGAGGAGCCCGTACTCCAAAGAAAAAGCCTCCTGATAAAGAGCTCGAAGAAGGGGCGGTCATCACAAGACCCACGCCAGGCCCAAAGACTCAAGAGGAGACCGCCCCAAGTCAACTACTGCAAGAGGCTAACGCACTCGAGGCCCAGGAGGAGCGCTGCGAGGCCACGTCCCTCAAGGACAAGTCCCTCGAGGGCAAGCGCCTACATGCCACGTCCCCCGAGGCCAAGTCCCTCGAGGCCACGCCCCTCGAGGCCAAGTCCCTCGAGGACAAGTCCCTCGAGGCCAAGTCCCTCGAGGTGACGTCCATCGAGGCCAAGTCCCTCGAGGCCACATCCCTCGAGGCCCAGGACAAGCCCCTTGAAGCCGACCCCATCGAGGGCCAAGCTGAGCCACCTCAGGCAAAAGACGCCAAGGAAAAAGAAACCACTCTCGTCGAGCATCCAGTTTACTTCGTCAGCACAGTACTGCGTGATGCTCGCGAGCTGTACCCTATGCAGCAGAAGCTTCTCCTCGCACTCCTCATCGCCTCAAGAAAGCTGCGGCACTACTTCCAGGGGCACCCCATCACGGTGGTAACCTCTTTCCCCCTGGAGCAAATTCTGCGCAACTCAAATGAAACAGATCGTGTCGCAGGATGGAACATCGAGCTACATCCATTCAATTTGCGCTTCGATACCACAAGGGTAATCAAAGGAAGAGCGCTGGCAGACTTCGTCGCCGAATGGACTGATCCAACCCCTGAAGAGCCCTGGGAAGAAGAGCACGAGTCTTCTGGAGCAGCAATGCCCAGTTACTGGACCATGAAGTTCGACGGAGCTTTCGCTTGTCGCCACGGTGGGGCAGGTGTAGTCCCAACCTCACCAAAAGGAGACAAGTTGTATTACGCAGTCCAGCTGTGCTTCGGAATCGACAAGATATCCAACAGCATCGCCGAGTATGAAGGGCTGCTTGCTGGCCTACGCGCCGCAACTGCCCTAGGCGTCAAGCATATACTCATCAAGGGCGACTCCCAGCTGCTGGTCAACTTCTCCAACAAAAGCTACAAGGCCAAGGACGACCACATGGCCGCATACCTTGAAGAGGTCCGTAGGTTGGAGAAGAAC
Organism: Poa annua; assembly: GCA_026929855.1. Taxonomy (NCBI): domain Eukaryota; kingdom Viridiplantae; phylum Streptophyta; class Magnoliopsida; order Poales; family Poaceae; genus Poa; species Poa annua. Next base: position 13,140,108 of record CM049428.1, read on the forward strand.
TTCAGGGGAATGGAGCTCATGCACATTCCAAGAAAGGAGAACCAAGAGGCTGATGACATCGCCAAGCGCGCATCAAAGAGGCAAGCCCAGCTGCCAGGTGTCTTTGAAGAAAGGCTCGTCAAGGCATCCATAAAGCAACCTCTCGTGGCCCTGCCCGCCAGCACATCCAAAAACGCTCCCGCCACCACCTGCAAGCGGAGCCCCAGGCTGCGGGCCCCCAACATGGGACCGTCTGTTGCTCACAGCGGTGCACCAAGAGACGGGATGGATCGACGAGATCAAAGATTACCTCCAAAAAGGGATCCTTCCCGAGGAAGATGTCGAAGCGGAGCGAATTGCCCTCCAAGCAAAATCATATCAAATCCTCGAAGGAAATCTCTACCGCAAGCGCCCAAATGGCATTGCGCTCAAGTGCGTCCCTCCTGAAGAAGGAAAAATGTTGGTTAAGGGACATCCACAACGGGGAATGCGGCCACCATTCGTGCGCCCGCACCCTAGCAGGGAAAGTCTTCAGGAGCGGCTTCTACTGGCCTCAAGCACTTCAAGATGCAACGAACATCATCCAAGCTTGTGAAGCCTGTCAATTCCACGCCAAGCAAATCCACCAACCAGCGCTGGGCCTACAAACCATTCCGCTCTCGTGGCCGTTTGCGGTCTGGGGGCTGGACATCCTGGGACATTTCCCAATGGCGCAAGGTGGATATTGCTACCTCTTCGTGGCCATCGACAAGTTCACAAAATAGCCTGAAGTGGAGGCGACGCGTACAATCACAACAGGCGCGGCGGTGAAATTCATAAGAGGCCTGGTCTGCCGCTTTGGAGTGCCTAACCGCATCATCACCGACAATGGCTCGCAATTTACAAGAGGCATCCTCAGAGCCTACTGCCAGAAAATGGGCATCAAGCTCTGCTTCGCCTCAGTCGCCCATCCGCAAAGCAACGGACAGGCTGAGCGTGCAAACGCGGAGGTCCTCAAAGGCTTGAAGACCAGGACCTTCGATGTCCTCAAGGGCCACGGCAAGGGCTGGATCAATGAGTTACCCTCGGTCCCATCGTCCATCCGTACCACGCCACCCAAGCCCACCGCGGAAACGCCGTTCGCACTCGTCTACGGAGCCGAAGCAGTCCTCCCCGTAGAGATAAAGCATGGATCCCCACGGGTCCTGGCCTTTAATGAGGACCAGCAAGAGGACCTCCACAACAACGACCTGCTGCTCCTTGAAGGGCTAAGACGCCGCGCCGCTCTAAGGGCGGCCAAGTACCAGCAGTCCCTGAGGCGCTACCACAGCCGCAATGTGCGCTCGCGCACCCTGGAGGCAGGCGATCTTGTCCTCAGACGAATCCTCTCCAGGGAAGGCCTCCACAAGCTGTCCCCGATGTGGGAAGGTCCCTACAGGGTCATCCACATCGCCAGGCTTGGCGCGGCTCGCCTCGAGATGGAAGACCGCGTCCCCGTCAAGAATCCATGGAACATCATGCATCTACGCAAGTTCTACCCGTGATCATCATCACGTCAGGGCATTTAGCGAAAGAGGCAGCCCACGGCTCAACCTCCAAGCACCTTTTTGTCCCTCAAGGTTAAAAGCTCAAGGCTTAAATCTCTCAAACCATTGTATCCGCCAGGAACAAGTAAAAAAAAGTGATTATTGTCACGCCTATGATCATTGTCACGACGAGACGTCAAGCGGACGAGGCAGCCTACGGCTCAACCTCTAAGCATTTTTTGTCTCTAGAGGTTAAAACGCCGAAAGGGTTAAACCTCCAAAAACATAGCTTTGTCTCCTAAAGGAACAAATGCCAAAGTGGTCATTGACACACCCGTGATCATTGTCACGTCGAGAAAACAAAGCGGAAGAGGCAGCTTACGGCTCAACCTCCAAGCAATGTCGACTCTAGAGGTTAAAACGCCAAAAGGCTTAAACCTCAAACAAATGCTTTGTCTCCTAAGGGAACAAACGCAATCGTGGTCATTGCCACGCACGTGATCATTGTCACGTCGAGACTACTAGCGGACGAGGAAGCTTACGGCTCAACCTCCAAGCATTCTTGTCTCCGGAGGTTAAAACACCAACGGCTTAAACCTCCAAAGCCCCAAAGGCTTCACTCGAGGGAAAAACCCTCCGAGCTCTCAATTAAAACGAGCCACCTCAGGACGCTGAGAGTCTCAGCCACCAACAGGTGGTCCCCATGCCTCGACATGGTCAGAGCATTAACTTGGCAACCCCAAGCATAGTGACTCAATCTCGTTCCTAAGTGAACTTAGCGCTTCGGCGCCGCTTAGAAAAAAAATGTTTTTGGGGGGTTTTTTATTTACGCATTACTATTGTTGAAGTGTGCGCTTATATCTCTCCACATGCGTACCTCGCGAGCGGGGGCTGAGTACGGTGCCAGTGCCTCAAATGACACACCAGCAACACTGCAAAATCCAAGAGTCCGAGCTCTAGCTGGAGGGCAATTCCCCACAAACAAGCCATCTCTACAGAGGACCTTGGTACTTACTCTCCTCGCAAGGAACGCCTGAGGGGACCTATAAGCGCGCACGATCCCTTGATCCGTGTTCTAGCGTTTGGGTTCGCCCCTCTAATACCTGCAGGGAAGATTTCCCCCGCGAGCCTGAAAGGCTTCCACAGGAGCGACCCCTCAAATGGGCAACCTCGCCAGGCAAAATGCCTCCTCAGGAGCGACCCCTCAAGCGGGCAACCTCGCCAGGCAAAAGCCCCCCACAGGAGCAACCCCTCAAGTGGGCAATCTCACCAAGCGAACAACCTTCGCAGAGCGGAAACCTCGAGAAGCTAAGTCTCGCACCCACGCTTTAAGAGCGTTTTTCTCTCCCTAGCGCGCGTCTCTGCCTCTCGAGCGACTTCGCCCTTACGCTTCATAGACTACTCGCACGTCTAAGGGGGGCACTTGAGCATCGCGACTCAAGGCTCTTACCTCTCCTAGGCCTAAACTCCCCCCTAGGCCTTGCGGAGTCATTACTCCCGCGGACCGAGGTGGCGGAGTCCTGGCACGAAGAGATGGGACATAACGACGCAGAGAACAAATAGACATGACGATGAGTCCAAAGAGACCTCAAGAGGGGCAGACGAGCTCGAATTTAAACAAGCAATTATAAGTATATTACAAGCCAAAAGGTCTTAAGGTGTCTAAAAACACACAGCTGATGCAGTTACAAGCTCCCGCAGGCGCAGCCAAGAAAGGCTCAGGGGGAGGTATCAGCGCTTGGAGCCTCCGCCGTGCCAACTTCGATCTCGGCGGAGCCGGCCTCCTCCTCCGCAGCACCAGCTTCGACCTCAGTGGAGCGGGCCTCTTCCACCGTAGTGCCATCTTCGACCTCGACGGAGCGGGCTTCTTCCTCCGCAGCGCCTCTTTTGACCTCAGCGGAGCGGGCCTCTTCCACCGCAGCGCCATGTTCGAGCTCGACGGAGCGGGCTTCTTCCTCCGCAGCGCTTCTTTCGACCTCGGCGGGGCGAGCCTCCTCCTCCCTGAAGTCCGGCGCAGCCTCCACACGCCTGAAGCGGTTGCAGAACGCATCCACCTTCTCGCGGAGTGAAGACGAGATGCGATGCGCGTCCTCACCGAGAGCAACCTCGGTCTCAAGGCGGAAGTCGAAGTCCGGCACAAGGAGCTTGATGTTGGTGAAAATACGATCAACAGCCACCCCTAAGAGCTGCCTGCTCTCGTCTTCGATCACCTCGTGAAGCTCGGCGGCGGGGCCCTCCAGCGACGCGAACAGCTAGTCGAAATATGCCAGGAACGCGGCGGCACCGTCATGGTCATGGGCCCAAGGATACGGTGCGTCTGCGCCGAGCCGCGCCGCAAGCTCACTACCCCGCGCGACCAGCTCTTCAAACAGGCGGTCGCACTTTATCGCAGGCGCACTGGACGAAGGGCCAGCACCGTGGGACGCCACGTCGCGTCCTCCTCCGCTTGGCGCCAATATGCCTTGGCGCGCTTGAAGCGGCGCGCTAGCTTGGAGTTGGCCTTCTCGAGCTCGGCAAGCCGCTGAGCGTCCGCAGCATGCTCGGCCCTGAGGCGATCCTCCCGCTTCCGCAGCCGAGCACGGTACTTCTGGAGAAGGGTCCGGCGGAGATGTCTCTCGTGCGCTGCGAGGGCCCTCTGCGCCTCCCTCGTCTTGTTGGCGAAGCGCCATTCTGAGCGCTCGTCAGAGCGCCTCTGAGCGGTGACGTGCTCGTCGAATTTCGAGACCGCCTGTGCGAGGCCTCCCTCGCGCGGTTCAAGGGTCTCGCGCTAGGCGGCCTGGTCCTTCTCCATCTGGAGACACCGCTCCTCGCGCTGCTGCAGCTCACTGCCCCTGAGGGCCAGCTGCCGATCGCGCTCGGTCAGGCACTTGCAGTCCTCCTCCAGAGCGGCCAGCGCAACCTGGTGGGCAGAGAGACGCTGGGACTCCAACCGGTCCAGCTCGCGTTGCTTCTGCGCCAGCGAGCCCTCCATCGCCTCACGCTCGGCTGTGGCCCCTCGCATGAGCTCCTCAGCGGCTTCGCATTCTGCCTGGAGGGGCTCGAGTAGCTCCGCGGCATCGTGAATGGCTCCGTCACGGACTTCCTTGGCAAAATTGATGGCTTCTTCGCGGGCTGCCTGCAGCGCCGAGTCCTCGAGCCGGCGCGCCTCGACGGCCGCATGGAAGGACGCCCACGACCTTGCAAGTTCCTCCTGCTGCTGGGCGAGCCGTATGTCACCAAGGGCAAGATGGGCCTCCAGGCCCTCCAACGACTCCCGCACAAGGCCGAATGCCACCTCGCGGCGCCCCATGCTCCAGTCCCAGCTTCGGAGAACCATTCCTGGCTGGATGAGGCCCCAGCTGCGGCGGCCGGTCCCGAGAACCCTGCCCTAGGTCGGGCTCGGGGGCTGGGTGAGGCTTCACCTCCATCCACGCCAGCTTCAGCTGTGGCGCTCGGGTCGCGGGGGTGCTCATCTTCTCCGGCAGGGCGGGGTGCTGAGCCCGCGCCCCCTCCTGCGGCTACACTTGCTCCTGCGGGAACCTCGGTCGCTCCATCCAAAGGAGGTAAGGGCGCACCCCCTCCTATGGCCGCGCTTGCACCTGCGGAAGCCTCGGACGCCCCCTCGCGAGATGGCGCGGGCGCCGCGGTCGAGCATTGTGAAAGTGATGCAGGCAGCGGCGTCGCTGCATGCGGCGATGGCAGCGTGCGAAGTAAAACTGCCTCGCGCGATGGCGTAGCCGCGCGACGAGGAGTCGGAGCGCGAGACGGCGCAGGAGTTGTCTCCTCTACGCTGTCCACAAGCGGAGGCTCGGGAGGCGCCGTTTGAGGCACGGGCGCCCCCACCAGGGGCACGGCCGCTCCCTCCTGAGGCGACCCCTCCACGGGACCTGGAGTGGACGTCTCCCCAGGCCTCGGGCGCTCGCCGGCCGCCACCGAAGCTGCGGCACCCTTCACACCTGCTGCCTCGCGAAGCTTGCGACGCTTCGCAGGCACCAGATCGCTGGAAAAAGCCCGAAGGAGATTGTTCAGGAGAAGACGGAGCAGGGGAAACTATGGAAGCCAAAAATGACCAAGTGGTGGGAATACTCCCATGAAGGGGAAGCACCAGCGTCGACCCACGATAGGCCAGGAGACGGCCAGGACGGCGTGGGTTTGGCACCTGATCCCTCCAGAGGCGTCGCCGCTTTTCTCTTGAAGGGGATGTCAGAGGGCCTTGCCCCGGAGCGATCCACCATCGCCTTTGTGCGAGGCTCGCGCCTTCCCGGCGAAGCATCTATCTCAGAAGCCGCCCTAACCTCAGGCGCCTCCTCATCGAGGCGCGAAGGCGCCACAACAAAGGCATCGTCATCGCCCGACGAGATGTCGCAGATCTCGTCGGTGAATGGCTCGTACCTCGCGGGGGGCGCCTCTCCCGTAGTGACCTCGTCCTCGCCGCTCCAGGCCTGGGAGGTGGATGAAGAATCAACACCCACGACTGCGCGCATCGGCGGAGCGACCACCTGATCCATCGAGCCCGCCAGACCTTGAGGAGTGAAAACTGGCAATCCGTCCAGGATATCCATGCAGTCGCTCAAAGGAAGCTGGTGCAGGGGACGCACGGAGCCGGCGATCTTCCCTGGCACATCCGGACTGGCGAAGAGGATGTTTAGGATGGTGTCGACCACGTCCGAGTCAAGGTCCTCTGGATGAAGCCGCATTGGGTCGGAATGGCCGGCATACATCCACATCGGCTCAGAGTGCGCCTGAAGGGGGGCGATGCGGCGTGCCACGAAGTCCGCCGCGACCATCTGACCTGTGAGACCCTCCTCGCGGAGAAACCTCAAACGCCCCTCCAAGTAAGCATTGTCTGCACCACGGAGAGCAGACTTGCACCAGTGGGAGTTCCTCACGGGTGGCGCCTCCGGGACATCCAGGAATGCGCAGGGCGACGAGACGCCGATGAGCAGCCACTTCTGGCGGAAGTCACCCACCTTCTTGAGCAGCACCGTAACAGGCTTATCCCCACTCCAGGACATGGGGATATATACATGCCCCATGCCGTCCGCGATGCGGAAGGAGACGCACCCCGTCCTCTCGCCACCAGTCGTGCACCGCAGCGAGTAGAAGGTCCTGAAGAGAACAACCGAAGGGTGCACGCCCAGATAAGCCTCGCAAAGGTAGGCGAAGATGGACAAAATGAGCATGGAGTTCGGGTGAAGATGGAGAAGTTGAATTTGGTAGAACTCCAGTACTGCCTCCAAGAAAGGCGAGTACGGCGGCACCAGCCCAGCGGTAATGGCGTGGAGGAAAATAGGGTAAGACCCTTGGGAAAATCTCCCGAACCGGGCGGCTTGGAGTTCGCTGGCGCCGTGCTCGTTGGACGGCCCCGCAACCAGATGACGGATTTTTCCCAGCGCCTGAAGATCGGTGCGCGCCCCCTCGAGTGTCGCGCCCCGCACTACCTCCATGGCCGCCGCCCGGGAAGAAGACCCCGCTGCGGCCTTACTTTTGCTCTTCAGAGGGCCCATCGGAGAGGATTCGGGTTTTTCGGCGAAGACAAAGATGGGAGATGCGCAGAGGAGAGCGGAGGCGGAGAGCTCTGAGAAGCGGAAACTTCTGCGGGAAGAACTAGAAACGGTAACGGCTCTGGACGGCAACGCCTGGGCTTTATGTCCCCTCCAAGAGCAGTTACCGGAGCGTGGTGGGACCCCCCACGACTCACGCCCCAGATCGTGCAAAGCCGTTAGTCGTCCGAGTGCCGCGTGGCTCGGGCCGGCTGGGCACTAAGGGCCCACGACGCTTCGCCTAAACCCATGGGCTCAGTCATGCCCATCATGGGCCCGGAGGCTACTGTCGGCACAGTGGGAACTGGGGTATCAAGAGCCCATTCCCCCCAGGCCTCGCTCGCGGGCCAGACGGACAAAACGGCTAAGGACTAGCAACACCGCCTGACGGGACCCTCGAGAGGCGATTCCCCTCAAGGGCCTGAAGAGGGAGCGAGGGCCTCAAGGGACCCCTCGCCTCAGGGGATCCTCCCCGTCAAGGAACCAACCCGCCTGAGGAAAGTCCGGCAGGAATCTCCCCTCAGGCCTGGAGGGAAACATCGTCGCCAAGGAATCCCGACAGAGCGCATGCGACCTCTGCCACAGCCGTACAGAGGCGCTCACACCCCCGTCGCTGTCCCTGACGATAAAGCGGCCAACAAAGTTGCGCCACCTGCTGCACAGCTGTGAGGACCTTCTACTCTGACGATAAAGCAGGTGGACGGCGCAACCCTCCAACGGAGATCGTCATCGTGGGCTCCACCTCAGAGACTGCCCGCTCTACGGGCGGTACAAGCGCGGTCGGCCGCCTGTCGGCCACGGCGCCACCTTTATCAACAATGGACCGAGTCCATGGATGAAAGGAGTGCGGTGGACTCGTGCTCCACCCCGCCACTAGCAAGTGGGAGCCACCTTGAAGGCCAAGCCGAAGAAGAAGGCCGGAGGCGCCTATAAAAGAGGAAGGACCTCCATCGTGGCAAGGGTCGGCTCTTTGCGTGCAAAACACCCTTGTAAACCCTAGCAGCTCTGGTTAGGTTAGCCTCTGGCTGGAGGAGGAAGAAGATCATCGCTTCCCTCCCCAGGCAAGAACTGCCTCAAGGGGGCTTCCGGCAAGCTCAATTGTATTGTAACCTCCCACATATAATACAGACAGGCACGAGTAGCGGTCTTACCTCCTCACGAGGGCCGTGAACCTGGGTAAAGGACGGTGTTTTCCTTGGTCGGGTGTGCGTCTTCTTCGGGTCCGGCGAGCAACGTCGCGGAGCCACTTGAGGGTTTAGACCTCCGCGTTCAATCCCCTCTCAAACTACACTTCAGGAAGTGACTACCCCCGATTCCCGGGAGTCATAACCCGACAATTATTTTCTTAATAAATTAGATTTCTCCCCACCCCCCACCCTAAACCATAAGTCACGATGAAAACACATTAATTTTTTCTTCAACATTTAGATTTTCCACCACCCCCACCCTAAACCATTGGTCACGATGAAACCACATTACCTTAACTTCTTGATCACACGTCTCGGCTTCGTCGCCCGTCGCCGCTGCCGTGGCGTACAGGCGAACTCAGCATCGTGTCGTTAGGGTTTGGATGATTCATCGCCTGTCAACGCTACCGCGTTGACGGCGACGAACCATCCAAACCCTAACGCCTACGCTAATGCGTCATGAATTTTACATATTTCGTTTGCGTAAAAGGACAAACCGTGTTATAATATCATAAAAACACATCACAAACTCAAGAACACAATGCAAAAATGATACTAATAATCTAAAATTGGGGGTAGTACAACCTCGCCGGTTTGATAGTACATGTATCCTTTATCCGGAAGTACTGGTTATGAAAAACCGCTAAAGAACTTCTGTTAGGAGAAAGGATATGAGAAAATATTAATTACACACAAGTATATATGGTAGTACAGATGATTACAACAATAAACTCCATAAAAAGGGGTACGTCTAGTCATGCCCTTATCCAACTCCTCCTTGCGTGTTGGGGATATATCAACTAGGGGTATCTCCAACATGGATCAATCCGGCTAGTCCAGGGTGGCCCAAGGGTGGTAAAGCTGAAGCCTGCCGGGTGGCCCAGATAGCTGACGTACAAGGAAGTAGGCAGACGGACCAAGGCAGGCGGAAGGCCGAAGCCCATCAAGCCACCAAGCACAAGATGGAAGGCGGCAACTAAGCCGGCTAGGTCTAGGACTCTGATTACTTGCCGGACAAGTACTTGCCTTGTGTCCTGGGGTCCGGCCGCCTATATAAGCCGGCCACCAGGAAGCCTTTAGGGCACGCCTCAATACACAACATACACATTGTAACATGTTCACGGCTATTGCCTCATAGTGAATTATAGCAGCACGTAGGATCTCGCCACCGCTGCGGGATCTGAAGCTGGGTAAACTCGCCGTGTTCAATCCCGTCCTCGACGACACCAACCTTCTTGCCCACAATCCATACGTAGGCTAGAGGACCCCCGTCTCCTATCAATTATGCCGATACAACGACAGTTGGCGCCCACCATGGGGCATAAGGTTCCTAGCGTCATGTTCCAGGAGGGAACACTTGGCGGCGTGGGCAAGCAGATCGCCGTCGGCCGCGTCACAAGGTATGGCGGCCACAGCTACGTCAACTCGGATGAGTCCTGACTCCCGGCGGACGACTACCTTATCGGGTGTGCAATCGTACCGATCGGAGGGATCGACGTCTTAATCGGGTACACGCCAGAGGCGTACGGCCTACCGCGTTTCTACAACCCCACCCACCAACCCTTCGACCAAGCAGTCAACCGACAAGATTGATCTGAATCCGCCTTCTCCCAGGAGCCGGTCGAATCTGATTTCCACTTCGTCGGAGTTGTCGGACTGGGATCCGACTCCCAGCCGGAAAACAACGATCCTGAATCAATCCTTCCTGCTCTTAAGGAGGATGCGATGTCAGATGCCGGATCCAGATCTACTGTTCAAGTCAACATAGACTCTGACTCTGATGATGATGCTAGTCTCTTCGAAGAGAAGATCAAAAGCCGTTTTTCCAATGATAATCCGGCTCCTTCAGAGGGCACAGCGGATACTGATATGCCTGACATGCTGGCTATGATGGTTGTCGTTGGTCACGAGTCAACCCCAGTTGCTACTGATACGCAAAACAAGCCGGTGGAAGATGCCGGTGACACCACTGTCGGTCAACTCATTGAAGGTTCTGACAAGGTGCGCGTAAAGAAGAAAACTGGCCTCGAGAAAGGCGGCAACAGCAAACCCACGGATTTGCTCTCCGTCATCAAGGAAGTAGAAGAGATTATGCACACTCCGGTGAACAAGGATACCCCCTCTACAAAGTGGAAGAGCTTAGGATTAATATGCTTAAGCACTCTGATCTCCTGCGCAAAAGAGAGGAGCATGTTGAGAGCCTTGCAAAGAAGATCGAGAAAGAACAAGAAAAGATGTCGGCCAAAACAAGCCGGCAGCTCTTCGAGGAAAAAAGGCCATAAAAAAACCACCGTGATAAGGAGCCGCCAACGCGTGGAACGACAACGGCTTAGGATCTGGGGTTCGACTGGCGCACAACACCACATCGCGTGGACAGAAGGGGGGATGTAGTCTTTTGCACCCCCATCCTTAACGCTGCTGCTGCGCTAGACACCCTAGACGACAAGACTTACACAACGGAGGAAAAACTGGCCAATGCAAGACACTTCGTAAGCAAGGCCCTCGAACAGCAAGCCCGCGCTGACTCCTATGGCCACATGGCGGATGCCCGCGGGGGAGACCTAGAATCCAAGTCAGGAAAGTGCCAAGCTGCACCTGGCGCCGACCACGAAGGCCCGTCCGGCTCCAGTAGCCATGGCGGCAAAAGGAAAGCAACGCCACCTCCAAAGAAGACGACACCGCCAAAAGCAAGGCGGGACGAGAACTCAAGGACAGGAAGCAGAGGAGACCTGCCACCTCCAACCCAGCCAAGGCGCGGCAATGGCGGTAGCCGAGATAATGGACAGCCGCCTAGAAAATATGCCGGTAACGATCCTCCCAGGAGAGGTCGTAGCCGGTCTCCGCAGCGTAGCATCGGCAGCGAGAGGAAGGAGGCGGCAGAAGGGCCCAGGCACAACGTAAGCCGGGCAGCACAGGACGAGCCAAACGCAAACAGAGGCGCACATCAGCTCGTTCCAAAAGACGCGCGACACCGCCTACAAGACACAACAAGAGGAAAGGAGCCGCTATATTCTGGACCAAAGTGCTTGTAACATCCCAACATTTTATAATGTTCAAAAATCACAAAAATTTAAAAACTTTTCTTTTCATTAATAAAATATTAAATGCATAAGAAAACCAACTATGAAAGACTTCAACATTTTGAAAGAGTTTAATTTTTCCAATACCTCAAGTAAACATTACTTTCAAAATATGTTTCAGGTTAAACATTTTGTTTTATCCATTGTATTTCTGAAAACCTCAATATGTAATTTGACAAATGTTTTACAAACCTTCAAACCATATTCATGAAATAAAAGGTTTCTTTATAAGTATTTGTTTTCAACCACTTAGGAATATCAAATCATAAACTAAAATAATAATTACAAATGTTATTTTAAACTATTGAAAACATTGTCTATTTGCCAAAGATTGTTATTCATTTACTTGAGTTCAAAACTTAATTTGGGGATTACAACCGTATAAATTATAACTTTAGTAACTTCATATATTTTATATAATTAATGAATTACCCAAATAAACATTTCATTACTTACATGAATTTCATTTATTGTCAATGCATGAACTGATTAATATATTCTATTTAAGAAATGAATTAAAATCTAAAAACTTTTCCAAAGTTGTTTATGAAGTTGTCAAATAATTTATCTTAATATAAAATAAAATGGTGCACTAAATAAACTGAATTAAAAATGATTACATTTCATTTTCTCTTTTCATTACAAATAGTTCTAATGTGATATTAAATAAATTTGTTGAAGCTAAAATTTATTTACTATTGGACTATGAGTTTAAATAACATAAATAGAAACATATTTTGAATATGGGTATTTTACAAAATTTATTTCGCCAAAAGAAAATTTAATTAAGATATAATTTCAAATGTGACTTTAAGTGTAAAAATTTGTATTTAATCAATATTTCAAATTTATTAATTTTAAAAAGTTTTCAAAACATGCCTACAACTGGTTTAACACAAAGAATATAATTTTACAAATTTTTAGAAATTTGTTTGACTGCGTTTGGAGTTATAAATCAGAAGTTATAAAGGAAATAAATAAAACAAAAAAAGAAAAAAAAATACCTGACATGCGGGACCCACCTGTCAGGGGGTCGCCCTTCTTCAACCTCTGCCCAAATCACGCTCGGGATTTCAGCATCCGATTCGTTTCCAAAAATCCGGCGGATTCGTCGCGAGTGATTGCCTCCCTTCGGTCCCATATAAACCCCATCACCACCGCCTCCTTTTCCCCCTCGAAACCCTAGCAATCTTGCCACCGGGCTGGCCGCAGTCGCCCGCCTCCGTCCGCCATTTCCGCCGGCGAACTCCTCCGTTTTCGGTGAGCCTCCGCAACCCCGAGTCTTCTCATCCCCCTCTTTATTCTTCTGTTATCCGTGCGCATATTTTTGACAAAGAGACGCACATTTTCTCGCAGCCTATCAACGCACGCGTCCACCCCCGAGGATCACCGCCTCCGTCTCCAACTCCGGCGAGTGATTACAAGAGAAGGGGAGCACGCCAAGCACCGCCCCCTCGCCACCACCTCCGCCGCGACCTCCTGCACGTCCTGGTAAGATCCATTCTTCCCGGGAGATCGTAGGGCGCGTAGAACGCTACGTCGCCGCCGTTGGCCACGTCTCCGGCGAGGTTTCCGCCGCCAGCTTTTGTCCGAACGCGTGTAGGCCGCACGATCTTGATCCTGCGGTTAGCATTAGATCATTATAAACGAACCGGTACGGTTGATCTGGACCGCCAGATCCAGATCTGACGGCCCAGAGCAAATCACTTATCCACGTCGGATCCCAGTCAGCGCACAGTCAGCGCCACATCGGATCCCAGTCAGCAGCCACGTGGAATTTGATTTCGTTTAATTAGAGTAAATGGCAATTTTGCAGAAAAGCCCCTGTCTATTCAAACTATCATATCTTTTTCTCTGTTTATCCAAATTCAAATATTTTTATATATTTGGAAAGCCCCTGACATGTAGAATATTTTGGATCTGCCAAAATTAAATTTTGACTTAGTTTAAAATATTCAAATTTCAAAAGGCAAATTAGAGTATTTTTATCATAACTATAAATCTATAAATTTAAAAAATTTAAATAAAATTGTTTTAGAAACTTTAGAATATTTGTAAATTAATGCCACTGCTATAAAATAATTTTGAGTAATATTTGAATGAAATCAAAGTTATATATATTTAATTTGAATAGTTTGAGTATTTTCAACATAACTATTAGTAGAAATATTTTTTTGATTAAATCAAATTGCTATAAACTTAATTAAATGCTCCCTGTCTATTAACACTAATTATAAAATTTTGTTATAAAATTTAGTTAAAGAAAACTTTAATCTTATAATTATTCCTTGTATTATATTTTCCAAAAATAGAAATTAATTAAATTGCATTTATGGCCTAATGCATACCTTATAAATATCACAAATTTTGTATGTTTTTTCTTAGGATTTAAAAGTGCATTGCATGCATAACTTATTTTCACATATAGATATATTTCCCATAAGAAAACTCCTTCCCCATTTTCTCTAAGTTAGAAATATTTTCAAACTTAGTATTTTAGTAAAAGTTTTATGACATAGACACTTAGAATTTTCAACATGGAGCTAGGAGACCAATGAAGGGCTTAGCCAAAACAGGACTCCAGAAGAGTCTCCAAGAAGTAGAAGCACTTAGGAGAAAAAAAAATCAAGAAGAAGTTTATGAGAAAGTTACAAGTATGGAGAAGATTCCTAGAAGACCAACTACAACCTTCTTTCTACCTTTTCCCTCTTTCCTAATCTTGTCTTTTAGACTTAAACAAATTTTGATCATGATGTTATCATCTTTGAAGTTTGTTGGATCCTAGCGGCATAGTGAGATGAAGCGGCCTGGAGATAAACCTTACATGTCCACGTACATGAGACCTGTCCCACAATTTAAGTGGCTGGCCGGGTGTCTGTCTCTCTCACTATAGTGAATGTCCAATTTACAAAGAGTTGATAATAATTGTTGATCATCTTGAAGAAATGACTTAGTATTTTCTCTAAATATTTCTACACATCAAGACTAAGCCAATAGAGGGCTTATTCAAGATGATATAAAACAAAATATTTTATTCAACTTATGACTTTAGTCCTTAGTCATTTTGACCAACACATTTCCTAGCATTAACTTAAAAGATTTTCATGGCATGACATGCATTTCTAGTCCTTAGAAATAAATTGCATATCATACATGACATGTTTTCCTTAGAAGTTTTACAAAACTTGTTTGTTCACTAGATATGAGCATGTATGTTTGATGATTGTTGTTTGTTGATTGTTGTGTTGTTGTTTGCTTATATTGTTTAGATTAAACGGAGAGCAAACGTTCGTTGTTGAAAAGAGTTTGTGAACAACGACAACATTCAAAGGCAAGTGGCACACCCCCATAGAAGTCCTATTATTTTTCTATGCATGAGTAGATTATTTTCTATAAGCATGTGTAGTATAGTATTGCTATGCAAGCCATGTTAGACCTCTTTATTCCTGTGTCTAGGTTCCTATGAAAATACTTAGTAGAATAGTGATGCTATGCAAAAACTATTTTGATGAAAAAGATAAAGCCTACTAAGTTTTAATCAGACACCTGGGTGGAATTGGTTGCTTGGCTGTATGAGTTGAGTGTTGTTCCCAGGGGATTTACCTGTGGAATATTCACTTGTGGATGGCCACCCAGGAGCAAAGGAATCTGAAGGACTCCAAGTGAAGATTGCTTCTCGTGCAGCCATTGCTAATATGGGCTCTGGCTTGATCAACTAAGCTGCATGGACTCTCCCCGGCCTGACAGGTGGTGGTAGAGGATTTGTAGGTGGAGCGCGTCAGGCCAGAGTGGGAGGGAAAATGTTTCTGAAAGATCTCGTCTCATTCTTTCCTTTCCTTATCACAAATGGTGTGTAAAGGATAACCTGGGTTGAATGGGTACAATGGTGAACGTGCACAACCTCTGCAGAGTTAAAATCTAAGTACTTAGCCGTGTCCCCGGAAACGGACAATTGAGCAGCTGAACGAGGACGTCAACGGAGGATTCCACCATCCCAACTTCAAAAATATAAAACTTGATGGGTGAACAAGGGTAGAATGAGACAGTGGATTCCGGCCACGGATGTCTCGAATAGAAGAAAAGTGTTTTCCAAAGAGTTAGGAAAAATTGGCTTTATGCAAAATAGCCTTGAACTCCACCAGCCAAATATGCATATAGAATATTAGAGTTTTTTCCTCTAAGTGTCCACCATAGTGTCACTTGCCAATTCCATTTTAAATGGTTCTGACCCACGTTGTTGCAAATATATATCTTGTGTAGACTGTTCTGATGATGAGTGAGATTTTCGCTAAGGGTTTCGAGTCTTCAACCAACATGCTCGCCTGTGGCACATGATGATGATTGGGGACTCCATGAAGAATAATTTTCCGCTGTTTACTCTGTTCACTGCTAGCTTTATGCTATGCAAATTGCAATGAATATTTTGTAAGTCTGGATCTGCGTTGTAATAATTTGATACTTTGTTGTGATATTACATCGTAACTGTGTGTGCAAACGAATCGATCCAGGGATTTACACTATACACAGGTACCTGCCATATTTTAAGTGCAAGTACACTACAGTGCTTTGGCGACGCCATCCGCAGAGAGCCGTTCCCCAAGGACATGACATCAGTGTCTAAAAATTGTTCTAGGTTCAACGGCCTCGTTAAACCGGATTTGTGGCTAGCCGATTATGCCATGGCCTTAGAAATTGCCGGCGGAAGCAGTCATATTGCCGTTTGCTACCTACCTCTCATGTTGGAAGGCACGGCAAGGGCTTGGATCGACAATCTTCCAGAAAAGTCTATCCACAGCTGGTACGACATGGAAATGGTTTTCTCCCAGCACTTCCAAGGAACATACAAGCGTCCAAATACCTACACGGATTTACAACGCTGTATTCAAAAGCCGGACGAAACCATGACAGACTTTGTCAGCCATTGGATCTCCGAAAAGGCCAACTGTCATGGTGTTTCGGACGCACAGGCTATCCATGCCTTCTACACGGGCCTGCAGAAGAAGTCCCTGCTCCGTCATCGTCTCGTCCGTGAGCAAATCACGGACCTTGGCGAGATGCTTAACCTAGCCGCCCAATACGCGGCGGCGGATGATGACGCACGTGAAGACGATCCAGACGTCAGCATCGTGCCAAAACGGAACAACAAACGCAAGCAGGCGACGGACGACAAAGCCGGACCTTCCAACGAGGTATCCGTCGCGTTCCAAGGGAATGCCGGCAAAAATAAGTGGAAGAACAAGAAAGACAATCGCGACGCCGGCTCGGGCCCTAAGGCGGCGCGTATCACTTACGAGCAGGCAAAACTCTTGCCATGCCCTATCCACGTCTCACTTGGCAAGGTCAACCATATGCTTAGCGAGTGTCGTTTCATGGACGACTTCAAAAAGGATCCCACAGTCGGCTGGAAGTCAAAAGAGTCAAAAAAGTACGACAAGAAAGACAACAAGGATGACGAAGATGACGACGACATGTCAATCTCAAGCGATGACGACGCGGCCGCCAAGAAAAAGAAGCCATATCCGAAGGTCAAAGAATCTCTCGTGTGTTTTGTCGGCACGCCTTCGGCTAAGGTGGAAAAGGAGGAGATGCGCGAACTCAACGCGACAATGTCGGACGTCCCTCGGTACTTGAACTGGTCCGAGGCGGCGATCACCTGGGATCGGTCCGACCACCCTGATCACGTTCCTCACCCAGGCAAGTACGCCCTTGTCGTCGATCCCATTGTCGACAACTTCAGACTCACAAAGGTACTTATGGATGGCGGCAGCAACCTCAACATCCTGTACTATGACACACTAAGCCGCATGAACCTGTCAGAGGATCAACTTGATCAGAGCAACCTCACTTTTCATGGCATAGTGCCCGGCAGGCAAGCAAAGTCAATGGGGAGCATTAGGCTGAAGGTAACTTTTGGACCAAAGGAGAACTACCGCTTAGAGTTCCTCCGGTTCGAAGTTGTCCCCTTCAAAAGCGCCTATCATGCAATCTTCGGACGACCGGCTTTCCCCAAATTCATGGCAAGGCCGTGCTACATATACAGCAAGCTCAAAATGTCGGGGGAAAACGGAACCATCACGGTTTCCGGCAACTTCAAGAAAGCCAAGGAGTGTGAGCGTGGCATGGCCGCCTTCGCAGAAGCCGTCATCCACAAGGAAGAACTCGCACTACTTGAGGCGGACCCAGACAACTCCATGCCCAAGCCAAAGATTGATGTCAAGAAGTCCTTTGAAGCTTTAGAAGACACCAAAAAGGCGGACCTCATCCCAGGCGACAAGTCTAAGCAAGTCGTCATCGGCTCCAACCTTGACAGCAAGTAGGAAGGCGCGCTCGTCGAGTTCCTCCGTGAGAATCGCGACATCTTTGCATGGTCGCCTTCCGACATGCCTGGTGTACCGAGGGAACTTGCCGAGCACTCACTCAACGTCATAAAAGGATCCAAGCCGGTGAAGCAGGCAACAAGACGCTTTGGAGATGAGAGACGCAAGGCTATAGGAAAGGAGATAAATAGGCTGAAGGCCGCCAATTTCATAAAAGAAGTTGTACACACCGATTGGGTGGCAAATCCTGTACTAGTTCCAAAGAAGAATAAAGAGCTGAGGATGTGTATCGACTATACCGGTGTTAACAAGTGCTGCCCAAAGGATCCCTTTGCGCCGCCTAGAATCGACCAAGTCGTAGACTCCACAGCAGGCTCCTAGCTGCTTTGTTTCCTAGACGCCTACTCAGGATACCATCAAATCAAGATGAGGGAGTCAGATCAGCTGAAAACATCCTTCACCACTCTATACGGGACTTTCTGCTACATCACGATGCCTTTTGGCCTGAAGAATGCAGGGGCAACATACCAGCGCTGTATGCAAAATTGCCTGCACGAACAGATCGGCCGCAATGTTCACGTCTATGTAGACGACATTGCGGTGATGTCGAAAAAGAAGGCAGATCTCCTAGAGGATTTGGAAGAAACTTTTCAGAATCTTCGAAAGTACAAGATGAAACTAAATCCCGCCAAGTGTGTTTTCGGCGTTCCAGCCGGCAAGCTACTCGGATTTATCATCTCAGAACGAGGGATCGAAGTTAATCCGGAGAAGATCAAGGCTATCCAAAACATATCCAGACCCACTTGTCTGAAGGACGTGCAGCGCCTAGCCGGATCGGCGGCGGCCGTCAGTCGTTTCATAAGCCGCCTAGGGGAAAAGGCAATGCCTCTCTATCGGCTATTAAAGAAGTCCGACAACTTTGAGTGGACAACGAAGGCAGACGTCGCTTTACAACAACTTAAGGAGGCTCTCGTGTCCGCTCCGATATTGGCAGCAGCTCAATCGCAGGAACCAATGCTGCTCTACATCGCGGCAACTGGATCAGTTGTCAGCGTTGTCTTGGTTGTGGAAAGAAAGGAGAACGAAGCCGCGACGTCTGAGCAACGACCGGTTTAGTTCATCAGTGAAGTCTTCTCCGCCTCCAAGCAGAGGTATCCGCATTACCAAAAGCTGGCTTATGGTGTATTCTTCGCTGCCAGAAAGCTTAGGCATTATTTCCAGGAGCACATAGTAACGGTAGTCAGCAAGGCACCGTTGGGAGACATAATCAACAATGCAGAGGCAACAGGTCGAGTCGCCAAGTGGGGCATCAAACTTGCCGCCTTTAATATAGTCTACAAACCACGGACCGCCATTAAGTATCAAGCGCTTGCAGACTTTGTTGCCGACTGGACAGAAGCCATGGAGGAAACAATATTCCCCGAGTCAGAATATTGGGTCATGCACTTTGACGGATCAAAGATGCTCAAAGGCTCGGGGGCTGGAGTTGTTCTACGCACAGCCAAAGGCGACAAGCTCAGCTACGTGTTGCAGATTCATTTTACAGCAACAAATAACGTCGCAGAGTATGAAGCTTTGCTTCACGGGTTGCACGTGGCAAATGACCTCGGCGTCAAGAGAATCCTCTGTTATGGTGACTCAGATTTGGTCACGCAGCAAGTAAGCGGAACATGGGATGCGAAAAGCGCAACAATGGCGGCATACAGGGCCAAAGTTGATGAATTCGCCACAAATTTCGTGGGCTACGAAGTCCGGCATGTTCCAAGAGCTGAGAACGAGGCGGCAGACACACTTGCCAGACTAGGGTCAGAACGCAAAAAGGTACCAAAGGATATTTTCCTGGAACATTTGCACAACCCGTCCATTAAGGACGCCGACTTGTTGGACCCTGATGCAGAAGAACCGGTAGAAGCGGCAAGTCTCGCTGTCTACTCGATACAGCCGGATTGGACTGTCCCATACCTCGATTTTCTAATCGACAACAAGTTGCCGGAGGACGATGAGGTGTTAAAAAGGCAGATCATAAGGCGAGCCAAGGCATTCACAATGATAAAAGGCGAGCTATATAAGCGAAGCACGTGTGGTATCTATCAACGTTGCATACCGCTAGAAGAAGGACAGGAAATTCTGAAATACATACATGTTGGCACCTGCGGGCATCACGCTTCCGCCAGGTCCATCGTGTCCAAAGTTTTCCGCCAAGGCTTCTACTGGCTTACCGCCAAAGAAGATGCCGAGCACATCGTGAAAACATGCAAAGGCTACCAATGGTATGCCCACCAACCTCACATGCCGGCATAAGAGCTTAGGACAATCCCAATCACCTGGCCGTTCGCGGTCTGGGGCTTAGACATGGTTGGTCCCTTCAAGAAGGCACGTGGTGGATACACCCACCTATTGGTCGCTGTCGACAAGTTCACCAAATGGGTCGAGGTCAAGCCGATCAGCAAACTTGACGTACGAACAACCACCAATTTTCTCTTGGGAATTATCTCTTGGTTTGGAGTTCCACACAGCATTATCACTGATAATGCCAGCAACCTATCTCAAGGCGATATAGAAGAATACTGCAGTGCTCTAGGTTTCCGGCTTGATTTGGCATCCGTGTCACACCCTCAATCTAATGGACAAGTAGAGCGTACAAACGGCCTAGTCCTCTCAGGACTTAAGCCCCGTCTCGAAGCTCCGTTACATAGGGCAGCCGACGCTTCGGCAGAAGAGTTACAGTCCGTACTCTGGAGTTTGCACACAACGCCAAACAGATCTACCAGCTACACTACTTTCTTCTTAGTATATGGCGCGGAGGCGGTGCTACCTACCGACATGAAACACGATTCCCCAAGAGTTCAAGCCTACATCGAGCAAGACGTAGAAGGTGCAAGACAGAATAGCCTAGACCTGCTAGACGAATAAAGAGACGTTGCTCTACATCGCTCTGCCTTGTACCAGCAACAACTCCGCCGCTATCATAGCCGGAGAGTGCGGAAGCGAAGCTTCAGAACAGGTGACCTGGTTCTCCGCCTAATTCAAGACAGAAAAGGCTTGCACAAGTTATCCCCGCCATGGGAAGGACCATTTATAGTCACAAAGGCGTTGCTCAATGGTTCCTACTACCTAGCCGACATCCGCGACGAAGAGGAAAAGAAAAGGCGCAAGAAGGCGGCAACAAGGAAGGGAACCAAGCGCAAAAGAGGTATTGACGACCCGTCCGAACAAACAAGACGGCCTTGGAATATTGAGCAGCTACGTCCTTTCTACACTTAGCAATTTATAATTGTAATAAGTTATATATGATTATTAAATAAAAGTCTATGGTTCCTCATCTGTGTTGAGAAGCATGCCATCTTTTGTCCTTTCTTACAGTCATATATCCCCTATGTATCTAAGTTACCTATTTTCTAGCTCCGTGCAAAGGTTCAAACTTGTAGATACTTGCAGCTTTCGAGCCAACCCAAAGCAAAAATCAACTTTTTGCGCCGCCTAATTCCTTTGCTTCTGATTACTTATATGTGGTTCGCCTAGTAGTATGTCTTTGGCACCAACATGTTGGCTTTGGTTTCTGATTCTAAACACATGGTTTAGCCCTGGTTGTTTCAGCTAAAGTTCCCGGCTGAGGTTCGCCAACATACAAACAGTCAAGTATATAAGTCAGGGTAAAATTAAGGCGGGCCAAATAAAATAAGGCAAAATAAAACATGTTTGCTAGCTTCCCGCCTAGCAGAGCAGCTCCAAAAGTATATACAAATATTACAAGTTGAGTGTTTTGTTTCAGGGGCAGGAAAAGGCAGGCTGTCGAGTTAGAAAGGAGACAGGAAAAGGCAACTATGGCCCGGGGGACGCCTATATCAGGCTTGGGGGCTGACAACTTCAGCCCCAGAGCTATCACTCCCCTCCGCCTCGGCCGTACCGGCTGTTCCAGCTTCCCCAGCAGCAGGCACATGATGGCGCCGGTAGAAGATCGAAGTGTCAACCATGTCGGCAACACGCGTGGCGTAGCCAGCAACACTGTCCAACACAGCAGCCGGTTCGACCTCACCGCCGTCTTCATAAGTAGACGGCATGCCTTCGGTGACGGCTTCTATCTCCGCCTCTGTAACATCCCAGAATGTTAATATAATTATTAATGCAAAAATGTGGGCCAACAAAAACTTTTCTTATAAAAATGTGTGTATGTTTTATTCTTGAGTGTTGCTTGTTGCCTTGTTTGCAAAATTGTGGAATTCTAGCTCTAATTAAAAATTTGAAGAAAAGGAAACAAATAAAAGAAACCACACAAACAAAACACCATGTGACAAATGTCACATTATTTGTCCAAATTAGGATATATAAATTTATTTTCTCATCAAAGCCAATGTAGTAATATTATAAACACTCCTAGTTAATTTTACAAACTATTCCCTTTCAAAAATTCAAATTCAAAACTTCAAATTCAAATTGGAAATTCATGATTGAAATATTTCAAAATATTTCAAAAGGACTTTGTAACCCTCACCAATAATATACTTAGCCTAGATCTTAAATTTGGACCCAAGAGAATAAACAGAAATAGGGAAATTAAAATAACAAAATGCTACTGTTTTGATTCGGGCAATTCATCAAACACCTGGTGATCACCTTCTGTTCATCCCAAACCAAACCGAAAATCCGTGGATGAATTGATCGATTTTGATCGAATTGTTGCAAGCCTCTGCCCTCACTCGCTTTGCCTCACTCCACTCGACTCGCCGCACTCGGGAACGCGAGGATTTGGCCTCGGGAGCGCCGAGGAACGGCCGGAGACAGCCGCGGGCGCGCGCACGTCGCCATTGTCGGCACAGTGGCCGCGCACGCGCCGCACCGTGCTGGCCGCTCCGTGCCCCCTCGCTCTCCCTCACCCCCTGGCTCCCTCGCGCGGCAGCAGCTCGCCCCAGCACGCCCCGACCAAGACGCGCCCGAGCCACGCCGTGCACGTCGTGCACCGCCCGAGCGCGCTCACGGCCGGCCCGCCCCGTCTCGCACGCGCAGCACGCGCCACGCCGCTCCACCTTGCCCGCCTGGTCCCCCGAACAGCCCGCAGCGCAGCCGCACCACTCCACCGGCCTACGGCGGCCTAACACGGCCACGGGCGCCCCTGCACCGCGCCCACCTTGCGCCGCCCGGCCGCTATAAAGCCGCCCCCGTGCCCTGCTCTTCTCCACACCATCCCACTGCCTCCTTCCCCTCTCACACCACCTCTCGAGCACCGCCAGGAGGGCGGAGCAGTTGCCGCGAAGCTCCGGCCGCCCGTGGTCTCCTCGAGCTCGCCGTGCCCGAGGTAGACGACGACCACGGCACGGCCGCGGCGTCCCTCCCCTTCCCTTCTCTCTGCCTCCCTTCTCTTTCCCTTGAACCCCTCGCTCACCCGCCCCCTTTTTCCCTCTGTCCCGTGCCCAGGGTCGCCAGGGATTGCTCGCCGGAGTTGCAGCCCCGCCGCGGAAGAAGAAGCCCGCCGCCGCCGCCGCCAGGAGCTTCCCCGAGCCTCGCCTACACGCCCTCGAGCTTCCCCACCTCGCCGCCGTCGTCCTGCACCATCGCCGCGTCCTCCCGAGCCCCGTGGTGAGCGCACCGTCCTCGTCGCCGTCGCCGGAGCCGCGGCGCCGCCCGATTTAGGTCGCCGGCGTCGCGAGCGACGTGGGCCGTTAGATTAGGATCCTACGGTAACTTACCGGTTCGTGGAAAATAATAAAACCCTGACATGCGGGTCCCACACGTCAGGTTTAAATAAACCGCGCGCGCGCTCGCTGAGTCACTGACCAGTGGGTCCCCTCTGTCAGATTCTTCAACATTATCCACTCTGGATTTTAATTCGAATTTAAATTTCATTTAAAAACCAGTACTGAACCCAATTTTAGAAATTCCATAACTTTAGATTTACAACTCCAAATTTAGCAAATCCAACTGTTCTGGAAAGCTTATGAAATTTCCTATCCAACCAAACTAGTTTCACTCCATTTGGATGTATAATAAAAATACAATATTCAAATTACAGTAGCATGTTTAAATTCTAAACTTGTTTGTTTCTGATACTCTGATAGTCCAAATTAGTTGAAACTAATTTTATTAGATCACCTTTAACCATGGTTAGTCAATCCTAAAAGGATTTAATTTTTAGATGAATATAATTTAAATAATAGCCAAAACCTTATTAATTGGCTTCTGGATTCAAAACAGTGTGTAGGGAGTTTAGTAACTCCAAATGACCCAAACCCAATTGTGTCATCTTCTACACATCATTAGCTTTCTGTAGAATTTTAGTTTGTATTTTTGTGACAACCAGAACCCAAGCTATGCAATTAAACATGTGCAACAAGTTTCTGCCCAAATAAAAATACAATGGAAGGATTTGCAGAACCTGAAGACCAAGACCAAGATCACTTTGCCGAGCAAGGCAAGCTACTCTCTGAGCTTGCACCCAACTTATGCATCTAGAATTACAAATCATTTTCAAAAGCAAAGGTTTACAAAAACCCTTTTTCAAAAGTATATAGAGATTGTTTTGCCACCCTATGTAGAAGTAGATACTAAAACTATAGGATGGAAAAACAATGTTGTTTATTCAAAACTCCTTTGAAAACTTGTGTGGATATATAGCACCAAAATGTGGTGTTGGAATAAGGAAATGGAGAAAGATGGTTTTAGAAAAGCACATTGTGTCCTAGTACTCAGTCAAGCAACCGATACTCTGTGCGACCACATTTACCCACATATGGGAAAGGGCTTAGTCATATAGTTTGCTCTTATTAGTATGGGACACTGCATCAACAGAGATGACTCTGTTATGCATGAGGGAGTGGTTTGGTGACCTAACCCTGACCTGGGTCCTTGCTCAAAAATCTATGAGTAGATAAGGAGGAGGATAGAAGGATGTCCGTATACACCGCCAGATAAAACCTATGAGTCCTCACACTTAGGGTTTCCGACGGGAAACTGGACTAGGTGTAGATGGAATGGTTCATAGGGGCAGGATCCTATACTAGCATGAGCAAAGGAAAGACTAGGGTCGGTGACTCAACTTCGCATACCACGAGTATGGCGAAGCGTGGCTGACACGATGAGTTATCGAATGAGTGTGGGAAAAGCGTGCTACCTCTGCAGAGGGTAATTAAACTATTCGAATAGCCGAGTCCTCGGATATGGACAGTTGAAGACCCTACTTAGACCATGTGCAAGTTTTTGGAAAAGAGTTGAGTTTAAAAAGAAAAAGGAAATGGAGAGTGTTCCATACACCTATACCAACGGATCGGTATGAGGTAGTTGGAAAGATATTGCCATAATGGTTTACGATCGGAAAAGGAGGAGTTTTGGAATAAAACTAATAAAATTGGGATATCTAGTAGTCAAAATTTCCTTATCTTCTTCAACAAAGATACAGAGATGTTTTAAATGAATAAAAGTGAGAAACTAAAAATGGAACTAGAGCACTCATGTTGGAGTAGTTTGCGAGTACATTCAAATGTACTCATACTAGTTTGCTTCTGGCTATTGTCGTAGCCAGACATGGAGGAGTACTACGCCCAGGAGGAATACGGCGACATCTATGCCAACTAAGGATCTTCTCAAAGTCGACTGCCTGTCGGGTCTGCGTTAGCCGTTGGATGGCTACTACGTTTAAGTTCCGCTGCTTATGTTGATTGTTTTGGTTTGGCCCTTGAAGGCACCTATGTAAGACTGGGTCTAGATGACCATTTTATGTAAGACCTTAAATCGGTATTGTAATGGATGTAACTTTGGTATTCAATTCGGATTATGTGCAACGACAGACTGATCACGGGATCGTTGTGTTAAGCATAATCGGGTATTTCGGACAGTTAGTCCGGGGTCCCCACAGAATTGGTATCAGAGCCATCTCGACTTTAGGAGCCTTAGATTAGCATGGTCGTTAGGTAGTGATTGCTAAAGTTGAGTTTCAAAGAAAAACAAAGTAAGAACTTAGTTTAAGAAAATTGCTTATCTCTTACCCTCTCATTTGTGCAAAATTCTCTTCTTACCAACTACTAAGTTTTCTCCCATACTCATAAAAACTTGCCACACTTCATTTTAATACACTTACAAATCTGCTCACATAATTTCTCTTCCATTAAAAATTTGATATACTTGCCATCTCACTAACTTAAAATTTTGACTAAAAATTATAGATGGCGATCCATTTCACCGAGTTCGTTCAGCTGGAGAAGGACGGCAAGTTGATGTTCGAGAAGGACTTATTCGAGTTGACCAAGCTGCTAGGTCGTCCCACTCCTGAGTTCAGGGGAGCCCAGGTGGACGCTCCCGGTAACGGGAACCTGTCCTGGTTGATCGAGGGGTCTGTTCGCGGGAACATCAAGTCCCCCGGATCTAGGGCACTCTCTTTCACCCTCATGGACGTCCACTGGGACGATGGACTGTGTCGTTCCATGCAGCGGATGCTATCCCGGCTTTGTGAGGAGCACAAGGCGGAGCTGGTAAACTCTCGTTTCCAGTTCTACGGGAGGCGCACCATCGATGGACACCCAATTCGGTCCCCTCTGCACCCGACATTCGGAGAGTATATCCTGGACATGGAGATTATGCTCTTTCGCACCCAGGAGGATCTAAGGTGCGCTAGGCTTCGGTCTCACTTTGAGCGTCTCTCGCTCAAGGAGAGTCGCGAGAGCGAGGCACAGCTGAAGACTGAGAAGACCGCTCTTCTGAAGAAGAGAACCCAGATGAGGAAGACCATAGCGAAGCTCCGCAAGAAGGTTGCCGAGCAGGATGAGCTGATAGAGGATTTGGAGCTCCGTACTGACGAGATGGAGGAGGAGGGCGAGGATCTCCGCAAGGAGAACAACGCTTTCCTCAGTGACGATGACGACTATCTGGAAGAGATGAACGATGAGGATGAGGATGATGAGGATGAGGATGATGAGGAGGAGGATCCAGAGGAGCCACCCTACCAGTCCGATGCTGACATGGCAGAGCCTGAGGTTCCACCTCAGTAGGCTAGTTACTGAGTTCTACCGCAGGATTAGGTCGACCCCCCCTATCGCTAGTAGAGTCAAAATTGTGGTTCTTTTGGAACTTGCTATATGTACATTAGTTAGGGAAAATGTTGTAAGCTAGATTTGGATGAACTCTTGATGTAATGGTTGTGCTATGAAAGTGTGTGCTAGTCTTGTTAACATGTGTTAAATGTTTCTCCTATAATCCTTAGTAAATCTACCTCTACGTAAAAACCCATCTTTCCCTTGGTCAGAACCCCTTTTGCTTGCCCTTATTCCCGGTATACTTCAGGATGGTGGAAACTCGTCGCACCAACATGGATGGAGGAGCACCACCACCCCCACCGGACCCAACCACCGCCCAACTTCTGGCGCTCATCATGGAGGAACGTCAAGCTGCCCGGACTGAGCGTCAAGCTCATATTGCTGCCCTGCAACAGATAGCTGCCGCTCACAACAACAACAACAACCACCACAACAATGGCAATGGCAATGGCAATGGTGAAGGAAATCAGCGGTCCACTTTGAGCAACTTCCAAAGGACCAACCCACCCACCTTTTCCAAGGGACTTCACCCACTGGAGGCCGATGACTGGCTTCGCACCATTAACAACAACCTGGTAGTTGCAGCCGTGGGAGAACCTGAGAAGGTGCTGTATGCGACCCACTATCTTGCAGGACCAGCACGGTCTTGGTGGGAAGCTACCTAGGCTCTACAGCAAGTTGGTTATGCTATCAGCTGGGATGATTTCCAGGAGACGTTCCGCAAGAAGCACATTCCCCGCGGACTCATTGAGCGGAAGAAGGATGAATTCCGCAGATTGCGGCAGGGAAGTAAGGATGTGGTTGGATACCTCGATGAGTTCACTGACTTGTCCCGGTATGCTCCTGATGATGTCGACACCGAGGGGAGGAAGATGGAGCGTTTCATGAACGGACTTCATGATGAACTGCAATGCGCCTTGGTTATCCATGACTTTGTTGATTTGGAATCACTTGTGGACAAGGCCATACAGTTGGAGACCAAGCGCAAGTCCATGTTTGAAGGTCGTAAGAGGAGGATGATTGCCCAGGAAGGTTCGAGCAGTCAGAAACCTCGCACCCACCCACCAAACCCCAAGCCAGCATATAGACCACCACCAACTTCGCACCCCAGTTACCCTAAGCCCCCATACAACCCAAACAAGTTCAGCCGTCCCAATGACAACACCCGTCCCGGAGGGAACTCTAGCAACCCCAACCTCAATGCCAATGTTGTCTGTTTCAATTGTGGCACCAAGGGTCACTACTCCAAGGCATGCCCCAATCCTAAGAAGAATGGTCCGCGCCCCGATGCACAGGCGCCGAACAACGGCCAAGGCCGCAATGGAAATGGCAAGGACCCCGCACCCCGCGGAAATGTGGCTGTTGCCAAGGGACGCCTGCACCACATCAATGCTGAAGAGGCCATGGATGCACTAGATGTTGTGATGGGTACGTTCCTTGTCAACTCAGTACCTGCAACTGTTCTGTTTGATTCTGGTGCTACTCATTCTTTTGTTACCCAAGAATTTGTTGCTAAGGGAGGTTTAGTCGGAAACCTCTTACCCAAACCCATGGTCATCCAAATCCCAGAATCCACCATAGATACCAAGTCATTTTGCCCGGACGTTTCCCTTGAGATCAAAGGGGAAAAGTTCCTAGTCGACTTAATCATCCTAGGAACCCAAGGAATAGATGTCATACTGGGTATGAATTGGTTAGCCAAGTACCATGGTCGGATTGACTGTGCCAGAAGCGCAGTAGCCCTCACCACCGACAAAGGAGTAGAAGTGGAGTATGTGTCAGAAACCAGTCGGCCCCAGCCAGGATGCCATGAGAGCATAGCTCGACCAGCCCTAGATGAGATTCGTGTTGTTCACCTGTTCAAAGATGTCTTTCCTGAAGAATTGCCTGGTATGCCACCGGATCGGGATATTGAGTTCATCATTGAACTTATCCCCGGGACAGCCCCCATATCCCAAAGACCTTATCGGATGAATCCAGAAGAACTGGTTGAGTTGAAGAAGCAGTTAGCAGATATGCTTAGCAAAGGGCTTATTCGCCCAAGTGCTTCACCCTGGGGATCACCCATTATTTTTGTGGATAAGAGAGATGGTACCACACGCCTGTGTGTGGATTATCGCAGGTTGAATGATGTGACCATCAAAAACAAGTACCCTCTCCCAAAGATCGAGGATCTGTTCGATCAGATGAACGGAGCCCGAGTCTTTTCCAAGATCGATCTTCGGTCAGGGTATCATCAGTTAAGAATCCGAGAGTCAGACATTCCCAAGACTGCCTTCACAACCCGTTACGGTTTATTTGAATACACCGTAATGTCCTTTGGTCTGACCAATGCCCCAGCCTATTTTATGAATCTCATGAACAAGATCTTCATGGAGTATCTGGACAAGTTCGTGGTAGTTTTCCTTGATGACATCCTTATTTACTCCAAAACTGAAGAAGAGCATGTTGAACACCTGCGTCTAGTTTTAGCAACCCTCCGAGAGCATCAGTTGTATGCCAAGTTTAGCAAGTGTGAGTTCTGGCTCAGTGAGGTCTCATTTCTCGGACATGTTGTGTCTGCGGGAGGAATTTCTGTTGACCCCGAGAAGATCCAAGCCATTGTGGACTGGAAAGCCCCAACTAGTGTGACTGAAATCCGAAGCTTTCTCGGACTAGCGGGATACTACCGCAAGTTCGTTGAGGGATTCTCCAGTATAGCCAAACCCCTTACCCAACTGCTGAAAAAGGACAAGAAATTTGAATGGACTCAGAAGTGTGAAGAGAGTTTCCAGGAATTAAAGAAGAGATTGACCTCAACCCCTGTCCTGATTATGCCAGACGTCACCAAGAGTTTCGACGTGTATTGCGATGCATCACGTCTAGGATTGGGTTGTGTTCTGATGCAAGAAGGCAAGGTGGTATCGTATCTGTCTCGACAGTTGCGACCACATGAAGAGAACTACCCAACCCATGACCTGGAGTTAGCCGCTGTCGTTCTTGCCTTGAAGACGTGGCGCTCCTATCTGGCGGGACATCGCTGCGAGATTTATACGGATCATAAGAGCTTGAAGTATATCTTCACGCAGAGGGAGTTAAATTTGCGACAGAGAAGGTGGATGGAGTTAATCAAGGATTATGATATCGGCATCAATTATCACCCTGGAAAGGCTAATGTAGTTGCCGATGCCCTTAGTCGCAAACCCTGCACCCTGAATGCCATGATCCAAGCAGAGCAGCCAGCCCTGTTTAAGGAGTTCAAAGATTTTGGACTAGAGCTTGTCAGCCACGGCTATCTCGCCCATTTAGAGTTAGCTCCAACTCTGATAGATCAAATCAAGGAGGCCCAGGAAGGTCATGAGAGCATAGAAGGAATCAAGAAGAAGATTTCTCTCGGTAAAGCGCCTGGTTTTACCGAGGATGCAGAAGGAGTGTTGAGATTCAATGGTCGTATCTGTGTCCCCAATACCTCAGAGCTCAAGGAGTTGATCCTAAAGGAAGCCCACGAGACCCCTTACTCAATCCACCCCGGCGGTACCAAGATGTACCAAGACCTTCGTGAAAGATTTTGGTGGCATGGAATGAAGCGAGAAATTGGTGCTTTCGTAGCCAAGTGTGATATCTGTCAGCGAGTCAAGGCTGAACATCAGCGACCCGCTGGGTTGCTTCAACCCCTAAAGATTCCCGAGTGGAAGTGGGATGAGATTGGAATGGATTTTATCACCGGACTTCCAAGATCCAACCGAGGCCATGACTCAATATGGGTCGTCGTTGACAGGCTGACCAAAGTGGCCCATTTCATTCCCGTCCACACCACCTATAGGGGAAATCAGTTAGCAGACCTGTATATTTCCAGAATAGTAAGCCTGCATGGTGTGCCTAAGAGGATTGTATCAGATAGAGGCACACAATTCACCTCAAGGTTCTGGAAAGCCCTGCATGAAGCCCTCGGAACCAAGTTGGCATTTAGCACAGCATATCACCCCCAGACCGATGGCCAAACGGAACGAGTGAACCAGATATTAGAGGACATGCTTCGCGCATGTGTCCTAGCCTATGGATCCAAATGGGAAGATTGTCTTCCATTTGCGGAATTCTCATACAACAACAGTTACCAGTCTAGTCTGCAAATGGCCCCTTTTGAAGCCCTTTACGGCAAGAAGTGTCGTACACCCCTAAATTGGTCCGACACCGGAGAAGGCAAACTGTTTGGACCAGATACCCTCCGTGAAGCTGAAGAGCAAGTCCAGCTTATCCGCGAGCGACTCAAGACCGCCCAATCCCGTCAGAAGAGTTACGCTAATCCCAAGCGTCGTGATGTCACCTTCAATATCGGAGATTATGTCTATCTCCGAGTGACACCCCTTAAAGGAATGCAGCGTTTCCATGTCAAAGGAAAATTAGCGCCAAGATATATTGGACCTTTCAAGATTCTTACCCGTCGAGGAGAAGTGTCTTATCAACTGGAGTTGCCCCAAGAGTTAGAAGGCTACCATGATGTTTTTCACATTTCCTTGCTCCGGAAGTGTCTTGAGGTTCCTGACCAGCCTGATGTTTTCAAAAACATCGATCACCAGTCCGTCGACCTGAATCAAGATCTGACTTATCGTGAGACGCCCCTCAAGATTCTCGACAAAGATGTTCGTCTCACCCGCAGGCGAGCAATCAAGTTCTACAAAGTCCAGTGGACTAACCATTCTGAAGATGAAGCAACTTGGGAACGAGAAGACTATATTAGAAGCGAGTTTCCCAACCTCTTTAGTACCCAGACCTAGCAAATCTCGGGACGAGATTTATTTTAAGGGGGGAAGTCTGTAACATCCCAGAATGTTAATATAATTATTAATGCAAAAATGTGGGCCAACAAAAACTTTTCTTATAAAAATGTGTGTATGTTTTATTCTTGAGTGTTGCTTGTTGCCTTGTTTGCAAAATTGTGGAATTCTAGCTCTAATTAAAAATTTGAAGAAAAGGAAACAAATAAAAGAAACCACACAAACAAAACACCATGTGACAAATGTCACATTATTTGTCCAAATTAGGATATATAAATTTATTTTCTCATCAAAGTCAATGGAGTAATATTATAAACACTCCTAGTTAATTTTACAAACTATTCCCTTTCAAAAATTCAAATTCAAAACTTCAAATTCAAATTGGAAATTCATGATTGAAATATTTCAAAATATTTCAAAAGGACTTTGTAACCCTCACCAATAATATACTTAGCCTAGATCTTAAAATTTGGACCCAAGAGAATAAACAGAAATAGGGAAATTAAAATAACAAAATGCTACTGTTTTGATTCGGGCAATTCATCAAACACCTGGTGATCACCTTCTGTTCATCCCAAACCAAACCGAAAATCCGTGGATGAATTGATCGATTTTGATCGAATTGTTGCAAGCCTCTGCCCTCACTCGCTTTGCCTCACTCCACCCGACTCGCCGCACTCGGGAACGCGAGGATTTGGCCTCGGAAGCGCCGAGGAACGGCCGGAGACAGCCGCGGGCGCGCGCACGTCGCCATTGTCGGCACAGTGGCCGCGCACGCGCCGCACCGTGCTGGCCGCTCCGTGCCCCCTCGCTCTCCCTCACCCCCTGGCTCCCTCGCGCGGCAGCAGCTCGCCCCAGCACGCCCCGACCGAGACGCGCCCGAGCCACGCCGTGCATGTCGTGCACCGCCCGAGCGCGCTCACGGCCGGCCCGCCCCGTCTCGCACGCGCAGCACGCGCCACGCCGCTCCACCTTGCCCGCCTGGTCCCCCGAACAGCCCGCAGCGCAGCCGCACCACTCCACCGGCCTACGGCGGCCTAACACGGCCACGGGCGCCCCTGCACCGCGCCCACCGTGCGCCGCCCGGCCGCTATAAAGCCGCCCCCGTGCCCTGCTCTTCTCCACACCATCCCACTGCCTCCTTCCCCTCTCACACCACCTCTCGAGCACCGCCAGGAGGGCGGAGCAGTTGCCGCGAAGCTCCGGCCGCCCGTGGTCTCCTCGAGCTCGCCGTGCCCGAGGTAGACGACGACCACGGCACGGCCGCGGCGTCCCTCCCCTTCCCTTCTCTCTGCCTCCCTTCTCTTTCCCTTGAACCCCTCGCTCACCCGCCCCCTTTTTCCCTCTGTCCCGTGCCCAGGGTCGCCAGGGATTGCTCGCCGGAGTTGCAGCCCCGCCGCGGAAGAAGAAGCCCGACGCCGCCGCCGCCAGGAGCTTCCCCGAGCCTCGCCTGCACGCCCTCGAGCTTCCCCACCTCGCCGCCGTCATCCTGCACCATCGCCGCGTCCTCCCGAGCCCCGTGGTGAGCGCACCGTCCTCGTCGCCGTCGCCGGAGCCGCGGCGCCGCCCGATTTAGGTCGCCGGCGTCGCGAGCGACGTGGGCCGTTAGATTAGGATCCTACGGTAACTTACCGGTTCGTGGAAAATAATAAAACCCTGACATGCGGGTCCCACGCGTCAGGTTTAAATAAACCGCGCGCGCGCTCGCTGAGTCACTGACCAGTGGGTCCCCTCTGTCAGATTCTTCAACATTATCCACTCTGGATTTTAATTCGAATTTAAATTTCATTTAAAAACCAGTACTGAACCCAATTTTAGAAATTCCATAACTTTAGATTTACAACTCCAAATTTAGCAAATCCAACTGTTCTGGAAAGCTTATGAAATTTCCTATCCAACCAAACTAGTTTCACTCCATTTGGATGTATAGTAAAAATACAATATTCAAATTACAGTAGCATGTTTAAATTCTAAACTTGTTTGTTTCTGATACTCTGATAGTCCAAATTAGTTGAAACTAATTTTATTAGATCACCTTTAACCATGGTTAGTCAATCCTAAAAGGATTTAATTTTTAGATGAATATAATTTAAATAATAGCCAAAACCTTATTAATTGGCTTCTGGATTCAAAACAGTGTGTAGGGAGTTTAGTAACTCCAAATGACCCAAACCCAATTGTGTCATCTTCTACACATCATTAGCTTTCTGTAGAATTTTAGTTTGTATTTTTGTGACAACCAGAACCCAAGCTATGCAATTAAACATGTGCAACAAGTTTCTGCCCAAATAAAAATTCAATGGAATAATGTTTAATTCAATTAAATTGAAACCACATGATATTGTTTGGTATGTGGAATGGTTACTTAGAACCTCTAAGGGTGTATTGCTATGATGATTGATTGAATAGGCTAGTGATTGTTTGTATTTGATTGATTGTGTATTAGACGAGAACGTTGCCGGATATATCGAGGAGGAAGGATTTGCAGAACCTGAAGACCAAGACCAAGATCACTTTGCCGAGCAAGGCAAGCTACTCTCTGAGCTTGCACCCAACTTATGCATCTAGAATTACAAATCATTTTCAAAAGCAAAGGTTTACAAAAACCCTTTTTCAAAAGTATATAGAGATTGTTTTGCCACCCTATGTAGAAGTAGATACTAAAACTATAGGATGGAAAAACAATGTTGTTTATTCAAAACTCCTTTGAAAACTTGTGTGGATATATAGCACCAAAATGTGGTGTTGGAATAAGGAAATGGAGAAAGATGGTTTTAGAAAAGCACATTGTGTCCTAGTACTCAGTCAAGCAACCGATACTCTGTGCGACCACATTTACCCACATATGGGAAAGGGCTTAGTCATATAGTTTGCTCTTATTAGTATGGGACACTGCATCAACAGAGATGACTCTGTTATGCATGAGGGAGTGGTTTGGTGACCTAACCCTGACCTGGGTCCTTGCTCAAAAATCTATGAGTAGATAAGGAGGAGGATAGAAGGATGTCCGTATACACCGCCAGATAAAACCTATGAGTCCTCACACTTAGGGTTTCCGACGGGAAACTGGACTAGGTGTAGATGGAATGGTTCATAGGGGCAGGATCCTATACTAGCATGAGCAAAGGAAAGACTAGGGTCGGTGACTCAACTTCGCATACCACGAGTATGGCGAAGCGTGGCTGACACGATGAGTTATCGAATGAGTGTGGGAAAAGCGTGCTACCTCTGCAGAGGGTAATTAAACTATTCGAATAGCCGAGTCCTCGGATATGGACAGTTGAAGACCCTACTTAGACCATGTGCAAGTTTTTGGAAAAGAGTTGAGTTTAAAAAGAAAAAGGAAATGGAGAGTGTTCCATACACCTATACCAACGGATCGGTATGAGGTAGTTGGAAAGATATTGCCATAATGGTTTACGATCGGAAAAGGAGGAGTTTTGGAATAAAACTAATAAAATTGGGATATCTAGTAGTCAAAATTTCCTTATCTTCTTCAACAAAGATACAGAGATGTTTTAAATGAATAAAAGTGAGAAACTAAAAATGGAACTAGAGCACTCATGTTGGAGTAGTTTGCGAGTACATTCAAATGTACTCATACTAGTTTGCTTCTGGCTATTGTCTTAGCCAGACATGGAGGAGTACTACGCCCAGGAGGAATACGGCGACATCTATGCCAACTAAGGATCTTCTCAAAGTCGACTGCCTGTCGGGTCTGCGTTAGCCGTTGGATGGCTACTACGTTTAAGTTCCGCTGCTTATGTTGATTGTTTTGGTTTGGCCCTTGAAGGCACCTATGTAAGACTGGGTCTAGATGACCATTTTATGTAAGACCTTAAATCGGTATTGTAATGGATGTAACTTTGGTATTCAATTCGGATTATGTGCAACGACAGACTGATCACGGGATCGTTGTGTTAAGCATAATCGGGTATTTCGGACAGTTAGTCCGGGGTCCCCACAGCCTCGTGGTAGTGCACCATGAATAGTCCAAGCACAGTCTTGGCACCACCCCGCGCCACCGATTTCAGCGAGCTCTTGTGTAGCTTCGTAGTTTGCTCCAGCATGTTGGGCACATCGCTGAATTCGGACGGCTCCTGGCTGCCGGAAGAGATGAAGAACTTGGCGGCAAACCGCTTGGACTCCGCCAATGTCTCGGTGATCAGCTCACCCAGACGCGCAAGGCGATCTAGGCGGGGGCTGACAGCCTTGTCGTCGCTTAAGCCGGCAGCAACTGTATCAAAAAAAAGTCAGTTCGGCTCAGGCTAAATTTGATGACGGAAAATGAAGAGTGAGAAATTACCAAGGACCGAGTTATGGAAGGCAGACAACTCAATCATATGAGCTGCCACCGCGTCCTCAGCAGTCTGGGCGCGAGAAGCCTGCTTGGATATTTCTTCAGCAGCCGCCTTCTCCGCCTCCGCCAATTTCTTGCGCAGGCCATCCAGCACCCCAGTAAGCTGGCTAGACTCCTGCGCAAACTTCAACTGTTGGGACTCCATCTCCTTCCGATGCTTCTCTTTCATCAACAAATTGGCGGCCGCCAGATCGGAAGCTTCATTCATAATAGGTTGCATATAAGTGGACGCCTTCAATATATCCTGGGCGTGATCTAGCAGTTCTACAATATGGATTCACTAGCTAAACGATTGGCGGCAACAAAAACTGAAAAATGACAAAAGGAAAAAAGAATAATTCTACCTTCGTCTTTTTTGCGGGCCGCCTCCAACTCGGCAATCCGCAAGTCCTTGACTTCGCAATCCTTCTTCAGATCGCGGCACCGCTGGTTTATCTCAAAATGGGAAGAGATAAGCTCAACATTGGCGGACAGGAGGCCCTGCAGACAAGGAAAAAGGCATGTAGCATATAGTCAATAAACCACTAAGCCGGCGATCAATGATTTTGACCTGCCATCTAAGTGCTCGGGGGGGGGGGGGGGGGGGGAGACTATGTGTATGCCACGAAGTTGGAAAAACTTACAGACATGTCGCCTTCCAAATCGGCAAAGGCCCGGGAGGCAAAGTTGGCGAAAGCCAGGTTGGATTCCTTGGCCCCATTAAAAGTGGACCAAGGATCCCTAACACTACCGCCTCCTGCAGCCGGGGCTGCCCTCTGCGTCCCGTCGGCAACCGCCTCCAGCAGCTCCTCCTTGGCGGCATGAGATTGGACGGCTTCACTGGCCGTAGCCTCAACCGATGGAAGTGGAGTACTGGTGGCGCGGCCAGTGGAGGAAGTCTTTGGCGGCGGACCGGAAGCCGGAGCCTGGGGATGGCGGCGAGCATCGCTCATAAAGCCGCCTGCGCGGGGCTGGGGAGTTGGCGGCATGGTAGCGGGCGAACTACCTTGGGGCCGCTTTCCCCTGGAAAGAGGCCTGGTCGGAACTTGGAAGTTGCCGCCCGTTCTCTGTCAATGAAGCAAGCACAGCCAGATGAATGCCAGTATTAGAGGAATTCGACGACTATTTAAGGCGGAAATGAGTACCTTCGGGGGATGTTAATCCCCGCGTTCTCGTCGAGATCGATGATGTAACATCCCAACATTTTATAATGTTTGAAAATCACAAAAATTTAAAACTTTTGTTTTTGATTTAAAAATAAAACATTATATGCATCAGAAAACCAACTATAAGAAATTTCAAACATATTTAAAGGATTTAATATTTCAAATATCTCAGTTATCATCATTTTTCAAAAGTTGTTTCAGGTTAAACATTTTATTTCCCATTGTATTTCAAAAACCTTAATATGTAATTTGACAAAGGTTTATTGAACTTCAAACCATTTTATTCCAATAAAATAATTTACTTATAAATAATTGATTTCAACCACTTAGCCATATCTATTCATAAATTCAAGACTATTAAAATGGTATAATTGCCAAATGGTTTCCATTCTTTAACTAAGTTCAAAATATAGTTTGGAAAATTACAAGCCTATAGTTTATAACTTTCAAACTCCATAAATTAAAATTAATGAATTATCCAAATAAACATTTCATTTGCTTAAATGAATTTCATTTATCTTCAAAGCATGAAATGATTAGTATATCCTAAATAAGAAATGAATTAAAACTAAGATCTTTCCCAAAGTTGTTATGAAGTTTAAATTGAATTATCTTAATATAAAATATAATGGTGCTTAAAATAAAATAATTAAAACTTGAATCCATAATAATTTCTATTACTTTGAAAATATTTGTATTCTATTACTTTACTATTATGCCAAAACGAAAATGAATGGTTACTAAAAATGAGTTTTAAATGACTTAATATCAACCATATAACATTGTGGCCATTTCATAAATTTAATTTAACCCCAAATGAATTTATTAAATTATTAATTTCAAAGTTGACTTAAATGGGCAAATTTGTATTAATTCAAAATTATTAATTTTAAAAAGTTTTCAAAACATACCCACAACTGGTTTAACACAAAGATATGGTTTTTACAAATTTTTAGAAATTGATTTGGCTTCATTTGGAGTTATAAATCAAAAATTATTAAGAAAATAGAAAATCAGAAAAGGAAAAAAGAGAAAAACCTGACAGTGGGACCCACCTGTCAGGGGAAGAGGTTGTCTTCAACCTCCCGCACGGGAATCACGCCGAGATCGCCGGAGCTCCCAATCCGCGCCGTGATGGTCGCATGGTGTTCCCTCGGTCTCCATATAAAGCCCCCGAGCTCTCCGTTCATTTTCCCCCTCTCACCGTTCCAATCCGTGCCTCCAGGCCGGAGAATTTTGTCGCCGGAGCCGCAAGGCCGCTGCCGCATTTCTCTTCGATTCCGGCGAGTGGGCGCCACCCCGACACCCAAAACCACCTCCATCATCTCCCTCGTACTCGTGTGATCCCGTAGGACCCTCCCCCTTGCCCAAAGCATCACCGATTTATCAAGCGGGTACTCACCCGAGGTGGCCGGAGCCGCCGCCGCGGTTGTCCACGCCACTCCGGCAAGAACTCGAGGACGCCGCTGTCACCATCTTCCCCGTAGTGACGAGCCGCATCCCGCGAACGTCTTCCTGGAGCGAGGCGACGCCCGGAGCGTCGAATCCGTCCTCCACTGAGCACCGCGCCGCCGTCCCTCCCGTCTCCGGCGAGATCGCGCCGCCGAGGTATGGTCAATCGCCCGGAGCCGTCCGATCTAGTTTATATGGTCACGATTAGAAGTTTAGTCAAACCGGTAAGATCAGATCTGGACCGCCAGATCCAGATCTGACGGCCCAGATCGGACCACTTAACCACGTCAGCGCCTACGTGGCATGTCCAGTCAGCGTCCAGTCAGCTGCCATGTGGAAAATGATTTTTTTCGATTTAATTTAAATGGCAGTTTTACAGAAAAGACCCTGCAACTTAGAATTGTTAGAACTTTTTACTCACATATCTAAATTCAAATATTACTATATATTTGGAAGGCCCTCGACATGTAGATTATTTTCGTACTGTTAGAATTCAAATTTGACTTAGTTTAAAATATTCAAAATTTCAAATGGATAATTTGAGTATATTTGTAATAACTTTAAATCTATAAATCCAAAAATTACAAATAAATTTGTTTTAGAGACCTTGGAATATTTGTAAATTGATGCCACTGCTATAAAATATTTTTGAGTAATATTTGAATGAATTCATAGTTATATATTTAATTTGAATAGTTTGAGTATTTTCAACATAACTATTAATAGAAATATTATTTTTGATTAAATCAAATTGCTATATATCTAATTAAATGCCCCCTGTCTATTAACACTAGTTATAAAATTTTGTTAGAAAAATTTAATCATAGAAATATTTAATCATAATTTTTTTGTTAACATTTAAATTTCCCCTACACCCACACTAAACCATAGGTCACGATGAAACCACATTAAATTATTTTCTTCAACCTTTAGATTTTCCCCCACCCCCACCCTGAACCATAGGTCACGATGAAACCATACTACCTTAACTTCTTGATCACACATCTCGGCTTCGTCGCCCGTCGCCGTTGCGGCGGCGTACGGGCAAACTTAGCCTCGGGGCGTTAGAGTTTGGATGATTCATCGCCTGTCAACGCTACCGCGTTAACGGCGACGAACCATCCAAACCCTAACGCCTACGCTAACGCGTCATGAATTTTACATATTTCGTTTGCATAAAAGGACAAACCGTGTTATAAGATCACAAAAACACATCACAAAATCAAGAACACAATGCAAAAATGATTCTAATAATCTAAAATTGGGGGCAGTACAACCTCGCCGGTTTGATAGTACATATATCCTTTATCCGGAAGTAGTGGTTATGAAAAACCGCTAAAGAACTTCTGTTAGGAGAAAGGATATGAGAAAATATTAATTACACACAAGTATATATGGTAGTACAGATGATTACAACAATAAACTTCATAAAAAGGGGTACGTCTCGTCATGCCCTTATCCAACTCCTCCTTGCAAGCATCGGATGTTATTCCAACATCCCCTCCAACAATAAATAGGAACCGCTTCCTTCTTCAGATAGAACATTCTTAATAAATTAGATTTCCCCCCACCCCCCACCCTAAACAATAAGTCACAATGAAAACACATTAAATTATTTTCTTAATAAATTAGATTTCCCCCCACCCCCTACCATAAACCATAAGTCACGATGAAAACACATTAAACTATTTTCTTAATAAATTAGATTTCTCTCACCCCCCACCCTAAACCATAAGTCACGATGAAAATACATTAAATTATTTTCTTCAACATTTAGATTTTCCCCCACCCCACCCTAAACCATAGGTCACGATGAAACCACATTAAATTATTTTCTTCAATATTTAGATTTTTCCCCACCCCCACCCTAAACCATTGGTCACGATGAAACTACATTACCTTAACTTCTTGATCACACGTCTCGGCTTCGTCGCCCGTCGCCGCTGCCGCGGCGTACGGGCGAACTCAGCATCGGGGCTTTAGGGTTTGGATGATTCACCGCCTGTCAACGCTACCGCGTTGACGGCGACGAACCATCCAAACCCTAACGCCTATGCTAACGCGTTGAATTTTACATATTTCGTTTGCGTAAAACAAAAAACCGTGTTATAAGATCACAAAAACACATCACAAAATCAAGAACACAATGCAAAAATGATACTAATAATCTAAAATTGGGGGTAGTACAACCTCGCCGGTTTGATAGTACAGGTATCCTTTATCCGGAAGTACTGGTTATGAAAAACCGCTAAAGAACTTCTGTTAGGAGAAAGGATATGAGAAAATATTAATTACACACAAGTATATATGGTATTACAGATGATTACAACAGTAAACTCCATAAAAAAGGGTATGTCTCGTCATGCCCTTATCCAACTCCTCCTTGCAAGCATCGGATGTTACTCCAACATCCCCTCCAACAATAAATGGGAACCGCTTCCTTCTTCAGATAGAACATTCTTAATAAATTAGATTTCCCCCCACCCCACCCTAAACAATAAGTCACAATGAAAACACATTAAATTATTTTCTTAATAACTTAGATTTCCCCCCACCCTAAACCATAAGTCACGATGAAAACACATTAAATTATTTTCTTCAACATTTAGATTTTCCCCCACCCCCCACCCTAAACCGATGAAACCACATTAACTTAACTTCTTGATCACACGTCTCGGCTTCGTCGCCCGTCGCCGCTACCTCGTTGACGGCGACAAACCATCCAAACCCTAACGCATCGCTAACGCATCATGAATTATACAAATTTCTTTTTCGTCTCGACATGCCCTTATCCAACTTGTCATGCCCTTATCCAACTCCTCCTTGCGTGCATCGGATGTTACTCATCGAGAACATTCTTTAACAAATTATATTTCACCCACACCTACTTGCGTGCATCGCTAACGCGCCATGAATTATAGATGAGACAAAAGACAGGAATTACAACTGGCAAGTATAACTAAGTACAGGATGCGAGAAAAATGTTACATTAGACAAACAAGATACACTGACAAATTAGGGAAGTACACAGTGCCACAGTAGAACGTTCATTCATTAAGTACAAGTAGACACATAAGTTTAAAATACGATCCTCAAATAAGACAGTATATTGGGGCAATGCAAAAACAGGAAATACAACTGTAAAGTATAAGAAGTACAGGAAGATACATAAAAGGTGTAACGATCGCCAGGAGGAAGAAGCAGTTGCAGTAGCAGAATAAACAAGACTTCAACAGATCTTGGATGCCGATGTGGAACTGCTCTGGGATGATAATGCCCGCACGTTCAAGAATTATTTTGTATTGTCTGATGTCCACGCTAGCAAAACTGATCCCTTTGATCTGAAGGAAATCAACCAGCATTGGAAAAACCTCCTTAGACCTACAATAGACCGAAATGAACAAAAGGATTTGCATAGTGGACTACGAACATAAAGCAACCGCCGGGCAGTACAGAAAGGAAAACTACGGCAATACAAACATTGCTCAATGGAAGTACAAGGTTTCATACCATAGAGTAATACCAAAAAATATAGAAAATAAACCTTACCCTAGAGAAATAAATAGGGAAGGACAACCATAATGTCCGAGGAAGTAAAGCACTTAAAAACAAGAAGTACACATGATAATATCAATTCCTAGCATCATCTGAGACCTTAATAGCAGACCCTTGCAGAGCCGGCCGAGCTAACGCTTCATTAATGGAAAGAATCCATGCCTGCAGTAGTGCAAGACGAGAACGTGGTTGCGCAAGGCGATTTGGATGACGGCGATCTTCCGAGGCGGGTCTTCATTTTTTCTCTCCCTTGTGAACTCGATGTCGAGTCCCACAATCATGTACTTCATTTCCTCTAGCCATTGTTCAAACTTCTGCAACGTGTGAGTCACAGTCGAAATCTCGTTGGTGTACACGACCT
This sequence comes from Poa annua, assembly GCA_026929855.1. Classification (NCBI taxonomy): domain Eukaryota; kingdom Viridiplantae; phylum Streptophyta; class Magnoliopsida; order Poales; family Poaceae; genus Poa; species Poa annua. The sequence goes on from CM049428.1 coordinate 13,182,345, forward strand.
CCAGATTCGTGGTACCATAGGCGTTGATGTGATGTATGGCTGTGGTGAGTAGCCCGTCATCGGGGATGGGACCATAACGATCCATGGATGATGAGTTCACCGCCGGGGATGAGGAAAATGAGGATGCGGTTCAGATGAGGAAGAACGAACTGGGAAGGGGGAAGAACCGCTGCCACGATTTGTTGGCATGAGGAGCGGGGGTAGGTTTGTATTGTGCTGCAGTTGAACTCGAACTGTTAGTGGGCTTTAGATGTCATTGGCTCACAATAGCCCAAACTCAGTTAGAGTACCTGGGACATATTATTTCTGCCAAAAGGTGTCGTCACAGATAAAAATAATAGAATCTAAAAAAAAAGTTCCACAGAAAATAAAGACAATGTTGAAGTGGCCTAATAACGACATTGAAATAAGAGGTATTATTGGTCTCACAGGTTATTATCTAAAGTTTATTGATATTTATGGCAACAACGCTAACACGCCATGGCTTAGACATTTGTAAAATCAATAAAATAAACATTTGAATTAAATAACATGCCATATGGGCGATGCACAAAATTTGTCAGCACTGAAGTTACAACAAACGAAGAACAAGTTAAACTAGCAAATCAGGGAAGTACAGGACTGAAAAATAATTATGTACAACTCTTACGTAGACAAAAGTACAAGTAGCCACAAAAATTTAAAATACGATGCACAAGTTAAACTCTCAAATTACGGAAGTACAAAGAGTCCAGAGTAGGAAGAACAAACTTTATGTACAAAGCATAATAGGTAACCACGTTAATGTAACATTAGACACGCAAGTTAGACTGACAAACTAGGGAAGTACATGGGCAAACGAAGGCAGTACACACGTTATTTGACAAGAAGTACATGCACTCACATAAATATAATATACGATGCTCAATTTATACAAACAAAACAGGACACTGCAGGAGTGCACAAAAAACAATAAATACAACAAGAACAAGAAATACACAGGAAGGAATTACTGATGGAAATGAATAGCAACACAAGAAGAACTAAACATCATTACACCACACAGAGATGATAAATAAATACATGACAAAATAAGCGGGGAGAACATAAAGGTGATAACAATTATTTATTAAGTAGAACATAAAAGGAATGCAACAGAAATTACAAACACACCGACACATAGATGAAGACACTGGTCGCTAAAATTTATTTAGGCCACCATCCCCAACCACCCCATACTTTCTCCTCATTTTGCTTCTTCTTTGAAAAAATACGATTGACGAAACCACTCTCATATTTCTACAGGCACTTATACAGCTCCGAGCACACGTACGCATTCGTACAGACGTACTGCAGATGGTTGATAGAAAGGCCAACATCACCCCAGACACGATGGTCATAATATGTCAAACCACCATCAAAGCCCTTGTATGAAATATCAACAAACAAAACAACTACGTCCATCAGACCTTCCTTATGGAAATAGGTATTATCAGGATTACTCCAAATATCATGGATGTCTACATGGTTAAAGATGAACAAAGGAGTGGAAGAACGATACATCATCGTCTTGTCTTTAGAGATGTTAAAACCGACGAACTTGTACTACTTGTTCCGCATGAAAGTATCAAAACTTTCGGCTATACCTTCAGCAGCATAACAGATCTGATACAACAAGCGATTATGGCCAACGCAAAGACTAACCACAGCTGCACTCTGAACATAGCCTTTGCCGCGAGTGTAAACTCTCCCAATGTACTTGACATCTACACCCACACACTTCAAATCCAATGCAGCCAAAATAGATGTAGCGTTCTCAATCCACGCATCAACGGAAGAAATATCGTTGGTGTACACAGCATTGATGATGGAATTGTCATGAGCAGATACAGTGTGCTCAGATGAGAAAGGAAAAAACTCCATCGGAAAAACTTGGTGAGATCTGAAAAATAGGATGGAATTAAAAATACTAGATAGGCTCTCTGAATAAAACATCAAATGCATATGATTTTAAGAACTACGACAAAAAAAATAAGGGAAGGGATAGAGAAGTTCAAGGATGAATAAACTGTAGTTCATAGGATAAGAAAAGAAAGTACAAACATAACAATCCAGATAAAAAAGGCGCAAGCATGGATATTAAATTCGAGGAAGTGCAGGTTTACTATAACCAGCTGTTAACACTATTGCAACAAGTGTCGTGGTATCGGCATAATTGATAGGAGACGGGGGTCCTCTAGCCAACGTATGGATTGTGGGGAAGAAGGTTGGTGTCGTCGAGGTCGGGATTGAACACGGCGAGTTTACCCAGCTTCGGATCCCACAGCGGTGGCGGGATCCTACGTGCTGCTATAATTCACTATGAGGCAATAGCCGTGAACAGGTTACAATGGGTATGATGCCTATGGAGATCGTCTCTGTCCTCTCTCCCTCTCCAAAGGCTCCCTGGTGGCCGGCTTATATAGGCGGCCAGACCCCAGGGTACAAGGTAAGTACTTGTCCGGCAAGTAAATAGAGTCCTAGACCTAGCCGGCTTAGTTGCCGCCTTCCGTCTTGGGCTTGGTGGCTTGATGGGCTTCGGCCTTCCGCCTTCCTTGGACCGTCCGCCTACTTCCTTGTACGTCAGCTATCTGGGCCGCCCGGCAGGCCTTGGCCTTACCACCCTTGGGCCACCCTGGACTAGCTGGATTGATCCATGCTGGTTATACCCCTAGTTGATATATCCCCAACATTAGCCCCCAGAAAGGTTGAAGTTCTCCAGGCGCCGGCTTCTTCTTGATTCTTCATCTGCCAAAGTTTGGCGGCTGCAGGACTTGAACCATTCTGAAAATGAACGAGGCACGCGTGTCTTGATGTTTGACATGCGGCCGCCTTTGTCCATCATGGGAAAATACGGCTACTCGGTAATCTTTGCCGAGCATTCTTCTTGGCGGTTTCCACCTAGCCGGCTTCACGACAGTTTGAAAACAGCCTAGGCGGGAATCTCGCCACGATCACAAATTGCGGGAAAAGAGGAGGCGTGGAGATCGTGCAATCATGGGCTGCAACGGATGCTGGACACGTGTCCGACTAAAAACGTCGTTGCACAGGGAGCAACGCCTGGCCCTATAAATAGGTAGCCAAACGGTCCATTTTCCTTACCCAGCCTTTGCTCTCCGTGCGCCCTTGTCTCTTCCACTTCCTTGCTCCCTGCCTCCGAACGAGCTCCGGCGAACTTCTCCCCTCCGGCGACCTTTTCTTGCGGCGATGTCCACCGGTCCAACCCATTCGACGGCGTCGAGCGGCCCGGCGACCGAGGCCGCGCTTGCGGCGTCGATGGGTGGCGCCATAACCCGTCCCGCGGCGGCGGCGACGGCGGGCAATGTCACCGCCGTCGTCCCTCGGACTTCCTCCGCGCGCGCACCCGTGGCGGGCTCCTCGGCTCCTCCACCGACCACCACAGCAACGGCGACGGCGAACGCCCCCGGCGACGAGGAAGAAGAAGCGGCGGACCTCGGGTCCCGCTACTGGCTGCCTTCTATCGTCGACGAAGACGCCCTCCAAGATTTGGAGGCTGTCGGCTACCTCCCCACTCGGGAGGATTGCCGGTGGAGGGCCGCCTTGGGAGACATCATCCCGGCCCCGGAAGCCGGAGAGCGGGTAATCCTTACCTCCCACCTTGTCAGGGGAATGGCGCTTCCGCCTTCCGCCTTTTTTAGCGAGGTCTTGGATCACTACGGGCTCTAGCCCCATAACATCGCACCCAATAGTATATTGGTCTTAGCCGGCTTCACAGCTCTGTTTGAAGGCTACCTAGGTATTAGGCCTAGTTTAGACTTCTTTAGATACTGCTTCCGTTGCCGGCGACAGACGGTGCCGGACGGCGGGCTGGCGACCTGCGGCAGTATCACCTTCAACTGCCGCCAGGGCCGCCAATGGTATCCTAAGATACCATACCTTGAGTCCGTCAAGGGCTGGACCTCCACATTCTTCTACTGCCAAGACATGGCAGCGCCGGGCCGTCAAGTCGGCATTCCGGCATTCGTCAACGCGCCACCCATGCCTCGCCCATGCTGGGACGAGGCGGTGCCCAAGTTGACGGAGGAACTCCGCCTTATTCAAAGGCGGATCGAGTTCCTCACGAGGACGATGGCTCCCCCCCAGCTGGATGGGGTCGACACCGTCATTTGCTAGCTCGGCCGGCAAATCCTCCCCCTGTGGTACAGCCCGCACAAGATGTGCCAGTATTCGCCTACTGACACAGCCTCTCTTCGCGTGTGCGAAGAGATATTGCCGGTCGCCGACCTGGCATTCCGGCTCAGCAGCCTTGTCAAGGCGGGGTCGCTGAAGGCGGCCGAGGGCGTGCCCATGCACACCCACGACAACCCTCCCCTCGAGGTGAATATTTTCTTCCTTTGCCCCTTATTTGACAGCTTTGCCGGCTAGGATTGAGTTCCTTTAACATGTCTTCTTTTTCAGCTCTCCGAGTTGAGGGAGGATGACCTGGCTCCCGACTTCTACGAGTCGGAAGCCGGGAAGACGAAGAAGCGCAAGGCGTCCGGCGCCGCTTCCTCTACGGCGAATGCCGAGAGGAGGAAACGGATCGCGTCGGCTACCGAGCCGACTCTCGCCAACATTGGCGAGAACGCGGGGATTAACATCCTCCGAAGGTACTCAACTTTGTCTTTATCAGACGACAAAACTCTTCAATACTGGCCAATTGAATGTGCTTGCTTTTTGTTAACAGGGAAAGGGTCGCAACCACCCGGTTGACGACCAGGCTCCTTGGCAAAGGTAAGCGGCCGCAAGGCGGCTCGCCGGCCACCGTGCCGCCAACCCCTCAGCTCCACGCCGGCAGCTTCATGGGCGACGCTCGACGTCAGCCCCCAGCTCCGGCCTCAGGTGCTCCGCCAAGGGCCCCTTCCGCCGACCGCGCGCCCAAACTCCCCTTCTGCTGGCTGAGGCTACGGTCGATGATGCCGTGCAATCGCGCGCCGCCAACGAAGGGTTGCTGGAGTCGACTGCCGGCGGGTCTCGGAGGGCAGCCCCGACTGCGGGAGGCGGCAAAGTCAGGGACCCTTGGTCTACCTTTAAGGAGGCCAAGGAGTCAACTTTGGATTTTGCCGCCTTTGCCTCGCAGGCCTTCGCCGACTTTGGAGGGCGACCTATCTGTAAGTTTCTACCCCTCCGGCATATACATAGTCTTTCCCCCGAGCACTTAGATGGCAAGTCAAAAGAAACTTTGACTGCCGGCTTAGTGGTTATTCGACAATATGTTATATGCCTTTGTTTTTTCTTGCAGGGCCTTGTGTCCGCCAACGTCGAGCTCGTCTCCTCCCGAGTCGAGATAAACCGGCGCCACCGCGACCTGAAGAAGGAGTGCGAGGCCAAGGACAGGCGGATCGCCGAACTGGAGGCGGCCCGCGAAAAAGATGAAGGTAGGGTTGATCCCTTTCTCCAACTATGCTTTTGCCCTTTGTTTCTGTCAATCATTTAGCTTAGCGAATCCATATTTGTAGAACTGCTAGACCGCACCCAGGATATCCTGAAGGCGTCCACTGATATGCAAGCTCTTATGAATGAAGCTTCAGACTTGGCGGCCGCCAACTTAGAGTTGAAGGCGGCTCATCAAAAGGAGATGGAGGCCCAGCAACTCAAGTTTGCGCAGGAATCCAGCCAGCTCACTGGTGAGTTGGAAAGCCTGCGCAACAAGTTGGCGGAGGCGGAGAAGATGGCTGCGGAAGAGATATCCAAGCAGACTTCTCGCGCCCAAACTGCAGAGGACGCGCTGGCAACTCATATGATTGAGTTGTCGGCTTTCCATAACTCGGTCCTTGGTAATTTCTTGCTCCTTTTTTGATACTGCCATGTTGCTTTAGCCTGAGCCAAACTTATGGCTTTATTTTTGATGCAGTTCCCGCCGGTTTTGGCGATGACAAGGTTGTCAGCCCCCGCCTGGATCGCCTTGCGCGTCTGGGCGAGCTGAGCGCCGAGACTTTGGCGGCGTCCAAGCGGTTTGCCGCCAAGTTCTTCACTTCGTCCGGCAGCCAGGAGCCGACCGAGTACAGCGACGTGCCCGCCATTCTGGAGCAGGCGACCAAACTGCACAAAAGCTCGCTGAAGTCGGCGGCACGGGGTGGAGCCAAGACCGCCCTTGGGTTGTTCATGGCGCACTACCCCGAGGCGGAGATAGAAGCCGTCACCGAAGGCATGCCGTCAACGTATGAAGACGGTAGCGAGGTTGAGCCGGCCGCTGTCCTGGACAGCGTTGCCGGCTACGCCACGCGAGTCGCCGACATGGTGGACACTTCAATCTTCTACCGGCGCCATCCTGTGCCTGGCGGAGAGGGAGCTGGAGCTGCCGGCGCGGCTGAGGCGGAGGGGAGTGATAGTTCAGGCGCTGAAGTTGTCAGCCCCCAAGTCTGATGTAGATGCTCCCCCGAGCCATATCTTTTCTTGTCCTTGCCTCCCACCAGCCTTATTTTGTCGGTCCCTGAAACAATGCAACATTAACTTGTAATATTTGTATATACTTTTGTTGCTGCTTCACTAGGCGGAAACTGGCTGACAAGTTTTACTTTGTCTTTATTTATATGGCCCGCCTTAATTTTACCCTGACTTATATGCTTGACTTTTTGTATGTTGACGAAACCTCAGCCGGTAACTTTAGCTGAAACAACCAGGGCTAGACCATTTGTTTAGAATCAGAGACCAAAGCCAACATGTTGGTGTCAAAGACATACTACTAGGCGAACCACATATAAGTAATCAGAGGTAAAGGAATTAGGCGGCGCAAAAAGTTTGTTTTTGCTTTGGGTTGGCTCGAAAGCTGCAAGTATCTACCAGTTTGAACCTTTGCACGGAGCTAGAAAATAGGTAACTTAGATACATAGGGGAAATATGATTGCAAGAAAAGACAAAAGATGGCATGCTTCTCAACACAGATGAGGAACCATAGACTTTTATTTCATAATCATATTTAACTTATTACAATTATAAATTGCTAAGTGTAGAAAGGACGTAGCTGCTCAATATTCCAAGGCCGTCTTGTTTGCTCGAACGGATCGTCAATGCCTCTCTTGCGCTTGGTTCCCCTTTTTCCTGCCGCCTTCTTGCGCATTTTCTTTTCTTCTTCGTAGCGGATGTCGGGTAGGTAGTAGGAACCATTGAGAAGCGCCTTTGTGACTATAAACGGTCCTTCCCATGGCGGGGATAACTTGTGCAAGCCTTTTCTGTCTTTAATTAGGCGGAGAACCAGGTCACCTGTTCTGAAGCTTCGCTTCCGCACTCTCCGGCTATGATAGCGGAGGAGTTGTTGCTGGTACAAGGCGGAGCGATGGAGAGCGACGTCTCTTTCTTCGTCTAGCAGGTCTAGGCTATCCTGTCTTGCACCTTCTACGTCTTGCTCGATGTAGGCTTGAACTCTTAGGGAATCGTACTTCATGTCGGTAGGTAGCACTGCCTCTGCGCCATATACTAAGAAGAAAGGAGTGTAGCCGGTAGATCTGTTTGGCGTTGTGCGCAAACTCCATAATACCGACTGTAACTCATCTGCCCAAGCGCCGGCTGCCCTATGTAATGGAGCTTCGAGACGAGGCTTAAGTCCTGATAAGACTAGGTCGTTTGTACGCTCTACTTGTCCATTGGATTGAGGGTGTGACACGGATGCCAAATCAAGCCGGATGCCCAGATCGCTGCAGTATTCTTCTATGTCGCCTTGAGACAAATTGCTGCCATTATCGGTGATAATGATGTGTGGAACTCCAAACCGAGAGATAATTCCCCAGAGAAAATTGGTGGCTGTTCGTGCGTCAAGTTTGCTGATCGGCTTAGCTTCGACCCATTTGGTGAACTTGTCGACAGCGACCAATAGGTGAGTGTACCCACCGCGCGCCTTTTTGAAGGGACCCACCATGTCTAAGCCCCAGACCGCGAACGGCCAGGTGATTGGGATCGTCCTTAGCTCCTGTGCCGGCAAGTGAGGTTGACGGGCGTACAACTGGCAACCTTTGCATGTCTTTACGATGTTCTCGGCGTCTTCTTTGGCGGTGAGCCAGTAGAAACCTTGGCGGAAAGCTTTGGATACAATGGACCTAGCGGAAGCATGATGCCCGCAGGCGCCAATATGTATGTCCTTCAGAATTTCCCGGCCTTCTTCCGGCTGTATGCACCGCTGATAGATGCCGCAAGTTCTTCGCTTATATAGCTCGCCTTTTATTATCGTGAATGCCTTGGCTCGCCTTATGATCTGCCTCTTTAGCACCTCATCGTCTTCCGGCAATTTTTGGTCGATTAGAAAATCGAGGTATGGGACTGTCCAATCCGGCTGTGTTAAGTAGACAGCGAGACTTGCCACTTCTACCGGTTCTTCTGAGTCGGGGTCCATCAAATCGGCGCCTTTAATGGATGGCTTGTGCAATTGCTCCAGGAAGATATCTTTTGGTACCTTTTTGCGTTCCGATCCTAGTCTTGCAAGTGTGTCTGCCGCCTCATTCTCAGCTCTTGGAACATGTCGGACTTCGTAGCCTACGAAGTTTTTTGTAAATTCGTCAACTTTGGCTCTGTAAGCTGCCATTGTTGCGTTTTTCGCATCCCATGTTCCGCTTACTTGCTGCGCGACCAGATCTGAGTCGCCATAACAGAGGATTCTTTTGAAGCCTAGGTCGTTTGCCACGTGTAACCCATGAAGCAAGGCTTCGTATTCGGCAACATTGTTGGTTGCTGTGAAGTGGATTTGTAACACGTAGCTAAGCTTGTCACCTTTAGGCGTACGTAGAACGACTCCAGCCCCCGAGCCTTTGAGCATCTTTGATCCGTCAAAGTGCATGACCCAATATTCTGACTCGGGGAGTGTTGTTTCCTCCATTGCCTCTGTCCAGTCGGCGACAAATTCTGCAAGCGCTTGAGATTTGATGGCGGTCCGTGGTTTATAGACTATACAAAGGCGGCAAGTTCGATGCCCCATTTGGCAACTCGACCTGTTGCCTCTGCATTGTTGATTATGTCTCCCAACGGTGCCTTGCTGACTACTGTCACTGTGTGTTCCTGGAAGTAATGCCTAAGCTTTCTGGCGGCGAAGAATACACCATACGCCAGCTTTTGGTAATGCGGATACCTCTGCTTGGAGGCGGAGAATACTTCACTGATGAAGTAGACCGGTCGCTGCTCACACGTCGCGGCTTTGTTCTCCTTTCTTTCCACAGCCAAGACAACGCTGACAACAGCTCCTGTTGCCGCGATGTACAGCAGCATTGGTTCCTGTGATCGAGGTGCTGCCAATATCGGAGCGGATATGAGGGCCTCCTTAAGTTGTTGCAAGGCGGCGTCTTCCTCTGCTGTCCACTCGAAGTTGTCGGATTTCTTCAGTAGCCGGTAGAGAGGCATTGCCTTTTCCCCTAGGCGGCTTATGAAACGACTGACGGCTGCCGCTGATCCGGCTAGGCGCTGCACGTCCTTCAGACAAGTGGGTCTAGATATGTTTTGGATGGCCTTGATCTTCTCCGGGTTAACCTCAATCCCTCGTTCTGATACGATGAATCCGAGGAGTTTGCCGGCTGGGACGCCGAAAACGCACTTGGCGGGATTGAGTTTCATCTGATACCTCCGGAGATTCTGAAAAGTTTCTTCCAAGTCCTCTAGGAGATCTGCCTTCTTTTTTGACATTACCGCGATGTCGTCTACATAGACGTGAACATTGCGGCCGATCTGTTCGTGCAGGCAGTTTTGCATACATCGCTGGTATGTTGCCCCTGCATTCTTCAACCCGAAAGGCATTGTAATGTAGCAGAAAGTTCCGTATGGAGTTGTGAAAGATGTTTTCAGCTGATCTGACTCTCTCATCTTGATTTGGTGGTATCCTGAGTAGGCGTCCAGAAAACAAAGCAGCTCGGAGCCTGCTGTGGAGTCTACGACTTGGTCAATTCTAGGCAACGCAAAGGGATCCTTTGGGCAGCACTTGTTAACACCGGTATAGTCGATACACATCCTCAGCTCTTTATTCTTCTTTGGGACAAGTACAGGATTTGCCACCCAATCGGTGTGTAATACTTCTTTTATGAAATTGGCGGCCTTCAGCCTATTTATCTCCTTCCCTATAGCCTTGCGTCTCTCATCTCCAAAGCGTCTTGTTGCTTGTTTTACCGGCTTGGATCCTTTTATGACGTTGAGCGAGTGCTCGGCAAGTTCCCTCGGTACACCAGGCATGTCGGAAGGCGACCATGCAAAGATGTCACGATTCTCACGAGGAACTCGACGAGCGCGCCTTCCTATTTGCTGTCAAGGTTGGAGCCGATGACAACTTGCTTAGACTTGTCACCTGGGATGAGGTCCGCCTTTTTGGTGTCTTCTGAAGCTTCGAAGGTCTTCTTGACATCCATCTTTGGCTTTGGCATGGAGTTGTCTGAATCCGCCCCGAGCAGCGTGAGTTCTTCCTTGTGGATGACGGCTTCTGCGAAGGCGGCCATGCCACGCTCGCACTCCTTGGCTTTCTTGAAGTTGCCGGAAATCGTGATGGTTCCGTTTTCCCCCGGCATTTTAAGCTTGCTGTATATGTAGCACGGCCTTGCCATGAACTTGGCGAAAGCCGGTCGTCCGAAGATTGCATGATAGGCGCTTTTGAAGGGGATAACTTCGAACCGAAGGAACTCTGAGCGGTAGTTCTCTTTTGGTCCGAAAGTTACCTTCAGCCTGATGCTTCCCATTGACTTTGCTTGCCTGCCGGGCACTATGCCATGAAAGGTGAGGTTGCTGTGATCCAGCTGATCCTCTGATAGGTTCATGCGGCTTAGTGTGTCGTAGTACAGGATGTTGAGGCTGCTGCCGCCATCCATAAGTACCTTTGTGAGTCTGAAGTTGTCGACAATGGGGTCGACGACAAGGGCGTACTTGCCTGGGTGAGGGACGTGATCAGGGTGGTCGGACCGGTCCCAAGTGATTGCTGCCTCCGACCAGTTCAAGTACTGAGGGACGTCCAGCATTGTCGCGTTGAGTTCGCGCATCTCCGCCTTATCCGCTTTAGCCGAAGGCGTGCCGACAAAGCACACAATAGATTCTTTGACCTTCGGATACGGCTTCTTTTTCTTGGCGGCTGTGTCATCTTCGCTTGAGATAGACATGTCGTCGTCATCCTCATCCTCCTTGCTGTCTTTCTTGTCGTTCTTCTTTGACTTCTTTGACTTCCAGCCGACTGTGGGATCCTTTTTGAAGTCGTCCATGAAACGGCACTCTCCAAGCATATGGTTGACCTTGCCCAATGAGGCGTGGATGGGACACGGCAAAAGCTTTGCCTGTTCATAAGTGATTCGTGCCGCCTTAGGCCCTGAGCCGGCTTCGCGACTATCTTTCTTATTTTTCCACTTCTTTTTGCCGGCGTTTCCTTGGAACGCTGCGGCTACCTCATTGGAAGGCCCGGCTTTGTCATCCGCCGCCTGCTTGCTCTTGTTGTTCCGCTTTGGTATGATGTTGACGTCTGGGTCATCGTCCCGGGCGTCGTCATCCGCCGCCGCGTATTGGGCGGCTAGGTTGAGCATCTCACCAAGGTCCGTGATTTGCTCGCGGACGAGCCTATGACGGAGTAAGGACTTCTTCTGTAGGCCCGTGTAGAAGGCATGGATAGCCTATGCGTCCGAAACACCATGACAGTTGGCCTTTTCGGATATCCAACGGCTGACAAAATCTGTCATGGTTTCGTCCGGCTTTTGGATACAGCGCTGCGAATCCGTGTAGGTATTTGGACGCTTGTATGTTCCTTGGAAGTGCTGGGAGAAAACCTTTTCCATGTCGTACCAGCTATGGATGGACTTTTCAGGAAGGTTGTCGATCCAAGCTCTTGCCGTGCCTTCCAACATGAGAGGTAGGTAGCGGAAGGCAATATGGCTCCTCCCGCCGGCAATCTCTATGGCCATGGCGTAGTCGGATAGCCATGAGTCCGGCTTAACGAGGCCGTTGTACCTAGAACAGTTTTTTGACACTGATGGCATGTCCTTGGGGAACGGCTCTCTGCGGATGGCGTCACCGAAGCACTTTGGTCCAGAGTATAGCGGCTCCTTTCCTCTTGCTATGTCTTGTAGGCGGTGTCGTGCGTCTTTTGGATCGAGCTGCCGTGCGCCTCTGTTTGCGTCCGGCTCGTCCTGCACCGCCCGGCTTATGCTGCGCCTGGGCCCTTCTACCTCCTCTCTCCTCTTGCTGCCAGTGCTGCGCTGCGGAGACCGGCTGCGGCCTCTCCTTGGAGGGTCGTTGCCGGCATCTTTTCTAGGCGTCTGCCTGTTGTTCCGGCTACCGCCATTGTCGCGTCTTGGCTGAGGCGGAGGTGGTAGGTCTCCTCTGCTTCCCGTCCTTGAATTCTCGTCCCGCCTTGGCTTTGGCGGCGGTGCCTTCTTTGGAGGTGGCGTTGCCTTCCTTTTGTCGCCATGGCTACTAGAGCCAGACGGGCCTTCGGGGTCGGCGCCGGGTGCAACTTTGCACTTGCCCGACTTAGACTCTAGGTCTCCCCCGCGGGCTTCCGCCATGTGGCCGTAGGAATCAGCGCGAGCTTGTTGTTCTAGGGCCTTGCTTACGAATTGTCTTGCGTTGGCAAGCTTTTCTTCCGCCGTGTAAGTGTTGTCGTCCAGGGTATCTAACGCGGCAGCCGCGTTGAGGATAGGGGTGCAGAAGACAACATCCCCCCTTCTATCCACTCGCTGTGGTGCCGTACGCCAATCGAACCCTAGGTCTTGAGCCGCTGTCGTTGCTTGCGTAGGCGGCTCTTTTCCACGGCGGTTTTTTGATGACCTTTTCTCCTCGAAGAGTTGCCGGCTTATTTTGGCCGACATCTTCTCCTGCTCTTTCTTGATCTTCTTCGCAAGGCTTTCAACGTGCTCCTCTCTTTTTCGCAGGAAGTCAGAGTGCTTAAGCATGTTAAGCCTAAGCTCTTCCACTTCGTCGAGTGGGGTGTTTTTGTTCACCGGAGTATTCATGATCTCGTCTACTTCTTTGATGACGGAGAGCAAATCCGTGGGTTTGCTGCTGCCGCCTTTCTCGAGACCAGTTTTCTTCTTTGCGCACACCTTGCCGGAACTTTCAATGAGCTGGCCGGCAGTGGTGTCTCCGGCTTCTTCCGCCGGCTTGATTTGCGCTTCCGAAGTAACTGGGGTTGTCTCGTGACCGACAACAACCATCATAGCCAGCTTGTCAGGCATGTCTGTATCCGCTGTACCCTCTGAGGGAGCCGGATTTCCACTGGAAAAGCGGGTTTTGATCTTCTCTTCGAAGAGACTAGCATCATCATCGGAGTCAGAGTCTATGTTGACTTGAACGGTAGATCTGGATCCGGCATCTGACATCGCATCCTCCTGTAGAGCAGGGAGGATTGACTCAGGATCGTTGTTTTCCGGCTGGGAGTCGGATCCCAGTCCGACAACTCCGACGAAGTGGAAATCAGATTCGGCCGACTCCTGGGAGAAGGCGGATTCAGATCCATCTTGCCGGTCGACTGCTTGGTCGAAGGGTTGGTGGGTGGGGTTGTAGAAACGCGGTAGGCCGTACGCCTCTGGCGTGTACCCGATGAAGACGTTGATCCCTCCGATCGGCACGATTGCGCATCCGATAAGGTAGTCGTCCGCCGGGAGCCAGGACTCATCCGAGTTGACGTAGCTATGGCCGTCATACCTTGTGACGCGACCGACGGCGATCTGCTTGCCCACGCCGCCAAGTGTTCCCGCCTGGAACGTGACGCCAGGAACCTTATGCCCCACGGTGGGCGCCAACTGTCGTGGTATCGGCATATTTGATAGGAGACGGGGGTCCTCTAGCCAACGTATGGATTGTGGGGAAGAAGGTTGGTGTCGTCGAGGTCGGGATTGAACACGGCGAGTTTACCCAGCTTCGGATCCCATAGCGGTGGCGGGATCCTACGTGCTGCTATAATTCACTATGAGGCAATAGCCGTGAACAGGTTACAATGGGTATGATGCCTATGGAGATCGTCGCTGTCCTCTCTCCCTCTCCAAAGGCTCCCTGGTGGCCGGCTTATATAGGCGGCCAGACCCCAGGGTACAAGGTAAGTACTTGTCCGGCAAGTAAACAGAGTCCTAGACCTAGCCGGCTTAGTTGCCGCCTTCCGTCTTGGGCTTGGTGGCTTGATGGGCTTCGGCCTTCCGCCTTCCTTGGACCGTCCGCCTACTTCCTTGTACGTCAGCTATCTGGGCCGCCCGGCAGGCCTTGGCCTTACCACCCTTGGGCCACCCTGGACTAGCCGGATTGATCCATGCTGGTTATACCCCTAGTTGATATATCCCCAACAACAAGAAGAGCAGACTGATCTCAGTAAACATCATGCACCAATAAAACAATGGCCAAAAATAAGAAATAAGTGAAAACCTAAAACATGCATACATGGAAACAGGGACTACAACCATATCAATAAAAAAATATGAGATCTGGCGGGGGACTACAACCATGTAACACAAGGGAACTTGCGGGATATAGAACCAGATGAGATCTCGCGCTGGGGATGGAGCTAGAAGAGGAAGTAGGCTTTCTGGAAAACAAAGTGTATACGCACGCATTAATATAGAGAGACGCAGGGCTTAAAAAGATAACAACTAAAAGAGAGGAAGATAAGCTTATCCATATTTTTCAAAAATTTCTGTTGCGACATGATAAGCACGACAATGTTGTTATCCATAGGACTGTTTCAAAATAAACGATAATAAAAATGATTAAAGTAATACGTAAAACGAACCGATAACTGAAAAGCGTAAAAACCTCAGAACTATGTTAACTTTCATTAAATCAAAAAACTGTTCAAGAAAGAAACGCCGGGAAGTTCAAGGAATATAGGGACGGAAGTTCAAGTGTATACATCCATAACATTGAAGGAATACTAACGACAAACAAGACAAATACAATTTCAGACATCACAAAAATTCACTGAAATGTAAATACAATAAGTTACAAAATGCACGTAACTACAAACAATCATATCATATTAAACTAATTTATTATTGAAAAATAACAAAAGGTTGGTAAAACAAGTAGATCAGTACTCAATACTTTAGGCAGACCATATGCCCGTAGAGAGAAGTACAACATGGAATAGAGAGAAATACAAGTACTAAGTTGATGAACAAAATAAATATTATTGACGTGCTACGATAAGAAATAAATCTAAACGCCAATCTTACAAAAGAACTAATCCTTTCACCACTTCCTAAGAGGCTCCTGCTCATTCCTCTTCATGACCTTGTAACGGCCTCTCTCGTAGAAGTCCAAAATCTTGTAGAGCTTGTAGGAGACGTATCCATCCTTGGCTGCATATATCAGATGCTTCTCACAAAGAGGAGCCTTATGCCATAACTGATGATCAGCATCTGTCATTCCACCCTTCATCTCATAGTATGAAGGGTGGATGAGGACACCGGCAACATCCTTCATTCCTTGCTTGCCAGGGGTGCCATCTCGACGAAGCTTGATCAAGTCAGGATCCTTCCAAATCCTCTGAATGTCTATATGGTTAAAGATATACAGACCGGAACGGCGAAGCATCGTTGTATCACTGCTGGTGTCAAAACCAACAGACTTGTACTCTCAGCTTCGAAGGAAAGATTTAAACTTCACGGAGATCTCATTAGCAGCGCAGAAGATGTGATAAACCAACAATCTAGGCCAACTCACAGTTGCAGCACGACTGCCTTCTGGCGATATCCTTTAGGACTGAACTCGACGTCGACTCCAACGAACTTTAGTTTGGACCCAACCAAGAAACCTTCAGCCTTATCAACCCAGGCATCAGCCGATGCAGAGATGTTGGTGTACATGGCGCTGATGGTGGTGCTGCCATGCATTACAAAGGAGTACTCATGGCTGAAAGGTGTATTGGCCATTGGAAATGTTTGCTGAGTTCTGGGAGAGGGGATGGAGAGGACGAGAAGAAAAGATCGAGGCTTATGAAGGTCGGAACGAACATACATACAGATGCCAACAAGAAACAGAAAAGAGAGAAAATAGGAAAAGATAAGCCAACAAACAGAGGTGTTAACGCGATCAGAGGAATATTATCTGGGAATTACCAAAACAGTTAGCCACCGCCAAAACAAGTTAAAAAAAACTGTGAGAAGTACGAGATTTTAACGGAGAACCGGAAAAGCAGTTCAGCTGGGGGTAGAGAGCACTTCAATAACACTATAGATGACCGTAAAGAGATACAAAATTGGAAGTCCAACAAACTATGAGCCTAAATCGAAAATCACGAAACAGATGAGACAGGAAATTAATAAAACGGAAAATACAAATCGACAATTTACAGTTCGAAACATAGTTACAAGATAATACAAGCTCCCGCAAATTAAAAACAAATTCGAGATCAAACAACTACGACACGGGATCAACAGCAAACGGCAGAGTCCGCTCATATTGGGCCAACAAATTCGTACCAGACAATGATCAATACACGATCTAAAATGCATAATAGTGTAAAAAACACCAACCAAAAGATAAATATCAATTTAATTGCATGCTAATCACAGAAACATAAAGAAATCAAAGACGTCGCATGCAGGCGGAACCAAAAGCTTCTAGTGCCAACAAATTCCAGCAGAACGTGGTTCCGCGAACGATCAGAAGCACATGAAGATGTTAATATGACCAATTTAGAGTACTAACTTGGTATTTACAGAAACATGTAAAACATTATTTTAATTATAGTTTTAATTCTGTAAGGTCAAAATTTGTAAATAAAATATCTTTGAAAAGCCCATGACCTGTAGATTGTGTTAGTTCTGTTGTTTTCCAGCCTTGAGAAATTTAGATTTATTCAAATTCAAAATATGATGTTTGAGTAAATTTGACATAACTTTTGATAGACACATTATTTTGGATTAAATACAATTGCTATAAATTTATTTAAATCCCCTCTGTCTATTAGCACTATTTATAAAATTTTGTTATAAAAATTTAATCATAGAAAACTTAATCTTGTAATTACCTCTTTTATTATATTTTGCTATAATAGAAATTAATTAAATTGCATTTATAGCCTCATGCATACTTTATAAATATCACAAAAATTAGTATTATGATTCTATGACCAAGGAAAGACCTTCAAGAGAGGATAAAGAAAAAATACACGGGAGGCAAATGACCAAGTGCCATGAACACTTACCCGGACGGTGGGGCACCATTGTCGACACACGCCAGGCCTGGCGAGCGCCATGAAGGCGCGGTCCTGGCGCCAGATCCCTCCGGGGGCGCCACAGCCTTCCTCTTGGAGGGGACGTCAGACGGCCTCGCCCCAGAGCGGTCCACGACCGCCTTGGTGTGTGGCTCGCGCCCCCCGGGTGGCCTCCGCGTCGGAGGCCTCCCTCTCCTCGTCCTCCTCCTCCACGGGGCGCGAGGGCGCCACCACAAAGGCGTCCTCATCGCCTGACGAGATGTCACAAACCTTGTCAGTGAATGGCCCGGGCCTCGAGGAGGACACCTCTCCTGTCACGGCCTCCTCCTCGACGCACCAAGCTCCGGAGGCTGAGGGAGAGTCTGCTCCCACCGCCTCCTACATCATCGGCACGGGCACCTCCATCCCTGCCTGGCCAGCCGGGGTAAACAAGGGCATCCCCTAAAGAATGACCATGCGCTCAGTCATATTGTATTGGTGGAGGGGCTGGAGCGTTACCGGGAGCTGGTCCGCGACAGGCACCACCAGGTTGATGAAGAGTGCGGACAGGACGTTTTCCACGGCGTACCTGTCGTTGTCCTCGCGGTGGAGCCTCATCTTGTCGTTGGGCCCGGCGTACATCCACATGGGCACCAAGTGTGCCTGGAGGGGGCGATGCGGCGCGTCACGAAGTCCGCCACGATGATCTGGCCCGTGAGGCCCTCCTCGCGAAGGAAGCTCAGGCGCCCCATAAGGCTCGCGTTCTTCACGCCGTCGAAAGGCGCCTTGCCCAGTGGGAGTTCTTCACAGGCGGCGGATCGGGGACCTCGAGAAAGGCGCATGGCTTCTCAACCCCGACGAAGAACCACTTCTGGCGGAAGTCGTCCACCTTCTTCGTCACCGTGGTGACGGCCTTGCCTTCGCTCCATGACATGGGGATGTAGACGCTCCCCATGCGGTCCACGATGCGGAACGAGACGCACCATGAGCACTCATTCTTCGCCGTGTTCCGGAGCGCGTAGAAGCACCGGAAGAGCAGAGCCGCGCCATGCGCGACCTCGGCGGCCTCCGCCTGGGAAGAGGACCCCGCGGCGGCCTTGCCTTTGCTCTGGGCGGGACTCATTGCTGGAGCTTTGGGTGTCGTTGGAGGTGAAAGGGGAAGAAAGCAAAGGCGGAGAGCTCGAGAATGGCGGAGGCTTCTGCGAGAAGAATTGGAAACAGTAACGGCTCCCTGCTCCGGCGCTCGGACTTTATGTCCCTTCAAGGAGCAGTTACCGAGGCATGATGGGACCCCCAACGACGCACGCCCCAGATCGTGCGCGGCCATTACACGTCTAAGTGCCGCGTGGCTCGGGTCGGCCGAGCACTTTGGGCCCACGACGCTCCGCCTGCGCCCATGGGCTCACTCGCGCCCATCGCGGGCCCGAGGGCTACTGTCGGCCCAGTGGAGACTGGGGTATGAAGAGCCCACTCTCCCCAGGCCCCGCACGCGGGCTGATCAGACGAAACGACTAAGGACCAAGCCATCGCTTGGAGAGACCCCCGAGAGGCGAATCCCCTCGAGGGCCTGAAGAGGAAGCGAGGGCCTGAAGAGCACCCGTGCTTCAAGACACCCTCCCGAGGCGCAGTGACGCCTGGAGGGAAGTCAACAGAAACCCCACCACAGGCCACTTCAGTCCTGTGGGGAGACTTCGCGGCCAAGGAAGTACGGCAGGGCGCACATGGCCTCTGCCGTATCCGCAGGGTGACACAGGCGCTCCCCTTGCCGCTTTGGTGATAAAGGAGTCAGTAAAGTTACGCCGCCTGGGCCAAGATAGCTGGTACCTTCCTCTTCCATGATAAAGCAGCTGGACGGCGTAACACTCCAAGAAGATCGTCATCGTGGGCTCCACCACGGAGACTGCAGTCCCTGCGACCCGTTCTGCGCGGTCTGCGGCTTGTCGGCCAATGCGCCCAACTTTATCGACGATGGGCCGCGTCCATGGACGATCCCGCCACGGTGGACTCCAACTCCTCCACGCCGCTGCCGTGTGGGAGCCCACCTTGGACGCCAAGCGCAAGGAAGACGACTGCGGCGCCTATAAAAGGAGCAAGACCTCCACCGTAGAGAAGGTCGGCCAATTGCTTGGGAAACACTTGTAAACCCTAGCTCAGATAGTAGAATAGCCTTCAGCTGGAGGAGGAAGAAGACCATTACTTCCCTCCCCAGGCACGAACGGCCTCGAGAGAGCCTTCGGCAAGCTCAGTTGTACTGTAACCCTTCATAGCGCAATACAGACAAGCAGGATTAGCGGTCTTACCTCCTCCTGAGGGCCGTGAACCTGGGTACGGGCGGGTGTCTATCTCTGTCGTGGGTGTTCCTCTACAGGCCCGGCGAGCATCGTCGTCGTGCCACTCGAGGGTCTTGACCTCCGTGTTCAATCCCCTTCACGAACTACTCTTCAGGAAGTGACCACCCCTATTTCGTGGGAGTCACAACCCGACAAATACCGATGATGAATTACTCCTTCGGTGGCGATGGAGATGAGTCCTCTTGATCCAGCTTCCAAGGTAATGGTTCTCCATCAACAAACGATGGCTGGGTCTTGAGGATCCTGAAACTCGCAGCAACACTAATGCGTTTAAACCTGGTTTCATACTCATAGTTCTGATTCTGAACATCATAGAGTTGCGCCTGAAGAGTGTTGGTAGTCTTGTGGAGTGAGAGGATGTCCTCCCAGAGCTTCGAAGTCTCCTCTTTATGCTTGGGCATAAGTTCAGAGACGATCCGGTGAACAACGTCCACCTCATGCTCCACCATCTTCTTGTGCTTGAAAACTTGTTGCTCCAGGCTCTTCATCCTATCCTCCATGCTTCCTTCTCCTTGTGGACCCTGAACATCTTCAACTTGTAACTTCCCTTGCTTGAGAGACAATTCTTTGGGATGCATCTTCAACTCGTTCATATACGGGTTGATGACGTTCGCAAAGAAATTGTCCTTGGAAGGCTCGGATGAAGACATGATGGCTCTAGATCCACGGCTAAAATCTGGCAGAAACAACTCGAAAGAAGAATGCGTCGAAAGCACGATATACGGACCTCTGGGGCTCCGGGTGAATATATAGCAAAAATTTATGAAACAAAGGAAGGCAACAGGGCGAAAGCGAGTAGGATAGGAGCTCCGAGGCCTCCCCACCAGGTGCTCGCGCGGCCAGCTTGGGCCCCACGCCACCACGTGGTGAGGGCGCCTCGGACTTCGTGTCCTGTTTTTTTTTCGTCTCATATTTTTCCATATTTTCCAAAAATAAATATCAGATATCCCAAAATTAAATTCGTGAACTTTTTCTTATCGAAATTGTACCTTTTCGAAATCAGGTTCTGCGAACTCATAAATATTTTCCTTAACGTAATTTGTCGGAGTAATTAATTGAATAATATCAACATCTTCATTATAGGAATCTCCAGAAATATAATGCTTGAGTATTTGTCCATTTACCACTTGTGTAGAGTCATCCTTGAGCGAAGCAATTTTTATCGCACCCGAACGAAACACCTCCACAATGACATATGGGCCTTCCCACTTGGAGAGTAATTTTCCTGCAAAGAATCTAAGACGAGAGTTATACAATAGAACCTTCTCACCAAAATGGAACTCTCTCTTAAGGATTCTCTTATCATGCCATCTTTTAACTTTTTCTTTAAAGAGTTTAGCATTTTCATAAGCTTCACTTCTCCATTCATCAAAAGAACTCAAATTAAGTAATCTTTTCTCACCAGCAAGTTTAAAATCTCTATTTAGTTATCTCAATGCCCAATAAGATGTGTGTTATAATTCCAAAGGCAAGTGACATGCTTTTCCATAAACCATTTTACAAGGAGACATACCCATGTGATTTTTATAAGCAGTTCTATAAGTCCACAATGCATCATTTAATTTATTAGCCCAATTCTTCGTCGTTCTATTAACAGTCTTTTGCAAGATAGATTTAATTTCTCTATTTGATAGTTCTACTTGCCCACTAGTTTGAGGATAATAAGCTGAAGCAATTCTATGATTAGCACCATATTTAGCAAGAACTTTTCTAAAACCACCATGAATAAAATGAGAACCTCCATCAGTCATAAGATATCTAGGAACACCAAACCTAGGGAAAATAATATCTTGAAGCATTTTTAATGATGTTTCACCATCATCATTTTAAGTAGGAATAGCTTCTACCCATTTAGTAATATATTCAACAACGACAAGTATATGGGTATTACCTTCTGAAGAAGGGAAAGGACCCATAAAGTCAAATCCCCAACAATCAAATGGTTCAATAACAAGAGAATAATTCATAGGCATTTCATTACGTCTAGAAATATTACCAACTCGTTGATATTCATCACAAGATAAAATAAACTTTCTTGCATCTTTAAAGAGAGAAGGCCAATAAAAACCTGATTGTAAAACCTTTTGTGCGGTTCTATCTCCTGCGTGATGTCCTCCATAAGCGCTACTATGGCACTTTCTCAATATCTCTTTTCGTTCAAACTCCGGGACACATCTTCGCATAATACGATCAACTCCTTCTTTATATAAGTGTGGGTCATCCCAGAAATAATGCCTCAAGTCATTCAAGAATTTTCTTCTTCGTTGAGCAGAAAAGGTTGGAGGCAAATACTTCGAAACAATAAAGTTAGCATAATCTGCATACCAAGGACTATCTCGTGAACTCACCCTTATTGCAGCCAATTGTTCATTTGGAAAACTATCATTAACAGGTATAGAATCATAAGCAATGTTTTCCAATCTAGACAAATTATTAGCAACAGGATTATCAACATCTTTCTATCTACAATGCGTAAGTCGAATTCTTGCAACAATAATACCCATCTAATAAGCCTAGGCTTTGCATCTTTCTTTTCCATAAGGTATCTAATTGCAACATGATCAGTGTATGTATTGTCTAAATTTATCACAACCAAAGACAACAGCTAGAAATTCTTTTTCAGTTGTAGCATAATTCTTTTGAGCAGAATCAAGAGTCTTACTAGCATAATGAATAACATTTAACGTTTTATCTATTCTTTGTCCAAGAACAACACCAATAGCAAAATCACTAGCATCACACATAATTTCAAATGGTAAATTCCAATCAGGTGATTGAACAATAGGAGCAGTTATTAAAGCTTTCTTAAGAGTTCAAAAGCTTCCTTACAATCACCATAAAAAAATGTTATATCTTTTTACAGGAGATTAGCATGAGGATTTGATACCTTAGCAAAGTATTTGATAAACCTTCTATAGAAACCAGCATGACCAATAATACTACGACTACCTTTAACATCTCGGGGGCAAGGCATTTTCTCAATTGCCTCCACTTTAGCTCTATCAACTTCAATGCCTCTTTTAGAAATTTTATGTCCAAGAACAATCCCTTCATTAACCATAAAGTGGCATTTCTCCCAATTAAGAACAAGATTAGTTTCTTCACATCTATGCAAAACCTTATCAACATTGTGCAAGCAATTATCAAAAGAAGTGCCATTGACGGAGAAATCATCCACGAACACCTCCACAATTTCTTCACAAAAACCATGAAAGATAGCGGACATACATCTTTGAAAAGTAGAAGGAGTATTACATAAACCGAAAGGCATACGTCTATTGTAACGTACCTGCAATTAAATAAGGCAGATACCTGTGTATAGTGCAAATCCCTGTATCGATTCGTTTGCACACACAGTTTACGATGTAATATCACAACAAAGTATCAATTTTATTACATCGCTGATCCAGACTTACTAAATATTCAATACAAGTTGCATAGCATAAAGCTAGCTTTGAAAGAGTAAACAGCGGAAATACAATAGCAGTGAGTCTCCATCAACTTCATGTTGCCACAGGCGAAAACATGTTGGTTGTAGACTCGAAACCTTTCAACGAAACCTCACTCGTCATCTGAACAATCTTCAATAAGAAAAATATTGCAACAACGTGGGTCAGATTCCATTAAAAATGGAGTCTGGCAAGTGACACTATGGTGGACACTTAGAGGATAACTCTATAACCTATATGCATATTTGGCTAGTGGAGTTCAAGGCTATTTTGCATAAAGCCAATTTTTCCTATCTCTTTGGAAAACACTTTCTTCAAATCAAGACAAGTATGGCATGAAACCATAATCTCATCTTCCCTTGTTCACCCATCAAGTTTTATTTCTGAAGTTGGAATGGTGGAATCATCCGTTTGACGTCCGTGATCAGCTGCTCAAATTGTCCGTACCGGGACACGGCTAAGTACTTAGTTTTACACTCTGCAAAGGTTGTGCACGTTCACCATTGTACCCATTCAACCCAAACTATCCTTTACACACTTATAGTGATAAGGAAAGGAGAAGAATGAGACGAGATCTTTCAGAAGCATTTTCCCTTCCACTCTGGCTTGACCCGTTCCACCTAACATCCCCCTACATCTGCTTGTCAAGCCGGAGAGAGTCCACGCAACATAATTGATCAAGCCAGAGCCCATATGGCAATGGCTGCACTGGAAGCAATCGTCACTCGGAGTTCTTTAGATTCCTCTGTTCCTGGGTGGCCATTCACAAGTGTACATACTCCAGGAACCATAGACATGGACCTGAGTAGCCACTCAACATAAACCATACAACCACTTACCACCCAGGTGTTTCATTCTTAACTTAGTAGAATTTAGATTTTCACAAAACATCATTTGCATAGCATCAATAATTCTACTAAGTATTGCATAGGAGCCTAGACACAGGAATAAGAAATTTCTACACAGGTTTAGCATAGCAATACTATCCTACACATGCTTATATAAAAATTCACTAAGTAATGCATATGGAAAATAATAGGAAGTTTATGAGGTGTGCCACTTGCCTTTGAATGATGTCTTTGCTCACAAACTCTTTTCAACAACGAACGTTTGCTCTCCGTTCAATCTAAACAATATAAGCAAACAACAATACAACAATTAACAAACAACAATCATCAAACATACATGTACAAACATAGTGAACAAACATGTTTCATAAAACTTCTAAGGAAAATATGTTTATGCATGAGGTGCAAAATATTCCTAAGGACTAGAGATGTATGTCATGCTAAGAAAATATTTTAAGTTAATGCAAAGCGAAAATGGGTGTCAAAATGACTTTAAAGATGATAACATCATGATCGGAAAAAATTTAAGTCTTAAAAGACAAGATTATGGAAGAGGTTAAAAGGTAGAAAGAAAGATGTAGTTGGTCTTCCAGGCTTCATCTTCAGACTTGCAATATTCTCCTTGGTGATGTCTTGATTGAATTCTTGGTAGAGTTGAATAATATTCAGACTTGATGATTTTTGTATCACCTAGGCTGGTCTTGGATTTAACTTAGTCTTCAAGAGGTCTAAGAGAACAAAGGACAAATGCAAGAGAGAGGGAGCAAGACTTAGAAAATATTTCTGGTTGGTCTTCATGAACTTCCTCTTGATTTTTCTTCTAAGTGCTTCTACTTCTTGGAGATTCTTGTGGATTCTTGTTTTGGCTAAGTCCTTCATTGGTCTTCTAGCTCCATGTTGAAAATCCTAAGTGTCTAAGTGTATCACTTTACCAAAATGCTAAGTTGAAAATATTTCTAACTTAGAGAAAATGGGGAAGGAGTTTTCTTATGGGAAATATAACTACAAAATAAAATATGATATGCATGAAATGCAATTTTTTTATCACATGAACAATTATGCTAATGCATTTAATTAATTTCTATTTTCACAAAATATAATAAAGGAATAAATATAGGATTAAAGTTTTATGTGATTTAAATTTTTATAAGAAAATTTTATAATTAGTATTAATAGACAGAGGGGATTTAAATAAATTTATAGCAATTTGATTTACTCAAAAATAATGTTTATATCAAAAGTTATTTCAAATTTACTCAAACATCATATTTTGAATTTGAATAAATATAAATTTCTCAAGGTTGGAAAACAACAGAACTAGCACAATCTATAGGTCTTGGGCTTTTCAAAGATATTTTATTTACAAATTTTGACCTTACAGAATTAAAACTATAATTAAAATAATTTTTTACATGTTTCTGTAAATACCAAGTTAGTGCACGACTAAAATACAAAGTTTTATTATACCACTATTTTCTACACGTTCATACAATTCCATAGACTACAAACACATTAAAAACGGAGTTACGGTTGATTTAATATGAATTTTGGAAGTTATGTCTAGTCAGAAAAACGAAATTATTGAATAGGTGACCTATGACGTTTTTCTAATGGCTGCTACCCTTCATCAAGTGATATGTACGTAACAAGATAGAAGGAAGCACAACAGCAGATCACCGGCGAGAGAAGATGACGGCGGCGGTGGATTGGCCGAGCGATCGTAGGCGGACGCGGACGGTCGGCGTGATGTGGTCGTCGACGACGGGTGTGGACGGCGACGATGTTTCGGAAGCTCCCGGACACGAGGGAGACGACGGTGACGCGCAGCTGGACACGGCGGAGCGGAAGACGGTGTCGGAGTTGAGCGGCGATTCCCGGAGCTGCGTGGAGAGACGGACGGAGTGGTGACGGCGACGATGACCTTCGGGTCGAGCTCGGCCTCCACGATTTGGCTATGGAAATGAAGCAAGGAGGGTGTTTAAAGGAGCGCACGAATAGGCGGCGGGGACTCACTCTGCTCGCCGGAATCAAAGAAATACGGTGGGGGTCGAGCGAAACTCCGGCGAAGAAATTCGTCGGCCTTGGGGCGTATTGGAGAGGGCTTTTGGGGGGGGGGAATGGAGGAGGAGGTCGAGGGCTATCAATAGGAACCAGCCGTGCTTGATTTGGTGCAGTAATTTGCCCGCAATCAACCAGAGATTAATTTCGACCAAAAACGCCCATGTCTAATGGCGGACGAAATTAGAGCAATTTAGGGCGTTTAAGAGAGGGCTTTTATGGGGGAATGAAAGAGGAGATCAAGGTCTTTAATTAGAAAGAAACGGTGCGTCATTTGGTGCTCTAAATCGCTTGGAATCAATTTGGGAAGGATGCACGGAGCGGTTTTCGCGTGCGTGCGTTTCTGGTTTCCGTCCCAGCTTGAAGACGAGCTAACGTCACGCTGACGTCAGCGTTTTTTTTTCTTATTTCTTTGATAACTTTTGATTTAAGACTCCAAATTAAGTCAAATAAATTTCTAAAAAATTGTAAAAATAATATCTTTGTGTTAAACCAGTTGTGGGCATGTTTTGAACACTTTTCAAAAATCAAAATTTTGAATTATTGATTAATTACAAATTTGACACTTAATGTCAAATTTCAAAACATGGCTTAACTAATTTTGTTTTTGGTTAAATAAAATTTATAAAAATACAACACTTATATAAGTTTAAAATTAAGTTATTTAAACTCATTTCCAACATTAAATCATTTTTGGCTTTAATACAACGTTAAATAACATAACACCACTATTCGAAATGAAAAGGGGAATATAATGAATGTATTTTTAATTGAAAATAATTTGTGCACCATTATATTTTATATTATTATAATTCATTTGAAAACCTTATAACAACTTTGGAAAATATTTTTGATTTAATTCATTTCTTATATAGAAAATATATTCATTAAAGTCATTTTATGTTTTGAAAATAAATGAAAATCATTTAAGCTAATGAAATGTTTATTTGGGTTGTTAAGTAATTATAAAATCTATGAGGTTTTAAGTTATAAACTATAGACTTGTAATATCCAAATTATGTTTTGAACTCAGGTAAATGAATAATAATCTTCTGGCAAATAGACAATGGTTTCAATAGTTTAAAATAACACATGTAATTATTATTTTAATTTATTTATAGCTAAGGCCAAGTGGTTGAAATCAATTACTTATAAGTAAACTATATACTTAAAATAAAATGGTTTGTACTTTATAAAACATTTTTCAAATTACATATTAAGGTTTTTGAAATACAATGAATAATGTAATGTTTAACTTGAAACAACTTTTTAAATAATGATTATTTGAGATATTAAAGATATTAAACTTTTTCAATATGCTTGAGGTCTTTTATATTTGGTTTTCTTATGCATTTTAATTTTTTATTTTAATCAAACAAAAGTTTTAAATTTTAGTGATTTTTAAACATTCCAAAATGTTGGGATGTTACAGACTACCACCCTTAAAAGGAATCTCGTCCCCGAGATTCGGAGAAGCTAGAAAGAAAAGTAACTGCTTGAAGTGATTCCGATAGCTCGAGAGGTTTTGGGAAATGAAATTTTCTGACATGGAAATCTTGAAAAGCTCGAAGGTGATGATTTTTCTGATTGGGGAAATTAGAAAGAAATATAGGCTTGGGTCTCCGGGTTTTGGCGACTGGGTTTGAATTATCTGGGTGGCTACCACCCTTAAAAGGAATTTTTGTGGTAAGTCTAGAAACTTGGTTTAATCTTGTTTATTTGTCTGATGTAGAGCGTACAAGTATTCAAAATACAATGACATGTGGTGGATACAGAAAGTTTTAGCACTCACGTTTTCCACTCGGTCCTTGGAGAGATTTATCCTTCTTCCTCTCAGGGCATCTGCGGCATGTCACGGGACTGGTGATTTTCTTGTGCGAGCGGATAAGGCAGTTCTCCTTCATCTTTACTGGGCACTTATCAGCATAATGTCCCTTGTCCTTACATTTGTAGCAAATTACGTCACTTAAATTCTTCTTCTTCTTTGGTGTTTCCAGGGCTAATAGTTCTTCCAAGTCTTGTTTGTTATATTCTATCTCAATTAAAGAAGTCCAGTCTCGTTTGATGTGACAATTTCGAGCTAGGTGATCTCCTTCACACTTATAGCAACACTTGGAGGTACTTTTGGATATCTTCGGGTGTGAATTTATTCTCACTTCATTATCCATCTTGGTAGGAGCTTCAATCGTCCTTGGACAATGATTTGGTTCAGTGTCCTTACCAATCTTCTTCTTTATGCAGTTCGATGAATAATGTCCTTGTTCTTTGCACTTGTAGCAATTGATGTGGCTAAGATCTTTCTTGGATTTAACCTTTTGTCCTTGTTCCTCCAGGGTCTTCATGAGAGACTGTTGCATTCCTTCCTTGGTTTGCTGGATAGCTTGTTGCACCAACGGATAAAGTTGACACTGAATTGGGACATGGTTTGTTCCTTCACACAGGAAGCAAGTAACCCGTCTTGTGCGACATCCTTTAACTGGACGTCTGGTATGACCATGGGGCCACTCATCAGAACAATCTTTGGACGTATGTCCTATCTCTCCACATGTTTTGCATGCCTTTAGTTTGGTCATAAGGTCCTCTTCAAAAACACTATGGTTTTTATCAATCTTTGGCGGGTGGTCATTGATCACCTTCTGACTCTGGTTCCTTAACAGTAGTTGCGTAGTTGGGTACAATTCACTGTTGTTGATATTGGAGTGAGACATTTGTTGGTTTTAGAAGATAAATGAGTTGAATTATATGTACTATGGAGAAATACTAATTCAGTAATCAAGGCAACCAATTCCTAACACAATAAATCAACATGATTGAAACACATGCAAACACATACATGAAACGTTTCAACTTATTTTGAGAAATCGAACTAATCGTTTATCGAACGAAACACACCAATGTCATGGAAAGACAAAATTGATAGTACTGCCATACCACAGTTTGATAGGTCAATACATCATCGGATCTCGTTATTCTAATGGGTAGGTGGTCAAATCTATCTTTTTCTTGAGTGCCTCGAGTTCTTCCTCATCTTCCTTGAGTCCTTCAAGATACTTCTGGGTGTTGTGAAGTCTAAAACGAAGTCTTTCTGCAAGGTACTCGATGGCTCTCCATGCTGCATTCCTTGCTGAATCAAAGAATGATGTGTGAAGTGTCGGGTTGGTGAACATGCAGTCACCCTCAATCTTGTGGTCATCTTCTTTGCTCCTGTATAGATGGATTTGCACCCACCAATACTCTTGGCCTTCATCCATGAAAGGAAAACCTTTGTATACTGCTTCTCCTTCAAAACCCAAACTCTTCATGTTATCCTTAAGTGCTCTTGGAAACTCAGTCTCACATTCCAAGGTCATGGTCATCACTGGTCCCTTCTTGTGTGATTCAATGAGGGCGGTCATCTAAAGAAACAAGAGAAGAAACTTAGGAAAGAAATAGTTAAGATAATTACAAGAATGATGTTTGAAAAGTTCTTATTTTCAGCAAACTGAATGAAATAGATTTTCAATCCTATGGCCAAATCCTATTTCTATCCAAACCTAGGGTTTCGAACCTACAGGCAACACAGTGCTCTGATACCATCTGTAACGTACATGCACTTTAAATAAGGTAGATACCTGTGTATAGTGCAAATTCCTGGATCGATTCGTTTGCACACCCAGTTTATGATGTAATATCACAACAAAGTATCAATTTTATTACATCGTTGATCCAGACTTACAAAATATTCAATACAAGTTGCATAGCATAAAGCTAGCTTTGAAAGAGTAAACAACGGAAATACAATAGCAGTGAGTCTCCATCAACTTCATGTTGCCACAGGCGAAAATATGTTGGTTGTAGACTTGAAACCTTTCAACGAAACCTCACTCGTCATCTGAACAATCTTCAATAAGAAAAATATTACAACAACGTGGGTCAGATTCCATTAAAAAGGAGTCTGGCAAGTGACACTATGGTGGACACTTAGATGAAAACTCTATAACCTATATGCATATTTGGCTGGTGGAGTTCAAGGCTAGTTTGCATAAAGCCAATTTTTCCTATCTCTTTGGAAAACACTTTCTTCAAATCAAGACAAGTATGGCATGAAAACCATAATCTCATCTTCCCTTGTTCACCCATCAAGTTTTATTTCTGAAGTTGGAATAGTGGAATCATCCGTTTGACGTCCGTGATCAGCTGCTCAAATTGTCCGTACCGGGGACACGGCTAAGTACTTAGTTTTACACTCTGCAGAGGTTGTGCACGTTCACCATTGTACCCATTCAACCCAAACTATCCTTTACACACTTATAGTGATAAGGAAAGGAGAAGAATGAGACGAGATCTTTCAGAAGCATTTTCCCTTCCACTCTGGCTTGACCCGTTCCACCTAACATCCCCCTACATCTGCTTGTCAAGCCGGAGAGAGTCCACGCAACATAATTGATCAAGCCAGAGCCCATATGGCAATGGCTGCACTGGAAGCAATCGTCACTCGGAGTTCTTTAGATTCCTCTGTTCCTGGGTGGCCATTCACAAGTGTACATACTCCAGGAACCATAGACATGGACCTGAGTAGCCACTCAACATAAACCATACAACCACTTACCACCCAGGTGTTTCATTCTTAACTTAGTAGAATTTAGATTTTCACAAAACATCATTTGCATAGCATCAATAATTCTACTAAGTATTGCATAGGAGGCTAGACACAGGAATAAGGAATTTCTACACAGGTTTAGCATAGCAATACTATCCTACACATGCTTATATAAAAATTCACTAAGTAATGCATATGGAAAATAATAGGAAGTTTATGAGGTGTGCCACTTGCCTTTGAATGATGTCTTTGCTCACAAACTCTTTTCAACAACGAACGTTTGCTCTCCGTTCAATCTAAACAATATAAGCAAACAACAATACAACAATCAACAAACAACAATCATCAAACATACATGTACAAACATAGTGAACAAACAGGTTTCATAAAACTTCTAAGGGAAAAAAAATTATGCATTAGGTGCAAAATATTACTAAGGACTAGAGATGTATGTCATGCTAAGAAAATATTTTAAGTTAATGCAAAGCGAAAATGGGTGTCAAAATGACTTTAAAGATGATAACATCATGATCAAAATTTGTTTAAGTCTTAAAAGACAAGATTAGGGAAGAGGGAAAAAGGTAGAAAGAAAGATGTAGTTGGTCTTCCAGGCTTCATCTCCAGACTTGTAATATTATCCTTGGTGATGTCTTGATTGAATTCTTGGTAGACTTGAATAATCTTCAGACTTGATGATTTATCACCTAGGCTGGTCTTGGATTTAACTTAGTTTTCAAGAGGTCTAAGAGAAGAAAGGAGAAATGAAAGAGAGAGGGAGCAAGACTTAGAAAATATTTCTGGTTGGTCTTCATGAACTTCCTCTTGATTTTTCTTCTAAGTGCTTCTACTTCTTGGAGATTCTTCTGGAGTTTTGTTTTGGCTAAGTCCTTCATTGTTCTTCTAGCTCCATGTTGAAAATCCTAAGTGTCTAAGTGTATCACTTTACCAAAATGCTAAGTTGAAAATATTTCTAACTAAGTGAAAATGGGGAAGGAGTTTTCTTATGGGAAATATAACTACAAGATAAAATATGATATAAATGAAATGCAAATTTTTTACCACATGGACAATTATGCTAATGCAATTTAATAAATTTCTATTTTCACAAAATATAATAAAGGAATAAATATAAGATTAAATTTTTATGTGATTTAAATTTTTATAAGAAAATTTTATAATTAGTATTAATAGACAGAGGGGATTTAAATAAATTTATAGCTATTTGATTTACTCAAAAATAATGTTTATATCAAAAGTTATGTCAAATTTACTTAAACATCATATTTTGAATTTGAATAAATCAAAATTTCTCAAGGTTGGAAAACAACAGAACTAGCACAATCTATAGGTCATGGGCTTTTCAAAGATATTTAATTTACAAATTTTGACCTTACAGAATTAAAACTATAATTAAAATAATACTTCACATGTTTCTGTAAATACCAAGTTAGTGCATGACTAAAATACAACTTTTTATTATACCATTATTTTCTACACGTTCATACGATTCCAAAGACTACAAAAACATCAAACACGGAGTTACGGTTGATTTAATATGAATTTTGGAAGTTATGTCTAGTCAGAAAATCGAAAATATTGAATAGATGACCTATGAAGTTTTTCTAGTGGCTGCTACCCTTCATCATGTGATATGTACGTAACAAGATAGAAGGAAGCACAGCAGCAGATCACCGGCGAGAGAAGATGACGGCGGTGGTGGATTGGCCGGGCGGACGCGGACGGTCGGCGTGTTGTGGTCGTCGGCGACGAGTGTGGACGGCGACGACGTTTCGGAAGCTCCCGGACGCGAGGGAAACGACGGCGACGCGCAGCTAGACACGGCGGAGCGGATGACGGTGTCGGAGTTGAGCGGTGATTCCCGGAGCTGCGTGGAGAGGCGGACTGAGTGGCGACGGCGACGATGACTTTCGGGTCGAGCTCGGCCTCCACGATTTGGCTGTGGAAATGAAGCAAGGAGGGTGTTTAAAGGAGCGCACAGACGTGGGAAAGAGTAAGGACCAAGAATCGGCGGCAGGGACTCACTCTGCTCGCCGGAATCAAAGAAATACGGTGGCGGTCGAGCGAAACTCCGGCGAAGAAATTCGTCGGCCTTGGGGCGTATTGGAGAGGGCTTTTGGGGGGGAATGGAGGAGGAGGTCAAGGGCTATCTATAGGAACCAACCGTGCTTGATTTGGTGCAGTAATTTTCCCGCAATCAACCAGAGATTAATTTCGACCAAAAACGCCCATGTCTAATGGCGGACGAAATTAGAGCAATTTAGGGCGTCATTTGGTGCTCGAAATCGCCGGGAATCAATTTGGGAAGGATGCACGGAGCGGTTTTCGCGTGCGTGCGTTTCTGGTTTCCGTCCCAGCTTGAAGACGAGCTGACGTCACGCTGACGTCAGCGATTTTTTTTCTTATTTCTTTGATAACTTTTGATTTAAGACTCCAAATTAAGTCAAATAAATTTCTAAAAATTTGTAAAAATAATATCTTTGTGTTAAACCAGTTGTGGGCGTGTTTTGAACACTTTTCAAAAATCAACATTTTGAATTATTGATTAATTACAAATTTGACACTTAATGTCAAATTTCAAAACATGGCTTAAATAATTTCGTTTTTGGTTAAATAAAATTTATAAAAATACAACACTTATAGAAGTTTAAAATTAAGTTATTTAAACTCATTTTCCAACATTAAATCATTTTTGGCTTTAGTACAACGTTAAATAACATAACACCATTATTCGAAATGAAAAGGGGAATATAATGAATGTATTTTTAATTGAAAATAATTTGTGCACCATTATATTTTATATTATTATAACTCATTTGAAAACCTTATAACAACTTTGGAAAAGATTTTTGATTTAATTCATTTCTTATTTAGAAAATATATTCATGAAAGTCATTTTATGTTTTGAAAATAAATGAAAATCATTTAAGCTAATGAAATGTTTATTTGGGTTGTTAAGTAATTATAAAATCTATGAGGTTTTAAGTTATAAACTATAGACTTGTAATATCCAAATTATGTTTTGAACTCAGGTAAATGAATAATAATCTTCTGGCAAATAGATAATGTTTTCAATAGTTTAAAATAACACTTGTAATTATTATTTTAATTTATTTATAGCTAAGGCTAAGTGGTTGAAATCAATTACTTATAAGTAAACTATTTACTTAAAATAAAATGGTTTGTACTTTATAAAACATTTGTCAAATTACATATTAAGGTTTTTGAAATACAATGAATAATGTAATGTTTAACTTGAAACAACTTTTTAAATAATGATTATTTGAGATATTAAAGATATTAAACTTTTTCAATATGCTTGAGGTCTTTTATATTTGGTTTTCTTATGCATTTTAATATTTTATTTTAATCAAACAAAAGTTTTAAATTTTGGTGATTTTTAAACATTCCAAAATGTTGGGACGTTACATCTATAAGCATAAGTACCATAGGGACAAGTAAACTTGGTTTTCTCTTGATCTTGAGTTTTAACAGCAATTTGAGAGAAGCCAGAATAACCATCAAGAAGGCAAAAATGAGTTTTATTGGCTAATATTTCCAACATTTGATCAATAAAGGGTAATGGATAATGATCTTTCTTAGTAACTTTATTAACCTTTCTAAAATCAATGCACATTTTATAACCAACAACTACTGTTTGAGGAATGATCTCATCATGATCATTAGGTACAACAGTAATTCCACCCTTCTTAGGGACACAATGCACAAGACTAACCCATCTACTATCAGCAATAGGATAAATGATACCAGCATAAGGAAGTTTTAATAACTCATTTCTTACCACTTCCTTCATCTTAGGTATTAAACGGCGTTGATGTTCAACAACTGGCTTCGCATCAGGTTCCATATTAATAGAATGTTGACATATGGAAGGAGAAATCCCCTTCAAATCGTCCAAAGTATAACCCATAGCTCCACGGTGTTTCCTTAATATTTCCAACAATCTTTCTTGTTCCTTTCCTGAAAGGTTAGCACTAATAATAACAGGATATATTTTCTTATCATCAAGATGAGCATACTTAAGATTATCAGGCAAAGGTTTTAAATCAAAGACATGATACTCTTTAGGTGGAAGTGTTTTACCCAAGTCTTCCACTTTTAAATTATGCTTACACTAGTGGAAAAAGTCTTATAGGTGGGATGACCCTTTGTGGCGCAAAAGCATCCCATGCGCCACAAAAATCGTTTGGTGGCGCATCACACGAGTGCGCCACAAATATTTGTGGCACACAAAATAAATATGTGCCACTGAAAAAGTCATTTTTGTGGCGCACCAAGAAATATGCGCCACCGAAATATGGTGGGCCCCACCAGACTGGTCTGATTTCAGAAATCCGAGGCATGTACTGTGGCGCGCAAAGCAAATGCTCCACATATAGTTGACATTCTGTGGCGCACCCTATACCATGCGCCACAAAAGGTTGAAATGTGCATGGAGCTGGTGCGCCACATAATTGATGGGTTCGTAGCATAGAAAACAAAAAATTTCCTACGGTGAGAACAAACCAACAAGCCAAGATCTAATCTAGGAGATGCTCGTAACGAGTGGAACATATTCCAAGAGAAACTCACCCTCGAAGACCTAAAGCGTTTCGAGAATAATTCTCGTGGATGATGTAGTCGTTCACTCGCCGATCTCAAGATTGTGAAGATGTGCGCTGCAACGGGCAGCGCCTCCGTACTCGGTCACACGTACAGCTTGACGACGACCTCCGTTCCCTCGATCCAGCGGGGCAGCGGAAGTAGTGGAACCACCAAGGAACTCCAACAGCACGACGGCGTGGTGTGGAGGAGAACTAAACGACCATGGCTTCGCCAAGCGGATGGTCGAGAGGTAGAGCAGCGGGAGGAGGGAGAGAGGATCAAGTGTGTGCTCAAAAGGGAGCTCCCACCCCTCCATATATAGGAGATGGGTGAGGTTGGGTCGTTGCCCCTAGGGGTGACTCCACCTCTTCCCTCTTGATGTGAGTGGAGCATCCACTCATGCCCACTCATTCTCTTTTAATCTCCACTCAAAAATCCCAAGGGTTTTTCTTTATTAAATAAAACAATTTCATTTCCTTTTAATATTTGTTAATTCTATTAACAAACATTAACACTAACCCCCTTGGTTCATCTGTTAATTCTATTAACAACCATTGTCAACTATTGACAATTAACCCCTTGAACTATTTCAATATTACCCGAAACAATTTCGGTGTTGTCCAAACTTTTCTCCGAAACTCCGTGTCTACCCAAAAGCGTCGACAAACCTTAAGTGTGTCACCCTACGGTTCGTGAATAATGTAGACAAGATCGAGACACCTCTCCGATCAATAGTCAACAGCGGGATCTGGAGATCCGTAATGACTCCTACATATTCGACGATGAATCTTGTGATCGTGTGAACCAAAAACGTCGTAACCAATTCCTTTTGTCTCGCGATATTTTACTTGTCTGAGATCCGATCATTGGTATTATCTATACCTTGTTTGATCTCGTTCCCGACAAGTACTCTTTACTCGTTCTGTGATATGACATCCTTGTGACCTAGTCACGTGCTTGCAAGCGGTGTCGATGTGATATCACCGAGAGGGCCCAGAGTATATCTCTCCGTCATCTGGATGGACAAATCCCATTTCTTGATC
Source organism: Poa annua (assembly GCA_026929855.1). Lineage (NCBI taxonomy): Eukaryota > Viridiplantae > Streptophyta > Magnoliopsida > Poales > Poaceae > Poa > Poa annua. The sequence goes on from CM049428.1 coordinate 13,218,379, forward strand.
CATGAGCCTCAACTAATACTTTCGGAATACCCAACGCCACCTTTATGGTCACCCTGTTACGGTGTGACGTTTGATGTCATCAAAGCATTCTTCCGGTGTTAGTGATTGACATGATCTCATGGTCTAAGGATTAGGGTTACTTCGTATGCTCAGTACAACAATATAAACTTAATGACTTGATCGTATTGCTATACTTAATTTGGGTGTGTTCATCATATCATTCTCCTAATGATGTGATCCCATTATTAACAACATCCAATGTTCATGATCAGGAAACCTTGATCATCAGTTAATCAACGAGCTAGTTAAACGAGAGGCGTTACTAGGAACTCTAATTTGTTCATTAGTCACACATGCATTAATGTTTCCGATTAATACAATTCTAGCATGAGAAATAAACATTTATCATAAACATGGAATAAGATAATAACCACTTTATTATTGCCTCTCGGGCATATTCCTTTCAGTCTCCCACTTGCACTAGGGGCAATAATCTGTATTACATTGTAATGACCCTAACACCCATGAAGTTCCGGTGTTGATCATGTTTTTCCCTTGGGAGTTGTTTAGTCAAAGGGTCTGCCACATTCAGATCCGTATGTACTTTGCAAATCTTTATATCACCATCCTTGACATGTTCACGGATGGAGTGAAAACGGCGCTTGAAATGTTTGGAATTCTTGTGAGACCTTGGTTCTTTAGCATTGGCTATGGCACCATTGTTGTCACAATAGATAACCATCGGATCCAACGCACTTGGAACCACATCTAGTTCGGATATGAACTCCTTCATCCAAACTCCTTCATGCGCTGGCTCCGAGGCAGCAACATATTCCGCTTATGTCGATGATCCCGCTACCACGGGTTGCTTGGAACTCCTCCAGCTTACTGCTCCTCCATTCATAAGAAATACGTACCCAGATTGTGACTTAGAGTCATCCGGATCGGTGTCAAAGCTAGCATCGACGTAACATCTTGCGAAGATCTCTTCTTCACCGCCATACACGAGAAACATATCATTAGTCCTTCTTAAGTACTTTAGGATATTCTTTACCGCCATCCAGTGTTCCAAACCTGGATCACATTGGTACCTGCTAGTCAAGCTAATAGCATGTGCCACATCCGGTCTTGTACATAGCATAGCATACATGTTAGAGCCTATGGCTGAGGCATAGGGGATCTTGTTCATCAATTCTCTATCTTCCGATGTAGCTGGACTTTGAGTCTGACTCAATGTCTTTCCTTGTAACATAGGTAAGAGCCCTTTCTTACTTTCATCCATTCTGAACTTCTTCAGAATCTTGTCAAGGTATGTACTTTGCGAAAGCCCAATCAAGCGTCTTGATCTATCTCTATAGATTTTGATGCCTAATATATACGATGCTTCACCGAGGTCCTTCATCGAAAAACTATTGTTCAAATAACCTTTTATACTATTCAAAAATTCTATATCATTTCCAATCAAAAATATGTCATCCACATATAGTACTAGAAATGCTACAGAGCTCCCACTCACTTTCTTGTAGATACAAGCTTCTCCATAAGTTTGGACAAATCCAAACCCTTTGATCACTTCATCAAAGCGGAGGTTCCAATTTCGGGATGCTTGCTTCAGTCCATAAATGGATCGCTGAAGTTTGCATACATTGTTAGCATCCTTAGGATCGACAAAACCTTTGGGTTGCACCATGTACAACTCTTCCTCAATGTGACTATTAAGGAACGCAGTTTTGACATCCATTTGCCAAATTTCGTAATCGAAAATTGCAGCAATTGCTAACATAATACTAACAGACTTCAGCATCGCTACAGGAGAGAACGTCTCCTCGTAGTCAATTCCTTGAACTTGTCGAAAACCTTTTGCGACAAGTCGAGCCTTATAGACGGTCACATTACCATCAGCATCAGTTTTCTTCTTAAAAATCCATTTGTTCTCAACGGCCTTGCGGTCATTCGGTAAGTCCACCAAAGTCCATACTTGGTTTTCGTACATGGATTCCATTTCGGATTTCATGGCTTCTAGCCATTTGTTGGAATCTGAGCCCATCATCGCTTCATCATACGTCGTAGGGTCATCATTATCAACTACCATGACATTCATGACGGGGTTGCCATACAGTTCAGGAGCTGTACGCATCCTTGTTGACCTACGAAGTACGGTAGTATCCTCTTTTGGAGTTTCATGATCTTGATTATCGTTAGTTCCCTCTTCATCTGGTGAAGTCAACTTCGGAACAATTTCCGGCGCTGCACTACTCGCCATTCCAAGAAGAGAAGGTTCAATAACCTCGTCGAGTTCTACCTTCCTACTACTCACACCTTTTGAGAGAAACTCCTTCTCCAAAAGGGATCCGTTCTTGGCAACAAAAACTTTGCCTTCGGATCTGTGATAGAAGGTGTACCCAATTGTTTCTTTAGGGTATCCTATGAAGACGCATTTTTCCGCTTTGGGTTCGAGTTTATCAGGCTGAAGCTTCTTCACATAAACATCGCATCCCCAAACTTTTAGAAACGATAGCTTAGGTTTGTTTCCACACCATAGTTCATACGGTGTCGTTTCAACGGATTTAGATGGAGCCCTATTTAAAGTGAATGTAGCTGTCTCTAGTGCATGACCCCAAAATGATAGTGGCAAATCTGTTAGAGACATCATAGACCGAACCATATCCAATAAAGTACGATTACGACGTTCGGATACACCATTACGCTGTGGTGTTCCGGCATGAGTGAGTTGTGAAACTATTCCACATTCTTTCATATGTGTGCCAAACTCGTAACTCAAATACTCACCTCCACGATCGGATCGCAGAAATTTGATCTTTCTGTTACGATGGTTTTCCACTTCACTCTGAAATTCTTTGAACTTTTCGAACGTCTCAGACTTGTGTTTCATGAAGTAAATATACCCATATCTACTTAAATCATCCGTGAAGGTAACAAAATAACGATATCCACCGCGCGCCGACACACTCATTGGACCACACACATCGGTATGTATGATTTTCAATAAATCCGTCGCCCGTTCCATCGTGCCGGAAAACGGGGTTCTAGTCATCTTGCCCATAAGGCATGGTTCACATGTCTCAAATGATTCATAATCAAGTGATTCTAGGATCCCATCAGAATGGAGCTTCTTCATGCGCTTAACACCAATATGACCTAAGCGGCAATGCCACATGTACGTAGCAATATCATCATTCAACTTGATTCTTTTGGCATTCACATTATGAATGTGTGTATCATTACTATCAAGATTCAAAATAAATAAACCATTCTTCATAGGTGCATGACCATATAAGATATCATTCACATAAATCGAACATCCATTGTTCTCAGACTTAAATGAATAACCGTTTTGCATCAAACAAGATCCAGATATAATGTTCATGCTCAACGTATGCACCAAATAACAATTATTAAGGTTCATCACACTAATCCTGATGGTAGACGAAGAGGTAGCGTCCCGACAGCAATCACATCAACCTTTGATCCATTGCCGACGCGCATCGTCACCTCATCCTTTGCTAGTTGTCGTCTATTCTATAGTTCCTGTTTCGAGTTACATATGTTAGCAACCGAACCAGTATCAAATACCCAGGCGCTACTACGAGTACTAGTAAGGTACACATCAATAACGTGTATATCACATATACCTTTGTTCACTTTGCTGGCCTTCTTATCCGCCAGATATTTGGGGCAATTACGCTTCCAGTGCCCAGTACCCTTGCAGTAAAAGCACGCAGTGTTAGGCTTAGGGCCAGCCTTGGTCTTTTTCTCAGGCGCGGCAACAATTTTGCCGCCCTTCTTGAAATTACCCTTCGGCTTGCCTTTCTTGCCTTTCTTGAAACTAGTGGTTTTATTGATCATCAACACTTGATGCTCCTTTTTTATCTCTACTTCAGACGTTTTGAGCATTGACAAAAGCTCGGGGAGAGACTTCTTCATGCCTTGCATATTGTAGTTCATCACAAAGTTCTTGTAACTTGGTGGGAGTGATTGGAGAACACGATGAATTCCTAACTCATTGGGGATCGATATACCCAGGGCTATGAGCTTATCGGCGTACCCAGACATTTTGAATACGTGCTCGCTAACGGAGTTGTTCTCTTCCATCATGGAGCTAAAGAACTTTTCTGAAGCATCATAACTTTCTACGGCAGCATGGGTATCGAAAATCATTTTCAATTCTCCCATTGTATCAAAAGCGGTGCTGTTCTCGAAACGTTTTCGCAGCTCCGGCTCTAAACCATACAGAATGCCGCAGTGAACTACATTGTGCTCCTCCTTCTGAGTCAGGAAAACATTTTTCACATCATCGGGAGCGTCATCAGCGGGCGGGGCACCTAGCGGTGCATCAAGCACATAGAGCTTTTGACAAGCTGTGAGGAGAATCCTCAGGTTAAGTGCCCAATTGGTGAAGTTGCTTCCATTGTTTGCTAGTTTCTCTTTCTCCATGAACATATTGAAATTGAAAGCAGGTGGTGCCATGATCTACAACATATGTGCAAAGACTATTTAGACTAAGATTATGATAAATTAAGTTCAAGTTAATTCAAAATTATTACATGAACTCCCACTCAAAAACAACATCCCTCTAGTCGTTTCAGTGATTACACGAACCAAATTCACTACACCAATAACCGATCATCACGAGAGATGGTGCAGCTGCAAAGGCGAACATCGACATGTTCATCATATCATCTATATGACTCATGCTTTACCTTTCGGTTATGTGTTCCGAGACCATGTCTGTACATGCTAGGCTCGCCAAGTAGAACCGTAGTATTTACGTGTGTAAATCTGGCTTACACCCGTTGTATGCGAACGTTGAGTCTATCACACCCGATCATCACGTGGTGCTTCGAAACGACGAACTTTCTTAACGGTGCATACTAAGGAAGAACACATTATTATCTTGATATTAATTGTGAGAGGGATCATCTTATAATGCTACCGTCGCGATCTAAGCAAAGATCTAAGCAAAATAAGATGCATAAAAGGATTAACATCACATGCATGGATAATGTGATATGATATGGTCCTTCTTGCACTTGATCTCCATCTTGTGCATCTTGGCATGATCTCCATCATTCCACCGGCGTGGCACCAAGGTCGATGGCGCCTCCTTCTTGATTGTCCTCCAAATTTACAACATATCATCTAGATATGATATTTAGCACGCAGGCCATAAATTAAAAAGACAACCATTTGGCTCCTGCCGGTTTGTCATAATTTACAAAAGATATCATCTCATACATCAAATTTGTAACTTTGACCATATCACATCACATGCCCTGCAAAAACAAGTTAGACGTCCTCTAGTTTATTTTTGCCTATTTTACGTGGCTTAGGGCTTTCGAAGATAGAACCGTTCTTACCTACGAACATGAAACCACAACGGCGATGAAAATATTATTAGCAACATGTTCTATTTTATATCTTAACTATAGTAGGAGAGACAGACACCCGCAAAGCCACTTATGCAAAACAAGTTGCATGTCAGTCGTGGAACAAGTCTCATGTGTGTGGACATGTAAGGTTAGTCCGGGCCGCTTCATCCTACTATGCCACTAAGATACAAAATATACAAAAGAAGCAATAACATGATCATCAACGCCCACATACACATATGTGTTCTACCCGTACAAAGCATCTACGCATAGACACGGCTCTGATACCACTGATGGGTTTGTAGCATAGAAAACAAAAAAATTCCTACGGTGAGAACAAACCAACAAGCCAAGATCTAATCTAGGAGATGCTCGTAACGAGTGGAACATATTCCAAGAGAAACTCACCCTCGAAGACCTAAAGCGTTTCGAGAATAATTCTCGTGGATGATGTAGTCGTTCACTCGCCGATCTCAAGATCGTGAAGATGTGCGCTGCAACGGGCAGCGCCTCCGTACTCGGTCACACGTACAGCTTGACGACGACCTCCGTTCCCTCGATCCAGCGGGGCAGCGGAAGTAGTGGAACCACCAAGGAACTCCAACAGCACGACGGCGTGGTGTGGAGGAGAACTAAACGACCATGGCTTCGCCAAGCGGATGGTCGAGAGGTGGAGCAGCGGGAGGAGGGAGAGAGGATCAAGTGTGTGCTCAAAAGGGAGCTCCCACCCCTCCATATATAGGAGATGGGTGAGGTTGGGTCGTTGCCCCTAGGGGTGACTCCACCTCTTCCCTCTTGATGTGAGTGGAGCATCCACTCATGCCCACTCATTCTCTTTTAATCTCCACTCAAAAATCCCAAGGGTTTTTCTTTATTAAATAAAACAATTTCATTTCCTTTTAATATTTGTTAATTCTATTAACAAACATTAACACTAACCCCCTTGGTTCATCTGTTAATTCTATTAACAACCATTGTCAACTATTGACAATTAACCCCTTGAACTATTTCAATATTACCCGAAACAATTTCGGTGTTGTCCAAACTTTTCTCCGAAACTCCGTGTCTACCCAAAAGCGTCGACAAACCTTAAGTGTGTCACCCTACGGTTCGTGAATAATGTAGACATGATCGAGACACCTCTCCGATCAATAGTCAACAGCGGGATCTGGAGATCCGTAATGACTCCTACATATTCGACGATGAATCTTGTGATTGTGTGAACCAAAAACGTCGTAACCAATTCCTTTTGTCTCGCGATATTTTACTTGTCCGAGATCCGATCATTGGTATTATCTATACCTTGTTAGATCTCGTTCCCGACAAGTACTCTTTACTCGTTCTGTGATATGACATCCTTGTGACCTAGTCACGTGCTTGCAAGCGGTGTCAATGTGATGTCACAGAGAGGGCCCAGAGTATATCTCTCCGTCATCTGGATGGACAAATCCCACTTCTTGATCCATGAGCCTCAACTAATACTTTCGGAATACCCAACGCCACCTTTATGGTCACCCTGTTACGGTGTGACGTTTGATGTCATCAAAGCATTCTTCCGGTGTTAGTGAATGACATGATCTCATGGTCTAAGGATCAGGGTTACTTCGTATGCTCAGTACAACAATATAAACTTAATGACTTGATCGTATTGCTATACTTAATTTGGGTGTGTTCATCATATCATTCTCCTAATGATGTGATCCCATTATTAACAACATCCAATGTTCATGATCAGGAAACCTTGATCATCAGTTAATCAACGAGCTAGTTAAACGAGATGCGTTACTAGGAACTCTAATTTGTTCATTAGTCACACATGCATTAATGTTTCGGATTAATACAATTCTAGCATGAGAAATAAACATTTATCATAAACATGGAATAAGATAATAACCACTTTATTATTGCCTCTCGGGCATATTCCTTTCAATAATGTTAACTTTCTGTGGCGCATATGGAACTAGTGCGAAACAAATATTTTTCCCGCCTTTTCTCCCCCTTTTCCCGCCATTTTTCTGCGCTCCTCTTCCTATAAAATCCCCCTCTGGTATGAGCTTTGGAATTATAGATTTTCAGTCTGCTAGGCGTGTAAGGATGGTTTGTGTTGGTCCTTGCAATAAGTGTGCGTCTGGCGGGTTTCACAGTCCCGCCGCCGAGTATCTCGCGTGTATTTCCCATAATTTGCATGTCGAGGGTAGGAAAGTGTATCACGGCGAACTTATTGAGAGTGAGAGCCATCTCGCTTTGCTGGGAGCCAAGCTATGCAACGCTAGGAAAGATTAGGATTTGAGTCAGGTTTGACAAGAAAGTTGAGAAGGGCAAGTTCAAGACTCAATGGGATCTTGATTCATACGATGAGTCTTACCGTTGGATAGATGAGAGCAATGATTCCGATGACTTCATGCCGTCATCCAAGGCCCTGAAGTCAGAAGGAGAGTCGAAGGGGAAGGGTAAGAAGGTTGAATCGTCGTCCAAGAAGAAGAGTGTATCATCCTCAAAGGGCAAGGGCACTGCATCAACGGATTGAGTTGTGTTGTGTATCTTCATTTCAGCTATGTTGTATCGTCAATTGAGTTGTGTTGTAATATTTTTGTGAACTGAATATTGGAGTTGAGTTGTGTGTGCTTTATATATCTTCATAATTTTTCGTGTGTTTTTGTATAAGTTAGATTTTTTCAGACAACCAGGGTTTTTTGCCGCGCATGCATGCCTTTTCTGTGGCGCATGGGCTTGGTGCGCCATAGAAAGAAGCATGGGTCTTCTTTCTGTGGTGCACCAAGCCCATGCGTCACAGAAATTCTGTTAAAATAAAACCCCCCGCGTGCGAGCTAACCCTAGCACTCGCGCGCGCCTACGCATCGCCTCCCGCTGCCGCGCCCGCGCACCACCTCCCACCGCCGCCGCCGCTCGCCTCCTCCTCCCGTGCGACGCTGCCGCTGGCCATCCGCGCCGCCGCTCGCCTCCTCCTCCCACCGCCGCCTCTCGCCTCCTCCTCCTCGACGCCCCGCGCAGCGCCTCCCACCGCTGCGCGCCGTTGTTGCCCGCCGCCGCTCGCCTCCTCCTCCCACCGCCGCTCGCCATCCGCGCCGCCGCCGCTTACCTCCTCCTCCCACCACCGCTCGCCTCCACTTCCCACCGCCGCCGATCGCCTCCTCCTCCTCGACGCCACGCGCCCGCGACGCCCTGCGCCCCCGACGCCCCGCGCACGCCAACTCGCCACCGCCGGCCACGCCAACTTGCCGCCGCCGCGCCAACTTGCCGCCGCCGCGCCAACTCGCCGCCGCCGGCCGCCCCTACGCCAACTCGCCAACGACGACTCCCCGAGGTGCTTCTCTCCCCCCTCCTCCCTCTCTCCATTACCACACCGAAGGTGCTTGTGAAAATGCACAAGTGAATTTGTTCACTGTTTTTTGCATTTTTTGATATGTGTTGCAATTGAATATGTGTTGCAATGCACTGAAAATGCACAAGTGAACATTGTAAATTTTATATGATATGTGTTGCAATTGAAAGCAATCATTTAAGCTGTCCAATATTAAAGGGGTTACGGTGCAGAAAACAATAATTTTTCTAGCGTACGAAACCCTAATTAGCCAGGATCTATCTATCTAGTACATATGATAACGGTGGCGGAACGGGTTACATTACCTCCATGTAGACCGATAGCGGGGATTATGCTCCCGCACAAGCGTTGACGATGAAGTCGTACGTAGCCGACCTCGAGGTCGCGGAGAACTTGCCGCGATGATGTAGACGATGACGCCGGGGTGTCGATGATGACCTGCGTCGATCGGAAGATGGCGAGGTGCCGACGGCAGGAGGGGGGTGCGCCGGCGGCAGAGGGGGAGGTGGCGTGGCGGCTGCAGGGGGCGAGACGACGTCGCCCAGGCTCCTCAAAAGAGTTACCTCTGAGCACTCGCAAACATACGGAGCTTAACGACAAACCCCGGTCATTCAGATCCAGCTGAAATCGCAGGGGTAGATCTTATCTGGCATCCCGTAGGGCAACGGCGCATGGCGGTATAGCTTAGGTGGAGAGAGGGGGCAAAACGGGCGGAGAAGCAACTCAGCCGGCCTGCTATACAATTGATTGTATTTTTCTGTAATTAATCCAATTAATTTGCCTTGCTATATAAAGGGGGGAGGGGGTGTGCAAACTCCCTAGCTCCCCCATGTGGGACTAAACAAAGGAGGAGGGGGGGTGGCGCACCCACATGGGCTGGCCGAACCAGGCATGGGGTCCACCCCCCTTTGGTGGTGCGGCTCCCCCTCTTGGGCCCTCTTAGGGCCCATGTAGGTGGGAGCCCCCCTTTTTCCTTTATTTAATTAATATTAACTTAATATAAAATATAATTAATATATTTACATACTATTTAATATCCCGTGACTCCGAAACAATTTCCGAACCACCCGAACAACTTTCGGACATCCCTGGAACCATTCCAGACCTTCCCGGAACTCCTTCCGGACCACCAGAACTCTTTCTGGATCATTTCTAACCTATATTATTCCAAAACCTATCTCCTGGTGTCGTTAAGACCTTAAGTTTGTTACGCTACGGTTAAAGAAAACTCCAGACATGGTCGAGACACTCCGCTCACCAATGACCGTCAGGGATACCTGAATGTATATGACGGCCCCTTTGCATTCTACGAATATCGCCGTTGAACCATAAATATGATATTCATTCCCTTTGTTTCTGCGATACTACCTTGTCCGAGATATGATCGTAGACATACCGATGTCTTTGTTGTATCTCGTTACCGACAAAGGTTATTAACTCGTCTGCGATATTACATCTCCATGACCTAGTCATAAGCTGTGCAGCTATATAGATGTAATCTCACCGAGTGGCCCAGAGTATCTTTCCGTTACAAGAATGAACAAATCCCGCTCTTGATCCTTACGTCTCGATGCTCTTTCGGAATACCCAAGATGGACACCGTTATTATCATGCTATATAAGACACAACGTTTGATGCTCTCAAAGCACCCCTACGAAGCATCAATAAGTACGGTCTCACGGTCTAAGGAATAAGCTATCATATTCTTATATATTGCAAATGACAAACATCGTAATACGATCTTATTGCAATACTTTGCGTATGTTCATCATCTTATTCAACTAACAAGATGACCCCACTGTCAACCGACGTCATTGTCCTTGATCGGGAATCTCGATCAACTGTTGCCCAATGGACTAGCTCATATAGAGGCTTACTAGGGACCTGGTTGTCTATGTATCACACGTGTATTAATAATTCCGATTAATACAGTTATAGCATAATACACAAACCTATTATAAACTTATGAGATAATGCAATAAATACTACTTATTTATTTGCCTCTAGGGCATATCTCCTTCAAATATATGATATGTGTTGCATTTGAAAGCACTTAAGCAAGAATTTGTGCTGATGTGTTCTGAATACTATTTTCTTAGGGCATGGTGGCTGCTACTATTTGGTTGCTAATATTGCTTGTAAATAATATTGCTTGTTATTTACTTTTGGCCGATGATTAAATAGATGGTTGCGCGTTGCATCTTTAGAGATGTGTGAGTGAACCATGTTGTCTGAACATATATACAGTATTCATTCCACTTTGTTCACTGACATCATCTCTAAATTTCATGTGTGAGTGATCAGTTCCATATGAGGCCTTGATTTTTATTTGCATTTTACTTTTTACACTATTTACCATCTTGTGATATGCCGATGATTAAAATGTTGTGATACAGGTTCCAGGGGTGGGGCTAGTGAGTCTTGTGATATGCATGAGTGCATAGATCTCGTGCATCCTACCTAGCTCACTGGCTCCATCCCTGAAGCATGTCATTTCTAATTATGAGGCCTTGCTTGTTTTTGTTGAGCATTCTTTAACTTGCATTTTACCATCGTTTGTTATGCCGATGATTAAAATGCTGTGACAACATGAGATCCAGAGATGAAGTAACTGAGGCCAGTGTGATGCGACCCATGATGTACAGGAATACACATTTTCTGCATCCCACTGGCTCTCACTTACTCCGGCTCGCACCATTTGTGTGTCTCCAGTCTAAGTAAGAGGCAAGTTTTCTTTGGACCGAATTTCATTTCTAAAATTTGTTTCTAAGATGACTACTTTTGGCCGATGATTACATGGTTCCATGTTACATCTTCAGGGAGGTGTGAGTGAACCATGTTGTCTGAACATATATGTAGTGTTCATTCCACGTTGTTCGCTCACACCATCTCTGAAATTCCATATGAGGCCTTGTTTGTTATTTTTCTTGACTGCTTTTAATTAACTTGCATTTTACCTTATTTTGATATGCCAATGATTAAACTGTTGTGACACCGTGTGATTCAGAGGTGTTGTCTCTGAAACCTGTGATGTGCACAAATACACATTTTCTGCATCTCGCTGGATTTCGGAAACGCCATCTCTAAATTTGTGTCCAATATATGAGGCATGCCCTTATGTTGATATTTTTTTTCATCTTGCTGTGTATAAGTTTTAATTTGTTGTACTAACTGCTTAACCTCCTCTTGTGAATGTAGACGATGCCGCCGCGCCGTCGCAGGTCGTCCGACTTCCGCGGTGTTCGGGAGCGACCCAACGGCACCCACTATGCCAAAATCCGCGTGGGCGGATTTCGGCAGACGCTCGGGACGTACCCCACGCCAGAGGAGGCAGCGCGCGCGTATGACGCGGTCGCGTTGCGTTTTCGGTACCCACAAAGCAAGCTAAAATTCCCGGACTATCAAGACATCGCAGAGGCGGAGTTTCTCGCGCCACGGCCAACCCTCCTCACCAACGAAGATCGTCGCCGCCACCGCCAGGTGCAGCGGTGGATCGACACCGCCGAAAACGACAAGGAGCTAATGCGCCAGTGAAGGGAGGACTTCCCGGGCGACGTCGCCGCCGAGTTGGAATTCTAGAGGAATTGAAGGGAGCAAAGGAGGGCAGACCGTCGACGCCGTCAGGAGGCCGCCGAGAATGCTAACAAGGATGACTGGGACACCGATGACTCCAGGTGGTCCGACATGTTCTATAACACCAGCTCCGATGACGAGTAGTTACCTCGTGCGACTTGTTTTCTAGCTTAGCATTTATCTTGTTTAGGTTCTTACTACTTTGTATAAGACTTCTCTTATTACTATATATATATATATATATATATCGGACTCGAATGAATGTGATGTGTATGTTTTAATTCATGTACTGGTTTAATATATATGTGTCAACTTATAATATATCTGTATAAATCTGGTATATATACCTATATTCGTACAGCAGAAAAAATTATCAGAAGTTCTTGTACTTAATCTGTGGCACATGGTTTATTTTTTTTATGGCGCATCGAATTCTGTGGCGCATTTAAACCCACATGCGCCACTAAAATATTTCTGTGGCACAGCAGAAAGGATGCGCCACAAAATTCTGTAAATTTCTGTGGCGCACTGAGGGGGTGCGCCACAGAAATATAATTTAGTGGCGAGATTACTGTGGTGCACCCCCCTCCCATTTTCCTAGGTGCGCCAGAGAAAGGCTAAAGGGTGCGCCATAGGTAAGCATTTTTTCACTAGTGTTAAGAATAGGCTGACGAAGGAATATGTTCTCAAGTTCATTTCTTTCTTCCATAAAAGTTTCACTCTCATGATATTCCATAAATTGCTGAATATAATTAGTAGGAGCAAGAGCAATAGAAGCAAGTTGTTCTACTCTAAAATCCTCATTGGGCAATTCAGATACATAAGGGGTTCTGGCAAATTTTGAAAAATTGAACTCATAAGAATCACTAGCAAATTTAGTAAGGATTATCTCTTTCCTACAATCTATAACAGCACCACAAGTATTTAGTAAAGGTCTACCAAAAATAATAGGACAAGTCTTACTAGCAGCAGAACCAAGTACAAGAAAATCAGCTGGATATTTAGTCTTACCGCATACAACTTCAACATCTCTAACAATACCAATGCGAGAGATAGTTTCTCTATTAGCAAGTTGAATAACCACATCAATATCTTCAAGTTCACTAGGACCAATTTCATGCATAATTTCTTTGTAAAGATCATAAGGAATACAACTTGAACTTGCACCAATATCACATAAACCATAATAGCAATGATCACCAATTTTAACAGATAACACAGGAACACTAGCCTTTCTTGGCTTTGCAGGATGAGAGACATCATTAGAAGCATCATCACAAAATATAATATATTCTTCTCCCACATTTTCAGAAACAAGTTCTGTAACTATAGCCATAGAAGGTTCAACTTTAATTTGTTCATCAAGTTCTTTAGCTTTCTTATCACTTTTACTAACCACACTAGCCATAATAGAATGTTCTTTCACTTTAACAGGAAAAGGAATTTTATCAATATAAGTCTCAGGAATGATATGATCAACAATATTAAATTCAATGCTTTTAGCTAAAGGAGCAACAAATTTATCTTTATAAGGTTCATGATATTTTTCAAACCCCTTCTTGGGCAAACCGAAATAATCAGCAAATGATTTATAATAATATTCAGCAACTTAAGAGTAAGACCATAAGCATTATTAATATTTCGAAATGCATCAGTTTCCATGAAAGTCTTAATGCATTCAAAGTCATATTTTATACCTGACTCCCTACCTTTGTCGTTCTCCCATGCTTCAGTATTTTCTTCAATACGGTCAAGAAGATCCCATTTAAACTCATTCTTTTTACGAGTGAATGATCCAGCACAAGAAGTATCCAATAGTGTTTTATCTTCAAATGAGAGTCTTGCATAGAAGTTATCAACAATAATATTACCAGGAAGCTCATGAATGGGGTATTTGAGCATTAATGCCTTCAATATCCCCCAAGCTTGGGCAATACTTTCTCCATCATGAGGCCAGAAGTTATATAGAGAATTCCGATCTTGGTGAATTTCACTTGGAGGATAAAATTTAGAATAAAAGGGAGGTACAATTTCCTCCCATCCAAGAGAATCCCTGTTCTTCAGCAGTTTATACCAATGCGCAACTCTCCCACCAAGTGATATGGAAAATATGTTTTTCCTGACTTCGTCCATTGTAATACCAGCACACTTGAACAACTCGCATAATTCATGTAAATTCAACAAATGATCACCGGGGTGGACAGTTCCATCCCCAACATAGCGGTTATTCATAACACGTTCAATAATTTTTATAGGTATTTTAAATGGCACAATATCATCAAGTGGCGCCTCACGTTCTACCTCAGCAGCGGTAGAAGACTTCCCAAACAGGAAAGCAACATTTCCTCTCTCCATTATTAAGCAAATAAGGAGACTGAAATAAAGACAACACTTATAGTTGAAGTTTTCCTTACCAATTCCTCTTACCAATAGGGCTTCAGCCCCCGGCAACGGCGCTAGAAAATAGTCTTGATGACCCACAACTATAGGGGATGGCTTCAGTCCCCGGCAACCCCGTCGAATTCCTGCAGCTCTACACCACCTCCATCCAAGCTGCGGGGGAGACGACAAGGTTATGGCTAACTGGTTCTCCCACGCGCTACGCGACTCTGCGCTGTCGTGGCTCCTGAACCTCCCGGAGGACTCTGTGAACTCCTGGGAGGAGCTCTGCAAGCAGTTCGTCTCCAACTTCAAGGGGACATACGAGCGCGCCCTCACCCACAACGATCTGCGCGCAGTGGTGCAGAGGAAGGACGAAACGCTCCGCAAGTACATCCAGCGCTTCAGCCAAGTGCGCAACAAGATCCCGAACATCCCCGACACTCAAGTCATCGCCGCCTTCCGCGAGGGCGTCACAAACAGCAGGGTGCTCGAGAAACTGGGCATCCACGACAAGCTCACCTCGGTGGTCAAGCTGTTCGACATGGCGGACAAGTGCGCCAAGGCTGAAGAGGGACTCCTCTTCGTGAAAATGTCCTCGAGGGGGGACGAACATGCTGAGGGGTCCAAGAGCCAGAAGAAGAAGGAGGAGCCCAAGCGCAAGGCCACCGCAGCTCTCGCGGCAGAGCCTGACACAAAGGGCACCCGTAGGGACTCCCCCGAGGCGGGAGAGAGGAAAGATGATCACCGCCCTTTCTGCATCTACCACAACAGGCGCGGCCACTCTACGGAGTCCTGCTACGACCTCAAAAGGTTGAACAAGGAGCGCGAGCAAGCAGAAGACAGCGGCGGCCGCGGTCAAGGCCGTGGCTACCGCGGAGGCGGACGCAAGGGTGGCTACCAGAAACCATCTGGAAATCGAGCCAACGCCGCAGAAAAGAACGGCAACCTCCCTGACAAGGAAGATGGCGGCTACACGGCCCCGAGGGGCGCCATTGCCTGCATCCTAGGGGGGGGCGCAAGCGCCGAAGTCGAACAACCAGTTAAGGCAGTTCGACCGTGAGCTCAACGCCGCCCTCCCAAGCACGGAAACCTCCAGGCCCCTCAAGTGGTCGCAGTACACCATCGCCTTCGACGCTCAGGACCACCCCAAGTCCACCAAGACTGTTGGAACCCTCCCGCTGGTCTGCACCCCCACCATCGACAATGTGGCTGTCTCCAAGACGCTTATCGACGGTGGAGCAGGCCTGAACGTTATCTCCATAGATACGTTCGAAGCGCTTCAAGTGCCCTACGAGAGGCTTATGCCCTCGAGGCCCTTCACGGGGGTCACCAGCGGCTCGATCGAGCCTCTAGGCCAAGTCAGGCTTGCCGTCACCTTCGGGAGCGAGGAAAATTACCGCACCGAGCACATCGACTTCGATGTTGCGCACATCGGCCTGCCGTACAACGCCATCCTCGGCTACCCCGCGCTCGCGAAAATAATGGCCGTCACGCACCATGCGTACAACATGGTCAAGATCCCCGGCAGCGCCGGCACGATCACCATACGTGGGCATGTCCTGGACGCTACGTGCGCTGTGGAGACGGCCTACAAGACCGCCGCCATGGCCTTCCCCGCAGACGAGGACCAAGAGCCTCTCGAGAGGCCCAAGAAGAAGAAGCAGTTGTTCTCCTAGGAGGCAGCTGCTAAAAAGAAGATCTCCCTGAGCTCAAGTAGCTCGGGGGCTGAAGGCTCGGGGGCTAGCGTCACCATTGGCGCCGCGCTGCCTCCCAAATAGGAAAGCGCGCTCGTCGCCTTCCTCCAGGCAAACTCTGACATGTTCGCATGGACACCGTCAGATATGTCTGGTGTACCGAGGGAGGTGATCGAGCACCACTTGGCCGTGTGCCCAAACGCACGCCCCGTCAAGCAAAAAGCAAGAAAGCAAGCCCACGAGAAGCAAGCATTCATCGTCAAGGAGGTCGAGAAGCTCAAAGCGGCAAAGGTAGTCCGCGAAGTCGCGCACCCCACTTGGCTCTCCAACGGCGTGGTAGTACCCAAAACCCGCCGGCGGAGGCCGCCTCTGCATCGACTACACCGACGTGAACAAGGCCTGCCCCAAGGATCCTTACCCCATGCCTAGAATTGACCAGATCGTTGACTCCACGGCAGGCTGCAACCTCCTCAGTTTCCTGGATGCCTTCTCTGGTTATCACCAGATTAAGATGGCAAAAGAGGACGAGGAGAAGACGGCTTTCCTCGCCCCATGCGGTGTGTATTGCTACGTCTGCATGCCCTTCAGCCTAAAAAATGCCGGAGCCACTTTCCAGAGGTTAATGAGGATAGCCCTTGGCGGGCAAATGGGGTGAAACGCTGAAGGATATGTCGACGACATCGTCGTGAAGTCACGAGAAGGAAATACTCTGCTCGGAGACCTGGAAGAAACCTTCGCCAGCCTGCGCAAGGTGAACATTAAGCTCAACCCCGCCAACTGCGTCTTCGGAGTACCTACAGGCAAATTGCTGGGTTTCCTCGTGTCCCATCGGGGCATAGAGGCGAACCCAGACAAAATCAAGGCCATAGAAGGCATGCAACCTCCACGCAGGCTCAAGGACATGCAACGCCTAGTAGGCTGCATGGCCAGCTTGGGTAGATTCATCTCCAAGTTCGGCGAAAGGGCCCTGCCGTTTTTCAAGATCATGAAAAGAACAGGCACTTTCAAGTGGACCCCTGAAGCTGAAAAAGCATTTGAGGACTTGAAGAAGTACTTGGCCAGCCCACCTGTAATGGTCGCCCCAAGGCCTGGCGAGCACCTGAAGCTGTACTTGTCAGCTACCCCACAAACAGCCAGTGTTGTCCTTGTGGTGGAAAGAGAGGAGCATGTACTTCACAAGAAGAGTGCAACCACTCCAAAGAAAAAGCCTCCTGATAAAGAGCTCGACGAAAGGGCGGTCATCACAAGGCCCATGCCAGGCCCAAAGCCTCAAGAGGAGACCGCCCCGAGTCAACTGCTGCAACAGGTTCATGCCGAAGGGACCGAGGAGCCTCAAAAGGCTAACACACTCGAGGCCCAGGAGGAGCGCTGCGAGGCCACGTCCCTCAGGGACAAGTCCCTCGAGGCCACGTCCCTCGAGGCCAAGTCCCTCGAGGCCACGTCCCTCGAGGCCAAGTCCCTCGAGGCCACCTCCCTCGAGGCCCAGGACAAGCCCCTTGAAGCCAACCCCATCGAGGGCCAAGCTGGGCCACCTCAGGCGAAAGACGCCAAGGAAACAGGAACTACTCTCGTCGAGCACCCAGTTTACTTCGTCAGCACAGTATTGCGTGATGCTCGCGAGCGGTACCCGATGCAGCAGAAGCTTCTCCTCGCACTCCTCATCGCTTCAAGAAAGCTGCGGCACTACTTCCAGGGGCACCCCATCACGGTGGTAACCTCTTTCCCCCTGGAGCAAATTCTGCGCTACCCAAATGCAACAGATCGTGTCGCAGGATGGAACATCGAGCTACAACCATTCAATTTGCGCTTCGATACCACAAGGGTAATCAAAGGAAGAGCGCTGACAGACTTCGTCGCCGAATGGACTGATCCAACCCCTGAAGAGCCCTGGGAAGAAGAGCACGAGTCCTCTGGAGCCGCAATGCCCAGCTACTGGACCATGAAGTTCGACGGAGCTTTCGCTTGTCGCAACGGTGGGGCAGGTGTAGTCCTGACCTCACCAAAAGGCGACAAGTTGTATTACGCAGTCCAGCTGTGCTTCGGAATCGACAAGATATCCAACAACATCGCCGAGTATGAAGGGCTGCTTGCTGGCCTACAAGCCGCAATCGCCCTAGGCGTCAAGCATATACTCATCAAGGGCGACTCCCAGCTGCTCGTCAACTTCTCCAACAAAAGCTACAAGGCCAAGGACGACCACATGGCCGCATACCTTGAAGAGGTCCGTAGGCTGGAGAAGAACTTCAGGGGAATGGAGCTCATGCACATCCCAAGAAAGGAGAACCAAGAGGCTGATGACATCGCCAAGCGCGCATCAAAAAGGCAAGCTCAGCTGCCAGGTGTCTTTGAAGAAAGGCTCGTCAAGGCATCCATAAAGCAGCCCCTCGAGGCCCTGCCCGCAAGCACAGACGAAACGCTCCCGCCACCACCTGCAAACGGAGCCCCAGGCTGCGGGCCCCCAACAGGGGAGCGTCTGTTGCTCACAGCGGTGCACCAAGAGGCAGGATGGATCGACGAGATCAAAGACTACCTCCACAAAAGGATCCTTCCCAAGGAAGATGTCGAAGCGGAGCGAATTGCCCACCAAGCTAAATCGTACCAAATCCTCGAAGGAATTCTCTACCGCAAGCGCCCAAACGGCATTGCGCTCAAGTGCGTCCCTCCTGAAGAAGGAAAACTACTGATTAAGGACATCCACAGTGGGGAATGCGGCCACCATTCGTGCACCCGCACCCTCGCAGGAAAAGTCTTCAGGAGCGGCTTCTACTGGCCTCAAGCGCTTCAAGATGCAACGGACATCATTCAAGCTTGTGAAGCCTGCCAATTCCACGCCAAGCAAATCCACCAACCAGCGCTGGGCCTACAAACCATTCTGCTCTCGTGGCCGTTTGCGGTCTGGGGGCTGGACATCCTGGGACATTTCCCAACAGCGCAAGGTGGATATCGCTACCTCTTCGTAGCCATCGACAAGTTCACAAAATGGCCTGAAGTGGAGGCGACGCGAACAATCACTGCAGGCGCGGCGGTGAAATTCATCAGAGGCCTGGTCTGCCGCTTCGGAGTTCCTAACCGCATCATCACCGACAATGGCTCGCAATTCACAAGCGGCATCTTCAGAGCCTACTGCCAGAAAATGGGCATCAAGCTCTGCTTCGCCTCAGTCGCCCATCCGCAAAGCAACGGACAGGCTGAGCGCGCGAACGCAGAGGTCCTCAAAGGCTTGAACAACAGGACCTTCGATGTCCTCAAGGGCCACGGCAAGGGCTGGATCAATGAGCTACCCTCGGTGCTCTGGTCCATCCGTACCACGCCACCCAAGCCCACTGCGGAAACGCCGTTCGCACTCGTCTATGGAGCCGAAGCAGTCCTCCCCGCAGAGATAAAGCATGGATCCCCACGGGTCCTGGCCTTTAAGGAGGACCAGCAAGAGGACCTCCACAACGACGACCTGCTGCTCCTTGAAGGGCTAAGACGCCGCGCCGCTCTACGGACGGCCAAGTACCAGCAGTCCCTGAGGCGCTACCACAGCCGCAATGTGCGCTCGCGCACCCTAGAGGCAGGCGATCTCGTCCTCAAACGAATCCTCTCCAGGGAAGGCCTCCACAAGCTGTCGCCGATGTGGGAAGGTCCCTACAGGGTCACCCACATCGCCAGGCCTGGCACGACTCGCCTCGAGATGGAAGACGGCGTCCCCGTCAAGAATCCATGGAACATCATGCATCTACGCAAGTTCTACCCGTGATCATCATCACGTCAGGGCATTTAGCGAAAGAGGCAGCCCACGACTCAACCTCCAAGCACCTTTTTGTCCCTCAAGGTTAAAAGCTCAAGGCTTAAACCTCGCAAACCTTTATATCCGCCAGGACAAGTAAAAAAAAGTGATTATTGTCACGCCCGTGATCATTGTCACGTCGAGACGTCAAGCGGACGAGGCAGCCTACGGCTCAACCTCTAAGCATTTTTTCGTCTCTAGAGGTTAAAACGCCGAAAGGCTTAAACCTCCAAAAACAAAGCTTTGTCTCCTAAAGGAACAAATGCCAAAGTGGTCATTGCCACACCCGTGATCATTGTCACGTCGAGAAAACAAAGCGGAAGAGGCAGCTTACGGCTCAACCTCCAAGCAATGTCGACTCTAGAGGTTAAAACGCCAAAAGGCTTAAACCTCAAACAAATGCTTTGTCTCCTAACGGAACAAACGCAACCGTGGTCATTGCCACACACGTGATCATTGTCACGTCCAGACTCCTAGCGGACGAGGCAGCTTACGGCTCAACCTCCAAGCATTCTTGTCTCCGGAGGTTAAAACGACAACGACTTAAACCTCCAAAGCCCCAAAGGCTTCACTCGAGGGAAAAACCCTCTGAGCTCTCAGTTAAAACGAGCCACCTCAGGCCGTTGAGAGTCTCAGCCACCAACAGGTGGTCCCCATGCCTCGACATGGTCAGAGCATTAACTTGGCAACCCCAAGCATAATGACTCAATCTCGTTCCTAAGTGAACTTAGCGCCTCGGCGCTGCTTAAAAACGTTTTTGGGGGGTTTTTTATTTACGCATTACTATTGTTGAAGTGTGCGCTTATATCTCTCCACATGCGTACCTCGCGAGCGGGGGCTGAGTACGGTGCAGTGCCTCAAATGACACACCAGCAGCACTGCAAAATCCTAGAGTCCGAGCTCTGGCAGGAGGGCAATTCCCCACAAACAAGCCATCTCTACAGAGGACCTTGGTACTTACTCTCCTCGCAAGGAACGCCTGAGGGGACCTATAAGCGCGCACGATCCCTTGATCCGTGTTCTAGCGTTTGGGTTCGCCCCTCTAATACCTGCAGGGAAAAATTCCCCCGCGAGCCTGAAGGGACATCCGTGAGCGACCCCTCAAGTGTGCAACCTCGCCAGGCGAAGAGCCTCTCAAGGAGCGACCCCTCAAGCGGGCAACCTCGCCAGGTAAAATGCCTCCCCAGGAGCGACCCCTCAAGCAGGCAACCTCGCCAGGCAAAATGCCTCCCCAGGAGCAACCCCTCAAGTGAGCAACCTCGCCAGGCGAAAACCCTCCACAGAGCGAAAACCTCGAGAAGCTAAGTCTCGCACCCACGCTTTAAGAGCGTTTTTCTCTCCCTAGCGCGCGTCTCTGCCCCTCGAGCGACTTCGCTTTCCCTTACGCTTCATGGACTACTCGCACGTCTAAGGGGGGCACTTGAGCACCGCGACTCAAGGCTCTTACCTCTCATAGGCCTAAACCCCCCGGCCTTGCGGAGTCATTGCTCCCGCGGACCGAGGTGGCGGAGTCACGGCACGAAGAGATGGGACCTAACGACGCAAAGAACAAATAGACATGAAGATGAGTCCAAAGAGACCTCAAGAGGGGCAGACGAGCTCTAATTAAAACAGCAGTTAAAGTATATTACAAGCCAAAAAGTCTTAAGATGTCTAAAAGCACACAGCTGGTGCAGATACAAGCGCTCGCAGGCGCAATAGAGGATGGTTCAATGAGAAGCAGC
The DNA here is from genome assembly GCA_026929855.1 of Poa annua. Lineage (NCBI taxonomy): Eukaryota > Viridiplantae > Streptophyta > Magnoliopsida > Poales > Poaceae > Poa > Poa annua. The sequence goes on from CM049428.1 coordinate 13,240,257, forward strand.
ACCGTCTTGAGCCTCTTCCGCGATGGCCTTGTCAGCCTCGGCAGAGCAGGCCTCCTCCTCGCTGTCCTCCGGCACAGCCTCCGCGCGCCTGAAGCGGTTGCAGAAGGCGTCCACCTGCTCGCGGAGGGAGCTTGAGACCCGCTGTGCGTCTTCACCCTGGGCGGCTTCGGTCACAGAACCCAGGTCAAAGCCTGGCGTGAGAAGCTTGAGGTTGGTGAAGATGCGGTCCACCACCACCCCCAAGAGCTGCCGACTCTCATCCTCGATCATCTCCCGAAGCTCGGCGACGAGACCCTCGAGCGCTGCGATGAGCTGTTCAAAGTAGACCAAGTACATGGCAACGTCGCCGCGGCCCCGGACGTCGGTATGCGGCGCATCTGCTCCCAGCTGTGAAGCCAGATCGTTGCCACGAGCGACCAGCGCCTCGAACATGCGCTCGCGCTGCTTCGTGAGTGCCCGAGCCGCACTGGCGGAGTCTGAGGCCTCCGCCGCCCGCTGCATCGCCGGGGTCACTTGCTCCTCCACGTCCTTGGCCAGAGAGTTGAGGTTGTGGACGGCCTCGGTGCGAGCCTCCTCCGCTCGGCGGCGTCCATCCTTAGCGCGAGAGAGGCGGGCCTCCAGCTTGGAGTTGGCCTTCTCAAGCTCGGCGATCTTCCGAGCGTCTGCGGCGTGCTTGGCCTTGAAGCGGTCCTCTTGCGCCTGGGCCATGTCGCGGTACTTCTGAGAAGTAGACTTGCATAACTGCTTCTCGCGCTCCGCGAGGGCATCCTCGGCCTCCTTTTTCTTCTCGGCGAAGCGCCGCTCGAAGCGCTCGTAGGCCACCTTCTGAGCAGCGACGTTGTCCTCGTACTTCAGAGTCGCCTGGGCCAACTCGTTTTCTTGCTCCTCGTGGGCCTCGCGCTGAGCAGCCAGGTCCTTCTCCGCCTGGAGGCGCTGCTCCTCGCGTTGCTTCAGCTCCTTCTCCTTGAGGACCAGCTGCTGCTCGCGCTCGGGGAAGGCCTGGCGGTCCTTCTCCAGAGCAGCCGATGCGGCCTGGTGGGTGGAGAGCAGCTGGGCCTCTAGCTGGCCCAGCTCACGGCGCTTCTGCGCCAACGAGCCCTCCATCGCCTCGCGCTCCGCCCCGACCTCGCGCAGGAGTTCTGCCTGAAGGGGGTGGAGCAGCTCCGCAGCGTCGCGGGTGGCCGCCTCGCGGGTCTCCTTGGCGAAGCTGATGGCTTCCTCGCGGGCGGCCTGCATCGCCAAATCTTCCAGCCGGCGCGCCTCGACCGCCGCATGGAAGGACGTCCACGATTTCGCCAGCTCCTTCTGCTGCTGAGCGAGCCATATGTCCCCAAGGGTGAGGTGCACCACCAAGCCCTCCAGGGACTCCCTCACGAGGCTAAAGGCGGCCTCGCGACGCCCCGCGCTCTAGTCCCAGCTGCGGAGCACCAGGTCTCGACTCGTAGAAGCGCCGGCCTCGGCGTCGAGGCCCGCAGGTACGGCCTCGGGAAGGACAAGGGGGCTGGCTTGAGCCCCGCCGGAGCCCGTGCCCGCGCCCCCTTCAGACCCTGCAGCCACGAGGCGCTCCTCGCCTCCAGCCTGACGGAGAGGGAAGAAGGAACCGTCCCCAGCAGACGCGTCCGCGCCTGCCGGCACCTCGAAGTCCTCCGTCGCGGGCTGCGCAGAGGCGTTGGGCGCAGACGGGGCAGCAGGCACACCCGGGGGCGTCAACACGCGGGGCGGCGTCGGCTCGCGTGGCGGAGTGGCCTCGCGTAGAGGCGTAGCCGCACGTGGCGGAGTGGCCTCGCGCGGAGGCGTAGCCGCGCAAGGCGGAGTGGTGGCACGAGGTGGCCCAGAAGTCCTCGCCTCCGAGCCCTCCACCGGCGGAGACTCGCGCGGCGCTGCAGGAGCGTCCGGGCCTGCGGCGCTTTCCTTCCCGGGTGAACCAGCCGCCCCCGCGAGGGGCGCCGTCGCTTCTACTTGAGGCGCCTCCTCAAGGGGGACCGTTGGGGCCGCCCCCTCAGGCCTCGCGGCCTCGTCAGCCACGGCCTCTGCCGTGGCGGTCTTCACCTCGGACGCCTTGCGGAGCCGGCGGCGCTTAGCAGGCGCAGGTCCGCTGTCAAGAGCGCAAGGAAAAACATCAGCAAAGGATGAGATGGAAATAGAAACCAATAGGGTAAACGACCCTACGACGTGTAAACTCACCCTGGAGGGGGAGCGCCGGCGTCGACCCACGCAAGGCCTGACAAGCGCCATGAGGGAAAGGGCTTGGCAGCAGGCCTCGTGGGGGGCGCCTCCGCTTTCCTCTTGGAAGGGACGTCAGACGGCCTCGCCCCTGGGTGGTCCACGGCGACCTTGGTGCGAAGCCCGCACCTCCCTGGAGAGCCCTCCGCGTCTGAGGCCTCCCCTTCCTCCGCTTCCTCCTCCACGGGGCGCGAGGGCACCACCACGAAGGCATCTTCGTCGCCTGACGAGATATCGCGAATCTCGTCAGCAAGGGGCCCAGCCCTAGAACAGGAGACCTCCCCAGCTGTGGCTTCCTCCTCGCCCAGGCCAGCTCCGGAAGCCGAGGGAGAATCGGCCCCCTCCGCTCCCCGCGGGGCCGGCAGCGGCACATCAGAGTCCGTCGGGCCTGTCGGGGAGAACGAAGGCATCCCTTCCAGGCGGGCCATGCGCTCCGTCAGGTTGTACTGATGGAGGGGCCGGAGCGCCGCGCGGACCTCATCCGCGGGGAGCACGGAGGGGTTGACGAAGAGCGCGGAGAGGATGTTGTCGACGACGTCCTTGTCGTTGTCCTCGACGTGGAGCCGCATCTTGTCGTTCGGCCCCGAGTACATCCACATGGGGACCGAGTGAGCTTGGGGGGGCACGATGCGGCGGGTCACGAAGTCTGCCACGACCATCTGCCCTGTGAGGCCCTCCTCGCGAAGGAAGCTCAGGCGACCCATCAAGCTCGCATTCTTGGCGCCATCGAAGATAGCCTTGCCCCAATGGGAATTCTTCACCGGAGGCTCGTCGGGGACCTCGAGGAAGGCGCAGGGACGCTCCACCCCGACGAAGAACCACTTTTGGCGGAAGTCGTCTACCTTATTCGTCACGGACGTGATGGCCTTGCCCTCGCTCCAAGACATGGGTATGTAGACACCCCCCATGCCGTCGACGATGCGGAACGAGACGCACCCGGAGCGCTCGTTCTTCGCCGTGTTCCGGAGCGCGTAGAAGCACCGGAACAACCCCACCGTGGGCTTCAGGCCCAGGTACGCCTCGCAGAGGTAGGCGAAGACGGTGAGGATGAGGACGGTGTTGGGGTGCACGTACAGCAGCTGCACCTGGTAGAACGTCAGCACCGCCTCCAGGAACGGAGAGAAGGGTGGCACCAGTCCCGCGGCCAGGCAGTGCTGGAAGACAGAGAAAAATCCCCGCGGACGCTTCCCGTGTGCCGCGGGCTTCAGGGTGGTAGCACCGTGCTCGTTCGTCCGATCCGCCACCAGGTATCGGACCTTGGAGAGCGCCTTCTCGTTGACGCGAACGCCGAGCAGCGCCCCGCCCATCACGGTCTCCGCGGCCTGCGCCTGGGAGGAGGACCCCGCGGCGGCCTTGCCCTTGCTCTTGAGAGGACTCATGGTCACGGGTGCGGAGGTGGAAGGAGTCGGAGAACAGGAACTAGCAGGAGAGCGCGGAGGCGGAGAGCTCTGTGGAGCGGAATTTCCTGCGATGAGTTGGAAACGGTAACGGCTCCCTGCCGCAGCGCTCGGGCTTTATGTCCCCTCCAAGAGCAGTTACCGGGACGTGATGGGACCCCTCACGACTCACGCCCCAGATCTTGCGAAGCCGTTAGTCATCCAAGTGCCGCGTGGATCGGGCCGGCTGGGCACTAAGGGCCCACGATGCTTCGCCTAAGCCCATGGGATCAGTCATGCCTATCATGGGCCCGGGGGCTACTGTCGGCCCAGTGGGAACTGGGGTATCAAGAGCCCATTCCCCCCAGGCCTCGCTCGCGGACCAGATGGACGAAACGACTAAGGACCGGGCGTCACCGCCTGACGGGACCCTCGAGAGGCGATCCCCACGAGGGCCTGCAGAGGAGGCGAGGGCCTCAAGCGACCCCTCGCCTCAGGGGATCCTCCCCGTCAAGGAACCAACCCGCCTGAGGGAAGTCCGGCAGGAATCTCCCCTCAGGCCTGGAGGGAAACGTCATCGCCAAGGAACCCCGACAGAGCGCACGTGACCTCTGCCATGCTCGTACAGAGGCGCTCACACCCTCGTCGCTGTCCCTGGCGCTAAAGCGGTCAACAAAGCTGCTCCGCCTGCTGCACAGTTGTGAGGACCTTCTACTCTGACGATAAAGCAGGTGGATGGCGCAACCCTCCAACGGAGATCGTCATCGCGGGCTCCACCTCAGAGACTGTCCGCTCTGCGGATAGTACGAGCGCGGTCGGCCGCCGGTCGGCCACGGCGCCACCTTTATCAACAATGGACCGAGTCCATGGACGAATGGAGCGTAGTGGACTCGTGCTCCGCCCCGCCACTGGCAAGTGGGAGCCACCTTGAAGGCCAAGCCGAAGAAGAAGGCCCGAGGCGCCTATAAAAGAGAGAAGACATCCATCGTAGCAAGGGTCGGCCCTTTGCGTGCAAAACACCCTTCTAAACCCTAGCAGATCTGGTTAGGTTAGCCTCTGACTGGAGGAGGAAGAAGATCATCGCTTCCCTCCCCAGGCAAGAACTGCCTCAAGGGGGCTTCCGGCAAGCTCAATTGTACTGTAATCTCCCACATATAATACAGACATGCAGGAGTAGCGGTCTTACCTCCTCACGAGGGTCGTGAACCTGGGTAAAGGACGGTGTTTTCCTTGGTCGGGTGTGCGTCTTCTTCGGGTCCGGCGAGCAACGTCGCGGAGCCACTTGAGGGTTTAGACCTCAGCGTTCAATCCCCTCTCGAACTACACTTCAGGAAGTGACTACCCCCGATTCCCCGGAGTCATAACCCGACATAATTCACCCAATTATTCTCTATTTTGTCCTTGATTACGTGATTCCCTTTGTCAGAGTTGCACCGAGGAGAGATTTCTCTCCACCATACATGTGATGCCGTGGTGTTGGTGTTCCGGTCCAAGTCTTCCGCTGCTCGTCCTGGACTGGAGCTTCGGAGGCCGTCGTCTCCACCGTACGTGTGTGACGCTCTGCGAGGTGCCGTGCTAGCCGTGCTAGGAGGTCTACGTCCTCTACACGACCTTGAGGTCGGCTACGTCGTCTTCATCGTCAATGTTCGTGCGGGAACGTAATCCCTGCTTTCGGTCTACAAGGTATGTATTCCTATCTCCTCCGTATTACTATATCTGCATATTATTGATTCTGGCTAGTTTAAGGATATCGTCATTAGAAAATTATTGTTTTTTGTCTGTGATCCCCTTCATTTTTATCTTCTCAACCAAACATAAAACTTGGCTAATCAATACACATAATCAACCATGAAAAATGGTTTACCACCAACCAGTTGTTGGGGTGCCCCAACCATTTTTTCATAGCCAATGAACCAAACACACCCTATTTCATGGGTTCACGTTGTGATCTTTGTTTCTCTTAAATTATGTGCGTTGATCAATCTTCAACAGCAAATTGCTCAAGCTGAGAAATTGTCCCTCTTGGTATTAAAACTTCTTGAGAGGGTCCATTTTCGATAATAATGGGCGAGGACGCTTATCTTAATTAGGTATACGAACTCTAACACTGTGTTTGGATGTAAGTATTGGACCCAGGGAGTGAATTGGGATAGCAATTACAATTCCCATATGGAAAGAAATTGGACTCGAATTCAAATTCAAGTGTTTGGTGGAAAATGGAATTTCTATCCGAAATCAAAATTAGCACATGATTCCAATTCCTGATTGGATGTATGAAGTATGGAATTGGATGTTTTGTTGAGTATGAACAATATAAACTTGTCACATGCATGAAAAAATTGTACGTATATATCCAAATACTGATATATAATTTTGCATAGATAATAAAATAATGAAATTCAAACTTTATTCATAAAAATAACACAAGTAGAAGTTAAATAGTTTTGAAATACAAACAACACATGGATAATAATTTTGTCTCTAAAACAAGCACAAGTGGGTTGTTCATGTCTCTCACACATAGCACACATAGACAATCCCGCAAACAACAAAGTTTGTCGACTAGTGCATACCAGTGAAGGGGATCAAAGGCAGAAAACTATAATTTTTCTAACAACGATATCCTTAAACTAGCCAGAATTTATACTATGCAGATATAGTAATACGGAGGAGATTGGATTACGCTCCCGCTGAAGCGTTGACGATGAAGATGACGTAGCCGACCTCAAGGTCGTGTAGAGGACGTAGACCTCCCAGCAACATTAGTGTGGCACCTCGCAGGGCGTCACACACATACGGTGGAGACGACGGCCTCCGAAACTCCAGTCCAGGACAGCGGAAGACTTGGACCGGAACACCAACAACACGACAGCGGGCGTATGGTCTAAAGAACTTTTTTCTCAGCGCAACTCCGACAAGGGAATCACGTTATCAAGTAGAAAATAGAGAAAGAATTGGATGAATTAAAAGGCCAGGGGTGCCCCTCTATATAAAGGGTCATGGGGGTGCCCCTCGCCAGCCGGGCGGTGTGCAACTATTCCCACACCCCCATGCGGCATGGCAGGTGTGCATGCCTAGGTGGGTCCCATGTGGCCCGCCTAGGGCCGGTCGAACTGGCCCTCTTCCCTTGGGGGGAATCCATCCCCCCTCATGGGCCCTCTTTGCATGAGAGGCCCCATTAAGGGTATTTTGCCTTTAAAAATTCGAAATTAATTAAATAAAAATATATCTAACTATTAATTACAATAATTAATATTGTACACATATTATATAATTTATTCTGGCTCCAAAAAATATTTTTTTGCTGCCTGATCTCCATCGGACCATTCCGGGACGTTCCTGGTGTTCTCTATTTCTTATTATCCTTTCCGGTAAATATGTCGAAACCCCTTAAGTGTGTTACCCTAGCGGTTCGAGATAATAACATACATGATCGATACACCTCTCCGATCAATGACTAATTCGTGGGACTGGACACCTTGAATTAACCCTTGTGATATAATGAATAACTTTGTCAATCGAACCTAGACGTCGAGTCTTAAACCTTTTTCCATAGCGATACTTAGCGTGTCCGGGACTCGTTCATAGATATCTCCATACCTAGCTTGATCTCGTTACCGACAACACTATCTTCTACTCGTCTGTGATTCTATGTCCTGGTGACCTAGTTACATGGTTGCAAACTCATTTGACATAATCTAACCGAGTGGGCTCTAGAGTATCTATCCTGCTATGCGAACTGATGATGTGTTCTCCGTCAACTTGGTGAATCCCCAAGAGGAGGGTGTGAAGTAACAGAGCAGCATGATTTCTCTCAGTTTTGAAACCAAGGTTTCGAACCAGTAGGAGATGAACGTTCCCCTCGAGGTGTCAATGGCGCTAGAGTTGGTGTCCCTGGTAGAAAATAGGCTATCAGTGGCGCACTGTTTTACAATTCTGTGGTGCACCGGGATGCGCCACAAATACGTCGCCACTAAATTTAAATTCTATGCCGCAGGGAACACATGCGCCACAAAAATTTGAAGGCGCACACTTAACCATGCGCCACAAAATGCGTTTTCAGATTTTTAAAAAAATAGCCCTGCGCCCATGCCGACGCGGTGGCGATAGGAGTGCGGGAGAGGATGCTAGCGCCGCTGGTGAGGGAGGGCAGGCGTGCGGGGAGGCGAGGTCGCTGGGGAAGGGCTGTTGTGGGGGATCGAGTGAGGAGGCATGCTCGGATGCTGGTGGACGGAGGCGGAGAAGAACGCCTGATTCCGGCGATTTCATCCTCCCGAGACGCGTAACTGGAGAAGGATGGATAGGAAGAAGAGGCGTGGCGGCGCATCTTGACGGCCTTGGGGTAGATGGAGCAAAAACACTCCACGGCGGCCGGTCTCTCCGTCCTGCTGTGGCCTCGCGTCGGGGGTCGGTGGCCGCGCGTGTTGGATGGGCAACCGGCCGCCGGCGTGGTCCCTGGCGAGCGCGTAGAGCCCCGCGATCCACAGCTCCGCCTGCACCGCCGCCACGCGCGCGAGCTCCAGCCTCCTCAGCATCGGCCTCACCTGCACCAAATCTAGCGGAGGAGTGGAGAAGGGATCGTCCCGGGATCGAGCAAAGGAGCACCAAATCACTTGCGTCCTGTGGACGGGAGCGAGAGAGAGTGTGTGAGAGGAGAGGAGAGAGGAGTGCCTGTACGTGAGCGTGTGGAAGAGAGAGACTCATGAGGGAGAGAGAGAAAACATGAGTGTTCACGTGAGAGGATAGGGTTGAGAGAGATTGTGGATCTGAGATCCACATTTTTCTGTGGCGCATGTGACTGTCTGCGACATAAAAAAATTGATATGTGTGACGCATGTTCCATCACCGTAAAAAGTTGACTTTCTATGGCGCATTGGGTTTATGCGCCACAAAAAGTTGACTTTCTATGGCGCATGTGGCTGCATGTGCCACATAATGTGATATTTTTGTGGCGCATTAGGTTTCCGTGCGCCATATAATTTTGAAATTTTGAGACGCATGTAAAATGGAAATATTTTCTGTGGCGCACGCCTATTTGGTGCGTAACAAAAAGCATCCCACCTGTAAACATTTTTCTACTAGTGTGTGGCGTAGGAGACGTGGAATCTGCACACAACACAATCAAAGTATTTTGCTCCAACTTAACGGTGAGGGTGTCAATCCCACCGACTTGCTGTAACAAAAGATTAAACATATGTGTGAAACAAAGATGTTTGTTTGCAGAAAGTAACAGGTTTGCAGTTGTAGTTTTATCAGATCAATGAGAAGGAACGGGGTCCACAGTTCACTAGTGGTGTCTCACTATATATAATAATAACATTCATCCATGCGTGGTAAACAAATTACAGCTAGGCAATTGACAGAATAATGATAAGCAACCCAATGCATTACTAATGATATGGTGTCTAGTGTGAGATTCATTCGGACATTACAACAATATACATAGACCGTTCCAACCGCATCGATGACTAATAATCCACATTCCGGTTAGCGTCCACAGCCCTTTCAGTATTAAGTTGCATGCAACAGATTATCGCCTTAAGCATTACGTGTAAAGTAAGTAAGTAACATCATCCTTAGATAAAGTACTACTATTTTATCCCTAGTAGCAACAACACATCTACAACCTTAGATCTTTCTGTCACTGCCCCGGATTTAATAAAGACATGAACCTACAATCGAGCATAAATACCCCCTCTTAGAGTTACGAGCATCTACTTGGCCAGAGCATACACAAGTAACGGAGAGAATGCAAGATCATTAAATAGCACACACATGATATATTATGAAGCAATAACTTTAGTACTCAATATTCATCGGATCCCAGCAAACACAACATGGAGAATTACATAAAGATGATCTTGATCATGATAGGCATCAGATCTAAACATGATAGCGCAAGAGGAGAAGACAACCACTAGCTACTGCTATGAACCCGTAGTCCAAGGTAGACTACTCACGCATCAGTCCGGAGGCAGTCATGGCGACGTAGAGGCCTCCGGGGACGATTCCCCCTCCCGGCAGGGTGCCGGGGAGTAGTTCTGATCTCTCTCGAAGTGGTGATGGCGACGGCGGCGGCGGCTCGGGACCCGTGGAGGAAAAGGTGATTAACCGTCTGGTGTTTTTAGATCAGGGGGTTATTTGTTGGCGAAATACCTAGGTCGGTGGGCGCCCGAGGGCGCCACACCACCTCCCGGCGCGGCAACATTGGGAACCGCGCCAGCAGGCGATGTGGGCTCCTCGGGGCCCGTCTTCGTGTCGTCTTCGGTTTTCCTGAACACATATATTCCAAAAATAAATCCTGGTTGATTTATTTCCAATTTGGTGGATATTTCCTTAAGAGCTTTTCTGAAACCAAAAACAACAGAAAACAGGGAACTGGCACTGTGGCATCTTGTTAATAGGTTAGTCCCAGAAAATGCATAAAACTATATAAAATGCATATAAAACATGTAATAACATCATATAACATAGCATGGAACACAAAAAACTATGGATACGTTGGAGACGTATCAACTGGCAAATCCCGGTCTTGATCCCTCGTCTCAACTACTCCCTTCCAATACCAGAGAAGGACACATTTATTGTCACACTATATAAGATATGACGTTTGCTGCAATCAAAGTATCTTTCAGGAATAATAATAAGAGTTGATCTCACGGTCGAAGTCGTAATGACTACGTCCTACATATATTGGGTATGTCCATCACGTCATTCTCCCAATGACATGACTCCATTGTCAACTGACATAAATGTCACATGATCGGGAAACCTCGATCATCAATTGCCCAATGAACTACTTAGATAGAGACTACTAGGGACCTGATTGTTTATCTACCACACGTGTATTAATGTTTCCGCTTAATACAGTTATAGCATGGTATAAAACATATAATGAACAATTTGAGATATGAAGAATAAACTATCCTTATTAAGTGCCTCTAGGGCATATCTCCTTCAGTCTCCCACTTGCACTACACTAACACTTAATCTAGTTTACAACTTGGTAAAAGCTCAACACCCATAGCATCTTGGTGCATGCTTGTCTTGTGGAAGAGGAATACAGTCAAAAGATCTCACACATTGAGACCCATATGTGCTCTGCAACATTTCTATGTCACCTAGTTTGACATCAACCCGTATCTTACGATGACGGTAAAATATATCCTAGTGGATGGAGTGAGACTCGAACCTTCGCGTAGCATGGGCCTTAAAAGTCTAAGAGATCTATTAAAAGGAACCACATATGCTCGGAAAACTGTTCAGTCCAATCACACTTGCTACTTCTGAAGTTGCCGTATATTTCTATACCTATGTAGATTATGCGACAGTGCATTCATATGCGACTTCGCAAGCTAACCATGTCTTTCTTCAAAATAAAGGACATCTCCTATATGAGATTTCTAGTCGTATGGGTCAGTGTCACAACTTGCATCGTCGTAACCGTTTTACGGCAAGTTGTCCTTTTTCACTCTTACCCTTTACCAGAAAACATATCTTCAGTTCTCACAGACACTGAAGAATATACTTAATGTTTGTTCATTGATCCAAACAAGGATCACTCTAGAACCCGTTCTTCAACCAAGAACTTGAATCACACTAAGTCGAGCTTTCTGTCCGATAGAATCTATGTCTGAGGCATAGAGAATGTTGAACATCATTTTCTATCACTGAAAAAGCCAAGATAAACATAATATTTTACCTAGTCATACAAGCAAGAACCATTTTCTTTGCTTGTTCTATTCTGAAACACTTCAGAATCTTAACTTAGGAAAATATTCCGACCTAATGTTATTAAGCCCCTTTTTTATCTATACAATTATAGATCGGATGCCTAATACTCCTAACTTCATTCATAGAAAATTTATTCACTTAAATAATTCTTTATAGTTTACTAGAGGATCTATATCATTCTAAATATGTCGTTACATATAAAATCATGAATGACACCTAGCTCCCACTCAAATATGCTTTCCACATATAAGATCAACAAAACCTACTTAGCTCCCACTCACTTCTTTGCAAATGCAAGTTTCTTCAACTATTTTGGACAACTCCAAAATCCTTTGATCACATCATCAAAGTGAAGATTCCAGCTCTGATATGCTTGCTTCAGCCCATGAATGGACAACTGAAGTTTGCATACATGTTTAGCATGCTCTGGATCACCAAACCATTATTGTACTAATTACAACTCTTTCTTAATGATACCATTAAGAAACATGGTTTCTTTATCCATCTATCAATTTCTCAATTTGAAATTATACTAATTGCTAAACGACCTCGAATAGATTTAGGCTTCGCCACTTGAGACAAATCTCGTTGTGGTCAACTTTTGAATCTGTCAGAACTGTTTCACAACAAGTCGATCCTTACCAGTGTCTACTCTCTCATAAAATTCTTTATTCTATTAACAGCCTAGATGCCATCAAGAAGATCTCCCAAGTCATTACCTGGTAATCGTGCATGGATTTTATCTCGGATCATATATGACTCATAGCCATTTCTCGGACTTAGGTCCACCATATCTTCTTCGTAGTTTGTAGGTCTGTCATATTCCATTAACATGACCTTCATAACAAGATTGTCGTAACACACAGTGTAGAAGACAACCTCGTACGCCTACGTTCTTAGTATGAGCTCAGAGCATCATGCTCTTTTATCATCAGCTTCTTTCCAGTTGTGGTGCATGACACCGGAAACACTTTCCGTTGCGCCACTCTGATGTCTGGAGAGAAAGTTCATCAACTTCATCTTGCTCAACTTTCTTTCCCACTTATACCCTTGGAAAAGAAACTGTTTCCACACCTTCCCCCCTCATAGGCCCTCTTTGCATGAAGGCTATTTTCCTTTAAAAATTCGAAATTAACTAAATAAAAATATATCTAACTATTAATTACATTAATTAATATTAAATACATATTATATAATTTATTCCGGCTCCGAAAACTATTTCGTTGCTACCCGATCTCCATCGGACCATTCCGGCACGTTCCAGGTGTTCTCTATTTCTTATTTTCCTTTCCGGTAAATATGTCGAAACCCCTTAAGTGTGTTACCCTACCGGTTCGATAAAATAAGAGACATGATCGAGACACCTCTCCGATCAATGACTAATTTGTGGGACATGACACCTTGAATTAACCCATGTGATATAACGAATAACTTTGTCGATCGAACCGAGACATCGAGTCTTAAACTATTTGCCATAGCGATACTTAGCGTGTCCCAGACTCGTTCATAGATATCTCCATGCCTAGCTTGATCTCGTTACCGACAAACTATCTTCTACTCGTCTGTGATATTATGTCCTGGTGACCTAGTCACATGTTTGCAAATTCATTTGACATAATCTCACCGAGTGGCCCCTTGAGTATCTATCATGCTACGTGGACATGCAAATCCCGCTCTTCATCCCTCGTCTCAACTACTCCCTTCAAATACTTGAGAGGGACACCTTTATTGTCACACAATATAAGATATGACGTTTGATGCAATCAAAGTATCTTTCAGGAATAACAATAAGAGTTGATCTCTCGGTCGAAGAAATAATGACTACGTCCTACATATATTGGGTATGTCCATCACGTCATTCTCCCAATGACATGAGTCCATTGTCAACTGACATAAATGTCACATGATCGAGAAATCTCGATCATCAATTGCCCGGTGAACTAGTTAGATAGAGGCTACTAGGATACCTGGTTGTTTATCTCCGACACGTGTATTAATGTTTCCGCTTAATACAGTTATAACATGGTATATAGCATATAATGAACACTTTGAGATATGACGAATAAACTATCTTTATTAAGTGCCTCTAGGCATATCTCCTTCAACCAGAATCATACAAATACTTGATACATTAATCCATGGTTAAGAGCCTGATACGTCTCCAATGTATCTATAATTTCTTATGTTTCATGCTATGTTATATCATGTTATTACATGTATTATATGCATTTTATATTATTTTATGCATTTTCTGGGACTAACCTATTAACAAGATGCCAAAGTGCCAGTTCCCTATTTTCTAGTGTTTTTGGTTTCAGTAAAGTACCTAAGGAAATATTCTCGGAATTTGAAAAGGAACATCTTGGAATTATTTTTTGAAAATGAAGGTTCCAGAAGACCGAAGACGTGACAAAGTGGGGGCACCGAGGCGCCCTCACCAGGTGTTGGCGCGGCCAGCCTGGGCCCGCGCGAGTACGTGGTGACGTGGCCTCGGGCCTCCACCGACCTCGCCCTTTCGCCGATAAGTACCCCCCCCCCCCCCCAAAACCTAAAAATCAGACGTTGTTCATTGTTTCCTCCACGGGTCCCGAGCCGCCGCCGTCGTCAACACCAATTCAGGAGAGATCAGAACTGCTCCCCGGCACCCTGTCGGGAAGGGGAATCGTCCTCAGAGGCCTCGACGTCGCCATGACCGCCTCCGGACTAATGCGTGAGTAGTCTACCCTTGGACTACGGGTCCATAGTAGTAGCTAGACGGTTGTCTTATCCTCTTGTGCTATCATATTTAGATCTTGTGAGCTGCCTATCATGATCAAGATCATCTTTATGTAATTCTCCATGTTGTGTTTGCTGGGATCCGATGAATATTGAGTACTAAAGTTATTGCTTCATAATATATCATGTGTGTGCTATTTAATGATCTTGCATGCCCTCCGTTACTTGTGTATGCTTTGGCCAAAGTAGATGCTCATAACTCCAAGAGGGGGTATTTATTCTCGATAGTAGGTTCTTGTCTCTATTTAATCTGGGGCAGTGACAGAAAGCTCTAAGGTTGTAGATGCACCGTTGCTACTAGGGATAAAATAGTAGTACTTTGTCTAAGGAAGATGTTACTTACTTACTTTACACACAGTGCTTATGGCGATAATCTGTTGCATGCAACTTAATAATGAAAGGGGTGCGGTCGCTAACCGGAAGGTGGATTATTAGTCATAGATGCGGTTGGAACGGTTTGTGTATATTGGTGTAATGCCCGAATGAATCTCACACTAGACATCATAACGTTAGTATATGCATTGGTTTGCTCATCATTATTCTATCAATTGCCCAGCTGTAATTTGTTTACCACGTATGAATGAATGTTATTATTATTTATGGACAGACACCACTAGTGAACTGTGGACCCCTGCCCTTCTCTTTAATCTGATAAAACCTCAACTCCAAACATGTTACTTTCTGCAAACAAACATATTTCTTCCACACATACGTTTAATCCTTTTGTTACAGCAAGCCGGTGGGATTGACACCCTCACCGTTGAGTTGGGACAAAATACTTTGATTGTGTTGTGTGCAGATTCCACGTCTCCTACGTCGCACCAAGGATTTTGGCGCCGTTGACACCTCGGGGGAATTCTCATCTCCTACTGGTTCGATAATCCTTGGTTTCATAACTGAGGGAAATCTTGCTGCTGCACTACTTGACACCTTCCTCTTGGGGTTCACCAACCATACGCCTGTTAGCATCAAGGATTTCTGGCGCCGTTGACGGGGAGATACGCATTCTTCTACTAGGAGATATTTCGCACTTCCAATATTTTTATTTTGTTATTGTCTTGCTTAGTTTATTTTAATTCCTATCTTGTTTGCTTAATATCAAAAATACAAAAAAAAATGTTACTTGCATTACTTTTTATATTTCGGTTTTGTCATTTATTTTCAGTTTGTTCTTTTGTTTATTTCGGTTTTATCATTATTTTTTTAATCTTGTTATTTTGGTTTTTCATTTAATTTGCTAAAATGATTTCTGCTGAAAATACTAAGTTGTGATACTTTACTAGCACCAACAATAATGATTTTATATGCACACCTATTGCTCCACCTACATCTAAAACTGAGTTCTTTGAAATTAAACCTGCTTTATTGAACCTTGTTATGAGTGTCGGCCCAGTGGAAACTTGGGTATAGAGAGCCCACTCTCCCCAGGCCATGCACACGGGCTCATCGGACGAAACGACTAAGGACCAAGCCGTCGCTTGGAGAGACCCCCGAGAGGCAAATCCCCTCGAGGGTCTGAAGAGGAAGCGAGGGCCTGAAGAGGACCCGCGCTTCAAGAGACCCTCCCGAGGCGCAACGCGCCTGGAGGGAGGTCAACAGAAACCCCTCCCCAGGCCGTCCCAGGCCTATGGGGAAACTTCGCGGCCAAGGAAGTACGACAGGATGTAAATGGCCTTTGCCGTACCCACGGGGTGACGCGGGCGCTCCCCTTGCCGTTTTGGTGATAAAGGAGTCAATAAAGCTGCACGGGTTGCGCCATGACAACTGGTACCTTCCTCTCTGATGATAAAGCAGCTGGACGGCGCAACACTCCAAGAAGATCGTCATCGTGGGCTCCACATCGGAGACTGCGAACCTTGCAAGCTGTTATGCGCGGTCGGTAGCTTGTCGGCCAGCGCGCCCAACTTTATTGACGATGGACCGCGTCCATGGACGATCCCGCAGCGGTGGACTCCTACTCCTTCACGCCGCTGCCATGTGGGAGCCACTTTGGAAGCCAAGCAGAAGAAGGGTGCCTGCGGCGCCTATAAAAGGAGCAATACCTCCAGCATACCGACGGTTGGCCAATTCTAAGGAGAACACTTGTAAACCCTAGCTGAGCTGAGTAGAATAGCTTTCGGCTGGAGGAGGAAGAAGACCATTGCTTCCCTCCCCAGGCGAGAATTGCCTCGAGAGTGCCCTCGGCAAGCTCAGTTGTACTGTAACCTCCGCAGTGCAATACAGACAAGCAGGAGTAGCGGTCTTACCTCCTCCGGGGGGCCGTGAACCAGGGTACTAGATGGTGTCTTTCTCTATCGTGAGCGTTCCTCTCCAGGCCCGGCGATCACCGTCATCGCGCCTCACGAGGGTCTTGACCTCCGCGTTCAATCCCCTTCACGAACTACTCTTCAGGAAGTGACCACTCCTGTTTCGTGGGAGTCACAACCCGACATTTGGCGCGCCAGGTAGGGGGATTTAGGCGCGTCAACGACCTTCGAGTCGCCTCCGCGCCATGGTGAACACCCGCGCGACCCGCGCCGCCCGCGCCAACAGACGCGCGCCTAAAGGAGCGCGCGCCACGCCAGGCGCCACGACCACACGCGCACGACGGGGACGACCTCGCCGTGAATAGCGCGCCAGCTCAGGCCCTCGTGCGGAAGAGCCCGAGCACCAGGAGGACGCGCCGTCCAAGCGGCTCCGATCCAGGCAGGACGGACCCCGCGCCGCACACCGCACTGCTCATGGCGCAGGAACTTCTCCGCGATCAGCCTACTGGTGAGGCCCACGAGCAGTGGCTGGAGCGCCTCAACCACCACGTCGGCATCGCCACGACGCGCCCCGCTCCATCGCAGTCCATCGCGCACACGACGCGCCTTCGCCCCCGCCAGGGCCGGCACCGGATGCGACGCAGAAGGCTGCCTCGCGCGCGACCTTGCCGCATGATTGCATGATCGTGCAGCGTACCTCGCCAGATGCTCACGTGGGGATGGAGCTCCAGCGCAACCGCTAGAACAGGCTCGTGGAAGAAATCGGCCAGGCGGGCCAGCTGAACTGCAGCGCGCTGCAACACGGGGTTGCCACGTACGCCACCGGCTGCATGGCGTTCACCCGCTCCCTGCTCCAGCAACCACATCGAGTTCCTGCAGCTCTACACCACCTCCATCCAAGCGGCTGGCGGAGACGACAAGGTTATGGCCAACTGGTTCTCCCACGCACTTCGCGACTCGGCGCTGTCGTGGCTCCTGAACCTTCCAAGGACTCAGTGAACTCTTGGGAGGAGCTCTGTAAGCAGTTTGTCTCCAACTTCAAGGGGACGTACGAGCGTGCCCTCACCCACAACGACCTGCGCGTTGTGGTGCAGAAGAAGGATGAGACCCTCCGCAAGTACATCCAGCGCTTCAGCCAAGTGCGCAACAAGATCCCGAACATCCCTGACACTCAAGTCATCGCCGCCTTCCGCGAGGGCATCACCAATAGCAGGATGCTCGAGAAGCTGGGTATCCACGACAAGCTCACCTCTGTGGTGAAGCTGTTTGACCTAGCGGACAAATGCGCCAAGGCCGAAGAGGGACTCCTCTTCGTCAAGATGTCCTCGAGAGGGGACGAGCTCGCTGAGGGGTCCATAAGCAAGAAGAAGGAGGAGCCCAAGCGCAAGGCCATCACGGTCCTCGCGGCAGAGCCTGAGGCGAAGGGCACCCGCAGGGACTCTCCTGAGCCGGGCGAGAGAAAAGACGACCACCGCCCATTCTGTATCTACCACAACAGGCGCGGTCACTCTACCGAGACTTGCTTCGACCTCAAAAGGTTGAGCAAAGAGCGCGAACAAGCAGTAGGCAATGGCAGCCGCGGTCGAGGCCGTGGCTACCGCGGAAGTGGGCGCAAGAGCGGCTACCTGAAGCCATCTGGCAACCAGGCCAATGCTGCGGAGAGGAATGGCAACCTCCCTGACGAGGAAGATGGTGGCTATCAAGCTCCAAGAGGCGAAATTGCCCGCATCCTCGGTGGGGCGCAGGCGCCAAAGTCGAACAATCAGTTCAAGCAGTTCGCCCGCGAACTCAATGCCGCCCTCCCCAGCCCCGAGACCTCCAGGCCCCTCAAATGGTCACAGTACACCATCGCATTTTACGCTCAGGACCACCCCAAGTCCACCAAGACTGTTGGAACCCTCCCGCTGGTCTGCAGCCCCACCATCGACAACGTCGCTATCTCCAAGACACTCATGGATGGTGGAGCAGGCCTGAATGTCATCTACATAGAGACGTTCGAAGCGCTTCAAGTGCCCTACGAGCGGCTCATGCCCTCTAGGCCCTTCACGGGAGTCACCAGCGGCTCGATCGAGCCTCTGGGGCAGGTCAGGCTCGCCGTCATCTTCGGAAGCGAGGAAAATTACCGCACCAAGCACATCGACTTCGATGTTGCGCACATCGGCCTGCCGTACAACGCCATCCTCGGCTACCCCGCACTCGTGAAATTCATGGCCGTCATGCATCATGCCTACAACATGGTCAAGATCCCCGACAACGCTGGAACAATAACCATCCGTGGACATGTCCTGGATGCCACGCGCGCTGTCGAGACGGCCTACAAGGCAGCCGCCATGGCGTTCCCCGCAGACGAGGACATGGAGCCTCTCGAGAGACCCAAGAAGAAGAAGTAGCTGTTCTCCCACGAACCAGCCGCTACAAAGAAAGTCTCTCTAAGCTCCAACAGCTCGGGGGCTGAGGTCTCGGGGGCTAGCGTCACCATCGGCGCTGCGCTGCCTCCCAAATAGGAAAGCGCGCTCGTCGCCTTCCTCTGGGCAAACTCGGACATGTTCGCGTGGACACCGTCAGATATGTCCGGTGTACCAAGGGAGGTGATCGAGCACCACTTAGCCGTGTGTCCAAACGCGCGCCTCGTCAAGCAAAAAGCGAGAAAACAAGCCCCCGAGAAGCAAGCATTCATCGTCAAAGAGGCCGAGAAGCTAAAAGCGGCAAAGGTCGTCCGCGAAGTCGCACACCCCACTTGGCTCTCCAACGGCGTGGTCGTCCCAAAACCCGCCGGAGGAGGCCGCCTCTGTATCGACTACAGTGATGTGAACAAGGCTTGCGCCAAGGACCCTTATCCCATTCCTAGAATCGACCAGATTGTGGACTCCATGGCAGGCTGCGACCTCCTATGCTTCCTCGATGCCTTCTCTGGTTATCATCAGATAAAAATGGCTAAGGAAGACGAGGAAAGACGGCTTTCCTCACCCCTTGCGGTGTGTATTGTTATGTCTGCATGCCCTTCGGCCTAAAAAACGCCGGAGCCACTTTCCAGAGGCTAATGAGGATAGCCCTTGGCGATCAAATGGGCAGAAATGTTGAGGCTTATGTCGGTGACATTGTCGTAAAATCTCGAGAGGGAAATACTCTCCTCGGGGACCTTGAAGAGACTTTCGCCAGCTTGCGCAAGGTGAACATCAAGCTCAACCCCGCCAAGTGCGTCTTCGGAGTGCCTTCAGGCAAATTGCTTGGTTTCCTCGTATCCCACCGGGGCATAGAGGCAAACCCTGACAAAATCAAGGCCATAGAAGAAATGCAACCTCCACGCCGGCTCAAGGACATGCAACGCCTAGCAGGCTGCATGGCCAGCTTAGGTAGGTTCATCTCCAAGTTTGGCGAAAGAGCCCTGCAGTTCTTCAAGATCATGAAATGAACCGGCACTTTCAAGTGGACTCCTGAAGCGGAAAAAACATTTGATGATCTGAAGAGGTACCTGGCCAGCCCACCAGTTATGGTCGCCCCAAGGACAGGCGAGCACCTGAAGCTGTATCTATCAGCCACTCCACAGACTGCCAGTGTCGTCCTTGTGGTAGAAAGGGAAGAGCCAGTCCTCAACAAGAAGAGTTCAACTACTCCAAAGCCAAAAACCCCTGATGAAGAGCTCGACGAAGGAACATGCCTCGCAAACCGACTACCAGGCCGAAAGCCACAAGCGGGGCCTGCCCCAAGTCAACGTTGCAGGATAATCCTACCAGGGAGCCCGAAGAGCCTCCACAGGCCAACCCCCTCGAGGCCCCTGAAGAGCCTCCACAGGCCAACCCCCTCGAGGCCCCTGAAGAGCCTCCACAGGCCAACCCCCTCGAGGCCCCTGAAGAGCCCCCACAGGCCAACCCACGAGAGGGCCCAGCAGAGCCCCTTCAGGCAGAGCGCACCAAGACTACACTGACCACCCTTGTCGAGCATCCAGTCTACTTCGTCAGCACAGTACTGCGCGATGCTCGCGAGTGGTACACAATGCAGCAAAAGCTCCTCGTTGCCCTCCTCATCGCCTCAAGAAAGCTGCGACACTACTTCCAGGGGCACCCCATCACGGTGGTCACCTCTTTGCCCCTGGAGCAGATCCCGCGCAACCCTAACGCCACCGATTGTGTCGCAGGATGGAATATAGAGCTATAACCATTCAATTTGCACTTCGATACCACAAGGGTAATCAAAGGAAGAGCACTGGCAGACTTCGTCGCCGAATGGACTGACCCAACCCCTGAAGAGCCTTGGGGAGAAGAACAAGAGCCCTCTGGAGACAAAATGCCCAGCCACTGGACCATGAAGTTCGATGGGGCTTTCGCTTGTCGCCACGGTGGGGCTGGCGTGGTCTTGATCTCACCAAAAGGCGACAAGCTATATTACGCGGTCCAGCTGTGCTTCGGAATCGACAAGATCTCCAACAATATCGCTGAGTACGAAGGCCTGCTTGCTGGCCTACGCGCCGCAATCGCCCTAGGCATCAATCACCTACTCATCAAGGGCGACTCCCAGGTGCTCGTCAACTTCTCCAACAAAATCTATAAGCCTAAGGACGACCACATGGCCGCATACCTAAGAGGTTCGTAGGCTTGAGAAGCACTTCAGGGGAATGGAGCTCATGCACATCCCGAGAAAGGAGAACCAAGAGGCTGACGACATCGCCAAACGAGCATCAAAGAGGCAAGCTCAGCTGCCAGGTGTCTTTGAAGAAAGACTCGTCAAGGCATCCATAAAACAGCCTCAAGAGGCCATGCCCGCAAGCACAGACGAAGCACTCCCGCCACCACCTGCAAACGGGGCTCCCGATTGTGGGCCCCCTACAGGGGAGCGTCTGTTGCTCACAGCGGTGCATCAAGAAGTAGGATGGATTGACGAGATCAAAGACTACCTCGCTAGAGGGATCCTTCCCGAGGAAGATGTTGAAGCGGAGCGAATTGCACGCCTGGTAAAATCTTACCACATCCTCGACGAAAATCTCTACCGCAAGCGCCCAAACGGCATCGCGCTCAAATGCGTTCCTCCTGAAGAAGGCAAAATGCTGATCAAGGACATCCACAGCGGGGAATGCGGCCACCATTCATGCGCCCGCACCCTCGCAGGCAAAGTCTTCAGGAGCGGCTTCTTCTGGCCTCAAGCACTTCAGGATGCAGTTGACATCGTCCAAGCATGTGAAGCCTGCCAATTCCACGCCAAGCAAATCCACTAACCTGCGCTGGGGCTACAGACCATCTCGCTCTCCTGGCCGTTCGCAGTCTGGGGGCTGGATATCCTGGGGCATTTCCTAACAGCGCAAGGGAATATCGCTACCTCTTCGTGGCCATCGACAAGTTCACTAAGTGGCCCGAAGTGGAGGCGATGCGCACAATCACAGCAGGCGCGGCGGTAAAGTTCATCAGAGGCCTGGTCTGCCGCTTCGGGGTGCCTAACCGCATCCTCACCGACAATGGCTCACAATTCACCAGTGGCATCTTCAGAGCTTACTGCGAAAGGATGGGCATCAAACTCTGCTTCGCCTTAGTCGCTCATCCGTAGAGCAACGGACAGGCTGAGCGAGCAAACGCAGAAATCCTCAAGGGCCTAAAGACCAGGACCTTCGACATCCTCAAAGCCCACGGCAAGGGCTGGATCAGTGAGCTCCCTTATGTGCTCTAGTCCATCCGCAGAACGCCACCCAAGCCTATGGGGAAATCACCGTTCGCTCTCGTCTATGGAGCCAAAGCAGTCCTCCCCATAGAGATAAAGCATGGATCCCCACGGGTCCTTGCCTTTAACGAGGACCAGCAAGGGGACCTCCACAATGGCGACCTGCTTCTCCTCGAGGGACTACGACGCCGCGCCGCCCTCCGGGCGGCCAAATACCAGCAGGACCTGAGATGCTAACACAGCCGCAACGTGCGCTCGCGTACCCTGTAGGCAGGTGATCTCGTCCGCAGGCGAATCCTCTCCAGGGAAGGCCTCCACAAGCTGTCGCCAATGTGGGAAGGTCCCTACAGGGTCACCCGCGTCGCTAGGCCTGGCGTGGCTCGCCTCGAAACTCAAGATGGCATCCCCGTCAAGAATCCATGGAACATCATGCACCTACGCAAGTTCTACCCGTGATCATCGTCACGCCCGTGATCATTGTCACGTCAAGACATCTGGCGGAAGGGGCAGCTTACGACTCAACCTCCAAGCATTTTTTGTCTCTAGAGGTTAAAAGCTCACGGCTTAAACCTCCCAGAATTTTTTGTCTCCAGAAGGAGCAAACGCAAACGTGATCATCATCACGCCCGTGATCATTGTCACGTCAACACATCTGGCGAAAGAGGCAGCTTACGGCTCAACCTCCAAGCATTTTTGTCTCCAGAGGTTAAAAGCTCACGGCTTAAACCTCCAAGCCCCAAAGGCTTCTCTCGAGGGTCAACCCTCCGAGCTCTACATGTAATGAGCCACCTCAGGCCGTTTAGAGTCTCTGCCACTAATGGGTGGTCCCCATGCCTCGACATGGTCAAAACATTAACTTGGCAACTCCAAGCATAATGAGAGAATTTCGTTCCCAAGTGAACTTAGCGCTACGGCGCCGCTATGTAATATTTGTTGGTGAGTTTTATTTACGCATTTACTTCATTGAAATGTGCGCTTATATCTCTCCACATACGTACCTCGCGAGCGGGGGCTGAGTATGGTGCCAGTGTCTCAAATGACACACCAGCAGCACTGCAAAATCCAAGGATCCAAGCTCTGGCTGGAGGGCAAGCTCCCACAAACACGCCATCTCTACAGAAAACCTTGGTACTTACTCTCCTCACGAGGAACGCCAGAGGGGACCTATAAGTGCGCACGAGTCCCCTGTACCGTGCACAAGCGTTTGGGTTCGCCCCTCTAACGTTTACAAGGAGGAAATGCCCCTACAAGCCTGAGGAGGCATCCGGGAAAGGCCCCTAGAGAGGACCTCCTCGTCAGGCTAAAAGCTTCTACAGAGCAAAAACCTTGAGAAGCTAAGTATCGCAACCACGCTTTAGGAGTTTTTTCCCACTAGTACGCGTTTGCCCCTCAAGCGACTTCACTTTCCCTTACGCCTCATGGACTACTCGTACGTCTAAGGGGGGCACCTGAGCATCGCAACTCAGGGCTCTTACCTCTCCTAGGCCTAAACTCCCCCCGACCTTGTGGAGTCATTTCTCCAGCATACCGAAGTGGCGGAGTCATGGCACAAAGAGATGGGTCCTACTGACGCAGAGAACAAATAGACATGAAGTTGAGTCAAAAGAGACCTCTCGAGGGGCAAGGAAGCTAAAAGCAAATTGCAAATAAGAGCATATTACATGCCAAAAGGTCGCAAATGTCTAAGCATAAGATTGTTTCAGATACAAGCGCACGCATGCGAAATGGCAAATGGCTCAGGTGGAGCCGTCATCATCCTGGACCTCCTCCACTGCGCCCTCCTCAGTCCCAGCAGAGGCGGCCTCCCCCTCGCTGTCCTCAGCAGCGGCCTCCGCATGCTTGAAGCGATTGCAGAAAGCGTCGACTTGCTTGCAGAGGGAGTTGGAGACCCGCCGTGCATCCAGCAGCGGCCTCTGCACGCTTGAAGCGATTGCAGAAAGCATCGACTTGCTCGCGGAGGGAGTTGGAGACCCGCCGCGCGTCCTCATCTTGGGGAGCCTCCGTCACGGTGGAGAGGTCAAAGCCTGGCGTGAGGATCCTGAGGTTGGTGAAGATGCGGTCGACGACCACCCCCAGGAGCTGTTGGCTCTCGTCCTCTTTCACTTCGTGGAGATCGGCGACAGGGCCCTCGAGCGCCGTGAAGAGCTGGTCAAAGTAGACCATGTACATGGCAGCATCGCCGCGGCCTCGGGCCTCGGTGTGCGGCGCGTCCGCGCCAAGCTGCGGGGCGAGCTCGTTGCCCAAGGCGACCAGCGCCTCAAACATGCGCTCGCGCTGCTTCATAAGCGCGCGAATCGCCTGGGCAGAGTCGGTCGCCTCCGTCGCCCGCTCCATCGCGGGAGCCACCTGCTCCTCCACGTCCTTGGCCAGGGAGTTGAGGTCATGAACGGCCTTGTTGCGAGCCTCCTCCGCCCGGCGTCGACCATCCTTGGCGCGCTTGAGGCGGGCCTCCAGCTGGGAGTTGGCCTTCTCAAGCTCAGCGATCCGCTGAGAATCGGCGGCGTGCCTGGCCTTTAAGCGGTCCTCCTGCTTCTGGGCCAAGTCGCGGTACTCCTGAGACTTGGCCAGCCGGAACTGCTTCTCGCGCTCCGCAAGGGCGTCCTCCGCCTCCTTCTTCTTCTCGGCGAACCGATGCTCGAAGCGTTCATAAGCACGCTTCTGGGCAGCGACGTTCTCATCGTACCGCTGGAGCGCCTGGGCCAATTCTCCCTCCCGCGCCTCGAGCTCCTCGCGCTGGGTGGCGATTCCCTTCTCCACCTGAAGCCGCTGCTCGTCGTGCTGCCGCAGCTCCTTCTCCTTGAGGGCCAGCTGTCGCTCGCGCTCGGCAAAGCCCTTGCGGTCCTCCTCCGGAGTTGCCTGCGCAGCCTGGTGGGCGGAGAGTATCTGGGTCTGCAGTTGGCCCAGCTCGCGGCGTTTCTGCGCCAACGAGACCTCCATAGCCTCGCGCTCAGCCGTCGCTGTGCGCAGGAGCTCAGCAGCAGCGTCTCATTCCTCTTGGATGGGCGCACGAAGTTCTGCGGCGTCGCGAATGGCCCCCTCGCGGACCTCCTTGGCGAAGCGGGTGGCCTCCTCGCGCGCGGCCTGCAGCGCCAAGTCCTCCTGCCGGCGGGCCTCGACAGCCGCGTGAAAGCACGCCCACGACTTCACCAGCTCCTCCCGTTGCTGGGCGAGTTGTATGTTCCCAAGGGCGAGATGCGCCTCCAGGCCCTCCAGGACTCCCTCACGAGGCCAAAAGCGACCTCGCGACGCCCTGTGCTCCAGTCCCAGCCGCAGAGCACCAGGTCTTGCCTTGTCGAGGGTCCAGCCCCGACGTCAAGCCCCGAGAGCCTGGCCCCGGGGTGCGCTCGTGTGCTAGGCTGTGCTCCGTCCCCGCCTGCGCCAGCGTCCTCCTCGGATCCCGCGTCAGCCGGGCGCTCATCCCCTACAACCGGACGAGGCGAGGAACAAGAGTCTCCTCCTGTGGACTCGCCAGCGCCCTGTGGCGCCTCGCTCGCTTCAGCTTCAGTCTGCTGGGAAGCCATGGGCGCGCGCGGCAGCGTTGGCACGCGTGGCGGCGTTGGCCCGCGCGGCGGGGCCATCTCGCATGGAGGCGTGACTGCGCGAGGTGGAGTAGGGACGCGAGGCGGAGTGGTGACCCTCTCCTCCGAAGCCTCCTCCACCATTGGCTCAGGGGGCGTCCTAGAGGCCTCTGGGCGAGGCGCGTCCTCCTCCGCCTGAGGATCTACAGCCTCTGCCCGAGGCGCATCATCCTCCCCTTGAGGCACCTCCTTAGTAGGGCCTGTGGAGGCCGTCTCCACAGGCCTCGTGGCCTCTTCAGCCACGACCTCAGCCGTGGATCTCTTCACATCAGCCGCCTTGCGAAGGCTACGGCGCTTTGCAGGCACAAGGTCACTGGCAAAAAACCAAGGAAAGACCTTCAAGAGAGGATAAAGAAAAAATACACGAGAGGCAAATGACCAAGTGCCATGAACACTTACCCGGACGGTGGGGCACCAGTGTCGACCCACGCCAGGCCTGGCGAGCACCATGAAGGCGCGGTCCTGGCGCCAGATCCCTCCGGGGGCGCCACAGCCATCCCCTTGGATGGGACGTCAGACGTCCTCGCCCCAGAGCGGTCCACGACCGCCTTGGTGTGTGGCTCGCGCCGTCCCGGCGTGGCTTCCGCGTCGGAGCCCTCCCCCTCCTCGTTCTCCTCCTCCACGGGGCGCGAGGGCGCCACCACCAAGGCGTCCTCATCACCTGACGAGATGTCGCAAACCTCATCAGTGAAAGGCCCAGGCCTTGAGGAGGACACCTCACCCGTCGCGTCCTCCTCCACGCCGCGCCAAGCTCCAGAGGCTGAGGGAGAGTCTGCTCCCGCCGCCTCCTGCATCACTTGCCACGGCACCTCCGTCCCAGCCACGCCTGCCGGGGTAAACGTAGGCATCCCCTGCAAGGTGGCCATGCGCTCCGTCATGTTGTATTGGTGGAGAGGCCGGAGTGTGATGGGGAGCTGATCCGCGTCAGGCACCGTCGGGTTGATGAAGAGCGCGGACAGGACGTTGTCGATGGTGTCCTTGTAGTTGTCCTCACGGTGGAGCCGCATCTTGTCATTCGGCCCGAAGTACATCCACATGGGCATAGAGTGTCCCTGGAGGGGAGCGATGCGGTGCGTCACAAAATCGGCCACGTTGGTCTGGCCTGTGAGGCCCTCCTCGTGGAGGAAACTAAGGCGCCCCATCAGGCTCGCGTTCTTCGCGCCATCGAAAGACGCCTTGCCCCAGTGGGAGTTCTTCAGTGGCGGTTCATCGGGGACCTCGAGGAAGGCGCAGGGATGCTCCACCCCGACGAAGAACCACTTCTGGCGGAAGTCGTCGAATTTCTTCGTCACCGAGGTGACGACCTTGCCGTCACTCCACGACATGGGGATGTAGACGCTTCCCATGCCGTCCACGATGCGGAACGAGACGCACCCGGAGCGCTCGTTATTGGCCGTGTTCCGGAGCGCGTAGAAGCACCGGAACAGCCCCACCGTGGGCTCCAAGCCCAGGTATGCCTCGCAGAGGTATGCGAAGACGGCGAGGATAAGGATGGAGTTGGGGTGCAGATGCAGCAACTGCACCTGGTAGAACGCCAGTACCGCCTCCAGGAACGACGAGAAAGGCGGCACCAGCCTGGCGGCGAGGCAGTGCTGGAATATCGGGAAATACCCTCGCGGGCGTTTCGCGTGCGCCGTGGGCTTCAGCGCGGTGGCGCCGTGCTCGTTCGTCCGGTCCGCTACCAGAAAGCGGACCTTGGCGAGTGCCTTATCATTAACGCGCACGCCCAGCAGAGCCACGCCGTGCGCGACCTCGGCGGCCTCTGCCTGGGAAGAGGACCCCGCGGCAGCCTTTCCCTTGCTCTTGGCGGGACTCATCGCCGGAGTCAGGTGCGTCGCTGGAGGCGAAAGGAGAAGAGAGCGGAAGCGGAGATGTAACATCCCAGCATTTTATAATGTTCAAAAATCACTAAAATTTAAAACTTTTGTTTTTGATTAAAATAAAACATAAAATGCATAAGAAAACTAACTATGAAAGACTTCAAACTTATAGAAAGAGTTTAATATTTCAAATATCTCACTTTATCATTATTTTCAAAAGTTGTTTCAAGTTAAACAATTTATTATCCATTGTAATTATTAAAACCTCAATATCTAATTTGACAAATGTTCACAAACCTTCAAACCATATTCATGAAATAAAAGGTTTCTTTATAAGTATTTGAATTCAACCACTTAGCAATAGCAATTCATAAATTAAAATAATAATTACAAGTGTTATTTTTAAACTATTGAAAACATTGTCTATTTACGAAAAGATTATTATTCATTTACCTGAGTTCAAAACATAGTTTGGAAATTAAAAGTCTATAGTTTATAACTTTAATAACTTCATATATTTTATAATTAATGGATTATCCAATTAAACATTTCATTAGATTAAATGATTTTCATTTATTTTCAAAGCATGAAATGATTAATATATTCTAAATAAGAAATTAATTAAACTTATATAAGTGTTGTATTTTTATAAATTTTATTTAGTCAAAAAAGAAATTATTTAAGCCATGTTTTCAAATTTGACATTAAGTGTCAAATTTGTAATTAATCAATATTTCAAAATTATGATTTTTGAAAAGTATTCAAAATATGCCTACAACTGGTTTAACACAAAGATATTGTTTTTACAAATTTTTAGAAATTTATTTGACTTGATTTGGAGTCTTAAATCAAAAGGTATGAAAGAAATAAGAAAAATCAGAAAAAGAAAAAAAAATCGCTGACGTCAGCGATGACGTCAGCATCGTCTTCAAGCTCTGGACGGAAATCGTGCCCGAAAACCGCCAATTTATTTCTCTTGATTGCGGGAGTTTTACTCCACCAAACTTCGCACCGTTTCTTCCTACTAATAGCCCTCGACCTCCTCCTTTCTCCCCCCCCAAAAGCCCTCTCCCAAACGCCCCAAGTCTTGCAATTTTTCTCGCCGGAGTTCCTCCATCGCCGCCGTCGATTTCTCCAACTCCGGCCACGGTAGCACGCCCCCGAGCTCGAGACCCTCCCCCTCTCTTTCCCAAGTCCTTGCGCACCTCCTCATCCCTTCGGACTATGGTTTTGTGTAGGGAATCGAGCGGGCCGAGCTCGCCGGAACCGCCGGAGGTCTTCACCGCTCCGACCGCCTCTCCCCACTGCTCCAGGAAGAACTCAAGGACACCACCACGTGCTTCGCCTCCCCCACGTCCTCCTGAACCTCGCCGTCGTCTCCGCCGAGCAAGGGGACCATCGGAGCGACCAATCGGTCCACGCCCGAGGCCGCGCCGCCGCCATCTTCTCCGTCTCCGGCGAACTTCCCCGGCAGGTATCCGTCAACCACCCCCAGCCGTCCGATCTGTTTTCTTCGGCCCAGATTAGATTGGATTAGTGAACCGGTACGATCTATTTGGATCCGTCGGATCTGGATCTGACGGCCCCGATTAATCCGAGCCGAGCCGCGGCTCCGGCTAAGCCAAGCCGAGCCCAAGCTCAAGCCGAGCCGAGCCCATCCAACCACAGCTCGCCACGTGGCCCATCTGTTTTCTGATTTTAGCTCGGAATAAATTTAATTGGTCCTTTTGCGGAAAAGACCCTGCACATTAGTTTTATCATATCTTTTTCTCTGTTTATCCAAATTCAAATATTTTTATATATTTGGAAAGCCCTTGACATGTAGAATATTGTAGATCTGCCAAAATTCAAATTTGACTTAGTGTAAAATATTCAAATTTCAAATGGATGATTTGAGTATATTTTTAATAACTTTAAATCTATAAATCCAAAAATTGCAAATAATTTTTTTAGAAACTTTGGAATATACATCAATGGATGCCTCTGTTATAAATTAATTTTGAATATTATTTTAAATGATTTCATAGTTGTGTGTTCAATTTGAATAGTTTGACTATTTTTGACATAACTTTTAATAGAAACATTATTTTTAATTAAATCCAATTGCAATAAATTTAATTAAATGCTCTCTGTTGAATTAAACACTATTTATAAAATTTTGTTGTAAAAAAATATAATCGTTGAAAACCTTAATCTTATATTTATTCCTTTTATTATATTTTGCAAAAATTAGAAACTAATTGAATTGCAATTATAACTTTATGCATATTTTATAAATATATTAAAATTAGTATTATGTTTCTTGTGATTTAAAAATTGCATTTCATGCATAACATATTTTACTTTGTAGATATATTTTCCATAAGAAAACTCCTCCCCCATTTTCTCTAAGTTAGGAGTATTCTCCACTTAACATTTAGCTAAAGTGCTACACTTAGACACTTAGGAATTTTCATCATGGAGCTAGAAGGCAATTGAAGGACTTAGCCAAAAACAAGACTTCAGAAGTATCTTCAAGGAGAAGAAGCACTTAGAAGAAAATCAAGAAGAAATTCATGAAGGACTTAGAAGAAAACAGACTCTGGAAGCATCCCAAATATGTCAAGCACTTAGAAGAAAAGTGAGAAGAAGTTCAAGAAGGCCAACCCCTTTTTTTTCTCTCTAGGTCTTTCTCTCTGTCTTTTCTTCTTCTCTGAGAACTCATGATGACTAAGGTAAATCCAAGACCAGACTCGAGGATACAATAAGTATCAAGTCTGAAGATTTATCAAGTATATCAAAACTTCAATCAAGAAATCACGAAGGAGAATATTACAAGTCTGGAGATGAAGCCTGTAAGACCAACTACATCTTTCCTTCTATCTTTTACTTCTTTCCCAATCTTGTTTTTCACTTTAGACTTAAACAAATTTTGACCATGATATTATCATCTTGAAGTTGTTGGATCCTAGCGGCATAGTGAGATGAAGCGACATGGAGACAAACCTTACATGTCCACGTACATGAGACTTGTCCCACAATTTAAGTGGCTGGCCGGGTGTCTGTCTTTCTCACTATAGTGAATGTCTAATTTACAAAGAGTTGATAATAATTGTTGATCATCTTGAAGAAATGACTTAGTATTTTCTCTAAATATTTCTACACATCAAGACTAAGCCATTAGAGGGCTTATTCAAGATGATATAAACTTTAGTCCTTAGTCATTTTGACCAACACATTTCCTTGAATTAACTTAAAAGATTTTCATGGCATGACATGCATTTCTAGTCCTTAGAAATAAATTGCATATCATACATGACATGTTTTCCTTAGAAGTTTTACAAAACTTGTTTTTTCACTAGATATGAGCATGTATGTTTGATGATTGCTGTTTGTTGATTGCTGTATTGTTGTTTTCTTATATTGTTTAGATTAAACGGAGAGCAAACGTTCATTTTTGAAAAGAGTTTGTGAACAACGACAACATTCAAAGGCAAGTGGCACACCCCCATAAAAGTCCTATTATTTTTCTATACATGAGTAGATTATTTTCTATAAGCATGTGTAGGATAGTATTGCTATGCAAGCCATGTTAGACCTCTTTATTCCTGTGTCTAGCTTCCTATGAAAATACTTAGTAGAATAGTGATGCTATGCAAAAACTATTTTGATTAAAAAGATAAAGCCTACTAAGTTTTAATCAAACACCTGGGTGGAATTGGTTGCTTGGCTGTATGAGTTGAGTGTTGTTCCCAGGGGATTTACCTGTGGAATATTCACTTGTGGATGGCCACCCAGGAGCAAAGGAATCTGAAGAACTCCAAGTGAAGATTGCTTCTCGTGCAGCCATTGCCAATATGGGCTCTGGCTTGATCAACTAAGCTGCATGGA
Organism: Poa annua; assembly: GCA_026929855.1. Taxonomy (NCBI): domain Eukaryota; kingdom Viridiplantae; phylum Streptophyta; class Magnoliopsida; order Poales; family Poaceae; genus Poa; species Poa annua. Next base: position 13,271,525 of record CM049428.1, read on the forward strand.
CTCTCCCCGGCCTGACAGGTGGTGGTAGAGGATTTGTAGGTGGAGCGCGTTAGGCCAGAGTGGGAGGGAAAATGTTTCTGAAAGATCTCGTCTCATTCTTTCCTTTCCTTATCACAAATGGTGTGTAAAGGATAACCTGGGTTGAATGGGTACAATGGTGAACGTGCACAGCCTCTGCAGAGTTAAAATCTAAGTACTTAGCCGTGTCCCCGGAAACGGACAATTGACCAGCTGAACGAGGACGTCAACGGAGGATTCCACCATCCCAACTTCAAAAATATAAAACTTGATGGGTGAACAAGGGTAGAATGAGACAGTGGATTTCGTGCCATGGATGTCTCGAATAGAAGAAAAGTGTTTTCCAAAGAGTTAAGAAAAATTGGCTTTATGCAAAATAGCCTTGAACTCCACCAGCCAAATATGCATATAGGATTTAGAGTTATTCCATTAAGTGTCCACCATAGTGTCACTTGCAAGACTCCATTTTTAATGGAATCTGACCCACGTTGCTGCAATATTTTTCTTATTGCAGATTGTTCAGATGACGAGTGAGGTTTCGTTTAAAGGTTTCGAGTCTACAACCAACATGTTTTCGCCTGTGGCAACATGAAGTTGTTGGAGACCCACTGCTATTGTATTTCCGCTGTGTACTTTTTCAATGCTAGCTTTATGCTATGCAACTTGAACCGAATATTTTGTAAGTCTGGATCATCGATTTAATAAAATTGATACTTTGTTGTGATATTACATCGTAAACTGTGTGTGCAAACGAATCGATCCAGGGATTTGCACTATACACAGGTCTCTGCCTTATTTAAAGTGCAGGTACGCTACAGGAGAGCTCGAGAATGGCGGAGGCTTCTGCGAGAAAAATTGGAAACGGTAACGGCTCCCTTCTCCGGCTCTCGGGCTTTAAGTCCCCTCAAGGAGCAGTTACCGGGGCATGGTGGGACCCCCCACGACGCACGCCCCAAATCGTGCGCAACCATTACTCGTCTGAGTGCCGCGTTGCTTGGGCTGGCCGGGCTTTTTGGGCCCACGATGCTCCGCCTGCGCCGATGGGCTCACTCGTGCCCATCGCGGGCCCGGGGGCTACTATCGTCCCAGTGGAAACTGGGGTATAGAGAGCCCACTCTCCCCAGGCCACGCACGCGGGCTCATCAGACGAAAGGACTAAGGACCAAGCCATCGCTTGGAGAGACCCCCGAGAGGCAAATCCCCTCGAGGGCCTGAAGAGGAAGCGAGGGCCTGAAGAGGACCCGCGCTTCAAGAGACCCTCCCGAGCCGCAACGCGCCTGGAGGGAGGTCAACAGAAACCCCTCCACAGGCCGTCCCAGGCCTGTGGGGAAACTTCGCGGACAAGGAAGTGCGGCAGGACGCACATGGCATCTGCCATATCCACGGGGTGACGCAGGCGCTCCCATTGCCGTTTTGGTGATAAAGGAGTCAATAAAGCTGCACGGGTTGCGCCAAGACAGCTGGTACCTTCCTATCTGATGATAAAGCAGCTGGACGGCGCAACACTCCAAGAAGATCGTCATCGTGGGCTCCACACCGGAGACTGTGAACACTGCAAGCTGTTCTGCGCGGTCGGCAGCTTGTCGGCCACCGCGCCCAACTTTATTGACGACGGACTGCGTCCATAGACGATCCCGCAGCGGTGGACTCCTACTCCTTCATGCCGCTGCCGTGTGGGAGCCACTTTGGACGCCAAGCGGAAGAAGGGCGCCTGCGGCGCCTATGAAAGGAGCAAGACCTCCATCATAGCGACGGTCGGCCAATTCTAAGGAGAACACTTGTAAACCCTAGCTGAGCTGAGTAGAATAGCTTTCGGCTGTAGGAGGAAGAAGACCATTGCTTCCCTCCCCAGGCGAGAATTGCCTCGAGAGAGCCCTCGGCAAGCTCAGTTGTACTGTAACCTCCGCATTGCAATACAGACAAGCAGGAGTAGCGGTCTTACCTCCTCCTGAGGGCCGTGAACCTGGGTACGGGCTGGTGTCTTTCTCTGTCGTGAGCGTTCCTCTCTAGGACCGGCGAGCACCGTCGTCACGCCTCTCGAGGGTCTTGACCTCCGCGTTCAATCCCCTTCACGAACTACTCTTCAGGAAGTGACCACCCCTGTTCCTGGGAGTCACAACCCGACAATGAGAGAGCTATTCTCTGGTGTTAGTTCTGATGATGCTGCTGCCCATCTAAATAACTTGTTCAATTATGTGAAATGCAAAAATATAAATATATAGATGGTGATATCATAAAACTGAAATTATTCCCTTTCTCCTTGAGAGGAAGAGCTAAGGAATGGTTGCTTTCATTTCCTAGGAATAGTATTGATTCTTGGATAAAATGCAAAGATGCTTTTATAGGAAAATATTATCCTCCTGCTAAGATTATTTCTCTAAGAAGTAGTATCATGAATTATAAACAACTTGATAACGAGAATGTTGCTCAAGCTTGGGAAAAAATGAAATCTTTCATAAAGAGTTGCCCAACCCATGGACTGACTGCTTGGATGATCATCAAAACCTGTTATGCAGGACTGATTTTTTCTTCAAGAAACTTATTGGATTCAGCTGTTGGAGCAACCTTTATGTCCATCACCTTGGGGGCTGCAACAAAACTCTTGGATGATATGATGGTGAATTATTCTAAATGGCATACGGAGAGGACACCTTAAGGTAAGAAGGTAAATTTTGTTGAAGAAAACTCCTCTTTGAGTGAAAAGATTGATGTCTATGCTTGCAAGTGGTAAATCACATGTTGATCCAAATAATGTTCCTTTAACTTCTTTAGTTGCACAAGAAGAGCATGTTGAAATAAACTTTATTAAAAGCAACAATTTCAACAACAATGCCTATAGGAAAAATTATGGTAACAACAACTATAAGCCCTATCCTCAAAATAATGGTAACTCATATGGTAATTCTTATGTTAAAATGCCTTGTGAGGAAAGGATTCTAGAAATTGAAAAAGCTACTAAAGTTTTTATGAAAAACCAATATGAGCAAAATAAAGTGTTCACTAAAACCATGGAAGAACAGTCTAATATGTTGAGAAACATTAGTCATCAAATGGAAAATTTAAATAGGGAGATTTCGGGTCTCCAAGGAAAAATGACTAATACAAAAACTTGTATTTCCTCTATTCCTGCAGCACAATCTTCTTTAATTAATAAAATTGCTGCTAAACCTGAAAATATAGATGATAATCCTTTTGCTACTGCTAATGCCATCCAAGTTCAAATTGATGAAAATGTTAGGATGATGGCTCCTAGATGGGAAAAAGATAGAGAACTAGAGAAAGAGGCTAATATTGTTAAAGTTTTTACTATTACTAACTCTGAAAGTAATGGTGTTTCACATGTTATTAAGCCTCCTATTATCAATGGTAACATAATTGGTGTAGGAAATGTCTCCTGTACTTCATCCAAAAATTTAAAATTGCCTAAAACTGCTGAAAACTAGTTTTGACAAAAGTGCTGAAATTTTTAAGAACATGAGAGAAAGTGGTTCGGTTTGCTTTGATGATAATAATTTGATTTCGATAATTGTAATATCTCTGAAGTTATTAAGTTCTTGCAAAAGTTGGCCACAAGTCCTAATGCTAGCTCTCTTAATTCGGCTTTTACTACTCATATTACAAATGCTCTCATTAAAGCTAGGGAAGATAAATTGAGACCTCAAGCTTCTATCCCTAAGAAGTTAGAAGATGGTTGGGAGCCCATCATTAAAATGAAAGTAGATAAATTTAATTGCAATGCTTTGTGTGACCTTGTGTTGACCCACAAGTATAGGGGATCGCAACAGTTTTCAAGGGAAGTTACACCCAAATTTATTGATTCGACACAAGGGGAGCCAAAGAATATTTGTAAGCTTTAACAGATGATATGTCAGATCGGCTGCACCTGTGAATAGACTTGCTGGAGGAAGATTATCAGTAGCAACAGTTTGATAGAAGACACAGTAGTGAAATAACAGTAGCGGGAGAATTAAGACAACGATTGTGATTGATGAAGACAGCATGATTAAAATACTGTAGGCATAGGGACGGATGTACGGGCGTTGCATGGACAAGATAATTCATGTAATAACATAGAATAAGTATTTGCAGATAAATAATATAAAGCATCCATGCATAAACTAATCATAAGCATGTATTCCAGTTTAGTTGTGCGTGCTCGCAATGAGAAACTTGCACATCATCTTTTGTCCTGCCAACCCGTTTGTAGCGGGGCCTCTAGGGAAACTACTGGCAATTAAGGTACTCCTTTTAATTAAGTACCGGATCAAAACATTAACATTACGTGAATACATGTGATCCTCACATCATAATCATTCCCTCCGGTTATCCCAATTGTTGTCACATTGGGGCCATCGGTTCCGGACAATAACGTGTGTATACAACTCATATATATGATCCAAAACAATAATTATCATCATAATTCAATAACATGTTCAGATCTGAAATCATGGCACTCGGGCCCTAGTGTCAAGCATTAAGCATAACAAGTTGCAACAATGACGTAAAACACCGATAACGGATACTAGGCACTATGCCCTAACAATCTTACAACTATTACATGAGTGATCCCATCCAATTCCTACCATCCCCTCAAGCCTACAGCGGTGAATTACTCACTCATGGATGGGGGAAACATGGATGGTTGATGGAGAGGCGGTGGAGATGACGATGGCGATGGTCCCCTTCGATTCCCCGTCCTGGCAGGGTGCCGGAACAGAGACTTCTGGTCCCCGAACTAGGGTTCGCGATGGCGGCGGCGTACGGGGGTATTCTCTGGAAAAGTGTCTATCCCCCGTGCGGTTTTAGGTCAGGAGGGACTTATAGCCGCGAGGGGGTCACGAGGGAGTGGCCGAGGTGGCCTCCTCACCCCTTGGCGTGGCCAGGTGGGCCCCCACGCCGCCAGGTGGTGAGGGCCCCTCAGGCCTCTCCTCCGCTTGGTCTTCGTGGTTCCTGGTCCTCCTCGGATAGAAAATGACTTCTGGTTGACTTTTGGGTTTTTTCTCCGAAGTTGATATTTCTGCACAAAAAGAAGACACCAGGGTAATGCTGCTGAAACCAGCGTTAGTCCACTTTAGTTGCATCCAAAACACACAAATTAGAGATAAAACAATAGCAAAAGTGTTCAGAAAAGTAGATACGTTTTGGACGTATCAACTCCCCCACCAAGCTTAGCTTATTGCTTGTCCTCAAGCAATTCAGTTAACAACTGAGTGCGATAAAAGAACTTTCACGAACTCATTTGCTGATGTGATGTAAATATTCTCATTATGAGGACAAATGCTTAGACTATTCATAACAAGGCATATATAAACGGTGTCACCCAATAGTTATGTAAACCATGAAAAGATGCCAATTATATCGATGATAAATAACATGAAACATATCAATTCACATGATTGCAATGATCATAAGAAAGTATGAGAAAGTGGTATCTCGCTAGCTCGAATGTAACAGCAAAACATAAATGCCCAGGCACCTTTGAGTTTCAAGGGAAGACTAGAGATAAAGATATCAAAGATAAAAGCATCTAGATTACACCGCGGTTAAAATATTAAGGGACAAGCACATTACACTAAGAATGACAATTATGCTCTCGAGAAGGTGCTCAAAGAAAGATGGAGACTCAACAGTAAAGTAAAAGATATGCCCTGCATTGAGTGAAGTAGGGATTCAACATGTGCTAGAGCTTCTTATTATTTTGAAAACAGGGGTAAAATTGTTTTTGAGTGGTGGTTTTTAGGTCAACGAATGGCAATAGAGTTCTCGTTATCTTACAAACTAAGCAAGTTGAGAGCGGTTCCGATTATTTTAAAACAAAGCATTGTAACGTGCATCTTTATATTCTTATATTTTGATAGCTTGACACTCCTCCCCACCTTGCTAACAATACCATGGCTAACCGAATCCTCGGGTGCCCACCAAACAATCTCAGACCATGGAGGAGTGCCTATTTTTATTTTCTCAAATCCTTTTTTGGTATTACAATGGTGTAACCAGCCCTTTGCAAAATTAGTGACGAGCAGATGTAGCATGCAAGTCAATTACTCAATTAGTATGGAAGATAACAAGACCAACTAGCACTTCCTCATGAGCTCAAAACAGTGGCACACATTGAGAAGTGTTTGAAGGTTTTAAAGGTAGCACATGCGAATTTACTTGAATGGTTTAAAATTGCAATGTATAGGTATTTATGGTGGACCCTTTGGAATAACTTGGTTTTCAGGGATTTGGATGCGCAAGCATTATCTCAGCTTAGTACAATTGGAGGCTAGCAAAAGATGGGAAAGCGACAATTCAAGAGAGCAAGAACCATCATAATCATGCTTGCGACGAAATAGAATTAACGGAGGCATAATAAAGATACAAGAATTATGAGTCAAAATATGTCATCAAGGCTTAATTGACTTTTTGTTTTCAGTCATAACATGTGTAAGCATGTGCCAAGTCAATTCAAATGAATTATTCATAGGAGGATACCACAGTGTCATATTCTATTATGAGCAAAACAATGCAAGCAAATATCTAAAGACACATGTCATCCATCATAAATAAATTAGAAACGATCATAAGAGAAAACAAACTACTAAGCATCCATAAATCGACATATATCATATATCTTATGGGAACCATCTAAGCATGCTCACATGAACATGGAGTAATTGAAGATAATGACCTTTGAAACAAACTATACAAAAGCAAAGAGAAACAACAAATATTTTTGGGTTTTCGGATTTGAAAACGAAAAACAGAACAGACAGCAAAGACGAATTTTTTCTAGGGGCTTAACATGACCAGATCAGAAAACTCAAAACTAATTAAAGTTGCATACACATCCCAGGAATATGCACACGAAATTTCAGGTCATTCCGATATACCTGTAAAAAGTTATGAATTTTACGATGGACAGCAGAAATCTGTCCCTGCGCAAAACAGCACACAACAAAGCAAAATATTTTTATGTTTTTGCATATTGAACTGAAATAAATACTAAGCATACTAATACTAGATACTAAAACAAACCAGAAAGAGAAATAAAAAAATCTTTTTGGTATTTTTGGGTTTATGGAAAGCAAACAAAGCATAAACAAATGAACGAAAGAAAGAAACCTAAACGAAACATGGATATACAAAGTACCGAATGAGAATGGTATGAAGATGAGTGTGCATCGGTATACCTCCCCCCAAGCTTATGCTTTTGGGCAAAGTGTAGCTCAAGGGCAACGTGCCCATTCGTCGAAGTCGCGGGGGTATGTCGAAGAGCTTTCCCCGTAATATGAGCTCAAGGATGCGCCGGCGTGGTTTCCACTGTAATCCTCCGGCGGTGGCTCCTGACTGCGATGCGTCTGGTGAAAACCAAGTACGCTCAGCTGCTCCTTTAGCTCTACCAACGAGTACGACCACGGTCTCCTGTCAAGACTGAACAAAGAAGGTTGTGGCAAGGAGACTTCCTTTTCACGGTCATCAGCACAAACGACCCTAAACACAATATTCTCCAAAGTGGAGTTAGTAGTAACAAATCTGTGGCCTTTCATTGCAGCAAGGCCAATATAACATCATTAGGATCAATGGGCAGCCCCAAATATTCAGCAATACGAAAAGCAATAATGCCTCCAAAGATGGGACCTCTAGCCGCTAAACGGCGAGCAATCAAAGCGCCAAGGTTATACGGAAATTCACCCTTAAGGGCGCCCGTAAGAAATGAAAGTTGCAAGTTAGAAACATTTCTAGTGTGTTCCCTACCAGGCACACTAGTAGTAAGATAGTAGACAAAATATTTGATGGCAGGGAATTGAATGTTCCTTATCTTGCCGTGATGTGCGGAGCGGGTGTCATTGTCGATCTCCTCTTGGTAGGTTTGGGCCAACTCCGGGGGATTCGCGACAATCCTCACCGTTGTCCCCATGTTCGCTGTACCAACTATCCCACAAAACTCATGCAAGGTTATGCTACAAGGCATATCATATATCTTGAAAGAAATATCCTTTGCAAAAGACTTGGTATTGAAAGTGAAGGATGCCGAGAAATTCTTTGTAAGCCAATAGTATTGTGGCCTCTCATCCCTCATGTAGGTGGTCAAGCCCACTCTCTCAACGAGAGTTTGGAAGTCCTCAAGTAGACCTGCAGTACGAAGGAAAGCATAACAAGGGTAAGATGCGGCGTGTGGTTCTCCCTCATCCCCCTCATCTCCGATTGTCGGTGCAATGATCTCCTCGTTGTAGGACTGCCTAACACGAGTGGCAGCCCTTGGACGCCTTGTCCTCCTCTGATAATCTCCCTCAAACACCTCATCAAAGTAAAGGTTATTCATCTTCCTTTTCTGAAATTTTCATCAAACATCATAAAAAATTGATTTCTAGCCAACTAAATGAAGGGAAACCACTATAGTGACTTGCTAGAGGCTTAAGCATGCATCAAAACTAGTTTCTTCAACTTAGAACAAGCATTCAAACTCACTAAAACGGATATCTACAACAGCAGAATACTTCATATATACACCATTAAACAAAATTCTACTTGGATATTCGGAGGAGTCACATACCGGAGAGGAGATGCACCAAATTTCAGCAGCAGAAATTGGCTGAATGTGGAGATAGAAATCACATGAGATGAGCAGCAAGAACACAAGTTTGAGCTATCCAAAAGTGATTTTTCGGGCATGAGGGAGGCAGGGGAAGGAGAGAGAGCAAGTGGGGGGGGGGGGGGGGGGGGGGGTTGGGGGCCCCTCACCACCAGCTGGCGCGGCCAGATGCCTGCCGCGCCACCAGGTGATGAGGTGGACCTGGGGGTCCCCCTGGTGGCCCTTTGGCACTTCCAAGGCCTCCTCAAAAAATATGATTTTTCATATAAAAATTTTAATTTTCCGAGAAACTTTATTTTTCATTTTCTGGTATTTTGCATTATTAAATTCAATACTGAAAAATTATTTTCTAATAACAAATTCAACTAAACATTGCAAACTAAATAACATTACAGTAGGTATAACAAGGATGAGAGAAAGAAAACTGTTTAGCCTCTTTATGCATTTAAAAATGAAATTGTTAACAAGGTTGATAAGTCTTGCCACCAAATGAATTTTACATGACATGAAACATTTTAAACCATATGAGACACTAATGTTACTTTATAATGAATTGGTATGGATCCAATCATGAGAGTTTTGAATTCTTATTTATATGGGCAATCAATACTTCCCACTCTAATAGAACTCAAATTGGTAATTGTATTAACTCCAGGCATTCTATCAACTTTCTTGGGAAAATAAGCAGTATGCTCCTTGTCATGAACATTAAAAGTAACTTTTCCTTTATTACAATCAATAACAGCCCCTGCAGTATTTACAAAATGTCTTCAAAGAATAATAGACATATTATCATCTTCGGGCATTTCAAGAACAACAAAGTCAGTTATAATTAAACAATTGGTGATTATTTGGACAGGAACATCCTCACAAATTCCAACTGGGACAGCAGTAGATTTATCAGCCATTTGCAAATACATATCGGTAGGTATCAATTTATCAAGGTGAAGTCTCTTGTAAAGAGAGAAAGGCATAACACTAACTCCAACTCCCAAATCACATAGAGCAGTTTTAACATAATTATTTTTGATAGAGTAAGGAATAGTTGGTATACCTGGATCACCAAGCTTCTTTGGAACCTTACCATTAAAAGAGTAATTAGCAAGCATAGTAGATATTTCCTCATTAGGAATTTTCCTTTTTTTTAGTGACAATATCTTTCATATATTTTGAATTAGGAGGCAACTTAATAGCATCAGTCAAATGAATTTGCAAGAACAATGGTTTCATCCAATCACAAAATCTATTATAATGGTCTTCCTCTTTAGATTTAAGTTGTTTAGCAGGAAAAGGCATTGGTTTTTGGACCCACGGTTCTCTTTCATTACCATGTTTCTTAGCAATAAAGTCTTCTTTAGTGTACCTTTTATTTTTAGCATGTTTTTTCAGGTTCGTCTTCTATTTCTTCCTGATCCGAATTGGCATTTTTATCTTTATCATTGTTATTAGCATTATCATTGTTGTGTTAATTACCACTTTCAGTTTCAGCACCAGAAACAAATATACTATTAGGATCAATAACAGGTTCAGAGGATTCAACAACAGTTTTATGTTTCTTTTTCTTTTTCCTAGAAGGAATACTAGGTTCATTAACTCGTTGAGAATCTTGTTCAATTCTTTTATCATGTCCTTCAGGATACAAAGGATCTTGAGTTGATTTACAAACTCTAGTTGTTACTTCGCAAATAAGTTTTTCTTTAGCAATAGAGTTGTTTACTAGCAATTCTTTTTGCACTTTAGTGAGTTGATCTATTTGAGTTTGAACCATATGAAAGTGTTTAATTAGCACTTTAACATCATTAGCAATTCTATCACCAATATCATGTAAATCGCTAATAGCATGAGAATTTTTCATTAGGTGATTCTCTATTCTTGTATTAAAATTGCATTGCTTAACAATAAAATCATCAAATTCATCAAAGCATTGAGCAGGAGGTTTAGAGTAAGGAATATCTCTATCATCAAACCATTGGAGAGAGTGTACCTCAATAACGGTTGGAGGAGGAATAGGCTTACATAATTCTTCAATAGGAGGTAAATATTTCACATCTTCAGATTTAACACCACTTTCTTGGAGATATCTTTTAGCTTCCCTCATCGTTTCTTCATTTAATTCAATCATACCTCTCTTCTTCGGTGTCGGTGGAGGCGTTGGAGTATGTTCAGGAATATCCCAATCATCATTATTCTTGCATATAGTAGCCATTAATTCTTCAGCTTCTTTTGGAGTCCTTTTACTGAATACAAAACTAGCAAAACTATCCAGGTATGTCCTAGATTCAGCAGTTAGTCCACTATAAAATATATCAAGTTGATCATTTTTCACCAAATCATGGTTCGGCTGCCCCCTCAAGATGCAACAAAACTGTGTCCAAGCTTTGGGCAATTTCTCACCCTCTTCTTGATTAAAATTATACATTTTTAGCAAGGCATCATGTTGAGCACTAGCAGGGAAATATTTTCGAAAGTAAACATCAAGCAAACCCTTAGGACTAGTGATGGAACCAGGAGACAAGTTATTATACCAAGTTTTAGCTTCTCCTTTTAATGAGAAAGGAAATATTTTAGCAACAAAGTAAGTGCACATTATAATGTCTTCAGCAAATATTCCACTTAATTCAGACAATTCATTTATGTGTTCTATAGCACTTTCATTTTCAGTTCCACAGAAAGGTTCTCTTTCAACTATAGCTATATGAGCTAAATCAAGAGAGAAATCATAATCTTTATCTTTTATGTTCACAGGAGATGTAGCAAATTTAGCATCAGGAGATAATTTATATTTAACAACACGTTTTTCAACAAGTTTTTCAAAAGCACAAGCAAATTTCATAGCATTAATTTCTTTAACAAGAGCATCATCAAGATTTCACATACATATCATCACACTCATCATCAGTATCACATGTAAATTCAGGTGAATTAACAGGTGTTTCAGCATTTTCAATAGGAATTTCAGCATTTTCAGTTTGTTTAGATTTAGCAATAGTAGCATTTGAAAAGGGACCTAATGAACCAGTTTCATCAAGAACAGTAGAAGCATCATCATAAGTAACTTCAGATTCAGCAGTAGTAATAGTACGTGCAAGTTGTGGTGGTCTAACAAGCTTACTCAACACAGATGGAGAGTCAAGCGCAGCAGCAGATTTCAAAGCTGTACCTTTCCTTGTAGTGGATGGCACAATGAGAAACTTCTTATCACCATATCACACTCAGGTGGGCTTGCAAATAAAGCTATGCTCCCCGGCAACGGCGCCACAAAATAGTCTTGATAACCCACAAGTATAGGGGATCGCAACAGTCTTCGAGGGAAGTAAAACCCAAATTTATTGATTCGACACAAGGGGACACAAAGAATATTTGTAATCTTTAACACATGATTTTTCAGATCAGGTACACCTGTGAATAGACTTGCTCGAGTAAAATTATCAGTAGCAACAGTTTTATGATGTAGACAGTAGTGAAATAACAGTAGCAGGAGAATTAAGACAGCGATTGTGATTGATGTAGATAGCAGGATTAAAATACTATATGCACAGGGACGGATGTACGGGCGTTGCATGGACAAGATAATTCATGTAATAACATAGCATAGGTATCTGCAGATAAATAATATAAAGCATTCAGACATAAACTAATCATAAGCATGTATTCCAATTTAGTTGTGCGTGCTCGTAATGAGAAACTTGCACATCATCTTTTGTCCTGTCAGCCCGTTTGCAGTGGGGCCTTTAGGGAAACTACTGGCAATTAAGGTACTCCTTTTAATAAAGTAACGGAGCAAAGCATTCACATTCCGTGAATACATGTGATCCTCACATCATAGCCATTCCCTCCGGTTATCCCAATTGTTGTCACATTGGGGCCATCGGTTCCGAACAATAACGTGTGTATACAACTCATAGATATGATCCAAAACAATAATTATCATCATGATTCAATAACATTTTCAGATCTGAAATCATGACACTCGGTCCCTAGTGTCAAGCATTAAGCATAACAAGTTGCAACAATGACGTAAAACACCGATAACGGATACTAGGCACTATGCCCTAACAATCTTACAACTATTACATGAGTGATCTCATCCAATCCCTACCATACCCTCGAGCCTACAACGGTGAATTACTCACTCATGGATGGGGGAAACATGGATGGTTGATGGAGAGGCGGTGGAGATGACGATGGAGATGATCCCCTTCGATTCCCCGTCCCGACAGGGTGCCGGAACAGAGACTTCTGGTCCCCGAACGAGGGTTCACGATGGCGGCAGCGTACGGTGGTGTTCTCCGGAAAAGTGTCGATCCCCCGTGCGTCTTTAGGTCAGGAGGGACTTATAGCCGCGAGGGGGTCGCGAGGGAGTGGCCGAGGTGGCCTCCTCACCCCTTGGCGCGGTCAGGTGGCCCCCCGCGCTGCCAGGTGATGAGGGCCCCTCAGGCCTCTCCTCCGTTTGGTCTTCGTGGTTCCTGGTCCTCCTCGGATAGAAAATGACTTTTGGTTGACTTTTGGGCTTTTTCCTTGAAGTTGATATTTCTGCACAAAAAGAAGACACCAGGGTAATTCTGCCGAAAACAACGTTAGTTGCATCCAAAACACACAAATTAGAGGTAAAAGAATAGCAAAAGTGTTCGGGAAAGTAGATACGTTTTGGACCTATCACCTTGGTGCAAGTATTTCTGTTATGCCTAAAAAATCTCTATGATATGTTTGATTTGCAACCATTGGAACATTGTTATTTCGATATTTTTCTTGATGATAATGCTTTAAAGAAACCTTTGGGAGGATCAATGATATTCCTATTATGGTTAATAATAATGTGGTCCCCGTTGATTTTATTGTCTTGGATATTGAATGCAGTCCATCTTGTCCAATTGTGTTGGGAAGGCCTTTTCTTAGAACTATGGGTGCTATTATTGATATGAAAGAAGGTACCATCAATTACCAATTCCTTTTCTTAGAACTGTGGGTGCTATTATTGATATGAAAGAAGGTACCATCAACTACCAATTCCAACTCAAGAAAGGTATGGAACACTTCCCTAGGAAAAGAATGAAGCTACCTTTTGATTCTATTGATCGTTCAAATTATGGTGTTGATGCTTCATCTCTTGATAATACTTGAGTTTTTCTCTTTGTGCCTAGCTCAAAGGCGTTAAACAAAAGCGCTTATGGGAGACAACCCAATTTTATTTCCTGTTATTTATTTTTCTTATGTCAAGGACTTGTCCTACCTCTGTAGCAATTCTTTTGTATCTTTATTTTATTGCAATGTTGTGTCAAGATAAGCCTCTAGTTGAAAGTTGATGCTTAATTTCAATTCCTGCGCAGAAACAGATTTCTGTTGTTCACCGTTAAATTCATAACTCTTCACTGTAACGTCAGAACAATCTGCCCTTTTTTGCGAGTAATCTTCAGATGTGTACGCAACTTTCATTAGTTTTGAGTGTTCCGATCTGAGCAAGTTAACGCCTCGAAAAAATTCGTCTTTACGGACTGTTCTGTTTTTGACAGATCCTGCCATTTATTTTGCAATGCCTCTTTTGCTATTTTGATTGGATCTTTTTATCCTATTAAGTATCAGCGGCTGTAGATAATGTCCAGTAGCATTGTTAGCAATTGTGTTTCTACAGAATATCATAATTTTTTGTGTACTAACCCTCTAATGAAGTTTACTCTAAGTTTGGTGTGGAGGAAGTTTTTAAGGATCAAGAGAGAAGGATGATATAATGTGATCAAGAGGATAGTAACGCCAAAGCTTGGGGATGCCCCGGTGGTTCACCCCCAATATATTTCAAGAAGACTCAAGCGTCAAAGCTTGGGGATGCCCAAGGCATCCCCTTCTTCATCGACAAACTATCAGGTCCTTTCTAGTGAAACTATATTTTAATTCCGCCACATCTTATATGCTTTTCTTGAAGCGTCTGTTTTTTTTTTGTTTTTTTCATTTTCTGAATAAATTGGATCCTAGCATTCTTTTGTGTGGGAGAGAGACACCCTCCGCTTTTTCTTATGAATACTTGTATTCTTCACTTATGTTTGTTGAGTATTCTTTTCAAGTTATTGTTTGCTTTCTAGATCTTGTTTTTCATGCATCTCTTGCTAATGCTGTTAGATTTGTTTTATTATACTCTCATATCTCATAGTTTAATTACTTGGAGCGTTTATCTTTTAAAAAAGTTGATTGGTGTTTGGTTGAGAACAGAAAATGCTAAAAGTGGTAATGGTATAATTAAATGATACATAATCTTGTAGATCATTAAATTGTATCACTTGAATCATTGATGTTGTTTTGAGATATGAATTTGCTTAATGGTAAACATTATGGTCTAGTAAAGTGGAGTGATTAATAGTTGGTTTAGAAAAACTTGAAGCTGTGCCACACTTAAATTTCCAGTTGATTGCATAATGGTATATGACTTCTATTTGCCTAAGTCAATCGTAATGACTTTATGTTATGTGCTACGGTCGGGGAAGCCAACGATGACTTTTTCATTCGCCACGATCCCTCTAGGAGTAATTTTCATTATGCCTTGTACGATCATATTTTTATTTGGAATCTTTTTACTTGTGAGTTCTAAAACTGCGGTTTTCATGGCACTTCCACCACCATATTGCTAGCCTCATCGGTTGTAGCACCCAACTTATATTAAAGTTGGAACACCTGTGTTATGTGCTAGTCCCTGGATCACTGCCAGCACCACAGTACAAAATATAAAGTACCATTGCATAAGTATTAAAATTACTACAACGAGATCCAAAAATAATAGCCAAGTATGGCTTTATTACAAGTTGCATAGCCATGAAGGCTAGCTAAAGTTCAGAGTTCATAACGAAAGCGAAAATAACATTGAGCCTCATCTTCAAGCATGCACCACAGGCAGTCATGTTGGGTGTAGACTCGAGCCAAACTCATTCAGCATCAGAATTTCCTACACATTTGAATATGCAGCCCCCGAAGGAGGTCAATACAATGATGTATTGGCAAGTGACGATGGTGGATGTATAATGACAAGTCTAAAATCTATATGCATATTTGGCTTGGTGGGGTTGGAGGCTATTTGCAGAAAGCAAGTTTTCTCCTATCATTTTGTAAAACACTTTTATTTCTCAAGACTTGGCACCAAGGGATAAAACCCAAGTGCACCATCAATCCTTTCCTTAGTCAAAATTTTACTTTACGAAAACAGTGTTGAGATTCTTCTGCCCATCCTTGTCCAGTTGCTCGAAGTAGTCCATTTCCGGGGACACGGCTGAGTACTCAGTTTGTCGACTCTGCAGAGGTTGTGCACTTTCACCTTTAGACTCAATTAGCCCGAAAATCCTATACACACGGAGTGTATTGAGGAAAGGAGAGAATTGATACAAGAACTTTCAGAAGAAGGATGCAACCATACTAGCAAGACCCGTTCCACCTACCAACTCTACATCTGCTTGTCAAGCTGACAGGTTGCACCCTCACAACTTAGTTATTCTAGACAGAGCCCATTGTCAAAAGGTTGCACGGGAAGCTTCTGAACTTGGAGGGACTTGGTAATCTCTTCGTTCCTGGGTGGCCGTCCACAAGTGCACTTCTGGGTAACAAACACCATTCTCATGGCCCTAAGTAGAATAGACATTCATCCTAGGCGACGACAACCACAAGCATAGTCCCAAAAGCCACTCAACATAAACCAAACAACCAATTCCACCCAGATGTGTATTTAAAATTTTAACACTTAGAAACATTTCCAAAACAGGGTAACAATTTTTACAGCATAGCTAAGCAACTAATAAAACTTTTCATGGCTGCATAGGAGAAGGGGTGGCTACACACTACTATGATATTTGTAAAATACAAACAAACATATCATTATAGAATAAATCCGAAAACCTATCATGCACACTACTCAAAATATACTACTTATGCATATAGAAAATATGGGATATAGTATGAATGTCACTTGCCTTGGTAACAGGAGGAACAAGCACATCAAGAATAACAATCACAAGCAAGTCCTTCCTCTTCTTCACAATCTAGCACAACAATGAATAAAATAAATACCAACCCCCTCTCCCTCCCACGGCACCTCTCCCTCCACCCCCGCCGCCCTCGCCGCCGCCACTCTACCCACCCATGGCTTCTAGTTTGGTCTGTCCATGGAGGCGCTCCTGCACTGGGATTTCTCGCCAGGCTTGGCCGTGGCGAAACAGGTTAGACAAAGGTTTGGATCTACGGTGCACTTCTCCCCTTCTTCCGGCGAAAAGGAGTTCTTTCTGGTGGTCTCTTTCACGTCGGCTTCCTTCCCTCTCTCTGTGGAATCTGTTGGTTTAGCTCTTCAATGCTGTATTGGTGGAGATAATTTGGGCTTCAAGGTTTTCAAACAAAGTGATCGGAGATTTCGGTTTTCAGTTGCATCTAGCAAAGTTGGGCATTTTATCTATGGCTTGAAAGATCGTGTTTGGCCGGACTTTGTTTGTCATTTTACTCTCTACCGAGGCGATGTGGATTTTATTCTCAATAGTGCATCTTGGTTTTCTTCTGATCAAGACCTGGCTGTAGCACAAAGAAGTCCGACTTTGATTCGGCCAAATCTGAGTTTTCTGTCCAAGAGCGCTGCTAAGGATCCATCCTCTTCTGCCCAGGAATTATCGAAGTTCGGTTTTCTTAATGCAAATCAATTGACCCGGACAGAGCCTGCTACTATTCAATTTGGATCGTTTTCGCCGGCTGATCATCGTTCTCCGGCGTCCTCTTCACCGCCGGTAACCATTGGTAACAGCTTTATTTTTGGAAGTTTTGTTGACCCGGTTTTGGTGGATCCTGATATTCAAATTCAAAAAACTTTTATTGGAGATAATTTCGCTGAAAAGTTATTTGCCAATCTATCCACTGATTCACTCGAGAGTATCTCTGATTTGAGGTCCGCTAATTACTCGGAGAGGGCTATCATGGAAACGTTAAACTTGCCTATTCTCCCGCCCAAGGATCGGGTTTTTGAGTTATTGGGCCGTTGTTCTCGTTGCAGTCTAAAGGATCACTTACGGTCCAATTGTCCTGGGGTTTGTCGTGACTGCCAAAGCTTGGGCCGCAAATGTGATCTCTGTGCTAGCAAGAAGAAGCAGATTCGTTGTTGGGGCTGTAAGCAGCTGGGTCATCAACGGGCTACTTGTGGGCAAAGGGCAGTCTGGAAGCCCAAGAAAACATCTGCCACGCTTGTCTGGAGGCCCAAGAAAACTTCCCCTACGCTGCCTCCCTCTTTGGCCCGCAAAATCTGGATACCCAAACGGCCAAACCGAACTGAAAAGGAAAAAGAGGATTTTCCCCGGAGTAATAGGGATCCTAGCCTGGCCGGTTCGTCTACCCACGATTCTATTCCCCAAGCTACTGTAGAACCCTCGGTCGGCGAGGTCCTCGACGGCATCAACGCCGCCGCATTCGAGGAATCGACAATGGCGAACTTCACCGTCAATCCCCTGGCGTTCATCCCTGATGGGATGACCATTGACCAAGGCCCCGTGGACAGGAAGGTCAGGACAGTGCTGGTGGTGCCGCCGGTGCCTCCGCTCCAACACGATAAGGTGATCATCGCTGAAACCAATAGGTTTGTTCCTATTCAGCTTAGGGAGCAGATGCGTGGGGATGTGCGAGCGTTTCTTATTGAATCTGGCTGCGCTGTTGTCGATTGGGATGATCATCCGTTTGGATTAGGGGTTTTCAAGCTGACTGATACTCTGCATGCGGATACTTCTATTGGGCTCACGTTTGAAGCTGATGAGATTACGACTGTGACTTTTGTTAGGCATGATCAGGCTAAAAACATGCGGCTCACCTCCTTTGGTAGAGAAACTTGGATTCTGTTCTTAGGTTTTCCCCTGGATTACCAAACCAGCTTTTATATTAACAGAGCTGTGGAGGATTTTGGGCTCCTCTCTGTTTGGCATCAGCCTAGGGGTAACTTGCATTCTGTCCTTGCGAAAGTCTGGATTGTCCACCCAAAATTTGTCCCTAAAAGCATTGTGGTTACTCAGCTAGGGGGTGCTCGACGCAGTTGGACTGTTCCTGTTTTTATGTTGCGTAGCTCTGACTGGAATGCTCATGTTCATGATGTTCCCCCACCTCCCGAGGACCCAGAACCAGAGGATGGCAACCCTCATCCCCTTTATGGGGCAGATGTGACTGCAGAACAGATCTATCAGAATCAGCTTGCTCAGTGGCTTCAACTGAACTTAAACCACAATGTTCAGTACAATAACCATGGGCACCAGCATATCCAGGACCAACAGAACAATGCTCCAGTTACTCAGCTAACTGCACCTGCTTCTTTTGCTCCTTTTGTACCTATGCCAAGCAACAACGTGCAGGAGGATACTGGTATGCTGATTGATCCACCTCTTGTCAACTTTACTGCCATTCTGGGAGAACATGGTGTGGCTTTGCACATTGGTATGCCTCCCCCTGCTTCCAACACTGTGGATAGCCCTATGCAAGCATGGACAGACTCTATTAGTAGCCCGGAACCTGAACTTGAGGAAATGGTTGCCCAAGCTCTGCTCATTCCTGAAGCTGATGTTCATGTTGCAAATGCTGCTGCTCTGCAGAGTTTCAATACCAACTGCCTGTTCAAGAAGAACTACTCTGCTGCCCAGATTGACAGCTTGCATTTTGCTCAAGCAATGGTACTTGGTCTCATCCCTTTCTCAGATGATGCAATTACACAGGTTTCCATTGTAGGCATGTGTGCTAGGAATGCACTTTTGCCTTCACCATATTCAATCCACCTAAAGCTGGCTCAGAACTTTTCATTTGTTTCACTGATTGCGGGCAAGAGAACTGCTGAGGCCATTACTCTTTTCCCTCAGCCCCCAAGGAAAGTTGCTAGACTTGTGGAAATTCTTGAAGAGGAGACTGACAAAACCCCTGTTGCTGAACACACACATAGCTTGACAGTGGCAATTGCTGTTGTGGATAGCTCTCTGGGTTGCTCCAATGTTCCTTCATCGACCCCACTCACCACTGCTTTTGTGAGAAGAAGCCCTCGAGCAAACAAATATGATGGATTTAAAGTGCCTGCAGTCAAAGATGTTAAGCCCAAGAAATCCAAGGTCAAAGCAATTGTGAAGCCCACAGTGGTGGATAATGCTGATGTTCATCCTCCAACTCCCATCTCCACCCTGCAGTGCATTGGCATCCAGATGTGTGGAGTTCCTCCAGAGGAAGTTTCTCCTGTGAAGCTGCTAGCCAGCCTGCAGGATCAGGAGCATACTAAGGACTAGTTCCTGCTGTTCTCCTTTCAGTTATCTCCTGTTATATTTTGTAATGAAGTATTTACGGAAGTGGTTTGTGTTATGCTGGAACATTAGGGGTTTAAATGCTAAGACTAAGCAACTAGCTTTGTTGAATGCTATTAAGTTAAGTGGCTGTGCTATTGTGTGCTTGCAAGAAACGAAGAAATCTCATTTTGATTTGGCTTTTCTTAAATTATGTTGCCCCAGCGATTTCGATGAATTCGTTTATGTTCCCTCCAATGGAGCCTCGGGTGGGCTTATAATTATCTGGAAGAGCTCGCTATTCTCTGGTATGGTGATGCATTGTGAACCTTTTGCTCTTTCGGTTTATTACCTCCAAACAAGATAATTTTTCCTGGACACTTGTGAATATTTATGGGCCATGTACTGGTGATCTGAGAGAGGAGTTTGTGAATTGGTTTTATAATCTGAATATTCCTGATGAGGAAGATTGGTTGATTTGTGGGGACTTCAATTTCATTCGTTCTCCGGAGGATCGCAACAAACCTGGTGGAGATGTTGATGATATGTTGCTTTTCAATGACTTAATCAGAACTCAAAACCTGACTGAACTCCCTTTAAAAGGAAGAAGTTTCACCTGGAGTAACATGCAACAAGACCCCCTACTTGAGCAACTTGATTGGTTCTTCACATCCCTGCACTGGTCGATCTCGTACCCCAATACTGTTGTAAACCCGCAAGGCAAACCCACATCTGATCATACCCCATGTGTGGCCTCTATTCAGACTTCTAATCCAGCCAGCAAACTATTCAGATTCGAGAATTTTTGGGTAGCACACACATGGTTTTTGCAAACTGTTGCTGATAATTGGAGCAAGCCAACACATAAGAAAAACAGTGCTGCAAATATCAATGCAAAGTTAAAACGGTTAAGGTATGATTTGAAGTTCTGGAGCAAAAATATTTCTCGGCTGACGATCTGCATTGAGAACTGTAACAAAGCTCTGCTAGAACTGGACAACTTGGAGGACAGAAGAGGCCTCACTGTGCCTGAGACCAATTTCAGACGAATTATAAAAGAACATCTCCTAAAGTTACTAGACTATCAGAGGCAGTATTGGAAGAAGAGATGTACCATTAGATGGACTAAGTTTGGGGATGAAAACACCAAGTTCTTTCATGCAATGGCTACTGAAAGATTCAGGAGAACCTCTATTTCTCAACTTTCCTTAGCTGATGGAACTCAGGTATCTTCTCATGCTGATAAAGAAGAAGTCATATATGCATCCTTCAAAGAAAGACTTGGTACTTGCCAGAACCCTATCATGGGTTTTGATCTTGCTGCTCTTATTGAACCTCCTTTTTCTCATGAGGAAATTGATTTAGTGGTCAAAGAATTGCCAGCTGATAAAGCTCCCGGGCCTGATGGTTTCAATGGACAGTTCCTCAAATCATGTTGGCATATTATTAAAGAAGACATTTATATGCTCTGCCAGGAATTTCATGAAGGGAAACTGAATTTAGAAAGCATAAACACAGGCTTTATCACACTGATTCCTAAAGTTGCCTCCCCTGCAACAGTTAATGACTTCAGACCCATCACTCTGCTCAATTGTTGTCTCAAGCTAATCACAAAACTTCTGGCTAATAGGCTACAGAAAATTGTACTCAAAATTGTTCACAAAAACCAATATGGATTTCTGAAAGGTAGAACAATTCAGGATTGTATAGCTTGGGCTTTTGAATTTATTCATCAGTGTGAAGCTTCCAAGAGAGAGATAATTATGCTGAAACTAGATTTTGCCAAAGCTTTTGACACAATTGACCATAATGCCATGATTAAAATTATGAAGCAAATGGGTTTTGATTCGAAATGGTTACAATGGATTGAAGCAATTTTCAGCTCTGGGATGTCGAGTGTGCTGCTTAATGGTGTTCCTGGCCGACAGTTCCACTGTAAAAGGGGTGTAAGACAGGGGGATCCCCTCTCACCTCTGATTTTTGTGTTGGCTGCGGATTTACTCCAATCAGCCATCAATAAAGCTTTCCGTGAGAATTTGCTGCAGGCACCTCTCTCTCCTGATCATGGGATGGATTATCCAGTGGTTCAGTATGCGGATGACACCATTGTTATTCTGCCAGCTCGCATTGACCAAGTGGTGAAAATGAAAGAAATCCTCGACACTTATGCTCAATCCACCGGACTGCACATCAACTACCACAAGTCAATCATGATTCCTATCAATACATCACAGCAGCTTGAAAATGATATTGCTGCAATTTTTGGTTGTGTTATTGGCTCAATGCCATTTACCTACCTTGGCCTTCCTCTTGGTACCACCAGACCAACAGTTTATGATCTCATGCCTTTAGTCGACAGAATTGAGAGAGCAATGACTGCAAATTTCATGATGATGACATACAGTGGGAGAGTGACGGTGATCAACACATTGCTCACATCTATTGCCACTTTTTCAATGTGTGCACTGAAAATACATCCCAAGATACTTGAGCATATTGATAAGATTAGAAGACACTGCCTTTGGAACAAGAAAACTGAGGATGGAGAGCATTGCAATTCACTGATAGCATGGGATAAAGTTTGTCGACCCAAATCTAAAGGTGGTATGGGTGTCCTGAACCTTAAAATACAGAATGAAGGGCTTTTACTTAAATACCTTCATAAATTTTACAACAAGCTGGATACACCTTGGGTGTCGCTAATCTGGAAAACATATTATGTTGACAAGGTGCCACACTCCATTGATCAATGTGGCTCTTTCTGGTGGAAAGATGTTTGTAAATTGTCCCCTATATATAGAGGCATAGCATACTGCACAATTGGGGCAGGTGACACTGTGTTGTTTTGGAAAGATCCTTGGAAAGACCAGCTGGCCTCTGTTTCCTATCCTAGAGCCTATTCCTTTGCTTCCAATGAGGATGTGTCGGCCAGAGACTTCCTTGCTGCAGACTCTCTTGGTGCTAATTTCCACTTACCTATCTCTACACAAGCTCTCCAGGAATTGAGACAAGCACAAGAAGACACTGCCCATATTATTCTGGATAATGCAACTAATGATCAATGGACCTACTTGTGGGGATCTGACCAATATTCATCAAACCAGTTCTATAAATTCTGCTTCAGAGAGATTATTCCCCATGAGTCTTTTGCTTGGATATGGAAAAGCAAAAGTATTCCAAGAGTAAAATTCTTCTGCTGGCTCCTTCTTTCTGACAGATTAAACACACGGAATATGCTGAGAAGACGGCACTACCATGTGGGGAATACCTTCGACTGCACGATGTGTGCTGCTGGGGTTGAAGAAACTGTGGAGCATCTGTTCTTCCATTGTGACTTCAGCAAGAGTTGCTGGGCCAAGCTGAACTTCCCTCTCTCTAATGACATCACAGCTGACAGATTGGATCTGATTTCCTTCTCTAAAAACAACTGGACGCATTTGATGTTCATGGATGTCTTTGCCACTGCTGCCTGGAGCATCTGGAAGGAGAGGAACAACTTCTATTTCAATGGGATTACACCTTCTGTTTCTTCTTGGGCAACTCGCTTCAAAGAAGACTTTCGGATCCTTGTTCATAGGACAAAGGAGAATAAACACAACTTTATTTTCTCTTTTACAGACAATCTCTGATTTTTTTCTGATTGTTGTAATTATGTAACTCTGTCTGCTGCCCCTTTGGGGGTGTTTTTAATATAGAGGCAGTAGGGACCTCCCATACTGTCATAAATGTCCAAAAAAAAAAAATACCAACACAAAACCAACACAACACCAAACACAATCATGTATGCATGAATGATATGCTATGATAATAGGACACACTTATTAATAATTTTTATTTTATGTCATTAAATGAATGAAATATAATTTCTAGGTATTTCTTATTTTATTTATCAATTAAATAATTTCAAAATAATATAGTAAAACTTTGATTTCTATAATTACAACTTTTATTGTTTTATGAATCTTCAATTAAGCCATTTATTAATATTGTTGGACAGAGGGAGATAATACAATCCTAAAACAATTAAATTTATTTCTAAATCATTTTTATTATTTAGGTTATTATTTTAATGGCCGAAATACTCCTCTGATAATTATACAATTTATAATTTGTCAAAGGGAAAATCAAATGATGTAGAAATAAACTACATGAGCAGGGCTTTCCAATGACATAAAGTTTATAAATTTTGGACTTACAGATTAAAAGTTATGAATTTTGCAAGTTTTAATAGTTTTCTGTTTTTATTTCTAAATTTTATTCGAAATAGAAAAAGAATCGGCCACGCGGCGCGATCTGATTCGCCCGTACCGGTTTGACGCGGATCGCGATCTAGAGCCGTTAGATCTAAATGAAAACGGACGCGGCAGATTAATCTCAGAGACGAAAATAAAAATTAAAACGGATCCGTTGGATCTTGATCCAACGGTCCAGGACACGTTGACCTAACGCGGGCGGCGCGAGTCGCCGGAGACGTGCGGGGCGCGGCAGAGCCATGGCCCGCGTTTGCGCCTGAGGCGTTCTACGGTGCTAGGAGGGAACGAAGCTCATCAGGGGATGCGCGACGTCGAGGGGAGGGCGATGGTGCGGTGGCGATGACCGGAGCGTCCTCGTCTCCCCGGAAAAGCTCGCCGGAGTTGCACGTGGCGACGGTTCCTCTCGGTCGTGGACGGAGGCGGGGTTTCGCTGCAAAAACACACGCCCCACCGTGTCAAATCGATGCGCACGGTTCACAGGGAGCGAAGGGAGGTGGAGAGGAGGTCCGAGGTGGCCGGAGTTGCTCGGGCGGCGGAGTTCTTACCGACGGCGACAGCGGGATTGCGTGATCTCGAGCGGGCAGCCTAGGGGCTCTCGGGAGGTGTGGTTTGGGGCAATCGGACGAGAGCGAGGAGGGCTATTAGTAGGGAGAAGATGCGAGATAAATGGAGCAGTAAATCGTCCATAATCGTGCGAATCAAATCGGCGTTTTCGGTCGGGGTCGGGGGCGTGATTTGGGGACGAACGTTTCCACGGGGGTGATGACAGGTGGGTCCCACCTGTCGGCGACTGCGAGCGAGAGCGCGGGGCGTTGGGCCGCTGGCAGGCCGTTGCGCTACGCGTGCGCGGCAGATAGCCAACGGGCCGGCCTGTTTTCCTTTTCTTTTTAAATGAAAATAATATCTGTTTTTAAATACTGATTTCAAATATGATTTTTAAACCTATTCAAAACTTTTCAGAAAAAATCATAAAAATATGTTTTGGAAAGGTTATTAAAAATGGGACTTTTTGACATTATACTTGCCCATAAATAAATTGATAACATTTTATTTATTTAAGGAGTTTCAAGTAAACACTTTATGGAATTATAGATTATTTAAATATTTTAATATATAATTTGAAGTTTTTATTTAATATTTTTGTGATGTAGTTTTATGCCTAATGATGAATGATGCATGAATGCAAAGTTTTAAATTTTTGCAAAATTTGGGATGTTACAGACTAACCCCCTTAAGAGGAAGCTCGCCCTCGAGCTTCGAAAAGGTCAGCAAATAGGTGTGGATGGTCTTCTCGGAGGTCATCCTCTCGTTCCCAGGTGGCTTCTTCCTCGGTATGATGATTCCATTGGACTTTATAAAACTTGATGGTTTTGGTACGCGTGACTCTTTCTGCGGTCTGCAATATCTTGATGGGTTTCTCTTCGTAGGTCAGGTCACTTTCCAATTGTTCTTCTTCGAGGGGTACAGTATCCTTTAAGGGAACTCCCATCATCTCGGGGTGACATTTCTTCAATTGACTGACATGGAACACATTATGAACCGCAGACAGGGCTTCTGGTAGTTCTAACTCATATGCCACTTCACCCTTGCGAGAAAGAATTTTGAATGGTCCGATGAATCGCGGTGCTAGCTTTCCTTTAATTCCAAACCTCTTTACACCCCGGAGTGGCGACACTCTAAGATAGATTCTATCACCCACCTCGTAGGCGACTTCTCTACGTTTAGAATCCGCGTAGCTTTTCTGGCGTGACTGTGCTATCTTCAATCTATCTTTAATTAATCTGACCTTGTCTTCTGCTTCTTGGATTATATCAGGTCCAAAGAAACTTCGTTCTCCTACACCACTCCACAACAATGGGGTGGTGCATTTCTTCTCATATAAGGCCTCAAATGGTGACATCTCAATACTAGCTTGGTAATTGTTATTGTAGGAGAACTCGGCATAGGGTAGATTGTCATCCCAACTAGACCCATAATCAAGCGCACAAGCTCTTAACATATCTTCTAAAATCTGATTTACTCTTTCAGTCTGGCCATCTGTTTGCGGGTGAAATGATGTACTGAATTCCAATATGGTTCCCAGTGATTCATGCAACTGCTTCCAAAAATGAGATGTGAACTGGGTCCCTCTATTGGACACGATACTCTTGGGGACCCCGTGTAGGCACACAATTCTCTTCATGTAAATATCGGCTAGCTTTGCGCTGGTATAGATAGTCTTCACGGGTATAAAGTGAGCTATTTTGGTTAAGCGACAAACAATAACCCAAATGGATTCATACCCTGATCTGGTCCTTGGTAACCCGGTGATGAAATCCATCCCGATAGAATCCCACTTCCAATCCGGTACCCTCAAAGGTTGCAACAGTCCTGCGGGTTTCTGATGCTCAGCCTTTACTCGACTGCATACATCGCACTTAGCGATACTGCTATTTCTCTTTTCAGATTGTTCCACCAAAATCTCTCCTTCACATCCATATACATTTTGGTATTTCCTGGATGAATGGAATAAGGTGTTTCATGTGCTTCTTGCAGAATTAACTTCCTAAGATCAGGATCATTTGCCACACATACACGTTTTTCAAACCACAAGGTTCCTTGCTCATCTTCCTGAAATCCCTTGGCTTTTCCTGCTCTCAGATTGACCTTGATTTCTTCAATATCTTTGTCTCCCTTCTGAGCTTCACGTATCTTATCCATCAAATTTGGTTGTACTACTAACGAGGCTACAAAACCATCTGGTACCACTTCCAATCGGAGGTCCTTGAATGCCTTGCATAAATCCTCAGGTATTTCTCCTGCCGTGAGGCCATTCACATAAACCTTACGACTCAGGGCATCAGCTACTACATTAGCCTTTCCAGGATGGTATTGAAGACTTAGGTCATAATCCTTGATAAGTTCTAACCATCTTCTCTGCCTCATGTTCAATTCTTTCTGAGTGAAAATATACTTCAAACTTTTGTGGTC
Organism: Poa annua; assembly: GCA_026929855.1. Classification (NCBI taxonomy): domain Eukaryota; kingdom Viridiplantae; phylum Streptophyta; class Magnoliopsida; order Poales; family Poaceae; genus Poa; species Poa annua. Next base: position 13,298,590 of record CM049428.1, read on the forward strand.
AGTGAACACTTCACATCTTTTTCCCATTAGGTAGGGTCTCCAAGTTTTCAGGGCATGTACTACTGAGGCTAACTCGAGATCATGGGTGGGATAATTTATTTCATGTTTCTTGAGCTGTCTAGAGGCATATGATGCCACTCTGCCTTCTTGCATCAGCACACTTCCCAGGCCTTGGCGTGAAGCATCACAATATACTTGGAATTCTTTCTCTAAATCAGGTAAGCATAGAACTGGGGCTGAAACTAGACGTTTCTTCAACTCCTGAAAACTGGCTTCGCATGCGTCAGTCCACTCAAATTTCTTCTCCTTCTTTAATAATTCCGTCAGTGCCTTGGCGATTTTGGAAAAGTTTTCTATAAATCTTCGGTAGTATCCTGCTAGACCAAGAAAACTCCGTAATTCTGCCACATTCTTTGGTGGCTCCCAATTGGTTACAGCTGAAACCTTTTCAGGATCCACTGCTATACCCTCCTTGGATACTATGTGTCCTAGGAATGCGACTTGTTCCAACCAAAATTCACACTTGCTGAATTTGGCATATAACTTATGTTCACGTAGTCTTTGCAATACTAGGCGCAAATGCTCTTCATGTTCTTTGTGACTCTCGGAGTAGATCAGAATGTCATCTATGAACACCACCACAAACTTGTCCAGAAAATCCATGAACACTTTATTCATCATATTCATGAAATAAGCTGGAGCATTGGTTAATCCAAATGGCATTACTGTATACTCATAAGAACCATATCTTGTAACAAACGCTGTCTTTGGTATATCCATTTCTCTAACCTTCATTTGGAGATAACCTGATCGAAGATCAATCTTGGAGAAGACACATGCACCTTTCAATTGATCAAATAATTCATTTATCTTGGGTAACGGATACTTGTTCTTGATGGTGTGTTCATTTATATCCCTGTAGTCCGTGACTAGTCTCTGGGTTTGATCTTTCTTTTTGACAAATAGAACTGGCGCTCCTCAGGGCGAAGAACTTGGACGGATAAATCCTTTCAGAAGGTGTTCTTCCAGTTGCTTCTTGAGTTCTTTCAGTTCATCGACAGCCATAGGGTAAGGTCTCTTAGCTATTGGTCCGGTACCCGGTTTCAGTTCAATGAGAAATTCCACATCTCTATCGGGTGGCATTCCCGGTAATTCTTCTCGGAATACATCTGGGTACTATTGGACAATCAGCACATCACCAAGGCTAACCCCCTTAAGAGAATTTAGCCTAACTTTCTTAAGTTCGAAAGTTGATCTGAATTTAATTTTTTTGTTTTTCTGGGGTGGTGAGGGTGATAGCTCTATTTGCATAGTCTATGATCCCTTCAAAACGGGTCATCCAATCCATTCCGATGATAACATCCAAACGTTGGGTTTATAGGATGACGAAGTCTGCTGGGAAAAGATATTTTCCAATCCTTAAATCTAACTGCCTACAGCCCGAATTTACTATCATCTCACCCCCAGGTGAACTCACTCTGATAGGTTTTCCTAAGCTTTCCTCGGCTAGCCCATGTTTGTTTACAAAAGCTCTTGATATGAATGAATGCGATGCTCCAGTATCAAAAGACTAATGCTGGAAAGGAACTGAGCAGGAACTTACCAATCACAGCATCAGGCTCATCATGAACTTCTTCCACATTGATGTGATTTACTTGCCCCTTCTGGAAAGGATTGGGCTTGGAATTTTCATCAGCCTTCCTCTCTGGGCATTCAGTTGCATAGTGTCCTGTCTTCTTGCACTTGAAGCAAGTCACATTAGACAAGTCTTTCTTCCCTTCATAGTTAGGACGGGGATTACCATTCCCGTGATTTTGGCCATGGTGATGGTTTCCCTTGAACCCACCATTATTTCCTTTGTACCCTCCATTGTTTCCTTTGTATCCTCCATTGTGGTTATGACCATGATGCTTTTGGCCACTACCACTGTTGGAGTAGTTCCAGGGTTTATGGCCACTGACTTCAGAGGTGTGTGGTTTCTTGTGAGTCCCTTCAGAGTTACCCTTACTTGCACCGAACTTCCTCTTCCAATTCTCTTCCTTTCTTATGTTATTGTCCATAGTGATTGCTTGATCCAGCAGAATTTGATAGTTAGGAGCATATGCCACAAACAAGGGTATCTTTAGTTCTCCCCTAAGTCCATTAAGGAATTTGTCCTTCCTTTTAGCATCAGTGTCGATGTCCTCTGGTGCATACCTTGATAGCATACAGAAGTCATCCATATACTCCTTCAAAGTTCTACCTCCCTGCCTCAAGAAACGAAATTCCTCTTTCTTCAGGTTCATTATGCCAGAGGAAATGTGAGCATTGCGGAAACCATCCTTGAACGCATCCCAAGTCATGCCATCCAAGGGATGGGTCCCTTGATTGGTCTCCCACCACATGGCAGCAGGTCCTTCCAATAGGTGTGCAGTGAACCTCACCTTTTCTGCCTCAGAACACTCACATGTTACTAAGTCCTTGTTGACCGAACGGAGCCAGTCATCCGCCACTATTGGTTCAGTAGCAGAGGAGAACTTATTAGGTCTAAACCTGAGAAATCTTGCAAGTCTGTCCATTGGAGGTGGTGATGGTGGGTGGTTGTTATTGTTGTTATTGTTGTTGTTGGTTGCTGCAATGAACTGGGTCATCATAGTCATCAGTTGGGCTTGAGCTGCCATCAGCTGTTGCATAGCTTCGTTGTTGTCGGTATCACGACGTGGAGGCATATGTGGGGTTATAGCATGGATGAGTAAAAGATAGATAGAACTATAAGGAGGAATCCGACCCATGCACAAAACAATCAAGTCAAGCACACATCAACAACACACCACTTATAAAACAATCAACAAACCAACCAAAACCTTTGGCTTAAGGAAAGCGATATAAAAGTTTGGGAAATAAACTCACGAGGTTCCGAGGGTACAAGGGAAAGTACTGCCTTACCACAAGTTGGTAGGTCAATACGAAGCTAATATAACGATGAGGTGTATGATAAATGGTGGTCTCACTAACTAACTACTCGACCATGACATCTGCTTCCTCTTCAATTTCCTGAATCTCGATCCCCTCATTGGCGAGTACATCCTTGAGTTCCTTTACTTCTTTCTCCAGGGCAGAGTTATTTTCTTGCAGTTCCCTCTTCTTAGTACGAAGCCTTTTGATCAAATCACTATCAGCCTCGAACTCGACTTCATTGCTCTCGAGTTCGGCCTTTTGTTCCTTGATAGTCTTGTTCTTCTCTTGAACTCTTTTCTCCTGCCTCATGAACTTCTCCTCTTGTGCAGCGAACCTCTCTTCTTGTGCCTTAGTCACTTCCTCTTGAGCCTTCACCTTCTCTTCGTTCTCCTTAAGTAAGGCACATAGCTCATCGCTCTTCAGGAGCTCGGTGCGTCGATCTTCAGACAGTTCAGTGACAAGGATTTCCAGCTCCTGGAAATAAAGACTAAGGGGTTTTGCCTTGCCTCTTTCTCCGACATCATACAGGTAAGGTTCCCCATCCTCGTTTCTCCTTCCAAAGAAAATGGAGTAGTGGCCCCTCAACTCTGTGTTGTAGCGTCCGCAGAGGCGCCCAATCAAATCTTGCATGACTAGATTGAGTCCTTTATCTTTGGAGTCGCTAACCATTTTGACCTCCAGTGGGGGCTCTTCTCCACGTCCTAGCTGAGTTGCTTTTATTCCCCAGCAACCCTCTTTGTTAAACTTCTTCAGGATGAAGCCCTTGACTTGGGGTAGTGGTAACCCTATCTTCTCGCCGATGTCGAGAAGGTAACAGCCAAAAAGGGTGTTCTCGAAGTCCTCCGCGGTGGTGAAGTGGAAGCTCGTCATCCTTTAGGTAGAAAGAAAGGAATTAAAACAAGAATTGCATAAGATAAGGGAGTACTAGTCATGGTGTGTATTATTAATTTAGAAGGATACTAAGTCAAAATCTTAAGGTGATCAACAGATATTAACAACTCTTCGTAAATTGGATTTTTCACTATAGTGAGAGAGACAGACACCCGGCCAGCCACTTATATTGTGTAACAGGTCTCATGTACGCGGACATGTAAGGTTTGTCCCGGGCAGCTTCATCCCACTATGCCGCTAGAATCCAACATAATTCAAAGATGGTAACATTATGACCAAAAAGGGGCTTAACCAATCCTAGGGGCTCGAACCTACAGGCAACACTTTGCTCTGGTACCATTTTGTAGCACCCCAACTTATATTAAAGTTGGAACACATGTGTTATGTGCTAGTCCCTGGATCACTGCCAGCACCACAGTACTAAATATAAAGTACCATTGCATAAGTATTAAAATTACTACAACGAGATCCAAAAATAATAGCCAAGTATGGCTTTATTACAAGTTGCATAGCCATGAAGGCTAGCTAAAGTTCAGATTTCACAACGAAAGCGAAAATAACATTGAGCCTCATCTTCAAGCATGCGCCACAGGCAGTCATGTTGGGTGTAGACTCGAGCCAAACTCATTCAGCATCAGAATTTCCTGCACATTTGAATATGCAGCTCCCGAAGGAGGTCAATACAATGATGTATTGGCAAGTGACTATGGTGGATGTATAATGACAAGTCTAAAATCTATATGCATATTTGGCTTGGTGGGGTTGGAGGCTATTTGCAGAAAGCAAGTTTCTCCTATCATTTTGTAAAACACTTTTATTTCTCAAGACTTGGCACCAAGGGATAAAACCCAAGTGCACCATCAATCCTTTCCTTAGTCAAAATTTTACTTTACGAAAACAGTGTTGATATTCTTCTGCCCATCCTTGTCCAGTTGTTCGAAGTAGTCCATTTCAAGGGACACGGCTGAGTACTCAGTTTGTCGACTCTGCAGAGGTTGTGCACTTTCACCTTTAGACTCAATTAGCCCGAAAATCCTATACACACGGAGTGTATTGAGGAAAGGAGAGAATTGAGACAAGAACTTTCAGAAGAAGGATGCAACCATACTAGCAAGACCCGTTCCACCTACCAACTCTACATCTGCTTGTCAAGCTGACAGGTTGCACCCTCACAACTTAGTTATTCTAGACAGAGCCCATTGTCAAAAGGTTGCACGGGAAGCTTCTGAACTTGGAGGGACTTGGTAATCTCTTCGTTCCTGGGTGGCCGTCCACAAGTGCACTTCTGGGTAACAAACACCATTCTCATGGCCCTAAGTAGAATAGACATTCATCCTAGGCGACGACAACCACAAGCATAGTCCAAAAAGCCACTCAACATAAACCAAACAACCAATTCCACCCAGATGTGTATTTAAAATTTTAACACTTAGAAACATTTCCAAAACAGGGTAACAATTTTTACAGCATAGCTAAGCAACTAATAAAACTTTTCATGGCTGCATAGGAGAAGGGGTGGCTACACACTACTATGATATTTGTAAAATACAAACAAACATAGCATTATAGAATAAATCCGAAAACCTATCATGCACACTACTCAAAATATACTACTTATGCATATAGAAAATATGGGATATAGTATGAATGTCACTTGCCTAGGTAACAGGAGGAACAAGCACATCAAGAATAACAATCACAAGCAAGTCTTTCCTCTTCTTCACAATCTAGCACAACAATGAATAAAATAAATACCAACACAAAACCAACACAACACCAAACACAATCATGTATGCATGAATGATATGCTATGATAATAGGACACACTTATTAATAATTTTTATTTTATGTCATTAAATGAATGAAATATAATTTCTAGGTATTTCTTATTTTATTTATCAATTAAATAATTTCAAAATAATATAGTAAAACTTTGATTTCTATAATTACAACATTTATTGTTTTATGAAATCTTCAATTAAGCCATTTATTAATATTGCTGGACAGAGGGAGATAATACAATCCTAAAACAATTAAATTTATTTCTAAATCATTTTTATTATTTAAGTTATTATTTTAATGGCCGAAATACTCCTCTGATAATTATACAATTTATAATTTGTCAAAGGGAAAAACAAATGATGTAGAAATAAACTACATCGACAGGGCTTTCCAATGCCATAAAGTTTATCAATTTTGGACTTACAGATTAAAAGTTATGAATTTTGCAAGTTTTATTAGTTTTCTGTTTTAATTTCTAAAGTCCCCGAAGCTGGTGCTGCGCAGCGACCCCGGATGATGTGCGGGATCAGCTTTAATAACAACTATCTTTCCAGAAAATATTAGACTATCCTCCGACTAGATGCCGAGACTAGTTTTTGCCGACATCCTCATACCGAGATCGTTTCGACCGGAAGGCGATGCTCGTAACCGGATAGTGCCACCTGAGTGAATCTTGACCGTTGGCTCTGTATTGAATTCCAGATCATGAGCTGGGTCCCACCCGAGGTCCTGTCTAATCAGGAGTGCACTCGAGTGCCTCTGATCGAGCACACCGCCGCTCGGGTTCGCGCGCCGGGAGCCGTAGCCGATCCGAAGGCCAACCGTTGGGGCTGTGTGGCCCCCGGTGTGGCCGGATCGGGCGCTCCGGTGGACGCCACGTGCCGCGCTGCACAAAATGGATCCCACCCACGATCGGAGAGATCGTGGGCGGGAAATTCGGAAACCGCTCCGGAACCCCCCCCCCCCCCCCATAAATAGGGGACCGGAACGGTCATCTCTCCTTCTTCCTCAACTTCACACTTCCGCCACCGTCGTCTCGAGCACGCCGCCGTAGCCGTGCCCGGAGCTCGAACGCCGCCGCTCTCGCTGGTCACCGGAGCCCTTCGCTTCCACCATCGGTTCGCGCCCTTCTTGCCCATCACCGGCCTCGCTTTCTCCAGTGAGTTCTTCTCTTCGCCCCGATGCACCCATCACCGGCCTCGCTTTCTCCAGTGAGTTCTTCTCTTCGCCCCGATGCACTTTTTTACGGGAACGATACCTCGCGCTCGGTCGTGCAATAACGCACGCGCGGCTGCGCCGCCGCTGGCGAGCACGATTCACGCGGCGCGCACGAGGCGCGCGGCGGGGATGAAGACGGGCCATACATCTTAGCCTCTTGCCCGCACTAGGCCATATTTGTGTTTAGCCCGAGCGTATTCCATCGATTAAGTTTCGATTTACTAGCACGCGGTAGATCTTACTTGCCAGGAACCCGGTTGTCTTTAGGAGTTTGCGATCCGGTATCTTAGCTCCCGGTAGACTAATTCCGACTAACTGCCGCTGCGCCTGCAGAGTAGCCCAGATACACCTGTGGATTTCTCCGACATGACTGAAGAAAGTGTTCGGGGGTGCTGGGATGGGTCCGAGACCATGCAGGACGATCTTGACTGGCTGTACCGGACTCACCGGATTCCGCCAGATGTTGTGAGTCGTCTCCCGGAGGGCGAGGTTCAACCGGAACCCCAACCCGGGGAATACGTTGTATTCCTCACGCATTTCGAGCGCGGGTTTGGGCTTTCGGCTAGCCCCTTCTTCCGCAACTTCCTCGACACCTACAGCCTCCAACCCCATCACCTCCCAGCTAACGCCATCATGATGCTTTTGGTCTTCACCACCTACTCGGAAGCATACCTCGGCGTGTGGCCATTCTTGGACCTCTGGGCCAACTACTTCATCCTCCACCGCCAAGTCATCCCCAATCCGGATCAGAAAGTAAAAGACTTGGTCGACTGCGGAGCGGCCACCATCATTCCCCGTGCTGACTCCGGATTTCCTATAGTCAAGGGACTAGAATCCTGCCGGAAGTGGCAGCGCAGTTTCTTCTATGTGAAGAATCAGGAGACTTCGGGAGATGGTCCGGGATCCTCGAACCCGGATTTTATAAATTTGCCGGAGTTCGCCATTGGACCTTCCCGCAAATTCAACCTCTGGAACCGGCTTCCAGATACCGAGGAGGTCAGATGTATGCACGACGTCCTCGGCGTGCTGACTGACAAGATGACTGGCGACGATCTCCTGCGCTGCTTCATTATCCGTCGCGTCTGCCCCCTACAAACCCGAGTGCACAAGATGTGCCATATGGACGGGAACCTAGATCCTACCAGGACCAGCATCTTTGGGTTGGACCGTCCCGCGGTCGTCCGGCGCGTTCGAGCTATCGCTCGAACGAAGATGCCAGATGACTATGTTTGGGGTGTCATCGGGGGATCCCGGAAAATACGACTACAACAGGTGCTCCTGTCTGTCTTTCGCAAACTTGCATTTGCACCCGGGTTTTGCTGGAGACCAACATGGTTGTCATGCAATGATTTATTCATGCAGTTATTCGAGCGGCAAACTGAGGAGGACGCGATCCACGCGAACGGGAACTTCGCACCGAACATCCCGGCACCGGCTAAGATGCCGAGAGAGGATCCCGACGGCGAGGACCATCTTGCCGTTCCTCTAGTCCATGCTGCTGCCCCGGGTAATCCTTCAACCTCAGAGGCTATTTCCGTTTCTTCAGATGACGAGGATGAGATTGACTGTCAAATACTCGATGTGATTGACGCTCTTCCCCTCAACTGGGCTTCAGCAGTGGTTCCGAAACCCACGGCCGTGACAAAACGCGCCGAGACCCGGAAGCGTGCGGCTTCCGATACCGACGCTGCCAACGTTTCCGGCAACCCCCCCAAGAAGAGCAAGCCGAACAAGCAAACGACCGAGAAGCCTCCACGCCGAAGGAGGGTTCCTCCCACCGTTGATTCCGGGTAAACTTTCTTTGCTTCATGTCACATGATTTTGTCTTCTCCTGAAGTCTTTACTAATATATTTCTTTCAGCGATGCACTCGACCTCCCGGCATCCTTTGCCTCCCGACCTCCTGGATCCCGGACTCCCAGCCCGCCTCGGGCTGCTTCTTCTCCACCTCGTCCTTCCGCCCGAGTAAGCGAGCCTCCTGCTTCTGGTGCCGCACTGACTGCCGCTGCGACTCCGGATACTCGTCCCGTGGTCGATGAGATTCCGGTCCAGGCCACGACCGCATCGGAAGACATCCTTCTTCCGGACAGCCCGCGCAGGGTGCCTGGGCTTGAGGCGTAGATCATAAGTCCTCTCCGGCAGGTCGTGCCAAGTGGCCCCTCCCGGCAAGCCGCGAGCAAGACAGCCTCGGTAAAACAGCCCGCGGCCTCTTCCCGGCAATCTGAGCATCCTGCCGGGAAAGCGCGCACCAAGGTCGCCGGGCAGAAAACAACCTCTGCCAAACCTACTGTTGCCCCGACGTCCTCGGCCCAAGACTTGGCCCTAAGCACGGGTAAGTTTTCGCCGTTACCACCACCTTCTGCCGAGATCCCCACTGCTGCCCTGCGGACGCTGCGAGTAACCGTAAGTTCCTTTATGCCTTCAGGATCCCGGGAGGCTGTTGCTACTCGCGCGCCTGGCGGCTCCGGCATACGCGTTGTTGAAGAATTCAACCAAGCCTGGATTGCCGCTGATGCCTCCGAGATCGCGGATGACTTGCACGCTGCCGGTCCTAGCCGCAGCGCCCAAGCTCTGCATGCTCTCCAGGTGGCCGCGCTGGACGTTACTCGGGTGACCGACGTAAGTTTGTTCCCTTTACCTTCTCCAATAAATACTTGTTCCTTCCCCACTAGTCCCCGAGATTGGTGCTTAGTGCTCTAGATTCCACCGAATAGCAGACCACTAGGCTCCAATCTTAGATAAACCACATGACTTGGAAGACGAGACCCCGAGATGTTCCCTACCGAGTAGCTTTAAAAATTGCTCCATCTCCACTAGTCCCCGAGATTGGTGCTTAGTGCTCTAGATTCCACCGAATAGCAGATCACTAGGCTCCAATCTTAGAGAAAATCTCAGAACTCGGAAGCAGAGTCCCCGCGATCCTTTCCACCGAGTAGCTTTAAAAATTGCTCTATCTCCACTAGTCCCCGAGATTGGTGCTTAGTGCTCTAGATTCCACCGAATAGCAGATCACTAGGCTCCAATCTTAGAGAAAATCTCAGGACTCGGAAGCCGAGTCCCCGAGATCCTTTCCACCGAGTAACCTTTAATTGTTATTGACCTCGGAACATCCCGAGTCCCTGGGATCTTTCCCTAGATTGACCTATCTTTCTTTGTCTTGAACTCAGGAGTGCGGCAAGAAACGTGGCAGCATCTTCAACCGGGTTCTTGCTGATCTCGGTCAGTCCAAGAAGTGCGAGGGGCGGCTCCAGGAGGAGCGGGACGCCGCGCGCAAAATCTCGATGGAGCAGAAGGCTGCACTTGCTACCACGCAGGCCGAGATCGCGCGGCTAAGTGCGGAGCTTGAAAAGGCCAAATCTGCCGCGACCGAGATGAAGACGCGCTTCGTGGAGGCGACGAAGAAGCAGAGGGAGACCTTGGACCAATCCGAGGCGCGCGCGCATCTCGCCGAGACCGGGCTGGCGTTTCTCTGGTCACAGGCCGATACCTGGCTCTCTGAGCTAACCGGATTGAACCGGGATCTTAACAGTGAGTTGACCGACATCCCCCTTTTTTTTCTTGCTCTCTTTCTTTATTGTTATCCTCCTTATGACCTAGCCGCTTGACAGCTCTTCTTTTTAAAGGGGAATTCGAGCACTCCCGCGACGCTGCCACTCTTGCGGTTGCTGCCGCCCGGGAGAAGCGCGCCGGGAAGGGCCCTGTCTCGGACACTTGGGACATTGAGGATCACCTCACTGCCCTGAAGGCCCGGATAGTGCCTCTCCGGTCGATCGGGACGGAGTTGCTCAGCGCCGCGATTCACGTTCACGGTGCGCTATGGACGGGCAGCAGTGCGACGCTCTCGGTCCGCGAACTGGCGAGTGCACTCCGAAGTGCCGGGAAGCGTGTCCACGCTTGGAAGCGCTCCGGTGCGCGGGCTGTTCCGATCAGGTCTTGAGCCACGTACTGAGTTGGTACGAATGTCTCGACCTTGACGTGATCCAGCGCCTGCGCACCATCTCGCCGTGGTGCAGTGATCCGGCTAAGGTCCAGCGGCGACAAGAAGTGGCGCATCGCATCGCCTCCTGGTCCAACATTCGCATCTTCACCGCCAGCGTCGTCACTTCTGACTCCGAGTCAGATTACGAGGATGACGACAAAACCGGTGCAACCGATGACGTGGACGCTGAGATCCCGGAGGAGGACGACGCTGCTTCTGGTGCCGCCACCGAGACCGTGGTTTCCCGGGATGCTTCAACTCCTTCGACACCCGAGGCCTCTCTGGCCGAGGCGCGCCCAGATGCCCCGAGTTGAAGGAGATATGCCCTAGAGGCAAATAAATAAGTAGTATTTATTGCGTTATCTCATAAGTTTATAATAGGTTTGTGTATTATGCTATAACTGTATTAATCGGAATTATTAATACACGTGTGATACATAGACAACCAGGTCCCTAGCAAGCCTCTATATGAGCTAGTCCATTGGGCAACAGTTGATCGAGATTCCCGATCAAGGACAATGACGTCGGTTGACAATGGGGTCATCTTGTTAGTTGAATAAGGTGGTGGACATACGCAAAGTATTGCAATAAGATCATATTACGATGTTTGTCATTTGCAATAGATAAGAGTATGATAGCTTATTCCTTAGACCGTGAGACCGTACTTATTGTTGCTTCGTAGGAGTGCTTTGAGAGCATCAAACGTTGTGTCTTATATAGCATGACAATAACGGTGTCCATCTTGGGTATTCCGAAAGAGCATCAAGACGTAAGGATCAAGAGCGGGATTTGTTCATTCTTGTAATGGAAAGATACTCTGGGCCCACTCGGTGATATTGCATCTATATAGCTGCGCAGCTTGTGACTAGGTCATGGAGATGTAATATCGCAGACGAGTTAATAACCTTCGTCGGTAACGAGATACAGCAAAGGCATCGGTGTGTCTACGATCATATCTCGGACAAGGTAGTATCGCAGAGACAAAGGGAATGAATATCATACTTATGGTTCAACGACGATATTCGTGGAATACACAGGGGTCGTCATATATTTCCAGGTATCCCTGACGATCATTGGTGAGCGGAGTGTCTCGACCATGTCTGGAGTATTCCCGAACCGTAGCGTAACAAACTTAAGGTCTTAGCGACGCTAGGAGATAGGTTCTGGAATTTTATAGGTTTTTATTGGAGAGAGAAAATTGATCCGGAAAGAGTTCCGGTGGTCCGGAAGGAGTTCCGGGGGGCTATGGAATGGTTCCGAGAATGTCCGAAAGTTGTTCGGGTGGTTCCGAAATAGTTTCGGGGTCATGGGATATTGAATTATATATAAATATATTAATTATGAATTAATGGGATTTTTATATTAATTTAATATTAATTAAATAAAGGAAAAAAGGGGCTCCCACCTAAATGGGCCCAAAGAGGGCCCATGAGGGGGTGGCGCACCAAGCAAGGGGGCCTTCCCCCCCCCCTAGTCCGAATTGGACTAGAAGAGGGAGAGGCCCAAGGGGGTTCGGCCGAACCCCCCTCCCCTTTCTTCCTTTAGTCCCACATGGGGGAGCCAAGGGGGTTGGCACACCCCTTCCCCCTTTATATAGCAAGGCATATTAATTGATTTAATTCATAGGAAATTCAATTAATTCCCGATTTCTCTCTCGATCTCGTGGTTCCCAAGTCGGAGCCGCGCCGAGCTGAGGAAAAGGGAATCTCTCCACCTAAGCCATACCGCAGAGCGCCGTTGCTCTGCGGGATTCCAGATAAGATCTACTCCTGCGATTTCAGCTGGATCTGAATGACCGGGAGTCGTCGCTAGGCTCCGTATGTTTGCGAGTGCTCGGAGGCTACTCTATTGAGGAGCTTGGGCGACGTCGTCTCGCCCCCTGCAGCCGCCGCGCCTCCCCCCCTCTGCTGCCGGCGCGCCAGCCCCGGTGCTGGCGCTCTGCCTTCTTCCGCCCGACGCCCGTCGACGCAGATCATCGTCGACACCCCGGCGTCATCGACTCCGACATCGCGGCAAGTTCTCCGCGACCTCGAGGTCGGCTACGTACGACTTCATCGTCAACGCTTGTGCGGGAGCGTAATCCCCGCTATCGGTCTACATGGAGGTAATGTAACCCGTTCCGCCACCGTTATCACATGTACTAGATAGATAGATCCTGGCTAGTTAGGGTTCCGCTCGCTAGAAAATTATTGTTTTCTGCACCGTAACCCCTTCAGTGGTATCAGAGCCGATCTATGCGTAGTACTGCTGGTACGGTTAGAACTCATGTTGAATGAGGACGTCTTTCTTATATTTGCTACCCTCTAGCGTGCACTTGCGATGCCTTCGGTATTTAGTTGATGAAGCGGCTTGCACCGTATCTGTGGCTGGCGGGTGCCTGTTTATCTCTCTCTAGTCGGCAAAGCATTTTCAATGGAGGGCCCGAAAGGGATGCTTAAACATGCAATTATACGATCGACGTTGTGGTACAAAGTTCGTAGGTAGGGAAGCAATTCTCTTACGAATAAGCCTATTTGCCACGTAAAATTTGCAAAACTAAATAAAGCTAGAGGCGTCTAACTTTGTTTTGCAGAGGCGTTATTTCATGTGACATGGTTACGGTAAGTTTTGATATTACTCGTACTGTCGGAGGCAATGGAGGCCTCTGTAGACTCGGAGCCATGCCGGGGCGCCGGGGGCCAGGCACATGGCGCCATGGAGGTCCAGGCGCATCGACCATGTCACATCGCACTTCATTGCATCATTATTGTGTGCTGTTGTGTGTGCATCCTATTGATTGCTTATATGCTAGATATACAACGGTAGCATCATAAATAGGATGATCCCTAACAAATACCAAAATTGTGTTCTCCCTCGTTGCGCACCACCAAGAAAGTTCTACGTTATGAGGCAGGCCGTGATGATCGGTTGTCACACATCTCGTCGTTCGCATACAGTGGGTGTAAGCCATGTTGCACGTGCAGGGTCTTCAAGGTTTGATTGGCGAGCCTAGCATACTCAGAGGTATGGCCTCGGAACACGGGAAGATCGAAAGATCGAGCACGAGTCATAGAGTTGTTATGATCGACATTTTATGTCCACCTTTGAAGCTATGCTGCCGGCCGTGATGATCGGGGGTGGTGTAGTGGATGGGGGTCGTGTCATCGCCACTATTATTTTAGGGATAATAATCTTGGTGTGGTGTGTTTTTGATAATGAGATTATAGGACTAAAACTCACCTACATATTATAAACTTAATCTTACCTCTTTTGTGATCACATCTGTAGACTACGCAACTATACTTCGGATACTTCCTCAAGAGCCCGGATGCTACATTAGAAGCCGACGGGTCCAACTTCATCAGATGGTACAGGGGTTTTAGAAACATTCTCGAACACAACAACATTCTATATGTTCTCGATGAACCATTAGGAGAAGGACCAGGAGATTCTACAAGCGAGGAGGAGGAAGATGATTTCCGTAGGCGTCGATACATATTCATTGAAGTGGAGATCACCATGACCGTATGCCTGGCACCCGAGTTGAAAGAGATGTTTCGACGCAAGGAGCCAAGCGTCATGATGGATGCGATAAAGACGCACTTCGGGGATGAATTAAAGCGTGAGCAGTTCAGGCAGCTTAGAATGTTCCAGACCATTCACATGGAGGAGCATACCTGTCTGAAGACACATTTGAAGAGATTGTATGACATCTACTTCCAGCTGACGATGGTCTTCGATTACTGGATGGCGGATTCTTGCGCCATTCGGATTGTCCTGATATCTCTACCTCCTAGCTATGAGAAGCATGTACGTAAGTACATTTTGAAAGCCGACGATATGAACTTCTATGTGTTCATACGTGAGTTCCAGTCTCTGAAGGTTGATTCCATCGAAGGAGAGATCTTCGATGCTACAGGTATATATTTGATATATGCAGAATTATGAATTCGCCCATGGAATATGTTGAAATTTTGATAATTGCTCTGTTTGTGAAACATGTCCTGATTATCACGTATATGCGGCGCAGTTTGATGTGACCAGGCGCTGAAGCTGGTAGTCAAGGAGTTGATGGCCTTTTGGTGTTCACGTCCTCAAGTTATCATAGTTATCATTAATAGTTTTTGATACGATCTTTTGTAATAGTGAGCGAGTGTGTGTGTCTTGATTGTTGCAAGACAAAGTTATTCATGTAATAAGACAAGTTCAGTTGTTTTATGTTATGGAACAAGTCAGTTGTTTTATCTTATGAATAAAGTTTCCACATCTCAGTTACATTGATTGTATGATAAGTATTCGTAATTGTAGATATGATAAAATAACTTGTCCCATGAACAAAGGTTCTATTGCTAGAATAAACACCGTCGAGTTTAGTCATAAAAGCAATGAAAGAAGTAATGGATGTTTTTGGTCCATTTAAGTATTTCGAGTGCTGAGTTGATTAAGCTTGAAATCAAGTATTGAAGTTGCAATACTAGCAGAAATTAATTGAGTATCATTTTAAAATGATTAATTAATGGTGTTTATTGATTGATCCGAATTCCTCCATGACTTTGGCAAATAGGAGTATTTGCCCGATGAATCGTGGAGTCTGAGATTAATTTGACAATAGATCAAATGGGGTTTTTCAGAAGAAAGATTTGTGAACATTGTATTCACAGAATTCGATCAGAGGACAATATTTTTGAATTATGTTTTCAACACAAGAGAATTGTGGAAATTGGCTTCACAAAATTATAATGTCATATATAGTGATATGTGGGGAATTATAATCATGCTCTATTTTAAATAAAGTGTGGCCTGTCAGAATCAGTCTTAGAATCTCCTAATACGTTCGAAATATTATAGTCGATGTCCACTTTAGAAAATAGATATGTTTCTCAACGAGAATTCGTAGGATCGACAGTAGTGTCGACATGTATATGATTATGTGATAATTCGGAATATACATGAGTAGTTCTTTGTAGATTGCTCGCATTGGATGAGAGTGTATTCCAAAACCGAATAGAAACAAATTTCAGTTTGTTGTCTTTGTAATTCCGAGAAAAGATGACTTTTCGAATTATGGTTTATGGATTGAAATTAGAAGTTTAGAATAAAGTGTCAGACTTATGTTGGAAGATGTTCCAAAGAGTATATGTCTGCTAATGAAAGTTTAGTGATTAAGAGTGAGGGAGACTAGAAAATTGTTTTCTGCTTGCAATCCTCTTCATAAAGATCATAATATTTTCATAAAAGAAACTTCTAAATAAAGTGTTGTTATATTTAATATTGCTGTCAGGTCACAGCACTGTATTAAGTATTTCAGATCTTGTTGACAGATCAAGGTGCACTTTATGAATACAAAGAAAGTTGAGAAAATATCGGAATACGAACAAAGGCGTTTTGAGCCTGGAAATCCAAAGTTGCATTTGAAAGGATTAAGAGAGTAATTGTTGCTGCAATTCTTATTAGAGGAATAAGATTGTTTAATCGTCATATAAGGTGTTATGTGAGAAATGTGACTATAAGAAAGACGTGGTAGCATGTCTTGTCAAGAAATGTGTCTTGGACAAGATCAAATTTGTTGACTACATTTATGTAGACATGCTTGAAGTCTGAGGGATTTGTATTAATGTAATACTATAGTTTGTATAAAATTCGAATTGATGGTAGATCAATGATTTTGGTTTGACCTAAATGTCGAATTAAGTGGGAGTCGTAGTTAGTTCACTCAGGAGAAATATGTGAAGAACATATTTTTGAGTGGGAGCTTGGGTTGTCAAATATGTGGAGACATAGTTTGAGTGGGAGTCGAATTCATTTTGTGTAGTTAACACATTGTGAATCTGTACCAATAGAATAGGATGAAGTTGTGAAACTATTTAAAAGTTAGTGTCTATTTTGAAATAGAACGGGAATTTTAAATAGTTAGTCGAGTTATGTTGGATTATATCTGAGGAGTCAAAATAGAATCAAAAGGATGGTCCTTTGGAACCCAATTGGTCATTAAGAGTAATGATGCATGAAGGTAATGGTTGTATGACATATGGGTCTATTATGTAAATATTAGACATCATACAGAAACCATATTATCTGCTCGATGAAATATAACCGATGTTCTTGGAATAAAGAACAGTTATGAAAGTAAATTTGGAATTTACTGGAAGTAGAAGTGCGTTAGTTGAGGGATTGACATTTGAATGTCAAGTTTTCTACATTGATGTGAAAGTATGTAGATATCGCGAGTTTGTAATTGTTACAAGGGGCTCTGCATAGCTGAGTGTGTTTTTCAGGGCAGTTATCTGGTTAGTATAATCAGAGTAAGCGCTGGGAAGCAGAAGTCTCACTTAGTTACGGTATTTGTATATATATGTTGTTAGACAACATGGTGATATCAAGCAAGTTGATGTCATTGAATCGCAAAAGCATGTACAATCATGGATTGTGCAGTAACACTTTTCCCCGAGCAAGCATTATCAAATGATTCTTATTTGATAAGGGATTCTGATAAAGTAAAATGCAGCTAGTTTATTTGTACTCTAGTGCAAGTGGGAGACTGAAGGAGATATGCCCTAGAGGCAAATAAATAAGTAGTATTTATTGCGTTATCTCATAAGTTTATAATAGGTTTGTGTATTATGCTATAACTGTATTAATCGGAATTATTAATACACGTGTGATACATAGACAACCAGGTCCCTAGCAAGCCTCTATATGAGCTAGTCCATTGGGCAACAGTTGATCGAGATTCCCGATCAAGGACAATGACGTCGGTTGACAATGGGGTCATCTTGTTAGTTGAATAAGGTGGTGGACATACGCAAAGTATTGCAATAAGATCGTATTACGATCTTTGTCATTTGCAATAGATAAGAGTATGATAGCTTATTCCTTAGACCGTGAGACCGTACTTATTGTTGCTTCGTAGGAGTGCTTTGAGAGCATCAAACGTTGTGTCTTATATAGCATGACAATAACGGTGTCCATCTTGCGTATTCCGAAAGAGCATCAAGACGTAAGGATCAAGAGCGGGATTTGTTCATTCTTGTAATGGAAAGATACTCTGGGCCCACTCGGTGATATTGCATCTATATAGCTGCGCAGCTTGTGACTAGGTCATGGAGATGTAATATCGCAGACGAGTTAATAACCTTCGTCGGTAACGAGATACAGCAAAGGCATCGGTGTGTCTACGATCATATCTCGGACAAGGTAGTATCGCAGAGACAAAGGGAATGAATATCATACTTATGGTTCAACGACGATATTCGTGGAATACACAGGGGTCGTCATATATTTCCAGGTATCCCTGACGATCATTGGTGAGCGGAGTGTCTCGACCATGTCTGGAGTATTCCCGAACCGTAGCGTAACAAACTTAAGGTCTTAGCGACGCTAGGAGATAGGTTCTGGAATTTTATAGGTTTTTATTGGAGAGAGAAAATTGATCCGGAAAGAGTTCCGGTGGTCCGGAAGGAGTTCCGGGGGGCTATGGAATGGTTCCGAGAATGTCCGAAAGTTGTTCGGGTGGTTCCGAAATAGTTTCGGAGTCATGGGATATTGAATTATATATAAATATATTAATTATGAATTAATGGGATTTTTATATTAATTTAATATTAATTAAATAAAGGAAAAAAGGGGCTCCCACCTAAATGGGCCCAAAGAGGGCCCATGAGGGGGTGGCGCACCAAGCAAGGGGGCCTTCCCCCCCTAGTCCGAATTGGACTAGAAGAGGGAGAGGCCCAAGGGGGTTCGGCCGAACCCCCCTCCCCTTTCTTCCTTTAGTCCCACATGGGGGAGCCAAGGGGGTTGGCACACCCCTTCCCCCTTTATATAGCAAGGCATATTAATTGATTTAATTCATAGGAAATTCAATTAATTCCCGATTTCTCTATCGATCTCCTGGTTCCCAAGTCGGAGCCGCGCCGAGCTGAGGAAAAGGGAATCTCTCCACCTAAGCCATACCGCAGAGCGCCGTTGCTCTGCGGGATTCCAGATAAGACCTACTCCTGCGATTTCAGCTGGATCTGAATGACCGGGAGTCGTCGCTAGGCTCCGTATGTTTGCGAGTGCTCGGAGGCTACTCTATTGAGGAGCTTGGGCGACGTCGTCTCGCCCCCTGCAGCTGCCGCTCCTCCCCCCCTCTGCTGTCGGCGCGCCAGCCCCGGTGCTGGCACTCTGCCTTCTTCCGCCCGACCCCCATCGACGCAGATCATCGTCGACACCCCGGCGTCATCGACTCCGACATCGCGGCAAGTTCTCCGCGACCTCGAGGTCGGCTACGTATGACTTCATCGTCAACGCTTGTGCGGGAGCGTAATCCCCGCTATCGGTCTACATGGAGGTAATGTAACCCGTTCCGCCACCGTTATCACATGTACTAGATAGATAGATCCTGGCTAGTTAGGGTTCCGCTCGCTAGAAAATTATTGTTTTCTGCACCGTAACCCCTTCACGAGTACCGCTGCCGGTGCTGAGGATACCGTCACCGCCGCTACCGCTTCTGCCACCGCCGAGAAGCCGGCTTCCCCTACTGCTTAGAAATACTCAAGAGTAGAACTGTTAAATCCCCGGGATGCCGGGTGCAAGATGTAATATATACTTTTAAGGTTTATGTTTCGTACCAAGTTATTTATTAGAACAAGCTATGTCGGTTTACTCTGTCACGAGTCCCCGAGTTCCTTTTCATGTTTACCGTACTTAGGCAATTTCTTTTCTTGTCTACCATTTTGGCGTTCGACAGTCGAGTCACAAAACTCCATACACGGCATACATTACTTAAGAATATTCGAGTTCTAGTTAACCGAATTCCCGACATAAAAAATAACTGGGTTAGTAAAAACAGGTATGCCGGATAAGTTCCTGTTCCGAGTCCCCGAGACCATTTTCGTGTTCCCCACATTTGATTCTCTTTGCTCTTGACTACCATTTCGGCGTTCGTCAGTCGAGTCACAAGATGATTTCACATGACATACATTACTCTGACTTTGAGAATCGAATTCAGAATTTACCCGGCATACAGATAACATAAAAAAAAATAGGTACTAGGCAGTCCCCGGGTTCCTTCCCGGGATGTCGGTATGAAATAACAAACAAACTGGACAAAGTAAATGGGCATACGACGAGGCAGTCCCCGGGTTCCTCCCGGGTGCCTTACTTTCATTAATACATAAAAATTGAAATACATCATACACTGAGCCCTTTACGTGTAAAAGGGTCGAAGCAGGGCTACATTCCATGGACGCTTGGTTTTCTCTCCGGATTTGTCCATTACACCCTTCCTAGCCTCCTGTGCATCTACAAGGTAATAAGAATCATTGTGCAATGCCCTGCTTATCACAAAAGGTCCCTCCCATGGAGGCGACAGCTTATGCATTCTGGTCGTGCGTTGGATGAGCCTAAGCACAAGATCTCCTTCTCGGAACACTCTCGGGTGCACCTTCCGGCTATGATAGCGACGGAGGTTTTGCTGGTAAATTGCAGACCGAGACAGTGCCAATTCTCTTGCCTCTTCAAGTAAATCAACATCATTTTCTCGGGCCTCCTTTGCCTCGGTCTTGGTGAACATTGTCACTCTCGGGGAATCATACTGTATGTCGGTCGGGAGTACTGCCTCGGCACCGTACACCATGAAGAATGGCGTATACCCGGTAGGTCTATTCGGTGTAGTCCGGAGACCCCATAATACTGCCGGTAACTCCTCTATCCAACATCACGGAGTTCTCATCAGTGGTTCGATCAAACGAGCTTTGATGCCGGCCAAGACCAAAGCATTTGCTCTTTCAACTTGTCCGTTTGCTTCCGGGTGTGCAACTGATGCTACATCCAACCGGATTCCCTTCTCAGCACAAAATCGAGCGAATTCCCCCACAGCAAAATTGGTGCCATTATCCGTGATGATGCTGTGCGGGTACCCGTATCTCAAGATGATGTCTTTCAGGAATTTCACTGCGGTGTGTCCGTCACACTTCCGGATTGGCTTGACCTCTATCCACTTTGTGAATTTATCTACCATGACCAGTATGTGTGTCATATTGCCCCGTGCCGGTTTGAACTGCCCGACCATGTCCAAACACCATACCGCGAATGGCCAAGTGATAGGGATTGTCTTCAGTGCTGATGCCGGCATATGTATTCGGTGAGCAAACCTCTGGCATCCTCCACACTTCCGGAGAATGTCTTCTGCTTGTTGTAACGCAGTGGGCCAGTAGAACCCATGCCGGAACACTTTCGCCACTAGGGCCCGGGATGATGCATGATGTCCACACTCCCCCTGATGTATTTCCAGCAGCATCTATTGTCCTTCTTCCGGTTCCACACATCTCTGGAGTACCTCGGTTACACTCCTCTTATATAGCTCTTGATTGATGACGGTGTATGCTTTTGACCTCCGCACTATCTGCCGAGCTTCCACTTCACTCTCCGGGAGGGTTCCTTCCAAGATGTAAGCCATAATGGGCTGTGCCCATCCCGGGATAGGTCGAACTGGGAACACGGGAGCATCTATGTCCATTGGCTCTGCCGACATCACCTCCATCATCATCTCTCTTTGCCTCTCTGAGCACAGTGGTGCAGTCCCCGGGTTCGATGTGATGCTCCCGACATCTACTTCCATGGGTACGGCTTCCGAACTAGGCTCCTTGGAGATGAAGATAGAATCCGACTCGGGTGAGGGCTGAATAGATGGCTTTCTCAAATGCTCAAGAGCGATCCCGGGTGGGATGGCATCTCGAGATGATCCTAGCTTGGACAACACATATGCCGCCTCGTTTTCTCCCCTGGGTATGTGCTTGAACTCGCATCCTTCGAAAAATCCGGATATTTTCTGCACATGAAATCGATACAAGGCCATATTGGCATCCAGCGCATCCCAGTTCCCCGACACCGGCTGCACCACGAGGTCGGAATCGCCGAAACACTCTATCCGGCGGATGCCGATCTCCTTGGTGACATTCAGTCCATGAACCAAGGCCTCGTACTCAGCGACATTGTTAGATGCCCGGAAATGAATTTGCAGGACATACTTCAACACATCTTGTTTTGGTGAAGTGAGGACCACTCCGGCACCCAACCCGATCTTAGCCTTGGAGCCATCGAAATGCATCCTCCAGAAATTATAATCCGGCATCGGAGGTTCATATTGCATCTCGGCCCAGTCTACCAAAAAGTCCGGCAGCGCCTGCGACTTGATGGCATCTCGCCTCTCATAAGCCGGAGCGTACGGAGACAACTGGATGGCCCATTTGGCTACCCGGCCGCTAGCGTCCTTGCAACCGATGATCTCGGCCAGAGGAGCCTCGCACACCACTGTGATTGGGTGTTCTTGAAAGTAGTGCTTGAGCTTGGTCACTGCCATGTACACTCCATACGCCATTTTCTGGTAGTGCGGGTAGTTCTGCTTGGATTCCAAAATCACCTCACTGAGGTAATACATCAGTCTTTGTATCAGTTTGCCCCCTTCTCCCCTCTCTACCACCATTGCTACGCTGACTACTCGGTTGGTGGCCGCAATATACAGCAGCATAGGCTCCTTGGGTAACGGGGATGCCAACACGGGTGCTGTTGAAAGCATTCTCTTCAAATCGTTGAACGCCGCGTCGGCCTGCGGGGTCCAGACAAATGTTTTTCTCTTCTTCATCAACTGGTATAGGGGCAAGGCCTTCTCTCCAAGTCGGCTCACAAACCGACTTAGGGATGCAAGACAACCCGTGAACTTCTGCACATCTTTGAGACGCACGGGCAATTTCATGCTCTCGATAGCACGTATCTTACCCGGGTTGACTTCAATTCCCTGGCTTGAGATGAGGAAACCGAGTAACTTTCCTGCCGGAACACCGAATGTGCACTTATCCGGGTTCAATTTCATCCGGAATCTTCTTAAGTTCTTAAATGTTTCCCTCAGATCATCGATCAATGAGGCTTTTTCTTTCGTTTTTATGACAATGTCATCGACATAGACTTCGGCATTCCGGCCTATCTGGTCGTGCAAACACTTTTGCATGCACCTCTGGTATGTGGCACCAGCATTTCTCAAACCGAAAGTCATGACACGATAGCAATAAGCCCCATAAGGGGTAATAAAAGTGCTTTTCAATTGATCATCCGGAATCAAAGGTATCTGGTGAAAACCAGAATAAGCATCTAAAAAAGTCAAAAGTTCACTCCCGGCAGTGGAATCTATCACTTGATCTATCTGGGGTAGTGGAAAGGGGTCCTTCGGACATGCTTTGTTGAGGTTGGTGAAGTCGATGCACATGCGCCACACCTTAAGCAGGAGGGGATCATCTTTCTTCTTCTCTACCAGGACCGGATTTGATATCCAATCCGGGTGTAGCACTTCCATTATGAATCCGGCGGCTAACAGTATAGCAAGATGCTCCATGACGGCAGCTCTTCTTTCATCCGAGAGGCGCCTAGTCGGTTGCTTCACCGGCTTCGCATCCGGTCTAACAAACAGAGAGTGCTCAGCCAACTCCCTCGGAACACCTTGCAGATCGTCACCCGACCACGCAAAAGCATCCCGATTCTCACAGAGGAAGTCGACGAGCTCGCCTTCCTATTTGCTGTCCAGGTTGCTGCCAATGATAACTTGGCGCTCCGGGTTGCTGGGGTCCACACCCACCTTCTTCGTCTCCTTAGGGGGCTGGAATGATGCACCCTGCTCCGGGTTCACCATCCCGGGCATTCCGAGTTGGGAGGTCTTGGCCATCGCCACCACCTGCTGGATTCTTTTCTTTTCTTCCGCGATCACCAGAGACTCAGCTAAGCACGAGCCGGCCGAGGCACACTCCATGGAGCGCTTGTGGTCTCCCGAGATGGTGATTACGCCGTTAGGTCCCGGCATCTTCATCTTCAGGTAGCCCATGTGAGTTGAGATCATGAACTTGGCCAGGGCCGGCCTGCCGATCAGTGCGTGATACGGGCTTTCGAGGTCCACGACCTTGAATTCCAAGCTCTCGGTTCGGCAGTTCTCCCGGGTTCCGAATAGCACTTCAACCCAGATTTTACCCATGGGCGAGCAAGAGACTCCGGGCACAATGCCGTGGAAGGTCGTCTCGGTAGGTAACAAGGTGTTCATGGACACCCCCATCTTCAGCATCGTATCCTTGTACATGATGTTAATGGCGCTGCCATTGTCAATCAGAACCCGACTGAAGCGGACATTGAGGCTTGGTCCGACAAAGGTTGGGTCCACCACCAAGGAGTACGCCCCCGGCTTAGGCATAACTCTGGGATGATCCTTCCGGCTCCACGTGATCTCCATCTCGGACCAGTGCAAGAACCTGGGCACCGCCGGGATCACGGCGTTCACCTCCAGGGCGCGTTGTCGCACACTCTTCCGGTCAGTGGGCTCGGTCACGAAGACCACATAGCTTTGATGTGCCTCCTGGTAGTTGCCCTGCTGCTGTCCGGCTTGATTACTGGGGCCTGCACCATTGTCATTCCGGGTGTGCACCATGTTCACCGGCCGAGGTGGGGGTCCTCGCTGAGGCTGATTGATCCGGATCGCGTTGGCCCCCGATGTCGGAGGAGGAGGTCTCGGAATGTTGGGTCGATATGTCGGAGCACTCGGCCGGATAGCCCCCGAGCTGCCCTCCTGCAATGTGCGCTGATACCAGCTGCACTGCCGAGTAGAGTGGTTCGCCGGCTTGTTGGCCTCTAGGGTATGGTAGCAGCATGGCTTGTTCAGCATCTCTTCATACGTCAGGGGCTTCTTCTGTTCCACCCAAGTCTTTTGCATTTCCTGGCTTTGACCCCAAGCCGGGCCACTTGTCTTCTGACGCTGACTGTTGCCGGCATCTTCTTGATCCCGGGTCACTGCTGCGACATGCTGCGCAGCATGATGGTACTCGGGCTGATTTCTCTTCTGGCCAAAGTCCTGGCGATCATGGCTTCTGCTTGATCCCGAACGCTGAGGTCCCGCATTCCTCTTGTTGGAGTCACCGACATGCAACCATGGGATCTCCAAGCGTATAGGTATCGGCGATGCGCATGGTCTCTGCCAAGGTCGCCGGCATCTTCCTTTGCAATTTCTGCCAAAGCATTGAGCCATGCCGACATCCTTGTGCAAACCAGGAGATGGCCTGTGCCTCTACCACCCCTTCGCAAGAATTGCGAATATTGCTCCACCGGGTAAGGTACTCCCGGTCAGTCTCGTTGCTCCTTTGCCTAGAGATGGCGAGCTGTTGAGGCCTGTTTGGCCTTTTGTAGGTGCTGGTGAAGTTGCTGATAAATGCCTCCTCAAAATCCAACCAACAATCTATGCTGCCAGTTCTCAAGTTGTTCAACCAGATTCTGGCAGGTCCTTCCAACATCTGCGGTACGTAACGTACCGCCCAGCGTCTGTTTCCACCGGCTATGCTTACTGCAGTTACATAGTCGGTTAACCAGTCCTCCGGCTTCTTGCTGCCGTCATAGGTCTTAGCACCTCGGTTGAGCTGAAAATTCCGGACAGGCGGCTCCCGCATGATCCGGGGTCCAAAGCAGGTAGGTCCCGGAGGTCCTTGCTCTTCCACTAGCTCTGACTGGTGAATCCGGTCGAGCCGGAATCTGGCATCAGCCGGATCCAGCTGTCTGGTTCCTACCCGAGATCCCAACGGATTCTCATTGGGTTAGTACCCGAGCTGCTGCAGTCTTGAGTTGCCATCGTTGAGCCTGTCTTGTACCGGGATCACAGCCTGCTGCGGGACAGAGGCGGCCTCCCTTCGCGTGTTTCCCTGAACATGAGGGGGGTTCCGGGGTGGATTACCACGGCTAGCCGGGTTATTGTTTCCTACACCCAGGTTGCCACCATCACGGGTACTTCCTGCCTGCCCCGAGTTATGCTGCCCGGCTTGCTGGATGCCGGCAAAGGTCGGGTCATAAGCCTGCAACTGCTTGTTCTTCCCGGAGCCCCGACTTCGGCTCCGGCTCTTGCTCTTGCTTCTGCTCGGATGTGGGGAAGAGGCCTCTCCGTCCGATTTCTGGCTATTGGGCCTAGCTGAGTGCACTTGGGATCCCGCCCCGGGGTTCTTTTTCTTGAAGGCCTGGATCTGCCGGTTGGCCTCGACGACCAGCTCATTCACCCGCTCCTGCTGCTTGCGCAGAGCCTCACCGGATAGCGCTGCTAGCTCTGCCATGGCGGCTTTGGAAGCCCTAAGAGTTTTCGCCGGCGAGCTGTACACCGGTCTCCCCGCCGAGATCAGGCTACCCGTGTGACTGGTCGCGGCTCCACCCGCCAACTCATCATTCACCATTCTTCCTTTCTTGCGCAGGTCCGCGATGCGCTTGTCCCGGGAGTCTATCTTAAGGAATCTGTGAGCTGCATTGTACTCCCGGAGGCTAGCATTGAGCTCGCGACGGATCTCGGCGATTTCCTGCGCTTCGGCGAGTAGCAACCTACGCTGCTCCTCCAAGTCAGCCGAAGTGGCCTGGGTGTCTGCTTCAGCGGTCATAGGAACAGACAACTTGGCCACCAGACCCGAGAGGGGATCCGGGGGACGACGTGGCTGGGACGGCTGCGGATCGCCATCTCGGGCCGCACCTCTTTCCTGAGGAGGTTTAGCTAAACGGATGTGGCCGCTTCCGGCATCGCCGTCAGCGTCCTGGTACTCCTCCTCGGTTGTCCCGACCATCATTACCGCGACGGAACTCGGGGAGCGACCGACACGCCGACCCCGAGTAGCGCAGAGCATGGGAGGATCCTCAGCTTCCAGGACCACGTCCGGATAGATGCAGATAACTTCGGTGGCGACGTAGGTGGTGAAGCCACCAAAGTCAATGAGGCATCCGTTCACCGGAAAGGGTCTGTTCCGGAAGCACCCTGTGTTGTCGCTGACGAAGTCCATCTCACCTAGCCTTACGACAAGGCCAGAGAGAACCCGAATGTCGAAGTGAATAGGGAGACCGTCCGGATGTGTACACCAGCCAACGCCTCTGTCAGCCCCACGGTGGGCGCCAACTGTCGTGGTGGTGTCACAGCAGATGCCATAGGATGGCTAATGTGTGGGGCCGATGGACGTTGGTGGATCCGGGGAGGGATAGCGAGCTGAGGAGCTCACACGGGGAGGATCCCGGTATAACCGAGATCTCCCAAGAACGATAAACAAGATCAAAGTGCGAGGGGGAAGATCTAACAAACAAGAACAAATGCACGAAGGCACACAACACACACACGATATACCCAGGTTCAGGGCCCTCGTGAGGAGGTAACACCCCTACTCCTGCCTTTTCTCTCTATATAAGTGTGATGCAAGGACTACAACTTGCTCTTAGATCTCTTGAAGGGAAGAACACAAGGAACTAGATGAACTCAAGGTAAGAAGAAGTAACTGCTCTAGGAGTAAATGCGACTATAACTTCGGCTCCCAAGTTGGTCTCTCTCCCATAGAAGCAGTTATGGCGCCTTTTATAGAGTTCCAGCCAGGAGGGCCGGAAACCCTAAACCGGCTGGGCCCCACCGGACAGGCCTAACCGGTATGTCGTCACCGGCTAGTGCGATCTACTCGCCGCGCTATCCGGCGTAGCCCCTTCGTCATCATCCCGGCAAGGACAGCAGGCCCGTCCTGGAACATCATTGTCCCCCTGTCAGAGACAAGACATGTCTTTTCCCATCCCGGATAGCCTTTTCCGGATTGCCGGGCTAGGCACGTCGTGTCTTGTCGTACCGTTGTCATACCGGCTGACACGCCCCCGTGTCAGGCGGGAGGTGACCATGCTTCCGTGTCAGGCGGGAGGTGACCATGCTTCCGTGTCAGACAGAACGGTACTCCCCCCCGCATCAGGCGGTAAAGCCTGCTACAGACCGTTGACGACCTACCGGGATCCCTCACGCCGGTTATCTTCTTGCTCGACCTTACGCGTCCTTCCTGCATAAGTCCAGGACCGAGATAAATGTTCCGGTTAGCACTTACCTGGATTGCCTATCCGGTAAGACCGAGTACTTCTCCCTCCGGGAGTCTCCTCGGAGCCCAAGATCCGAGATCCTTTCCGGATGCACCCGAGTTCGTCTCAGGATGAGTATCTCTAGGCCTAGCCTCCCGAAGATGTTTTAGCCTACCAGCAAAGACATCTTCGAGAAGCTAGTTCTTAGAGGAACCACCCGCTGATGCTTGTGCTGCTATTGTGAGGGCTCGGGGTTTCTATTTATAGCCGCCCGAGCTGACCCTTGCGCCTGCCAGGAGGCACCTTGCACTCTACCAGCACTCAAGGGTCAAGTTGCCCTTTCAGCACACTAGGGGGTGGCCCTTGCTGTCGCCAAAGGTAAAGCACTGTGGGCACACTGCTGAACTATTCCGGGATCTGCCCTACCGGGGGGCAGCCCCCCGACAATCTCAGAGGGGTCGTATCCGCAAAAGAGACACGGTGACCGGTGGAACCAGAGGCCACCGGGTGGCGACCGGGCGACGTGACGAGGCGTGATTGGTCAAAACCCCCGTGCTACAGTAGATTCCTTTTAGGCATCCGAAAACTTGAAATCCGGACCGTTGGACAGGCAAATCGGACGGCTGAGGTTTAAAAGGAGACGTGGACAGCTGATCAATATGATGCCCTTTTATATATAGTAGTATATGTGATAGCCCAAGGACACCCTCACGCGGGAGGTCGAGCAGGCGGTGTTTTTTCTTGGGAGGCTTGTACGTGTCGCCTTATCCAGGAGAGAAACACGATTATTTGAAACTTGGGCATATCGATTTAAAAAAAATGTCCATAATGGAGTCAGGCCTCCACTTGTGGTGTTCATTTTCTTAGGCGACCACCCTTTAAGTTTTGGCTCCCATAATAGAGGGACTTCAAGCTCCATATGTTGGAAACCATGGTGTTCCGTTTGAAACATCACCTAAATATGGGACAAAACATGTGTTTTTCTCCTGTCCGCTCGTATTTTAGGCATCATGCCTTTAAACAGTGACCCCTTCTCAGCATCCCCACCTAACACACCAATAATAGCAAACTTACATCACCCATCTGCACCAAGTTTCCTTCCGCGTAGAAACACCAGAAAGGAATAACACACACGCATGAGAAAGGTGACCATGCGGCTTGCACTAGTGGCCCTGGTGTTGGTTGGCGTCATGTTGGCGGACAATGAGGCCGAAGGGGGACGGCCCGCACCGAGCGACACCTTTATCAACAACTCTGCTCTCGGGATCAAAGCCAACATGATCGCCGACGCCAAACAACCTCATGTAGCGACAAACCGTTATACACGCGGATGCAGCAAGATCCATGGTTGTCGCGACTAATGCGTATGTGTGTTTAACTGCATGTGTTCCTCTTGTTTTGCACATATGTTGAATTGTTGATCATATATGTAAATCGTGGTCCCTTGTATATCTTTGCGATGATGTTGTATCTTGGGGCAATTCCACCTATGTACTAACTGAAAATTCTTTTTTATATAAAAAAGCTTGCTAATCACATATATGGTGATTACTAAATATCTATGTTTCAATCGCCTATCACTAATACAGCTTCGCACCTCACACACGTTTATAATCGGCCTCACTCATAGTTTAATCATGCATCACTGTGTTGAGGGTTGCCGATGGGATTGTCATACACACAAGGTTGACATATCATTTGTGTGATAAGGAGACTTTTGCACACAGTTTATATGAATTAAACATGCGTTATGCTTAATACATTGTTTGCCTCGGGGCAAGGCGAAAGCAAGTGGACAATGCCAAAAGTATCGGTGGCCATTTGACCACACATACATGCATAGGTTGTCGGCTGCTACGACTCCACCTCGCCAATGCCATGCCAAAGAAACCACGGGGAGTGGTCCATCCGACTCAGGAAGCCACTTGATGTAGCACCGACTGGGTGAGTTTTTTGCGCCCAAATATAGGCACAAAGGGGCGGCAATTTTCGAGTGGAGTTCTTACGCATGGGGCACACCTTTTCTTTGTAAATGAGAGAGGGTTCCACCTGTTCAGCCTTGACTGGACAACAACAACAAGTATCACACACGATTATGTTCCAATAATAATTTGAGGCAGGGGATGACTTTGGAAATCAAACCGTGTGCTATGTATAAAATAGTTGTTTGATTCTATACTTTAAGACTGGACATATTTTTTATTGTTTGTCACATATATGGATGAATGCACTAAATTAGTAATTCATAACCAACTTTAAAAATAATCATTTTTGTTGAAAGTCATGAATGTTAAAACTTTGGAAAACAATTGAAGCGAGGTTTTTCAAAAACATCTAAATATTTTTATTAAATAGGGTTGAAATCCAATAAAATGTGGGAAAGTAGCAAAAATTCTGGTATGCTAAAAATATATCTACAATAGCGCTCCAATATGATCTAATTTGTACGAAAAAATACGGTTGTACCAGTTTCGTGATTTCCATGATGATCTACCTCGCTGTTTTCACCACTCACCCCTACATATCTTATTATGTTGCCCTATAGCTACGTATGTTCACTTTCAGTGTTGTCTTCGTGTTTTATTGCTTCCTACTAAGTATCTATTCATATTCAGTAATATATGTGCATCTGATATGTTGTCTTATATAAATAGCAATGACCCACTATAAGGAATTCTCTCAACATGCAAGGCATACACATCATCATGTAGATATAACCTCTAAGCCATCCATGTCAGCAGCAGTTATTGCTAATTATGTACTAAATCGTATGTGTATCATACAAATCACATGCGTGTCAATTTCCATCTACAAACTCCTTTACTAGGAAAAAAATCCCCATGTCAGCCCACTACTATTGATCATTCCAAACAACAACTAAAAAATTAATAGCATGCATCCACTCAGAAACAAAGCGACAGACGATATTCTCCCCCTCCACTCATTTTCCTTAAATAACGATATATGTGAGATATTATTGCACCAGAAACTGACAGATATAATTGCTCTAGAAACGGATGAAACCATATACGACCATTGAGCGGATTTTTCACCTTCTTACAACGCCATACTCACCGGCCTGCTATTTTTGCTCAATCCCCAGTCGACCAGTTCACCACAACTTGGTTTTTTTTTAAGTTATACACCACAACTTGATTGGATCCATATGCTGAGTTCTCATAGCTGAGACCAATTTTGTGCTTCCCGACTTGCCCCCTTTTATTTGTCCCTGTTGTTCTCTGGTATGCTACCTCCTCTCACAAGTAAATTACTTATTTCGTCTCCCCTTTTTTGGTTGCAATTCTTGTAGAACATGCAGAGTTCGATCTTTCTTATATAAAAGTTTTAAATTATTTTCCTAATAAATGCTTAATATAATTCTCATGTTAAGATACATATGCTGCTATTTGTTAAGTTAAAGAATTTTGATGGAGGTTCTCGGTTGAGTACTTTCTTCCTATTATGTTTCCCTATCTTTATGTGTGTTCACTTTCGGTGTTGTCTTCGTTTTTTATTGCTTCCTACTAAGTATCTATTCAGATTCAGTAATATATGTGCATCCGATACGTGCTCTTCTATATCTAAATAGCAATGACCCACTATAAGGAATTCTCTCAACATGCAAGCCATACACATCATCATGTAGATATAACCTCTAAGACATCAATGTCATCAGCAATTATTGCTAATTATGTACTAAATCGTATGTGTATCATACAAATCACATGCGTGTCAATTTCCATCTACAAACTCCTTTACTAGGAAAAAAATCCCCATGTCAGCCCACTACTATTGATCATTCCAAACAACAACTAAAAAATTAACAGCATGCATCCACTCAGAAACGAAGCGATAGTCGATATTCTCCCCCTCCACTCATTTTCCTTAAATAATGATATATGTGAGATATAATTACACCAGAAACTGATAGATATAATTGCTCCAGAAACTGATGAAAGCATATACGACCATTGAGCAGATTTTTCTCCTTCTTACAACGCCATACTCACCGGCCTGCTATTTTTGGTCAATCCCCAGTCGGCCAGTTCACCACAACTTGGTTTTTTTAAGGTATACAACACAATTGATTGGATCCATATGTCGAGTTCTCATAGCTGAGACCACTTTTGTGCTTCCCGACTTGCCCCCTTTTATTTGTCCCTGTTGTTCTCTGGTATGCTACCTCCTCTCACAAGTAAATTACTTATTTCTTCTCCCCTTTTTTGGTTGCAATTCTTTTAGAACATGCAGGAGTTCGTGCTTTCTTATATAAAAGTTTTGAATTATTTTCCAAATAAATGCTTAATATAATTCTCATGTAAAGATACATGTGTTGCTATTTGTTAAGTTAAAGAATTTTGATGGAGGTTCTCGGTTGAGTACTTTCTTCCTATTATGTTGCCCTATCGCTACGTATGTTCACTTTCGGTGTTGTCTTCGTTTTTTATTGCTTCCTACTAAGTATCTATTCAGATTCAGTAATATATGTGCATCTGATACGTGCTCTTCTTTATCTAAATATTCTCTCAACATGCAAGGCATACACATCATCATGTAGATATAGCTCTAAGCCATCCATGTTAGCAGCAATTATTGCTAATTATGTACTAAATCGTATGTGTATCATACAAATCACATGCGTGTCAATTTCTATCTACAAACTCCTTTACTAGGAAAAAAATCCCCATGTCAGCCCACTACTATTGATCATTCCAAACAACAACTAAAAAATTTATAGCATGCATCCACTCAGAAATGAAGCGACAGCCGATATTCTCCCCCTCCACTCATTTTCCTTAAGAAACTGATAGATATAATTGCTCCATCAACTGATGAATGCATATACGACCATTGAGCAGATTTTTCTCCTTCTTACAACGCCATACTCACCGGCCTGCTATTTTTGCTCAATCCCCAGTCAGCCTGTCATGGTATCGGCATAATTGATAGGAGACGGGGTCCTCTAGCCTACGTATGGATTGTGGGGAAGAAGGTTGGTGTCGTCGAGGTCGGGATTGAACACGGCGAGTTACCCAGCTTCAGATCCCGCAGCGGTGGCGAGATCCTACGTGCTGCTATAATTCACTATAAGGCAATAGCCGTGAACAGGTTACAATGGGTTTGACGCGTATAGAGGCGTCTGTCTGCATGCCCTAAAGGCTTCCTGGTGGCCGGCTTATATAGGCGGCCAGACCCCAGGATACAAGGCAAATACTTGTCCAGTAAGTAATCAGAGTCCTAGACCTAGCCGGCTTAATCGCCGCCTTCCGTCTTGGGCTTGGTGGTTCAATGGGCTTCGGCCTTCCACCTTCCACCTTTCTTGAACCGTCTGCCTACTTCCTTGTACGTCAGCTATTTGGGCCGCTCGGCAAGCTTCAGCCTTACCACCCTTGGGCCACCCTGGACTAGCCGGATTGATCCATGTTGGAGATACCCCTAGTTGATATATCCAAAACATTAGCCCCCAGAAAGGTTGAAATTCTCCGGGCGTCGGCTTCTTCTTCTTGATACTTCATTCGTTAATGTTGGCGACTGCAGGACTTGAACCATTCTGAAATACAATGGGGGCGCGTGTACCCCAATGTTGGCACACGACCGCCTTTATCCAACACGGGAAAAGACGGCTAAACGAGACTTTGCCGAACAGCTTCACAAAAAAGCTTAATCTTTAACGGCGAGCCAAACATATTTCTTGACAGACATCGCCAGGCGGCTCACGACAGTTTGAAACCGGCCGAAGCGAAAATCACGTCATGATTGCAAATCGCGGGAAAAGAGGAGGCATGGAGATCGTGCGATCATGCGTTGCAGCGGACGTTGGACACGTGTCTGATTAGCAAAGCCGTTGCACAGGAAGTAAAACCTGGACCTATAAATAGGGAGCCGAACGGTTCATTTTTCACCCCTGCTCCTGCTCTCCTCTGTTCATTGCTCTCCCGCTCTCTTCACCGAGCGAACTCCGTCGAGCATCCTTCTCCGGCGACCTTCGCGTACAGCGATGTCCACCGGCCAGAACACCCCTTCTGCGGCG
Organism: Poa annua; assembly: GCA_026929855.1. Classification (NCBI taxonomy): domain Eukaryota; kingdom Viridiplantae; phylum Streptophyta; class Magnoliopsida; order Poales; family Poaceae; genus Poa; species Poa annua. The sequence continues at coordinate 13,332,254 of CM049428.1, forward strand.
TTCAGTGGCCTCGCGGCCGAGACCACCTCCGCGGCGGCGATGGGCAGCGTAGCGTCGCACCTCGCGACGGCGGCGACGGGCAATGTCGCCACCGTCGCCTCTCTGACTCCCACCGCACGCGCCCAGGCGGCGGCCTCTTCGTCTCCTTCGTCTTCTGCCACGCCAGCGGCGGCGAGAGGCGCACCCGCCGACGAGAAGGAGGAAGCCGCCGACCTTGGGTCACGCTATTGGCTTCCCTCCATCGTCGACGAAGAAGCACTCCAAGACTTGGAGGCCGTCGGCTACCTCCCGACTCGGGAGGACTGCCAATGGAGATCCGCCTTCAGGGACGTCATCCCGGCTCCGAAAGCCGGGGAGCGGGTAATCCTCACCTCCCACTTAGTTAGGGGAATGGCCTTGCCGCCTTCCGCCTTCTTTAGCGAGGTGTTAGATCACTACGGACTCCAGCCCCATAATATTGCGCCCAATAGCGTACTAGTCTTAGCCGGCTTCACAGCTCTGTTCGAGGGCTATCTAGGTATTAGACCTAGTTTAGACTTCTTCATATATTGCTTTCGTTGCCGTCGTCAGACTGTGTCGGACGGCGGATTGGCGACCTGCGGCAGCGTCACCTTCAACTGCCGCCAGGGACGCCAATGGTATCCCAAGATACCATACAACGAGTCCGTCAAGGGCTGGACGTCCACCTTCTTCTACTGCCAAGACATGGCAGCACCGGGGCGTCAATTTGGCGTCCCGGACTTTGTCAATGCGCCGCCTATGCCCAGGCCATGCTGGGACGAGGCGGTCCCCAAGTTGACGGAGGAACTCCGCCTTATTCAAAGGCGGATCGAGTTTCTCACCCGGGCGATGGCTCCCCTCTTGCTGGATGGGTTGGATACCGTCATCTGCTGGCTTAGCCGGCAGATACTGCCCCTGCGGTACAGCCCGCACAAAATGTGCCAGTATTCGCCTACTGCCACAACTTTTCTAAGCGAAGAGGGGTTACCAGCCGCCGACCTGGCGTTCCGACTTCGCAGCCTTCTCAAATCAGGGCTGGTGAAGGCGGCGGAAGGCGTGCCCATGCACACCCACGACAACCCTCCCCTTGAGGTAGATATCCTGCTTACTACCCTTCTTTGACGGCCTTTGCCGGCTTAGTGGATTCCTATTAACACTTGCCTTCTTTCTCAGCTCTCTGCCCTGGGGGAGGATGACCTGGCTCCCGACTTCTACGAGTCGGAAGCCGGGAAGACCAAGAAGTGCAAGGCGTCTGGTGCTGCTTCCTCTACGGTGAATGCCGAGAGGAAGAAACGGACCGCAGTGTCTACAGATCCGGTGCTCGTCGATCTCGACGAGAACGCGGGGATTAACATTCCCCGAAGGTACTCATTTCCGCCTTAAATAGTCGTCGAATTCATCTATTATTGGCATTCATCTGGCTGTGCCTGCTTTATTGACAGGGAACGGGTGGCAACTTCCAGGTTGCCGTCCAGGCTCCTTTCCAGGGGAAAGCGGCCTCAAGGTAGCTCGCCCGCTACCATGACGCCAACTCCCCAGCCCCGGGCCGGTGGCTTTATGAGCGATGCTCGCCGCCAGCCCCAGGCTCCGGCTTCCGGTCCGCCGCCAAGGACTTCCTCTGCTGGTCGCGCAACCAGCATTCCCCTTCCATCGGCTGAGTCTACGACCAAGGAAGCCATCCAATCTCGTGCCGCCAAGGAGTAGCTGCTGGAGGCGGTTGCCGGCGGGATGCAGAGGGCAGCCCCGGCTGCAGGAGGCGTCAAAGTTAGGGATCCTTGGTCCACTTATAAGGAGGCCAAGGAATCTACCCTGGCTTTCGCCAACTTCGCCTCCTAGGCCTTTGCCGATTTGGAGGGCGACATGTCTGTAAGTTATTCTAACTTCGTGGCATATACATAGTCTTCCCCACCGAGCACTTAGATGGCAGGTCAAAATCATTGATCGCCGGCTTAGTGGTTTTTTGACTATATGTTATATGCCTTTTTCCATGTCTGCAGGGCCTCCTGTCCGCCAACGTTGAGCTTATCTCTTCCCGGTTTGAGATAAACCAGTGGTGCCGCGATCTGAAGAAGGATTGCGAAGCCAAGGACTTGCGGATTGCCGAGTTGGAGGCGGCCCGCAAAAAAGACGAAGGTAGAATTATTCTTTTTTCCTTCTGTCATCTTTCAATTTTTGTTGCCGCCAATCGTTTAGCTAGTGAATCCATATTGTAGAACTGCTAGATCACGCCCAGGATATATTGAAGGCGTCCACTGATATGCAAGCTATTATGAATGAAGCTTCCGATCTGGCGGCCGCCAATTTGTTGATGAAGGAGGAGCATCGAAAGGAGATGGAGGCTCAGCAGTTGAAGTTTGCGCAGGAGTCTAGCCAGCTTACTGGGGAGCTGGATGGCTTGCGCAAAAAACTGGCGGAGGCGGAGAAGGCGGCTTCTGAAGAAATATCCAAGAAGGCTTCTCGTGCCCAGACTGCTGAGGACGTGGTGGCAGCTCATATGATTGAGCTGTCCGCCTTCCATAACTCGGTCCTTAGTAATTTCTCACTCTTCATTTTCCGTCATCAATTTGTTTAGCCTGAGCCGAACTGACGCTTTTATTTTTGATACAGTTGCTGCCGGCTTAGGCGACGACAAGGTTGTCAGCCCCCGCCTCGATCGCCTTGCGCGTTTGGGTGAGCTGATCACCGAGACATTGGCGGCGTCCAAGCGGTTTGCCGCCAAGTTCTTCATCTCTTCCGGTAGCCAGGAGCCGTCCGAGTTCAGCGATGTGCCCATCATGCTGGAGCAAGCTACAAAGCTACACAAGAGCTCGCTGAAATCGGCGGCGCGGGGTGGTGCCAAGACTGTGCTTGGACTATTCATGGCGCACTACCCCGAGGCGGAGATAGAAGCCGTCACCGAAGGCATGCCGTCTACTTATGAAGACGGCAGTGAGGTGGAGCCGGCCACTGTGTTGGACAGTGTTACCGGCTACACCACGCGTGTTGCCGACATGGTTGACACTTCGATCTTCTACCGGCGCCTACCTGTGCCTGCTGCTGGGGAAGCTGGAGCTGCCGGTACGGCCGAGGCGGAGGGGAGTGATAGCTCTGGGACTGAAGTTGTCAGCCCCTAAGCCTGATATAGGCGTCCCCCGAGCCATAGTTGCCTTTGCCTGTCTCCTTTCTGACTTGACAGCCTGCCTTTTCCTGCCCCTAAAACAAAACACTCTCAACTTGTAATATTTGTATATACTTTTGGAGATGCTCTGCTAGGCGGGAAGCTAGCTAACATGTTTTATTTTGCCTTATTTTATTTGGCCCGTCTTAATTTTACCCTGACTTATATGCTTGACTGTTTGTATGTTGGCGAGCCTCAGCCGGGAACTTTAGCTGAAACAACCAGGGCTAAACCGTGTGTTTAGAATCAGAAACCAAAGCCAACATGTTGGTGCCAAAGACATACTACTAGGCGAATCACATATAAGTAATCAGAAGCAAAGGAATTAGGTGGCGCAAAAAGTTGATTTTTGCTTTGGGTTGGCTCGAAAGCTGCAAGTATCTACCAGTTTGAACCTTTGCACGGAGCTAGAAAATAGGTAACAAAGATACATAGGGGATATATGACTGTAAGAAAGGACAAAAGATGGCATGCTTCTCAACACAGATGAGGAACCATAGAATTTTATTTCATAATCATATATAACTTTTTACAATTATAAATTGCTAAGTGTAGAAAGGACGTAGCTGCTCAATATTCCAAGGCCGTCTTGTTTGTTTGAACAGGTCGTCAATGCCTCTTTTGCGCTTGGTTCCCCTCCTTCCTGCCGCCTTCTTGCGCCTTTTCTTTTCCTCTTCGTCGCGGATGTCGGCTAGGTAGTAGGAACCATTGAGCAACGCCTTTGTGACTATAAACGGTCCTTCCCATGGCGGGGATAACTTGTGCAAGCCTTTTCTGTCTTGAATTAGGCGGAGAACTAGGTCACCTGTTCTGAAGCTTCGCTTCCGCACTCTCCGGCTATGATAGCGGCGGAGTTGTTGCTGGTACAAGGAGGAGCGATGTAGAGCAACGTCTCTTTCTTCGTCTAGCAGGTCTAAGCTATCATGTCTTGCACGTTCTACGTCTTGCTCGATGTAGGCTTGAACTCTTGGGAAATCGTGTTTCATGTCGGTAGGTAGCACCGCCTCCGCGCCATATACTAAGAAGAAAGGAGTGTAGCCGGTAGATCTGTTTGGCGTTGTGGGCAAACTCCAGAGTACGGACTGTAACTCTTCGGCCCAAGCACCGGCTGTCCTATGTAACGGAGCTTCGAGACGGGGCTTAAGTCCTGAGAGGACTAAGTCGTTTGTACGCTCTACTTGTCCATTAGATTGAGGGTGTGACACAGATGCCAAATCAAGTCGGATACTTAGATCACTGCAGTATTCTTCCATGTCGCCTTGAGATAGGTTGCTGCCATTATCAGTGATAATGTTGTGTGGAACTCCAAACCGAGAGATAATTCCCCAGAGGAAATTGGTGGCTGTTCGTGCGTCAAGTTTGCTGATCGGCTTGGCCTCGACCCATTTGGTGAACTTGTCGACAGCGACCAATAGGTGGGTGTATCCATCACGTGCCTTCTTGAATGGACCAACCATGTCTAAGCCCCAGACCGCGAACAGCCAGGTGATTGGAATTGTTCTGAGCTCTTGTGCCGGCATGTGAGGTTGACGGGCGTACAATTGGCAGCCTTTGCATGTTTTTACGATGTGCTCAGCGTCTTCTTTGGCGGTAAGCCAGTAGAAGCCTTGGCGGAAAGCTTTGGACACGATGGACCTGGCGGAAGCGTGATGCCCGCAGGTGCCAACATGTATGTCCTTCAGAATTTCCTGGCATTCTTCTGGCGGTATGCACCGTTGATAGATACCGCACGTGCTTCGCTTATATAGCTCGCCTTTGATTATTGTGAATGCATTGGCTCGCCTTATGATCTGCCTTTTTAACACCTCATCGTCCTCCGGCAACTTGTTGTCGATTAGAAAAGCGAGGTATGGGACAGTCCAATCCGGCTGTATCGAGTAGACATCGAGACTTGCCTCTTCTACCGGTTCTTCTGCATCGGGGTCCAACAAGTCGGCGCCCTTAATGGACGGCTTGTGCAAATGTTCCAGGAAAATATCCTTTGGTACCGTTTTGCGTTCTGACCCTAGTCTGGCAAGTGTGTTTGCCGCCTCGTTCTCAGCTCTTGGAACATGCCGGACTTCGTAGCCCACGAAATTTTTAGCGAATTCATCAACTTTGGCCCTGTATGCCGCCATTGTTGCGCTTTTCGCATCCCATGTTCCGCTTACTTGTTGTGCGACCAAATCGGAGTCACCATAACAGAGGATTCTCTTGACGCCAAGGTCGTTTGCCACGTGCAACCCGTGAAGCAAAACTTCATACTCTGCGACGTTATTGGTTGCTGTGAAATGAATCTGCAACATGTAGTTGAGCTTGTCGCCTTTGGGTGTGCGTAGAACAACTCCATCCCCCGAGCCTTTGAGCATCTTTGATCCGTCAAAGTGCATGACCCAATATTCTGACTCGGGGAGTACTGTTTCCTCCATGGCTTCTGTCCAGTCGGCAACAAAGTCTGCAAGCGCTTGAGACTTAATGGCGGTCTGTGGTTTGTAGACTATATCAAAGGCGGCAAGTTCGATGCCCCACTTGGCGACTCGACTTGTTGCCTCTGCATTGTTGATTATGTCTCCCAATGGTGCCTTGCTGACTACTGTCATTGTGTGCTCCTGGATATAATGCCTAAGCTTTCTGGCAGCGAAGAATACACCATAAGCCAGCTTTTGGCAATGTGGATACATGTGCTTGGAGGCGGAGAAGACTTCACTGATGAAGTAAACCGGTCGTTGCTCAGACGTCGCGGCTTCGCTCTCCTTTCATTCCACAACCAAGACAACGATGACAACTGATCCAGTTGCCGCGATGTAGAGCAGCATTGGTTCCTGCGATCGAGGTGCTGCCAATATCGGAGCGGATACGAGATCCTTCTTAAGTTGTTGTAAGGCGGCGTCTGCCTCCGCTGTCCACTCAAAGTTGTCGAACTTCTTCAATAGCCGGTAGAGAGGCATTGCCTTTTCCCCTAGGCGGCTTATGAAACGACGGACGGCCGCCGCCGATCCGGCTAGGCGCTACACGTCCTTCAGACAAGTGGGTCTAGATATGTTTTGGATAGCCTTGATCTTCTCCGGATTAACTTTGATCCCTCGTTCTGAGACGATAAATCCGAGTAGCTTGCCGGCTGGAACGACGAAAACACACTTGGCGGGATTGAGTTTCATCTGGTACTTTCGGAGATTCCAAAAGTTTCTTCCAGATCCTCTAGGAGATTTGCCTTCTTTTTCGACATCACCGCAATGTCGTCTACGTAAACGTGAACATTGCGGCCGATCTGTTCGTGCAGGCAGTTTTGCTTACAGCGCTGGTATGTTGCCCCTGCATTCTTCAGGCCAAAAGGCATCGTGATGTAGCAGAAAGTCCCGTATGGAGTGGTGAAGGATGTTTTCAGCTAATCTGACTCCCTCATCTTGATTTGATGGTATCCTGAGTAGGCGTCTAGAAAACAAAGCAGCTCGGAGCCTGCTGTGGAGTCTACGACTTGGTCAATTCTAGGCAGCGCAAAGGGATCCTTTGGGCAGCACTTGTTAACACCGGTACAGTCGATACACATCCTCAACTCTTTATTCTTCTTTGGAACTAGTACAGGATTTGCCACCCAATCGGTGTGTACAACTTCTTTTATGAAATTGGCGGCCTTCAGCCTATTTATCTCCTTTCCTATAGCCTTGCGTCTCTCATCTCCAAAGCGTCTTGTTTCTTGCTTCACTGGCTTGGATCCTTTTATGACGTTGAGTGAGTGCTCGGCAAGTTCCCTCGGTACACCAGGCATGTCAGATGGCGACCATGCAAAGATGTCGCGATTCTCACGGAGGAACTCGACGAGCGCGCCTTCCTATTTGCTGTCAAGGTTGGAGCCGATGACGACTTGCTTAGACTTGTCGCCTGGGATGAGGTCCGCCTTTTTGGTGTCTTCTGAAGCTTCAAAGGTCTTCTTGACTTGGGCATGGAGTTGTCTGGGTCCGCCTCAAGTAGTGCGAGCTCTTCCTTGTGGATGACGGCTTCTGCGAAGGCGGCCATGCCACGCTCACACTCCTTGGCTTTCTTGAAGTTGCCGGAAATCGTGATGGTTCCGTTTTCCCCCGGCATTTTTAGCTTGCTGTATATGTAACACGGCCTTGCCATGAATTTGGCGAAAGTCGGTCGTCCGAAGATTGCATGATAGGCGCTTTTGAAGGGGACAACTTCGAACCGGAGGAACTCTGAGCGATAGTTCTCCTTTGGTTCAAAAGTTACCTTCAACCTAATGCTCCCCATTGACTTTGCTTGCCTGCCGGGGACTATGCCATGAAAAGTGAGGTTGCTGTGATCAAGCTGATCCTCTGACAGGTTCATGCGGCTTAGTGTGTCATAGTACATGATGTTGAGGCTGCTGCCGCCATCCATGAGTACCTTTGTGAGTCTGAAGTTGTCGACAATGGGATCGACGACAAGGGCGTACTTGCCTGGGTGAGGAACGTGATCAGGGTGGTCGGACCGATCCCAGGTGATCGCCGCCTCGGACCAGTTTAAGTACTGAGGGACGTCCGGCATTGTCGCGTTGAGTTCGCGCATCTCCGCCTTTTCCACCTTAGCCGAAGGCGTGCCGACAAAACACACGAGAGATTCTTTGACCTTCGGATATGGCTTCTTTTTCTTGGCGGTCGCGTCGTCATCGCTTGAGATTGACATGTCGTCGTCATCCTCGTCGTCATTGTTGTCTTTCTTGTCGTACTTCTTTGACTTATTTGATTTCCAGCCAACTGTGGGATCCTTTTTGAAGTCGTCCATGAAACGACACTCGCTGAGCATATGGTTGACCTTGCCAAGTGAGGCGTGGATGGGGCATAGCAAAATTTTTGCCTGCTCGTAAGTGATACGCACCGCCTTAGGGCCTGAGCCGGCGTCGCGATTGTCTTTCTTGTTCTTCCACTTCTTTTTGTCGGCGCTCCTTTGGAACACGACGGCTACCTCGTTGGAAAGTCCGGCTTTGTCGTCCGTTGTCTGCTTGCGTTTGTTGTTCCGCTTTGACACGATGCTGACGTCCGGATCATCGTCACGTGCGTCGTCATCCGCCGCCGCGTATTGGGCGGCTAGGTTAAGCATCTCGCCAAGGTCTGTGATTTGCTCGCGGACGAGCCGATGACGGAGCAGGGACTTCTTCTGCAGGCCCGTGTAGAAGGCATGGATAGCTTGTGCGTCAGAAACACCATGACAGTTGGCCTTTTCGGAGATCCAACGGCTGACAAAGTCTTTCATGGTTTCGTCCGTCTTTTGAATAAAGCGTTGCAAATCCGTGTAGGTATTTGGACGCTTGTATGTTCCTTGGAAGTGCTGGGAGAAAACCTTTTCCATGTCGTACCAGCTATGGATAGACTTTTCAGGAAGGTTGTCGGTCCAAGCCCTTGCCATGCCTTCCAACATGAGAGGTAGGTAACGGACGGCAATATGACTGCTTCCGCCGGCAATTTCTATGGCCATGGCATAATCAGCTAGCCATGAATCCGGCTTAACGAGGCCGTTGTACCTAGAACAATTTTTAGACACTGATGTCATGTCCTTGGGGGAACGGCTCTCTGCGGATGGCGTCGCCAAAGCACTTTGGTCCAGAATATAGCGGCTCCTTTCCTCTTGCTATGTCTTGTAGGTGATGTCGCGCGTCTTTTGGATCGAGCTGATGTGCGCCTCTGTTTGCGTTTGGCTCGTCCTGCGCTGCCCGGCATACGCTGCGCCTGGGCCTTTCTGCCGCCTCCTTCCTCTTGTTGTCGGTGCTATGCTGCGGAGACCGGCTTCGACCTCTCCTGGGAGGATCGTTACCGGCATCTTTTCTAGGCGGCTGTCCATTGTCTCGGCTACCGCCATTACCGCGCCTTGGCTGGGCTGGAGGTGGCAGGTCTCCATTGCTTCATGTCCTTGAATTCTCATCCCGCCTTGCTTTTGGCGGTGGCGTCTTCTTTGGAGGTGGCGTTGCTTTCCTTTTGTCGCCATGGCTAGTGGAGCTGGACGGGCCTTCGGGGTCGGCGCCAGGTGCAGCTTTGCACTTTCCTGACTTGGATTCTAGGTCTCCCCCGCGGGCATCCGCCATGTGGTCGTAGGAGTCAGCGCGGGCTTGCTGTTCGAGGGCCTTGCTTACGAAGTGTCTTGCATTGGCCAGTTTTTCCTCCGCTGTGTAAATCTTGTCGTCTAGGGTGTCTAGCGCAGCAGTGTAACATCCCTATATTTTGAAATGTTTAAAAATCACTAAAATTTAAAACTTTTGAAAACATTTATATATTTTTGCTTTGAAAAGAAAATTTAAGCATTGCATTCATGCATACATGCATCTTATCATTCATCATCTGATTAAATCACAAAATGCTTAAATTAAAAATCCATTATGTTTCATATTACTTTAAAAATATTTATATTCTATTATTCTCCTATTATGCCAAATAAAGGTGAATAATTTCAGAAAAATAAGTTTAATTATTTAAATTCAAACATATTTGAATGTGGGTAATTTCATAAATTTTATTTAACTCCAAATAAATTATTAAATCCCTGATTTCAAAGTTAACCTAAAATAGGTAAAATTGTATTTTATGAATATTTCAAAATAATTATTTTTCAAAAAATTTCAAAACATGCCCACTATTGTATTAAAACATAGATATTAATTTTACAAATTTATAGAAATTAATTTGACATCATTTGGACCATTAAAGCAAAAGATATGAATTAAAGGAAAATTTAGAAAAGAAAAAGAAAAAATGATGACGTCAGCGTGACGTCATCGTCTTCAATCTCCGGCCGGAGACCACGCCCGAAAACGGCCGGAGTTACTCGCGTTGATTCGTACGATTAAGACGCGGATTCACTGCTCCGACCACGCCCTTTAAAAGCCCTCGCTCTCCTCTCTCTTTCCCCTCTCCTCCCACTCAGTTTCGTGCCCCTAGGCTGCCGCGAGAGCTCGCCGGAGTTGCTTCGGCCGCCGCCGCGTTTCTCACGATCCCGTCACGGTGAGACCTTCCCCGAGCCCCTGGTCCTCTCCTCGGTCCTTGCCATCCTCGTGCGCAACTGTATGACCCCTTGTTTCGCTTTTCCCCGCAGCAAGTCGGCGAAACCGAGCAAGTCGAGCTCGCCGGAGTAGCCGTGGCTCCGCCCGTGCCTCCACGACAGTCCAGGGCGCCCGAGTAGACGCCGTCGCCACCATCCGCCTCGCCGCGACGATCTGCACACCCCCGTCGCCTCCGTTCGTCCGGGGGAGCTCCGCAGCGTCGCCTCCGTCCACGCCCGAGCGCAGCGCCACCGTCCCCTCCATCTCCGGCCACCGGCGCCGCCACCTTTTGGTCAACTCAATGTGAGCCGTCCGATCCTTTTTCCACGGCCACGATTAGATCTCCTTTAAACCGAATTGGTACGCACGTCAGCGCCAGCGTGGAAAGCAATTTCTCGAATAAATTTAAAATGGCATTTTTGCAGAAAAACCCCTACATATTCAAATCTTCATAACTTTTTAATCACTTATCCAAATTCAAATATTTTTATATATTTGGAAAGCCCTTGACATGTAGAATATTTTAGAACTGCCAAAATTCAAATTTGACTTAGTTTAGAATATTCAAATTTCAAATGGTGAATTTGAGTATTTTTGTCATAACTGTAAATCTATAAATCCAAAAATTGCAAATAAAATTGTTTTATAAACTTTGGAATATTTGTAATATGATGCCTCTGTTATAAAATGTTTTTGAATATTATTTTCATGATTTAATAGATGTATGTTTTAATTTGAATAGTTTGACTATTTTTGACATAACTATTAATAGAAACATTTATTTTAATTAAATGCAATTGCTATAAATTTTAATTAAATGCCCTCTGTCTATTAACACCATTTATAAAAATTTATTATAAAATTTTAATCACATAAAACTTTAATCTTACATGTAATTCCTTTTTTTTATATTTTCCAAAATTAGGAATAATTAAATTGCATTTATAGCCTAATGCATACTTTATAAATATCACAAATTCTGTATGATGTTTATTATGATTAAAAAGAGCATTGCATGCATAACATATTTTATTATATAGTTATTCTCCTCATAGGAAAACTCCTCCATTATTTTCTCTAAGTTTAGGAATATTTCAACTTAGCATTTTTGGTTGAGTGATATGCCCTTAGACACTTGGGATTTTCAACATGGAGCTAGAAGACCAATGAAGGACTTAGCCAAAACAAGACTCCAGAAGAATCTCCAAGAAGTAGAAGCACTTAGAAGAAAATTCAAGAGGAAGTCCAAGAAGACCAACCCCCTCTATTCTCTAAATCTTTCTTTCTCTTTTTCTTTTCTGCTCTCTAAGACATGGTGATCAAGACATCACTAAGGAGAATACTACAAGTCTGGATATGAAGCCTGGAAGATAACCTACATCATTTTCTTCTATCTTTCCTAATCTTGACTTAAAATAATTTTTGATCATGTTATTACCATCTTGAAGTTTGTTGGATCCTAGCGGCATAGTGAGATGAAGCGGCCTGGAAACTAACCTTACATGTCCACGTACATGAGACCTGTTCCACAACATAAGTGGCTGGCCGGGTGTCTGTCTCTCTCACTATAGTGAATATCCAATTTACAAAGAGTTGTTGATAATTGTCGATCACCTTAAATAATAGACTTAGTATTTTCTCTAAGTATTTTACACATCATGCATAGCATATTTTTGTATTGTTATTTTGGTTTGTATGTTTATGTGTTTTTTGTTTGATGTGTCAGAAATCTCGGAGGAAAACGACAACAATTGCAGTTGTTGTTACTATTCTTCTTGTTGCCAAGGCAAGTGGCACACCCCCATAAAATTCCTAAGTATTTTCTATGCATGATTTAGTTATTTTCCTATGCATGTGTAGGACTTAGTAGATTTGTTATGCAAGACTTTAGAATTCCCTATTCCATTGTGTCTAGGTACCTATGAAATGACTTAGTAGATTTTGATGCTATGCAATTGATGAAAGGTTTTATAAAATGTTAAGTGGCTACCCAGGACCATGTCTATGAGGGTTGTCACCTGAGATAGTTTTTACTATACTTAGGATCATAGTATGTGGGGGTTTTCACCTGGGAGTGCACATCACTAAGTTAATGAATCATATGGGTGGATTGGTTGTTTGGTTTATGTTGAGTGGCTACTCAGGACCATGTCCATGAGGGTTTTCACCTAAGATAGTTTCTACTATACTTAGGATCGTGAACATGGGGGTTTTCACCTGAGAGCACACTTGTGGAAGGCCACCCAGGAACAAAGGGATGTGAGGAATAAATGGAGAAGATTGTGAAGGACGCAAGGAGAAGTACTTCAAGTAAAGACTACAGCTGATCAAGGAACAAGGAGGAATCCCAACATTCTAATTTCTTAATAAAATTTTGATAAACAACAGTGGACTACTCAGGACCATGTTCATGGGGGTTTTCACCTAAGATAGTTTCTACTATACTTAGGACCATTGAATGTGGGGGTTTTCACCTGAGGGTACACCTAAGGACGTGATATCTTTTGGTTCACTGGAACTTGCCAGTGTTGCCAATTATGATGTTAATAAGTTTGTTTTACAAAGAGTTAGGCAAAACTGGCTTTATGCAAAATAGCCTTGAACTCCACCAGCCAAATATGCATACAGGTTATAGAGTTATTTCCCTTAAGTGTCCACCATAGTGTCACTTGCCAGACTCCATTTTTAAATGGAATCTGACCCACTCTGTTGCAAATTATTATTTGTTGCAGAAATATCTGACGAAGAGTAAGGAATACGTTTTGGGTTTCGAGTCTGCACCAACATGTTTTCGCCTGTGGCGTATCATGAAGTTGGAGGCTCATTGAAGATTTATTTCCGCTGCTTTATTGTTTTGAGCTAGCTTTAAGCTATGCAAAGATGTATCGAACTATTTATTTTACCAAGTCTGGATTATTTGTGTAATATTGATACAATGTTGTGATATTCATCGTAAACTGTGTGTGCAAATGAATCGATCCAGGGGTTTGCACTATACACAGGTACCTGCCATATTTTTAAGTGCAGGTACACTACAGATGGTATCAGAGCACTGTGTTGCCTGTAGGTTCGAAACCCTAGGTTTGGACCATAGGATTGAAAAATCTATTTTATTCAGTTTTCTAAAAACAAAACTTTTTATTTTTTCGTTCTCATACTCCCATCTACTATCAACCTTCTGAAAACATCTTATCTTCTTCTAGATGACCATGTTTTAATAGTCTAAGTGTGATTCTACTGCTTCATATGGAAAAGTTTCAATCCAACATGAAGTTCTACATGCATGGAAGACCACTGAAGAACCAGGATTCGGCCAATACTTCTAAGATATCCAAGAAAGTTGAACAAGAACTTGAAGCACTCAAGAAAAAGATAGACTAGACCACCTATCTATTAGAGTAACGAGATACTAATAATGTATTGACCTATCAAATTGTGGTATGGCAGTATCATCGTATGTGTTCTCCAGAACCTCGGGTGCTTCGTTACAGAACGTTTAGTTCGGTTTTCTCAAAACATGTTTGGAAATTTAATGATTGTGGTTGTTTGTGTCAATTGCTTGTATGGTAGGAATGTTTCCCCTAGATCTGTCTATCTTTTACTCATCTATGCTAAAACCCACAGATGCCTCCCCGCCGTGCTCCTGAAAACAACAACAACAACAACAATGATGTCATGCAGCAACTAATGGCCGCTCAAGCTCAGCTGATGACTAGGATGGTGGGAAACTTATCAGATTACTCACCCATTGGACACCTTGACCTGGGAGGAATTCAAGGAAGGATTTCGTAATGCCCATGTCTCCACGGGAATTATGAACCTTAAACGCGAAGAGTTTCGCAATCTGCGTCAGGGAAACAGAAGTCTCAAGGAGTATATGTACGACTTCCATTCCTTGTCTCGTTATGCGCCTGAGGACATTGACACTGATGCAAAGAGGAAGTCAAAATTTCTCAATGGACTTAGTGATGAGCTGAAGATACCTCTGACAGTTGCGTATGCACCAAACTATCAGATACTTCTGGATCAAGCAATCACCCTTGAAGATAGCATAAAGAAAGCTGAAAATAGGAAGAGGAAGATGGACAAGCACTCCTCTGAACCCTCATTTAAGAAGCACCTTGTTCATGATGTGAACAGTGGCCACAGACATGGAAATCACCATAATGGAGGAAGTCACCACAAGCGTCATGATTACCATGGTGGATCCAAGGGAAGAAATGGAGATTATAAAGTAAATGGATTTGCTGGCCACAACCATAACAATGGACACCACCGTCCAAATCCTGAACACAGAGATACCAGTCAGGTGCTTTGTTACAAATGCAAGAACAAGGGTCATTACGCCAATGACTGTCCAGCAAAGAAGAAGGCCGAAGAAGCAACTAAGTCAAATCCTTTCGATAAATGATATGTGAACCACATCACTGTGGAAGAAGTGAACGGTACATTCTGAATCAAGTTTTCATATTGAAATTTTCAATACCAACAAAGTTTTCTTTTAAGGGTGGTAGCCCAACCCGATACCCAGACAGAACCTTTTGCTAGCCTTCTCGAATCTCGAGGACGAGATTCCTTTTAAGGGTGGTAGTCTGTAACATCCCTATATTTTGAAATGTTTAAAAATCACTAAAATTTAAAACTTTTGAAAACATTTATATATTTTTGCTTTGAAAAGAAAATTTAAGCATTGCATACATGCATCTCATCATTCATCATCTGATTAAATCACAAAATGTTTAAATTAAAAATCCATTATGTTTCATATTACTTTAAAAATAATTATATTCTATTATTCTCCTATTATGCCAAATAAAGGTGAATGATTTCATAAAAATAAGTTTAAATTATTTAAATTCAAACATATTTGAATGTGGGTAATTTCATAAATTTTATTTAACTCCAAATAAATTATTAAATCCCTGAATTCAAAGTTAACCTAAAATAGGTAAAATTGTATTTTTATGAATATTTCAAAATAATTATTTTTCAAAAAGTTTCAAAACATGCCCACTATTGTTTTAAAACATAGATATGAATTTTACAAATTTATAGAAATTAATTTGACATCATTTGGACCATTAAAGCAAAAGATATGAATTAAAGGAAAATTCAGAAAAGAAAAAGAAAAAATGATGACGTCAGCGTGACGTCATCGTCTTCAATCTCCGGACGGAGACCACGCCCGAAAACGGCCGGAGTTACTCGCGTTGATTCGTACGATTAAGACGCGGATTCACTGCTCCGACCACGCCCTTTAAAAGCCCTCGCTCTCCTCTCTCTTTCCCCTCTCCTCCCACTCAGTTTCGTGCCCCTAGGCTGCCGCGAGAGCTCGCCGGAGTTGCTTCGGCCGCCGCCGCGTTTCTCACGATCCCGTCACGGTGAGACCTTCCCCGAGCCCCTGGTCCTCTCCTCTGTCCTTGCCATCCTCGTGCGCAACCGTATGACCCCTTGTTTCGCTTTTCCCCGCAGCAAGTCGGCGAAACCGAGCAAGTCGAGCTCGCCGGAGTAGCCGTGGCTCCGCCCGTGCCTCCACGCCAGTCCAGGGCGCCCGAGTAGACGCCGTCGCCACCATCCGCCTCGCCGCGACGAGCTGCACACCCCCGTCGCCTCCGTTCGTCCGGGGGAGCTCCGCAGCGTCGCCTCCGTCCACGCCCGAGCGCAGCGCCACCGTCCCCTCCATCTCCGGCCACCGGCGCCGCCACCTTTTGGTCAACTCAATGTGAGCCGTCCGATCCTTTTTCCACGGCCACGATTAGATCTCCTTTAAACCGAATCGGTACGCTGACTCAGCCGACAGGCTTTGGCGGTTAGGCAGTTCTACGGTTTCGTCTAGTTCCGTTTGCAAGAGAGACTTTTAGGCGATGCAAAAATAAAAGTAAAAAGAGGGATGCAACACGAGGACTTCCCAGGAGGTCACCCATCCTAGAACTACTCTCGTCCAAGCACGCTTAGCTTCGGAGTTCTGATGGGATCCGGTGCTTTAGTGCTGGTATGATCGCATCCGACATCTTCTGCACGGCGTGTTTCTCTAACCTCTGTCCCCTCCGGCTCCTACTCACGCCTAACCCTCCGTTCGTTTTGCATTTTTTTTTAAAGTCCTTTCACGCCCGTCCCGGTTTACCGTCATCACGCCACCGTATTTACCGAGAAGGGCGTGCATGACTAGCCGCAAATAAAAACGTTACGCCATCTGACCGTTTCACCGGAGCGAGAAATCTGCACTAATTGATCGGTCACCGAAAATCGACTGTAGTTTCTGCATACGCCTTCGGATCGAATTTCGGCGAGAACGAAAAAGTTCCGTATCAAAATTTTACCTGGGCTAGCCGACAGCCTTTGGCGGTTATGCAGTTCTACGGTTTCGTCTAGTTCCGTTTGCAAGAGAGACTTGTAGGCGATGCAAAAATAAAAGTAAAAAGAGGGATGCACCACGAGGACTTCCCAGGAGGTCACCCATCCTTGTACTACTCTCGCCCAAGCAAGCTTAACTTCGGAGTTCTGATGGGATCCGATGCTTTAGTGCTAGAATGATCGCATCCGACATCTTCTGCACGGCGTGTTTCTCTAACCTCTGTCCCCTCCGGTTCCTACTCACGCCTAACCCTCCGTTCTTTTTGCATTTTTTCTATAAAAAAATTCCTTTCACGCCCGTCCCGGTTTACCTTCATCACGCCACCGTATTTACCGAGAAGGGCGTGGAGTTTCTGCAAACGACCGTGGATCGAATTTCGGCGAGAACAAAAAAGTTCTGTATCGAAATTTTACCTGGGCTAGCCGACAGGCTTTGGCGGTTAGGCAGTTCTACGGTTTCGTCTAGTTCCGTTTGCAAGAGAGACTTTTAGGCGATGCAAAAACAAAAGTAAAAAGAGGGATGCAACACGAGGACTTCCCAACAGGTCACCCATCCTTGTACTACTCTCGCCCAAGCAAGCTTAACTTCGGAGTTCTGATGGGATCCGATGCTTTAGTGCTAGAATGATCGCATCCGACATCTTCTGCACGGCGTGTTTCTCTAACCTCTGTCCCCTCCGGTTCCTACTCACGCCTAACCCTCCGTTCTTTTTGCATTTTTTCTATAAAAAAAATCCTTTCACGCCCGTCCCGGTTTACCTTCATCACGCCACCGTATTTACCGAGAAGGGCGTGCATGACTATCCGAAAATAAAGACGTCACGCCATCCGACCGTTTCACCGGGGCGAGAAATGTGCACAAATTGATCGGTCACCGAAAATCGACTGGAGTTTCTGCAAACGACCGCGGATCGAATTTCGGCGAGAACAAAAAAGTTCTGTATCGAAATTTTACCTGGGCTAGCCGACAGGCTTTGGCGGTTAGGCAGTTCTACGGTTTCGTCTAGTTCCGTTTGCAAGAGAGACTTTTAGGCGATGCAAAAACAAAAGTAAAAAGAGGGATGCAACACGAGGACTTCCCAGGAGGTCACCCATCCTAGTACTACTCTCGCCCAAGCACGCTTAACTTTGGAGTTCTGATGGGATCCGGTGCTTTAGTGCTGGTATGATCGCATCCGACATCTTCTGCACGGCGTGTTTCTCTAACCTCTATCCCCTCCGGCTCCTAGTCACGCCTAACCCTCCGTTCTTTTTGCATTTTTTTTAAAAAAAAGTCCTTTCACGCCCGTCCCGGTTTACCGTCATCACGCCACCGTATTTACCAAGAAGGGCGTGCATGACTAGCCGCAAATAAAAACGTCACGCCATCCGACCGTCTCACCGGAGCGAGAAATCTGCACAAATTATATCGGTCACCGAAAATCGACTGTAGTTTCTGCATACGACCTCGGATCGAATTTCGGCGAGAACGAAAAAGTTCCGTATCGAAATTTTACCTTGGCTAGCCGACAGCCTTCGGCGGTCAGGCAGTTCTACGGTTTCGTCTAGTTCCGTTTGCAAGAGGGACTTTTAGGCGATGCAAAAATAAAAGTAAAAAGAGGGATGCAACACGAGGACTTCCCAGGAGGTCACCCATCCTAGTACTACTCTCGCCCAAGCACGCTTAACTTCGGAGTTCTGATGGGATCCGGTGCTTTAGTGCTGGTATGATCGCATCCGACATCTTTTGCACGGCGTGTTGTTTTAACCTCTGTCCCCTCCGGCTCCTTCTCACGCCTAACCTTCCTGTTTTTTTTTTCGCATTTTTTTTAAGAAAAATCCTTTCACGCCCGTCCCGGTTTTCCGTCACCACGCCACCGTATTTACCGAGAAGGGCGTGCATGACTAGCCGCAAATAAAAACGTCACGCCATCCGACCGTCTCACCGGAGCGAGAAATCTGCACAAATTATATCGGTCACCGAAAATCGACTGTAGTTTCTGCATACGACCTCGGATCGAATTTCGGCGAGAACGAAAAAGTTCCGTATCGAAATTTTACCTTGGCTAGCCGACAGCCTTCGGCGGTCAGGCAGTTCTACGGTTTCGTCTAGTTCCGTTTGCAAGAGGGACTTTTAGGCGATGCAAAAATAAAAGTAAAAAGAGGGATGCAACACGAGGACTTCCCAGGAGGTCACCCATCCTAGTACTACTCTCGCCCAAGCACGCTTAACTTCGGAGTTCTGATGGGATCCGGTGCTTTAGTGCTGGTATGATCGCATCCGACATCTTTTGCACGGCGTGTTGTTTTAACCTCTGTCCCCTCCGGCTCCTTCTCACGCCTAACCTTCCTGTTTTTTTTTCGCATTTTTTTAAAGAAAAATCCTTTCACGCCCGTCCCGGTTTTCCGTCACCACGCCACCGTATTTACCGAGAAGGGCGTGCATGACTAGCCGCAAATAAAAACGTCACGCCATCCGACCGTCTCACCGGAGCGAGAAATCTGCACAAATTATATCGGTCACCGAAAATCGACTGTAGTTTCTGCATACGACCTCGGATCGAATTTCGGCGAGAACGAAAAGGTTCCGTATCGAAATTTTACCTTGGCTAGCCGACAGCCTTCGGCGGTCAGGCAGTTCTACGGTTTCGTCTAGTTCCGTTTGCAAGAGGGACTTTTAGGCGATGCAAAAATAAAAGTAAAAAGAGGGATGCAACACGAGGACTTCCCAGGAGGTCACCCATCCTAGTACTACTCTCGCCCAAGCACGCTTAACTTCGGAGTTCTGATGGGATCCGGTGCTTTAGTGCTGGTATGATCGCATCCGACATCTTTTGCACGGCGTGTTGTTTTAACCTCTGTCCCCTCCGGCTCCTTCTCACGCCTAACCTTCCTGTTTTTTTTTCGCATTTTTTTAAAGAAAAATCCTTTCACGCCCGTCCCGGTTTTCCGTCACCACGCCACCGTATTTACCGAGAAGGGCGTGCATGACTAGCCGCAAATAAAAACGTCACGCCATCCGACCGTCTCACCGGAGCGAGAAATCTGCACAAATTATATCGGTCACCGAAAATCGACTGTAGTTTCTGCATACGACCTCGGATCGAATTTCGGCGAGAACGAAAAGGTTCCGTATCGAAATTTTACCTTGGCTAGCCGACAGCCTTCGGCGGTCAGGCAGTTCTACGGTTTCGTCTAGTTCCGTTTGCAAGAGGGACTTTTAGGCGATGCAAAAATAAAAGTAAAAAGAGGGATGCAACACGAGGACTTCCCAGGAGGTCACCCATCCTAGTACTACTCTCGCCCAAGCACGCTTAACTTCGGAGTTCTGATGGGATCCGGTGCTTTAGTGCTGGTATGATCGCATCCGACATCTTTTGCACGGCGTGTTGTTTTAACCTCTGTCCCCTCCGGCTCCTTCTCACGCCTAACCTTCCTGTTTTTTTTTCGCATTTTTTTAAAGAAAAATCCTTTCACGCCCGTCCCGGTTTTCCGTCACCACGCCACCGTATTTACCGAGAAGGGCGTGCATGACTAGCCGCAAATAAAAACGTCACGCCATCCGACCGTCTCACCGGAGCGAGAAATCTGCACAAATTATATCGGTCACCGAAAATCGACTGTAGTTTCTGCATACGACCTCGGATCGAATTTCGGCGAGAACGAAAAGGTTCCGTATCGAAATTTTACCTTGGCTAGCCGACAGCCTTCGGCGGTCAGGCAGTTCTACGGTTTCGTCTAGTTCCGTTTGCAAGAGGGACTTTTAGGCGATGCAAAAATAAAAGTAAAAAGAGGGATGCAACACGAGGACTTCCCAGGAGGTCACCCATCCTAGTACTACTCTCGCCCAAGCACGCTTAACTTCGGAGTTCTGATGGGATCCGGTGCTTTAGTGCTGGTATGATCGCATCCGACATCTTTTGCACGGCGTGTTGTTTTAACCTCTGTCCCCTCCGGCTCCTTCTCACGCCTAACCTTCCTGTTTTTTTTTCGCATTTTTTTAAAGAAAAATCCTTTCACGCCCGTCCCGGTTTTCCGTCACCACGCCACCGTATTTACCGAGAAGGGCGTGCATGACTAGCCGCAAATAAAAACGTCACGCCATCCGACCGTCTCACCGGAGCGAGAAATCTGCACAAATTATATCGGTCACCGAAAATCGACTGTAGTTTCTGCATACGACCTCGGATCGAATTTCGGCGAGAACGAAAAGGTTCCGTATCGAAATTTTACCTTGGCTAGCCGACAGCCTTCGGCGGTCAGGCAGTTCTACGGTTTCGTCTAGTTCCGTTTGCAAGAGGGACTTTTAGGCGATGCAAAAATAAAAGTAAAAAGAGGGATGCAACACGAGGACTTCCCAGGAGGTCACCCATCCTAGTACTACTCTCGCCCAAGCACGTTTAACTTCGGAGTTCTGATGGCATCCGGTGCTTTAGTGCTGGTATGATCGCATCCGACATCTTTTGCACGGCGTGTTGTTTTAACCTCTGTCCCCTCCGGCTCCTTCTCACGCCTAACCTTCCTGTTTTTTTTTCGCATTTTTTTTAAAGAAAAATCCTTTCACGCCCGTCCCGGTTTTCCGTCATCACGCCACCGTATTTACCGAGAAGGGCGTGCATGACTAGCCGCAAATAAAAACGTCACGCCATCCGACCGTCTCACCGGAGCGAGAAATCTGCACAAATTATATCGGTCACCGAAAATCGACTGTAGTTTCTGCATACGACCTCGGATCGAATTTCGGCGAGAACGAAAAGGTTCCGTATCGAAATTTTACCTTGGCTAGCCGACAGCCTTCGGCGGTCAGGCAGTTCTACGGTTTCGTCTAGTTCCGTTTGCAAGAGGGACTTTTAGGCGATGCAAAAATAAAAGTAAAAAGAGGGATGCAACACGAGGACTTCCCAGGAGGTCACCCATCCTAGTACTACTCTCGCCCAAGCACGTTTAACTCCGGAGTTCTGATGGGATCCGGTGCTTTAGTGCTGGTATGATCGCATCCGACATCTTTTGCACGGCGTGTTGTTTTAACCTCTGTCCCCTCCGGCTCCTTCTCACGCCTAACCTTCCTGTTTTTTTTTCGCATTTTTTTTAAAGAAAAATCCTTTCACGCCCGTCCCGGTTTTCCGTCATCATGCCACCGTATTTACCGAGAAGGGCGTGCATGACTAGCCGCAAATAAAAACGTCACGCCATCCGACCGTCTCACCGGAGCGAGAAATCTGCACAAATTATATCGGTCACCGAAAATCGACTGTAGTTTCTGCATACGACCTCGGATCGAATTTCGGCGAGAACGAAAAGGTTCCGTATCGAAATTTTACCTTGGCTAGCCGACAGCCTTCGGCGGTCAGGCAGTTCTACGGTTTCGTCTAGTTCCGTCTGCAAGAGGGACTTTTAGGCGATGCAAAAATAAAAGTAAAAAGAGGGATGCAACACGAGGACTTCCCAGGAGGTCACCCATCCTAGTACTACTCTCGCCCAAGCACGTTTAACTTCGGAGTTCTGATGGGATCCGGTGCTTTAGTGCTGGTATGATCGCATCCGACATCTTTTGCACGGCGTGTTGTTTTAACCTCTGTCCCCTCCGGCTCCTTCTCACGCCTAACCTTCCTGTTTTTTTTTCGCATTTTTTTTAAAGAAAAATCCTTTCACGCCCGTCCCGGTTTTCCGTCATCACGCCACCGTATTTACCGAGAAGGGCGTGCATGACTAGCCGCAAATAAAAACGTCACGCCATCCGACCGTCTCACCGGAGCGAGAAATCTGCACAAATTATATCGGTCACCGAAAATCGACTGTAGTTTCTGCATACGACCTCGGATCGAATTTCGGCGAGAACGAAAAGGTTCCGTATCGAAATTTTACCTTGGCTAGCCGACAGCCTTCGGCGGTCAGGCAGTTCTACGGTTTCGTCTAGTTCCGTTTGCAAGAGGGACTTTTAGGCGATGCAAAAATAAAAGTAAAAAGAGGGATGCAACACGAGGACTTCCCAGGAGGTCACCCATCCTAGTACTACTCTCGCCCAAGCACGTTTAACTTCGGAGTTCTGATGGGATCCGGTGCTTTAGTGCTGGTATGATCGCATCCGACATCTTTTGCACGGCGTGTTGTTTTAACCTCTGTCCCCTCCGGCTCCTTCTCACGCCTAACCTTCCTGTTTTTTTTTCGCATTTTTTTTAAAGAAAAATCCTTTCACGCCCGTCCCGGTTTTCCGTCATCACGCCACCGTATTTACCGAGAAGGGCGTGCATGACTAGCCGCAAATAAAAACGTCACGCCATCCGACCGTCTCACCGGAGCGAGAAATCTGCACAAATTATATCGGTCACCGAAAATCGACTGTAGTTTCTGCATACGACCTCGGATCGAATTTCGGCGAGAACGAAAAAGTTCCGTATCGAAATTTTACCTTGGCTAGCCGACAGCCTTCGGCGGTCAGGAAGTTCTACGGTTTCGTCTAGTTCCGTTTGCAAGAGGGACTTTTAGGCGATGCAAAAATAAAAGTATAAAGAGGGATGCAACACGAGGACTTCCCAGGAGGTCACCCATCCTAGTACTACTCTCGCCCAAGCACGTTTAACTTCGGAGTTCTGATGGGATCCGGTGCTTTAGTGCTGGTATGATCGCATCCGACATCTTTTGCACGGCGTGTTGTTTTAACCTCTGTCCCCTCCGGCTCCTTCTCACGCCTAACCTTCCTGTTTTTTTTTCGCATTTTTTTTAAAGAAAAATCCTTTCACGCCCGTCCCGGTTTTCCGTCATCACGCCACCGTATTTACCGAGAAGGGCGTGCATGACTAGCCGCAAATAAAAACGTCACGCCATCCGACCGTCTCACCGGAGCGAGAAATCTGCACAAATTATATCGGTCACCGAAAATCGACTGTAGTTTCTGCATACGACCTCGGATCGAATTTCGGCGAGAACGAAAAGGTTCCGTATCGAAATTTTACCTTGGCTAGCCGACAGCCTTCGGCGGTCAGGCAGTTCTACGGTTTCGTCTAGTTCCGTTTGCAAGAGGGACTTTTAGGCGATGCAAAAATAAAAGTATAAAGAGGGATGCAACACGAGGACTTCCCAGGAGGTCACCCATCCTAGTACTACTCTCGCCCAAGCACGTTTAACTTCGGAGTTCTGATGGCATCCGGTGCTTTAGTGCTGGTATGATCGCATCCGACATCTTTTGCACGGCGTGTTGTTTTAACCTCTGTCCCCTCCGGCTCCTTCTCACGCCTAACCTTCCTGTTTTTTTTTCGCATTTTTTTTAAAGAAAAATCCTTTCACGCCCGTCCCGGTTTTCCGTCATCATGCCACCGTATTTACCGAGAAGGGCGTGCATGACTAGCCGCAAATAAAAACGTCACGCCATCCGACCGTCTCACCGGAGCGAGAAATCTGCACAAATTATATCGGTCACCGAAAATCGACTGTAGTTTCTGCATACGACCTCGGATCGAATTTCGGCGAGAACGAAAAGGTTCCGTATCGAAATTTTACCTTGGCTAGCCGACAGCCTTCGGCGGTCAGGCAGTTCTACGGTTTCGTCTAGTTCCGTTTGCAAGAGGGACTTTTAGGCGATGCAAAAATAAAAGTAAAAAGAGGGATGCAACACGAGGACTTCCCAGGAGGTCACCCATCCTAGTACTACTCTCGCCCAAGCACGTTTAACTTCGGAGTTCTGATGGCATCCGGTGCTTTAGTGCTGGTATGATCGCATCCGACATCTTTTGCACGGCGTGTTGTTTTAACCTCTGTCCCCTCCGGCTCCTTCTCACGCCTAACCTTCCTGTTTTTTTTTCGCATTTTTTTTAAAGAAAAATCCTTTCACGCCCGTCCCGGTTTTCCGTCATCACGCCACCGTATTTACCGAGAAGGGCGTGCATGACTAGCCGCAAATAAAAACGTCACGCCATCCGACCGTCTCACCGGAGCGAGAAATCTGCACAAATTATATCGGTCACCGAAAATCGACTGTAGTTTCTGCATACGACCTCGGATCGAATTTCGGCGAGAACGAAAAGGTTCCGTATCGAAATTTTACCTTGGCTAGCCGACAGCCTTCGGCGGTCAGGCAGTTCTACGGTTTCGTCTAGTTCCGTTTGCAAGAGGGACTTTTAGGCGATGCAAAAATAAAAGTATAAAGAGGGATGCAACACGAGGACTTCCCAGGAGGTCACCCATCCTAGTACTACTCTCGCCCAAGCACGTTTAACTTCGGAGTTCTGATGGCATCCGGTGCTTTAGTGCTGGTATGATCGCATCCGACATCTTTTGCACGGCGTGTTGTTTTAACCTCTGTCCCCTCCGGCTCCTTCTCACGCCTAACCTTCCTGTTTTTTTTTCGCATTTTTTTTAAAGAAAAATCCTTTCACGCCCGTCCCGGTTTTCCGTCATCATGCCACCGTATTTACCGAGAAGGGCGTGCATGACTAGCCGCAAATAAAAACGTCACGCCATCCGACCGTCTCACCGGAGCGAGAAATCTGCACAAATTATATCGGTCACCGAAAATCGACTGTAGTTTCTGCATACGACCTCGGATCGAATTTCGGCGAGAACGAAAAGGTTCCGTATCGAAATTTTACCTTGGCTAGCCGACAGCCTTCGGCGGTCAGGCAGTTCTACGGTTTCGTCTAGTTCCGTTTGCAAGAGGGACTTTTAGGCGATGCAAAAATAAAAGTAAAAAGAGGGATGCAACACGAGGACTTCCCAGGAGGTCACCCATCCTAGTACTACTCTCGCCCAAGCACGTTTAACTTCGGAGTTCTGATGGCATCCGGTGCTTTAGTGCTGGTATGATCGCATCCGACATCTTTTGCACGGCGTGTTGTTTTAACCTCTGTCCCCTCCGGCTCCTTCTCACGCCTAACCTTCCTGTTTTTTTTTCGCATTTTTTTTAAAGAAAAATCCTTTCACGCCCGTCCCGGTTTTCCGTCAGCACGCCACCGTATTTACCGAGAAGGGCGTGCATGACTAGCCGCAAATAAAAACGTCACGCCATCCGACCGTCTCACCGGAGCGAGAAATCTGCACAAATTACATCGGTCACCGAAAATCGACTGTAGTTTCTGCATACGACCTCGGATCGAATTTCGGCGAGAACGAAAAGGTTCCGTATCGAAATTTTACCTTGGCTAGCCGACAGCCTTCGGCGGTCAGGCAGTTCTACGGTTTCGTCTAGTTCCGTTTGCAAGAGGGACTTTTAGGCGATGCAAAAATAAAAGTAAAAAGAGGGATGCAACACGAGGACTTCCCAGGAGGTCACCCATCCTAGTACTACTCTCGCCCAAGCACGCTTAACTTCGGAGTTCTGATGGGATCCGGTGCTTTAGTGCTGGTATGATCGCATCCGACATCTTTTGCACGGCGTGTTGTTTTAACCTCTGTCCCCTCCGGCTCCTTCTCACGCCTAACCTTCCTGTTTTTTTTTCGCATTTTTTTTAAAGAAAAAAACTTTCACGCCCGTCCCGGTTTTCCGTCATCACGCCACCGTATTTACCGAGAAGGGCGTGCATGACTAGCCGCAAATAAAAACGTCACGCCATCCGACCGTCTCACCGGAGCGAGAAATCTGCACAAATTATATCGGTCACCGAAAATCGACTGTAGTTTCTGCATACGACCTCGGATCGAATTTCGGCGAGAACGAAAAGGTTCCGTATCGAAATTTTACCTTGGCTAGCCGACAGCCTTCGGCGGTCAGGCAGTTCTACGGTTTCGTCTAGTTCCGTTTGCAAGAGGGACTTTTAGGCGATGCAAAAATAAAAGTAAAAAGAGGGATGCAACACGAGGACTTCCCAGGAGGTCACCCATCCTAGTACTACTCTCGCCCAAGCACGTTTAACTTCGGAGTTCTGATGGCATCCGGTGCTTTAGTGCTGGTATGATCGCATCCGACATCTTTTGCACGGCGTGTTGTTTTAACCTCTGTCCCCTCCGGCTCCTTCTCACGCCTAACCTTCCTGTTTTTTTTTCGCATTTTTTTTAAAGAAAAATCCTTTCACGCCCGTCCCGGTTTTCCGTCAGCACGCCACCGTATTTACCGAGAAGGGCGTGCATGACTAGCCGCAAATAAAAACGTCACGCCATCCGACCGTCTCACCGGAGCGAGAAATCTGCACAAATTACATCGGTCACCGAAAATCGACTGTAGTTTCTGCATACGACCTCGGATCGAATTTCGGCGAGAACGAAAAGGTTCCGTATCGAAATTTTACCTTGGCTAGCCGACAGCCTTCGGCGGTCAGGCAGTTCTACGGTTTCGTCTAGTTCCGTTTGCAAGAGGGACTTTTAGGCGATGCAAAAATAAAAGTAAAAAGAGGGATGCAACACGAGGACTTCCCAGGAGGTCACCCATCCTAGTACTACTCTCGCCCAAGCACGCTTAACTTCGGAGTTCTGATGGGATCCGGTGCTTTAGTGCTGGTATGATCGCATCCGACATCTTTTGCACGGCGTGTTGTTTTAACCTCTGTCCCCTCCGGCTCCTTCTCACGCCTAACCTTCCTGTTTTTTTTTTCGCATTTTTTTTAAAGAAAAATCCTTTCACGCCCGTCCCGGTTTTCCGTCAGCACGCCACCGTATTTACCGAGAAGGGCGTGCATGACTAGCCGCAAATAAAAACGTCACGCCATCCGACCGTCTCACCGGAGCGAGAAATCTGCACAAATTATATCGGTCACCGAAAATCGACTGTAGTTTCTGCATACGACCTCGGATCGAATTTCGGCGAGAACGAAAAGGTTCCGTATCGAAATTTTACCTTGGCTAGCCGACAGCCTTCGGCGGTCAGGCAGTTCTACGGTTTCGTCTAGTTCCGTTTGCAAGAGGGACTTTTAGGCGATGCAAAAATAAAAGTAAAAAGAGGGATGCAACACGAGGACTTCCCAGGAGGTCACCCATCCTAGTACTACTCTCGCCCAAGCACGTTTAACTTCGGAGTTCTGATGGCATCCGGTGCTTTAGTGCTGGTATGATCGCATCCGACATCTTTTGCACGGCGTGTTGTTTTAACCTCTGTCCCCTCCGGCTCCTTCTCACGCCTAACCTTCCTGTTTTTTTTTCGCATTTTTTTTAAAGAAAAATCCTTTCACGCCCGTCCCGGTTTTCCGTCAGCACGCCACCGTATTTACCGAGAAGGGCGTGCATGACTAGCCGCAAATAAAAACGTCACGCCATCCGACCGTCTCACCGGAGCGAGAAATCTGCACAAATTACATCGGTCACCGAAAATCGACTGTAGTTTCTGCATACGACCTCGGATCGAATTTCGGCGAGAACGAAAAGGTTCCGTATCGAAATTTTACCTTGGCTAGCCGACAGCCTTCGGCGGTCAGGCAGTTCTACGGTTTCGTCTAGTTCCGTTTGCAAGAGGGACTTTTAGGCGATGCAAAAATAAAAGTAAAAAGAGGGATGCAACACGAGGACTTCCCAGGAGGTCACCCATCCTAGTACTACTCTCGCCCAAGCACGCTTAACTTCGGAGTTCTGATGGGATCCGGTGCTTTAGTGCTGGTATGATCGCATCCGACATCTTTTGCACGGCGTGTTGTTTTAACCTCTGTCCCCTCCGGCTCCTTCTCACGCCTAACCTTCCTGTTTTTTTTTTCGCATTTTTTTTAAGAAAAATCCTTTCACACCCGTCCCGGTTTTCCGTCACCACGCCACCGTATTTACCGAGAAGGGCGTGCATGACTAGCCGCAAATAAAAACGTCACGCCATCCGACCGTCTCACCGGAGCGAGAAATCTGCACAAATTATATCGGTCACCGAAAATCGACTGTAGTTTCTGCATACGACCTCGGATCGAATTTCGGCGAGAACGAAAAGGTTCCGTATCGAAATTTTACCTTGGCTAGCCGACAGCCTTCGGCGGTCAGGCAGTTCTACGGTTTCGTCTAGTTCCGTTTGCAAGAGGGACTTTTAGGCGATGCAAAAAATAAAAGTAAAAAGAGGGATGCAACACGAGGACTTCCCAGGAGGTCACCCATCCTAGTACTACTCTCGCCCAAGCACGTTTAACTTCGGAGTTCTGATGGGATCCGGTGCTTTAGTGCTGGTATGATCGCATCCGACATCTTTTGCACGGCGTGTTGTTTTAACCTCTGTCCCCTCCGGCTCCTTCTCACGCCTAACCTTCCTGTTTTTTTTTTCGCATTTTTTTTAAAGAAAAATCCTTTCACGCCCGTCCCGGTTTTCCGTCAGCACGCCACCGTATTTACCGAGAAGGGCGTGCATGACTAGCCGCAAATAAAAACGTCACGCCATCCGACCGTCTCACCGGAGCGAGAAATCTGCACAAATTATATCGGTCACCGAAAATCGACTGTAGTTTCTGCATACGACCTCGGATCGAATTTCGGCGAGAACGAAAAGGTTCCGTATCGAAATTTTACCTTGGCTAGCCGACAGCCTTCGGCGGTCAGGCAGTTCTACGGTTTCGTCTAGTTCCGTTTGCAAGAGGGAATTTTAGGCGATGCAAAAAATAAAAGTAAAAAGAGGGATGCAACACGAGGACTTCCCAGGAGGTCACCCATCCTAGTACTACTCTCGCCCAAGCACGCTTAACTTCGGAGTTCTGATGGGATCCGGTGCTTTAGTGCTGGTATGATCGCATCCGACATCTTTTGCACGGCGTGTTGTTTTAACCTCTGTCCCCTCCGGCTCCTTCTCACGCCTAACCTTCCTGTTTTTTTTTCGCATTTTTTTTTAAGAAAAATCCTTTCACGCCCGTCCCGGTTTTCCGTCACCACGCCACCGTATTTACCGAGAAGGGCGTGCATGACTAGCCGCAAATAAAAACGTCACGCCATCCGACCGTCTCACCGGAGCGAGAAATCTGCACAAATTATATCGGTCACCGAAAATCGACTGTAGTTTCTGCATACGACCTCGGATCGAATTTCGGCGAGAACGAAAAGGTTCCGTATCGAAATTTTACCTTGGCTAGCCGACAGCCTTCGGCGGTCAGGCAGTTCTACGGTTTCGTCTAGTTCCGTTTGCAAGAGGGACTTTTAGGCGATGCAAAAAATAAAAGTAAAAAGAGGGATGCAACACGAGGACTTCCCAGGAGGTCACCCATCCTAGTACTACTCTCGCCCAAGCACGCTTAACTTTGGAGTTCTGATGGGATCCGGTGCTTTAGTGCTGGTATGATCGCATCCGACATCTTTTGCACGGCGTGTTGTTTTAACCTCTGTCCCCTCCGGCTCCTTCTCACGCCTAACCTTCCTGTTTTTTTTTCGCATTTTTTTTTAAGAAAAATCCTTTCACGCCCGTCCCGGTTTTCCGTCACCACGCCACCGTATTTACCGAGAAGGGCGTGCATGACTAGCCGCAAATAAAAACGTCACGCCATCCGACCGTCTCACCGGAGCGAGAAATCTGCACAAATTATATCGGTCACCGAAAATCGACTGTAGTTTCTGCATACGACCTCGGATCGAATTTCGGCGAGAACGAAAAGGTTCCGTATCGAAATTTTACCTTGGCTAGCCGACAGCCTTCGGCGGTCAGGCAGTTCTACGGTTTCGTCTAGTTCCGTTTGCAAGAGGGAATTTTAGGCGATGCAAAAAATAAAAGTAAAAAGAGGGATGCAACACGAGGACTTCCCAGGAGGTCACCCATCCTAGTACTACTCTCGCCCAAGCACGCTTAACTTCGGAGTTCTGATGGGATCCGGTGCTTTAGTGCTGGTATGATCGCATCCGACATCTTTTGCACGGCGTGTTGTTTTAACCTCTGTCCCCTCCGGCTCCTTCTCACGCCTAACCTTCCTGTTTTTTTTTCGCATTTTTTTTAAGAAAAATCCTTTCACGCCCGTCCCGGTTTTCCGTCACCACGCCACCGTATTTACCGAGAAGGGCGTGCATGACTAGCCGCAAATAAAAACGTCACGCCATCCGACCGTCTCACCGGAGCGAGAAATCTGCACAAATTATATCGGTCACCGAAAATCGACTGTAGTTTCTGCATACGACCTCGGATCGAATTTCGGCGAGAACGAAAAGGTTCCGTATCGAAATTTTACCTTGGCTAGCCGACAGCCTTCGGCGGTCAGGCAGTTCTACGGTTTCGTCTAGTTCCGTTTGCAAGAGGGACTTTTAGGCGATGCAAAAAATAAAAGTAAAAAGAGGGATGCAACACGAGGACTTCCCAGGAGGTCACCCATCCTAGTACTACTCTCGCCCAAGCACGCTTAACTTCGGAGTTCTGATGGGATCCGGTGCTTTAGTGCTGGTATGATCGCATCCGACATCTTTTGCACGGCGTGTTGTTTTAACCTCTGTCCCCTCCGGCTCCTTCTCACGCCTAACCTTCCTGTTTTTTTTTCGCATTTTTTTTTAAGAAAAATCCTTTCACGCCCGTCCCGGTTTTCCGTCACCACGCCACCGTATTTACCGAGAAGGGCGTGCATGACTAGCCGCAAATAAAAACGTCACGCCATCCGACCGTCTCACCGGAGCGAGAAATCTGCACAAATTATATCGGTCACCGAAAATCGACTGTAGTTTCTGCATACGACCTCGGATCGAATTTCGGCGAGAACGAAAAGGTTCCGTATCGAAATTTTACCTTGGCTAGCCGACAGCCTTCGGCGGTCAGGCAGTTCTACGGTTTCGTCTAGTTCCGTTTGCAAGAGGGACTTTTAGGCGATGCAAAAAATAAAAGTAAAAAGAGGGATGCAACACGAGGACTTCCCAGGAGGTCACCCATCCTAGTACTACTCTCGCCCAAGCACGCTTAACTTTGGAGTTCTGATGGGATCCGGTGCTTTAGTGCTGGTATGATCGCATCCGACATCTTTTGCACGGCGTGTTGTTTTAACCTCTGTCCCCTCCGGCTCCTTCTCACGCCTAACCTTCCTGTTTTTTTTTCGCATTTTTTTTTAAGAAAAATCCTTTCACGCCCGTCCCGGTTTTCCGTCACCACGCCACCGTATTTACCGAGAAGGGCGTGCATGACTAGCCGCAAATAAAAACGTCACGCCATCCGACCGTCTCACCGGAGCGAGAAATCTGCACAAATTATATCGGTCACCGAAAATCGACTGTAGTTTCTGCATACGACCTCGGATCGAATTTCGGCGAGAACGAAAAGGTTCCGTATCGAAATTTTACCTTGGCTAGCCGACAGCCTTCGGCGGTCAGGCAGTTCTACGGTTTCGTCTAGTTCCGTTTGCAAGAGGGACTTTTAGGCGATGCAAAAAATAAAAGTAAAAAGAGGGATGCAACACGAGGACTTCCCAGGAGGTCACCCATCCTAGTACTACTCTCGCCCAAGCACGCTTAACTTCGGAGTTCTGATGGGATCCGGTGCTTTAGTGCTGGTATGATCGCATCCGACATCTTTTGCACGGCGTGTTGTTTTAACCTCTGTCCCCTCCGGCTCCTTCTCACGCCTAACCTTCCTGTTTTTTTTTCGCATTTTTTTTTAAGAAAAATCCTTTCACGCCCGTCCCGGTTTTCCGTCACCACGCCACCGTATTTACCGAGAAGGGCGTGCATGACTAGCCGCAAATAAAAACGTCACGCCATCCGACCGTCTCACCGGAGCGAGAAATCTGCACAAATTATATCGGTCACCGAAAATCGACTGTAGTTTCTGCATACGACCTCGGATCGAATTTCGGCGAGAACGAAAAAGTTCCGTATCGAAATTTTACCTTGGCTAGCCGACAGCCTTCGGCGGTCAGGCAGTTCTACGGTTTCGTCTAGTTCCGTTTGCAAGAGGGACTTTTAGGCGATGCAAAAAATAAAAGTAAAAAGAGGGATGCAACACGAGGACTTCCCAGGAGGTCACCCATCCTAGTACTACTCTCGCCCAAGCACGCTTAACTTCGGAGTTCTGATGGGATCCGGTGCTTTAGTGCTGGTATGATCGCATCCGACATCTTTTGCACGGCGTGTTGTTTTAACCTCTGTCCCATCCGGCTCCTTCTCACGCCTAACCTTCCTGTTTTTTTTTTCGCATTTTTTTTTAAGAAAAATCCTTTCACGCCCGTCCCGGTTTTCCGTCACCACGCCACCGTATTTACCGAGAAGGGCGTGCATGACTAGCCGCAAATAAAAACGTCACGCCATCCGACCGTCTCACCGGAGCGAGAAATCTGCACAAATTATATCGGTCACCGAAAATCGACTGTAGTTTCTGCATACGACCTCGGATCGAATTTCGGCGAGAACGAAAAGGTTCCGTATCGAAATTTTACCTTGGCTAGCCGACAGCCTTCGGCGGTCAGGCAGTTCTACGGTTTCGTCTAGTTCCGTTTGCAAGAGGGACTTTTAGGCGATGCAAAAAATAAAAGTAAAAAGAGGGATGCAACACGAGGACTTCCCAGGAGGTCACCCATCCTAGTACTACTCTCGCCCAAGCACGTTTAACTTCGGAGTTCTGATGGGATCCGGTGCTTTAGTGCTGGTATGATCGCATCCGACATCTTTTGCACGGCGTGTTGTTTTAACCTCTGTCCCCTCCGGCTCCTTCTCACGCCTAACCTTCCTGTTTTTTTTTCGCATTTTTTTTAAAGAAAAATCCTTTCACGCCCGTCCCGGTTTTCCGTCAGCACGCCACCGTATTTACCGAGAAGGGCGTGCATGACTAGCCGCAAATAAAAACGTCACGCCATCCGACCGTCTCACCGGAGCGAGAAATCTGCACAAATTACATCGGTCACCGAAAATCGACTGTAGTTTCTGCATACGACCTCGGATCGAATTTCGGCGAGAACGAAAAGGTTCCGTATCGAAATTTTACCTTGGCTAGCCGACAGCCTTCGGCGGTCAGGCAGTTCTACGGTTTCGTCTAGTTCCGTTTGCAAGAGGGACTTTTAGGCGATGCAAAAATAAAAGTAAAAAGAGGGATGCAACACGAGGACTTCCCAGGAGGTCACCCATCCTAGTACTACTCTCGCCCAAGCACGCTTAACTTCGGAGTTCTGATGGGATCCGGTGCTTTAGTGCTGGTATGATCGCATCCGACATCTTTTGCACGGCGTGTTGTTTTAACCTCTGTCCCCTCCGGCTCCTTCTCACGCCTAACCTTCCTGTTTTTTTTTCGCATTTTTTTTAAAGAAAAATCCTTTCACGCCCGTCCCGGTTTTCCGTCAGCACGCCACCGTATTTACCGAGAAGGGCGTGCATGACTAGCCGCAAATAAAAACGTCACGCCATCCGACCGTCTCACCGGAGCGAGAAATCTGCACAAATTATATCGGTCACCGAAAATCGACTGTAGTTTCTGCATACGACCTCGGATCGAATTTCGGCGAGAACGAAAAGGTTCCGTATCGAAATTTTACCTTGGCTAGCCGACAGCCTTCGGCGGTCAGGCAGTTCTACGGTTTCGTCTAGTTCCGTTTGCAAGAGGGACTTTTAGGCGATGCAAAAAATAAAAGTAAAAAGAGGGATGCAACACGAGGACTTCCCAGGAGGTCACCCATCCTAGTACTACTCTCGCCCAAGCACGTTTAACTTCGGAGTTCTGATGGGATCCGGTGCTTTAGTGCTGGTATGATCGCATCCGACATCTTTTGCACGGCGTGTTGTTTTAACCTCTGTCCCCTCCGGCTCCTTCTCACGCCTAACCTTCCTGTTTTTTTTTCGCATTTTTTTTAAAGAAAAATCCTTTCACGCCCGTCCCGGTTTTCCGTCATCACGCCACCGTATTTACCGAGAAGGGCGTGCATGACTAGCCGCAAATAAAAACGTCACGCCATCCGACCGTCTCACCGGAGCGAGAAATCTGCACAAATTATATCGGTCACCGAAAATCGACTGTAGTTTCTGCATACGACCTCGGATCGAATTTCGGCGAGAACGAAAAGGTTCCGTATCGAAATTTTACCTTGGCTAGCCGACAGCCTTCGGCGGTCAGGCAGTTCTACGGTTTCGTCTAGTTCCGTTTGCAAGAGGGACTTTTAGGCGATGCAAAAAATAAAAGTAAAAAGAGGGATGCAACACGAGGACTTCCCAGGAGGTCACCCATCCTAGTACTACTCTCGCCCAAGCACGTTTAACTTCGGAGTTCTGATGGGATCCGGTGCTTTAGTGCTGGTATGATCGCATCCGACATCTTTTGCACGGCGTGTTGTTTTAACCTCTGTCCCCTCCGGCTCCTTCTCACGCCTAACCTTCCTGTTTTTTTTTCGCATTTTTTTTAAAGAAAAATCCTTTCACGCCCGTCCCGGTTTTCCGTCATCACGCCACCGTATTTACCGAGAAGGGCGTGCATGACTAGCCGCAAATAAAAACGTCACGCCATCCGACCGTCTCACCGGAGCGAGAAATCTGCACAAATTATATCGGTCACCGAAAATCGACTGTAGTTTCTGCATACGACCTCGGATCGAATTTCGGCGAGAACGAAAAGGTTCCGTATCGAAATTTTACCTTGGCTAGCCGACAGCCTTCGGCGGTCAGGCAGTTCTACGGTTTCGTCTAGTTCCGTTTGCAAGAGGGACTTTTAGGCGATGCAAAAAATAAAAGTAAAAAGAGGGATGCAACACGAGGACTTCCCAGGAGGTCACCCATCCTAGTACTACTCTCGCCCAAGCACGTTTAACTTCGGAGTTCTGATGGGATCCGGTGCTTTAGTGCTGGTATGATCGCATCCGACATCTTTTGCACGGCGTGTTGTTTTAACCGCTGTCCCCTCCGGCTCCTTCTCACGCCTAACCTTCCTGTTTTTTTTTCGCATTTTTTTTAAAGAAAAATCCTTTCACGCCCGTCCCGGTTTTCCGTCATCACGCCACCGTATTTACCGAGAAGGGCGTGCATGACTAGCCGCAAATAAAAACGTCACGCCATCCGACCGTCTCACCGGAGCGAGAAATCTGCACAAATTATATCGGTCACCGAAAATCGACTGTAGTTTCTGCATACGACCTCGGATCGAATTTCGGCGAGAACGAAAAGGTTCCGTATCGAAATTTTACCTTGGCTAGCCGACAGCCTTCGGCGGTCAGGCAGTTCTACGGTTTCGTCTAGTTCCGTTTGCAAGAGGGACTTTTAGGCGATGCAAAAAATAAAAGTAAAAAGAGGGATGCAACACGAGGACTTCCCAGGAGGTCACCCATCCTAGTACTACTCTCGCCCAAGCACGTTTAACTTCGGAGTTCTGATGGGATCCGGTGCTTTAGTGCTGGTATGATCGCATCCGACATCTTTTGCACGGCGTGTTGTTTTAACCTCTGTCCCCTCCGGCTCCTTCTCACGCCTAACCTTCCTGTTTTTTTTTCGCATTTTTTTTAAAGAAAAATCCTTTCACGCCCGTCCCGGTTTTCCGTCAGCACGCCACCGTATTTACCGAGAAGGGCGTGCATGACTAGCCGCAAATAAAAACGTCACGCCATCCGACCGTCTCACCGGAGCGAGAAATCTGCACAAATTACATCGGTCACCGAAAATCGACTGTAGTTTCTGCATACGACCTCGGATCGAATTTCGGCGAGAACGAAAAGGTTCCGTATCGAAATTTTACCTTGGCTAGCCGACAGCCTTCGGCGGTCAGGCAGTTCTACGGTTTCGTCTAGTTCCGTTTGCAAGAGGGACTTTTAGGCGATGCAAAAAATAAAAGTAAAAAGAGGGATGCAACACGAGGACTTCCCAGGAGGTCACCCATCCTAGTACTACTCTCGCCCAAGCACGTTTAACTTCGGAGTTCTGATGGGATCCGGTGCTTTAGTGCTGGTATGATCGCATCCGACATCTTTTGCACGGCGTGTTGTTTTAACCTCTGTCCCCTCCGGCTCCTTCTCACGCCTAACCTTCCTGTTTTTTTTTCGCATTTTTTTTAAAGAAAAATCCTTTCACGCCCGTCCCGGTTTTCCGTCATCACGCCACCGTATTTACCGAGAAGGGCGTGCATGACTAGCCGCAAATAAAAACGTCACGCCATCCGACCGTCTCACCGGAGCGAGAAATCTGCACAAATTATATCGGTCACCGAAAATCGACTGTAGTTTCTGCATACGACCTCGGATCGAATTTCGGCGAGAACGAAAAGGTTCCGTATCGAAATTTTACCTTGGCTAGCCGACAGCCTTCGGCGGTCAGGCAGTTCTACGGTTTCGTCTAGTTCCGTTTGCAAGAGGGACTTTTAGGCGATGCAAAAAATAAAAGTAAAAAGAGGGATGCAACACGAGGACTTCCCAGGAGGTCACCCATCCTAGTACTACTCTCGCCCAAGCACGTTTAACTTCGGAGTTCTGATGGGATCCGGTGCTTTAGTGCTGGTATGATCGCATCCAACATCTTTTGCACGGCGTGTTGTTTTAACCTCTGTCCCCTCCGGCTCCTTCTCACGCCTAACCTTCCTGTTTTTTTTTCGCATTTTTTTTAAAGAAAAATCCTTTCACGCCCGTCCCGGTTTTCCGTCATCACGCCACCGTATTTACCGAGAAGGGCGTGCATGACTAGCCGCAAATAAAAACGTCACGCCATCCGACCGTCTCACCGGAGCGAGAAATCTGCACAAATTATATCGGTCACCGAAAATCGACTGTAGTTTCTGCATACGACCTCGGATCGAATTTCGGCGAGAACGAAAAGGTTCCGTATCGAAATTTTACCTTGGCTAGCCGACAGCCTTCGGCGGTCAGGCAGTTCTATGGTTTCGTCTAGTTCCGTTTGCAAGAGGGACTTTTAGGCGATGCAAAAAATAAAAGTAAAAAGAGGGATGCAACACGAGGACTTCCCAGGAGGTCACCCATCCTAGTACTACTCTCGCCCAAGCACGCTTAACTTCGGAGTTCTGATGGGATCCGGTGCTTTAGTGCTGGTATGATCGCATCCGACATCTTTTGCACGGCGTGTTGTTTTAACCTCTGTCCCATCCGGCTCCTTCTCACGCCTAACCTTCCTGTTTTTTTTTCGCATTTTTTTTTAAGAAAAATCCTTTCACGCCCGTCCCGGTTTTCCGTCACCACGCCACCGTATTTACCGAGAAGGGCGTGCATGACTAGCCGCAAATAAAAACGTCACGCCATCCGACCGTCTCACCGGAGCGAGAAATCTGCACAAATTATATCGGTCACCGAAAATCGACTGTAGTTTCTGCATACGACCTCGGATCGAATTTCGGCGAGAACGAAAAAGTTCCGTATCGAAATTTTACCTTGGCTAGCCGACAGCCTTCGGCGGTCAGGCAGTTCTACGGTTTCGTCTAGTTCCGTTTGCAAGAGGGACTTTTAGGCGATGCAAAAATAAAAGTAAAAAGAGGGATGCAACACGAGGACTTCCCAGGAGGTCACCCATCCTAGTACTACTCTCGCCCAAGCACGCTTAACTTCGGAGTTCTGATGGGATCCGGTGCTTTAGTGCTGGTATGATCGCATCCGACATCTTTTGCACGGCGTGTTGTTTTAACCTCTGTCCCCTCCGGCTCCTTCTCACGCC
The DNA here is from genome assembly GCA_026929855.1 of Poa annua. NCBI lineage: Eukaryota > Viridiplantae > Streptophyta > Magnoliopsida > Poales > Poaceae > Poa > Poa annua. Next base: position 13,370,128 of record CM049428.1, read on the forward strand.
TAACCTTCCTGTTTTTTTTTCGCATTTTTTTAAAGAAAAATCCTTTCACGCCCGTCCCGGTTTTCCGTCACCACGCCACCGTATTTACCGAGAAGGGCGTGCATGACTAGCCGCAAATAAAAACGTCACGCCATCCGACCGTCTCACCGGAGCGAGAAATCTGCACAAATTATATCGGTCACCGAAAATCGACTGTAGTTTCTGCATACGACCTCGGATCGAATTTCGGCGAGAACGAAAAGGTTCCGTATCGAAATTTTACCTTGGCTAGCCGACAGCCTTCGGCGGTCAGGCAGTTCTACGGTTTCGTCTAGTTCCGTTTGCAAGAGGGACTTTTAGGCGATGCAAAAAATAAAAGTAAAAAGAGGGATGCAACACGAGGACTTCCCAGGAGGTCACCCATCCTAGTACTACTCTCGCCCAAGCACGTTTAACTTCGGAGTTCTGATGGGATCCGGTGCTTAGTGCTGGTATGATCGCATCCGACATCTTTTGCACGGCGTGTTGTTTTAACCTCTGTCCCCTCCGGCTCCTTCTCACGCCTAACCTTCCTGTTTTTTTTTCGCATTTTTTTTAAAGAAAAATCCTTTCACGCCCGTCCCGGTTTTCCGTCATCACGCCACCGTATTTACCGAGAAGGGCGTGCATGACTAGCCGCAAATAAAAACGTCACGCCATCCGACCGTCTCACCGGAGCGAGAAATCTGCACAAATTATATCGGTCACCGAAAATCGACTGTAGTTTCTGCATACGACCTCGGATCGAATTTCGGCGAGAACGAAAAGGTTCCGTATCGAAATTTTACCTTGGCTAGCCGACAGCCTTCGGCGGTCAGGCAGTTCTACGGTTTCGTCTAGTTCCGTTTGCAAGAGGGACTTTTAGGCGATGCAAAAAATAAAAGTAAAAAGAGGGATGCAACACGAGGACTTCCCAGGAGGTCACCCATCCTAGTACTACTCTCGCCCAAGCACGCTTAACTTCGGAGTTCTGATGGGATCCGGTGCTTTAGTGCTGGTATGATCGCATCCGACATCTTTTGCACGGCGTGTTGTTTTAACCTCTGTCCCATCCGGCTCCTTCTCACGCCTAACCTTCCTGTTTTTTTTTCGCATTTTTTTTTAAGAAAAATCCTTTCACGCCCGTCCCGGTTTTCCGTCACCACGCCACCGTATTTACCGAGAAGGGCGTGCATGACTAGCCGCAAATAAAAACGTCACGCCATCCGACCGTCTCACCGGAGCGAGAAATCTGCACAAATTATATCGGTCACCGAAAATCGACTGTAGTTTCTGCATACGACCTCGGATCGAATTTCGGCGAGAACGAAAAGGTTCCGTATCGAAATTTTACCTTGGCTAGCCGACAGCCTTCGGCGGTCAGGCAGTTCTACGGTTTCGTCTAGTTCCGTTTGCAAGAGGGACTTTTAGGCGATGCAAAAAATAAAAGTAAAAAGAGGGATGCAACACGAGGACTTCCCAGGAGGTCACCCATCCTAGTACTACTCTCGCCCAAGCACGCTTAACTTCGGAGTTCTGATGGGATCCGGTGCTTTAGTGCTGGTATGATCGCATCCGACATCTTTTGCACGGCGTGTTGTTTTAACCTCTGTCCCCTCCGGCTCCTTCTCACGCCTAACCTTCCTGTTTTTTTTTCGCATTTTTTTTTAAGAAAAATCCTTTCACGCCCGTCCCGGTTTTCCGTCACCACGCCACCGTATTTACCGAGAAGGGCGTGCATGACTAGCCGCAAATAAAAACGTCACGCCATCCGACCGTCTCACCGGAGCGAGAAATCTGCACAAATTATATCGGTCACCGAAAATCGACTGTAGTTTCTGCATACGACCTCGGATCGAATTTCGGCGAGAACGAAAAGGTTCCGTATCGAAATTTTACCTTGGCTAGCCGACAGCCTTCGGCGGTCAGGCAGTTCTACGGTTTCGTCTAGTTCCGTTTGCAAGAGGGACTTTTAGGCGATGCAAAAATAAAAGTAAAAAGAGGGATGCAACACGAGGACTTCCCAGGAGGTCACCCATCCTAGTACTACTCTCGCCCAAGCACGCTTAACTTCGGAGTTCTGATGGGATCCGGTGCTTTAGTGCTGGTATGATCGCATCCGACATCTTTTGCACGGCGTGTTGTTTTAACCTCTGTCCCCTCCGGCTCCTTCTCACGCCTAACCTTCCTGTTTTTTTTTCGCATTTTTTTAAAGAAAAATCCTTTCACGCCCGTCCCGGTTTTCCGTCACCACGCCACCGTATTTACCGAGAAGGGCGTGCATGACTAGCCGCAAATAAAAACGTCACGCCATCCGACCGTCTCACCGGAGCGAGAAATCTGCACAAATTATATCGGTCACCGAAAATCGACTGTAGTTTCTGCATACGACCTCGGATCGAATTTCGGCGAGAACGAAAAGGTTCCGTATCGAAATTTTACCTTGGCTAGCCGACAGCCTTCGGCGGTCAGGCAGTTCTACGGTTTCGTCTAGTTCCGTTTGCAAGAGGGACTTTTAGGCGATGCAAAAAATAAAAGTAAAAAGAGGGATGCAACACGAGGACTTCCCAGGAGGTCACCCATCCTAGTACTACTCTCGCCCAAGCACGTTTAACTTCGGAGTTCTGATGGGATCCGGTGCTTAGTGCTGGTATGATCGCATCCGACATCTTTTGCACGGCGTGTTGTTTTAACCTCTGTCCCCTCCGGCTCCTTCTCACGCCTAACCTTCCTGTTTTTTTTTCGCATTTTTTTTAAAGAAAAATCCTTTCACGCCCGTCCCGGTTTTCCGTCATCACGCCACCGTATTTACCGAGAAGGGCGTGCATGACTAGCCGCAAATAAAAACGTCACGCCATCCGACCGTCTCACCGGAGCGAGAAATCTGCACAAATTATATCGGTCACCGAAAATCGACTGTAGTTTCTGCATACGACCTCGGATCGAATTTCGGCGAGAACGAAAAGGTTCCGTATCGAAATTTTACCTTGGCTAGCCGACAGCCTTCGGCGGTCAGGCAGTTCTACGGTTTCGTCTAGTTCCGTTTGCAAGAGGGACTTTTAGGCGATGCAAAAAATAAAAGTAAAAAGAGGGATGCAACACGAGGACTTCCCAGGAGGTCACCCATCCTAGTACTACTCTCGCCCAAGCACGCTTAACTTCGGAGTTCTGATGGGATCCGGTGCTTTAGTGCTGGTATGATCGCATCCGACATCTTTTGCACGGCGTGTTGTTTTAACCTCTGTCCCATCCGGCTCCTTCTCACGCCTAACCTTCCTGTTTTTTTTTCGCATTTTTTTTTAAGAAAAATCCTTTCACGCCCGTCCCGGTTTTCCGTCACCACGCCACCGTATTTACCGAGAAGGGCGTGCATGACTAGCCGCAAATAAAAACGTCACGCCATCCGACCGTCTCACCGGAGCGAGAAATCTGCACAAATTATATCGGTCACCGAAAATCGACTGTAGTTTCTGCATACGACCTCGGATCGAATTTCGGCGAGAACGAAAAGGTTCCGTATCGAAATTTTACCTTGGCTAGCCGACAGCCTTCGGCGGTCAGGCAGTTCTACGGTTTCGTCTAGTTCCGTTTGCAAGAGGGACTTTTAGGCGATGCAAAAAATAAAAGTAAAAAGAGGGATGCAACACGAGGACTTCCCAGGAGGTCACCCATCCTAGTACTACTCTCGCCCAAGCACGTTTAACTTCGGAGTTCTGATGGGATCCGGTGCTTAGTGCTGGTATGATCGCATCCGACATCTTTTGCACGGCGTGTTGTTTTAACCTCTGTCCCCTCCGGCTCCTTCTCACGCCTAACCTTCCTGTTTTTTTTTCGCATTTTTTTTAAAGAAAAATCCTTTCACGCCCGTCCCGGTTTTCCGTCATCACGCCACCGTATTTACCGAGAAGGGCGTGCATGACTAGCCGCAAATAAAAACGTCACGCCATCCGACCGTCTCACCGGAGCGAGAAATCTGCACAAATTATATCGGTCACCGAAAATCGACTGTAGTTTCTGCATACGACCTCGGATCGAATTTCGGCGAGAACGAAAAGGTTCCGTATCGAAATTTTACCTTGGCTAGCCGACAGCCTTCGGCGGTCAGGCAGTTCTACGGTTTCGTCTAGTTCCGTTTGCAAGAGGGACTTTTAGGCGATGCAAAAAATAAAAGTAAAAAGAGGGATGCAACACGAGGACTTCCCAGGAGGTCACCCATCCTAGTACTACTCTCGCCCAAGCACGCTTAACTTCGGAGTTCTGATGGGATCCGGTGCTTTAGTGCTGGTATGATCGCATCCGACATCTTTTGCACGGCGTGTTGTTTTAACCTCTGTCCCCTCCGGCTCCTTCTCACGCCTAACCTTCCTGTTTTTTTTTCGCATTTTTTTTTAAGAAAAATCCTTTCACGCCCGTCCCGGTTTTCCGTCACCACGCCACCGTATTTACCGAGAAGGGCGTGCATGACTAGCCGCAAATAAAAACGTCACGCCATCCGACCGTCTCACCGGAGCGAGAAATCTGCACAAATTATATCGGTCACCGAAAATCGACTGTAGTTTCTGCATACGACCTCGGATCGAATTTCGGCGAGAACGAAAAGGTTCCGTATCGAAATTTTACCTTGGCTAGCCGACAGCCTTCGGCGGTCAGGCAGTTCTACGGTTTCGTCTAGTTCCGTTTGCAAGAGGGACTTTTAGGCGATGCAAAAAATAAAAGTAAAAAGAGGGATGCAACACGAGGACTTCCCAGGAGGTCACCCATCCTAGTACTACTCTCGCCCAAGCACGCTTAACTTCGGAGTTCTGATGGGATCCGGTGCTTTAGTGCTGGTATGATCGCATCCGACATCTTTTGCACGGCGTGTTGTTTTAACCTCTGTCCCCTCCGGCTCCTTCTCACGCCTAACCTTCCTGTTTTTTTTCGCATTTTTTTTTAAGAAAAATCCTTTCACGCCCGTCCCGGTTTTCCGTCACCACGCCACCGTATTTACCGAGAAGGGCGTGCATGACTAGCCGCAAATAAAAACGTCACGCCATCCGACCGTCTCACCGGAGCGAGAAATCTGCACAAATTATATCGGTCACCGAAAATCGACTGTAGTTTCTGCATACGACCTCGGATCGAATTTCGGCGAGAACGAAAAGGTTCCGTATCGAAATTTTACCTTGGCTAGCCGACAGCCTTCGGCGGTCAGGCAGTTCTACGGTTTCGTCTAGTTCCGTTTGCAAGAGGGAATTTTAGGCGATGCAAAAAATAAAAGTAAAAAGAGGGATGCAACACGAGGACTTCCCAGGAGGTCACCCATCCTAGTACTACTCTCGCCCAAGCACGCTTAACTTCGGAGTTCTGATGGGATCCGGTGCTTTAGTGCTGGTATGATCGCATCCGACATCTTTTGCACGGCGTGTTGTTTTAACCTCTGTCCCCTCCGGCTCCTTCTCACGCCTAACCTTCCTGTTTTTTTTTCGCATTTTTTTTTAAGAAAAATCCTTTCACGCCCGTCCCGGTTTTCCGTCACCACGCCACCGTATTTACCGAGAAGGGCGTGCATGACTAGCCGCAAATAAAAACGTCACGCCATCCGACCGTCTCACCGGAGCGAGAAATCTGCACAAATTATATCGGTCACCGAAAATCGACTGTAGTTTCTGCATACGACCTCGGATCGAATTTCGGCGAGAACGAAAAGGTTCCGTATCGAAATTTTACCTTGGCTAGCCGACAGCCTTCGGCGGTCAGGCAGTTCTACGGTTTCGTCTAGTTCCGTTTGCAAGAGGGACTTTTAGGCGATGCAAAAAATAAAAGTAAAAAGAGGGATGCAACACGAGGACTTCCCAGGAGGTCACCCATCCTAGTACTACTCTCGCCCAAGCACGCTTAACTTCGGAGTTCTGATGGGATCCGGTGCTTTAGTGCTGGTATGATCGCATCCGACATCTTTTGCACGGCGTGTTGTTTTAACCTCTGTCCCCTCCGGCTCCTTCTCACGCCTAACCTTCCTGTTTTTTTTTCGCATTTTTTTTTAAGAAAAATCCTTTCACGCCCGTCCCGGTTTTCCGTCACCACGCCACCGTATTTACCGAGAAGGGCGTGCATGACTAGCCGCAAATAAAAACGTCACGCCATCCGACCGTCTCACCGGAGCGAGAAATCTGCACAAATTATATCGGTCACCGAAAATCGACTGTAGTTTCTGCATACGACCTCGGATCGAATTTCGGCGAGAACGAAAAGGTTCCGTATCGAAATTTTACCTTGGCTAGCCGACAGCCTTCGGCGGTCAGGCAGTTCTACGGTTTCGTCTAGTTCCGTTTGCAAGAGGGAATTTTAGGCGATGCAAAAAATAAAAGTAAAAAGAGGGATGCAACACGAGGACTTCCCAGGAGGTCACCCATCCTAGTACTACTCTCGCCCAAGCACGCTTAACTTCGGAGTTCTGATGGGATCCGGTGCTTTAGTGCTGGTATGATCGCATCCGACATCTTTTGCACGGCGTGTTGTTTTAACCTCTGTCCCCTCCGGCTCCTTCTCACGCCTAACCTTCCTGTTTTTTTTTCGCATTTTTTTTTAAGAAAAATCCTTTCACGCCCGTCCCGGTTTTCCGTCACCACGCCACCGTATTTACCGAGAAGGGCGTGCATGACTAGCCGCAAATAAAAACGTCACGCCATCCGACCGTCTCACCGGAGCGAGAAATCTGCACAAATTATATCGGTCACCGAAAATCGACTGTAGTTTCTGCATACGACCTCGGATCGAATTTCGGCGAGAACGAAAAGGTTCCGTATCGAAATTTTACCTTGGCTAGCCGACAGCCTTCGGCGGTCAGGCAGTTCTACGGTTTCGTCTAGTTCCGTTTGCAAGAGGGACTTTTAGGCGATGCAAAAAATAAAAGTAAAAAGAGGGATGCAACACGAGGACTTCCCAGGAGGTCACCCATCCTAGTACTACTCTCGCCCAAGCACGCTTAACTTCGGAGTTCTGATGGGATCCGGTGCTTTAGTGCTGGTATGATCGCATCCGACATCTTTTGCACGGCGTGTTGTTTTAACCTCTGTCCCCTCCGGCTCCTTCTCACGCCTAACCTTCCTGTTTTTTTTTCGCATTTTTTTTAAGAAAAATCCTTTCACGCCCGTCCCGGTTTTCCGTCACCACGCCACCGTATTTACCGAGAAGGGCGTGCATGACTAGCCGCAAATAAAAACGTCACGCCATCCGACCGTCTCACCGGAGCGAGAAATCTGCACAAATTATATCGGTCACCGAAAATCGACTGTAGTTTCTGCATACGACCTCGGATCGAATTTCGGCGAGAACGAAAAGGTTCCGTATCGAAATTTTACCTTGGCTAGCCGACAGCCTTCGGCGGTCAGGCAGTTCTACGGTTTCGTCTAGTTCCGTTTGCAAGAGGGACTTTTAGGCGATGCAAAAAATAAAAGTAAAAAGAGGGATGCAACACGAGGACTTCCCAGGAGGTCACCCATCCTAGTACTACTCTCGCCCAAGCACGCTTAACTTCGGAGTTCTGATGGGATCCGGTGCTTTAGTGCTGGTATGATCGCATCCGACATCTTTTGCACGGCGTGTTGTTTTAACCTCTGTCCCCTCCGGCTCCTTCTCACGCCTAACCTTCCTGTTTTTTTTTCGCATTTTTTTTTAAGAAAAATCCTTTCACGCCCGTCCCGGTTTTCCGTCACCACGCCACCGTATTTACCGAGAAGGGCGTGCATGACTAGCCGCAAATAAAAACGTCACGCCATCCGACCGTCTCACCGGAGCGAGAAATCTGCACAAATTATATCGGTCACCGAAAATCGACTGTAGTTTCTGCATACGACCTCGGATCGAATTTCGGCGAGAACGAAAAGGTTCCGTATCGAAATTTTACCTTGGCTAGCCGACAGCCTTCGGCGGTCAGGCAGTTCTACGGTTTCGTCTAGTTCCGTTTGCAAGAGGGAATTTTAGGCGATGCAAAAAATAAAAGTAAAAAGAGGGATGCAACACGAGGACTTCCCAGGAGGTCACCCATCCTAGTACTACTCTCGCCCAAGCACGCTTAACTTCGGAGTTCTGATGGGATCCGGTGCTTTAGTGCTGGTATGATCGCATCCGACATCTTTTGCACGGCGTGTTGTTTTAACCTCTGTCCCCTCCGGCTCCTTCTCACGCCTAACCTTCCTGTTTTTTTTTCGCATTTTTTTTTAAGAAAAATCCTTTCACGCCCGTCCCGGTTTTCCGTCACCACGCCACCGTATTTACCGAGAAGGGCGTGCATGACTAGCCGCAAATAAAAACGTCACGCCATCCGACCGTCTCACCGGAGCGAGAAATCTGCACAAATTATATCGGTCACCGAAAATCGACTGTAGTTTCTGCATACGACCTCGGATCGAATTTCGGCGAGAACGAAAAGGTTCCGTATCGAAATTTTACCTTGGCTAGCCGACAGCCTTCGGCGGTCAGGCAGTTCTACGGTTTCGTCTAGTTCCGTTTGCAAGAGGGACTTTTAGGCGATGCAAAAAATAAAAGTAAAAAGAGGGATGCAACACGAGGACTTCCCAGGAGGTCACCCATCCTAGTACTACTCTCGCCCAAGCACGCTTAACTTCGGAGTTCTGATGGGATCCGGTGCTTTAGTGCTGGTATGATCGCATCCGACATCTTTTGCACGGCGTGTTGTTTTAACCTCTGTCCCCTCCGGCTCCTTCTCACGCCTAACCTTCCTGTTTTTTTTTCGCATTTTTTTTTAAGAAAAATCCTTTCACGCCCGTCCCGGTTTTCCGTCACCACGCCACCGTATTTACCGAGAAGGGCGTGCATGACTAGCCGCAAATAAAAACGTCACGCCATCCGACCGTCTCACCGGAGCGAGAAATCTGCACAAATTATATCGGTCACCGAAAATCGACTGTAGTTTCTGCATACGACCTCGGATCGAATTTCGGCGAGAACGAAAAGGTTCCGTATCGAAATTTTACCTTGGCTAGCCGACAGCCTTCGGCGGTCAGGCAGTTCTACGGTTTCGTCTAGTTCCGTTTGCAAGAGGGACTTTTAGGCGATGCAAAAAATAAAAGTAAAAAGAGGGATGCAACACGAGGACTTCCCAGGAGGTCACCCATCCTAGTACTACTCTCGCCCAAGCACGCTTAACTTCGGAGTTCTGATGGGATCCGGTGCTTTAGTGCTGGTATGATCGCATCCGACATCTTTTGCACGGCGTGTTGTTTTAACCTCTGTCCCCTCCGGCTCCTTCTCACGCCTAACCTTCCTGTTTTTTTTTCGCATTTTTTTTTAAGAAAAATCCTTTCACGCCCGTCCCGGTTTTCCGTCACCACGCCACCGTATTTACCGAGAAGGGCGTGCATGACTAGCCGCAAATAAAAACGTCACGCCATCCGACCGTCTCACCGGAGCGAGAAATCTGCACAAATTATATCGGTCACCGAAAATCGACTGTAGTTTCTGCATACGACCTCGGATCGAATTTCGGCGAGAACGAAAAGGTTCCGTATCGAAATTTTACCTTGGCTAGCCGACAGCCTTCGGCGGTCAGGCAGTTCTACGGTTTCGTCTAGTTCCGTTTGCAAGAGGGACTTTTAGGCGATGCAAAAAATAAAAGTAAAAAGAGGGATGCAACACGAGGACTTCCCAGGAGGTCACCCATCCTAGTACTACTCTCGCCCAAGCACGCTTAACTTCGGAGTTCTGATGGGATCCGGTGCTTTAGTGCTGGTATGATCGCATCCGACATCTTTTGCACGGCGTGTTGTTTTAACCTCTGTCCCCTCCGGCTCCTTCTCACGCCTAACCTTCCTGTTTTTTTTTCGCATTTTTTTTTAAGAAAAATCCTTTCACGCCCGTCCCGGTTTTCCGTCACCACGCCACCGTATTTACCGAGAAGGGCGTGCATGACTAGCCGCAAATAAAAACGTCACGCCATCCGACCGTCTCACCGGAGCGAGAAATCTGCACAAATTATATCGGTCACCGAAAATCGACTGTAGTTTCTGCATACGACCTCGGATCGAATTTCGGCGAGAACGAAAAAGTTCCGTATCGAAATTTTACCTTGGCTAGCCGACAGCCTTCGGCGGTCAGGCAGTTCTACGGTTTCGTCTAGTTCCGTTTGCAAGAGGGACTTTTAGGCGATGCAAAAAATAAAAGTAAAAAGAGGGATGCAACACGAGGACTTCCCAGGAGGTCACCCATCCTAGTACTACTCTCGCCCAAGCACGCTTAACTTCGGAGTTCTGATGGGATCCGGTGCTTTAGTGCTGGTATGATCGCATCCGACATCTTTTGCACGGCGTGTTGTTTTAACCTCTGTCCCATCCGGCTCCTTCTCACGCCTAACCTTCCTGTTTTTTTTTTCGCATTTTTTTTTAAGAAAAATCCTTTCACGCCCGTCCCGGTTTTCCGTCACCACGCCACCGTATTTACCGAGAAGGGCGTGCATGACTAGCCGCAAATAAAAACGTCACGCCATCCGACCGTCTCACCGGAGCGAGAAATCTGCACAAATTATATCGGTCACCGAAAATCGACTGTAGTTTCTGCATACGACCTCGGATCGAATTTCGGCGAGAACGAAAAGGTTCCGTATCGAAATTTTACCTTGGCTAGCCGACAGCCTTCGGCGGTCAGGCAGTTCTACGGTTTCGTCTAGTTCCGTTTGCAAGAGGGACTTTTAGGCGATGCAAAAAATAAAAGTAAAAAGAGGGATGCAACACGAGGACTTCCCAGGAGGTCACCCATCCTAGTACTACTCTCGCCCAAGCACGCTTAACTTCGGAGTTCTGATGGGATCCGGTGCTTTAGTGCTGGTATGATCGCATCCGACATCTTTTGCACGGCGTGTTGTTTTAACCTCTGTCCCCTCCGGCTCCTTCTCACGCCTAACCTTCCTGTTTTTTTTTCGCATTTTTTTTTAAGAAAAATCCTTTCACGCCCGTCCCGGTTTTCCGTCACCACGCCACCGTATTTACCGAGAAGGGCGTGCATGACTAGCCGCAAATAAAAACGTCACGCCATCCGACCGTCTCACCGGAGCGAGAAATCTGCACAAATTATATCGGTCACCGAAAATCGACTGTAGTTTCTGCATACGACCTCGGATCGAATTTCGGCGAGAACGAAAAAGTTCCGTATCGAAATTTTACCTTGGCTAGCCGACAGCCTTCGGCGGTCAGGCAGTTCTACGGTTTCGTCTAGTTCCGTTTGCAAGAGGGACTTTTAGGCGATGCAAAAAATAAAAGTAAAAAGAGGGATGCAACACGAGGACTTCCCAGGAGGTCACCCATCCTAGTACTACTCTCGCCCAAGCACGCTTAACTTCGGAGTTCTGATGGGATCCGGTGCTTTAGTGCTGGTATGATCGCATCCGACATCTTTTGCACGGCGTGTTGTTTTAACCTCTGTCCCATCCGGCTCCTTCTCACGCCTAACCTTCCTGTTTTTTTTTTCGCATTTTTTTTTAAGAAAAATCCTTTCACGCCCGTCCCGGTTTTCCGTCACCACGCCACCGTATTTACCGAGAAGGGCGTGCATGACTAGCCGCAAATAAAAACGTCACGCCATCCGACCGTCTCACCGGAGCGAGAAATCTGCACAAATTATATCGGTCACCGAAAATCGACTGTAGTTTCTGCATACGACCTCGGATCGAATTTCGGCGAGAACGAAAAGGTTCCGTATCGAAATTTTACCTTGGCTAGCCGACAGCCTTTGGCGGTCAGGCAGTTCTACGGTTTCGTCTAGTTCCGTTTGCAAGAGGGAATTTTAGGCGATGCAAAAAATAAAAGTAAAAAGAGGGATGCAACACGAGGACTTCCCAGGAGGTCACCCATCCTAGTACTACTCTCGCCCAAGCACGCTTAACTTCGGAGTTCTGATGGGATCCGGTGCTTTAGTGCTGGTATGATCGCATCCGACATCTTTTGCACGGCGTGTTGTTTTAACCTCTGTCCCATCCGGCTCCTTCTCACGCCTAACCTTCCTGTTTTTTTTTCGCATTTTTTTTAAGAAAAATCCTTTCACGCCCGTCCCGGTTTTCCGTCACCACGCCACCGTATTTACCGAGAAGGGCGTGCATGACTAGCCGCAAATAAAAACGTCACGCCATCCGACCGTCTCACCGGAGCGAGAAATCTGCACAAATTATATCGGTCACCGAAAATCGACTGTAGTTTCTGCATACGACCTCGGATCGAATTTCGGCGAGAACGAAAAAGTTCCGTATCGAAATTTTACCTTGGCTAGCCGACAGCCTTCGGCGGTCAGGCAGTTCTACGGTTTCGTCTAGTTCCGTTTGCAAGAGGGACTTTTAGGCGATGCAAAAAATAAAAGTAAAAAGAGGGATGCAACACGAGGACTTCCCAGGAGGTCACCCATCCTAGTACTACTCTCGCCCAAGCACGCTTAACTTCGGAGTTCTGATGGGATCCGGTGCTTTAGTGCTGGTATGATCGCATCCGACATCTTTTGCACGGCGTGTTGTTTTAACCTCTGTCCCATCCGGCTCCTTCTCACGCCTAACCTTCCTGTTTTTTTTTTCGCATTTTTTTTTAAGAAAAATCCTTTCACGCCCGTCCCGGTTTTCCGTCACCACGCCACCGTATTTACCGAGAAGGGCGTGCATGACTAGCCGCAAATAAAAACGTCACGCCATCCGACCGTCTCACCGGAGCGAGAAATCTGCACAAATTATATCGGTCACCGAAAATCGACTGTAGTTTCTGCATACGACCTCGGATCGAATTTCGGCGAGAACGAAAAGGTTCCGTATCGAAATTTTACCTTGGCTAGCCGACAGCCTTCGGCGGTCAGGCAGTTCTACGGTTTCGTCTAGTTCCGTTTGCAAGAGGGACTTTTAGGCGATGCAAAAAATAAAAGTAAAAAGAGGGATGCAACACGAGGACTTCCCAGGAGGTCACCCATCCTAGTACTACTCTCGCCCAAGCACGCTTAACTTCGGAGTTCTGATGGGATCCGGTGCTTTAGTGCTGGTATGATCGCATCCGACATCTTTTGCACGGCGTGTTGTTTTAACCTCTGTCCCATCCGGCTCCTTCTCACGCCTAACCTTCCTGTTTTTTTTTTCGCATTTTTTTTTAAGAAAAATCCTTTCACGCCCGTCCCGGTTTTCCGTCACCACGCCACCGTATTTACCGAGAAGGGCGTGCATGACTAGCCGCAAATAAAAACGTCACGCCATCCGACCGTCTCACCGGAGCGAGAAATCTGCACAAATTATATCGGTCACCGAAAATCGACTGTAGTTTCTGCATACGACCTCGGATCGAATTTCGGCGAGAACGAAAAGGTTCCGTATCGAAATTTTACCTTGGCTAGCCGACAGCCTTCGGCGGTCAGGCAGTTCTACGGTTTCGTCTAGTTCCGTTTGCAAGAGGGAATTTTAGGCGATGCATGACTAGCCGCAAATAAAAACGTCACGCCATCCGACCGTCTCACCGGAGCGAGAAATCTGCACAAATTATATCGGTCACCGAAAATCGACTGTAGTTTCTGCATACGACCTCGGATCGAATTTCGGCGAGAACGAAAAGGTTCCGTATCGAAATTTTACCTTGGCTAGCCGACAGCCTTCGGCGGTCAGGCAGTTCTACGGTTTCGTCTAGTTCCGTTTGCAAGAGGGAATTTTAGGCGATGCAAAAAATAAAAGTAAAAAGAGGGATGCAACACGAGGACTTCCCAGGAGGTCACCCATCCTAGTACTACTCTCGCCCAAGCACGCTTAACTTCGGAGTTCTGATGGGATCCGGTGCTTTAGTGCTGGTATGATCGCATCCGACATCTTTTGCACGGCGTGTTGTTTTAACCTCTGTCCCCTCCGGCTCCTTCTCACGCCTAACCTTCCTGTTTTTTTTTCGCATTTTTTTTTAAGAAAAATCCTTTCACGCCCGTCCCGGTTTTCCGTCACCACGCCACCGTATTTACCGAGAAGGGCGTGCATGACTAGCCGCAAATAAAAACGTCACGCCATCCGACCGTCTCACCGGAGCGAGAAATCTGCACAAATTATATCGGTCACCGAAAATCGACTGTAGTTTCTGCATACGACCTCGGATCGAATTTCGGCGAGAACGAAAAGGTTCCGTATCGAAATTTTACCTTGGCTAGCCGACAGCCTTCGGCGGTCAGGCAGTTCTACGGTTTCGTCTAGTTCCGTTTGCAAGAGGGACTTTTAGGCGATGCAAAAAATAAAAGTAAAAAGAGGGATGCAACACGAGCACTTCCGAGGAGGTCACCCATCCTAGTACTACTCTCGCCCAAGCACGCTTAACTTCGGAGTTCTGATGGGATCCGGTGCTTTAGTGCTGGTATGATCGCATCCGACATCTTTTGCACGGCGTGTTGTTTTAACCTCTGTCCCCTCCGGCTCCTTCTCACGCCTAACCTTCCTGTTTTTTTTTCGCATTTTTTTTTAAGAAAAATCCTTTCACGCCCGTCCCGGTTTTCCGTCACCACGCCACCGTATTTACCGAGAAGGGCGTGCATGACTAGCCGCAAATAAAAACGTCACGCCATCCGACCGTCTCACCGGAGCGAGAAATCTGCACAAATTATATCGGTCACCGAAAATCGACTGTAGTTTCTGCATACGACCTCGGATCGAATTTCGGCGAGAACGAAAAAGTTCCGTATCGAAATTTTACCTTGGCTAGCCGACAGCCTTCGGCGGTCAGGCAGTTCTACGGTTTCGTCTAGTTCCGTTTGCAAGAGGGACTTTTAGGCGATGCAAAAATAAAAGTAAAAAGAGGGATGCAACACGAGCACTTCCGAGGAGGTCACCCATCCTAGTACTACTCTCGCCCAAGCACGCTTAACTTCGGAGTTCTGATGGGATCCGGTGCTTTAGTGCTGGTATGATCGCATCCGACATCTTTTGCACGGCGTGTTGTTTTAACCTCTGTCCCCTCCGGCTCCTTCTCACGCCTAACCTTCCTGTTTTTTTTTCGCATTTTTTTTTAAGAAAAATCCTTTCACGCCCGTCCCGGTTTTCCGTCACCACGCCACCGTATTTACCGAGAAGGGCGTGCATGACTAGCCGCAAATAAAAACGTCACGCCATCCGACCGTCTCACCGGAGCGAGAAATCTGCACAAATTATATCGGTCACCGAAAATCGACTGTAGTTTCTGCATACGACCTCGGATCGAATTTCGGCGAGAACGAAAAAGTTCCGTATCGAAATTTTACCTTGGCTAGCCGACAGCCTTCGGCGGTCAGGCAGTTCTACGGTTTCGTCTAGTTCCGTTTGCAAGAGGGACTTTTAGGCGATGCAAAAATAAAAGTAAAAAGAGGGATGCAACACGAGCACTTCCGAGGAGGTCACCCATCCTAGTACTACTCTCGCCCAAGCACGCTTAACTTCGGAGTTCTGATGGGATCCGGTGCTTTAGTGCTGGTATGATCGCATCCGACATCTTTTGCACGGCGTGTTGTTTTAACCTCTGTCCCATCCGGCTCCTTCTCACGCCTAACCTTCCTGTTTTTTTTTTCGCATTTTTTTTTAAGAAAAATCCTTTCACGCCCGTCCCGGTTTTCCGTCACCACGCCACCGTATTTACCGAGAAGGGCGTGCATGACTAGCCGCAAATAAAAACGTCACGCCATCCGACCGTCTCACCGGAGCGAGAAATCTGCACAAATTATATCGGTCACCGAAAATCGACTGTAGTTTCTGCATACGACCTCGGATCGAATTTCGGCGAGAACGAAAAGGTTCCGTATCGAAATTTTACCTTGGCTAGCCGACAGCCTTCGGCGGTCAGGCAGTTCTACGGTTTCGTCTAGTTCCGTTTGCAAGAGGGAATTTTAGGCGATGCAAAAAATAAAAGTAAAAAGAGGGATGCAACACGAGGACTTCCCAGGAGGTCACCCATCCTAGTACTACTCTCGCCCAAGCACGCTTAACTTCGGAGTTCTGATGGGATCCGGTGCTTTAGTGCTGGTATGATCGCATCCGACATCTTTTGCACGGCGTGTTGTTTTAACCTCTGTCCCATCCGGCTCCTTCTCACGCCTAACCTTCCTGTTTTTTTTTCGCATTTTTTTTTAAGAAAAATCCTTTCACGCCCGTCCCGGTTTTCCGTCACCACGCCACCGTATTTACCGAGAAGGGCGTGCATGACTAGCCGCAAATAAAAACGTCACGCCATCCGACCGTCTCACCGGAGCGAGAAATCTGCACAAATTATATCGGTCACCGAAAATCGACTGTAGTTTCTGCATACGACCTCGGATCGAATTTCGGCGAGAACGAAAAAGTTCCGTATCGAAATTTTACCTTGGCTAGCCCACAGCCTTCGGCGGTCAGGCAGTTCTACGGTTTCGTCTAGTTCCGTTTGCAAGAGGGACTTTTAGGCGATGCAAAAAATAAAAGTAAAAAGAGGGATGCAACACGAGCACTTCCGAGGAGGTCACCCATCCTAGTACTACTCTCGCCCAAGCACGCTTAACTTCGGAGTTCTGATGGGATCCGGTGCTTTAGTGCTGGTATGATCGCATCCGACATCTTTTGCACGGCGTGTTGTTTTAACCTCTGTCCCCTCCGGCTCCTTCTCACGCCTAACCTTCCTGTTTTTTTTTCGCATTTTTTTTTAAGAAAAATCCTTTCACGCCCGTCCCGGTTTTCCGTCACCACGCCACCGTATTTACCGAGAAGGGCGTGCATGACTAGCCGCAAATAAAAACGTCACGCCATCCGACCGTCTCACCGGAGCGAGAAATCTGCACAAATTATATCGGTCACCGAAAATCGACTGTAGTTTCTGCATACGACCTCGGATCGAATTTCGGCGAGAACGAAAAAGTTCCGTATCGAAATTTTACCTTGGCTAGCCGACAGCCTTCGGCGGTCAGGCAGTTCTACGGTTTCGTCTAGTTCCGTTTGCAAGAGGGACTTTTAGGCGATGCAAAAATAAAAGTAAAAAGAGGGATGCAACACGAGCACTTCCGAGGAGGTCACCCATCCTAGTACTACTCTCGCCCAAGCACGCTTAACTTCGGAGTTCTGATGGGATCCGGTGCTTTAGTGCTGGTATGATCGCATCCGACATCTTTTGCACGGCGTGTTGTTTTAACCTCTGTCCCCTCCGGCTCCTTCTCACGCCTAACCTTCCTGTTTTTTTTTCGCATTTTTTTTTAAGAAAAATCCTTTCACGCCCGTCCCGGTTTTCCGTCACCACGCCACCGTATTTACCGAGAAGGGCGTGCATGACTAGCCGCAAATAAAAACGTCACGCCATCCGACCGTCTCACCGGAGCGAGAAATCTGCACAAATTATATCGGTCACCGAAAATCGACTGTAGTTTCTGCATACGACCTCGGATCGAATTTCGGCGAGAACGAAAAAGTTCCGTATCGAAATTTTACCTTGGCTAGCCGACAGCCTTCGGCGGTCAGGCAGTTCTACGGTTTCGTCTAGTTCCGTTTGCAAGAGGGACTTTTAGGCGATGCAAAAATAAAAGTAAAAAGAGGGATGCAACACGAGCACTTCCGAGGAGGTCACCCATCCTAGTACTACTCTCGCCCAAGCACGCTTAACTTCGGAGTTCTGATGGGATCCGGTGCTTTAGTGCTGGTATGATCGCATCCGACATCTTTTGCACGGCGTGTTGTTTTAACCTCTGTCCCATCCGGCTCCTTCTCACGCCTAACCTTCCTGTTTTTTTTTTCGCATTTTTTTTTAAGAAAAATCCTTTCACGCCCGTCCCGGTTTTCCGTCACCACGCCACCGTATTTACCGAGAAGGGCGTGCATGACTAGCCGCAAATAAAAACGTCACGCCATCCGACCGTCTCACCGGAGCGAGAAATCTGCACAAATTATATCGGTCACCGAAAATCGACTGTAGTTTCTGCATACGACCTCGGATCGAATTTCGGCGAGAACGAAAAGGTTCCGTATCGAAATTTTACCTTGGCTAGCCGACAGCCTTCGGCGGTCAGGCAGTTCTACGGTTTCGTCTAGTTCCGTTTGCAAGAGGGAATTTTAGGCGATGCAAAAAATAAAAGTAAAAAGAGGGATGCAACACGAGGACTTCCCAGGAGGTCACCCATCCTAGTACTACTCTCGCCCAAGCACGCTTAACTTCGGAGTTCTGATGGGATCCGGTGCTTTAGTGCTGGTATGATCGCATCCGACATCTTTTGCACGGCGTGTTGTTTTAACCTCTGTCCCATCCGGCTCCTTCTCACGCCTAACCTTCCTGTTTTTTTTTCGCATTTTTTTTTAAGAAAAATCCTTTCACGCCCGTCCCGGTTTTCCGTCACCACGCCACCGTATTTACCGAGAAGGGCGTGCATGACTAGCCGCAAATAAAAACGTCACGCCATCCGACCGTCTCACCGGAGCGAGAAATCTGCACAAATTATATCGGTCACCGAAAATCGACTGTAGTTTCTGCATACGACCTCGGATCGAATTTCGGCGAGAACGAAAAGGTTCCGTATCGAAATTTTACCTTGGCTAGCCGACAGCCTTCGGCGGTCAGGCAGTTCTACGGTTTCGTCTAGTTCCGTTTGCAAGAGGGACTTTTAGGCGATGCAAAAATAAAAGTAAAAAGAGGGATGCAACACGAGCACTTCCGAGGAGGTCACCCATCCTAGTACTACTCTCGCCCAAGCACGCTTAACTTCGGAGTTCTGATGGGATCCGGTGCTTTAGTGCTGGTATGATCGCATCCGACATCTTTTGCACGGCGTGTTGTTTTAACCTCTGTCCCCTCCGGCTCCTTCTCACGCCTAACCTTCCTGTTTTTTTTTCGCATTTTTTAAAAAAAAAATCCTTTCACGCCCGTCCCGGTTTTCCGTCACCACGCCACCGTATTTACCGAAAGGGCGTGCATGACTAGCCGCAAATAAAAACGGCACGCCATCCGACCGTCTCACCGGAGCGAGAAATCTGCACAAATTATATCGGTCACCGAAAATCGACTGTAGTTTCTGCATACGACCTCGGATCGAATTTCGGCGAGAACGAAAAGGTTCCGTATCGAAATTTTACCTTGGCTAGCCGACAGCCTTCGGCGGTCAGGCAGTTCTACGGTTTCGTCTAGTTCCGTTTGCAAGAGGGACTTTTAGGCGATGCAAAAAATAAAAGTAAAAAGAGGGATGCAACACGAGCACTTCCGAGGAGGTCACCCATCCTAGTACTACTCTCGCCCAAGCACGCTTAACTTCGGAGTTCTGATGGGATCCGGTGCTTTAGTGCTGGTATGATCGCATCCGACATCTTTTGCACGGCGTGTTGTTTTAACCTCTGTCCCCTCCGGCTCCTTCTCACGCCTAACCTTCCTGTTTTTTTTTCGCATTTTTTTTTAAGAAAAATCCTTTCACGCCCGTCCCGGTTTTCCGTCACCACGCCACCGTATTTACCGAGAAGGGCGTGCATGACTAGCCGCAAATAAAAACGTCACGCCATCCGACCGTCTCACCGGAGCGAGAAATCTGCACAAATTATATCGGTCACCGAAAATCGACTGTAGTTTCTGCATACGACCTCGGATCGAATTTCGGCGAGAACGAAAAAGTTCCGTATCGAAATTTTACCTTGGCTAGCCGACAGCCTTCGGCGGTCAGGCAGTTCTACGGTTTCGTCTAGTTCCGTTTGCAAGAGGGACTTTTAGGCGATGCAAAAATAAAAGTAAAAAGAGGGATGCAACACGAGGACTTCCCAGGAGGTCACCCATCCTAGTACTACTCTCGCCCAAGCACGCTTAACTTCGGAGTTCTGATGGGATCCGGTGCTTTAGTGCTGGTATGATCGCATCCGACATCTTTTGCACGGCGTGTTGTTTTAACCTCTGTCCCCTCCGGCTCCTTCTCACGCCTAACCTTCCTGTTTTTTTTTCGCATTTTTTTTTAAGAAAAATCCTTTCACGCCCGTCCCGGTTTTCCGTCACCACGCCACCGTATTTACCGAGAAGGGCGTGCATGACTAGCCGCAAATAAAAACGTCACGCCATCCGACCGTCTCACCGGAGCGAGAAATCTGCACAAATTATATCGGTCACCGAAAATCGACTGTAGTTTCTGCATACGACCTCGGATCGAATTTCGGCGAGAACGAAAAGGTTCCGTATCGAAATTTTACCTTGGCTAGCCGACAGCCTTCGGCGGTCAGGCAGTTCTACGGTTTCGTCTAGTTCCGTTTGCAAGAGGGACTTTTAGGCGATGCAAAAAATAAAAGTAAAAAGAGGGATGCAACACGAGCACTTCCGAGGAGGTCACCCATCCTAGTACTACTCTCGCCCAAGCACGCTTAACTTCGGAGTTCTGATGGGATCCGGTGCTTTAGTGCTGGTATGATCGCATCCGACATCTTTTGCACGGCGTGTTGTTTTAACCTCTGTCCCCTCCGGCTCCTTCTCACGCCTAACCTTCCTGTTTTTTTTTCGCATTTTTTTTTAAGAAAAATCCTTTCACGCCCGTCCCGGTTTTCCGTCACCACGCCACCGTATTTACCGAGAAGGGCGTGCATGACTAGCCGCAAATAAAAACGTCACGCCATCCGACCGTCTCACCGGAGCGAGAAATCTGCACAAATTATATCGGTCACCGAAAATCGACTGTAGTTTCTGCATACGACCTCGGATCGAATTTCGGCGAGAACGAAAAAGTTCCGTATCGAAATTTTACCTTGGCTAGCCGACAGCCTTCGGCGGTCAGGCAGTTCTACGGTTTCGTCTAGTTCCGTTTGCAAGAGGGACTTTTAGGCGATGCAAAAATAAAAGTAAAAAGAGGGATGCAACACGAGCACTTCCGAGGAGGTCACCCATCCTAGTACTACTCTCGCCCAAGCACGCTTAACTTCGGAGTTCTGATGGGATCCGGTGCTTTAGTGCTGGTATGATCGCATCCGACATCTTTTGCACGGCGTGTTGTTTTAACCTCTGTCCCATCCGGCTCCTTCTCACGCCTAACCTTCCTGTTTTTTTTTTCGCATTTTTTTTTAAGAAAAATCCTTTCACGCCCGTCCCGGTTTTCCGTCACCACGCCACCGTATTTACCGAGAAGGGCGTGCATGACTAGCCGCAAATAAAAACGTCACGCCATCCGACCGTCTCACCGGAGCGAGAAATCTGCACAAATTATATCGGTCACCGAAAATCGACTGTAGTTTCTGCATACGACCTCGGATCGAATTTCGGCGAGAACGAAAAGGTTCCGTATCGAAATTTTACCTTGGCTAGCCGACAGCCTTCGGCGGTCAGGCAGTTCTACGGTTTCGTCTAGTTCCGTTTGCAAGAGGGAATTTTAGGCGATGCAAAAAATAAAAGTAAAAAGAGGGATGCAACACGAGGACTTCCCAGGAGGTCACCCATCCTAGTACTACTCTCGCCCAAGCACGCTTAACTTCGGAGTTCTGATGGGATCCGGTGCTTTAGTGCTGGTATGATCGCATCCGACATCTTTTGCACGGCGTGTTGTTTTAACCTCTGTCCCATCCGGCTCCTTCTCACGCCTAACCTTCCTGTTTTTTTTTCGCATTTTTTTTTAAGAAAAATCCTTTCACGCCCGTCCCGGTTTTCCGTCACCACGCCACCGTATTTACCGAGAAGGGCGTGCATGACTAGCCGCAAATAAAAACGTCACGCCATCCGACCGTCTCACCGGAGCGAGAAATCTGCACAAATTATATCGGTCACCGAAAATCGACTGTAGTTTCTGCATACGACCTCGGATCGAATTTCGGCGAGAACGAAAAGGTTCCGTATCGAAATTTTACCTTGGCTAGCCGACAGCCTTCGGCGGTCAGGCAGTTCTACGGTTTCGTCTAGTTCCGTTTGCAAGAGGGACTTTTAGGCGATGCAAAAAATAAAAGTAAAAAGAGGGATGCAACACGAGGACTTCCCAGCAGGTCACCCATCCTAGTACTACTCTCGCCCAAGCACGCTTAACTTCGGAGTTCTGATGGGATCCGGTGCTTTAGTGCTGGTATGATCGCATCCGACATCTTTTGCACGGCGTGTTGTTTTAACCTCTGTCCCATCCGGCTCCTTCTCACGCCTAACCTTCCTGTTTTTTTTTTCGCATTTTTTTTTAAGAAAAATCCTTTCACGCCCGTCCCGGTTTTCCGTCACCACGCCACCGTATTTACCGAGAAGGGCGTGCATGACTAGCCGCAAATAAAAACGTCACGCCATCCGACCGTCTCACCGGAGCGAGAAATCTGCACAAATTATATCGGTCACCGAAAATCGACTGTAGTTTCTGCATACGACCTCGGATCGAATTTCGGCGAGAACGAAAAGGTTCCGTATCGAAATTTTACCTTGGCTAGCCGACAGCCTTCGGCGGTCAGGCAGTTCTACGGTTTCGTCTAGTTCCGTTTGCAAGAGGGACTTTTAGGCGATGCAAAAATAAAAGTAAAAAGAGGGATGCAACACGAGCACTTCCCAGGAGGTCACCCATCCTAGTACTACTCTCGCCCAAGCACGCTTAACTTCGACTTCTGATGGGATCCGGTGCTTTAGTGCTGGTATGATCGCATCCGACATCTTTTGCACGGCGTGTTGTTTTAACCTCTGTCCCATCCGGCTCCTTCTCACGCCTAACCTTCCTGTTTTTTTTTCGCATTTTTTAAAAAAAAAATCCTTTCACGCCCGTCCCGGTTTTCCGTCACCACGCCACCGTATTTACCGAAAGGGCGTGCATGACTAGCCGCAAATAAAAACGGCACGCCATCCGACCGTCTCACCGGAGCGAGAAATCTGCACAAATTATATCGGTCACCGAAAATCGACTGTAGTTTCTGCATACGACCTCGGATCGAATTTCGGCGAGAACGAAAAAGTTCCGTATCGAAATTTTACCTTGGCTAGCCGACAGCCTTCGGCGGTCAGGCAGTTCTACGGTTTCGTCTAGTTCCGTTTGCAAGAGGGACTTTTAGGCGATGCAAAAATAAAAGTAAAAAGAGGGATGCAACACGAGCACTTCCGAGGAGGTCACTCATCCTAGTACTACTCTCGCCCAAGCACGCTTAACTTCGGAGTTCTGATGGGATCCGGTGCTTTAGTGCTGGTATGATCGCATCCGACATCTTTTGCACGGCGTGTTGTTTTAACCTCTGTCCCCTCCGGCTCCTTCTCACGCCTAACCTTCCTGTTTTTTTTTCGCATTTTTTAAAAAAAAAATCCTTTCACGCCCGTCCCGGTTTTCCGTCACCACGCCACCGTATTTACCGAAAGGGCGTGCATGACTAGCCGCAAATAAAAACGGCACGCCATCCGACCGTCTCACCGGAGCGAGAAATCTGCACAAATTATATCGGTCACCGAAAATCGACTGTAGTTTCTGCATACGACCTCGGATCGAATTTCGGCGAGAACGAAAAGGTTCCGTATCGAAATTTTACCTTGGCTAGCCGACAGCCTTCGGCGGTCAGGCAGTTCTACGGTTTCGTCTAGTTCCGTTTGCAAGAGGGAATTTTAGGCGATGCAAAAATAAAAGTAAAAAGAGGGATGCAACACGAGCACTTCCGAGGAGGTCACCCATCCTAGTACTACTCTCGCCCAAGCACGCTTAACTTTGGAGTTCTGATGGGATCCGGTGCTTTAGTGCTGGTACGATCGCATCCGACATCTTTTGCACGGCGTGTTGTTTTAACCTCTGTCCCCTCCGGCTCCTTCTCACGCCTAACCTTCCTGTTTTTTTTTCGCATTTTTTAAAAAAAAAATCCTTTCACGCCCGTCCCGGTTTTCCGTCACCACGCCACCGTATTTACCGAAAGGGCGTGCATGACTAGCCGCAAATAAAAACGGCACGCCATCCGACCGTCTCACCGGAGCGAGAAATCTGCACAAATTATATCGGTCACCGAAAATCGACTGTAGTTTCTGCATACGACCTCGGATCGAATTTCGGCGAGAACGAAAAGGTTCCGTATCGAAATTTTACCTTGGCTAGCCGACAGCCTTCGGCGGTCAGGCAGTTCTACGGTTTCGTCTAGTTCCGTTTGCAAGAGGGAATTTTAGGCGATGCAAAAATAAAAGTAAAAAGAGGGATGCAACACGAGCACTTCCGAGGAGGTCACCCATCCTAGTACTACTCTCGCCCAAGCACGCTTAACTTTGGAGTTCTGATGGGATCCGGTGCTTTAGTGCTGGTACGATCGCATCCGACATCTTTTGCACGGCGTGTTGTTTTAACCTCTGTCCCCTCCGGCTCCTTCTCACGCCTAACCTTCCTGTTTTTTTTTCGCATTTTTTTAAAAAAAAAATCCTTTCACGCCCGTCCCGGTTTTCCGTCACCACGCCACCGTATTTACCGAGAAGGGCGTGCATGACTAGCCGCAAATAAAAACGTCACGCCATCCGACCGTCTCACCGGAGCGAGAAATCTGCACAAATTATATCGGTCACCGAAAATCGACTGTAGTTTCTGCATACGACCTCGGATCGAATTTCGGCGAGAACGAAAAAGTTCCGTATCGAAATTTTACCTTGGCTAGCCCACAGCCTTCGGCGGTCAGGCAGTTCTACGGTTTCGTCTAGTTCCGTTTGCAAGAGGGACTTTTAGGCGATGCAAAAATAAAAGTAAAAAGAGGGATGCAACACGAGCACTTCCGAGGAGGTCACTCATCCTAGTACTACTCTCGCCCAAGCACGCTTAACTTCGGAGTTCTGATGGGATCCGGTGCTTTAGTGCTGGTACGATCGCATCCGACATCTTTTGCACGGCGTGTTGTTTTAACCTCTGTCCCCTCCGGCTCCTTCTCACGCCTAACCTTCCTGTTTTTTTTTCGCATTTTTTTAAAAAAAAATCCTTTCACGCCCGTCCCGGTTTTCCGTCACCACGCCACCGTATTTACCGAAAGGGCGTGCATGACTAGCCGCAAATAAAAACGGCACGCCATCCGACCGTCTCACCGGAGCGAGAAATCTGCACAAATTATATCGGTCACCGAAAATCGACTGTAGTTTCTGCATACGACCTCGGATCGAATTTCGGCGAGAACGAAAAGGTTCCGTATCGAAATTTTACCTTGGCTAGCCGACAGCCTTCGGCGGTCAGGCAGTTCTACGGTTTCGTCTAGTTCCGTTTGCAAGAGGGAATTTTAGGCGATGCAAAAATAAAAGTAAAAAGAGGGATGCAACACGAGCACTTCCGAGGAGGTCACCCATCCTAGTACTACTCTCGCCCAAGCACGCTTAACTTTGGAGTTCTGATGGGATCCGGTGCTTTAGTGCTGGTACGATCGCATCCGACATCTTTTGCACGGCGTGTTGTTTTAACCTCTGTCCCCTCCGGCTCCTTCTCACGCCTAACCTTCCTGTTTTTTTTTCGCATTTTTTAAAAAAAAAATCCTTTCACGCCCGTCCCGGTTTTCCGTCACCACGCCACCGTATTTACCGAAAGGGCGTGCATGACTAGCCGCAAATAAAAACGGCACGCCATCCGACCGTCTCACCGGAGCGAGAAATCTGCACAAATTATATCGGTCACCGAAAATCGACTGTAGTTTCTGCATACGACCTCGGATCGAATTTCGGCGAGAACGAAAAGGTTCCGTATCGAAATTTTACCTTGGCTAGCCGACAGCCTTCGGCGGTCAGGCAGTTCTACGGTTTCGTCTAGTTCCGTTTGCAAGAGGGAATTTTAGGCGATGCAAAAATAAAAGTAAAAAGAGGGATGCAACACGAGCACTTCCGAGGAGGTCACCCATCCTAGTACTACTCTCGCCCAAGCACGCTTAACTTTGGAGTTCTGATGGGATCCGGTGCTTTAGTGCTGGTACGATCGCATCCGACATCTTTTGCACGGCGTGTTGTTTTAACCTCTGTCCCCTCCGGCTCCTTCTCACGCCTAACCTTCCTGTTTTTTTTTCGCATTTTTTTAAAAAAAAAATCCTTTCACGCCCGTCCCGGTTTTCCGTCACCACGCCACCGTATTTACCGAGAAGGGCGTGCATGACTAGCCGCAAATAAAAACGTCACGCCATCCGACCGTCTCACCGGAGCGAGAAATCTGCACAAATTATATCGGTCACCGAAAATCGACTGTAGTTTCTGCATACGACCTCGGATCGAATTTCGGCGAGAACGAAAAAGTTCCGTATCGAAATTTTACCTTGGCTAGCCCACAGCCTTCGGCGGTCAGGCAGTTCTACGGTTTCGTCTAGTTCCGTTTGCAAGAGGGACTTTTAGGCGATGCAAAAATAAAAGTAAAAAGAGGGATGCAACACGAGCACTTCCGAGGAGGTCACTCATCCTAGTACTACTCTCGCCCAAGCACGCTTAACTTCGGAGTTCTAATGGGATCCGGTGCTTTAGTGCTGGTATGATCGCATCCGACATCTTTTGCACGGCGTGTTGTTTTAACCTCTGTCCCATCCGGCTCCTTCTCACGCCTAACCTTCCTGTTTTTTTTTCGCATTTTTTTTTAAAAAAAATCCTTTCACGCCCGTCACGGTTTTCCGTCACCACGCCACCGTATTTACCGAAAGGGCGTGCATGACTAGCCACAAATAAAAACGTCACGCCATCCGACCGTCTCACCGGAGCGAGAAATCTGCACAAATTATATCGGTCACCGAAAATCGACTGTAGTTTCTGCATACGACCTCGGATCGAATTTCGGCGAGAACGAAAAGGTTCCGTATCGAAATTTTACCTTGGCTAGCCGACAGCCTTCGGCGGTCAGGCAGTTCTACGGTTTCGTCTAGTTCCGTTTGCAAGAGGGAATTTTAGGCGATGCAAAAATAAAAGTAAAAAGAGGGATGCAACACGAGCACTTCCGAGGAGGTCACCCATCCTAGTACTACTCTCGCCCAAGCACGCTTAACTTTGGAGTTCTGATGGGATCCGGTGCTTTAGTGCTGGTACGATCGCATCCGACATCTTTTGCACGGCGTGTTGTTTTAACCTCTGTCCCCTCCGGCTCCTTCTCACGCCTAACCTTCCTGTTTTTTTTTCGCATTTTTTAAAAAAAAAATCCTTTCACGCCCGTCCCGGTTTTCCGTCACCACGCCACCGTATTTACCGAAAGGGCGTGCATGACTAGCCGCAAATAAAAACGGCACGCCATCCGACCGTCTCACCGGAGCGAGAAATCTGCACAAATTATATCGGTCACCGAAAATCGACTGTAGTTTCTGCATACGACCTCGGATCGAATTTCGGCGAGAACGAAAAGGTTCCGTATCGAAATTTTACCTTGGCTAGCCGACAGCCTTCGGCGGTCAGGCAGTTCTACGGTTTCGTCTAGTTCCGTTTGCAAGAGGGAATTTTAGGCGATGCAAAAATAAAAGTAAAAAGAGGGATGCAACACGAGCACTTCCGAGGAGGTCACCCATCCTAGTACTACTCTCGCCCAAGCACGCTTAACTTTGGAGTTCTGATGGGATCCGGTGCTTTAGTGCTGGTACGATCGCATCCGACATCTTTTGCACGGCGTGTTGTTTTAACCTCTGTCCCCTCCGGCTCCTTCTCACGCCTAACCTTCCTGTTTTTTTTTCGCATTTTTTTAAAAAAAAAATCCTTTCACGCCCGTCCCGGTTTTCCGTCACCACGCCACCGTATTTACCGAGAAGGGCGTGCATGACTAGCCGCAAATAAAAACGTCACGCCATCCGACCGTCTCACCGGAGCGAGAAATCTGCACAAATTATATCGGTCACCGAAAATCGACTGTAGTTTCTGCATACGACCTCGGATCGAATTTCGGCGAGAACGAAAAAGTTCCGTATCGAAATTTTACCTTGGCTAGCCCACAGCCTTCGGCGGTCAGGCAGTTCTACGGTTTCGTCTAGTTCCGTTTGCAAGAGGGACTTTTAGGCGATGCAAAAATAAAAGTAAAAAGAGGGATGCAACACGAGCACTTCCGAGGAGGTCACTCATCCTAGTACTACTCTCGCCCAAGCACGCTTAACTTCGGAGTTCTAATGGGATCCGGTGCTTTAGTGCTGGTATGATCGCATCCGACATCTTTTGCACGGCGTGTTGTTTTAACCTCTGTCCCATCCGGCTCCTTCTCACGCCTAACCTTCCTGTTTTTTTTTCGCATTTTTTTTTAAAAAAAATCCTTTCACGCCCGTCACGGTTTTCCGTCACCACGCCACCGTATTTACCGAAAGGGCGTGCATGACTAGCCACAAATAAAAACGTCACGCCATCCGACCGTCTCACCGGAGCGAGAAATCTGCACAAATTATATCGGTCACCGAAAATCGACTGTAGTTTCTGCATACGACCTCGGATCGAATTTCGGCGAGAACGAAAAAGTTCCGTATCGAAATTTTACCTTGGCTAGCCGACAGCCTTCGGCGGTCAGGCAGTTCTACGGTTTCGTCTAGTTCCGTTTGCAAGAGGGACTTTTAGGCGATGCAAAAATAAAAGTAAAAAGAGGGATGCAACACGAGGACTTCCCAGGAGGTCAACCATCCTAGTACTACTCTCGCCCAAGCACGCTTAACTTCGGAGTTCTGATGGGATCCGGTGCTTTAGTGCTGGTATGATCGCATCCGACATCTTTTGCACGGCGTGTTGTTTTAACCTCTGTCCCCTTCGGCTCCTTCTCACGCCTAACCTTCCTGTTTTTTTTTCGCATTTAAAAAAAAAAATCCTTTCACGCCCGTCCCGGTTTTCCGTCACCACGCCACCGTATTTACCGAGAAGGGCGTGCATGACTAGCCGCAAATAAAAACGTCACGCCATCCGACCGTCTCACCGGAGCGAGAAATCTGCACAAATTATATCGGTCACCGAAAATCGACTGTAGTTTCTGCATACGACCTCGGATCGAATTTCGGCGAGAACGAAAAAGTTCCGTATCGAAATTTTACCTTGGCTAGCCTTCGGCGGTCAGGCAGTTCTACGGTTTCGTCTAGTTCCGTTTGCAAGAGGGACTTTTAGGCGATGCAAAAATAAAAGTAAAAAGAGGGATGCAACACGAGGACTTCCCAGGAGGTCAACCATCCTAGTACTACTCTCGCCCAAGCACGCTTAACTTCGGAGTTCTGATGGGATCCGGTGCTTTAGTGCTGGTATGATCGCATCCGACATCTTTTGCACGGCGTGTTGTTTTAACCTCTGTCCCCTCCGGCTCCTTCTCACGCCTAACCTTCCTGTTTTTTTTTCGCATTTAAAAAAAAAAAATCCTTTCACGCCCGTCCCGGTTTTCCGTCACCACGCCACCGTATTTACCGAGAAGGGCGTGCATGACTAGCCGCAAATAAAAACGTCACGCCATCCGACCGTCTCACCGGAGCGAGAAATCTGCACAAATTATATCGGTCACCGAAAATCGACTGTAGTTTCTGCATACGACCTCGGATCGAATTTCGGCGAGAACGAAAAAGTTCCGTATCGAAATTTTACCTTGGCTAGCCTTCGGCGGTCAGGCAGTTCTACGGTTTCGTCTAGTTCCGTTTGCAAGAGGGACTTTTAGGCGATGCAAAAATAAAAGTAAAAAGAGGGATGCAACACGAGGACTTCCCAGGAGGTCAACCATCCTAGTACTACTATCGCCCAAGCACGCTTAACTTCGGAGTTCTGATGGGATCCGGTGCTTTAGTGCTGGTATGATCGCATCCGACATCTTTTGCACGGCGTGTTGTTTTAACCTCTGTCCCATCCGGCTCCTTCTCACGCCTAACCTTCCTGTTTTTTTTTCGCATTTTTTTTAAAAAAAAATCCTTTCACGCCCGTCACGGTTTTCCGTCACCACGCCACCGTATTTACTGAAAGGGCGTGCATGACTAGCCGCAAATAAAAACGTCACGCCATCCGACCGTCTCACCGGAGCGAGAAATCTGCACAAATTATATCGGTCACCGAAAATCGACTGTAGTTTCTGCATACGACCTCGGATCGAATTTCGGCGAGAACGAAAAAGTTCCGTATCGAAATTTTACCTTGGCTAGCCTTCGGCGGTCAGGCAGTTCTACGGTTTCGTCTAGTTCCGTTTGCAAGAGGGACTTTTAGGCGATGCAAAAATAAAAGTAAAAAGAGGGATGCAACACGAGGACTTCCCAGGAGGTCAACCATCCTAGTACTACTATCGCCCAAGCACGCTTAACTTCGGAGTTCTGATGGGATCCGGTGCTTTAGTGCTGGTATGATCGCATCCGACATCTTTTGCACGGCGTGTTGTTTTAACCTCTGTCCCATCCGGCTCCTTCTCACGCCTAACCTTCCTGTTTTTTTTTCGCATTTTTTTTAAAAAAAAATCCTTTCACGCCCGTCCCGGTTTTCCGTCACCACGCCACCGTATTTACCGAGAAGGGCGTGCATGACTAGCCGCAAATAAAAACGTCACGCCATCCGACCGTCTCACCGGAGCGAGAAATCTGCACAAATTATATCGGTCACCGAAAATCGACTGTAGTTTCTGCATACGACCTCGGATCGAATTTCGGCGAGAACGAAAAAGTTCCGTATCGAAATTTTACCTTGGCTAGCCGACAGCCTTCGGCGGTCAGGCACTTCTACGGTTTCGTCTAGTTCCGTTTGCAAGAGGGACTTTTAGGCGATGCAAAAATAAAAGTAAAAAGAGGGATGCAACACGAGGACTTCCCAGGAGGTCAACCATCCTAGTACTACTCTCGCCCAAGCACGCTTAACTTCGGAGTTCTGATGGGATCCGGTGCTTTAGTGCTGGTATGATCGCATCCGACATCTTTTGCACGGCGTGTTGTTTTAACCTCTGTCCCCTTCGGCTCCTTCTCACGCCTAACCTTCCTGTTTTTTTTTCGCATTTAAAAAAAAAAAATCCTTTCACGCCCGTCCCGGTTTTCCGTCACCACGCCACCGTATTTACCGAGAAGGGCGTGCATGACTAGCCGCAAATAAAAACGTCACGCCATCCGACCGTCTCACCGGAGCGAGAAATCTGCACAAATTATATCGGTCACCGAAAATCGACTGTAGTTTATGCATACGACCTCGGATCGAATTTCGGCGAGAACGAAAAAGTTCCGTATCGAAATTTTACCTTGGCTAGCCGACAGCCTTCGGCGGTCAGGCAGTTCTACGGTTTCGTCTAGTTCCGTTTGCAAGAGGGACTTTTAGGCGATGCAAAAATAAAAGTAAAAAGAGGGATGCAACACGAGGACTTCCCAGGAGGTCACCCATCCTAGTACTACTCTCGCCCAAGCACGCTTAACTTCGGAGTTCTGATGGGATCCGGTGCTTTAGTGCTGGTATGATCGCATCCGACATCTTTTGCACGGCGTGTTGTTTTAACCTCTGTCCCATCCGGCTCCTTCTCACGCCTAACCTTCCTGTTTTTTTTTCGCATTTTTTTTAAAAAAAAATCCTTTCACGCCCGTCACGGTTTTCCGTCACCACGCCACCGTATTTACCGAAAGGGCGTGCATGACTAGCCGCAAATAAAAACGTCACGCCATCCGACCGTCTCACCGGAGCGAGAAATCTGCACAAATTATATCGGTCACCGAAAATCGACTGTAGTTTCTGCATACGACCTCGGATCGAATTTCGGCGAGAACGAAAAAGTTCCGTATCGAAATTTTACCTTGGCTAGCCTTCGGCGGTCAGGCAGTTCTACGGTTTCGTCTAGTTCCGTTTGCAAGAGGGACTTTTAGGCGATGCAAAAATAAAAGTAAAAAGAGGGATGCAACACGAGGACTTCCCAGGAGGTCAACCATCCTAGTACTACTCTCGCCCAAGCACGCTTAACTTCGGAGTTCTGATGGGATCCGGTGCTTTAGTGCTGGTATGATCGCATCCGACATCTTTTGCACGGCGTGTTGTTTTAACCTCTGTCCCCTGCGGCTCCTTCTCACGCCTAACCTTCCTGTTTTTTTTTCGCATTTAAAAAAAAAAAAATCCTTTCACGCCCGTCCCGGTTTTCCGTCACCACGCCACCGTATTTACCGAGAAGGGCGTGCATGACTAGCCGCAAATAAAAACGTCACGCCATCCGACCGTCTCACCGGAGCGAGAAATCTGCACAAATTATATCGGTCACCGAAAATCGACTGTAGTTTCTGCATACGACCTCGGATCGAATTTCGGCGAGAACGAAAAAGTTCCGTATCAAAATTTTACCTTGGCTAGCCGACAGCCTTCGGCGGTCAGGCACTTCTACGGTTTCGTCTAGTTCCGTTTGCAAGAGGGACTTTTAGGCGATGCAAAAATAAAAGTAAAAAGAGGGATGCAACACGAGGACTTCCCAGGAGGTCAACCATCCTAGTACTACTCTCGCCCAAGCACGCTTAACTTCGGAGTTCTGATGGGATCCGGTGCTTTAGTGCTGGTATGATCGCATCCGACATCTTTTGCACGGCGTGTTGTTTTAACCTCTGTCCCCTCCGGCTCCTTCTCACGCCTAACCTTCCTGTTTTTTTTTCGCATTTTTTAAAAAAAAAATCCTTTCACGCCCGTCCCGGTTTTCCGTCACCACGCCACCGTATTTACCGAAAGGGCGTGCATGACTAGCCGCAAATAAAAACGTCACGCCATCCGACCGTCTCACCGGAGCGAGAAATCTGCACAAATTATATCGGTCACCGAGAATCGACTGTAGTTTCTGCATACGACCTCGGATCGAATTTCGGCGAGAACGAAAAAGTTCCGTATCGAAATTTTACCTTGGCTAGCCTTCGGCGGTCAGGCAGTTCTACGGTTTCGTCTAGTTCCGTTTGCAAGAGGGACTTTTAGGCGATGCAAAAATAAAAGTAAAAAGAGGGATGCAACACGAGGACTTCCCAGGAGGTCACCCATCCTAGTACTACTCTCGCCCAAGCACGCTTAACTTCGGAGTTCTGATGGGATCCGGTGCTTTAGTGCTGGTATGATCGCATCCGACATCTTTTGCACGGCGTGTTGTTTTAACCTCTGTCCCATCCGGCTCCTTCTCACGCCTAACCTTCCTGTTTTTTTTTCGCATTTTTTTTAAAAAAAAATCCTTTCACGCCCGTCACGGTTTTCCGTCACCACGCCACCGTATTTACCGAAAGGGCGTGCATGACTAGCCGCAAATAAAAACGTCACGCCATCCGACCGTCTCACCGGAGCGAGAAATCTGCACAAATTATATCGGTCACCGAAAATCGACTGTAGTTTCTGCATACGACCTCGGATCGAATTTCGGCGAGAACGAAAAAGTTCCGTATCGAAATTTTACCTTGGCTAGCCTTCGGCGGTCAGGCAGTTCTACGGTTTCGTCTAGTTCCGTTTGCAAGAGGGACTTTTAGGCGATGCAAAAATAAAAGTAAAAAGAGGGATGCAACACGAGGACTTCCCAGGAGGTCAACCATCCTAGTACTACTCTCGCCCAAGCACGCTTAACTTCGGAGTTCTGATGGGATCCGGTGCTTTAGTGCTGGTATGATCGCATCCGACATCTTTTGCACGGCGTGTTGTTTTAACCTCTGTCCCCTGCGGCTCCTTCTCACGCCTAACCTTCCTGTTTTTTTTTCGCATTTAAAAAAAAAAAATCCTTTCACGCCCGTCCCGGTTTTCCGTCACCACGCCACCGTATTTACCGAGAAGGGCGTGCATGACTAGCCGCAAATAAAAACGTCACGCCATCCGACCGTCTCACCGGAGCGAGAAATCTGCACAAATTATATCGGTCACCGAAAATCGACTGTAGTTTCTGCATACGACCTCGGATCGAATTTCGGCGAGAACGAAAAAGTTCCGTATCAAAATTTTACCTTGGCTAGCCGACAGCCTTCGGCGGTCAGGCACTTCTACGGTTTCGTCTAGTTCCGTTTGCAAGAGGGACTTTTAGGCGATGCAAAAATAAAAGTAAAAAGAGGGATGCAACACGAGGACTTCCCAGGAGGTCAACCATCCTAGTACTACTCTCGCCCAAGCACGCTTAACTTCGGAGTTCTGATGGGATCCGGTGCTTTAGTGCTGGTATGATCGCATCCGACATCTTTTGCACGGCGTGTTGTTTTAACCTCTGTCCCCTCCGGCTCCTTCTCACGCCTAACCTTCCTGTTTTTTTTTCGCATTTTTTAAAAAAAAAATCCTTTCACGCCCGTCCCGGTTTTCCGTCACCACGCCACCGTATTTACCGAAAGGGCGTGCATGACTAGCCGCAAATAAAAACGTCACGCCATCCGACCGTCTCACCGGAGCGAGAAATCTGCACAAATTATATCGGTCACCGAGAATCGACTGTAGTTTCTGCATACGACCTCGGATCGAATTTCGGCGAGAACGAAAAAGTTCCGTATCGAAATTTTACCTTGGCTAGCCTTCGGCGGTCAGGCAGTTCTACGGTTTCGTCTAGTTCCGTTTGCAAGAGGGACTTTTAGGCGATGCAAAAATAAAAGTAAAAAGAGGGATGCAACACGAGGACTTCCCAGGAGGTCAACCATCCTAGTACTACTCTCGCCCAAGCACGCTTAACTTCGGAGTTCTGATGGGATCCGGTGCTTTAGTGCTGGTATGATCGCATCCGACATCTTTTGCACGGCGTGTTGTTTTAACCTCTGTCCCCTGCGGCTCCTTCTCACGCCTAACCTTCCTGTTTTTTTTTCGCATTTAAAAAAAAAAAATCCTTTCACGCCCGTCCCGGTTTTCCGTCACCACGCCACCGTATTTACCGAGAAGGGCGTGCATGACTAGCCGCAAATAAAAACGTCACGCCATCCGACCGTCTCACCGGAGCGAGAAATCTGCACAAATTATATCGGTCACCGAAAATCGACTGTAGTTTCTGCATACGACCTCGGATCGAATTTCGGCGAGAACGAAAAAGTTCCGTATCAAAATTTTACCTTGGCTAGCCGACAGCCTTCGGCGGTCAGGCACTTCTACGGTTTCGTCTAGTTCCGTTTGCAAGAGGGACTTTTAGGCGATGCAAAAATAAAAGTAAAAAGAGGGATGCAACACGAGGACTTCCCAGGAGGTCAACCATCCTAGTACTACTCTCGCCCAAGCACGCTTAACTTCGGAGTTCTGATGGGATCCGGTGCTTTAGTGCTGGTATGATCGCATCCGACATCTTTTGCACGGCGTGTTGTTTTAACCTCTGTCCCCTCCGGCTCCTTCTCACGCCTAACCTTCCTGTTTTTTTTTCGCATTTTTTAAAAAAAAAATCCTTTCACGCCCGTCCCGGTTTTCCGTCACCACGCCACCGTATTTACCGAAAGGGCGTGCATGACTAGCCGCAAATAAAAACGTCACGCCATCCGACCGTCTCACCGGAGCGAGAAATCTGCACAAATTATATCGGTCACCGAAAATCGACTGTAGTTTCTGCATACGACCTCGGATCGAATTTCGGCGAGAACGAAAAAGTTCCGTATCGAAATTTTACCTTGGCTAGCCGACAGCCTTCGGCGGTCAGGCACTTCTACGGTTTCGTCTAGTTCCGTTTGCAAGAGGGACTTTTAGGCGATGCAAAAATAAAAGTAAAAAGAGGGATGCAACACGAGGACTTCCCAGGAGGTCAACCATCCTAGTACTACTATCGCCCAAGCACGCTTAACTTCGGAGTTCTGATGGGATCCGGTGCTTTAGTGCTGGTATGATCGCATCCGACATCTTTTGCACGGCGTGTTGTTTTAACCTCTGTCCCATCCGGCTCCTTCTCACGCCTAACCTTCCTGTTTTTTTTTCGCATTTTTTTTAAAAAAAAATCCTTTCACGCCCGTCCCGGTTTTCCGTCACCACGCCACCGTATTTACTGAAAGGGCGTGCATGACTAGCCGCAAATAAAAACGTCACGCCATCCGACCGTCTCACCGGAGCGAGAAATCTGCACAAATTATATCGGTCACCGAAAATCGACTGTAGTTTCTGCATACGACCTCGGATCGAATTTCGGCGAGAACGAAAAAGTTCCGTATCGAAATTTTACCTTGGCTAGCCGACAGCCTTCGGCGGTCAGGCAGTTCTACGGTTTCGTCTAGTTCCGTTTGCAAGAGGGACTTTTAGGCGATGCAAAAATAAAAGTAAAAAGAGGGATGCAACACGAGGACTTCCCAGGAGGTCAACCATCCTAGTACTACTCTCGCCCAAGCACGCTTAACTTCGGAGTTCTGATGGGATCCGGTGCTTTAGTGCTGGTATGATCGCATCCGACATCTTTTGCACGGCGTGTTGTTTTAACCTCTGTCCCCTTCGGCTCCTTCTCACGCCTAACCTTCCTGTTTTTTTTTCGCATTTAAAAAAAAAAAATCCTTTCACGCCCGTCCCGGTTTTCCGTCACCACGCCACCGTATTTACCGAGAAGGGCGTGCATGACTAGCCGCAAATAAAAACGTCACGCCATCCGACCGTCTCACCGGAGCGAGAAATCTGCACAAATTATATCGGTCACCGAAAATCGACTGTAGTTTATGCATACGACCTCGGATCGAATTTCGGCGAGAACGAAAAAGTTCCGTATCGAAATTTTACCTTGGCTAGCCGCCAGCCTTCGGCGGTCAGGCAGTTCTACGGTTTCGTCTAGTTCCGTTTGCAAGAGGGACTTTTAGGCGATGCAAAAATAAAAGTAAAAAGAGGGATGCAACACGAGGACTTCCCAGGAGGTCACCCATCCTAGTACTACTCTCGCCCAAGCACGCTTAACTTCGGAGTTCTGATGGGATCCGGTGCTTTAGTGCTGGTATGATGGCATCCGACATCTTTTGCACGGCGTGTTGTTTTAACCTCTGTCCCATCCGGCTCCTTCTCACGCCTAACCTTCCTGTTTTTTTTTCGCATTTTTTTTTAAAAAAAATCCTTTCACGCCCGTCACGGTTTTCCGTCACCACGCCACCGTATTTACCGAAAGGGCGTGCATGACTAGCCGCAAATAAAAACGTCACGCCATCCGACCGTCTCACCGGAGCGAGAAATCTGCACAAATTATATCGGTCACCGAAAATCGACTGTAGTTTCTGCATACGACCTCGGATCGAATTTCGGCGAGAACGAAAAAGTTCCGTATCGAAATTTTACCTTGGCTAGCCTTCGGCGGTCAGGCAGTTCTACGGTTTCGTCTAGTTCCGTTTGCAAGAGGGACTTTTAGGCGATGCAAAAATAAAAGTAAAAAGAGGGATGCAACACGAGGACTTCCCAGGAGGTCAACCATCCTAGTACTACTCTCGCCCAAGCACGCTTAACTTCGGAGTTCTGATGGGATCCGGTGCTTTAGTGCTGGTATGATCGCATCCGACATCTTTTGCACGGCGTGTTGTTTTAACCTCTGTCCCCTGCGGCTCCTTCTCACGCCTAACCTTCCTGTTTTTTTTTCGCATTTAAAAAAAAAAAAATCCTTTCACGCCCGTCCCGGTTTTCCGTCACCACGCCACCGTATTTACCGAGAAGGGCGTGCATGACTAGCCGCAAATAAAAACGTCACGCCATCCGACCGTCTCACCGGAGCGAGAAATCTGCACAAATTATATCGGTCACCGAAAATCGACTGTAGTTTCTGCATACGACCTCGGATCGAATTTCGGCGAGAACGAAAAAGTTCCGTATCAAAATTTTACCTTGGCTAGCCGACAGCCTTCGGCGGTCAGGCACTTCTACGGTTTCGTCTAGTTCCGTTTGCAAGAGGGACTTTTAGGCGATGCAAAAATAAAAGTAAAAAGAGGGATGCAACACGAGGACTTCCCAGGAGGTCAACCATCCTAGTACTACTCTCGCCCAAGCACGCTTAACTTCGGAGTTCTGATGGGATCCGGTGCTTTAGTGCTGGTATGATCGCATCCGACATCTTTTGCACGGCGTGTTGTTTTAACCTCTGTCCCCTCCGGCTCCTTCTCACGCCTAACCTTCCTGTTTTTTTTTCGCATTTTTTAAAAAAAAAATCCTTTCACGCCCGTCCCGGTTTTCCGTCACCACGCCACCGTATTTACCGAAAGGGCGTGCATGACTAGCCGCAAATAAAAACGTCACGCCATCCGACCGTCTCACCGGAGCGAGAAATCTGCACAAATTATATCGGTCACCGAAAATCGACTGTAGTTTCTGCATACGACCTCGGATCGAATTTCGGCGAGAACGAAAAAGTTCCGTATCGAAATTTTACCTTGGCTAGCCTTCGGCGGTCAGGCAGTTCTACGGTTTCGTCTAGTTCCGTTTGCAAGAGGGACTTTTAGGCGATGCAAAAATAAAAGTAAAAAGAGGGATGCAACACGAGGACTTCCCAGGAGGTCAACCATCCTAGTACTACTCTCGCCCAAGCACGCTTAACTTCGGAGTTCTGATGGGATCCGGTGCTTTAGTGCTGGTATGATCGCATCCGACATCTTTTGCACGGCGTGTTGTTTTAACCTCTGTCCCCTGCGGCTCCTTCTCACGCCTAACCTTCCTGTTTTTTTTTCGCATTTAAAAAAAAAAAATCCTTTCACGCCCGTCCCGGTTTTCCGTCACCACGCCACCGTATTTACCGAGAAGGGCGTGCATGACTAGCCGCAAATAAAAACGTCACGCCATCCGACCGTCTCACCGGAGCGAGAAATCTGCACAAATTATATCGGTCACCGAAAATCGACTGTAGTTTCTGCATACGACCTCGGATCGAATTTCGGCGAGAACGAAAAAGTTCCGTATCAAAATTTTACCTTGGCTAGCCGACAGCCTTCGGCGGTCAGGCACTTCTACGGTTTCGTCTAGTTCCGTTTGCAAGAGGGACTTTTAGGCGATGCAAAAATAAAAGTAAAAAGAGGGATGCAACACGAGGACTTCCCAGGAGGTCAACCATCCTAGTACTACTCTCGCCCAAGCACGCTTAACTTCGGAGTTCTGATGGGATCCGGTGCTTTAGTGCTGGTATGATCGCATCCGACATCTTTTGCACGGCGTGTTGTTTTAACCTCTGTCCCCTCCGGCTCCTTCTCACGCCTAACCTTCCTGTTTTTTTTTCGCATTTTTTAAAAAAAAAATCCTTTCACGCCCGTCCCGGTTTTCCGTCACCACGCCACCGTATTTACCGAAAGGGCGTGCATGACTAGCCGCAAATAAAAACGTCACGCCATCCGACCGTCTCACCGGAGCGAGAAATCTGCACAAATTATATCGGTCACCGAAAATCGACTGTAGTTTCTGCATACGACCTCGGATCGAATTTCGGCGAGAACGAAAAAGTTCCGTATCGAAATTTTACCTTGGCTAGCCGACAGCCTTCGGCGGTCAGGCACTTCTACGGTTTCGTCTAGTTCCGTTTGCAAGAGGGACTTTTAGGCGATGCAAAAATAAAAGTAAAAAGAGGGATGCAACACGAGGACTTCCCAGGAGGTCAACCATCCTAGTACTACTATCGCCCAAGCACGCTTAACTTCGGAGTTCTGATGGGATCCGGTGCTTTAGTGCTGGTATGATCGCATCCGACATCTTTTGCACGGCGTGTTGTTTTAACCTCTGTCCCATCCGGCTCCTTCTCACGCCTAACCTTCCTGTTTTTTTTTCGCATTTTTTTTAAAAAAAAATCCTTTCACGCCCGTCCCGGTTTTCCGTCACCACGCCACCGTATTTACTGAAAGGGCGTGCATGACTAGCCGCAAATAAAAACGTCACGCCATCCGACCGTCTCACCGGAGCGAGAAATCTGCACAAATTATATCGGTCACCGAAAATCGACTGTAGTTTCTGCATACGACCTCGGATCGAATTTCGGCGAGAACGAAAAAGTTCCGTATCGAAATTTTACCTTGGCTAGCCGACAGCCTTCGGCGGTCAGGCACTTCTACGGTTTCGTCTAGTTCCGTTTGCAAGAGGGACTTTTAGGCGATGCAAAAATAAAAGTAAAAAGAGGGATGCAACACGAGGACTTCCCAGGAGGTCAACCATCCTAGTACTACTATCGCCCAAGCACGCTTAACTTCGGAGTTCTGATGGGATCCGGTGCTTTAGTGCTGGTATGATCGCATCCGACATCTTTTGCACGGCGTGTTGTTTTAACCTCTGTCCCATCCGGCTCCTTCTCACGCCTAACCTTCCTGTTTTTTTTTCGCATTTTTTTTAAAAAAAAATCCTTTCACGCCCGTCCCGGTTTTCCGTCACCACGCCACCGTATTTACCGAGAAGGGCGTGCATGACTAGCCGCAAATAAAAACGTCACGCCATCCGACCGTCTCACCGGAGCGAGAAATCTGCACAAATTATATCGGTCACCGAAAATCGACTGTAGTTTCTGCATACGACCTCGGATCGAATTTCGGCGAGAACGAAAAAGTTCCGTATCGAAATTTTACCTTGGCTAGCCGACAGCCTTCGGCGGTCAGGCACTTCTACGGTTTCGTCTAGTTCCGTTTGCAAGAGGGACTTTTAGGCGATGCAAAAATAAAAGTAAAAAGAGGGATGCAACACGAGGACTTCCCAGGAGGTCAACCATCCTAGTACTACTCTCGCCCAAGCACGCTTAACTTCGGAGTTCTGATGGGATCCGGTGCTTTAGTGCTGGTATGATCGCATCCGACATCTTTTGCACGGCGTGTTGTTTTAACCTCTGTCCCCTTCGGCTCCTTCTCACGCCTAACCTTCCTGTTTTTTTTTCGCATTTAAAAAAAAAAAATCCTTTCACGCCCGTCCCGGTTTTCCGTCACCACGCCACCGTATTTACCGAGAAGGGCGTGCATGACTAGCCGCAAATAAAAACGTCACGCCATCCGACCGTCTCACCGGAGCGAGAAATCTGCACAAATTATATCGGTCACCGAAAATCGACTGTAGTTTATGCATACGACCTCGGATCGAATTTCGGCGAGAACGAAAAAGTTCCGTATCGAAATTTTACCTTGGCTAGCCGACAGCCTTCGGCGGTCAGGCAGTTCTACGGTTTCGTCTAGTTCCGTTTGCAAGAGGGACTTTTAGGCGATGCAAAAATAAAAGTAAAAAGAGGGATGCAACACGAGGACTTCCCAGGAGGTCACCCATCCTAGTACTACTCTCGCCCAAGCACGCTTAACTTCGGAGTTCTGATGGGATCCGGTGCTTTAGTGCTGGTATGATCGCATCCGACATCTTTTGCACGGCGTGTTGTTTTAACCTCTGTCCCATCCGGCTCCTTCTCACGCCTAACCTTCCTGTTTTTTTTTCGCATTTTTTTTAAAAAAAAATCCTTTCACGCCCGTCACGGTTTTCCGTCACCACGCCACCGTATTTACCGAAAGGGCGTGCATGACTAGCCGCAAATAAAAACGTCACGCCATCCGACCGTCTCACCGGAGCGAGAAATCTGCACAAATTATATCGGTCACCGAAAATCGACTGTAGTTTCTGCATACGACCTCGGATCGAATTTCGGCGAGAACGAAAAAGTTCCGTATCGAAATTTTACCTTGGCTAGCCTTCGGCGGTCAGGCAGTTCTACGGTTTCGTCTAGTTCCGTTTGCAAGAGGGACTTTTAGGCGATGCAAAAATAAAAGTAAAAAGAGGGATGCAACACGAGGACTTCCCAGGAGGTCAACCATCCTAGTACTACTCTCGCCCAAGCACGCTTAACTTCGGAGTTCTGATGGGATCCGGTGCTTTAGTGCTGGTATGATCGCATCCGACATCTTTTGCACGGCGTGTTGTTTTAACCTCTGTCCCCTGCGGCTCCTTCTCACGCCTAACCTTCCTGTTTTTTTTTCGCATTTAAAAAAAAAAAAATCCTTTCACGCCCGTCCCGGTTTTCCGTCACCACGCCACCGTATTTACCGAGAAGGGCGTGCATGACTAGCCGCAAATAAAAACGTCACGCCATCCGACCGTCTCACCGGAGCGAGAAATCTGCACAAATTATATCGGTCACCGAAAATCGACTGTAGTTTCTGCATACGACCTCGGATCGAATTTCGGCGAGAACGAAAAAGTTCCGTATCAAAATTTTACCTTGGCTAGCCGACAGCCTTCGGCGGTCAGGCACTTCTACGGTTTCGTCTAGTTCCGTTTGCAAGAGGGACTTTTAGGCGATGCAAAAATAAAAGTAAAAAGAGGGATGCAACACGAGGACTTCCCAGGAGGTCAACCATCCTAGTACTACTCTCGCCCAAGCACGCTTAACTTCGGAGTTCTGATGGGATCCGGTGCTTTAGTGCTGGTATGATCGCATCCGACATCTTTTGCACGGCGTGTTGTTTTAACCTCTGTCCCCTCCGGCTCCTTCTCACGCCTAACCTTCCTGTTTTTTTTTCGCATTTTTTAAAAAAAAAATCCTTTCACGCCCGTCCCGGTTTTCCGTCACCACGCCACCGTATTTACCGAAAGGGCGTGCATGACTAGCCGCAAATAAAAACGTCACGCCATCCGACCGTCTCACCGGAGCGAGAAATCTGCACAAATTATATCGGTCACCGAGAATCGACTGTAGTTTCTGCATACGACCTCGGATCGAATTTCGGCGAGAACGAAAAAGTTCCGTATCGAAATTTTACCTTGGCTAGCCTTCGGCGGTCAGGCAGTTCTACGGTTTCGTCTAGTTCCGTTTGCAAGAGGGACTTTTAGGCGATGCAAAAATAAAAGTAAAAAGAGGGATGCAACACGAGGACTTCCCAGGAGGTCAACCATCCTAGTACTACTCTCGCCCAAGCACGCTTAACTTCGGAGTTCTGATGGGATCCGGTGCTTTAGTGCTGGTATGATCGCATCCGACATCTTTTGCACGGCGTGTTGTTTTAACCTCTGTCCCCTGCGGCTCCTTCTCACGCCTAACCTTCCTGTTTTTTTTTCGCATTTAAAAAAAAAAAAATCCTTTCACGCCCGTCCCGGTTTTCCGTCACCACGCCACCGTATTTACCGAGAAGGGCGTGCATGACTAGCCGCAAATAAAAACGTCACGCCATCCGACCGTCTCACCGGAGCGAGAAATCTGCACAAATTATATCGGTCACCGAAAATCGACTGTAGTTTCTGCATACGACCTCGGATCGAATTTCGGCGAGAACGAAAAAGTTCCGTATCAAAATTTTACCTTGGCTAGCCGACAGCCTTCGGCGGTCAGGCACTTCTACGGTTTCGTCTAGTTCCGTTTGCAAGAGGGACTTTTAGGCGATGCAAAAATAAAAGTAAAAAGAGGGATGCAACACGAGGACTTCCCAGGAGGTCAACCATCCTAG
The DNA here is from genome assembly GCA_026929855.1 of Poa annua. NCBI lineage: Eukaryota > Viridiplantae > Streptophyta > Magnoliopsida > Poales > Poaceae > Poa > Poa annua. The sequence goes on from CM049428.1 coordinate 13,413,110, forward strand.
TACTACTCTCGCCCAAGCACGCTTAACTTCGGAGTTCTGATGGGATCCGGTGCTTTAGTGCTGGTATGATCGCATCCGACATCTTTTGCACGGCGTGTTGTTTTAACCTCTGTCCCCTCCGGCTCCTTCTCACGCCTAACCTTCCTGTTTTTTTTTCGCATTTTTTAAAAAAAAAATCCTTTCACGCCCGTCCCGGTTTTCCGTCACCACGCCACCGTATTTACCGAAAGGGCGTGCATGACTAGCCGCAAATAAAAACGTCACGCCATCCGACCGTCTCACCGGAGCGAGAAATCTGCACAAATTATATCGGTCACCGAAAATCGACTGTAGTTTCTGCATACGACCTCGGATCGAATTTCGGCGAGAACGAAAAAGTTCCGTATCGAAATTTTACCTTGGCTAGCCGACAGCCTTCGGCGGTCAGGCACTTCTACGGTTTCGTCTAGTTCCGTTTGCAAGAGGGACTTTTAGGCGATGCAAAAATAAAAGTAAAAAGAGGGATGCAACACGAGGACTTCCCAGGAGGTCAACCATCCTAGTACTACTATCGCCCAAGCACGCTTAACTTCGGAGTTCTGATGGGATCCGGTGCTTTAGTGCTGGTATGATCGCATCCGACATCTTTTGCACGGCGTGTTGTTTTAACCTCTGTCCCATCCGGCTCCTTCTCACGCCTAACCTTCCTGTTTTTTTTTCGCATTTTTTTTAAAAAAAAATCCTTTCACGCCCGTCCCGGTTTTCCGTCACCACGCCACCGTATTTACTGAAAGGGCGTGCATGACTAGCCGCAAATAAAAACGTCACGCCATCCGACCGTCTCACCGGAGCGAGAAATCTGCACAAATTATATCGGTCACCGAAAATCGACTGTAGTTTCTGCATACGACCTCGGATCGAATTTCGGCGAGAACGAAAAAGTTCCGTATCGAAATTTTACCTTGGCTAGCCGACAGCCTTCGGCGGTCAGGCAGTTCTACGGTTTCGTCTAGTTCCGTTTGCAAGAGGGACTTTTAGGCGATGCAAAAATAAAAGTAAAAAGAGGGATGCAACACGAGGACTTCCCAGGAGGTCAACCATCCTAGTACTACTCTCGCCCAAGCACGCTTAACTTCGGAGTTCTGATGGGATCCGGTGCTTTAGTGCTGGTATGATCGCATCCGACATCTTTTGCACGGCGTGTTGTTTTAACCTCTGTCCCCTTCGGCTCCTTCTCACGCCTAACCTTCCTGTTTTTTTTTCGCATTTAAAAAAAAAAAATCCTTTCACGCCCGTCCCGGTTTTCCGTCACCACGCCACCGTATTTACCGAGAAGGGCGTGCATGACTAGCCGCAAATAAAAACGTCACGCCATCCGACCGTCTCACCGGAGCGAGAAATCTGCACAAATTATATCGGTCACCGAAAATCGACTGTAGTTTATGCATACGACCTCGGATCGAATTTCGGCGAGAACGAAAAAGTTCCGTATCGAAATTTTACCTTGGCTAGCCGCCAGCCTTCGGCGGTCAGGCAGTTCTACGGTTTCGTCTAGTTCCGTTTGCAAGAGGGACTTTTAGGCGATGCAAAAATAAAAGTAAAAAGAGGGATGCAACACGAGGACTTCCCAGGAGGTCACCCATCCTAGTACTACTCTCGCCCAAGCACGCTTAACTTCGGAGTTCTGATGGGATCCGGTGCTTTAGTGCTGGTATGATGGCATCCGACATCTTTTGCACGGCGTGTTGTTTTAACCTCTGTCCCATCCGGCTCCTTCTCACGCCTAACCTTCCTGTTTTTTTTTCGCATTTTTTTTTAAAAAAAATCCTTTCACGCCCGTCACGGTTTTCCGTCACCACGCCACCGTATTTACCGAAAGGGCGTGCATGACTAGCCGCAAATAAAAACGTCACGCCATCCGACCGTCTCACCGGAGCGAGAAATCTGCACAAATTATATCGGTCACCGAAAATCGACTGTAGTTTCTGCATACGACCTCGGATCGAATTTCGGCGAGAACGAAAAAGTTCCGTATCGAAATTTTACCTTGGCTAGCCTTCGGCGGTCAGGCAGTTCTACGGTTTCGTCTAGTTCCGTTTGCAAGAGGGACTTTTAGGCGATGCAAAAATAAAAGTAAAAAGAGGGATGCAACACGAGGACTTCCCAGGAGGTCAACCATCCTAGTACTACTCTCGCCCAAGCACGCTTAACTTCGGAGTTCTGATGGGATCCGGTGCTTTAGTGCTGGTATGATCGCATCCGACATCTTTTGCACGGCGTGTTGTTTTAACCTCTGTCCCCTGCGGCTCCTTCTCACGCCTAACCTTCCTGTTTTTTTTTCGCATTTAAAAAAAAAAAAATCCTTTCACGCCCGTCCCGGTTTTCCGTCACCACGCCACCGTATTTACCGAGAAGGGCGTGCATGACTAGCCGCAAATAAAAACGTCACGCCATCCGACCGTCTCACCGGAGCGAGAAATCTGCACAAATTATATCGGTCACCGAAAATCGACTGTAGTTTCTGCATACGACCTCGGATCGAATTTCGGCGAGAACGAAAAAGTTCCGTATCGAAATTTTACCTTGGCTAGCCGACAGCCTTCGGCGGCCAGGCACTTCTACGGTTTCGTCTAGTTCCGTTTGCAAGAGGGACTTTTAGGCGATGCAAAAATAAAAGTAAAAAGAGGGATGCAACACGAGGACTTCCCAGGAGGTCAACCATCCTAGTACTACTCTCGCCCAAGCACGCTTAACTTCGGAGTTCTGATGGGATCCGGTGCTTTAGTGCTGGTATGATCGCATCCGACATCTTTTGCACGGCGTGTTGTTTTAACCTCTGTCCCCTCCGGCTCCTTCTCACGCCTAACCTTCCTGTTTTTTTTTCGCATTTTTTTTAAAAAAAAAATCCTTTCACGCCCGTCCCGGTTTTCCGTCACCACACCACCGTATTTACCGAAAGGGCGTGCATGACTAGCCGCAAATAAAAACGTCACGCCATCCGACCGTCTCACCGGAGCGAGAAATCTGCACAAATTATATCGGTCACCGAAAATCGACTGTAGTTTCTGCATACGACCTCGGATCGAATTTCGGCGAGAACGAAAAAGTTCCGTATCGAAATTTTACCTTGGCTAGCCGACAGCCTTCGGCGGTCAGGCACTTCTACGGTTTCGTCTAGTTCCGTTTGCAAGAGGGACTTTTAGGCGATGCAAAAATAAAAGTAAAAAGAGGGATGCAACACGAGGACTTCCCAGGAGGTCAACCATCCTAGTACTACTATCGCCCAAGCACGCTTAACTTCGGAGTTCTGATGGGATCCGGTGCTTTAGTGCTGGTATGATCGCATCCGACATCTTTTGCACGGCGTGTTGTTTTAACCTCTGTCCCATCCGGCTCCTTCTCACGCCTAACCTTCCTGTTTTTTTTTCGCATTTTTTTTAAAAAAAAATCCTTTCACGCCCGTCCCGGTTTTCCGTCACCACGCCACCGTATTTACTGAAAGGGCGTGCATGACTAGCCGCAAATAAAAACGTCACGCCATCCGACCGTCTCACCGGAGCGAGAAATCTGCACAAATTATATCGGTCACCGAAAATCGACTGTAGTTTCTGCATACGACCTCGGATCGAATTTCGGCGAGAACGAAAAAGTTCCGTATCGAAATTTTACCTTGGCTAGCCGACAGCCTTCGGCGGCCAGGCACTTCTACGGTTTCGTCTAGTTCCGTTTGCAAGAGGGACTTTTAGGCGATGCAAAAATAAAAGTAAAAAGAGGGATGCAACACGAGGACTTCCCAGGAGGTCAACCATCCTAGTACTACTCTCGCCCAAGCACGCTTAACTTCGGAGTTCTGATGGGATCCGGTGCTTTAGTGCTGGTATGATCGCATCCGACATCTTTTGCACGGCGTGTTGTTTTAACCTCTGTCCCCTCCGGCTCCTTCTCACGCCTAACCTTCCTGTTTTTTTTTCGCATTTTTTTAAAAAAAAAATCCTTTCACGCCCGTCCCGGTTTTCCGTCACCACGCCACCGTATTTACCGAGAAGGGCGTGCATGACTAGCCGCAAATAAAAACGTCACGCCATCCGACCGTCTCACCGGAGCGAGAAATCTGCACAAATTATATCGGTCACCGAAAATCGACTGTAGTTTCTGCATACGACCTCGGATCGAATTTCGGCGAGAACGAAAAAGTTCCGTATCGAAATTTTACCTTGGCTAGCCGACAGCCTTCGGCGGCCAGGCACTTCTACGGTTTCGTCTAGTTCCGTTTGCAAGAGGGACTTTTAGGCGATGCAAAAATAAAAGTAAAAAGAGGGATGCAACACGAGGACTTCCCAGGAGGTCAACCATCCTAGTACTACTCTCGCCCAAGCACGCTTAACTTCGGAGTTCTGATGGGATCCGGTGCTTTAGTGCTGGTATGATCGCATCCGACATCTTTTGCACGGCGTGTTGTTTTAACCTCTGTCCCCTCCGGCTCCTTCTCACGCCTAACCTTCCTGTTTTTTTTTCGCATTTTTTTTAAAAAAAAATCCTTTCACGCCCGTCCCGGTTTTCCGTCACCACGCCACCGTATTTACTGAAAGGGCGTGCATGACTAGCCGCAAATAAAAACGTCACGCCATCCGACCGTCTCACCGGAGCGAGAAATCTGCACAAATTATATCGGTCACCGAAAATCGACTGTAGTTTCTGCATACGACCTCGGATCGAATTTCGGCGAGAACGAAAAAGTTCCGTATCGAAATTTTACCTTGGCTAGCCGACAGCCTTTGGCGGTCAGGCACTTCTACGGTTTCGTCTAGTTCCGTTTGCAAGAGGGACTTTTAGGCGATGCAAAAATAAAAGTAAAAAGAGGGATGCAACACGAGGACTTCCCAGGAGGTCAACCATCCTAGTACTACTCTCGCCCAAGCACGCTTAACTTCGGAGTTCTGATGGGATCCGGTGCTTTAGTGCTGGTATGATCGCATCCGACATCTTTTGCACGGCGTGTTGTTTTAACCTCTGTCCCCTCCGGCTCCTTCTCACGCCTAACCTTCCTGTTTTTTTTTCGCATTTTTTTAAAAAAAAAATCCTTTCACGCCCGTCCCGGTTTTCCGTCACCACGCCACCGTATTTACCGAGAAGGGCGTGCATGACTAGCCGCAAATAAAAACGTCACGCCATCCGACCGTCTCACCGGAGCGAGAAATCTGCACAAATTATATCGGTCACCGAAAATCGACTGTAGTTTCTGCATACGACCTCGGATCGAATTTCGGCGAGAACGAAAAAGTTCCGTATCGAAATTTTACCTTGGCTAGCCGACAGCCTTCGGCGGCCAGGCACTTCTACGGTTTCGTCTAGTTCCGTTTGCAAGAGGGACTTTTAGGCGATGCAAAAATAAAAGTAAAAAGAGGGATGCAACACGAGGACTTCCCAGGAGGTCAACCATCCTAGTACTACTCTCGCCCAAGCACGCTTAACTTCGGAGTTCTGATGGGATCCGGTGCTTTAGTGCTGGTATGATCGCATCCGACATCTTTTGCACGGCGTGTTGTTTTAACCTCTGTCCCCTCCGGCTCCTTCTCACGCCTAACCTTCCTGTTTTTTTTTCGCATTTTTTTTAAAAAAAAAATCCTTTCACGCCCGTCCCGGTTTTCCGTCACCACACCACCGTATTTACCGAAAGGGCGTGCATGACTAGCCGCAAATAAAAACGTCACGCCATCCGACCGTCTCACCGGAGCGAGAAATCTGCACAAATTATATCGGTCACCGAAAATCGACTGTAGTTTCTGCATACGACCTCGGATCGAATTTCGGCGAGAACGAAAAAGTTCCGTATCGAAATTTTACCTTGGCTAGCCGACAGCCTCCGGCGGTCAGGCACTTCTACGGTTTCGTCTAGTTCCGTTTGCAAGAGGGACTTTTAGGCGATGCAAAAATAAAAGTAAAAAGAGGGATGCAACACGAGGACTTCCCAGGAGGTCAACCATCCTAGTACTACTCTCGCCCAAGCACGCTTAACTTCGGAGTTCTGATGGGATCCGGTGCTTTAGTGCTGGTATGATCGCATCCGACATCTTTTGCACGGCGTGTTGTTTTAACCTCTGTCCCCTCCGGCTCCTTCTCACGCCTAACCTTCCTGTTTTTTTTTCGCATTTTTTTAAAAAAAAAATCCTTTCACGCCCGTCCCGGTTTTCCGTCACCACGCCACCGTATTTACCGAGAAGGGCGTGCATGACTAGCCGCAAATAAAAACGTCACGCCATCCGACCGTCTCACCGGAGCGAGAAATCTGCACAAATTATATCGGTCACCGAAAATCGACTGTAGTTTCTGCATACGACCTCGGATCGAATTTCGGCGAGAACGAAAAAGTTCCGTATCGAAATTTTACCTTGGCTAGCCGACAGCCTTCGGCGGCCAGGCACTTCTACGGTTTCGTCTAGTTCCGTTTGCAAGAGGGACTTTTAGGCGATGCAAAAATAAAAGTAAAAAGAGGGATGCAACACGAGGACTTCCCAGGAGGTCAACCATCCTAGTACTACTCTCGCCCAAGCACGCTTAACTTCGGAGTTCTGATGGGATCCGGTGCTTTAGTGCTGGTATGATCGCATCCGACATCTTTTGCACGGCGTGTTGTTTTAACCTCTGTCCCCTCCGGCTCCTTCTCACGCCTAACCTTCCTGTTTTTTTTTCGCATTTTTTTTAAAAAAAAAATCCTTTCACGCCCGTCCCGGTTTTCCGTCACCACACCACCGTATTTACCGAAAGGGCGTGCATGACTAGCCGCAAATAAAAACGTCACGCCATCCGACCGTCTCACCGGAGCGAGAAATCTGCACAAATTATATCGGTCACCGAAAATCGACTGTAGTTTCTGCATACGACCTCGGATCGAATTTCGGCGAGAACGAAAAAGTTCCGTATCGAAATTTTACCTTGGCTAGCCGACAGCCTCCGGCGGTCAGGCACTTCTACGGTTTCGTCTAGTTCCGTTTGCAAGAGGGACTTTTAGGCGATGCAAAAATAAAAGTAAAAAGAGGGATGCAACACGAGGACTTCCCAGGAGGTCAACCATCCTAGTACTACTCTCGCCCAAGCACGCTTAACTTCGGAGTTCTGATGGGATCCGGTGCTTTAGTGCTGGTATGATCGCATCCGACATCTTTTGCACGGCGTGTTGTTTTAACCTCTGTCCCCTCCGGCTCCTTCTCACGCCTAACCTTCCTGTTTTTTTTTCGCATTTTTTTAAAAAAAAAATCCTTTCACGCCCGTCCCGGTTTTCCGTCACCACGCCACCGTATTTACCGAGAAGGGCGTGCATGACTAGCCGCAAATAAAAACGTCACGCCATCCGACCGTCTCACCGGAGCGAGAAATCTGCACAAATTATATCGGTCACCGAAAATCGACTGTAGTTTCTGCATACGACCTCGGATCGAATTTCGGCGAGAACGAAAAAGTTCCGTATCGAAATTTTACCTTGGCTAGCCGACAGCCTTCGGCGGTCAGGCAGTTCTACGGTTTCGTCTAGTTCCGTTTGCAAGAGGGACTTTTAGGCGATGCAAAAAATAAAAGTAAAAAGAGGGATGCAACACGAGGACTTCCCAGGAGGTCACCCATCCTAGTACTACTCTCGCCCAAGCACGCTTAACTTCGGAGTTCTGATGGGATCCGGTGCTTTAGTGCTGGTATGATCGCATCCGACATCTTTTGCACGGCGTGTTGTTTTAACCTCTGTCCCCTCCGGCTCCTTCTCACGCCTAACCTTCCTGTTTTTTTTTCGCATTTTTTTAAAAAAAAAATCCTTTCACGCCCGTCCCGGTTTTCCGTCACCACGCCACCGTATTTACCGAGAAGGGCGTGCATGACTAGCCGCAAATAAAAACGTCACGCCATCCGACCGTCTCACCGGAGCGAGAAATCTGCACAAATTATATCGGTCACCGAAAATCGACTGTAGTTTCTGCATACGACCTCGGATCGAATTTCGGCGAGAACGAAAAAGTTCCGTATCGAAATTTTACCTTGGCTAGCCGACAGCCTTCGGCGGCCAGGCACTTCTACGGTTTCGTCTAGTTCCGTTTGCAAGAGGGACTTTTAGGCGATGCAAAAATAAAAGTAAAAAGAGGGATGCAACACGAGGACTTCCCAGGAGGTCAACCATCCTAGTACTACTCTCGCCCAAGCACGCTTAACTTCGGAGTTCTGATGGGATCCGGTGCTTTAGTGCTGGTATGATCGCATCCGACATCTTTTGCACGGCGTGTTGTTTTAACCTCTGTCCCCTCCGGCTCCTTCTCACGCCTAACCTTCCTGTTTTTTTTTCGCATTTTTTTTAAAAAAAAAATCCTTTCACGCCCGTCCCGGTTTTCCGTCACCACACCACCGTATTTACCGAAAGGGCGTGCATGACTAGCCGCAAATAAAAACGTCACGCCATCCGACCGTCTCACCGGAGCGAGAAATCTGCACAAATTATATCGGTCACCGAAAATCGACTGTAGTTTCTGCATACGACCTCGGATCGAATTTCGGCGAGAACGAAAAAGTTCCGTATCGAAATTTTACCTTGGCTAGCCGACAGCCTCCGGCGGTCAGGCACTTCTACGGTTTCGTCTAGTTCCGTTTGCAAGAGGGACTTTTAGGCGATGCAAAAATAAAAGTAAAAAGAGGGATGCAACACGAGGACTTCCCAGGAGGTCAACCATCCTAGTACTACTCTCGCCCAAGCACGCTTAACTTCGGAGTTCTGATGGGATCCGGTGCTTTAGTGCTGGTATGATCGCATCCGACATCTTTTGCACGGCGTGTTGTTTTAACCTCTGTCCCCTCCGGCTCCTTCTCACGCCTAACCTTCCTGTTTTTTTTTCGCATTTTTTTAAAAAAAAAATCCTTTCACGCCCGTCCCGGTTTTCCGTCACCACGCCACCGTATTTACCGAGAAGGGCGTGCATGACTAGCCGCAAATAAAAACGTCACGCCATCCGACCGTCTCACCGGAGCGAGAAATCTGCACAAATTATATCGGTCACCGAAAATCGACTGTAGTTTCTGCATACGACCTCGGATCGAATTTCGGCGAGAACGAAAAAGTTCCGTATCGAAATTTTACCTTGGCTAGCCGACAGCCTTCGGCGGTCAGGCACTTCTACGGTTTCGTCTAGTTCCGTTTGCAAGAGGGACTTTTAGGCGATGCAAAAATAAAAGTAAAAAGAGGGATGCAACACGAGGACTTCCCAGGAGGTCAACCATCCTAGTACTACTCTCGCCCAAGCACGCTTAACTTCGGAGTTCTGATGGGATCCGGTGCTTTAGTGCTGGTATGATCGCATCCGACATCTTTTGCACGGCGTGTTGTTTTAACCTCTGTCCCCTCCGGCTCCTTCTCACGCCTAACCTTCCTGTTTTTTTTTCGCATTTTTTTTAAAAAAAAAATCCTTTCACGCCCGTCCCGGTTTTCCGTCACCACACCACCGTATTTACCGAAAGGGCGTGCATGACTAGCCGCAAATAAAAACGTCACGCCATCCGACCGTCTCACCGGAGCGAGAAATCTGCACAAATTATATCGGTCACCGAAAATCGACTGTAGTTTCTGCATACGACCTCGGATCGAATTTCGGCGAGAACGAAAAAGTTCCGTATCGAAATTTTACCTTGGCTAGCCGACAGCCTCCGGCGGTCAGGCAGTTCTACGGTTTCGTCTAGTTCCGTTTGCAAGAGGGACTTTTAGGCGATGCAAAAATAAAAGTAAAAAGAGGGATGCAACACGAGGACTTCCCAGGAGGTCAACCATCCTAGTACTACTCTCGCCCAAGCACGCTTAACTTCGGAGTTCTGATGGGATCCGGTGCTTTAGTGCTGGTATGATCGCATCCGACATCTTTTGCACGGCGTGTTGTTTTAACCTCTGTCCCCTCCGGCTCCTTCTCACGCCTAACCTTCCTGTTTTTTTTTCGCATTTTTTTAAAAAAAAAATCCTTTCACGCCCGTCCCGGTTTTCCGTCACCACGCCACCGTATTTACCGAGAAGGGCGTGCATGACTAGCCGCAAATAAAAACGTCACGCCATCCGACCGTCTCACCGGAGCGAGAAATCTGCACAAATTATATCGGTCACCGAAAATCGACTGTAGTTTCTGCATACGACCTCGGATCGAATTTCGGCGAGAACGAAAAAGTTCCGTATCGAAATTTTACCTTGGCTAGCCGACAGCCTTCGGCGGCCAGGCACTTCTACGGTTTCGTCTAGTTCCGTTTGCAAGAGGGACTTTTAGGCGATGCAAAAATAAAAGTAAAAAGAGGGATGCAACACGAGGACTTCCCAGGAGGTCAACCATCCTAGTACTACTCTCGCCCAAGCACGCTTAACTTCGGAGTTCTGATGGGATCCGGTGCTTTAGTGCTGGTATGATCGCATCCGACATCTTTTGCACGGCGTGTTGTTTTAACCTCTGTCCCCTCCGGCTCCTTCTCACGCCTAACCTTCCTGTTTTTTTTTCGCATTTTTTTTAAAAAAAAAATCCTTTCACGCCCGTCCCGGTTTTCCGTCACCACACCACCGTATTTACCGAAAGGGCGTGCATGACTAGCCGCAAATAAAAACGTCACGCCATCCGACCGTCTCACCGGAGCGAGAAATCTGCACAAATTATATCGGTCACCGAAAATCGACTGTAGTTTCTGCATACGACCTCGGATCGAATTTCGGCGAGAACGAAAAAGTTCCGTATCGAAATTTTACCTTGGCTAGCCGACAGCCTCCGGCGGTCAGGCACTTCTACGGTTTCGTCTAGTTCCGTTTGCAAGAGGGACTTTTAGGCGATGCAAAAATAAAAGTAAAAAGAGGGATGCAACACGAGGACTTCCCAGGAGGTCAACCATCCTAGTACTACTCTCGCCCAAGCACGCTTAACTTCGGAGTTCTGATGGGATCCGGTGCTTTAGTGCTGGTATGATCGCATCCGACATCTTTTGCACGGCGTGTTGTTTTAACCTCTGTCCCCTCCGGCTCCTTCTCACGCCTAACCTTCCTGTTTTTTTTTCGCATTTTTTTAAAAAAAAAATCCTTTCACGCCCGTCCCGGTTTTCCGTCACCACGCCACCGTATTTACCGAGAAGGGCGTGCATGACTAGCCGCAAATAAAAACGTCACGCCATCCGACCGTCTCACCGGAGCGAGAAATCTGCACAAATTATATCGGTCACCGAAAATCGACTGTAGTTTCTGCATACGACCTCGGATCGAATTTCGGCGAGAACGAAAAAGTTCCGTATCGAAATTTTACCTTGGCTAGCCGACAGCCTTCGGCGGTCAGGCACTTCTACGGTTTCGTCTAGTTCCGTTTGCAAGAGGGACTTTTAGGCGATGCAAAAATAAAAGTAAAAAGAGGGATGCAACACGAGGACTTCCCAGGAGGTCAACCATCCTAGTACTACTCTCGCCCAAGCACGCTTAACTTCGGAGTTCTGATGGGATCCGGTGCTTTAGTGCTGGTATGATCGCATCCGACATCTTTTGCACGGCGTGTTGTTTTAACCTCTGTCCCCTCCGGCTCCTTCTCACGCCTAACCTTCCTGTTTTTTTTTCGCATTTTTTTTAAAAAAAAAATCCTTTCACGCCCGTCCCGGTTTTCCGTCACCACACCACCGTATTTACCGAAAGGGCGTGCATGACTAGCCGCAAATAAAAACGTCACGCCATCCGACCGTCTCACCGGAGCGAGAAATCTGCACAAATTATATCGGTCACCGAAAATCGACTGTAGTTTCTGCATACGACCTCGGATCGAATTTCGGCGAGAACGAAAAAGTTCCGTATCGAAATTTTACCTTGGCTAGCCGACAGCCTCCGGCGGTCAGGCAGTTCTACGGTTTCGTCTAGTTCCGTTTGCAAGAGGGACTTTTAGGCGATGCAAAAATAAAAGTAAAAAGAGGGATGCAACACGAGGACTTCCCAGGAGGTCAACCATCCTAGTACTACTCTCGCCCAAGCACGCTTAACTTCGGAGTTCTGATGGGATCCGGTGCTTTAGTGCTGGTATGATCGCATCCGACATCTTTTGCACGGCGTGTTGTTTTAACCTCTGTCCCCTCCGGCTCCTTCTCACGCCTAACCTTCCTGTTTTTTTTTCGCATTTTTTAAAAAAAAAAAATCCTTTCACGCCCGTCCCGGTTTTCCGTCACCACACCACCGTATTTACCGAAAGGGCGTGCATGACTAGCCGCAAATAAAAACGTCACGCCATCCGACCGTCTCACCGGAGCGAGAAATCTGCACAAATTATATCGGTCACCGAAAATCGACTGTAGTTTCTGCATACGACCTCGGATCGAATTTCGGCGAGAACGAAAAAGTTCCGTATCGAAATTTTACCTTGGCTAGCCGACAGCCTTCGGCGGCCAGGCACTTCTACGGTTTCGTCTAGTTCCGTTTGCAAGAGGGACTTTTAGGCGATGCAAAAATAAAAGTAAAAAGAGGGATGCAACACGAGGACTTCCCAGGAGGTCAACCATCCTAGTACTACTCTCGCCCAAGCACGCTTAACTTCGGAGTTCTGATGGGATCCGGTGCTTTAGTGCTGGTATGATCGCATCCGACATCTTTTGCACGGCGTGTTGTTTTAACCTCTGTCCCCTTCGGCTCCTTCTCACGCCTAACCTTCCTGTTTTTTTTTCGCATTTAAAAAAAAAAAATCCTTTCACGCCCGTCCCGGTTTTCCGTCACCACACCACCGTATTTACCGAAAGGGCGTGCATGACTAGCCGCAAATAAAAACGTCACGCCATCCGACCGTCTCACCGGAGCGAGAAATCTGCACAAATTATATCGGTCACCGAAAATCGACTGTAGTTTCTGCATACGACCTCGGATCGAATTTCGGCGAGAACGAAAAAGTTCCGTATCGAAATTTTACCTTGGCTAGCCGACAGCCTCCGGCGGTCAGGCACTTCTACGGTTTCGTCTAGTTCCGTTTGCAAGAGGGACTTTTAGGCGATGCAAAAATAAAAGTAAAAAGAGGGATGCAACACGAGGACTTCCCAGGAGGTCAACCATCCTAGTACTACTCTCGCCCAAGCACGCTTAACTTCGGAGTTCTGATGGGATCCGGTGCTTTAGTGCTGGTATGATCGCATCCGACATCTTTTGCACGGCGTGTTGTTTTAACCTCTGTCCCCTCCGGCTCCTTCTCACGCCTAACCTTCCTGTTTTTTTTTCGCATTTTTTTAAAAAAAAAATCCTTTCACGCCCGTCCCGGTTTTCCGTCACCACGCCACCGTATTTACCGAGAAGGGCGTGCATGACTAGCCGCAAATAAAAACGTCACGCCATCCGACCGTCTCACCGGAGCGAGAAATCTGCACAAATTATATCGGTCACCGAAAATCGACTGTAGTTTCTGCATACGACCTCGGATCGAATTTCGGCGAGAACGAAAAAGTTCCGTATCGAAATTTTACCTTGGCTAGCCGACAGCCTTCGGCGGTCAGGCACTTCTACGGTTTCGTCTAGTTCCGTTTGCAAGAGGGACTTTTAGGCGATGCAAAAATAAAAGTAAAAAGAGGGATGCAACACGAGGACTTCCCAGGAGGTCAACCATCCTAGTACTACTCTCGCCCAAGCACGCTTAACTTCGGAGTTCTGATGGGATCCGGTGCTTTAGTGCTGGTATGATCGCATCCGACATCTTTTGCACGGCGTGTTGTTTTAACCTCTGTCCCCTCCGGCTCCTTCTCACGCCTAACCTTCCTGTTTTTTTTTCGCATTTTTTTTAAAAAAAAAATCCTTTCACGCCCGTCCCGGTTTTCCGTCACCACGCCACCGTATTTACCGAAAGGGCGTGCATGACTAGCCGCAAATAAAAACGTCACGCCATCCGACCGTCTCACCGGAGCGAGAAATCTGCACAAATTATATCGGTCACCGAAAATCGACTGTAGTTTCTGCATACGACCTCGGATCGAATTTCGGCGAGAACGAAAAAGTTCCGTATCAAAATTTTACCTTGGCTAGCCGACAGCCTTCGGCGGTCAGGCAGTTCTACGGTTTCGTCCATTTCCGTTTGCAAGAGGGACTTTTAGGCGATGCAAAAATAAAAGTAAAAAGAGGGATGCAACACGAGGACTTCCCAGGAGGTCAACCATCCTAGTACTACTCTCGCCCAAGCACGCTTAACTTCGGAGTTCTGATGGGATCCGGTGCTTTAGTGCTGGTATGATCGCATCCGACATCTTTTGCACGGCGTGTTGTTTTAACCTCTGTCCCCTCCGGCTCCTTCTCACGCCTAACCTTCCTGTTTTTTTTTCGCATTTTTTTTAAAAAAAAATCCTTTCACGCCCGTCCCGGTTTTCCGTCACCACGCCACCGTATTTACCGAAAGGGCGTGCATGACTAGCCGCAAATAAAAACGTCACGCCATCCGACCGTCTCACCGGAGCGAGAAATCTGCACAAATTATATCGGTCACCGAAAATCGACTGTAGTTTCTGCATACGACCTCGGATCGAATTTCGGCGAGAACGAAAAAGTTCCGTATCAAAATTTTACCTTGGCTAGCCGACAGCCTTCGGCGGTCAGGCAGTTCTACGGTTTCGTCCATTTCCGTTTGCAAGAGGGACTTTTAGGCGATGCAAAAATAAAAGTAAAAAGAGGGATGCAACACGAGGACTTCCCAGGAGGTCAACCATCCTAGTACTACTCTCGCCCAAGCACGCTTAACTTCGGAGTTCTGATGGGATCCGGTGCTTTAGTGCTGGTATGATCGCATCCGACATCTTTTGCACGGCGTGTTGTTTTAACCTCTGTCCCCTCCGGCTCCTTCTCACGCCTAACCTTCCTGTTTTTTTTTCGCATTTTTTTTAAAAAAAAATCCTTTCACGCCCGTCCCGGTTTTCCGTCACCACGCCACCGTATTTACCGAAAGGGCGTGCATGACTAGCCGCAAATAAAAACGTCACGCCATCCGACCGTCTCACCGGAGCGAGAAATCTGCACAAATTATATCGGTCACCGAAAATCGACTGTAGTTTCTGCATACGACCTCGGATCGAATTTCGGCGAGAACGAAAAAGTTCCGTATCGAAATTTTACCTTGGCTAGCCGACAGCCTCCGGCGGTCAGGCAGTTCTACGGTTTCGTCTAGTTCCGTTTGCAAGAGGGACTTTTAGGCGATGCAAAAATAAAAGTAAAAAGAGGGATGCAACACGAGGACTTCCCAGGAGGTCAACCATCCTAGTACTACTCTCGCCCAAGCACGCTTAACTTCGGAGTTCTGATGGGATCCGGTGCTTTAGTGCTGGTATGATCGCATCCGACATCTTTTGCACGGCGTGTTGTTTTAACCTCTGTCCCCTCCGGCTCCTTCTCACGCCTAACCTTCCTGTTTTTTTTTCGCATTTTTTTTAAAAAAAAATCCTTTCACGCCCGTCCCGGTTTTCCGTCACCACGCCACCGTATTTACCGAAAGGGCGTGCATGACTAGCCGCAAATAAAAACGTCACGCCATCCGACCGTCTCACCGGAGCGAGAAATCTGCACAAATTATATCGGTCACCGAAAATCGACTGTAGTTTCTGCATACGACCTCGGATCGAATTTCGGCGAGAACGAAAAAGTTCCGTATCGAAATTTTACCTTGGCTAGCCGACAGCCTCCGGCGGTCAGGCAGTTCTACGGTTTCGTCTAGTTCCGTTTGCAAGAGGGACTTTTAGGCGATGCAAAAATAAAAGTAAAAAGAGGGATGCAACACGAGGACTTCCCAGGAGGTCAACCATCCTAGTACTACTCTCGCCCAAGCACGCTTAACTTCGGAGTTCTGATGGGATCCGGTGCTTTAGTGCTGGTATGATCGCATCCGACATCTTTTGCACGGCGTGTTGTTTTAACCTCTGTCCCCTCCGGCTCCTTCTCACGCCTAACCTTCCTGTTTTTTTCGCATTTTTTTTAAAAAAAAAATCCTTTCACGCCCGTCCCGGTTTTCCGTCACCACACCACCGTATTTACCGAAAGGGCGTGCATGACTAGCCGCAAATAAAAACGTCACGCCATCCGACCGTCTCACCGGAGCGAGAAATCTGCACAAATTATATCGGTCACCGAAAATCGACTGTAGTTTCTGCATACGACCTCGGATCGAATTTCGGCGAGAACGAAAAAGTTCCGTATCGAAATTTTACCTTGGCTAGCCGACAGCCTCCGGCGGTCAGGCAGTTCTACGGTTTCGTCTAGTTCCGTTTGCAAGAGGGACTTTTAGGCGATGCAAAAATAAAAGTAAAAAGAGGGATGCAACACGAGGACTTCCCAGGAGGTCAACCATCCTAGTACTACTCTCGCCCAAGCACGCTTAACTTCGGAGTTCTGATGGGATCCGGTGCTTTAGTGCTGGTATGATCGCATCCGACATCTTTTGCACGGCGTGTTGTTTTAACCTCTGTCCCCTCCGGCTCCTTCTCACGCCTAACCTTCCTGTTTTTTTTTTCGCATTTTTTTAAAAAAAAAATCATTTCACGCCCGTCCCGGTTTTCCGTCACCACACCACCGTATTTACCGAAAGGGCGTGCATGACTAGCCGCAAATAAAAACGTCACGCCATCCGACCGTCTCACCGGAGCGAGAAATCTGCACAAATTATATCGGTCACCGAAAATCGACTGTAGTTTCTGCATACGACCTCGGATCGAATTTCGGCGAGAACGAAAAAGTTCCGTATCGAAATTTTACCTTGGCTAGCCGACAGCCTCCGGCGGTCAGGCACTTCTACGGTTTCGTCTAGTTCCGTTTGCAAGAGGGACTTTTAGGCGATGCAAAAATAAAAGTAAAAAGAGGGATGCAACACGAGGACTTCCCAGGAGGTCAACCATCCTAGTACTACTCTCGCCCAAGCACGCTTAACTTCGGAGTTCTGATGGGATCCGGTGCTTTAGTGCTGGTATGATCGCATCCGACATCTTTTGCACGGCGTGTTGTTTTAACCTCTGTCCCCTCCGGCTCCATCTCACGCCTAACCTTCCTGTTTTTTTTTCGCATTTTTTTAAAAAAAAAATCCTTTCACGCCCGTCCCGGTTTTCCGTCACCACGCCACCGTATTTACCGAAAGGGCGTGCATGACTAGCCGCAAATAAAAACGTCACGCCATCCGACCGTCTCACCGGAGCGAGAAATCTGCACAAATTATATCGGTCACCGAAAATCGACTGTAGTTTCTGCATACGACCTCGGATCGAATTTCGGCGAGAACGAAAAAGTTCCGTATCGAAATTTTACCTTGGCTAGCCGACAGCCTCCGGCGGTCAGGCAGTTCTACGGTTTCGTCTAGTTCCGTTTGCAAGAGGGACTTTTAGGCGATGCAAAAATAAAAGTAAAAAGAGGGATGCAACACGAGGACTTCCCAGGAGGTCAACCATCCTAGTACTACTCTCGCCCAAGCACGCTTAACTTCGGAGTTCTGATGGGATCCGGTGCTTTAGTGCTGGTATGATCGCATCCGACATCTTTTGCACGGCGTGTTGTTTTAACCTCTGTCCCCTCCGGCTCCTTCTCACGCCTAACCTTCCTGTTTTTTTTTCGCATTTTTTTTAAAAAAAAATCCTTTCACGCCCGTCCCGGTTTTCCGTCACCACGCCACCGTATTTACCGAAAGGGCGTGCATGACTAGCCGCAAATAAAAACGTCACGCCATCCGACCGTCTCACCGGAGCGAGAAATCTGCACAAATTATATCGGTCACCGAAAATCGACTGTAGTTTCTGCATACGACCTCGGATCGAATTTCGGCGAGAACGAAAAAGTTCCGTATCGAAATTTTACCTTGGCTAGCCGACAGCCTTCGGCGGTCAGGCACTTCTACGGTTTCGTCTAGTTCCGTTTGCAAGAGGGACTTTTAGGCGATGCAAAAATAAAAGTAAAAAGAGGGATGCAACACGAGGACTTCCCAGGAGGTCAACCATCCTAGTACTACTCTCGCCCAAGCACGCTTAACTTCGGAGTTCTGATGGGATCCGGTGCTTTAGTGCTGGTATGATCGCATCCGACATCTTTTGCACGGCGTGTTGTTTTAACCTCTGTCCCCTCCGGCTCCTTCTCACGCCTAACCTTCCTGTTTTTTTTTCGCATTTTTTTTTAAAAAAAAATCCTTTCACGCCCGTCCCGGTTTTCCGTCACCACACCACCGTATTTACCGAAAGGGCGTGCATGACTAGCCGCAAATAAAAACGTCACGCCATCCGACCGTCTCACCGGAGCGAGAAATCTGCACAAATTATATCGGTCACCGAAAATCGACTGTAGTTTCTGCATACGACCTCGGATCGAATTTCGGCGAGAACGAAAAAGTTCCGTATCGAAATTTTACCTTGGCTAGCCGACAGCCTTCGGCGGTCAGGCAGTTCTACGGTTTCGTCCATTTCCGTTTGCAAGAGGGACTTTTAGGCGATGCAAAAATAAAAGTAAAAAGAGGGATGCAACACGAGGACTTCCCAGGAGGTCAACCATCCTAGTACTACTCTCGCCCAAGCACGCTTAACTTCGGAGTTCTGATGGGATCCGGTGCTTTAGTGCTGGTATGATCGCATCCGACATCTTTTGCACGGCGTGTTGTTTTAACCTCTGTCCCCTCCGGCTCCTTCTCACGCCTAACCTTCCTGTTTTTTTTTCGCATTTTTTTAAAAAAAAAATCCTTTCACGCCCGTCCCGGTTTTCCGTCACCACGCCACCGTATTTACCGAAAGGGCGTGCATGACTAGCCGCAAATAAAAACGTCACGCCATCCGACCGTCTCACCGGAGCGAGAAATCTGCACAAATTATATCGGTCACCGAAAATCGACTGTAGTTTCTGCATACGACCTCGGATCGAATTTCGGCGAGAACGAAAAAGTTCCGTATCGAAATTTTACCTTGGCTAGCCGACAGCCTCCGGCGGTCAGGCAGTTCTACGGTTTCGTCTAGTTCCGTTTGCAAGAGGGACTTTTAGGCGATGCAAAAATAAAAGTAAAAAGAGGGATGCAACACGAGGACTTCCCAGGAGGTCAACCATCCTAGTACTACTCTCGCCCAAGCACGCTTAACTTCGGAGTTCTGATGGGATCCGGTGCTTTAGTGCTGGTATGATCGCATCCGACATCTTTTGCACGGCGTGTTGTTTTAACCTCTGTCCCCTCCGGCTCCTTCTCACGCCTAACCTTCCTGTTTTTTTTTCGCATTTTTTTTAAAAAAAAATCCTTTCACGCCCGTCCCGGTTTTCCGTCACCACGCCACCGTATTTACCGAAAGGGCGTGCATGACTAGCCGCAAATAAAAACGTCACGCCATCCGACCGTCTCACCGGAGCGAGAAATCTGCACAAATTATATCGGTCACCGAAAATCGACTGTAGTTTCTGCATACGACCTCGGATCGAATTTCGGCGAGAACGAAAAAGTTCCGTATCGAAATTTTACCTTGGCTAGCCGACAGCCTTCGGCGGTCAGGCACTTCTACGGTTTCGTCTAGTTCCGTTTGCAAGAGGGACTTTTAGGCGATGCAAAAATAAAAGTAAAAAGAGGGATGCAACACGAGGACTTCCCAGGAGGTCAACCATCCTAGTACTACTCTCGCCCAAGCACGCTTAACTTCGGAGTTCTGATGGGATCCGGTGCTTTAGTGCTGGTATGATCGCATCCGACATCTTTTGCACGGCGTGTTGTTTTAACCTCTGTCCCCTCCGGCTCCTTCTCACGCCTAACCTTCCTGTTTTTTTTTCGCATTTTTTTTAAAAAAAAAATCCTTTCACGCCCGTCCCGGTTTTCCGTCACCACACCACCGTATTTACCGAAAGGGCGTGCATGACTAGCCGCAAATAAAAACGTCACGCCATCCGACCGTCTCACCGGAGCGAGAAATCTGCACAAATTATATCGGTCACCGAAAATCGACTGTAGTTTCTGCATACGACCTCGGATCGAATTTCGGCGAGAACGAAAAAGTTCCGTATCGAAATTTTACCTTGGCTAGCCGACAGCCTTCGGCGGTCAGGCAGTTCTACGGTTTCGTCCATTTCCGTTTGCAAGAGGGACTTTTAGGCGATGCAAAAATAAAAGTAAAAAGAGGGATGCAACACGAGGACTTCCCAGGAGGTCAACCATCCTAGTACTACTCTCGCCCAAGCACGCTTAACTTCGGAGTTCTGATGGGATCCGGTGCTTTAGTGCTGGTATGATCGCATCCGACATCTTTTGCACGGCGTGTTGTTTTAACCTCTGTCCCCTCCGGCTCCTTCTCACGCCTAACCTTCCTGTTTTTTTTTCGCATTTTTTTAAAAAAAAAATCCTTTCACGCCCGTCCCGGTTTTCCGTCACCACGCCACCGTATTTACCGAAAGGGCGTGCATGACTAGCCGCAAATAAAAACGTCACGCCATCCGACCGTCTCACCGGAGCGAGAAATCTGCACAAATTATATCGGTCACCGAAAATCGACTGTAGTTTCTGCATACGACCTCGGATCGAATTTCGGCGAGAACGAAAAAGTTCCGTATCGAAATTTTACCTTGGCTAGCCGACAGCCTTCGGCGGTCAGGCACTTCTACGGTTTCGTCTAGTTCCGTTTGCAAGAGGGACTTTTAGGCGATGCAAAAATAAAAGTAAAAAGAGGGATGCAACACGAGGACTTCCCAGGAGGTCAACCATCCTAGTACTACTCTCGCCCAAGCACGCTTAACTTCGGAGTTCTGATGGGATCCGGTGCTTTAGTGCTGGTATGATCGCATCCGACATCTTTTGCACGGCGTGTTGTTTTAACCTCTGTCCCCTCCGGCTCCTTCTCACGCCTAACCTTCCTGTTTTTTTTTCGCATTTTTTTTTAAAAAAAAATCCTTTCACGCCCGTCCCGGTTTTCCGTCACCACACCACCGTATTTACCGAAAGGGCGTGCATGACTAGCCGCAAATAAAAACGTCACGCCATCCGACCGTCTCACCGGAGCGAGAAATCTGCACAAATTATATCGGTCACCGAAAATCGACTGTAGTTTCTGCATACGACCTCGGATCGAATTTCGGCGAGAACGAAAAAGTTCCGTATCGAAATTTTACCTTGGCTAGCCGACAGCCTTCGGCGGTCAGGCAGTTCTACGGTTTCGTCCATTTCCGTTTGCAAGAGGGACTTTTAGGCGATGCAAAAATAAAAGTAAAAAGAGGGATGCAACACGAGGACTTCCCAGGAGGTCAACCATCCTAGTACTACTCTCGCCCAAGCACGCTTAACTTCGGAGTTCTGATGGGATCCGGTGCTTTAGTGCTGGTATGATCGCATCCGACATCTTTTGCACGGCGTGTTGTTTTAACCTCTGTCCCCTCCGGCTCCTTCTCACGCCTAACCTTCCTGTTTTTTTTTCGCATTTTTTTTAAAAAAAAATCCTTTCACGCCCGTCCCGGTTTTCCGTCACCACGCCACCGTATTTACCGAAAGGGCGTGCATGACTAGCCGCAAATAAAAACGTCACGCCATCCGACCGTCTCACCGGAGCGAGAAATCTGCACAAATTATATCGGTCACCGAAAATCGACTGTAGTTTCTGCATACGACCTCGGATCGAATTTCGGCGAGAACGAAAAAGTTCCGTATCGAAATTTTACCTTGGCTAGCCGACAGCCTTCGGCGGTCAGGCAGTTCTACGGTTTCGTCCATTTCCGTTTGCAAGAGGGACTTTTAGGCGATGCAAAAATAAAAGTAAAAAGAGGGATGCAACACGAGGACTTCCCAGGAGGTCAACCATCCTAGTACTACTCTCGCCCAAGCACGCTTAACTTCGGAGTTCTGATGGGATCCGGTGCTTTAGTGCTGGTATGATCGCATCCGACATCTTTTGCACGGCGTGTTGTTTTAACCTCTGTCCCCTCCGGCTCCTTCTCACGCCTAACCTTCCTGTTTTTTTTTCGCATTTTTTTTTAAAAAAAATCCTTTCACGCCCGTCCCGGTTTTCCGTCACCACGCCACCGTATTTACCGAAAGGGCGTGCATGACTAGCCGCAAATAAAAACGTCACGCCATCCGACCGTCTCACCGGAGCGAGAAATCTGCACAAATTATATCGGTCACC
Source organism: Poa annua (assembly GCA_026929855.1). NCBI lineage: Eukaryota > Viridiplantae > Streptophyta > Magnoliopsida > Poales > Poaceae > Poa > Poa annua. The sequence continues at coordinate 13,435,160 of CM049428.1, forward strand.
GAAAATCGACTGTAGTTTCTGCATACGACCTCGGATCGAATTTCGGCGAGAACGAAAAAGTTCCGTATCGAAATTTTACCTTGTCTAGCCGACAGCCTCCGGCGGTCAGGCAGTTCTACGGTTTCGTCTAGTTCCGTTTGCAAGAGGGACTTTTAGGCGATGCAAAAATAAAAGTAAAAAGAGGGATGCAACACGAGGACTTCCCAGGAGGTCAACCATCCTAGTACTACTCTCGCCCAAGCACGCTTAACTTCGGAGTTCTGATGGGATCCGGTGCTTTAGTGCTGGTATGATCGCATCCGACATCTTTTGCACGGCGTGTTGTTTTAACCTCTGTCCCCTTCGGCTCCTTCTCACGCCTAACCTTCCTGTTTTTTTTTCGCATTTAAAAAAAAAAAATCCTTTCACGCCCGTCCCGGTTTTCCGTCACCACGCCACCGTATTTACCGAGAAGGGCGTGCATGACTAGACGCAAATAAAAACGTCACGCCATCCGACCGTCTCACCGGAGCGAGAAATCTGCACAAATTATATCGGTCACCGAAAATCGACTGTAGTTTCTGCATACGACCTCGGATCGAATTTCGGCGAGAACGAAAAAGTTCCGTATCGAAATTTTACCTTGGCTAGCATCGGCGGTCAGGCAGTTCTACGGTTTCGTCTAGTTCCGTTTGCAAGAGGGACTTTTAGGCGATGCAAAAATAAAAGTAAAAAGAGGGATGCAACACGAGGACTTCCCAGGAGGTCACCCATCCTAGTACTACTCTCGCCCAAGCACGCTTAACTTCGGAGTTCTGATGGGATCTGGTGCTTTAGTGCTGGTATGATCGCATCCGACATCTTTTGCACGGCGTGTTGTTTTAACCTCTGTCCCATCCGGCTCCTTCTCACGCCTAACCTTCCTGTTTTTTTTTCGCATTTTTTTTAAAAAAAAATCCTTTCACGCCCGTCACGGTTTTCCGTCACCACGCCACCGTATTTACCGAAAGGGCGTGCATGACTAGCCGCAAATAAAAACGTCACGCCATCCGACCGTCTCACCGGAGCGAGAAATCTGCACAAATTATATCGGTCACCGAAAATCGACTGTAGTTTCTGCATACGACCTCGGATCGAATTTCGGCGAGAACGAAAAAGTTCCGTATCGAAATTTTACCTTGGCTAGCCGACAGCCTTCGGCGGTCAGGCAGTTCTACGGTTTCGTCTAGTTCCGTTTGCAAGAGGGACTTTTAGGCGATGCAAAAATAAAAGTAAAAAGAGGGATGCAACACGAGGACTTCCCAGGAGGTCAACCATCCTAGTACTACTCTCGCCCAAGCACGCTTAACTTCGGAGTTCTGATGGGATCCGGTGCTTTAGTGCTGGTATGATCGCATCCGACATCTTTTGCACGGCGTGTTGTTTTAACCTCTGTCCCCTCCGGCTCCTTCTCACGCCTAACCTTCCTGTTTTTTTTTCGCATTTTTTTAAAAAAAAAATCCTTTCACGCCCGTCCCGGTTTTCCGTCACCACGCCACCGTATTTACCGAAAGGGCGTGCATGACTAGCCGCAAATAAAAACGTCACGCCATCCGACCGTCTCACCGGAGCGAGAAATCTGCACAAATTATATCGGTCACCGAAAATCGACTGTAGTTTCTGCATACGACCTCGGATCGAATTTCGGCGAGAACGAAAAAGTTCCGTATCGAAATTTTACCTTGTCTGGCCGACAGCCTCCGGCGGTCAGGCACTTCTACGGTTTCGTCTAGTTCCGTTTGCAAGAGGGACTTTTAGGCGATGCAAAAATAAAAGTAAAAAGAGGGATGCAACACGAGGACTTCCCAGGAGGTCAACCATCCTAGTACTACTCTCGCCCAAGCACGCTTAACTTCGGAGTTCTGATGGGATCCGGTGCTTTAGTGCTGGTATGATCGCATCCGACATCTTTTGCACGGCGTGTTGTTTTAACCTCTGTCCCCTCCGGCTCCTTCTCACGCCTAACCTTCCTGTTTTTTTTTCGCATTTTTAAAAAAAAAAAATCCTTTCACGCCCGTCCCGGTTTTCCGTCACCACGCCACCGTATTTACCGAAAGGGCGTGCATGACTAGCCGCAAATAAAAACGTCACGCCATCCGACCGTCTCACCGGAGCGAGAAATCTGCACAAATTATATCGGTCACCGAAAATCGACTGTAGTTTCTGCATACGACCTCGGATCGAATTTCGGCGAGAACGAAAAAGTTCCGTATCGAAATTTTACCTTGTCTAGCCGACAGCCTCCGGCGGTCAGGCACTTCTACGGTTTCGTCTAGTTCCGTTTGCAAGAGGGACTTTTAGGCGATGCAAAAATAAAAGTAAAAAGAGGGATGCAACACGAGGACTTCCCAGGAGGTCAACCATCCTAGTACTACTCTCGCCCAAGCACGCTTAACTTCGGAGTTCTGATGGGATCCGGTGCTTTAGTGCTGGTATGATCGCATCCGACATCTTTTGCACGGCGTGTTGTTTTAACCTCTGTCCCCTCCGGCTCCTTCTCACGCCTAACCTTCCTGTTTTTTTTTCGCATTTAAAAAAAAAAAATCCTTTCACGCCCGTCCCGGTTTTCCGTCACCACGCCACCGTATTTACCGAGAAGGGCGTGCATGACTAGCCGCAAATAAAAACGTCACGCCATCCGACCGTCTCACCGGAGCGAGAAATCTGCACAAATTATATCGGTCACCGAAAATCGACTGTAGTTTATGCATACGACCTCGGATCGAATTTCGGCGAGAACGAAAAAGTTCCGTATCGAAATTTTACCTTGGCTAGCCGACAGCCTTCGGCGGTCAGGCAGTTCTACGGTTTCGTCTAGTTCCGTTTGCAAGAGGGACTTTTAGGCGATGCAAAAATAAAAGTAAAAAGAGGGATGCAACACGAGGACTTCCCAGGAGGTCACCCATCCTAGTACTACTCTCGCCCAAGCACGCTTAACTTCGGAGTTCTAATGGGATCTGGTGCTTTAGTGCTGGTATGATCGCATCCGACATCTTTTGCACGGCGTGTTGTTTTAACCTCTGTCCCATCCGGCTCCTTCTCACGCCTAACCTTCCTGTTTTTTTTTCGCATTTTTTTTAAAAAAAAATCCTTTCACGCCCGTCACGGTTTTCCGTCACCACGCCACCGTATTTACCGAAAGGGCGTGCATGACTAGCCGCAAATAAAAACGTCACGCCATCCGACCGTCTCACCGGAGCGAGAAATCTGCACAAATTATATCGGTCACCGAAAATCGACTGTAGTTTCTGCATACGACCTCGGATCGAATTTCGGCGAGAACGAAAAAGTTCCGTATCGAAATTTTACCTTGTCTAGCCGACAGCCTCCGGCGGTCAGGCACTTCTACGGTTTCGTCTAGTTCCGTTTGCAAGAGGGACTTTTAGGCGATGCAAAAATAAAAGTAAAAAGAGGGATGCAACACGAGGACTTCCCAGGAGGTCAACCATCCTAGTACTACTCTCGCCCAAGCACGCTTAACTTCGGAGTTCTGATGGGATCCGGTGCTTTAGTGCTGGTATGATCGCATCCGACATCTTTTGCACGGCGTGTTGTTTTAACCTCTGTCCCCTCCGGCTCCTTCTCACGCCTAACCTTCCTGTTTTTTTTTCGCATTTTTTTTAAAAAAAAATCCTTTCACGCCCGTCACGGTTTTCCGTCACCACGCCACCGTATTTACCGAAAGGGCGTGCATGACTAGCCGCAAATAAAAACGTCACGCCATCCGACCGTCTCACCGGAGCGAGAAATCTGCACAAATTATATCGGTCACCGAAAATCGACTGTAGTTTCTGCATACGACCTCGGATCGAATTTCGGCGAGAACGAAAAAGTTCCGTATCGAAATTTTACCTTGGCTAGCCGACAGCCTTCGGCGGTCAGGCAGTTCTACGGTTTCGTCTAGTTCCGTTTGCAAGAGGGACTTTTAGGCGATGCAAAAATAAAAGTAAAAAGAGGGATGCAACACGAGGACTTCCCAGGAGGTCAACCATCCTAGTACTACTCTCGCCCAAGCACGCTTAACTTCGGAGTTCTGATGGGATCCGGTGCTTTAGTGCTGGTATGATCGCATCCGACATCTTTTGCACGGCGTGTTGTTTTAACCTCTGTCCCCTCCGGCTCCTTCTCACGCCTAACCTTCCTGTTTTTTTTTCGCATTTTTTTAAAAAAAAAATCCTTTCACGCCCGTCCCGGTTTTCCGTCACCACGCCACCGTATTTACCGAAAGGGCGTGCATGACTAGCCGCAAATAAAAACGTCACGCCATCCGACCGTCTCACCGGAGCGAGAAATCTGCACAAATTATATCGGTCACCGAAAATCGACTGTAGTTTCTGCATACGACCTCGGATCGAATTTCGGCGAGAACGAAAAAGTTCCGTATCGAAATTTTACCTTGTCTGGCCGACAGCCTCCGGCGGTCAGGCACTTCTACGGTTTCGTCTAGTTCCGTTTGCAAGAGGGACTTTTAGGCGATGCAAAAATAAAAGTAAAAAGAGGGATGCAACACGAGGACTTCCCAGGAGGTCAACCATCCTAGTACTACTCTCGCCCAAGCACGCTTAACTTCGGAGTTCTGATGGGATCCGGTGCTTTAGTGCTGGTATGATCGCATCCGACATCTTTTGCACGGCGTGTTGTTTTAACCTCTGTCCCCTCCGGCTCCTTCTCACGCCTAACCTTCCTGTTTTTTTTTCGCATTTTTAAAAAAAAAAAATCCTTTCACGCCCGTCCCGGTTTTCCGTCACCACGCCACCGTATTTACCGAAAGGGCGTGCATGACTAGCCGCAAATAAAAACGTCACGCCATCCGACCGTCTCACCGGAGCGAGAAATCTGCACAAATTATATCGGTCACCGAAAATCGACTGTAGTTTCTGCATACGACCTCGGATCGAATTTCGGCGAGAACGAAAAAGTTCCGTATCGAAATTTTACCTTGTCTAGCCGACAGCCTCCGGCGGTCAGGCACTTCTACGGTTTCGTCTAGTTCCGTTTGCAAGAGGGACTTTTAGGCGATGCAAAAATAAAAGTAAAAAGAGGGATGCAACACGAGGACTTCCCAGGAGGTCAACCATCCTAGTACTACTCTCGCCCAAGCACGCTTAACTTCGGAGTTCTGATGGGATCCGGTGCTTTAGTGCTGGTATGATCGCATCCGACATCTTTTGCACGGCGTGTTGTTTTAACCTCTGTCCCCTCCGGCTCCTTCTCACGCCTAACCTTCCTGTTTTTTTTTCGCATTTAAAAAAAAAAAATCCTTTCACGCCCGTCCCGGTTTTCCGTCACCACGCCACCGTATTTACCGAGAAGGGCGTGCATGACTAGCCGCAAATAAAAACGTCACGCCATCCGACCGTCTCACCGGAGCGAGAAATCTGCACAAATTATATCGGTCACCGAAAATCGACTGTAGTTTATGCATACGACCTCGGATCGAATTTCGGCGAGAACGAAAAAGTTCCGTATCGAAATTTTACCTTGGCTAGCCGACAGCCTTCGGCGGTCAGGCAGTTCTACGGTTTCGTCTAGTTCCGTTTGCAAGAGGGACTTTTAGGCGATGCAAAAATAAAAGTAAAAAGAGGGATGCAACACGAGGACTTCCCAGGAGGTCACCCATCCTAGTACTACTCTCGCCCAAGCACGCTTAACTTCGGAGTTCTAATGGGATCTGGTGCTTTAGTGCTGGTATGATCGCATCCGACATCTTTTGCACGGCGTGTTGTTTTAACCTCTGTCCCATCCGGCTCCTTCTCACGCCTAACCTTCCTGTTTTTTTTTCGCATTTTTTTTAAAAAAAAATCCTTTCACGCCCGTCACGGTTTTCCGTCACCACGCCACCGTATTTACCGAAAGGGCGTGCATGACTAGCCGCAAATAAAAACGTCACGCCATCCGACCGTCTCACCGGAGCGAGAAATCTGCACAAATTATATCGGTCACCGAAAATCGACTGTAGTTTCTGCATACGACCTCGGATCGAATTTCGGCGAGAACGAAAAAGTTCCGTATCGAAATTTTACCTTGGCTAGCCGACAGCCTTCGGCGGTCAGGCAGTTCTACGGTTTCGTCTAGTTCCGTTTGCAAGAGGGACTTTTAGGCGATGCAAAAATAAAAGTAAAAAGAGGGATGCAACACGAGGACTTCCCAGGAGGTCAACCATCCTAGTACTACTCTCGCCCAAGCACGCTTAACTTCGGAGTTCTGATGGGATCCGGTGCTTTAGTGCTGGTATGATCGCATCCGACATCTTTTGCACGGCGTGTTGTTTTAACCTCTGTCCCCTCCGGCTCCTTCTCACGCCTAACCTTCCTGTTTTTTTTTCGCATTTTTTTAAAAAAAAAATCCTTTCACGCCCGTCCCGGTTTTCCGTCACCACGCCACCGTATTTACCGAAAGGGCGTGCATGACTAGCCGCAAATAAAAACGTCACGCCATCCGACCGTCTCACCGGAGCGAGAAATCTGCACAAATTATATCGGTCACCGAAAATCGACTGTAGTTTCTGCATACGACCTCGGATCGAATTTCGGCGAGAACGAAAAAGTTCCGTATCGAAATTTTACCTTGTCTAGCCGACAGCCTCCGGCGGTCAGGCACTTCTACGGTTTCGTCTAGTTCCGTTTGCAAGAGGGACTTTTAGGCGATGCAAAAATAAAAGTAAAAAGAGGGATGCAACACGAGGACTTCCCAGGAGGTCAACCATCCTAGTACTACTCTCGCCCAAGCACGCTTAACTTCGGAGTTCTGATGGGATCCGGTGCTTTAGTGCTGGTATGATCGCATCCGACATCTTTTGCACGGCGTGTTGTTTTAACCTCTGTCCCCTCCGGCTCCTTCTCACGCCTAACCTTCCTGTTTTTTTTTCGCATTTAAAAAAAAAAAATCCTTTCACGCCCGTCCCGGTTTTCCGTCACCACGCCACCGTATTTACCGAGAAGGGCGTGCATGACTAGCCGCAAATAAAAACGTCACGCCATCCGACCGTCTCACCGGAGCGAGAAATCTGCACAAATTATATCGGTCACCGAAAATCGACTGTAGTTTCTGCATACGACCTCGGATCGAATTTCGGCGAGAACGAAAAAGTTCCGTATCGAAATTTTACCTTGTCTAGCCGACAGCCTCCGGCGGTCAGGCACTTCTACGGTTTCGTCTAGTTCCGTTTGCAAGAGGGACTTTTAGGCGATGCAAAAATAAAAGTAAAAAGAGGGATGCAACACGAGGACTTCCCAGGAGGTCAACCATCCTAGTACTACTCTCGCCCAAGCACGCTTAACTTCGGAGTTCTGATGGGATCCGGTGCTTTAGTGCTGGTATGATCGCATCCGACATCTTTTGCACGGCGTGTTGTTTTAACCTCTGTCCCCTCCGGCTCCTTCTCACGCCTAACCTTCCTGTTTTTTTTTCGCATTTTTTAAAAAAAAAAATCCTTTCACGCCCGTCCCGGTTTTCCGTCACCACGCCACCGTATTTACCGAAAGGGCGTGCATGACTAGCCGCAAATAAAAACGTCACGCCATCCGACCGTCTCACCGGAGCGAGAAATCTGCACAAATTATATCGGTCACCGAAAATCGACTGTAGTTTCTGCATACGACCTCGGATCGAATTTCGGCGAGAACGAAAAAGTTCCGTATCGAAATTTTACCTTGTCTAGCCGACAGCCTCCGGCGGTCAGGCACTTCTACGGTTTCGTCTAGTTCCGTTTGCAAGAGGGACTTTTAGGCGATGCAAAAATAAAAGTAAAAAGAGGGATGCAACACGAGGACTTCCCAGGAGGTCAACCATCCTAGTACTACTCTCGCCCAAGCACGCTTAACTTCGGAGTTCTGATGGGATCCGGTGCTTTAGTGCTGGTATGATCGCATCCGACATCTTTTGCACGGCGTGTTGTTTTAACCTCTGTCCCCTCCGGCTCCTTCTCACGCCTAACCTTCCTGTTTTTTTTTCGCATTTTTTAAAAAAAAAAATCCTTTCACGCCCGTCCCGGTTTTCCGTCACCACGCCACCGTATTTACCGAAAGGGCGTGCATGACTAGCCGCAAATAAAAACGTCACGCCATCCGACCGTCTCACCGGAGCGAGAAATCTGCACAAATTATATCGGTCACCGAAAATCGACTGTAGTTTCTGCATACGACCTCGGATCGAATTTCGGCGAGAACGAAAAAGTTCCGTATCGAAATTTTACCTTGTCTAGCCGACAGCCTCCGGCGGTCAGGCACTTCTACGGTTTCGTCTAGTTCCGTTTGCAAGAGGGACTTTTAGGCGATGCAAAAATAAAAGTAAAAAGAGGGATGCAACACGAGGACTTCCCAGGAGGTCAACCATCCTAGTACTACTCTCGCCCAAGCACGCTTAACTTCGGAGTTCTGATGGGATCCGGTGCTTTAGTGCTGGTATGATCGCATCCGACATCTTTTGCACGGCGTGTTGTTTTAACCTCTGTCCCCTCCGGCTCCTTCTCACGCCTAACCTTCCTGTTTTTTTTTCGCATTTAAAAAAAAAAATCCTTTCACGCCCGTCCCGGTTTTCCGTCACCACGCCACCGTATTTACCGAGAAGGGCGTGCATGACTAGCCGCAAATAAAAACGTCACGCCATCCGACCGTCTCACCGGAGCGAGAAATCTGCACAAATTATATCGGTCACCGAAAATCGACTGTAGTTTATGCATACGACCTCGGATCGAATTTCGGCGAGAACGAAAAAGTTCCGTATCGAAATTTTACCTTGGCTAGCCGACAGCCTTCGGCGGTCAGGCAGTTCTACGGTTTCGTCTAGTTCCGTTTGCAAGAGGGACTTTTAGGCGATGCAAAAATAAAAGTAAAAAGAGGGATGCAACACGAGGACTTCCCAGGAGGTCACCCATCCTAGTACTACTCTCGCCCAAGCACGCTTAACTTCGGAGTTCTAATGGGATCTGGTGCTTTAGTGCTGGTATGATCGCATCCGACATCTTTTGCACGGCGTGTTGTTTTAACCTCTGTCCCATCCGGCTCCTTCTCACGCCTAACCTTCCTGTTTTTTTTTCGCATTTTTTTTAAAAAAAAATCCTTTCACGCCCGTCACGGTTTTCCGTCACCACGCCACCGTATTTACCGAAAGGGCGTGCATGACTAGCCGCAAATAAAAACGTCACGCCATCCGACCGTCTCACCGGAGCGAGAAATCTGCACAAATTATATCGGTCACCGAAAATCGACTGTAGTTTCTGCATACGACCTCGGATCGAATTTCGGCGAGAACGAAAAAGTTCCGTATCGAAATTTTACCTTGGCTAGCCGACAGCCTTCGGCGGTCAGGCAGTTCTACGGTTTCGTCTAGTTCCGTTTGCAAGAGGGACTTTTAGGCGATGCAAAAATAAAAGTAAAAAGAGGGATGCAACACGAGGACTTCCCAGGAGGTCAACCATCCTAGTACTACTCTCGCCCAAGCACGCTTAACTTCGGAGTTCTGATGGGATCCGGTGCTTTAGTGCTGGTATGATCGCATCCGACATCTTTTGCACGGCGTGTTGTTTTAACCTCTGTCCCCTCCGGCTCCTTCTCACGCCTAACCTTCCTGTTTTTTTTTCGCATTTTTTTAAAAAAAAAATCCTTTCACGCCCGTCCCGGTTTTCCGTCACCACGCCACCGTATTTACCGAAAGGGCGTGCATGACTAGCCGCAAATAAAAACGTCACGCCATCCGACCGTCTCACCGGAGCGAGAAATCTGCACAAATTATATCGGTCACCGAAAATCGACTGTAGTTTCTGCATACGACCTCGGATCGAATTTCGGCGAGAACGAAAAAGTTCCGTATCGAAATTTTACCTTGTCTAGCCGACAGCCTCCGGCGGTCAGGCACTTCTACGGTTTCGTCTAGTTCCGTTTGCAAGAGGGACTTTTAGGCGATGCAAAAATAAAAGTAAAAAGAGGGATGCAACACGAGGACTTCCCAGGAGGTCAACCATCCTAGTACTACTCTCGCCCAAGCACGCTTAACTTCGGAGTTCTGATGGGATCCGGTGCTTTAGTGCTGGTATGATCGCATCCGACATCTTTTGCACGGCGTGTTGTTTTAACCTCTGTCCCCTCCGGCTCCTTCTCACGCCTAACCTTCCTGTTTTTTTTTCGCATTTAAAAAAAAAAAATCCTTTCACGCCCGTCCCGGTTTTCCGTCACCACGCCACCGTATTTACCGAGAAGGGCGTGCATGACTAGCCGCAAATAAAAACGTCACGCCATCCGACCGTCTCACCGGAGCGAGAAATCTGCACAAATTATATCGGTCACCGAAAATCGACTGTAGTTTATGCATACGACCTCGGATCGAATTTCGGCGAGAACGAAAAAGTTCCGTATCGAAATTTTACCTTGGCTAGCCGACAGCCTTCGGCGGTCAGGCAGTTCTACGGTTTCGTCTAGTTCCGTTTGCAAGAGGGACTTTTAGGCGATGCAAAAATAAAAGTAAAAAGAGGGATGCAACACGAGGACTTCCCAGGAGGTCACCCATCCTAGTACTACTCTCGCCCAAGCACGCTTAACTTCGGAGTTCTAATGGGATCTGGTGCTTTAGTGCTGGTATGATCGCATCCGACATCTTTTGCACGGCGTGTTGTTTTAACCTCTGTCCCATCCGGCTCCTTCTCACGCCTAACCTTCCTGTTTTTTTTTCGCATTTTTTTTAAAAAAAAATCCTTTCACGCCCGTCACGGTTTTCCGTCACCACGCCACCGTATTTACCGAAAGGGCGTGCATGACTAGCCGCAAATAAAAACGTCACGCCATCCGACCGTCTCACCGGAGCGAGAAATCTGCACAAATTATATCGGTCACCGAAAATCGACTGTAGTTTCTGCATACGACCTCGGATCGAATTTCGGCGAGAACGAAAAAGTTCCGTATCGAAATTTTACCTTGTCTAGCCGACAGCCTTCGGCGGTCAGGCAGTTCTACGGTTTCGTCTAGTTCCGTTTGCAAGAGGGACTTTTAGGCGATGCAAAAATAAAAGTAAAAAGAGGGATGCAACACGAGGACTTCCCAGGAGGTCAACCATCCTAGTACTACTCTCGCCCAAGCACGCTTAACTTCGGAGTTCTGATGGGATCCGGTGCTTTAGTGCTGGTATGATCGCATCCGACATCTTTTGCACGGCGTGTTGTTTTAACCTCTGTCCCCTCCGGCTCCTTCTCACGCCTAACCTTCCTGTTTTTTTTTCGCATTTAAAAAAAAAAAATCCTTTCACGCCCGTCCCGGTTTTCCGTCACCACGCCACCGTATTTACCGAGAAGGGCGTGCATGACTAGCCGCAAATAAAAACGTCACGCCATCCGACCGTCTCACCGGAGCGAGAAATCTGCACAAATTATATCGGTCACCGAAAATCGACTGTAGTTTATGCATACGACCTCGGATCGAATTTCGGCGAGAACGAAAAAGTTCCGTATCGAAATTTTACCTTGGCTAGCCGACAGCCTTCGGCGGTCAGGCAGTTCTACGGTTTCGTCTAGTTCCGTTTGCAAGAGGGACTTTTAGGCGATGCAAAAATAAAAGTAAAAAGAGGGATGCAACACGAGGACTTCCCAGGAGGTCACCCATCCTAGTACTACTCTCGCCCAAGCACGCTTAACTTCGGAGTTCTAATGGGATCTGGTGCTTTAGTGCTGGTATGATCGCATCCGACATCTTTTGCACGGCGTGTTGTTTTAACCTCTGTCCCATCCGGCTCCTTCTCACGCCTAACCTTCCTGTTTTTTTTTCGCATTTTTTTTAAAAAAAAATCCTTTCACGCCCGTCACGGTTTTCCGTCACCACGCCACCGTATTTACCGAAAGGGCGTGCATGACTAGCCGCAAATAAAAACGTCACGCCATCCGACCGTCTCACCGGAGCGAGAAATCTGCACAAATTATATCGGTCACCGAAAATCGACTGTAGTTTCTGCATACGACCTCGGATCGAATTTCGGCGAGAACGAAAAAGTTCCGTATCGAAATTTTACCTTGGCTAGCCGACAGCCTTCGGCGGTCAGGCAGTTCTACGGTTTCGTCTAGTTCCGTTTGCAAGAGGGACTTTTAGGCGATGCAAAAATAAAAGTAAAAAGAGGGATGCAACACGAGGACTTCCCAGGAGGTCAACCATCCTAGTACTACTCTCGCCCAAGCACGCTTAACTTCGGAGTTCTGATGGGATCCGGTGCTTTAGTGCTGGTATGATCGCATCCGACATCTTTTGCACGGCGTGTTGTTTTAACCTCTGTCCCCTTCGGCTCCTTCTCACGCCTAACCTTCCTGTTTTTTTTTCGCATTTAAAAAAAAAAAATCCTTTCACGCCCGTCCCGGTTTTCCGTCACCACGCCACCGTATTTACCGAGAAGGGCGTGCATGACTAGCCGCAAATAAAAACGTCACGCCATCCGACCGTCTCACCGGAGCGAGAAATCTGCACAAATTATATCGGTCACCGAAAATCGACTGTAGTTTCTGCATACGACCTCGGATCGAATTTCGGCGAGAACGAAAAAGTTCCGTATCGAAATTTTACCTTGGCTAGCCTTCGGCGGTCAGGCAGTTCTACGGTTTCGTCTAGTTCCGTTTGCAAGAGGGACTTTTAGGCGATGCAAAAATAAAAGTAAAAAGAGGGATGCAACACGAGGACTTCCCAGGAGGTCACCCATCCTAGTACTACTCTCGCCCAAGCACGCTTAACTTCGGAGTTCTGATGGGATCCGGTGCTTTAGTGCTGGTATGATCGCATCCGACATCTTTTGCACGGCGTGTTGTTTTAACCTCTGTCCCATCCGGCTCCTTCTCACGCCTAACCTTCCTGTTTTTTTTTCGCATTTTTTTTTAAAAAAAATCCTTTCACGCCCGTCACGGTTTTCCGTCACCACGCCACCGTATTTACCGAAAGGGCGTGCATGACTAGCCGCAAATAAAAACGTCACGCCATCCGACCGTCTCACCGGAGCGAGAAATCTGCACAAATTATATCGGTCACCGAAAATCGACTGTAGTTTCTGCATACGACCTCGGATCGAATTTCGGCGAGAACGAAAAAGTTCCGTATCGAAATTTTACCTTGGCTAGCCGACAGCCTTCGGCGGTCAGGCAGTTCTACGGTTTCGTCTAGTTCCGTTTGCAAGAGGGACTTTTAGGCGATGCAAAAATAAAAGTAAAAAGAGGGATGCAACACGAGGACTTCCCAGGAGGTCAACCATCCTAGTACTACTCTCGCCCAAGCACGCTTAACTTCGGAGTTCTGATGGGATCCGGTGCTTTAGTGCTGGTATGATCGCATCCGACATCTTTTGCACGGCGTGTTGTTTTAACCTCTGTCCCCTTCGGCTCCTTCTCACGCCTAACCTTCCTGTTTTTTTTTCGCATTTAAAAAAAAAAAATCCTTTCACGCCCGTCCCGGTTTTCCGTCACCACGCCACCGTATTTACCGAGAAGGGCGTGCATGACTAGACGCAAATAAAAACGTCACGCCATCCGACCGTCTCACCGGAGCGAGAAATCTGCACAAATTATATCGGTCACCGAAAATCGACTGTAGTTTCTGCATACGACCTCGGATCGAATTTCGGCGAGAACGAAAAAGTTCCGTATCGAAATTTTACCTTGGCTAGCCTTCGGCGGTCAGGCAGTTCTACGGTTTCGTCTAGTTCCGTTTGCAAGAGGGACTTTTAGGCGATGCAAAAATAAAAGTAAAAAGAGGGATGCAACACGAGGACTTCCCAGGAGGTCAACCATCCTAGTACTACTCTCGCCCAAGCACGCTTAACTTCGGAGTTCTGATGGGATCCGGTGCTTTAGTGCTGGTATGATCGCATCCGACATCTTTTGCACGGCGTGTTGTTTTAACCTCTGTCCCCTCCGGCTCCTTCTCACGCCTAACCTTCCTGTTTTTTTTTCGCATTTAAAAAAAAAAAATCCTTTCACGCCCGTCCCGGTTTTCCGTCACCACGCCACCGTATTTACCGAGAAGGGCGTGCATGACTAGCCGCAAATAAAAACGTCACGCCATCCGACCGTCTCACCGGAGCGAGAAATCTGCACAAATTATATCGGTCACCGAAAATCGACTGTAGTTTATGCATACGACCTCGGATCGAATTTCGGCGAGAACGAAAAAGTTCCGTATCGAAATTTTACCTTGGCTAGCCGACAGCCTTCGGCGGTCAGGCAGTTCTACGGTTTCGTCTAGTTCCGTTTGCAAGAGGGACTTTTAGGCGATGCAAAAATAAAAGTAAAAAGAGGGATGCAACACGAGGACTTCCCAGGAGGTCACCCATCCTAGTACTACTCTCGCCCAAGCACGCTTAACTTCGGAGTTCTGATGGGATCCGGTGCTTTAGTGCTGGTATGATCGCATCCGACATCTTTTGCACGGCGTGTTGTTTTAACCTCTGTCCCATCCGGCTCCTTCTCACGCCTAACCTTCCTGTTTTTTTTTCGCATTTTTTTTTAAAAAAAATCCTTTCACGCCCGTCACGGTTTTCCGTCACCACGCCACCGTATTTACCGAAAGGGCGTGCATGACTAGCCGCAAATAAAAACGTCACGCCATCCGACCGTCTCACCGGAGCGAGAAATCTGCAGAAATTATATCGGTCACCGAAAATCGACTGTAGTTTCTGCATACGACCTCGGATCGAATTTCGGCGAGAACGAAAAAGTTCCGTATCGAAATTTTACCTTGGCTAGCCGACAGCCTTCGGCGGTCAGGCAGTTCTACGGTTTCGTCTAGTTCCGTTTGCAAGAGGGACTTTTAGGCGATGCAAAAATAAAAGTAAAAAGAGGGATGCAACACGAGGACTTCCCAGGAGGTCAACCATCCTAGTACTACTCTCGCCCAAGCACGCTTAACTTCGGAGTTCTGATGGGATCCGGTGCTTTAGTGCTGGTATGATCGCATCCGACATCTTTTGCACGGCGTGTTGTTTTAACCTCTGTCCCCTTCGGCTCCTTCTCACGCCTAACCTTCCTGTTTTTTTTTCGCATTTAAAAAAAAAAAATCCTTTCACGCCCGTCCCGGTTTTCCGTCACCACGCCACCGTATTTACCGAGAAGGGCGTGCATGACTAGACGCAAATAAAAACGTCACGCCATCCGACCGTCTCACCGGAGCGAGAAATCTGCACAAATTATATCGGTCACCGAAAATCGACTGTAGTTTCTGCATACGACCTCGGATCGAATTTCGGCGAGAACGAAAAAGTTCCGTATCGAAATTTTACCTTGGCTAGCCTTCGGCGGTCAGGCAGTTCTACGGTTTCGTCTAGTTCCGTTTGCAAGAGGGACTTTTAGGCGATGCAAAAATAAAAGTAAAAAGAGGGATGCAACACGAGGACTTCCCAGGAGGTCAACCATCCTAGTACTACTCTCGCCCAAGCACGCTTAACTTCGGAGTTCTGATGGGATCCGGTGCTTTAGTGCTGGTATGATCGCATCCGACATCTTTTGCACGGCGTGTTGTTTTAACCTCTGTCCCCTCCGGCTCCTTCTCACGCCTAACCTTCCTGTTTTTTTTTCGCATTTAAAAAAAAAAAAATCCTTTCACGCCCGTCCCGGTTTTCCGTCACCACGCCACCGTATTTACCGAGAAGGGCGTGCATGACTAGCCGCAAATAAAAACGTCACGCCATCCGACCGTCTCACCGGAGCGAGAAATCTGCACAAATTATATCGGTCACCGAAAATCGACTGTAGTTTATGCATACGACCTCGGATCGAATTTCGGCGAGAACGAAAAAGTTCCGTATCGAAATTTTACCTTGGCTAGCCGACAGCCTTCGGCGGTCAGGCAGTTCTACGGTTTCGTCTAGTTCCGTTTGCAAGAGGGACTTTTAGGCGATGCAAAAATAAAAGTAAAAAGAGGGATGCAACACGAGGACTTCCCAGGAGGTCACCCATCCTAGTACTACTCTCGCCCAAGCACGCTTAACTTCGGAGTTCTGATGGGATCCGGTGCTTTAGTGCTGGTATGATCGCATCCGACATCTTTTGCACGGCGTGTTGTTTTAACCTCTGTCCCATCCGGCTCCTTCTCACGCCTAACCTTCCTGTTTTTTTTTCGCATTTTTTTTTAAAAAAAATCCTTTCACGCCCGTCACGGTTTTCCGTCACCACGCCACCGTATTTACCGAAAGGGCGTGCATGACTAGCCGCAAATAAAAACGTCACGCCATCCGACCGTCTCACCGGAGCGAGAAATCTGCACAAATTATATCGGTCACCGAAAATCGACTGTAGTTTCTGCATACGACCTCGGATCGAATTTCGGCGAGAACGAAAAAGTTCCGTATCGAAATTTTACCTTGGCTAGCCGACAGCCTTCGGCGGTCAGGCAGTTCTACGGTTTCGTCTAGTTCCGTTTGCAAGAGGGACTTTTAGGCGATGCAAAAATAAAAGTAAAAAGAGGGATGCAACACGAGGACTTCCCAGGAGGTCAACCATCCTAGTACTACTCTCGCCCAAGCACGCTTAACTTCGGAGTTCTGATGGGATCCGGTGCTTTAGTGCTGGTATGATCGCATCCGACATCTTTTGCACGGCGTGTTGTTTTAACCTCTGTCCCCTTCGGCTCCTTCTCACGCCTAACCTTCCTGTTTTTTTTTCGCATTTAAAAAAAAAAAATCCTTTCACGCCCGTCCCGGTTTTCCGTCACCACGCCACCGTATTTACCGAGAAGGGCGTGCATGACTAGACGCAAATAAAAACGTCACGCCATCCGACCGTCTCACCGGAGCGAGAAATCTGCACAAATTATATCGGTCACCGAAAATCGACTGTAGTTTCTGCATACGACCTCGGATCGAATTTCGGCGAGAACGAAAAAGTTCCGTATCGAAATTTTACCTTGGCTAGCATCGGCGGTCAGGCAGTTCTACGGTTTCGTCTAGTTCCGTTTGCAAGAGGGACTTTTAGGCGATGCAAAAATAAAAGTAAAAAGAGGGATGCAACACGAGGACTTCCCAGGAGGTCACCAATCCTAGTACTACTCTCGCCCAAGCACGCTTAACTTCGGAGTTCTGATGGGATCCGGTGCTTTAGTGCTGGTATGATCGCATCCGACATCTTTTGCACGGCGTGTTGTTTTAACCTCTGTCCCCTCCGGCTCCTTCTCACGCCTAACCTTCCTGTTTTTTTTTCGCATTTTTTTTTAAAAAAAATCCTTTCACGCCCGTCACGGTTTTCCGTCACCACGCCACCGTATTTACCGAAAGGGCGTGCATGACTAGCCGCAAATAAAAACGTCACGCCATCCGACCGTCTCACCGGAGCGAGAAATCTGCACAAATTATATCGGTCACCGAAAATCGACTGTAGTTTCTGCATACGACCTCGGATCGAATTTCGGCGAGAACGAAAAAGTTCCGTATCGAAATTTTACCTTGGCTAGCCGACAGCCTTCGGCGGTCAGGCAGTTCTACGGTTTCGTCTAGTTCCGTTTGCAAGAGGGACTTTTAGGCGATGCAAAAATAAAAGTAAAAAGAGGGATGCAACACGAGGACTTCCCAGGAGGTCAACCATCCTAGTACTACTCTCGCCCAAGCACGCTTAACTTCGGAGTTCTGATGGGATCCGGTGCTTTAGTGCTGGTATGATCGCATCCGACATCTTTTGCACGGCGTGTTGTTTTAACCTCTGTCCCCTTCGGCTCCTTCTCACGCCTAACCTTCCTGTTTTTTTTTCGCATTTAAAAAAAAAAAATCCTTTCACGCCCGTCCCGGTTTTCCATCACCACGCCACCGTATTTACCGAGAAGGGCGTGCATGACTAGACGCAAATAAAAACGTCACGCCATCCGACCGTCTCACCGGAGCGAGAAATCTGCACAAATTATATCGGTCACCGAAAATCGACTGTAGTTTCTGCATACGACCTCGGATCGAATTTCGGCGAGAACGAAAAAGTTCCGTATCGAAATTTTACCTTGGCTAGCATCGGCGGTCAGGCAGTTCTACGGTTTCGTCTAGTTCCGTTTGCAAGAGGGACTTTTAGGCGATGCAAAAATAAAAGTAAAAAGAGGGATGCAACACGAGGACTTCCCAGGAGGTCACCCATCCTAGTACTACTCTCGCCCAAGCACGCTTAACTTCGGAGTTCTGATGGGATCTGGTGCTTTAGTGCTGGTATGATCGCATCCGACATCTTTTGCACGGCGTGTTGTTTTAACCTCTGTCCCATCCGGCTCCTTCTCACGCCTAACCTTCCTGTTTTTTTTTCGCATTTTTTTTAAAAAAAAATCCTTTCACGCCCGTCACGGTTTTCCGTCACCACGCCACCGTATTTACCGAAAGGGCGTGCATGACTAGCCGCAAATAAAAACGTCACGCCATCCGACCGTCTCACCGGAGCGAGAAATCTGCACAAATTATATCGGTCACCGAAAATCGACTGTAGTTTCTGCATACGACCTCGGATCGAATTTCGGCGAGAACGAAAAAGTTCCGTATCGAAATTTTACCTTGGCTAGCCGACAGCCTTCGGCGGTCAGGCAGTTCTACGGTTTCGTCTAGTTCCGTTTGCAAGAGGGACTTTTAGGCGATGCAAAAATAAAAGTAAAAAGAGGGATGCAACACGAGGACTTCCCAGGAGGTCAACCATCCTAGTACTACTCTCGCCCAAGCACGCTTAACTTCGGAGTTCTGATGGGATCCGGTGCTTTAGTGCTGGTATGATCGCATCCGACATCTTTTGCACGGCGTGTTGTTTTAACCTCTGTCCCCTTCGGCTCCTTCTCACGCCTAACCTTCCTGTTTTTTTTTCGCATTTAAAAAAAAAAAAATCCTTTCACGCCCGTCCCGGTTTTCCGTCACCACGCCACCGTATTTACCGAGAAGGGCGTGCATGACTAGCCGCAAATAAAAACGTCACGCCATCCGACCGTCTCACCGGAGCGAGAAATCTGCACAAATTATATCGGTCACCGAAAATCGACTGTAGTTTCTGCATACGACCTCGGATCGAATTTCGGCGAGAACGAAAAAGTTCCGTATCGAAATTTTACCTTGGCTAGCCGACAGCCTTCGGCGGTCAGGCAGTTCTACGGTTTCGTCTAGTTCCGTTTGCAAGAGGGACTTTTAGGCGATGCAAAAATAAAAGTAAAAAGAGGGATGCAACACGAGGACTTCCCAGGAGGTCAACCATCCTAGTACTACTCTCGCCCAAGCACGCTTAACTTCGGAGTTCTGATGGGATCCGGTGCTTTAGTGCTGGTATGATCGCATCCGACATCTTTTGCACGGCGTGTTGTTTTAACCTCTGTCCCCTTCGGCTCCTTCTCACGCCTAACCTTCCTGTTTTTTTTTCGCATTTAAAAAAAAAAAATCCTTTCACGCCCGTCCCGGTTTTCCATCACCACGCCACCGTATTTACCGAGAAGGGCGTGCATGACTAGACGCAAATAAAAACGTCACGCCATCCGACCGTCTCACCGGAGCGAGAAATCTGCACAAATTATATCGGTCACCGAAAATCGACTGTAGTTTCTGCATACGACCTCGGATCGAATTTCGGCGAGAACGAAAAAGTTCCGTATCGAAATTTTACCTTGGCTAGCATCGGCGGTCAGGCAGTTCTACGGTTTCGTCTAGTTCCGTTTGCAAGAGGGACTTTTAGGCGATGCAAAAATAAAAGTAAAAAGAGGGATGCAACACGAGGACTTCCCAGGAGGTCACCCATCCTAGTACTACTCTCGCCCAAGCACGCTTAACTTCGGAGTTCTGATGGGATCTGGTGCTTTAGTGCTGGTATGATCGCATCCGACATCTTTTGCACGGCGTGTTGTTTTAACCTCTGTCCCATCCGGCTCCTTCTCACGCCTAACCTTCCTGTTTTTTTTTCGCATTTTTTTTAAAAAAAAATCCTTTCACGCCCGTCACGGTTTTCCGTCACCACGCCACCGTATTTACCGAAAGGGCGTGCATGACTAGCCGCAAATAAAAACGTCACGCCATCCGACCGTCTCACCGGAGCGAGAAATCTGCACAAATTATATCGGTCACCGAAAATCGACTGTAGTTTCTGCATACGACCTCGGATCGAATTTCGGCGAGAACGAAAAAGTTCCGTATCGAAATTTTACCTTGGCTAGCCGACAGCCTTCGGCGGTCAGGCAGTTCTACGGTTTCGTCTAGTTCCGTTTGCAAGAGGGACTTTTAGGCGATGCAAAAATAAAAGTAAAAAGAGGGATGCAACACGAGGACTTCCCAGGAGGTCAACCATCCTAGTACTACTCTCGCCCAAGCACGCTTAACTTCGGAGTTCTGATGGGATCCGGTGCTTTAGTGCTGGTATGATCGCATCCGACATCTTTTGCACGGCGTGTTGTTTTAACCTCTGTCCCCTTCGGCTCCTTCTCACGCCTAACCTTCCTGTTTTTTTTTCGCATTTAAAAAAAAAAAATCCTTTCACGCCCGTCCCGGTTTTCCATCACCACGCCACCGTATTTACCGAGAAGGGCGTGCATGACTAGACGCAAATAAAAACGTCACGCCATCCGACCGTCTCACCGGAGCGAGAAATCTGCACAAATTATATCGGTCACCGAAAATCGACTGTAGTTTCTGCATACGACCTCGGATCGAATTTCGGCGAGAACGAAAAAGTTCCGTATCGAAATTTTACCTTGGCTAGCATCGGCGGTCAGGCAGTTCTACGGTTTCGTCTAGTTCCGTTTGCAAGAGGGACTTTTAGGCGATGCAAAAATAAAAGTAAACATACGACCTCGGATCGAATTTCGGCGAGAACGAAAAAGTTCCGTATCGAAATTTTACCTTGGCTAGCATCGGCGGTCAGGCAGTTCTACGGTTTCGTCTAGTTCCGTTTGCAAGAGGGACTTTTAGGCGATGCAAAAATAAAAGTAAAAAGAGGGATGCAACACGAGGACTTCCCAGGAGGTCACCCATCCTAGTACTACTCTCGCCCAAGCACGCTTAACTTCGGAGTTCTGATGGGATCTGGTGCTTTAGTGCTGGTATGATCGCATCCGACATCTTTTGCACGGCGTGTTGTTTTAACCTCTGTCCCATCCGGCTCCTTCTCACGCCTAACCTTCCTGTTTTTTTTTCGCATTTTTTTTAAAAAAAAATCCTTTCACGCCCGTCACGGTTTTCCGTCACCACGCCACCGTATTTACCGAAAGGGCGTGCATGACTAGCCGCAAATAAAAACGTCACGCCATCCGACCGTCTCACCGGAGCGAGAAATCTGCACAAATTATATCGGTCACCGAAAATCGACTGTAGTTTCTGCATACGACCTCGGATCGAATTTCGGCGAGAACGAAAAAGTTCCGTATCGAAATTTTACCTTGGCTAGCCGACAGCCTTCGGCGGTCAGGCAGTTCTACGGTTTCGTCTAGTTCCGTTTGCAAGAGGGACTTTTAGGCGATGCAAAAATAAAAGTAAAAAGAGGGATGCAACACGAGGACTTCCCAGGAGGTCAACCATCCTAGTACTACTCTCGCCCAAGCACGCTTAACTTCGGAGTTCTGATGGGATCCGGTGCTTTAGTGCTGGTATGATCGCATCCGACATCTTTTGCACGGCGTGTTGTTTTAACCTCTGTCCCCTCCGGCTCCTTCTCACGCCTAACCTTCCTGTTTTTTTTTCGCATTTTTTTAAAAAAAAAATCCTTTCACGCCCGTCCCGGTTTTCCGTCACCACGCCACCGTATTTACCGAAAGGGCGTGCATGACTAGCCGCAAATAAAAACGTCACGCCATCCGACCGTCTCACCGGAGCGAGAAATCTGCACAAATTATATCGGTCACCGAAAATCGACTGTAGTTTCTGCATACGACCTCGGATCGAATTTCGGCGAGAACGAAAAAGTTCCGTATCGAAATTTTACCTTGTCTAGCCGACAGCCTCCGGCGGTCAGGCACTTCTACGGTTTCGTCTAGTTCCGTTTGCAAGAGGGACTTTTAGGCGATGCAAAAATAAAAGTAAAAAGAGGGATGCAACACGAGGACTTCCCAGGAGGTCAACCATCCTAGTACTACTCTCGCTCAAGCACGCTTAACTTCGGAGTTCTGATGGGATCCGGTGCTTTAGTGCTGGTATGATCGCATCCGACATCTTTTGCACGGCGTGTTGTTTTAACCTCTGTCCCCTTCGGCTCCTTCTCACGCCTAACCTTCCTGTTTTTTTTTCGCATTTAAAAAAAAAAAATCCTTTCACGCCCGTCCCGGTTTTCCATCACCACGCCACCGTATTTACCGAGAAGGGCGTGCATGACTAGACGCAAATAAAAACGTCACGCCATCCGACCGTCTCACCGGAGCGAGAAATCTGCACAAATTATATCGGTCACCGAAAATCGACTGTAGTTTCTGCATACGACCTCGGATCGAATTTCGGCGAGAACGAAAAAGTTCCGTATCGAAATTTTACCTTGGCTAGCATCGGCGGTCAGGCAGTTCTACGGTTTCGTCTAGTTCCGTTTGCAAGAGGGACTTTTAGGCGATGCAAAAATAAAAGTAAACATACGACCTCGGATCGAATTTCGGCGAGAACGAAAAAGTTCCGTATCGAAATTTTACCTTGGCTAGCATCGGCGGTCAGGCAGTTCTACGGTTTCGTCTAGTTCCGTTTGCAAGAGGGACTTTTAGGCGATGCAAAAATAAAAGTAAAAAGAGGGATGCAACACGAGGACTTCCCAGGAGGTCACCCATCCTAGTACTACTCTCGCCCAAGCACGCTTAACTTCGGAGTTCTGATGGGATCTGGTGCTTTAGTGCTGGTATGATCGCATCCGACATCTTTTGCACGGCGTGTTGTTTTAACCTCTGTCCCATCCGGCTCCTTCTCACGCCTAACCTTCCTGTTTTTTTTTCGCATTTTTTTTAAAAAAAAATCCTTTCACGCCCGTCACGGTTTTCCGTCACCACGCCACCGTATTTACCGAAAGGGCGTGCATGACTAGCCGCAAATAAAAACGTCACGCCATCCGACCGTCTCACCGGAGCGAGAAATCTGCACAAATTATATCGGTCACCGAAAATCGACTGTAGTTTCTGCATACGACCTCGGATCGAATTTCGGCGAGAACGAAAAAGTTCCGTATCGAAATTTTACCTTGGCTAGCCGACAGCCTTCGGCGGTCAGGCAGTTCTACGGTTTCGTCTAGTTCCGTTTGCAAGAGGGACTTTTAGGCGATGCAAAAATAAAAGTAAAAAGAGGGATGCAACACGAGGACTTCCCAGGAGGTCAACCATCCTAGTACTACTCTCGCCCAAGCACGCTTAACTTCGGAGTTCTGATGGGATCCGGTGCTTTAGTGCTGGTATGATCGCATCCGACATCTTTTGCACGGCGTGTTGTTTTAACCTCTGTCCCCTCCGGCTCCTTCTCACGCCTAACCTTCCTGTTTTTTTTTCGCATTTTTTTAAAAAAAAAATCCTTTCACGCCCGTCCCGGTTTTCCGTCACCACGCCACCGTATTTACCGAAAGGGCGTGCATGACTAGCCGCAAATAAAAACGTCACGCCATCCGACCGTCTCACCGGAGCGAGAAATCTGCACAAATTATATCGGTCACCGAAAATCGACTGTAGTTTCTGCATACGACCTCGGATCGAATTTCGGCGAGAACGAAAAAGTTCCGTATCGAAATTTTACCTTGTCTAGCCGACAGCCTCCGGCGGTCAGGCACTTCTACGGTTTCGTCTAGTTCCGTTTGCAAGAGGGACTTTTAGGCGATGCAAAAATAAAAGTAAAAAGAGGGATGCAACACGAGGACTTCCCAGGAGGTCAACCATCCTAGTACTACTCTCGCTCAAGCACGCTTAACTTCGGAGTTCTGATGGGATCCGGTGCTTTAGTGCTGGTATGATCGCATCCGACATCTTTTGCACGGCGTGTTGTTTTAACCTCTGTCCCCTTCGGCTCCTTCTCACGCCTAACCTTCCTGTTTTTTTTTCGCATTTAAAAAAAAAAAATCCTTTCACGCCCGTCCCGGTTTTCCATCACCACGCCACCGTATTTACCGAGAAGGGCGTGCATGACTAGACGCAAATAAAAACGTCACGCCATCCGACCGTCTCACCGGAGCGAGAAATCTGCACAAATTATATCGGTCACCGAAAATCGACTGTAGTTTCTGCATACGACCTCGGATCGAATTTCGGCGAGAACGAAAAAGTTCCGTATCGAAATTTTACCTTGGCTAGCATCGGCGGTCAGGCAGTTCTACGGTTTCGTCTAGTTCCGTTTGCAAGAGGGACTTTTAGGCGATGCAAAAATAAAAGTAAAAAGAGGGATGCAACACGAGGACTTCCCAGGAGGTCACCCATCCTAGTACTACTCTCGCCCAAGCACGCTTAACTTCGGAGTTCTGATGGGATCTGGTGCTTTAGTGCTGGTATGATCGCATCCGACATCTTTTGCACGGCGTGTTGTTTTAACCTCTGTCCCATCCGGCTCCTTCTCACGCCTAACCTTCCTGTTTTTTTTTCGCATTTTTTTTAAAAAAAAATCCTTTCACGCCCGTCACGGTTTTCCGTCACCACGCCACCGTATTTACCGAAAGGGCGTGCATGACTAGCCGCAAATAAAAACGTCACGCCATCCGACCGTCTCACCGGAGCGAGAAATCTGCACAAATTATATCGGTCACCGAAAATCGACTGTAGTTTCTGCATACGACCTCGGATCGAATTTCGGCGAGAACGAAAAAGTTCCGTATCGAAATTTTACCTTGGCTAGCCGACAGCCTTCGGCGGTCAGGCAGTTCTACGGTTTCGTCTAGTTCCGTTTGCAAGAGGGACTTTTAGGCGATGCAAAAATAAAAGTAAAAAGAGGGATGCAACACGAGGACTTCCCAGGAGGTCACCCATCCTAGTACTACTCTCGCCCAAGCACGCTTAACTTCGGAGTTCTGATGGGATCTGGTGCTTTAGTGCTGGTATGATCGCATCCGACATCTTTTGCACGGCGTGTTGTTTTAACCTCTGTCCCCTTCGGCTCCTTCTCACGCCTAACCTTCCTGTTTTTTTTCGCATTTAAAAAAAAAAATCCTTTCACGCCCGTCCCGGTTTTCCGTCACCACGCCACCGTATTTACCGAGAAGGGCGTGCATGACTAGACGCAAATAAAAACGTCACGCCATCCGACCGTCTCACCGGAGCGAGAAATCTGCACAAATTATATCGGTCACCGAAAATTGACTGTAGTTTCTGCATACGACCTCGGATCGAATTTCGGCGAGAACGAAAAAGTTCCGTATCGAAATTTTACCTTGGCTAGCCTTCGGCGGTCAGGCAGTTCTACGGTTTCGTCTAGTTCCGTTTGCAAGAGGGACTTTTAGGCGATGCAAAAATAAAAGTAAAAAGAGGGATGCAACACGAGGACTTCCCAGGAGGTCAACCATCCTAGTACTACTCTCGCCCAAGCACGCTTAACTTCGGAGTTCTGATGGGATCCGGTGCTTTAGTGCTGGTATGATCGCATCCGACATCTTTTGCACGGCGTGTTGTTTTAACCTCTGTCCCCTCCGGCTCCTTCTCACGCCTAACCTTCCTGTTTTTTTTTCGCATTTAAAAAAAAAAAAATCCTTTCACGCCCGTCCCGGTTTTCCGTCACCACGCCACCGTATTTACCGAGAAGGGCGTGCATGACTAGCCGCAAATAAAAACGTCACGCCATCCGACCGTCTCACCGGAGCGAGAAATCTGCACAAATTATATCGGTCACCGAAAATCGACTGTAGTTTCTGCATACGACCTCGGATCGAATTTCGGCGAGAACGAAAAAGTTCCGTATCGAAATTTTACCTTGGCTAGCATCGGCGGTCAGGCAGTTCTACGGTTTCGTCTAGTTCCGTTTGCAAGAGGGACTTTTAGGCGATGCAAAAATAAAAGTAAACATACGACCTCGGATCGAATTTCGGCGAGAACGAAAAAGTTCCGTATCGAAATTTTACCTTGGCTAGCATCGGCGGTCAGGCAGTTCTACGGTTTCGTCTAGTTCCGTTTGCAAGAGGGACTTTTAGGCGATGCAAAAATAAAAGTAAAAAGAGGGATGCAACACGAGGACTTCCCAGGAGGTCACCCATCCTAGTACTACTCTCGCCCAAGCACGCTTAACTTCGGAGTTCTGATGGGATCTGGTGCTTTAGTGCTGGTATGATCGCATCCGACATCTTTTGCACGGCGTGTTGTTTTAACCTCTGTCCCATCCGGCTCCTTCTCACGCCTAACCTTCCTGTTTTTTTTTCGCATTTTTTTTAAAAAAAAATCCTTTCACGCCCGTCACGGTTTTCCGTCACCACGCCACCGTATTTACCGAAAGGGCGTGCATGACTAGCCGCAAATAAAAACGTCACGCCATCCGACCGTCTCACCGGAGCGAGAAATCTGCACAAATTATATCGGTCACCGAAAATCGACTGTAGTTTCTGCATACGACCTCGGATCGAATTTCGGCGAGAACGAAAAAGTTCCGTATCGAAATTTTACCTTGGCTAGCCGACAGCCTTCGGCGGTCAGGCAGTTCTACGGTTTCGTCTAGTTCCGTTTGCAAGAGGGACTTTTAGGCGATGCAAAAATAAAAGTAAAAAGAGGGATGCAACACGAGGACTTCCCAGGAGGTCAACCATCCTAGTACTACTCTCGCCCAAGCACGCTTAACTTCGGAGTTCTGATGGGATCCGGTGCTTTAGTGCTGGTATGATCGCATCCGACATCTTTTGCACGGCGTGTTGTTTTAACCTCTGTCCCCTCCGGCTCCTTCTCACGCCTAACCTTCCTGTTTTTTTTTCGCATTTTTTTAAAAAAAAAATCCTTTCACGCCCGTCCCGGTTTTCCGTCACCACGCCACCGTATTTACCGAAAGGGCGTGCATGACTAGCCGCAAATAAAAACGTCACGCCATCCGACCGTCTCACCGGAGCGAGAAATCTGCACAAATTATATCGGTCACCGAAAATCGACTGTAGTTTCTGCATACGACCTCGGATCGAATTTCGGCGAGAACGAAAAAGTTCCGTATCGAAATTTTACCTTGTCTAGCCGACAGCCTCCGGCGGTCAGGCACTTCTACGGTTTCGTCTAGTTCCGTTTGCAAGAGGGACTTTTAGGCGATGCAAAAATAAAAGTAAAAAGAGGGATGCAACACGAGGACTTCCCAGGAGGTCAACCATCCTAGTACTACTCTCGCTCAAGCACGCTTAACTTCGGAGTTCTGATGGGATCCGGTGCTTTAGTGCTGGTATGATCGCATCCGACATCTTTTGCACGGCGTGTTGTTTTAACCTCTGTCCCCTTCGGCTCCTTCTCACGCCTAACCTTCCTGTTTTTTTTTCGCATTTAAAAAAAAAAAATCCTTTCACGCCCGTCCCGGTTTTCCATCACCACGCCACCGTATTTACCGAGAAGGGCGTGCATGACTAGACGCAAATAAAAACGTCACGCCATCCGACCGTCTCACCGGAGCGAGAAATCTGCACAAATTATATCGGTCACCGAAAATCGACTGTAGTTTCTGCATACGACCTCGGATCGAATTTCGGCGAGAACGAAAAAGTTCCGTATCGAAATTTTACCTTGGCTAGCATCGGCGGTCAGGCAGTTCTACGGTTTCGTCTAGTTCCGTTTGCAAGAGGGACTTTTAGGCGATGCAAAAATAAAAGTAAACATACGACCTCGGATCGAATTTCGGCGAGAACGAAAAAGTTCCGTATCGAAATTTTACCTTGGCTAGCATCGGCGGTCAGGCAGTTCTACGGTTTCGTCTAGTTCCGTTTGCAAGAGGGACTTTTAGGCGATGCAAAAATAAAAGTAAAAAGAGGGATGCAACACGAGGACTTCCCAGGAGGTCACCCATCCTAGTACTACTCTCGCCCAAGCACGCTTAACTTCGGAGTTCTGATGGGATCTGGTGCTTTAGTGCTGGTATGATCGCATCCGACATCTTTTGCACGGCGTGTTGTTTTAACCTCTGTCCCATCCGGCTCCTTCTCACGCCTAACCTTCCTGTTTTTTTTTCGCATTTTTTTTAAAAAAAAATCCTTTCACGCCCGTCACGGTTTTCCGTCACCACGCCACCGTATTTACCGAAAGGGCGTGCATGACTAGCCGCAAATAAAAACGTCACGCCATCCGACCGTCTCACCGGAGCGAGAAATCTGCACAAATTATATCGGTCACCGAAAATCGACTGTAGTTTCTGCATACGACCTCGGATCGAATTTCGGCGAGAACGAAAAAGTTCCGTATCGAAATTTTACCTTGGCTAGCCGACAGCCTTCGGCGGTCAGGCAGTTCTACGGTTTCGTCTAGTTCCGTTTGCAAGAGGGACTTTTAGGCGATGCAAAAATAAAAGTAAAAAGAGGGATGCAACACGAGGACTTCCCAGGAGGTCAACCATCCTAGTACTACTCTCGCCCAAGCACGCTTAACTTCGGAGTTCTGATGGGATCCGGTGCTTTAGTGCTGGTATGATCGCATCCGACATCTTTTGCACGGCGTGTTGTTTTAACCTCTGTCCCCTCCGGCTCCTTCTCACGCCTAACCTTCCTGTTTTTTTTTCGCATTTTTTTAAAAAAAAAATCCTTTCACGCCCGTCCCGGTTTTCCGTCACCACGCCACCGTATTTACCGAAAGGGCGTGCATGACTAGCCGCAAATAAAAACGTCACGCCATCCGACCGTCTCACCGGAGCGAGAAATCTGCACAAATTATATCGGTCACCGAAAATCGACTGTAGTTTCTGCATACGACCTCGGATCGAATTTCGGCGAGAACGAAAAAGTTCCGTATCGAAATTTTACCTTGTCTAGCCGACAGCCTCCGGCGGTCAGGCACTTCTACGGTTTCGTCTAGTTCCGTTTGCAAGAGGGACTTTTAGGCGATGCAAAAATAAAAGTAAAAAGAGGGATGCAACACGAGGACTTCCCAGGAGGTCAACCATCCTAGTACTACTCTCGCTCAAGCACGCTTAACTTCGGAGTTCTGATGGGATCCGGTGCTTTAGTGCTGGTATGATCGCATCCGACATCTTTTGCACGGCGTGTTGTTTTAACCTCTGTCCCCTTCGGCTCCTTCTCACGCCTAACCTTCCTGTTTTTTTTTCGCATTTAAAAAAAAAAAATCCTTTCACGCCCGTCCCGGTTTTCCATCACCACGCCACCGTATTTACCGAGAAGGGCGTGCATGACTAGACGCAAATAAAAACGTCACGCCATCCGACCGTCTCACCGGAGCGAGAAATCTGCACAAATTATATCGGTCACCGAAAATCGACTGTAGTTTCTGCATACGACCTCGGATCGAATTTCGGCGAGAACGAAAAAGTTCCGTATCGAAATTTTACCTTGGCTAGCATCGGCGGTCAGGCAGTTCTACGGTTTCGTCTAGTTCCGTTTGCAAGAGGGACTTTTAGGCGATGCAAAAATAAAAGTAAAAAGAGGGATGCAACACGAGGACTTCCCAGGAGGTCACCCATCCTAGTACTACTCTCGCCCAAGCACGCTTAACTTCGGAGTTCTGATGGGATCTGGTGCTTTAGTGCTGGTATGATCGCATCCGACATCTTTTGCACGGCGTGTTGTTTTAACCTCTGTCCCATCCGGCTCCTTCTCACGCCTAACCTTCCTGTTTTTTTTTCGCATTTTTTTTAAAAAAAAATCCTTTCACGCCCGTCACGGTTTTCCGTCACCACGCCACCGTATTTACCGAAAGGGCGTGCATGACTAGCCGCAAATAAAAACGTCACGCCATCCGACCGTCTCACCGGAGCGAGAAATCTGCACAAATTATATCGGTCACCGAAAATCGACTGTAGTTTCTGCATACGACCTCGGATCGAATTTCGGCGAGAACGAAAAAGTTCCGTATCGAAATTTTACCTTGGCTAGCCGACAGCCTTCGGCGGTCAGGCAGTTCTACGGTTTCGTCTAGTTCCGTTTGCAAGAGGGACTTTTAGGCGATGCAAAAATAAAAGTAAAAAGAGGGATGCAACACGAGGACTTCCCAGGAGGTCACCCATCCTAGTACTACTCTCGCCCAAGCACGCTTAACTTCGGAGTTCTGATGGGATCTGGTGCTTTAGTGCTGGTATGATCGCATCCGACATCTTTTGCACGGCGTGTTGTTTTAACCTCTGTCCCCTTCGGCTCCTTCTCACGCCTAACCTTCCTGTTTTTTTTCGCATTTAAAAAAAAAAATCCTTTCACGCCCGTCCCGGTTTTCCGTCACCACGCCACCGTATTTACCGAGAAGGGCGTGCATGACTAGACGCAAATAAAAACGTCACGCCATCCGACCGTCTCACCGGAGCGAGAAATCTGCACAAATTATATCGGTCACCGAAAATTGACTGTAGTTTCTGCATACGACCTCGGATCGAATTTCGGCGAGAACGAAAAAGTTCCGTATCGAAATTTTACCTTGGCTAGCCTTCGGCGGTCAGGCAGTTCTACGGTTTCGTCTAGTTCCGTTTGCAAGAGGGACTTTTAGGCGATGCAAAAATAAAAGTAAAAAGAGGGATGCAACACGAGGACTTCCCAGGAGGTCAACCATCCTAGTACTACTCTCGCCCAAGCACGCTTAACTTCGGAGTTCTGATGGGATCCGGTGCTTTAGTGCTGGTATGATCGCATCCGACATCTTTTGCACGGCGTGTTGTTTTAACCTCTGTCCCCTCCGGCTCCTTCTCACGCCTAACCTTCCTGTTTTTTTTTCGCATTTAAAAAAAAAAAAATCCTTTCACGCCCGTCCCGGTTTTCCGTCACCACGCCACCGTATTTACCGAGAAGGGCGTGCATGACTAGCCGCAAATAAAAACGTCACGCCATCCGACCGTCTCACCGGAGCGAGAAATCTGCACAAATTATATCGGTCACCGAAAATCGACTGTAGTTTATGCATACGACCTCGGATCGAATTTCGGCGAGAACGAAAAAGTTCCGTATCGAAATTTTACCTTGGCTAGCCGACAGCCTTCGGCGGTCAGGCAGTTCTACGGTTTCGTCTAGTTCCGTTTGCAAGAGGGACTTTTAGGCGATGCAAAAATAAAAGTAAAAAGAGGGATGCAACACGAGGACTTCCCAGGAGGTCACCCATCCTAGTACTACTCTCGCCCAAGCACGCTTAACTTCGGAGTTCTGATGGGATCTGGTGCTTTAGTGCTGGTATGATCGCATCCGACATCTTTTGCACGGCGTGTTGTTTTAACCTCTGTCCCATCCGGCTCCTTCTCACGCCTAACCTTCCTGTTTTTTTTTCGCATTTTTTTTAAAAAAAAATCCTTTCACGCCCGTCACGGTTTTCCGTCACCACGCCACCGTATTTACCGAAAGGGCGTGCATGACTAGCCGCAAATAAAAACGTCACGCCATCCGACCGTCTCACCGGAGCGAGAAATCTGCACAAATTATATCGGTCACCGAAAATCGACTGTAGTTTCTGCATACGACCTCGGATCGAATTTCGGCGAGAACGAAAAAGTTCCGTATCGAAATTTTACCTTGGCTAGCCGACAGCCTTCGGCGGTCAGGCAGTTCTACGGTTTCGTCTAGTTCCGTTTGCAAGAGGGACTTTTAGGCGATGCAAAAATAAAAGTAAAAAGAGGGATGCAACACGAGGACTTCCCAGGAGGTCAACCATCCTAGTACTACTCTCGCCCAAGCACGCTTAACTTCGGAGTTCTGATGGGATCCGGTGCTTTAGTGCTGGTATGATCGCATCCGACATCTTTTGCACGGCGTGTTGTTTTAACCTCTGTCCCCTCCGGCTCCTTCTCACGCCTAACCTTCCTGTTTTTTTTTCGCATTTTTTTTAAAAAAAAATCCTTTCACGCCCGTCCCGGTTTTCCGTCACCACGCCACCGTATTTACCGAAAGGGCGTGCATGACTAGCCGCAAATAAAAACGTCACGCCATCCGACCGTCTCACCGGAGCGAGAAATCTGCACAAATTATATCGGTCACCGAAAATCGACTGTAGTTTCTGCATACGACCTCGGATCGAATTTCGGCGAGAACGAAAAAGTTCCGTATCGAAATTTTACCTTGTCTAGCCGACAGCCTCCGGCGGTCAGGCACTTCTACGGTTTCGTCTAGTTCCGTTTGCAAGAGGGACTTTTAGGCGATGCAAAAATAAAAGTAAAAAGAGGGATGCAACACGAGGACTTCCCAGGAGGTCAACCATCCTAGTACTACTCTCGCCCAAGCACGCTTAACTTCGGAGTTCTGATGGGATCCGGTGCTTTAGTGCTGGTATGATCGCATCCGACATCTTTTGCACGGCGTGTTGTTTTAACCTCTGTCCCCTTCGGCTCCTTCTCACGCCTAACCTTCCTGTTTTTTTTTCGCATTTAAAAAAAAAAAATCCTTTCACGCCCGTCCCGGTTTTCCATCACCACGCCACCGTATTTACCGAGAAGGGCGTGCATGACTAGACGCAAATAAAAACGTCACGCCATCCGACCGTCTCACCGGAGCGAGAAATCTGCACAAATTATATCGGTCACCGAAAATCGACTGTAGTTTCTGCATACGACCTCGGATCGAATTTCGGCGAGAACGAAAAAGTTCCGTATCGAAATTTTACCTTGGCTAGCATCGGCGGTCAGGCAGTTCTACGGTTTCGTCTAGTTCCGTTTGCAAGAGGGACTTTTAGGCGATGCAAAAATAAAAGTAAAAAGAGGGATGCAACACGAGGACTTCCCAGGAGGTCACCCATCCTAGTACTACTCTCGCCCAAGCACGCTTAACTTCGGAGTTCTGATGGGATCTGGTGCTTTAGTGCTGGTATGATCGCATCCGACATCTTTTGCACGGCGTGTTGTTTTAACCTCTGTCCCATCCGGCTCCTTCTCACGCCTAACCTTCCTGTTTTTTTTTCGCATTTTTTTTAAAAAAAAATCCTTTCACGCCCGTCACGGTTTTCCGTCACCACGCCACCGTATTTACCGAAAGGGCGTGCATGACTAGCCGCAAATAAAAACGTCACGCCATCCGACCGTCTCACCGGAGCGAGAAATCTGCACAAATTATATCGGTCACCGAAAATCGACTGTAGTTTCTGCATACGACCTCGGATCGAATTTCGGCGAGAACGAAAAAGTTCCGTATCGAAATTTTACCTTGGCTAGCCGACAGCCTTCGGCGGTCAGGCAGTTCTACGGTTTCGTCTAGTTCCGTTTGCAAGAGGGACTTTTAGGCGATGCAAAAATAAAAGTAAAAAGAGGGATGCAACACGAGGACTTCCCAGGAGGTCAACCATCCTAGTACTACTCTCGCCCAAGCACGCTTAACTTCGGAGTTCTGATGGGATCCGGTGCTTTAGTGCTGGTATGATCGCATCCGACATCTTTTGCACGGCGTGTTGTTTTAACCTCTGTCCCCTTCGGCTCCTTCTCACGCCTAACCTTCCTGTTTTTTTTTCGCATTTAAAAAAAAAAAATCCTTTCACGCCCGTCCCGGTTTTCCATCACCACGCCACCGTATTTACCGAGAAGGGCGTGCATGACTAGACGCAAATAAAAACGTCACGCCATCCGACCGTCTCACCGGAGCGAGAAATCTGCACAAATTATATCGGTCACCGAAAATCGACTGTAGTTTCTGCATACGACCTCGGATCGAATTTCGGCGAGAACGAAAAAGTTCCGTATCGAAATTTTACCTTGGCTAGCATCAGCGGTCAGGCAGTTCTACGGTTTCGTCTAGTTCCGTTTGCAAGAGGGACTTTTAGGCGATGCAAAAATAAAAGTAAACATACGACCTCGGATCGAATTTCGGCGAGAACGAAAAAGTTCCGTATCGAAATTTTACCTTGGCTAGCATCGGCGGTCAGGCAGTTCTACGGTTTCGTCTAGTTCCGTTTGCAAGAGGGACTTTTAGGCGATGCAAAAATAAAAGTAAAAAGAGGGATGCAACACGAGGACTTCCCAGGAGGTCACCCATCCTAGTACTACTCTCGCCCAAGCACGCTTAACTTCGGAGTTCTGATGGGATCTGGTGCTTTAGTGCTGGTATGATCGCATCCGACATCTTTTGCACGGCGTGTTGTTTTAACCTCTGTCCCATCCGGCTCCTTCTCACGCCTAACCTTCCTGTTTTTTTTTCGCATTTTTTTTAAAAAAAAATCCTTTCACGCCCGTCACGGTTTTCCGTCACCACGCCACCGTATTTACCGAAAGGGCGTGCATGACTAGCCGCAAATAAAAACGTCACGCCATCCGACCGTCTCACCGGAGCGAGAAATCTGCACAAATTATATCGGTCACCGAAAATCGACTGTAGTTTCTGCATACGACCTCGGATCGAATTTCGGCGAGAACGAAAAAGTTCCGTATCGAAATTTTACCTTGGCTAGCCGACAGCCTTCGGCGGTCAGGCAGTTCTACGGTTTCGTCTAGTTCCGTTTGCAAGAGGGACTTTTAGGCGATGCAAAAATAAAAGTAAAAAGAGGGATGCAACACGAGGACTTCCCAGGAGGTCAACCATCCTAGTACTACTCTCGCCCAAGCACGCTTAACTTCGGAGTTCTGATGGGATCCGGTGCTTTAGTGCTGGTATGATCGCATCCGACATCTTTTGCACGGCGTGTTGTTTTAACCTCTGTCCCCTCCGGCTCCTTCTCACGCCTAACCTTCCTGTTTTTTTTTCGCATTTTTTTAAAAAAAAAATCCTTTCACGCCCGTCCCGGTTTTCCGTCACCACGCCACCGTATTTACCGAAAGGGCGTGCATGACTAGCCGCAAATAAAAACGTCACGCCATCCGACCGTCTCACCGGAGCGAGAAATCTGCACAAATTATATCGGTCACCGAAAATCGACTGTAGTTTCTGCATACGACCTCGGATCGAATTTCGGCGAGAACGAAAAAGTTCCGTATCGAAATTTTACCTTGTCTAGCCGACAGCCTCCGGCGGTCAGGCACTTCTACGGTTTCGTCTAGTTCCGTTTGCAAGAGGGACTTTTAGGCGATGCAAAAATAAAAGTAAAAAGAGGGATGCAACACGAGGACTTCCCAGGAGGTCAACCATCCTAGTACTACTCTCGCCCAAGCACGCTTAACTTCGGAGTTCTGATGGGATCCGGTGCTTTAGTGCTGGTATGATCGCATCCGACATCTTTTGCACGGCGTGTTGTTTTAACCTCTGTCCCCTTCGGCTCCTTCTCACGCCTAACCTTCCTGTTTTTTTTTCGCATTTAAAAAAAAAAAATCCTTTCACGCCCGTCCCGGTTTTCCATCACCACGCCACCGTATTTACCGAGAAGGGCGTGCATGACTAGACGCAAATAAAAACGTCACGCCATCCGACCGTCTCACCGGAGCGAGAAATCTGCACAAATTATATCGGTCACCGAAAATCGACTGTAGTTTCTGCATACGACCTCGGATCGAATTTCGGCGAGAACGAAAAAGTTCCGTATCGAAATTTTACCTTGGCTAGCATCGGCGGTCAGGCAGTTCTACGGTTTCGTCTAGTTCCGTTTGCAAGAGGGACTTTTAGGCGATGCAAAAATAAAAGTAAAAAGAGGGATGCAACACGAGGACTTCCCAGGAGGTCACCCATCCTAGTACTACTCTCGCCCAAGCACGCTTAACTTCGGAGTTCTGATGGGATCTGGTGCTTTAGTGCTGGTATGATCGCATCCGACATCTTTTGCACGGCGTGTTGTTTTAACCTCTGTCCCATCCGGCTCCTTCTCACGCCTAACCTTCCTGTTTTTTTTTCGCATTTTTTTTAAAAAAAAATCCTTTCACGCCCGTCACGGTTTTCCGTCACCACGCCACCGTATTTACCGAAAGGGCGTGCATGACTAGCCGCAAATAAAAACGTCACGCCATCCGACCGTCTCACCGGAGCGAGAAATCTGCACAAATTATATCGGTCACCGAAAATCGACTGTAGTTTCTGCATACGACCTCGGATCGAATTTCGGCGAGAACGAAAAAGTTCCGTATCGAAATTTTACCTTGGCTAGCCGACAGCCTTCGGCGGTCAGGCAGTTCTACGGTTTCGTCTAGTTCCGTTTGCAAGAGGGACTTTTAGGCGATGCAAAAATAAAAGTAAAAAGAGGGATGCAACACGAGGACTTCCCAGGAGGTCAACCATCCTAGTACTACTCTCGCCCAAGCACGCTTAACTTCGGAGTTCTGATGGGATCCGGTGCTTTAGTGCTGGTATGATCGCATCCGACATCTTTTGCACGGCGTGTTGTTTTAACCTCTGTCCCCTTCGGCTCCTTCTCACGCCTAACCTTCCTGTTTTTTTTTCGCATTTAAAAAAAAAAAATCCTTTCACGCCCGTCCCGGTTTTCCATCACCACGCCACCGTATTTACCGAGAAGGGCGTGCATGACTAGACGCAAATAAAAACGTCACGCCATCCGACCGTCTCACCGGAGCGAGAAATCTGCACAAATTATATCGGTCACCGAAAATCGACTGTAGTTTCTGCATACGACCTCGGATCGAATTTCGGCGAGAACGAAAAAGTTCCGTATCGAAATTTTACCTTGGCTAGCATCGGCGGTCAGGCAGTTCTACGGTTTCGTCTAGTTCCGTTTGCAAGAGGGACTTTTAGGCGATGCAAAAATAAAAGTAAACATACGACCTCGGATCGAATTTCGGCGAGAACGAAAAAGTTCCGTATCGAAATTTTACCTTGGCTAGCATCGGCGGTCAGGCAGTTCTACGGTTTCGTCTAGTTCCGTTTGCAAGAGGGACTTTTAGGCGATGCAAAAATAAAAGTAAAAAGAGGGATGCAACACGAGGACTTCCCAGGAGGTCAACCATCCTAGTACCACTCTCGCCCAAGCACGCTTAACTTCGGAGTTCTGATGGGATCCGGTGCTTTAGTGCTGGTATGATCGCATCCGACATCTTTTGCACGGCGGGTTGTTTTAACCTCTGTCCCATCCGGCTCCTTCTCACGCCTAACCTTCCTGTTTTTTTTCGCATTTTTAAGAAAAAAAAATCCTTTCACGCCCGTCCCGGTTTTCCGTCACCACGCCACCGTATTTACCGAGAAGGGCGTGCATGACTAGCCGCAAATAAAAACGTCACGCCATCCGACCGTCTCACCGGAGCGAGAAATCTGCACAAATTATATCGGTCACCGAAAATCGACTGTAGTTTATGCATACGACCTCGGATCGAATTTCGGCGAGAACGAAAAAGTTCCGTATCGAAATTTTACCTTGGCTAGCCGACAGCCTTCGGCGGTCAGGCAGTTCTACGGTTTCGTCTAGTTCCGTTTGCAAGAGGGACTTTTAGGCGATGCAAAAATAAAAGTAAAAAGAGGGATGCAACACGAGGACTTCCCAGGAGGTCAACCATCCTAGTACTACTCTCGCCCAAGCACGCTTAACTTCGGAGTTCTGATGGGATCCGGTGCTTTAGTGCTGGTATGATCGCATCCGACATCTTTTGCACGGCGTGTTGTTTTAACCTCTGTCCCCTCCGGCTCCTTCTCACGCCTAACCTTCCTGTTTTTTTTTCGCATTTTTTTAAAAAAAAAATCCTTTCACGCCCGTCCCGGTTTTCCGTCACCACGCCACCGTATTTACCGAAAGGGCGTGCATGACTAGCCGCAAATAAAAACGTCACGCCATCCGACCGTCTCACCGGAGCGAGAAATCTGCACAAATTATATCGGTCACCGAAAATCGACTGTAGTTTCTGCATACGACCTCGGATCGAATTTCGGCGAGAACGAAAAAGTTCCGTATCGAAATTTTACCTTGTCTAGCCGACAGCCTCCGGCGGTCAGGCACTTCTACGGTTTCGTCTAGTTCCGTTTGCAAGAGGGACTTTTAGGCGATGCAAAAATAAAAGTAAAAAGAGGGATGCAACACGAGGACTTCCCAGGAGGTCAACCATCCTAGTACTACTCTCGCCCAAGCACGCTTAACTTCGGAGTTCTGATGGGATCCGGTGCTTTAGTGCTGGTATGATCGCATCCGACATCTTTTGCACGGCGTGTTGTTTTAACCTCTGTCCCCTTCGGCTCCTTCTCACGCCTAACCTTCCTGTTTTTTTTTCGCATTTAAAAAAAAAAAATCCTTTCACGCCCGTCCCGGTTTTCCATCACCACGCCACCGTATTTACCGAGAAGGGCGTGCATGACTAGACGCAAATAAAAACGTCACGCCATCCGACCGTCTCACCGGAGCGAGAAATCTGCACAAATTATATCGGTCACCGAAAATCGACTGTAGTTTCTGCATACGACCTCGGATCGAATTTCGGCGAGAACGAAAAAGTTCCGTATCGAAATTTTACCTTGGCTAGCATCGGCGGTCAGGCAGTTCTACGGTTTCGTCTAGTTCCGTTTGCAAGAGGGACTTTTAGGCGATGCAAAAATAAAAGTAAAAAGAGGGATGCAACACGAGGACTTCCCAGGAGGTCACCCATCCTAGTACTACTCTCGCCCAAGCACGCTTAACTTCGGAGTTCTGATGGGATCTGGTGCTTTAGTGCTGGTATGATCGCATCCGACATCTTTTGCACGGCGTGTTGTTTTAACCTCTGTCCCATCCGGCTCCTTCTCACGCCTAACCTTCCTGTTTTTTTTTCGCATTTTTTTTAAAAAAAAATCCTTTCACGCCCGTCACGGTTTTCCGTCACCACGCCACCGTATTTACCGAAAGGGCGTGCATGACTAGCCGCAAATAAAAACGTCACGCCATCCGACCGTCTCACCGGAGCGAGAAATCTGCACAAATTATATCGGTCACCGAAAATCGACTGTAGTTTCTGCATACGACCTCGGATCGAATTTCGGCGAGAACGAAAAAGTTCCGTATCGAAATTTTACCTTGGCTAGCCGACAGCCTTCGGCGGTCAGGCAGTTCTACGGTTTCGTCTAGTTCCGTTTGCAAGAGGGACTTTTAGGCGATGCAAAAATAAAAGTAAAAAGAGGGATGCAACACGAGGACTTCCCAGGAGGTCAACCATCCTAGTACTACTCTCGCCCAAGCACGCTTAACTTCGGAGTTCTGATGGGATCCGGTGCTTTAGTGCTGGTATGATCGCATCCGACATCTTTTGCACGGCGTGTTGTTTTAACCTCTGTCCCCTTCGGCTCCTTCTCACGCCTAACCTTCCTGTTTTTTTTTCGCATTTAAAAAAAAAAAAATCCTTTCACGCCCGTCCCGGTTTTCCGTCACCACGCCACCGTATTTACCGAGAAGGGCGTGCATGACTAGCCGCAAATAAAAACGTCACGCCATCCGACCGTCTCACCGGAGCGAGAAATCTGCACAAATTATATCGGTCACCGAAAATCGACTGTAGTTTCTGCATACGACCTCGGATCGAATTTCGGCGAGAACGAAAAAGTTCCGTATCGAAATTTTACCTTGGCTAGCCGACAGCCTTCGGCGGTCAGGCAGTTCTACGGTTTCGTCTAGTTCCGTTTGCAAGAGGGACTTTTAGGCGATGCAAAAATAAAAGTAAAAAGAGGGATGCAACACGAGGACTTCCCAGGAGGTCACCCATCCTAGTACTACTCTCGCCCAAGCACGCTTAACTTCGGAGTTCTGATGGGATCTGGTGCTTTAGTGCTGGTATGATCGCATCCGACATCTTTTGCACGGCGTGTTGTTTTAACCTCTGTCCCCTTCGGCTCCTTCTCACGCCTAACCTTCCTGTTTTTTTTCGCATTTAAAAAAAAAAAATCCTTTCACGCCCGTCCCGGTTTTCCGTCACCACGCCACCGTATTTACCGAGAAGGGCGTGCATGACTAGACGCAAATAAAAACGTCACGCCATCCGACCGTCTCACCGGAGCGAGAAATCTGCACAAATTATATCGGTCACCGAAAATTGACTGTAGTTTCTGCATACGACCTCGGATCGAATTTCGGCGAGAACGAAAAAGTTCCGTATCGAAATTTTACCTTGGCTAGCCTTCGGCGGTCAGGCAGTTCTACGGTTTCGTCTAGTTCCGTTTGCAAGAGGGACTTTTAGGCGATGCAAAAATAAAAGTAAAAAGAGGGATGCAACACGAGGACTTCCCAGGAGGTCAACCATCCTAGTACTACTCTCGCCCAAGCACGCTTAACTTCGGAGTTCTGATGGGATCCGGTGCTTTAGTGCTGGTATGATCGCATCCGACATCTTTTGCACGGCGTGTTGTTTTAACCTCTGTCCCCTTCGGCTCCTTCTCACGCCTAACCTTCCTGTTTTTTTTTCGCATTTAAAAAAAAAAAAATCCTTTCACGCCCGTCCCGGTTTTCCGTCACCACGCCACCGTATTTACCGAGAAGGGCGTGCATGACTAGCCGCAAATAAAAACGTCACGCCATCCGACCGTCTCACCGGAGCGAGAAATCTGCACAAATTATATCGGTCACCGAAAATCGACTGTAGTTTCTGCATACGACCTCGGATCGAATTTCGGCGAGAACGAAAAAGTTCCGTATCGAAATTTTACCTTGGCTAGCCGACAGCCTTTGGCGGTCAGGCAGTTCTACGGTTTCGTCTAGTTCCGTTTGCAAGAGGGACTTTTAGGCGATGCAAAAATAAAAGTAAAAAGAGGGATGCAACACGAGGACTTCCCAGGAGGTCACCCATCCTAGTACTACTCTCGCCCAAGCACGCTTAACTTCGGAGTTCTGATGGGATCTGGTGCTTTAGTGCTGGTATGATCGCATCCGACATCTTTTGCACGGCGTGTTGTTTTAACCTCTGTCCCCTTCGGCTCCTTCTCACGCCTAACCTTCCTGTTTTTTTTCGCATTTAAAAAAAAAAAATCCTTTCACGCCCGTCCCGGTTTTCCGTCACCACGCCACCGTATTTACCGAGAAGGGCGTGCATGACTAGACGCAAATAAAAACGTCACGCCATCCGACCGTCTCACCGGAGCGAGAAATCTGCACAAATTATATCGGTCACCGAAAATTGACTGTAGTTTCTGCATACGACCTCGGATCGAATTTCGGCGAGAACGAAAAAGTTCCGTATCGAAATTTTACCTTGGCTAGCCTTCGGCGGTCAGGCAGTTCTACGGTTTCGTCTAGTTCCGTTTGCAAGAGGGACTTTTAGGCGATGCAAAAATAAAAGTAAAAAGAGGGATGCAACACGAGGACTTCCCAGGAGGTCACCCATCCTAGTACTACTCTCGCCCAAGCACGCTTAACTTCGGAGTTCTGATGGGATCCGGTGCTTTAGTGCTGGTATGATCGCATCCGACATCTTTTGCACGGCGTGTTATTTTAACCTCTGTCCCATCCGGCTCCTTCTCACGCCTAACCTTCCTGTTTTTTTTTCGCATTTTTTTTAAAAAAAAATCCTTTCACGCCCGTCACGGTTTTCCGTCACCACGCCACCGTATTTACCGAAAGGGCGTGCATGACTAGCCGCAAATAAAAACGTCACGCCATCCGACCGTCTCACCGGAGCGAGAAATCTGCACAAATTATATCGGTCACCGAAAATCGACTGTAGTTTCTGCATACGACCTCGGATCGAATTTCGGCGATAACGAAAAAGTTCCGTATCGAAATTTTACCTTGGCTAGC
Organism: Poa annua; assembly: GCA_026929855.1. NCBI lineage: Eukaryota > Viridiplantae > Streptophyta > Magnoliopsida > Poales > Poaceae > Poa > Poa annua. The sequence goes on from CM049428.1 coordinate 13,476,664, forward strand.
CGAAACCCTTCGGCGGTCAGGCAGTTCTACGGTTTCGTCTAGTTCCGTTTGCAAGAGGGACTTTTAGGCGATGCAAAAATAAAAGTAAAAAGAGGGATGCAACACGAGGACTTCCCAGGAGGTCAACCATCCTAGTACTACTCTCGCCCAAGCACGCTTAACTTCGGAGTTCTGATGGGATCCGGTGCTTTAGTGCTGGTATGATCGCATCCGACATCTTTTGCACGGCGTGTTGTTTTAACCTCTGTCCCCTTCGGCTCCTTCTCACGCCTAACCTTCCTGTTTTTTTTTCGCATTTAAAAAAAAAAAATCCTTTCACGCCCGTCCCGGTTTTCCGTCACCACGCCACCGTATTTACCGAGAAGGGCGTGCATGACTAGCCGCAAATAAAAACGTCACGCCATCCGACCGTCTCACCGGAGCGAGAAATCTGCACAAATTATATCGGTCACCGAAAATCGACTGTAGTTTCTGCATACGACCTCGGATCGAATTTCGGCGAGAACGAAAAAGTTCCGTATCGAAATTTTACTTTGGCTAGCCTTCGGCGGTCAGGCAGTTCTACGGTTTCGTCTAGTTCCGTTTGCAAGAGGGACTTTTAGGCGATGCAAAAATAAAAGTAAAAAGAGGGATGCAACACGAGGACTTCCCAGGAGGTCACCCATCCTAGTACCACTCTCGCCCAAGCACGCTTAACTTCGTAGTTCTGATGGGATCCGGTGCTTTAGTGCTGGTATGATCGCATCCGACATCTTTTGCACGGCGGGTTGTTTTAACCTCTGTCCCATCCGGCTCCTTCTCACGCCTAACCTTCCTGTTTTTTTTCGCATTTTTTTTTAAGAAAAATCCTTTCACGCCCGTCCCGGTTTTCCGTCACCACGCCACCGTATTTACCGAGAAGGGCGTGCATGACTAGCCGCAAATAAAAACGTCACGCCATCCGACCGTCTCACCGGAGCGAGAAATCTGCACAAATTATATCGGTCACCGAAAATCGACTGTAGTTTCTGCATACGACCTCGGATCGAATTTCGGCGAGAACGAAAAAGTTCCGTATCGAAATTTTACCTTGGCTAGCCGACAACCTTCGACGGTCAGGCAGTTCTACGGTTTCGTCTAGTTCCGTTTGCAAGAGGGACTTTTAGGCGATGCAAAAATAAAAGTAAAAAGAGGGATGCAACACGAGGACTTCCCAGGAGGTCACCCATCCTAGTACCACTCTCGCCCAAGCACGCTTAACTTCGTAGTTCTGATGGGATCCGGTGCTTTAGTGCTGGTATGATCGCATCCGACATCTTTTGCACGGCGGGTTGTTTTAACCTCTGTCCCATCCGGCTCCTTCTCACGCCTAACCTTCCTGTTTTTTTTCGCATTTTTTTTTAAGAAAAATCCTTTCACGCCCGTCCCGGTTTTCCGTCACCACGCCACCGTATTTACCGAGAAGGGCGTGCATGACTAGCCGCAAATAAAAACGTCACGCCATCCGACCGTCTCACCGGAGCGAGAAATCTGCACAAATTATATCGGTCACCGAAAATCGACTGTAGTTTCTGCATACGACCTCGGATCGAATTTCGGCGAGAACGAAAAAGTTCCGTATCGAAATTTTACCTTGGCTAGCCGACAACCTTCGACGGTCAGGCAGTTCTACGGTTTTGTCTAGTTCCGTTTGCAAGAGGGACTTTTAGGCGATGCAAAAATAAAAGTAAAAAGAGGGATGCAACACGAGGACTTCCCAGGAGGTCAACCATCCTAGTACTACTCTCGCCCAAGCACGCTTAACTTTGGAGTTCTGATGGGATCCGGTGCTTTAGTGCTGGTATGATCGCATCCGACATCTTTTGCACGGCGTGTTGTTTTAACCTCTGTCCCCTCCGGCTCCTTCTCACGCCTAACCTTCCTGTTTTTTTTTCGCATTTTTAAGAAAAAAAAAGCCTTTCACGCCCGTCCCGGTTTTCCGTCACCACGCCACCGTATTTACCGAGAAGGGCGTGCATGACTAGCCGCAAATAAAAACGTCACGCCATCCGACCGTCTCACCGGAGCGAGAAATCTGCACAAATTATATCGGTCACCGAAAATCGACTGTAGTTTCTGCATACGACCTCGGATCGAATTTCGGCGATAACGAAAAAGTTCCGTATCGAAATTTTACCTTGGCTAGCCGAAACCCTTCGGCGGTCAGGCAGTTCTACGGTTTCGTCTAGTTCCGTTTGCAAGAGGGACTTTTAGGCGATGCAAAAATAAAAGTAAAAAGAGGGATGCAACACGAGGACTTCCCAGGAGGTCACCCATCCTAGTACTACTCTCGCCCAAGCACGCTTAACTTCGGAGTTCTGATGGGATCTGGTGCTTTAGTGCTGGTATGATCGCATCCGACATCTTTTGCACGGCGTGTTGTTTTAACCTCTGTCCCCTTCGGCTCCTTCTCACGCCTAACCTTCCTGTTTTTTTTTCGCATTTAAAAAAAAAAAAATCCTTTCACGCCCGTCCCGGTTTTCCGTCACCACGCCACCGTATTTACCGAGAAGGGCGTGCATGACTAGACGCAAATAAAAACGTCACGCCATCCGACCGTCTCACCGGAGCGAGAAATCTGCACAAATTATATCGGTCACCGAAAATCGACTGTAGTTTCTGCATACGACCTCGGATCGAATTTCGGCGAGAACGAAAAAGTTCCGTATCGAAATTTTACCTTGGCTAGCCTTCGGCGGTCAGGCAGTTCTACGGTTTCGTCTAGTTCCGTTTGCAAGAGGGACTTTTAGGCGATGCAAAAATAAAAGTAAAAAGAGGGATGCAACACGAGGACTTCCCAGGAGGTCAACCATCCTAGTACTACTCTCGCCCAAGCACGCTTAACTTCGGAGTTCTGATGGGATCCGGTGCTTTAGTGCTGGTATGATCGCATCCGACATCTTTTGCACGGCGTGTTGTTTTAACCTCTGTCCCCTCCGGCTCCTTCTCACGCCTAACCTTCCTGTTTTTTTTTCGCATTTAAAAAAAAAAAAATCCTTTCACGCCCGTCCCGGTTTTCCGTCACCACGCCACCGTATTTACCGAGAAGGGCGTGCATGACTAGCCGCAAATAAAAACGTCACGCCATCCGACCGTCTCACCGGAGCGAGAAATCTGCACAAATTATATCGGTCACCGAAAATCGACTGTAGTTTATGCATACGACCTCGGATCGAATTTCGGCGAGAACGAAAAAGTTCCGTATCGAAATTTTACCTTGGCTAGCCGACAGCCTTCGGCGGTCAGGCAGTTCTACGGTTTCGTCTAGTTCCGTTTGCAAGAGGGACTTTTAGGCGATGCAAAAATAAAAGTAAAAAGAGGGATGCAACACGAGGACTTCCCAGGAGGTCACCCATCCTAGTACTACTCTCGCCCAAGCACGCTTAACTTCGGAGTTCTGATGGGATCCGGTGCTTTAGTGCTGGTATGATCGCATCCGACATCTTTTGCACGGCGTGTTGTTTTAACCTCTGTCCCATCCGGCTCCTTCTCACGCCTAACCTTCCTGGTTTTTTTTCGCATTTTTTTTAAAAAAAAATCCTTTCACGCCCGTCACGGTTTTCCGTCACCACGCCACCGTATTTACCGAAAGGGCGTGCATGACTAGCCGCAAATAAAAACGTCACGCCATCCGACCGTCTCACCGGAGCGAGAAATCTGCACAAATTATATCGGTCACCGAAAATCGACTGTAGTTTCTGCATACGACCTCGGATCGAATTTCGGCGATAACGAAAAAGTTCCGTATCGAAATTTTACCTTGGCTAGCCGAAACCCTTCGGCGGTCAGGCAGTTCTACGGTTTCGTCTAGTTCCGTTTGCAAGAGGGACTTTTAGGCGATGCAAAAATAAAAGTAAAAAGAGGGATGCAACACGAGGACTTCCCAGGAGGTCAACCATCCTAGTACTACTCTCGCCCAAGCACGCTTAACTTCGGAGTTCTGATGGGATCCGGTGCTTTAGTGCTGGTATGATCGCATCCGACATCTTTTGCACGGCGTGTTGTTTTAACCTCTGTCCCCTTCGGCTCCTTCTCACGCCTAACCTTCCTGTTTTTTTTTCGCATTTAAAAAAAAAAAATCCTTTCACGCCCGTCCCGGTTTTCCGTCACCACGCCACCGTATTTACCGAGAAGGGCGTGCATGACTAGCCGCAAATAAAAACGTCACGCCATCCGACCGTCTCACCGGAGCGAGAAATCTGCACAAATTATATCGGTCACCGAAAATCGACTGTAGTTTCTGCATACGACCTCGGATCGAATTTCGGCGAGAACGAAAAAGTTCCGTATCGAAATTTTACTTTGGCTAGCCTTCGGCGGTCAGGCAGTTCTACGGTTTCGTCTAGTTCCGTTTGCAAGAGGGACTTTTAGGCGATGCAAAAATAAAAGTAAAAAGAGGGATGCAACACGAGGACTTCCCAGGAGGTCACCCATCCTAGTACCACTCTCGCCCAAGCACGCTTAACTTCGTAGTTCTGATGGGATCCGGTGCTTTAGTGCTGGTATGATCGCATCCGACATCTTTTGCACGACGGGTTGTTTTAACCTCTGTCCCATCCGGCTCCTTCTCACGCCTAACCTTCCTGTTTTTTTTCGCATTTTTTTTAAGAAAAATCCTTTCACGCCCGTCCCGGTTTTCCGTCACCACGCCACCGTATTTACCGAGAAGGGCGTGCATGACTAGCCGCAAATAAAAACGTCACGCCATCCGACCGTCTCACCGGAGCGAGAAATCTGCACAAATTATATCGGTCACCGAAAATCGACTGTAGTTTCTGCATACGACCTCGGATCGAATTTCGGCGAGAACGAAAAAGTTCCGTATCGAAATTTTACCTTGGCTAGCCGACAACCTTCGACGGTCAGGCAGTTCTACGGTTTCGTCTAGTTCCGTTTGCAAGAGGGACTTTTAGGCGATGCAAAAATAAAAGTAAAAAGAGGGATGCAACACGAGGACTTCCCAGGAGGTCAACCATCCTAGTACTACTCTCGCCCAAGCACGCTTAACTTCGGAGTTCTGATGGGATCCGGTGCTTTAGTGCTGGTATGATCGCATCCGACATCTTTTGCACGGCGTGTTGTTTTAACCTCTGTCCCCTTCGGCTCCTTCTCACGCCTAACCTTCCTGTTTTTTTTTCGCATTTAAAAAAAAAAATCCTTTCACGCCCGTCCCGGTTTTCCGTCACCACGCCACCGTATTTACCGAGAAGGGCGTGCATGACTAGCCGCAAATAAAAACGTCACGCCATCCGACCGTCTCACCGGAGCGAGAAATCTGCACAAATTATATCGGTCACCGAAAATCGACTGTAGTTTCTGCATACGACCTCGGATCGAATTTCGGCGAGAACGAAAAAGTTCCGTATCGAAATTTTACTTTGGCTAGCCTTCGGCGGTCAGGCAGTTCTACGGTTTCGTCTAGTTCCGTTTGCAAGAGGGACTTTTAGGCGATGCAAAAATAAAAGTAAAAAGAGGGATGCAACACGAGGACTTCCCAGGAGGTCACCCATCCTAGTACCACTCTCGCCCAAGCACGCTTAACTTCGGAGTTCTGATGGGATCCGGTGCTTTAGTGCTGGTATGATCGCATCCGACATCTTTTGCACGGCGGGTTGTTTTAACCTCTGTCCCATCCGGCTCCTTCTCACGCCTAACCTTCCTGTTTTTTTTCGCATTTTTTTTAAAGAAAAATCCTTTCACGCCCGTCCCGGTTTTCCGTCACCACGCCACCGTATTTACCGAGAAGGGCGTGCATGACTAGCCGCAAATAAAAACGTCACGCCATCCGACCGTCTCACCGGAGCGAGAAATCTGCACAAATTATATCGGTCACCGAAAATCGACTGTAGTTTCTGCATACGACCTCGGATCGAATTTCGGCGAGAACGAAAAAGTTCCGTATCGAAATTTTACCTTGGCTAGCCGAAACCCTTCGGCGGTCAGGCAGTTCTACGGTTTCGTCTAGTTCCGTTTGCAAGAGGGACTTTTAGGCGATGCAAAAATAAAAGTAAAAAGAGGGATGCAACACGAGGACTTCCCAGGAGGTCAACCATCCTAGTACTACTCTCGCCCAAGCACGCTTAACTTCGGAGTTCTGATGGGATCCGGTGCTTTAGTGCTGGTATGATCGCATCCGACATCTTTTGCACGGCGTGTTGTTTTAACCTCTGTCCCCTCCGGCTCCTTCTCACGCCTAACCTTCCTGTTTTTTTTTCGCATTTTTTTTAAAAAAAAATCCTTTCACGCCCGTCACGGTTTTCCGTCACCACGCCACCGTATTTACCGAAAGGGCGTGCATGACTAGCCGCAAATAAAAACGTCACGCCATCCGACCGTCTCACCGGAGCGAGAAATCTGCACAAATTATATCGGTCACCGAAAATCGACTGTAGTTTCTGCATACGACCTCGGATCGAATTTCGGCGAGAACGAAAAAGTTCCGTATCGAAATTTTACCTTGGCTAGCCGACAGCCTTCGGCGGTCAGGCAGTTCTACGGTTTCGTCTAGTTCCGTTTGCAAGAGGGACTTTTAGGCGATGCAAAAATAAAAGTAAAAAGAGGGATGCAACACGAGGACTTCCCAGGAGGTCAACCATCCTAGTACTACTCTCGCCCAAGCACGCTTAACTTCGGAGTTCTGATGGGATCCGGTGCTTTAGTGCTGGTATGATCGCATCCGACATCTTTTGCACGGCGTGTTGTTTTAACCTCTGTCCCCTTCGGCTCCTTCTCACGCCTAACCTTCCTGTTTTTTTTTCGCATTTAAAAAAAAAAATCCTTTCACGCCCGTCCCGGTTTTCCGTCACCACGCCACCGTATTTACCGAGAAGGGCGTGCATGACTAGCCGCAAATAAAAACGTCACGCCATCCGACCGTCTCACCGGAGCGAGAAATCTGCACAAATTATATCGGTCACCGAAAATCGACTGTAGTTTCTGCATACGACCTCGGATCGAATTTCGGCGAGAACGAAAAAGTTCCGTATCGAAATTTTACCTTGGCTAGCCGACAACCTTCGACGGTCAGGCAGTTCTACGGTTTCGTCTAGTTCCGTTTGCAAGAGGGACTTTTAGGCGATGCAAAAATAAAAGTAAAAAGAGGGATGCAACACGAGGACTTCCCAGGAGGTCACCCATCCTAGTACCACTCTCGCCCAAGCACGCTTAACTTCGGAGTTCTGATGGGATCCGGTGCTTTAGTGCTGGTATGATCGCATCCGACATCTTTTGCACGGCGGGTTGTTTTAACCTCTGTCCCATCCGGCTCCTTCTCACGCCTAACCTTCCTGTTTTTTTTCGCATTTTTAAGAAAAAAAAATCCTTTCACGCCCGTCCCGGTTTTCCGTCACCACGCCACCGTATTTACCGAGAAGGGCGTGCATGACTAGCCGCAAATAAAAACGTCACGCCATCCGACCGTCTCACCGGAGCGAGAAATCTGCACAAATTATATCGGTCACCGAAAATCGACTGTAGTTTCTGCATACGACCTCGGATCGAATTTCGGCGAGAACGAAAAAGTTCCGTATCGAAATTTTACCTTGGCTTGCCGACAGCCTTCGACGGTCAGGCAGTTCTACGGTTTCGTCTAGTTCCGTTTGCAAGAGGGACTTTTAGGCGATGCAAAAATAAAAGTAAAAAGAGGGATGCAACACGAGGACTTCCCAGGAGGTCACCCATCCTAGTACCACTCTCGCCCAAGCACGCTTAACTTCGGAGTTCTGATGGGATCCGGTGCTTTAGTGCTGGTATGATCGCATCCGACATCTTTTGCACGGCGGGTTGTTTTAACCTCTGTCCCATCCGGCTCCTTCTCACGCCTAACCTTCCTGTTTTTTTCGCATTTTTTTTTAAGAAAAATCCTTTCACGCCCGTCCCGGTTTTCCGTCACCACGCCACCGTATTTACCAAGAAGGGCGTGCATGACTAGCCGCAAATAAAAACGTCACGCCATCCGACCGTCTCACCGGAGCGAGAAATCTGCACAAATTATATCGGTCACCGAAAATCGACTGTAGTTTCTGCATACGACCTCGGATCGAATTTCGGCGAGAACGAAAAAGTTCCGTATCGAAATTTTACCTTGGCTTGCCGACAGCCTTCGACGGTCAGGCAGTTCTACGGTTTCGTCTAGTTCCGTTTGCAAGAGGGACTTTTAGGCGATGCAAAAATAAAAGTAAAAAGAGGGATGCAACACGAGGACTTCCCAGGAGGTCAACCATCCTAGTACTACTCTCGCCCAAGCACGCTTAACTTCGGAGTTCTGATGGGATCCGGTGCTTTAGTGCTGGTATGATCGCATCCGACATCTTTTGCACGGCGTGTTGTTTTAACCTCTGTCCCCTCCGGCTCCTTCTCACGCCTAACCTTCCTGTTTTTTTTTCGCATTTTTAAGAAAAAAAAATCCTTTCACGCCCGTCCCGGTTTTCCGTCACCACGCCACCGTATTTACCGAGAAGGGCGTGCATGACTAGCCGCAAATAAAAACGTCACGCCATCCGACCGTCTCACCGGAGCGAGAAATCTGCACAAATTATATCGGTCACCGAAAATCGACTGTAGTTTCTGCATACGACCTCGGATCGAATTTCGGCGAGAACGAAAAAGTTCCGTATCGAAATTTTACCTTGGCTAGCCGAAACCCTTCGGCGGTCAGGCAGTTCTACGGTTTCGTCTAGTTCCGTTTGCAAGAGGGACTTTTAGGCGATGCAAAAATAAAAGTAAAAAGAGGGATGCAACACGAGGACTTCCCAGGAGGTCACCCATCCTAGTACCACTCTCGCCCAAGCACGCTTAACTTCGGAGTTCTGATGGGATCCGGTGCTTTAGTGCTGGTATGATCGCATCCGACATCTTTTGCACGGCGGGTTGTTTTAACCTCTGTCCCATCCGGCTCCTTCTCACGCCTAACCTTCCTGTTTTTTTTCGCATTTTTAAGAAAAAAAAATCCTTTCACGCCCGTCCCGGTTTTCCGTCACCACGCCACCGTATTTACCGAGAAGGGCGTGCATGACTAGCCGCAAATAAAAACGTCACGCCATCCGACCGTCTCACCGGAGCGAGAAATCTGCACAAATTATATCGGTCACCGAAAATCGACTGTAGTTTCTGCATACGACCTCGGATCGAATTTCGGCGAGAACGAAAAAGTTCCGTATCGAAATTTTACCTTGGCTTGCCGACAGCCTTCGACGGTCAGGCAGTTCTACGGTTTCGTCTAGTTCCGTTTGCAAGAGGGACTTTTAGGCGATGCAAAAATAAAAGTAAAAAGAGGGATGCAACACGAGGACTTCCCAGGAGGTCACCCATCCTAGTACCACTCTCGCCCAAGCACGCTTAACTTCGGAGTTCTGATGGGATCCGGTGCTTTAGTGCTGGTATGATCGCATCCGACATCTTTTGCACGGCGGGTTGTTTTAACCTCTGTCCCATCCGGCTCCTTCTCACGCCTAACCTTCCTGTTTTTTTTCGCATTTTTTTTTAAGAAAAATCCTTTCACGCCCGTCCCGGTTTTCCGTCACCACGCCACCGTATTTACCGAGAAGGGCGTGCATGACTAGCCGCAAATAAAAACGTCACGCCATCCGACCGTCTCACCGGAGCGAGAAATCTGCACAAATTATATCGGTCACCGAAAATCGACTGTAGTTTCTGCATACGACCTCGGATCGAATTTCGGCGAGAACGAAAAAGTTCCGTATCGAAATTTTACCTTGGCTTGCCGACAGCCTTCGACGGTCAGGCAGTTCTACGGTTTCGTCTAGTTCCGTTTGCAAGAGGGACTTTTAGGCGATGCAAAAATAAAAGTAAAAAGAGGGATGCAACACGAGGACTTCCCAGGAGGTCACCCATCCTAGTACCACTCTCGCCCAAGCACGCTTAACTTCGGAGTTCTGATGGGATCCGGTGCTTTAGTGCTGGTATGATCGCATCCGACATCTTTTGCACGGCGGGTTGTTTTAACCTCTGTCCCATCCGGCTCCTTCTCACGCCTAACCTTCCTGTTTTTTTTCGCATTTTTTTTTAAGAAAAATCCTTTCACGCCCGTCCCGGTTTTCCGTCACCACGCCACCGTATTTACCGAGAAGGGCGTGCATGACTAGCCGCAAATAAAAACGTCACGCCATCCGACCGTCTCACCGGAGCGAGAAATCTGCACAAATTATATCGGTCACCGAAAATCGACTGTAGTTTCTGCATACGACCTCGGATCGAATTTCGGCGAGAACGAAAAAGTTCCGTATCGAAATTTTACCTTGGCTTGCCGACAGCCTTCGACGGTCAGGCAGTTCTACGGTTTCGTCTAGTTCCGTTTGCAAGAGGGACTTTTAGGCGATGCAAAAATAAAAGTAAAAAGAGGGATGCAACACGAGGACTTCCCAGGAGGTCAACCATCCTAGTACTACTCTCGCCCAAGCACGCTTAACTTCGGAGTTCTGATGGGATCCGGTGCTTTAGTGCTGGTATGATCGCATCCGACATCTTTTGCACGGCGTGTTGTTTTAACCTCTGTCCCCTCCGGCTCCTTCTCACGCCTAACCTTCCTGTTTTTTTTTCGCATTTTTAAGAAAAAAAAATCCTTTCACGCCCGTCCCGGTTTTCCGTCACCACGCCACCGTATTTACCGAGAAGGGCGTGCATGACTAGCCGCAAATAAAAACGTCACGCCATCCGACCGTCTCACCGGAGCGAGAAATCTGCACAAATTATATCGGTCACCGAAAATCGACTGTAGTTTCTGCATACGACCTCGGATCGAATTTCGGCGAGAACGAAAAAGTTCCGTATCGAAATTTTACCTTGACTAGCCGAAACCCTTCGGCGGTCAGGCAGTTCTACGGTTTCGTCTAGTTCCGTTTGCAAGAGGGACTTTTAGGCGATGCAAAAATAAAAGTAAAAAGAGGGATGCAACACGAGGACTTCCCAGGAGGTCAACCATCCTAGTACTACTCTCGCCCAAGCACGCTTAACTTCGGAGTTCTGATGGGATCCGGTGCTTTAGTGCTGGTATGATCGCATCCGACATCTTTTGCACGGCGTGTTGTTTTAACCTCTGTCCCATCCGGCTCCTTCTCACGCCTAACCTTCCTGTTTTTTTTCGCATTTTTTTTTAAAAAAAATCCTTTCACGCCCGTCACGGTTTTCCGTCACCACGCCACCGTATTTACCGAAAGGGCGTGCATGACTAGCCGCAAATAAAAACGTCACGCCATCCGACCGTCTCACCGGAGCGAGAAATCTGCACAAATTATATCGGTCACCGAAAATCGACTGTAGTTTCTGCATACGACCTCGGATCGAATTTCGGCGAGAACGAAAAAGTTCCGTATCGAAATTTTACCTTGGCTAGCCGAAACCCTTCGGCGGTCAGGCAGTTCTACGGTTTCGTCTAGTTCCGTTTGCAAGAGGGACTTTTAGGCGATGCAAAAATAAAAGTAAAAAGAGGGATGCAACACGAGGACTTCCCAGGAGGTCAACCATCCTAGTACTACTCTCGCCCAAGCACGCTTAACTTCGGAGTTCTGATGGGATCCGGTGCTTTAGTGCTGGTATGATCGCATCCGACATCTTTTGCACGGCGTGTTGTTTTAACCTCTGTCCCATCCGGCTCCTTCTCACGCCTAACCTTCCTGTTTTTTTTTCGCATTTTTTTAAAAAAAAAATCCTTTCACGCCCGTCACGGTTTTCCGTCACCACGCCACCGTATTTACCGAAAGGGCGTGCATGACTAGCCGCAAATAAAAACGTCACGCCATCCGACCGTCTCACCGGAGCGAGAAATCTGCACAAATTATATCGGTCACCGAAAATCGACTGTAGTTTCTGCATACGACCTCGGATCGAATTTCGGCGAGAACGAAAAAGTTCCGTATCGAAATTTTACCTTGGCTAGCCGAAACCCTTCGGCGGTCAGGCAGTTCTACGGTTTCGTCTAGTTCCGTTTGCAAGAGGGACTTTTAGGCGATGCAAAAATAAAAGTAAAAAGAGGGATGCAACACGAGGACTTCCCAGGAGGTCAACCATCCTAGTACTACTCTCGCCCAAGCACGCTTAACTTCGGAGTTCTGATGGGATCCGGTGCTTTAGTGCTGGTATGATCGCATCCGACATCTTTTGCACGGCGTGTTGTTTTAACCTCTGTCCCATCCGGCTCCTTCTCACGCCTAACCTTCCTGTTTTTTTTTCGCATTTTTTTTAAAAAAAAATCCTTTCACGCCCGTCACGGTTTTCCGTCACCACGCCACCGTATTTACCGAAAGGGCGTGCATGACTAGCCGCAAATAAAAACGTCACGCCATCCGACCGTCTCACCGGAGCGAGAAATCTGCACAAATTATATCGGTCACCGAAAATCGACTGTAGTTTCTGCATACGACCTCGGATCGAATTTCGGCGAGAACGAAAAAGTTCCGTATCGAAATTTTACCTTGGCTAGCCGACAGCCTTCGGCAGTCAGGCAGTTCTACGGTTTCGTCTAGTTCCGTTTGCAAGAGGGACTTTTAGGCGATGCAAAAATAAAAGTAAAAAGAGGGATGCAACACGAGGACTTCCCAGGAGGTCAACCATCCTAGTACTACTCTCGCCCAAGCACGCTTAACTTCGGAGTTCTGATGGGATCCGGTGCTTTAGTGCTGGTATGATCGCATCCGACATCTTTTGCACGGCGTGTTGTTTTAACCTCTGTCCCCTCCGGCTCCTTCTCACGCCTAACCTTCCTGTTTTTTTTTCGCATTTAAAAAAAAAAATCCTTTCACGCCCGTCCCGGTTTTCCGTCACCACGCCACCGTATTTACCGAGAAGGGCGTGCATGACTAGCCGCAAATAAAAACGTCACGCCATCCGACCGTCTCACCGGAGCGAGAAATCTGCACAAATTATATCGGTCACCGAAAATCGACTGTAGTTTCTGCATACGACCTCGGATCGAATTTCGGCGAGAACGAAAAAGTTCCGTATCGAAATTTTACCTTGGCTAGCCTACGGCGGTCAGGCAGTTCTACGGTTTCGTCTAGTTCCGTTTGCAAGAGGGACTTTTAGGCGATGCAAAAATAAAAGTAAAAAGAGGGATGCAACACGAGGACTTCCCAGGAGGTCAACCATCCTAGTACTACTCTCGCCCAAGCACGCTTAACTTCGGAGTTCTGATGGGATCCGGTGCTTTAGTGCTGGTATGATCGCATCCGACATCTTTTGCACGGCGTGTTGTTTTAACCTCTGTCCCATCCGGCTCCTTCTCACGCCTAACCTTCCTGTTTTTTTTCGCATTTTTTTTTTAAAAAAATCCTTTCACGCCCGTCCCGGTTTTCCGTCACCACGCCACCGTATTTACCGAAAGGGCGTGCATGACTAGCCGCAAATAAAAACGTCACGCCATCCGACCGTCTCACCGGAGCGAGAAATCTGCACAAATTATATCGGTCACCGAAAATCGACTGTAGTTTCTGCATACGACCTCGGATCGAATTTCGGCGAGAACGAAAAAGTTCCGTATCGAAATTTTACTTTGGCTAGCCTTCGGCGGTCAGGCAGTTCTACGGTTTCGGCTAGTTCCGTTTGCAAGAGGGACTTTTAGGCGATGCAAAAATAAAAGTAAAAAGAGGGATGCAACACGAGGACTTCCCAGGAGGTCACCCATCCTAGTACCACTCTCGCCCAAGCACGCTTAACTTCGGAGTTCTGATGGGATCCGGTGCTTTAGTGCTGGTATGATCGCATCCGACATCTTTTGCACGGCGGGTTGTTTTAACCTCTGTCCCATCCGGCTCCTTCTCACGCCTAACCTTCCTGTTTTTTTTCGCATTTTTTTTAAAGAAAAATCCTTTCACGCCCGTCCCGGTTTTCCGTCACCACGCCACCGTATTTACCGAGAAGGGCGTGCATGACTAGCCGCAAATAAAAACGTCACGCCATCCGACCGTCTCACCGGAGCGAGAAATCTGCACAAATTATATCGGTCACCGAAAATCGACTGTAGTTTCTGCATACGACCTCGGATCGAATTTCGGCGAGAACGAAAAAGTTCCGTATCGAAATTTTACCTTGGCTAGCCGACAGCCTTCGACGGTCAGGCAGTTCTACGGTTTCGTCTAGTTCCGTTTGCAAGAGGGACTTTTAGGCGATGCAAAAATAAAAGTAAAAAGAGGGATGCAACACGAGGACTTCCCAGGAGGTCAACCATCCTAGTACTACTCTCGCCCAAGCACGCTTAACTTCGGAGTTCTGATGGGATCCGGTGCTTTATTGCTGGTATGATCGCATCCGACATCTTTTGCACGGCGTGTTGTTTTAACCTCTGTCCCCTCCGGCTCCTTCTCACGCCTAACCTTCCTGTTTTTTTTTCGCATTTTTAAGAAAAAAAAAGCCTTTCACGCCCGTCCCGGTTTTCCGTCACCACGCCACCGTATTTACCGAGAAGGGCGTGCATGACTAGCCGCAAATAAAAACGTCACGCCATCCGACCGTCTCACCGGAGCGAGAAATCTGCACAAATTATATCGGTCACCGAAAATCGACTGTAGTTTCTGCATACGACCTCGGATCGAATTTCGGCGAGAACGAAAAAGTTCCGTATCGAAATTTTACCTTGGCTTGCCGACAGCCTTCGACGGTCGGGCAGTTCTACGGTTTCGTCTAGTTCCGTTTGCAAGAGGGACTTTTAGGCGATGCAAAAATAAAAGTAAAAAGAGGGATGCAACACGAGGACTTCCCAGGAGGTCAACCATCCTAGTACTACTCTCGCCCAAGCACGCTTAACTTCGGAGTTCTGATGGGATCCGGTGCTTTAGTGCTGGTATGATCGCATCCGACATCTTTTGCACGGCGTGTTGTTTTAACCTCTGTCCCCTCCGGCTCTTTCTCACGCCTAACATTCCTGTTTTTTTTTCGCATTTTTAAGAAAAAAAAATCCTTTCACGCCCGTCCCGGTTTTCCGTCACCACGCCACCGTATTTACCGAAAGGGCGTGCATGACTAGCCGCAAATAAAAACGTCACGCCATCCGACCGTCTCACCGGAGCGAGAAATCTGCACAAATTATATCGGTCACCGAAAATCGACTGTAGTTTCTGCATACGACCTCGGATCGAATTTCGGCGAGAACGAAAAAGTTCCGTATCGAAATTTTACCTTGGCTAGCCGACAGCCTTCGGCAGTCAGGCAGTTCTACGGTTTCGTCTAGTTCCGTTTGCAAGAGGGACTTTTAGGCGATGCAAAAATAAAAGTAAAAAGAGGGATGCAACACGAGGACTTCCCAGGAGGTCAACCATCCTAGTACTACTCTCGCCCAAGCACGCTTAACTTCGGAGTTCTGATGGGATCCGGTGCTTTAGTGCTGGTATGATCGCATCCGACATCTTTTGCACGGCGTGTTGTTTTAACCTCTGTCCCCTCCGGCTCCTTCTCACGCCTAACCTTCCTGTTTTTTTTTCGCATTTAAAAAAAAAATCCTTTCACGCCCGTCCCGGTTTTCCGTCACCACGCCACCGTATTTACCGAGAAGGGCGTGCATGACTAGCCGCAAATAAAAACGTCACGCCATCCGACCGTCTCACCGGAGCGAGAAATCTGCACAAATTATATCGGTCACCGAAAATCGACTGTAGTTTCTGCATACGACCTCGGATCGAATTTCGGCGAGAACGAAAAAGTTCCGTATCGAAATTTTACCTTGGCTAGCCTACGGCGGTCAGGCAGTTCTACGGTTTCGTCTAGTTCCGTTTGCAAGAGGGACTTTTAGGCGATGCAAAAATAAAAGTAAAAAGAGGGATGCAACACGAGGACTTCCCAGGAGGTCAACCATCCTAGTACTACTCTCGCCCAAGCACGCTTAACTTCGGAGTTCTGATGGGATCCGGTGCTTTAGTGCTGGTATGATCGCATCCGACATCTTTTGCACGGCGTGTTGTTTTAACCTCTGTCCCATCCGGCTCCTTCTCACGCCTAACCTTCCTGTTTTTTTTCGCATTTTTTTTTTAAAAAAATCCTTTCACGCCCGTCCCGGTTTTCCGTCACCACGCCACCGTATTTACCGAAAGGGCGTGCATGACTAGCCGCAAATAAAAACGTCACGCCATCCGACCGTCTCACCGGAGCGAGAAATCTGCACAAATTATATCGGTCACCGAAAATCGACTGTAGTTTCTGCATACGACCTCGGATCGAATTTCGGCGAGAACGAAAAAGTTCCGTATCGAAATTTTACTTTGGCTAGCCTTCGGCGGTCAGGCAGTTCTACGGTTTCGGCTAGTTCCGTTTGCAAGAGGGACTTTTAGGCGATGCAAAAATAAAAGTAAAAAGAGGGATGCAACACGAGGACTTCCCAGGAGGTCACCCATCCTAGTACCACTCTCGCCCAAGCACGCTTAACTTCGGAGTTCTGATGGGATCCGGTGCTTTAGTGCTGGTATGATCGCATCCGACATCTTTTGCACGGCGGGTTGTTTTAACCTCTGTCCCATCCGGCTCCTTCTCACGCCTAACCTTCCTGTTTTTTTTCGCATTTTTTTTAAAGAAAAATCCTTTCACGCCCGTCCCGGTTTTCCGTCACCACGCCACCGTATTTACCGAGAAGGGCGTGCATGACTAGCCGCAAATAAAAACGTCACGCCATCCGACCGTCTCACCGGAGCGAGAAATCTGCACAAATTATATCGGTCACCGAAAATCGACTGTAGTTTCTGCATACGACCTCGGATCGAATTTCGGCGAGAACGAAAAAGTTCCGTATCGAAATTTTACCTTGGCTAGCCGACAGCCTTCGACGGTCAGGCAGTTCTACGGTTTCGTCTAGTTCCGTTTGCAAGAGGGACTTTTAGGCGATGCAAAAATAAAAGTAAAAAGAGGGATGCAACACGAGGACTTCCCAGGAGGTCAACCATCCTAGTACTACTCTCGCCCAAGCACGCTTAACTTCGGAGTTCTGATGGGATCCGGTGCTTTATTGCTGGTATGATCGCATCCGACATCTTTTGCACGGCGTGTTGTTTTAACCTCTGTCCCCTCCGGCTCCTTCTCACGCCTAACCTTCCTGTTTTTTTTTCGCATTTTTAAGAAAAAAAAAGCCTTTCACGCCCGTCCCGGTTTTCCGTCACCACGCCACCGTATTTACCGAGAAGGGCGTGCATGACTAGCCGCAAATAAAAACGTCACGCCATCCGACCGTCTCACCGGAGCGAGAAATCTGCACAAATTATATCGGTCACCGAAAATCGACTGTAGTTTCTGCATACGACCTCGGATCGAATTTCGGCGAGAACGAAAAAGTTCCGTATCGAAATTTTACCTTGGCTTGCCGACAGCCTTCGACGGTCGGGCAGTTCTACGGTTTCGTCTAGTTCCGTTTGCAAGAGGGACTTTTAGGCGATGCAAAAATAAAAGTAAAAAGAGGGATGCAACACGAGGACTTCCCAGGAGGTCAACCATCCTAGTACTACTCTCGCCCAAGCACGCTTAACTTCGGAGTTCTGATGGGATCCGGTGCTTTAGTGCTGGTATGATCGCATCCGACATCTTTTGCACGGCGTGTTGTTTTAACCTCTGTCCCCTCCGGCTCTTTCTCACGCCTAACATTCCTGTTTTTTTTTCGCATTTTTAAGAAAAAAAAATCCTTTCACGCCCGTCCCGGTTTTCCGTCACCACGCCACCGTATTTACCGAAAGGGCGTGCATGACTAGCCGCAAATAAAAACGTCACGCCATCCGACCGTCTCACCGGAGCGAGAAATCTGCACAAATTATATCGGTCACCGAAAATCGACTGTAGTTTCTGCATACGACCTCGGATCGAATTTCGGCGAGAACGAAAAAGTTCCGTATCGAAATTTTACCTTGGCTAGCCGACCGCCTTTGGCGGTCAGGCACTTCTACGGTTTCGTCTAGTTCCGTTTGCAAGAGGGACTTTTAGGCGATGCAAAAATAAAAGTAAAAAGAGGGATGCAACACGAGGACTTCCCAGGAGGTCACCCATCCTAGTACCACTCTCGCCCAAGCACGCTTAACTTCGGAGTTCTGATGGGATCCGGTGCTTTAGTGCTGGTATGATCGCATCCGACATCTTTTGCACGGCGGGTTGTTTTAACCTCTGTCCCATCCGGCTCCTTCTCACGCCTAACCATCCTGTTTTTTTTTCGCATTTTTTTAAAAAAAAATCCTTTCACGCCCGTCCCGGTTTTCCGTCACCACGCCACCGTATTTACCGAAAGGGCGTGCATGACTAGCCGCAAATAAAAACGTCACGCCATCCGACCGTCTCACCGGAGCGAGAAATCTGAACAAATTATATCGGTCACCGAAAATCGACTGTAGTTTCTGCATACGACCTCGGATCGAATTTCGGCGAGAACGAAAAAGTTCCGTATCGAAATTTTACCTTGTCTGGCCGACAGCCTCCGGCGGTCGGGCAGTTCTACGGTTTCGTCTAGTTCCGTTTGCAAGAGGGACTTTTAGGCGATGCAAAAATAAAAGTAAAAAGAGGGATGCAACACGAGGACTTCCCAGGAGGTCAACCATCCTAGTACTACTCTCGCCCAAGCACGCTTAACTTCGGAGTTCTGATGGGATCCGGTGCTTTAGTGCTGGTATGATCGCATCCGACATCTTTTGCACGGCGTGTTGTTTTAACCTCTGTCCCCTCCGGCTCTTTCTCACGCCTAACCTTCCTGTTTTTTTTTCGCATTTTTAAGAAAAAAAAGCCTTTCACGCCCGTCCCGGTTTTCCGTCACCACGCCACCGTATTTACCGAGAAGGGCGTGCATGACTAGCCGCAAATAAAAACGTCACGCCATCCGACCGTCTCACCGGAGCGAGAAATCTGCACAAATTATATCGGTCACCGAAAATCGACTGTAGTTTCTGCATACGACCTCGGATCGAATTTCGGCGAGAACGAAAAAGTTCCGTATCGAAATTTTACCTTGGCTAGCCTTCGGCGGTCAGGCAGTTCTACGGTTTCGTCTAGTTCCGTTTGCAAGAGGGACTTTTAGGCGATGCAAAAATAAAAGTAAAAAGAGGGATGCAACACGAGGACTTCCCAGGAGGTCAACCATCCTAGTACTACTCTCGCCCAAGCACGCTTAACTTCGGAGTTCTGATGGGATCCGGTGCTTTAGTGCTGGTATGATCGCATCCGACATCTTTTGCACGGCGTGTTGTTTTAACCTCTGTCCCCTCCGGCTCTTTCTCACGCCTAACATTCCTGTTTTTTTTTCGCATTTTTAAGAAAAAAAAATCCTTTCACGCCCGTCCCGGTTTTCCGTCACCACGCCACCGTATTTACCGAAAGGGCGTGCATGACTAGCCGCAAATAAAAACGTCACGCCATCCGACCGTCTCACCGGAGCGAGAAATCTGCACAAATTATATCGGTCACCGAAAATCGACTGTAGTTTCTGCATACGACCTCGGATCGAATTTCGGCGAGAACGAAAAAGTTCCGTATCGAAATTTTACCTTGGCTAGCCGACAGCCTTTGGCGGTCAGGCACTTCTACGGTTTCGTCTAGTTCCGTTTGCAAGAGGGACTTTTAGGCGATGCAAAAATAAAAGTAAAAAGAGGGATGCAACACGAGGACTTCCCAGGAGGTCACCCATCCTAGTACCACTCTCGCCCAAGCACGCTTAACTTCGGAGTTCTGATGGGATCCGGTGCTTTAGTGCTGGTATGATCGCATCCGACATCTTTTGCACGGCGGGTTGTTTTAACCTCTGTCCCATCCGGCTCCTTCTCACGCCTAACCTTCCTGTTTTTTTTTCGCATTTTTTTAAAAAAAAATCCTTTCACGCCCGTCCCGGTTTTCCGTCACCACGCCACCGTATTTACCGAAAGGGCGTGCATGACTAGCCGCAAATAAAAACGTCACGCCATCCGACCGTCTCACCGGAGCGAGAAATCTGAACAAATTATATCGGTCACCGAAAATCGACTGTAGTTTCTGCATACGACCTCGGATCGAATTTCGGCGAGAACGAAAAAGTTCCGTATCGAAATTTTACCTTGTCTGGCCGACAGCCTCAGGCGGTCGGGCAGTTCTACGGTTTCGTCTAGTTACGTTTGCAAGAGGGACTTTTAGGCGATGCAAAAATAAAAGTAAAAAGAGGGATGCAACACGAGGACTTCCCAGGAGGTCAACCATCCTAGTACTACTCTCGCCCAAGCACGCTTAACTTCGGAGTTCTGATGGGATCCGGTGCTTTAGTGCTGGTATGATCGCATCCGACATCTTTTGCACGGCGTGTTGTTTTAACCTCTGTCCCCTCCGGCTCTTTCTCACGCCTAACCTTCCTGTTTTTTTTTCGCATTTTTAAGAAAAAAAAGCCTTTCACGCCCGTCCCGGTTTTCCGTCACCACGCCACCGTATTTACCGAGAAGGGCGTGCATGACTAGCCGCAAATAAAAACGTCACGCCATCCGACCGTCTCACCGGAGCGAGAAATCTGCACAAATTATATCGGTCACCGAAAATCGACTGTAGTTTCTGCATACGACCTCGGATCGAATTTCGGCGAGAACGAAAAAGTTCCGTATCGAAATTTTACCTTGGCTAGCCTTCGGCGGTCAGGCAGTTCTACGGTTTCGTCTAGTTCCGTTTGCAAGAGGGACTTTTAGGCGATGCAAAAATAAAAGTAAAAAGAGGGATGCAACACGAGGACTTCCCAGGAGGTCACCCATCCTAGTACTACTCTCGCCCAAGCACGCTTAACTTCGGAGTTCTGATGGGATCCGGTGCTTTAGTGCTGGTATGATCGCATCCGACATCTTTTGCACGGCGTGTTGTTTTAACCTCTGTCCCATCCGGCTCCTTCTCACGCCTAACCTTCCTGTTTTTTTTTCGCATTTTTTTTAAAAAAAAATCCTTTCACGCCCGTCCCGGTTTTCCGTCACCACGCCACCGTATTTACCGAAAGGGCGTGCATGACTAGCCGCAAATAAAAACGTCACGCCATCCGACCGTCTCACCGGAGCGAGAAATCTGAACAAATTATATCGGTCACCGAAAATCGACTGTAGTTTCTGCATACGACCTCGGATCGAATTTCGGCGAGAACGAAAAAGTTCCGTATCGAAATTTTACCTTGTCTGGCCGACAGCCTTCGGCGGTCGGGCAGTTCTACGGTTTCGTCTAGTTCCGTTTGCAAGAGGGACTTTTAGGCGATGCAAAAATAAAAGTAAAAAGAGGGATGCAACACGAGGACTTCCCAGGAGGTCAACCATCCTAGTACTACTCTCGCCCAAGCACGCTTAACTTCGGAGTTCTGATGGGATCCGGTGCTTTAGTGCTGGTATGATCGCATCCGACATCTTTTGCACGGCGTGTTGTTTTAACCTCTGTCCCCTCCGGCTCTTTCTCACGCCTAACCTTCCTGTTTTTTTTTTCGCATTTTTAAGAAAAAAAAGCCTTTCACGCCCGTCCCGGTTTTCCGTCACCACGCCACCGTATTTACCGAGAAGGGCGTGCATGACTAGCCGCAAATAAAAACGTCACGCCATCCGACCGTCTCACCGGAGCGAGAAATCTGCACAAATTATATCGGTCACCGAAAATCGACTGTAGTTTCTGCATACGACCTCGGATCGAATTTCGGCGAGAACGAAAAAGTTCCGTATCGAAATTTTACCTTGGCTAGCCAACAGCCTTCGGCGGTCAGGCAGTTCTACGGTTTCGTCTAGTTCCGTTTGCAAGAGGGACTTTTAGGCGATGCAAAAATAAAAGTAAAAAGAGGGATGCAACACGAGGACTTCCCAGGAGGTCAACCATCCTAGTACTACTCTCGCCCAAGCACGCTTAACTTCGGAGTTCTGATGGGATCCGGTGCTTTAGTGCTGGTATGATCGCATCCGACATCTTTTGCACGGCGTGTTGTTTTAACCTCTGTCCCCTCCGGCTCTTTCTCACGCCTAACCTTCCTGTTTTTTTTTTCGCATTTTTAAGAAAAAAAAGCCTTTCACGCCCGTCCCGGTTTTCCGTCACCACGCCACCGTATTTACCGAGAAGGGCGTGCATGACTAGCCGCAAATAAAAACGTCACGCCATCCGACCGTCTCACCGGAGCGAGAAATCTGCACAAATTATATCGGTCACCGAAAATCGACTGTAGTTTCTGCATACGACCTCGGATCGAATTTCGGCGAGAACGAAAAAGTTCCGTATCGAAATTTTACCTTGGCTAGCCAACAGCCTTCGGCGGTCAGGCAGTTCTACGGTTTCGTCTAGTTCCGTTTGCAAGAGGGACTTTTAGGCGATGCAAAAATAAAAGTAAAAAGAGGGATGCAACACGAGGACTTCCCAGGAGGTCAACCATCCTAGTACTACTCTCGCCCAAGCACGCTTAACTTCGGAGTTCTGATGGGATCCGGTGCTTTAGTGCTGGTATGATCGCATCCGACATCTTTTGCACGGCGTGTTGTTTTAACCTCTGTCCCATCCGGCTCCTTCTCACGCCTAACCTTCCTGTTTTTTTTTCGCTTTTTTTTATAAAAAAAGCCTTTCACGCCCGTCCCGGTTTTCCGTCACCACGCCACCGTATTTACCGAAAGGGCGTGCATGACTAGCCGCAAATAAAAACGTCACGCCATCCGACCGTCTCACCGGAGCGAGAAATCTGAACAAATTATATCGGTCACCGAAAATCGACTGTAGTTTCTGCATACGACCTCGGATCGAATTTCGGCGAGAACGAAAAAGTTCCGTATCGAAATTTTACCTTGTCTGGCCGACAGCCTTCGGCGGTCGGGCAGTTCTACGGTTTCGTCTAGTTCCGTTTGCAAGAGGGACTTTTAGGCGATGCAAAAATAAAAGTAAAAAGAGGGATGCAACACGAGGACTTCCCAGGAGGTCAACCATCCTAGTACTACTCTCGCCCAAGCACGCTTAACTTCGGAGTTCTGATGGGATCCGGTGCTTTAGTGCTGGTATGATCGCATCCGACATCTTTTGCACGGCGTGTTGTTTTAACCTCTGTCCCCTCCGGCTCTTTCTCACGCCTAACCTTCCTGTTTTTTTTTTCGCATTTTTAAGAAAAAAAAGCCTTTCACGCCCGTCCCGGTTTTCCGTCACCACGCCACCGTATTTACCGAGAAGGGCGTGCATGACTAGCCGCAAATAAAAACGTCACGCCATCCGACCGTCTCACCGGAGCGAGAAATCTGCACAAATTATATCGGTCACCGAAAATCGACTGTAGTTTCTGCATACGACCTCGGATCGAATTTCGGCGAGAACGAAAAAGTTCCGTATCGAAATTTTACCTTGGCTAGCCAACAGCCTTCGGCGGTCAGGCAGTTCTACGGTTTCGTCTAGTTCCGTTTGCAAGAGGGACTTTTAGGCGATGCAAAAATAAAAGTAAAAAGAGGGATGCAACACGAGGACTTCCCAGGAGGTCAACCATCCTAGTACTACTCTCGCCCAAGCACGCTTAACTTCGGAGTTCTGATGGGATCCGGTGCTTTAGTGCTGGTATGATCGCATCCGACATCTTTTGCACGGCGTGTTGTTTTAACCTCTGTCCCCTCCGGCTCTTTCTCACGCCTAACCTTCCTGTTTTTTTTTTCGCATTTTTAAGAAAAAAAAGCCTTTCACGCCCGTCCCGGTTTTCCGTCACCACGCCACCGTATTTACCGAGAAGGGCGTGCATGACTAGCCGCAAATAAAAACGTCACGCCATCCGACCGTCTCACCGGAGCGAGAAATCTGCACAAATTATATCGGTCACCGAAAATCGACTGTAGTTTCTGCATACGACCTCGGATCGAATTTCGGCGAGAACGAAAAAGTTCCGTATCGAAATTTTACCTTGGCTAGCCAACAGCCTTCGGCGGTCAGGCAGTTCTACGGTTTCGTCTAGTTCCGTTTGCAAGAGGGACTTTTAGGCGATGCAAAAATAAAAGTAAAAAGAGGGATGCAACACGAGGACTTCCCAGGAGGTCAACCATCCTAGTACTACTCTCGCCCAAGCACGCTTAACTTCGGAGTTCTGATGGGATCCGGTGCTTTAGTGCTGGTATGATCGCATCCGACATCTTTTGCACGGCGTGTTGTTTTAACCTCTGTCCCATCCGGCTCCTTCTCACGCCTAACCTTCCTGTTTTTTTTTCGCTTTTTTTTATAAAAAAAGCCTTTCACGCCCGTCCCGGTTTTCCGTCACCACGCCACCGTATTTACCGAAAGGGCGTGCATGACTAGCCGCAAATAAAAACGTCACGCCATCCGACCGTCTCACCGGAGCGAGAAATCTGAACAAATTATATCGGTCACCGAAAATCGACTGTAGTTTCTGCATACGACCTCGGATCGAATTTCGGCGAGAACGAAAAAGTTCCGTATCGAAATTTTACCTTGTCTGGCCGACAGCCTTCGGCGGTCGGGCAGTTCTACGGTTTCGTCTAGTTCCGTTTGCAAGAGGGACTTTTAGGCGATGCAAAAATAAAAGTAAAAAGAGGGATGCAACACGAGGACTTCCCAGGAGGTCAACCATCCTAGTACTACTCTCGCCCAAGCACGCTTAACTTCGGAGTTCTGATGGGATCCGGTGCTTTAGTGCTGGTATGATCGCATCCGACATCTTTTGCACGGCGTGTTGTTTTAACCTCTGTCCCCTCCGGCTCTTTCTCACGCCTAACCTTCCTGTTTTTTTTTCGCATTTTTAAGAAAAAAAAGCCTTTCACGCCCGTCCCGGTTTTCCGTCACCACGCCACCGTATTTACCGAGAAGGGCGTGCATGACTAGCCGCAAATAAAAACGTCACGCCATCCGACCGTCTCACCGGAGCGAGAAATCTGCACAAATTATATCGGTCACCGAAAATCGACTGTAGTTTCTGCATACGACCTCGGATCGAATTTCGGCGAGAACGAAAAAGTTCCGTATCGAAATTTTACCTTGGCTAGCCAACAGCCTTCGGCGGTCAGGCAGTTCTACGGTTTCGTCTAGTTCCGTTTGCAAGAGGGACTTTTAGGCGATGCAAAAATAAAAGTAAAAAGAGGGATGCAACACGAGGACTTCCCAGGAGGTCAACCATCCTAGTACTACTCTCGCCCAAGCACGCTTAACTTCGGAGTTCTGATGGGATCCGGTGCTTTAGTGCTGGTATGATCGCATCCGACATCTTTTGCACGGCGTGTTGTTTTAACCTCTGTCCCATCCGGCTCCTTCTCACGCCTAACCTTCCTGTTTTTTTTTCGCTTTTTTTTATAAAAAAATCCTTTCACGCCCGTCCCGGTTTTCCGTCACCACGCCACCGTATTTACCGAGAAGGGCGTGCATGACTAGCCGCAAATAAAAACGTCACGCCATCCGACCGTCTCACCGGAGCGAGAAATCTGCACAAATTATATCGGTCACCGAAAATCGACTGTAGTTTCTGCATACGACCTCGGATCGAATTTCGGCGAGAACGAAAAAGTTCCGTATCGAAATTTTACCTTGGCTAGCCAACAGCCTTCGGCGGTCAGGCAGTTCTACGGTTTCGTCTAGTTCCGTTTGCAAGAGGGACTTTTAGGCGATGCAAAAATAAAAGTAAAAAGAGGGATGCAACACGAGGACTTCCCAGGAGGTCAACCATCCTAGTACTACTCTCGCCCAAGCACGCTTAACTTCGGAGTTCTGATGGGATCCGGTGCTTTAGTGCTGGTATGATCGCATCCGACATCTTTTGCACGGCGTGTTGTTTTAACCTCTGTCCCATCCGGCTCCTTCTCACGCCTAACCTTCCTGTTTTTTTTTCGCTTTTTTTTATAAAAAAAGCCTTTCACGCCCGTCCCGGTTTTCCGTCACCACGCCACCGTATTTACCGAAAGGGCGTGCATGACTAGCCGCAAATAAAAACGTCACGCCATCCGACCGTCTCACCGGAGCGAGAAATCTGAACAAATTATATCGGTCACCGAAAATCGACTGTAGTTTCTGCATACGACCTCGGATCGAATTTCGGCGAGAACGAAAAAGTTCCGTATCGAAATTTTACCTTGTCTGGCCGACAGCCTTCGGCGGTCGGGCAGTTCTACGGTTTCGTCTAGTTCCGTTTGCAAGAGGGACTTTTAGGCGATGCAAAAATAAAAGTAAAAAGAGGGATGCAACACGAGGACTTCCCAGGAGGTCAACCATCCTAGTACTACTCTCGCCCAAGCACGCTTAACTTCGGAGTTCTGATGGGATCCGGTGCTTTAGTGCTGGTATGATCGCATCCGACATCTTTTGCACGGCGTGTTGTTTTAACCTCTGTCCCCTCCGGCTCTTTCTCACGCCTAACCTTCCTGTTTTTTTTTCGCATTTTTAAGAAAAAAAAGCCTTTCACGCCCGTCCCGGTTTTCCGTCACCACGCCACCGTATTTACCGAGAAGGGCGTGCATGACTAGCCGCAAATAAAAACGTCACGCCATCCGACCGTCTCACCGGAGCGAGAAATCTGCACAAATTATATCGGTCACCGAAAATCGACTGTAGTTTCTGCATACGACCTCGGATCGAATTTCGGCGAGAACGAAAAAGTTCCGTATCGAAATTTTACCTTGGCTAGCCAACAGCCTTCGGCGGTCAGGCAGTTCTACGGTTTCGTCTAGTTCCGTTTGCAAGAGGGACTTTTAGGCGATGCAAAAATAAAAGTAAAAAGAGGGATGCAACACGAGGACTTCCCAGGAGGTCAACCATCCTAGTACTACTCTCGCCCAAGCACGCTTAACTTCGGAGTTCTGATGGGATCCGGTGCTTTAGTGCTGGTATGATCGCATCCGACATCTTTTGCACGGCGTGTTGTTTTAACCTCTGTCCCATCCGGCTCCTTCTCACGCCTAACCTTCCTGTTTTTTTTTCGCTTTTTTTTATAAAAAAATCCTTTCACGCCCGTCCCGGTTTTCCGTCACCACGCCACCGTATTTACCGAAAGGGCGTGCATGACTAGCCGCAAATAAAAACGTCACGCCATCCGACCGTCTCACCGGAGCGAGAAATCTGAACAAATTATATCGGTCACCGAAAATCGACTGTAGTTTCTGCATACGACCTCGGATCGAATTTCGGCGAGAACGAAAAAGTTCCGTATCGAAATTTTACCTTGTCTAGCCGACAGCCTTCGGCGGTCGGGCAGTTCTACGGTTTCGTCTAGTTCCGTTTGCAAGAGGGACTTTTAGGCGATGCAAAAATAAAAGTAAAAAGAGGGATGCAACACGAGGACTTCCCAGGAGGTCAACCATCCTAGTACTACTCTCGCCCAAGCACGCTTAACTTCGGAGTTCTGATGGGATCCGGTGCTTTAGTGCTGGTATGATCGCATCCGACATCTTTTGCACGGCGTGTTGTTTTAACCTCTGTCCCCTCCGGCTCCTTCTCACGCCTAACCTTCCTGTTTTTTTTTCGCATTTTTAAGAAAAAAAAAGCCTTTCACGCCCGTCCCGGTTTTCCGTCACCACGCCACCGTATTTACCGAGAAGGGCGTGCATGACTAGCCGCAAATAAAAACGTCACGCCATCCGACCGTCTCACCGGAGCGAGAAATCTGCACAAATTATATCGGTCACCGAAAATCGACTGTAGTTTCTGCATACGACCTCGGATCGAATTTCGGCGAGAACGAAAAAGTTCCGTATCGAAATTTTACCTTGTCTAGCCGACAGCCTTCGGCGGTCAGGCACTTCTACGGTTTCGTCTAGTTCCGTTTGCAAGAGGGACTTTTAGGCGATGCAAAAATAAAAGTAAAAAGAGGGATGCAACACGAGGACTTCCCAGGAGGTCACCCATCCTAGTACCACTCTCGCCCAAGCACGCTTAACTTCGGAGTTCTGATGGGATCCGGTGCTTTAGTGCTGGTATGATCGCATCCGACATCTTTTGCACGGCGGGTTGTTTTAACCTCTGTCCCATCCGGCTCCTTCTCACGCCTAACCTTCCTGTTTTTTTTTCGCATTTTTTTAAAAAAAAATTCTTTCACGCCCGTCCCGGTTTTCCGTCACCACGCCACCGTATTTACCGAAAGGGCGTGCATGACTAGCCGCAAATAAAAACGTCACGCCATCCGACCGTCTCACCGGAGCGAGAAATCTGAACAAATTATATCGGTCACCGAAAATCGACTGTAGTTTCTGCATACGACCTCGGATCGAATTTCGGCGAGAACGAAAAAGTTCCGTATCGAAATTTTACCTTGTCTGGCCGAC
This sequence comes from Poa annua, assembly GCA_026929855.1. Lineage (NCBI taxonomy): Eukaryota > Viridiplantae > Streptophyta > Magnoliopsida > Poales > Poaceae > Poa > Poa annua. The sequence continues at coordinate 13,504,821 of CM049428.1, forward strand.
AGCCTTCGGCGGTCGGGCAGTTCTACGGTTTCGTCTAGTTCCGTTTGCAAGAGGGACTTTTAGGCGATGCAAAAATAAAAGTAAAAAGAGGGATGCAACACGAGGACTTCCCAGGAGGTCACCCATCCTAGTACTACTCTCGCCCAAGCACGCTTAACTTCGGAGTTCTGATGGGATCCGGTGCTTTAGTGCTGGTATGATCGCATCCGACATCTTTTGCACGGCGTGTTGTTTTAACCTCTGTCCCCTCCGGCTCTTTCTCACGCCTAACCTTCCTGTTTTTTTTTCGCATTTTTAAGAAAAAAAGCCTTTCACGCCCGTCCCGGTTTTCCGTCACCACGCCACCGTATTTACCGAGAAGGGCGTGCATGACTAGCCGCAAATAAAAACGTCACGCCATCCGACCGTCTCACCGGAGCGAGAAATCTGCACAAATTATATCGGTCACCGAAAATCGACTGTAGTTTCTGCATACGACCTCGGATCGAATTTCGGCGAGAACGAAAAAGTTCCGTATCGAAATTTTACCTTGGCTAGCCGACAGCCTTCGGCGGTCAGGCAGTTCTACGGTTTCGTCTAGTTCCGTTTGCAAGAGGGACTTTTAGGCGATGCAAAAATAAAAGTAAAAAGAGGGATGCAACACGAGGACTTCCCAGGAGGTCAACCATCCTAGTACTACTCTCGCCCAAGCACGCTTAACTTCGGAGTTCTGATGGGATCCGGTGCTTTAGTGCTGGTATGATCGCATCCGACATCTTTTGCACGGCGGGTTGTTTTAACCTCTGTCCCCTCCGGCTCTTTCTCACGCCTAACCTTCCTGTTTTTTTTTCGCATTTTTAAGAAAAAAAAGCCTTTCACGCCCGTCCCGGTTTTCCGTCACCACGCCACCGTATTTACCGAGAAGGGCGTGCATGACTAGCCGCAAATAAAAACGTCACGCCATCCGACCGTCTCACCGGAGCGAGAAATCTGCACAAATTATATCGGTCACCGAAAATCGACTGTAGTTTCTGCATACGACCTCGGATCGAATTTCGGCGAGAACGAAAAAGTTCCGTATCGAAATTTTACCTTGGCTAGCCGACAGCCTTCGGCGGTCAGGCAGTTCTACGGTTTCGTCTAGTTCCGTTTGCAAGAGGGACTTTTAGGCGATGCAAAAATAAAAGTAAAAAGAGGGATGCAACACGAGGACTTCCCAGGAGGTCACCCATCCTAGTACCACTCTCGCCCAAGCACGCTTAACTTCGGATCGAATTTCGGCGAGAACGAAAAAGTTCCGTATCGAAATTTTACCTTGTCTGGCCGACAGCCTTCGGCGGTCGGGCAGTTCTACGGTTTCGTCTAGTTCCGTTTGCAAGAGGGACTTTTAGGCGATGCAAAAATAAAAGTAAAAAGAGGGATGCAACACGAGGACTTCCCAGGAGGTCAACCATCCTAGTACTACTCTCGCCCAAGCACGCTTAACTTCGGAGTTCTGATGGGATCCGGTGCTTTAGTGCTGGTATGATCGCATCCGACATCTTTTGCACGGCGTGTTGTTTTAACCTCTGTCCCCTCCGGCTCTTTCTCACGCCTAACCTTCCTGTTTTTTTTTCGCATTTTTAAGAAAAAAAAGCCTTTCACGCCCGTCCCGGTTTTCCGTCACCACGCCACCGTATTTACCGAGAAGGGCGTGCATGACTAGCCGCAAATAAAAACGTCACGCCATCCGACCGTCTCACCGGAGCGAGAAATCTGCACAAATTATATCGGTCACCGAAAATCGACTGTAGTTTCTGCATACGACCTCGGATCGAATTTCGGCGAGAACGAAAAAGTTCCGTATCGAAATTTTACCTTGGCTAGCCGACAGCCTTCGGCGGTCAGGCAGTTCTACGGTTTCGTCTAGTTCCGTTTGCAAGAGGGACTTTTAGGCGATGCAAAAATAAAAGTAAAAAGAGGGATGCAACACGAGGACTTCCCAGGAGGTCAACCATCCTAGTACTACTCTCGCCCAAGCACGCTTAACTTCGGAGTTCTGATGGGATCCGGTGCTTTAGTGCTGGTATGATCGCATCCGACATCTTTTGCACGGCGTGTTGTTTTAACCTCTGTCCCATCCGGCTCCTTCTCACGCCTAACATTCCTGTTTTTTTTTCGCATTTTTAAGAAAAAAAAATCCTTTCACGCCCGTCCCGGTTTTCCGTCACCACGCCACCGTATTTACCGAAAGGGCGTGCATGACTAGCCGCAAATAAAAACGTCACGCCATCCGACCGTCTCACCGGAGCGAGAAATCTGAACAAATTATATCGGTCACCGAAAATCGACTGTAGTTTCTGCATACGACCTCGGATCGAATTTCGGCGAGAACGAAAAAGTTCCGTATCGAAATTTTACCTTGTCTAGCCGACAGCCTTCGGCGGTCGGGCAGTTCTACGGTTTCGTCTAGTTCCGTTTGCAAGAGGGACTTTTAGGCGATGCAAAAATAAAAGTAAAAAGAGGGATGCAACACGAGGACTTCCCAGGAGGTCAACCATCCTAGTACTACTCTCGCCCAAGCACGCTTAACTTCGGAGTTCTGATGGGATCCGGTGCTTTAGTGCTGGTATGATCGCATCCGACATCTTTTGCACGGCGTGTTGTTTTAACCTCTGTCCCATCCGGCTCCTTCTCACGCCTAACCTTCCTGTTTTTTTTTCGCTTTTTTTAAAAAAAAAATCCTTTCACGCCCGTCCCGGTTTTCCGTCACCACGCCACCGTATTTACCGAAAGGGCGTGCATGACTAGCCGCAAATAAAAACGTCACGCCATCCGACCGTCTCACCGGAGCGAGAAATCTGAACAAATTATATCGGTCACCGAAAATCGACTGTAGTTTCTGCATACGACCTCGGATCGAATTTCGGCGAGAACGAAAAAGTTCCGTATCGAAATTTTACCTTGTCTAGCCGACAGCCTTCGGCGGTCGGGCAGTTCTACGGTTTCGTCTAGTTCCGTTTGCAAGAGGGACTTTTAGGCGATGCAAAAATAAAAGTAAAAAGAGGGATGCAACACGAGGACTTCCCAGGAGGTCAACCATCCTAGTACTACTCTCGCCCAAGCACGCTTAACTTCGGAGTTCTGATGGGATCCGGTGCTTTAGTGCTGGTATGATCGCATCCGACATCTTTTGCACGGCGGGTTGTTTTAACCTCTGTCCCCTCCGGCTCTTTCTCACGCCTAACCTTCCTGTTTTTTTTTCGCATTTTTAAGAAAAAAAAGCCTTTCACGCCCGTCCCGGTTTTCCGTCACCACGCCACCGTATTTACCGAGAAGGGCGTGCATGACTAGCCGCAAATAAAAACGTCACGCCATCCGACCGTCTCACCGGAGCGAGAAATCTGCACAAATTATATCGGTCACCGAAAATCGACTGTAGTTTCTGCATACGACCTCGGATCGAATTTCGGCGAGAACGAAAAAGTTCCGTATCGAAATTTTACCTTGGCTAGCCGACAGCCTTCGGCGGTCAGGCAGTTCTACGGTTTCGTCTAGTTCCGTTTGCAAGAGGGACTTTTAGGCGATGCAAAAATAAAAGTAAAAAGAGGGATGCAACACGAGGACTTCCCAGGAGGTCACCCATCCTAGTACCACTCTCGCCCAAGCACGCTTAACTTCGGATCGAATTTCGGCGAGAACGAAAAAGTTCCGTATCGAAATTTTACCTTGTCTGGCCGACAGCCTTCGGCGGTCGGGCAGTTCTACGGTTTCGTCTAGTTCCGTTTGCAAGAGGGACTTTTAGGCGATGCAAAAATAAAAGTAAAAAGAGGGATGCAACACGAGGACTTCCCAGGAGGTCAACCATCCTAGTACTACTCTCGCCCAAGCACGCTTAACTTCGGAGTTCTGATGGGATCCGGTGCTTTAGTGCTGGTATGATCGCATCCGACATCTTTTGCACGGCGTGTTGTTTTAACCTCTGTCCCCTCCGGCTCTTTCTCACGCCTAACCTTCCTGTTTTTTTTTCGCATTTTTAAGAAAAAAAAGCCTTTCACGCCCGTCCCGGTTTTCCGTCACCACGCCACCGTATTTACCGAGAAGGGCGTGCATGACTAGCCGCAAATAAAAACGTCACGCCATCCGACCGTCTCACCGGAGCGAGAAATCTGCACAAATTATATCGGTCACCGAAAATCGACTGTAGTTTCTGCATACGACCTCGGATCGAATTTCGGCGAGAACGAAAAAGTTCCGTATCGAAATTTTACCTTGGCTAGCCGACAGCCTTCGGCGGTCAGGCAGTTCTACGGTTTCGTCTAGTTCCGTTTGCAAGAGGGACTTTTAGGCGATGCAAAAATAAAAGTAAAAAGAGGGATGCAACACGAGGACTTCCCAGGAGGTCAACCATCCTAGTACTACTCTCGCCCAAGCACGCTTAACTTCGGAGTTCTGATGGGATCCGGTGCTTTAGTGCTGGTATGATCGCATCCGACATCTTTTGCACGGCGTGTTGTTTTAACCTCTGTCCCATCCGGCTCCTTCTCACGCCTAACATTCCTGTTTTTTTTTCGCATTTTTAAGAAAAAAAAATCCTTTCACGCCCGTCCCGGTTTTCCGTCACCACGCCACCGTATTTACCGAAAGGGCGTGCATGACTAGCCGCAAATAAAAACGTCACGCCATCCGACCGTCTCACCGGAGCGAGAAATCTGAACAAATTATATCGGTCACCGAAAATCGACTGTAGTTTCTGCATACGACCTCGGATCGAATTTCGGCGAGAACGAAAAAGTTCCGTATCGAAATTTTACCTTGTCTAGCCGACAGCCTTCGGCGGTCGGGCAGTTCTACGGTTTCGTCTAGTTCCGTTTGCAAGAGGGACTTTTAGGCGATGCAAAAATAAAAGTAAAAAGAGGGATGCAACACGAGGACTTCCCAGGAGGTCAACCATCCTAGTACTACTCTCGCCCAAGCACGCTTAACTTCGGAGTTCTGATGGGATCCGGTGCTTTAGTGCTGGTATGATCGCATCCGACATCTTTTGCACGGCGTGTTGTTTTAACCTCTGTCCCATCCGGCTCCTTCTCACGCCTAACCTTCCTGTTTTTTTTTCGCTTTTTTTAAAAAAAAAATCCTTTCACGCCCGTCCCGGTTTTCCGTCACCACGCCACCGTATTTACCGAAAGGGCGTGCATGACTAGCCGCAAATAAAAACGTCACGCCATCCGACCGTCTCACCGGAGCGAGAAATCTGAACAAATTATATCGGTCACCGAAAATCGACTGTAGTTTCTGCATACGACCTCGGATCGAATTTCGGCGAGAACGAAAAAGTTCCGTATCGAAATTTTACCTTGTCTAGCCGACAGCCTTCGGCGGTCGGGCAGTTCTACGGTTTCGTCTAGTTCCGTTTGCAAGAGGGACTTTTAGGCGATGCAAAAATAAAAGTAAAAAGAGGGATGCAACACGAGGACTTCCCAGGAGGTCAACCATCCTAGTACTACTCTCGCCCAAGCACGCTTAACTTCGGAGTTCTGATGGGATCCGGTGCTTTAGTGCTGGTATGATCGCATCCGACATCTTTTGCACGGCGTGTTGTTTTAACCTCTGTCCCCTCCGGCTCCTTCTCACGCCTAACCTTCCTGTTTTTTTTTGCATTTTTTTTTAAAAATTCCTTTCACGCCCGTCCCGGTTTACCGTCACCACGCCACCGTATTTACCGAGAAGTGCGTGCATGACTAGCCGCAAATAAAAACGTCACGCCATCCGACCGTCTCACCGGAGCGAGAAATCTGCACAAATTATATCGGTCACCGAAAATCGACTGTAGTTTCTGCATACGACCTCGGATCGAATTTCGGCGAGAACGAAAAAGTTCCGTATCGAAATTTTACCTTGGCTAGCCGACAGCCTTCGGCGGTCGGGCAGTTCTACGGTTTCGTCTAGTTCCGTTTGCAAGAGGGACTTTTAGGCGATGCAAAAATAAAAGTAAAAAGAGGGATGCAACACGAGGACTTCCCAGGAGGTCAACCATCCTAGTACTACTCTCGCCCAAGCACGCTTAACTTCGGAGTTCTGATGGGATCCGGTGCTTTAGTGCTGGTATGATCGCATCCCACATCTTTTGCACGGCGTGTTGTTTTAACCTCTGTCCCCTCCGGCTCTTTCTCACGCCTAACATTCCTGTTTTTTTTTCGCATTTTTAAGAAAAAAAAATCCTTTCACGCCCGTCCCGGTTTTCCGTCACCACGCCACCGTATTTACCGAAAGGGCGTGCATGACTAGCCGCAAATAAAAACGTCACGCCATCCGACCGTCTCACCGGAGCGAGAAATCTGCACAAATTATATCGGTCACCGAAAATCGACTGTAGTTTCTGCATACGACCTCGGATCGAATTTCGGCGAGAACGAAAAAGTTCCGTATCGAAATTTTACCTTGGCTAGCCTACGGCGGTCAGGCAGTTCTACGGTTTCGTCTAGTTCCGTTTGCAAGAGGGACTTTTAGGCGATGCAAAAATAAAAGTAAAAAGAGGGATGCAACACGAGGACTTCCCAGGAGGTCAACCATCCTAGTACTACTCTCGCCCAAGCACGCTTAACTTCGGAGTTCTGATGGGATCCGGTGCTTTAGTGCTGGTATGATCGCATCCGACATCTTTTGCACGGCGTGTTGTTTTAACCTCTGTCCCATCCGGCTCCTTCTCACGCCTAACCTTCCTGTTTTTTTTTCGCTTTTTTTAAAAAAAAAATCCTTTCACGCCCGTCCCGGTTTTCCGTCACCACGCCACCGTATTTACCGAAAGGGCGTGCATGACTAGCCGCAAATAAAAACGTCACGCCATCCGACCGTCTCACCGGAGCGAGAAATCTGAACAAATTATATCGGTCACCGAAAATCGACTGTAGTTTCTGCATACGACCTCGGATCGAATTTCGGCGAGAACGAAAAAGTTCCGTATCGAAATTTTACCTTGTCTAGCCGACAGCCTTCGGCGGTCGGGCAGTTCTACGGTTTCGTCTAGTTCCGTTTGCAAGAGGGACTTTTAGGCGATGCAAAAATAAAAGTAAAAAGAGGGATGCAACACGAGGACTTCCCAGGAGGTCAACCATCCTAGTACTACTCTCGCCCAAGCACGCTTAACTTCGGAGTTCTGATGGGATCCGGTGCTTTAGTGCTGGTATGATCGCATCCGACATCTTTTGCACGGCGTGTTGTTTTAACCTCTGTCCCCTCCGGCTCTTTCTCACGCCTAACATTCCTGTTTTTTTTTCGCATTTTTTTTAAAAAAAAATCCTTTCACGCCCGTCCCGGTTTTCCGTCACCACGCCACCGTATTTACCGAAAGGGCGTGCATGACTAGCCGCAAATAAAAACGTCACGCCATCCGACCGTCTCACCGGAGCGAGAAATCTGCACAAATTATATCGGTCACCGAAAATCGACTGTAGTTTCTGCATACGACCTCGGATCGAATTTCGGCGAGAACGAAAAAGTTCCGTATCGAAATTTTACCTTGTCTAGCCGACAGCCTTCGGCGGTCGGGCAGTTCTACGGTTTCGTCTAGTTCCGTTTGCAAGAGGGACTTTTAGGCGATGCAAAAATAAAAGTAAAAAGAGGGATGCAACACGAGGACTTCCCAGGAGGTCAACCATCCTAGTACTACTCTCGCCCAAGCACGCTTAACTTCGGAGTTCTGATGGGATCCGGTGCTTTAGTGCTGGTATGATCGCATCCGACATCTTTTGCACGGCGTGTTGTTTTAACCTCTGTCCCCTCCGGCTCCTTCTCACGCCTAACCTTCCTGTTTTTTTTTGCATTTTTTTTTAAAAATTCCTTTCACGCCCGTCCCGGTTTACCGTCACCACGCCACCGTATTTACCGAGAAGTGCGTGCATGACTAGCCGCAAATAAAAACGTCACGCCATCCGACCGTCTCACCGGAGCGAGAAATCTGCACAAATTATATCGGTCACCGAAAATCGACTGTAGTTTCTGCATACGACCTCGGATCGAATTTCGGCGAGAACGAAAAAGTTCCGTATCGAAATTTTACCTTGGCTAGCCGACAGCCTTCGGCGGTCGGGCAGTTCTACGGTTTCGTCTAGTTCCGTTTGCAAGAGGGACTTTTAGGCGATGCAAAAATAAAAGTAAAAAGAGGGATGCAACACGAGGACTTCCCAGGAGGTCAACCATCCTAGTACTACTCTCGCCCAAGCACGCTTAACTTCGGAGTTCTGATGGGATCCGGTGCTTTAGTGCTGGTATGATCGCATCCCACATCTTTTGCACGGCGTGTTGTTTTAACCTCTGTCCCCTCCGGCTCTTTCTCACGCCTAACATTCCTGTTTTTTTTTCGCATTTTTAAGAAAAAAAAATCCTTTCACGCCCGTCCCGGTTTTCCGTCACCACGCCACCGTATTTACCGAAAGGGCGTGCATGACTAGCCGCAAATAAAAACGTCACGCCATCCGACCGTCTCACCGGAGCGAGAAATCTGCACAAATTATATCGGTCACCGAAAATCGACTGTAGTTTCTGCATACGACCTCGGATCGAATTTCGGCGAGAACGAAAAAGTTCCGTATCGAAATTTTACCTTGGCTAGCCGACAGCCTTTGGCGGTCAGGCACTTCTACGGTTTCGTCTAGTTCCGTTTGCAAGAGGGACTTTTAGGCGATGCAAAAATAAAAGTAAAAAGAGGGATGCAACACGAGGACTTCCCAGGAGGTCAACCATCCTAGTACCACTCTCGCCCAAGCACGCTTAACTTCGGAGTTCTGATGGGATCCGGTGCTTTAGTGCTGGTATGATCGCATCCGACATCTTTTGCACGGCGTGTTGTTTTAACCTCTGTCCCCTCCGGCTCTTTCTCACGCCTAACATTCCTGTTTTTTTTTCGCATTTTTAAGAAAAAAAAATCCTTTCACGCCCGTCCCGGTTTTCCGTCACCACGCCACCGTATTTACCGAAAGGGCGTGCATGACTAGCCGCAAATAAAAACGTCACGCCATCCGACCGTCTCACCGGAGCGAGAAATCTGAACAAATTATATCGGTCACCGAAAATCGACTGTAGTTTCTGCATACGACCTCGGATCGAATTTCGGCGAGAACGAAAAAGTTCCGTATCGAAATTTTACCTTGTCTAGCCGACAGCCTTCGGCGGTCGGGCAGTTCTACGGTTTCGTCTAGTTCCGTTTGCAAGAGGGACTTTTAGGCGATGCAAAAATAAAAGTAAAAAGAGGGATGCAACACGAGGACTTCCCAGGAGGTCAACCATCCTAGTACTACTCTCGCCCAAGCACGCTTAACTTCGGAGTTCTGATGGGATCCGGTGCTTTAGTGCTGGTATGATCGCATCCGACATCTTTTGCACGGCGTGTTGTTTTAACCTCTGTCCCCTCCGGCTCCTTCTCACGCCTAACCTTCCTGTTTTTTTTTCGCATTTTTAAGAAAAAAAAGCCTTTCACGCCCGTCCCGGTTTTCCGTCACCACGCCACCGTATTTACCGAGAAGGGCGTGCATGACTAGCCGCAAATAAAAACGTCACGCCATCCGACCGTTGAACCGGAGCGAGAAATCTGCACAAATTTTATCGGTCACCAAAAATCGACTGTAGTTTCTGCATACGACCTCGGATCGAATTTCGGCGAGAACGAAAAAGTTCCGTACCGAGATTTTACCTTGGCTAGCCGACAACCTTTGGCGGTCAGGCAGTTCTACGGTTTCGTCTAGTTCCGTTTGCGAGAGGGACTTTTAGGCGATGCAAAAATAAAAGTAAAAAGAGGGATGCAACACGAGGACTTCCCAGGAGGTCAACCATCCTAGTACTACTCTCGCCCAAGCACGCTTAACTTCGGAGTTCTGATGGGATCCGGTGCTTTAGTGCTGGTATGATCGCATCCGACATCTTTTGCACGGCGTGTTGTTTTAACCTCTATCCCCTCCGGCTCCTTCTCACGCCTAACCTTCCTGTTTTTTTTTGCATTTTTTTAAAAAAAAATTCCTTTCACGCCCGTCCCGGTTTACCGTCACCACGCAACCGTATTGACCGAGAAGTGCGTGCATGACTAGCCGCAAATAAAAACGTCACACCATTCGACCGTTGAACCGGAGCGAGAAATCTGCACAAATTTTATCGGTCACCAAAAATCGACTGTAGTTTCTGCATACGACCTCGGATCGAATTTCGGCGAGAACGAAAAAGTTCCGTATCGAAATATTACCTGGGCTAGACGACAGCCTTTGGCGGTAAGGCAGTTCGACGGTTTCGTATAGTTCCGTTTGCAAGAGGGACTTTTAGGCGATGCAAAAATAAAAGTAAAAAGAGGGATGCAACACGAGTACTTCCCAGGAGGTCAACCATCCTAGTACTACTCTCGCCCAAGCTCGCTTAACTTCGGAGTTCTGATGGGATCCGGTGCTTTAGTGCTGGTATGATCGCATCCGACATCTTTTGCACGGCGTGTTGTTTTAACCTCTATCCCCTCCGGCTCCTTCTCACGCCTAACCTTCCTGTTTTTTTTTGCATTTTTTTTAAAAAAAATTCTTTTCACGCCCGTCCCGGTTTACCGTCACCACGCCACCGTATTTACCGAGAAGTGCGTGCATGACTAGCCGCAAATAAAAACGTCACGCCATTCGACCGTTGAACCGGAGCGAGAAATCTGCACAAATTTTATCGGTCACCAAAAATCGACTGTAGTTTCTGCATACGACCTCGGATCGAATTTCGGTGAGAACGAAAAAGTTCCGTACCGAGATTTCACCTTGGCTAGCCGGCAGCCTTTGGCGGTCAGGCAGTACTACGGTTTCGTCTAGTTCCGTTTGCGAGAGGGACTTTTAGGCGATGCAAAAATAAAAGTAAAAAGAGGGATGCAACACGAGGACTTCCCAGGAGGTCAACCATCCTAGTACTACTCTCGCCCAAGCACGCTTAACTTCGGAGTTCTGATGGGATCCGGTGCTTTAGTGCTGGTATGATCGCATCCGACATCTTTTGCACGGCGTGTTGTTTTAACCTCTATCCCCTCCGGCTCCTTCTCACGCCTAACCTTCCTGTTTTTTTTTGCATTTTTTTTTAAAAAATTCCTTTCACGCCCGTCCCGGTTTACCGTCACCACGCCACCGTATTGACCGAGAAGTGCGTGCATGACTAGCCGCAAATAAAAACGTCACACCATTCGACCGTTGAACCGGAGCGAGAAATCTGCACAAATTTTATCGGTCACCAAAAATCGACTGTAGTTTCTGCATACGACCTCGGATCGAATTTCGGCGAGAACGAAAAAGTTCCGTACCGAGATTTTACCTTGGCTAGCCGACAGCCGTTGGCGGTCAGGCAGTTCTACGGTTTCGTCTAGTTCCGTTTGCGAGAGGGACTTTTAGGCGATGCAAAAATAAAAGTAAAAAGAGGGACGCAACACGAGGACTTCCCAGGAGGTCACCCATCCTAGTACTACTCTCGCCCAAGCACGCTTGACTTCAGAATTCTGATGGGATCCGGTGCTTTAGTGCTGGTATGATCGCATCCGACATCTTTTGCACGGCGTGTTGTTTTAACCTCTATCCCCTCCGGCTCCTTCTCACGCCTAACCTTCCTGTTTTTTTTTGCATTTTTTTTTTAAAATTCCTTTTACGCCCGTCCCGGTTTACCGTCACCACGCCACCGTATTTACCGAGAAGTGCGTGCATGACTAGCCGCAAATAAAAACGTCACGCCATTCGACCGTTGAACCGGAGCGAGAAATCTGCACAAATTTTATCGGTCACCAAAAATCGACTGTAGTTTCTGCATACGACCTCGGATCGAATTTCGGCGAGAACGAAAAAGTTCCGTACCGAGATTTTACCTTGGCTAGCCGACAACCTTTGGCGGTCAGGCAGTTCTACGGTTTCGTCTAGTTCCGTTTGCGAGAGGGACTTTTAGGCGATGCAAAAATAAAAGTAAAAAGAGGGATGCAACACGAGGACTTCCCAGGAGGTCAACCATCCTAGTACTACTCTCGCCCAAGCACGCTTAACTTCGGAGTTCTGATGGGATCCGGTGCTTTAGTGCTGGTATGATCGCATCCGACATCTTTTGCACGGCGTGTTGTTTTAACCTCTATCCCCTCCGGCTCCTTCTCACGCCTAACCTTCCTGTTTTTTTTTGCATTTTTTTTAAAAAAAATTCCTTTCACGCCCGTCCCGGTTTACCGTCACCACGCCACCGTATTGACCGAGAAGTGCGTGCATGACTAGCCGCAAATAAAAACGTCACACCATTCGACCGTTGAACCGGAGCGAGAAATCTACACAAATTTTATCGGTCACCAAAAATCGACTGTAGTTTCTGCATACGACCTCGGATCGAATTTCGGCGAGAACGAAAAAGTTCCGTACCGAGATTTTACCTTGGCTAGCCGACAGCCGTTGGTGGTCAGGCAGTTCTACGGTTTCGTCTAGTTCCGTTTGCGAGAGGGACTTTTAGGCGATGCAAAAATAAAAGTAAAAAGAGGGACGCAACACGAGGACTTCCCAGGAGGTCACCCATCCTAGTACTACTCTCGCCCAAGCACGCTTGACTTCAGAATTCTGATGGGATCCGGTGCTTTAGTGCTGGTATGATCGCATCCGACATCTTTTGCACGGCGTGTTGTTTTAACCTCTATCCCCTCCGGCTCCTTCTCACGCCTAACCTTCCTGTTTTTTTTTGCATTTTTTTTTTAAAATTCCTTTTACGCCCGTCCCGGTTTACCGTCACCACGCCACCGTATTTACCGAGAAGTGCGTGCATGACTAGCCGCAAATAAAAACGTCACACCATTCGACCGTTGAACCGGAGCGAGAAATCTGCACAAATTTTATCGGTCACCAAAAATCGACTGTAGTTTCTGCATATGACCTCGGATCGAATTTCGGCGAGAACGAAAAAGTTCCGTACCGAGATTTTACCTTGGCTAGCCGACAACCTTTGGCGGTCAGGCAGTTCTACGGTTTCGTCTAGTTCCGTTTGCGAGAGGGACTTTTAGGCGATGCAAAAATAAAAGTAAAAAGAGGGACGCAACACGAGGACTTCCCAGGAGGTCACCCATCCTAGTACTACTCTCGCCCAAGCACGCTTGACTTCGGAATTCTGATGGGATCCGGTGCTTTAGTGCTGGTATGATCGCATCCGACATCTTTTGCACGGCGTGTTGTTTTAACCTCTATCCCCTCCGGCTCCTTCTCACGCCTAACCTTCCTGTTTTTTTTTGCATTTTTTTTTTAAAAAATTCCTTTCACGCCCGTCCCGGTTTACCGTCACCACGCCACCGTATTTACCGAGAAGTGCGTGCATGACTAGCCGCAAATAAAAACGTCACGCCATTCGACCGTTGAACCGGAGCGAGAAATCTGCACAAATTTTATCGGTCACCAAAAATCGACTGTAGTTTCTGCATACGACCTCGGATCGAATTTCGGCGAGAACGAAAAAGTTCCGTACCGAGATTTTACCTTGGCTAGCCGACAACCTTTGGCGGTCAGGCAGTTCTACGGTTTCGTCTAGTTCCGTTTGCGAGAGGGACTTTTAGGCGATGCAAAAATAAAAGTAAAAAGAGGGACGCAACACGAGGACTTCCCAGGAGGTCACCCATCCTAGTACTACTCTCGCCCAAGCACGCTTGACTTCGGAATTCTGATGGGATCCGGTGCTTTAGTGCTGGTATGATCGCATCCGACATCTTTTGCACGGCGTGTTGTTTTAACCTCTATCCCCTCCGGCTCCTTCTCACGCCTAACCTTCCTGTTTTTTTTTGCATTTTTTTTTTAAAAATTCCTTTCACGCCCGTCCCGGTTTACCGTCACCACGCCACCGTATTTACCGAGAAGTGCGTGCATGACTAGCCGCAAATAAAAACGTCACGCCATTCGACCGTTGAACCGGAGCGAGAAATCTGCACAAATTTTATCGGTCACCAAAAATCGACTGTAGTTTCTGCATACGACCTCGGATCGAATTTCGGCGAGAACGAAAAAGTTCCGTACCGAGATTTTACCTTGGCTAGCCGACAACCTTTGGCGGTCAGGCAGTTCTACGGTTTCGTCTAGTTCCGTTTGCGAGAGGGACTTTTAGGCGATGCAAAAATAAAAGTAAAAAGAGGGACGCAACACGAGGACTTCCCAGGAGGTCAACCATCCTAGTACTACTCTCGCCCAAGCACGCTTAACTTCGGAGTTCTGATGGGATCCGGTGCTTTAGTGCTGGTATGATCGCATCCGACATCTTTTGCACGGCGTGTTGTTTTAACCTCTATCCCCTCCGGCTCCTTCTCACGCCTAACCTTCCTGTTTTTTTTTGCATTTTTTTAAAAAACAATTCCTTTCACGCCCGTCCCGGTTTACTGTCACCACGCAACCGTATTGACCGAGAAGTGCGTGCATGACTAGCCGCAAATAAAAACGTCACACCATTCGACCGTTGAACCGGAGCGAGAAATCTGCACAAATTTTATCGGTCACCAAAAATCGACTGTAGTTTCTGCATACGACCTCGGATCGAATTTCGGCGAGAACGAAAAAGTTCCGTATCGAAATATTACCTGGGCTAGACGACAGCCTTTGGCGGTAAGGCAGTTCGACGGTTTCGTATAGTTCCGTTTGCAAGAGGGACTTTTAGGCGATGCAAAAATAAAAGTAAAAAGAGGGATGCAACACGAGTACTTCCCAGGAGGTCAACCATCCTAGTACTACTCTCGCCCAAGCTCGCTTAACTTCGGAGTTCTGATGGGATCCGGTGCTTTAGTGCTGGTATGATCGCATCCGACATCTTTTGCACGGCGTGTTGTTTTAACCTCTATCCCCTCCGGCTCCTTCTCACGCCTAACCTTCCTGTTTTTTTTTGCATTTTTTTTAAAAAAAATTCTTTTCACGCCCGTCCCGGTTTACCGTCACCACGCCACCGTATTTACCGAGAAGTGCGTGCATGACTAGCCGCAAATAAAAACGTCACGCCATTCGACCGTTGAACCGGAGCGAGAAATCTGCACAAATTTTATCGGTCACCAAAAATCGACTGTAGTTTCTGCATACGACCTCGGATCGAATTTCGGTGAGAACGAAAAAGTTCCGTACCGAGATTTCACCTTGGCTAGCCGGCAGCCTTTGGCGGTCAGGCAGTACTACGGTTTCGTCTAGTTCCGTTTGCGAGAGGGACTTTTAGGCGATGCAAAAATAAAAGTAAAAAGAGGGATGCAACACGAGGACTTCCCAGGAGGTCAACCATCCTAGTACTACTCTCGCCCAAGCACGCTTAACTTCGGAGTTCTGATGGGATCCGGTGCTTTAGTGCTGGTATGATCGCATCCGACATCTTTTGCACGGCGTGTTGTTTTAACCTCTATCCCCTCCGGCTCCTTCTCACGCCTAACCTTCCTGTTTTTTTTTGCATTTTTTTTTAAAAAATTCCTTTCACGCCCGTCCCGGTTTACCGTCACCACGCCACCGTATTGACCGAGAAGTGCGTGCATGACTAGCCGCAAATAAAAACGTCACACCATTCGACCGTTGAACCGGAGCGAGAAATCTGCACAAATTTTATCGGTCACCAAAAATCGACTGTAGTTTCTGCATACGACCTCGGATCGAATTTCGGCGAGAACGAAAAAGTTCCGTACCGAGATTTTACCTTGGCTAGCCGACAGCCGTTGGCGGTCAGGCAGTTCTACGGTTTCGTCTAGTTCCGTTTGCGAGAGGGACTTTTAGGCGATGCAAAAATAAAAGTAAAAAGAGGGACGCAACACGAGGACTTCCCAGGAGGTCACCCATCCTAGTACTACTCTCGCCCAAGCACGCTTGACTTCAGAATTCTGATGGGATCCGGTGCTTTAGTGCTGGTATGATCGCATCCGACATCTTTTGCACGGCGTGTTGTTTTAACCTCTATCCCCTCCGGCTTCTTCTCACGCCTAACCTTCCTGTTTTTTTTTGCATTTTTTTTTTAAAATTCCTTTTACGCCCGTCCCGGTTTACCGTCACCACGCCACCGTATTTACCGAGAAGTGCGTGCATGACTAGCCGCAAATAAAAACGTCACGCCATTCGACCGTTGAACCGGAGCGAGAAATCTGCACAAATTTTATCGGTCACCAAAAATCGACTGTAGTTTCTGCATACGACCTCGGATCGAATTTCGGCGAGAACGAAAAAGTTCCGTACCGAGATTTTACCTTGGCTAGCCGACAACCTTTGGCGGTCAGGCAGTTCTACGGTTTCGTCTAGTTCCGTTTGCGAGAGGGACTTTTAGGCGATGCAAAAATAAAAGTAAAAAGAGGGATGCAACACGAGGACTTCCCAGGAGGTCAACCATCCTAGTACTACTCTCGCCCAAGCACGCTTAACTTCGGAGTTCTGATGGGATCCGGTGCTTTAGTGCTGGTATGATCGCATCCGACATCTTTTGCACGGCGTGTTGTTTTAACCTCTATCCCCTCCGGCTCCTTCTCACGCCTAACCTTCCTGTTTTTTTTTGCATTTTTTTTAAAAAAAATTCCTTTCACGCCCGTCCCGGTTTACCGTCACCACGCCACCGTATTGACCGAGAAGTGCGTGCATGACTAGCCGCAAATAAAAACGTCACACCATTCGACCGTTGAACCGGAGCGAGAAATCTACACAAATTTTATCGGTCACCAAAAATCGACTGTAGTTTCTGCATACGACCTCGGATCGAATTTCGGCGAGAACGAAAAAGTTCCGTACCGAGATTTTACCTTGGCTAGCCGACAACCTTTGGCGGTCAGGCAGTTCTACGGTTTCGTCTAGTTCCGTTTGCGAGAGGGACTTTTAGGCGATGCAAAAATAAAAGTAAAAAGAGGGATGCAACACGAGGACTTCCCAGGAGGTCAACCATCCTAGTACTACTCTCGCCCAAGCACGCTTAACTTCGGAGTTCTGATGGGATCCGGTGCTTTAGTGCTGGTATGATCGCATCCGACATCTTTTGCACGGCGTGTTGTTTTAACCTCTATCCCCTCCGGCTCCTTCTCACGCCTAACCTTCCTGTTTTTTTTTGCATTTTTTTAAAAAAAAATTCCTTTCACGCCCGTCCCGGTTTACCGTCACCACGCAACCGTATTGACCGAGAAGTGCGTGCATGACTAGCCGCAAATAAAAACGTCACACCATTCGACCGTTGAACCGGAGCGAGAAATCTGCACAAATTTTATCGGTCACCAAAAATCGACTGTAGTTTCTGCATACGACCTCGGATCGAATTTCGGCGAGAACGAAAAAGTTCCGTATCGAAATATTACCTGGGCTAGACGACAGCCTTTGGCGGTAAGGCAGTTCGACGGTTTCGTATAGTTCCGTTTGCAAGAGGGACTTTTAGGCGATGCAAAAATAAAAGTAAAAAGAGGGATGCAACACGAGTACTTCCCAGGAGGTCAACCATCCTAGTACTACTCTCGCCCAAGCTCGCTTAACTTCGGAGTTCTGATGGGATCCGGTGCTTTAGTGCTGGTATGATCGCATCCGACATCTTTTGCACGGCGTGTTGTTTTAACCTCTATCCCCTCCGGCTCCTTCTCACGCCTAACCTTCCTGTTTTTTTTTGCATTTTTTTTAAAAAAAATTCTTTTCACGCCCGTCCCGGTTTACCGTCACCACGCCACCGTATTTACCGAGAAGTGCGTGCATGACTAGCCGCAAATAAAAACGTCACGCCATTCGACCGTTGAACCGGAGCGAGAAATCTGCACAAATTTTATCGGTCACCAAAAATCGACTGTAGTTTCTGCATACGACCTCGGATCGAATTTCGGTGAGAACGAAAAAGTTCCGTACCGAGATTTCACCTTGGCTAGCCGGCAGCCTTTGGCGGTCAGGCAGTACTACGGTTTCGTCTAGTTCCGTTTGCGAGAGGGACTTTTAGGCGATGCAAAAATAAAAGTAAAAAGAGGGATGCAACACGAGGACTTCCCAGGAGGTCAACCATCCTAGTACTACTCTCGCCCAAGCACGCTTAACTTCGGAGTTCTGATGGGATCCGGTGCTTTAGTGCTGGTATGATCGCATCCGACATCTTTTGCACGGCGTGTTGTTTTAACCTCTATCCCCTCCGGCTCCTTCTCACGCCTAACCTTCCTGTTTTTTTTTGCATTTTTTTTTAAAAAATTCCTTTCACGCCCGTCCCGGTTTACCGTCACCACGCCACCGTATTGACCGAGAAGTGCGTGCATGACTAGCCGCAAATAAAAACGTCACACCATTCGACCGTTGAACCGGAGCGAGAAATCTGCACAAATTTTATCGGTCACCAAAAATCGACTGTAGTTTCTGCATACGACCTCGGATCGAATTTCGGCGAGAACGAAAAAGTTCCGTACCGAGATTTTACCTTGGCTAGCCGACAGCCGTTGGCGGTCAGGCAGTTCTACGGTTTCGTCTAGTTCCGTTTGCGAGAGGGACTTTTAGGCGATGCAAAAATAAAAGTAAAAAGAGGGACGCAACACGAGGACTTCCCAGGAGGTCACCCATCCTAGTACTACTCTCGCCCAAGCACGCTTGACTTCAGAATTCTGATGGGATCCGGTGCTTTAGTGCTGGTATGATCGCATCCGACATCTTTTGCACGGCGTGTTGTTTTAACCTCTATCCCCTCCGGCTCCTTCTCACGCCTAACCTTCCTGTTTTTTTTTGCATTTTTTTTTTAAAATTCCTTTTACGCCCGTCCCGGTTTACCGTCACCACGCCACCGTATTTACCGAGAAGTGCGTGCATGACTAGCCGCAAATAAAAACGTCACGCCATTCGACCGTTGAACCGGAGCGAGAAATCTGCACAAATTTTATCGGTCACCAAAAATCGACTGTAGTTTCTGCATACGACCTCGGATCGAATTTCGGCGAGAACGAAAAAGTTCCGTACCGAGATTTTACCTTGGCTAGCCGACAACCTTTGGCGGTCAGGCAGTTCTACGGTTTCGTCTAGTTCCGTTTGCGAGAGGGACTTTTAGGCGATGCAAAAATAAAAGTAAAAAGAGGGATGCAACACGAGGACTTCCCAGGAGGTCAACCATCCTAGTACTACTCTCGCCCAAGCACGCTTAACTTCGGAGTTCTGATGGGATCCGGTGCTTTAGTGCTGGTATGATCGCATCCGACATCTTTTGCACGGCGTGTTGTTTTAACCTCTATCCCCTCCGGCTCCTTCTCACGCCTAACCTTCCTGTTTTTTTTTGCATTTTTTTTAAAAAAAATTCCTTTCACGCCCGTCCCGGTTTACCGTCACCACGCCACCGTATTGACCGAGAAGTGCGTGCATGACTAGCCGCAAATAAAAACGTCACACCATTCGACCGTTGAACCGGAGCGAGAAATCTACACAAATTTTATCGGTCACCAAAAATCGACTGTAGTTTCTGCATACGACCTCGGATCGAATTTCGGCGAGAACGAAAAAGTTCCGTACCGAGATTTTACCTTGGCTAGCCGACAACCTTTGGCGGTCAGGCAGTTCTACGGTTTCGTCTAGTTCCGTTTGCGAGAGGGACTTTTAGGCGATGCAAAAATAAAAGTAAAAAGAGGGATGCAACACGAGGACTTCCCAGGAGGTCAACCATCCTAGTACTACTCTCGCCCAAGCACGCTTAACTTCGGAGTTCTGATGGGATCCGGTGCTTTAGTGCTGGTATGATCGCATCCGACATCTTTTGCACGGCGTGTTGTTTTAACCTCTATCCCCTCCGGCTCCTTCTCACGCCTAACCTTCCTGTTTTTTTTTGCATTTTTTTAAAAAAAAATTCCTTTCACGCCCGTCCCGGTTTACCGTCACCACGCAACCGTATTGACCGAGAAGTGCGTGCATGACTAGCCGCAAATAAAAACGTCACACCATTCGACCGTTGAACCGGAGCGAGAAATCTGCACAAATTTTATCGGTCACCAAAAATCGACTGTAGTTTCTGCATACGACCTCGGATCGAATTTCGGCGAGAACGAAAAAGTTCCGTATCGAAATATTACCTGGGCTAGACGACAGCCTTTGGCGGTAAGGCAGTTCGACGGTTTCGTATAGTTCCGTTTGCAAGAGGGACTTTTAGGCGATGCAAAAATAAAAGTAAAAAGAGGGATGCAACACGAGTACTTCCCAGGAGGTCAACCATCCTAGTACTACTCTCGCCCAAGCTCGCTTAACTTCGGAGTTCTGATGGGATCCGGTGCTTTAGTGCTGGTATGATCGCATCCGACATCTTTTGCACGGCGTGTTGTTTTAACCTCTATCCCCTCCGGCTCCTTCTCACGCCTAACCTTCCTGTTTTTTTTTTGCATTTTTTTTAAAAAAAATTCTTTTCACGCCCGTCCCGGTTTACCGTCACCACGCCACCGTATTTACCGAGAAGTGCGTGCATGACTAGCCGCAAATAAAAACGTCACGCCATTCGACCGTTGAACCGGAGCGAGAAATCTGCACAAATTTTATCGGTCACCAAAAATCGACTGTAGTTTCTGCATACGACCTCGGATCGAATTTCGGTGAGAACGAAAAAGTTCCGTACCGAGATTTCACCTTGGCTAGCCGGCAGCCTTTGGCGGTCAGGCAGTACTACGGTTTCGTCTAGTTCCGTTTGCGAGAGGGACTTTTAGGCGATGCAAAAATAAAAGTAAAAAGAGGGATGCAACACGAGGACTTCCCAGGAGGTCAACCATCCTAGTACTACTCTCGCCCAAGCACGCTTAACTTCGGAGTTCTGATGGGATCCGGTGCTTTAGTGCTGGTATGATCGCATCCGACATCTTTTGCACGGCGTGTTGTTTTAACCTCTATCCCCTCCGGCTCCTTCTCACGCCTAACCTTCCTGTTTTTTTTTGCATTTTTTTTTAAAAAATTCCTTTCACGCCCGTCCCGGTTTACCGTCACCACGCCACCGTATTGACCGAGAAGTGCGTGCATGACTAGCCGCAAATAAAAACGTCACACCATTCGACCGTTGAACCGGAGCGAGAAATCTGCACAAATTTTATCGGTCACCAAAAATCGACTGTAGTTTCTGCATACGACCTCGGATCGAATTTCGGCGAGAACGAAAAAGTTCCGTACCGAGATTTTACCTTGGCTAGCCGACAGCCGTTGGCGGTCAGGCAGTTCTACGGTTTCGTCTAGTTCCGTTTGCGAGAGGGACTTTTAGGCGATGCAAAAATAAAAGTAAAAAGAGGGACGCAACACGAGGACTTCCCAGGAGGTCACCCATCCTAGTACTACTCTCGCCCAAGCACGCTTGACTTCAGAATTCTGATGGGATCCGGTGCTTTAGTGCTGGTATGATCGCATCCGACATCTTTTGCACGGCGTGTTGTTTTAACCTCTATCCCCTCCGGCTCCTTCTCACGCCTAACCTTCCTGTTTTTTTTTGCATTTTTTTTTTAAAATTCCTTTTACGCCCGTCCCGGTTTACCGTCACCACGCCACCGTATTTACCGAGAAGTGCGTGCATGACTAGCCGCAAATAAAAACGTCACGCCATTCGACCGTTGAACCGGAGCGAGAAATCTGCACAAATTTTATCGGTCACCAAAAATCGACTGTAGTTTCTGCATACGACCTCGGATCGAATTTCGGCGAGAACGAAAAAGTTCCGTACCGAGATTTTACCTTGGCTAGCCGACAACCTTTGGCGGTCAGGCAGTTCTACGGTTTCGTCTAGTTCCGTTTGCGAGAGGGACTTTTAGGCGATGCAAAAATAAAAGTAAAAAGAGGGATGCAACACGAGGACTTCCCAGGAGGTCAACCATCCTAGTACTACTCTCGCCCAAGCACGCTTAACTTCGGAGTTCTGATGGGATCCGGTGCTTTAGTGCTGGTATGATCGCATCCGACATCTTTTGCACGGCGTGTTGTTTTAACCTCTATCCCCTCCGGCTCCTTCTCACGCCTAACCTTCCTGTTTTTTTTTGCATTTTTTTTAAAAAAAATTCCTTTCACGCCCGTCCCGGTTTACCGTCACCACGCCACCGTATTGACCGAGAAGTGCGTGCATGACTAGCCGCAAATAAAAACGTCACACCATTCGACCGTTGAACCGGAGCGAGAAATCTACACAAATTTTATCGGTCACCAAAAATCGACTGTAGTTTCTGCATACGACCTCGGATCGAATTTCGGCGAGAACGAAAAAGTTCCGTACCGAGATTTTACCTTGGCTAGCCGACAGCCGTTGGCGGTCAGGCAGTTCTACGGTTTCGTCTAGTTCCGTTTGCGAGAGGGACTTTTAGGCGATGCAAAAATAAAAGTAAAAAGAGGGACGCAACACGAGGACTTCCCAGGAGGTCACCCATTCTAGTACTACTCTCGCCCAAGCACGCTTGACTTCAGAATTCTGATGGGATCCGGTGCTTTAGTGCTGGTATGATCGCATCCGACATCTTTTGCACGGCATGTTGTTTTAACCTCTATCCCCTCCGGCTCCTTCTCACGCCTAACCTTCCTGTTTTTTTTTGCATTTTTTTTTTAAATTCCTTTTACGCCCGTCCCGGTTTACCGTCACCACGCCACCGTATTTACCGAGAAGTGCGTGCATGACTAGCCGCAAATAAAAACGTCACGCCATTCGACCGTTGAACCGGAGCGAGAAATCTGCACAAATTTTATCGGTCACCAAAAATCGACTGTAGTTTCTGCATACGACCTCGGATCGAATTTCGGCGAGAACGAAAAAGTTCCGTACCGAGATTTTACCTTGGCTAGCCGACAACCTTTGGCGGTCAGGCAGTTCTACGGTTTCGTCTAGTTCCGTTTGCGAGAGGGACTTTTAGGCGATGCAAAAATAAAAGTAAAAAGAGGGATGCAACACGAGGACTTCCCAGGAGGTCAACCATCCTAGTACTACTCTCGCCCAAGCACGCTTAACTTCGGAGTTCTGATGGGATCCGGTGCTTTAGTGCTGGTATGATCGCATCCGACATCTTTTGCACGGCGTGTTGTTTTAACCTCTATCCCCTCCGGCTCCTTCTCACGCCTAACCTTCCTGTTTTTTTTTGCATTTTTTTTTAAAAAATTCCTTTCACGCCCGTCCCGGTTTACCGTCACCACGCCACCGTATTGACCGAGAAGTGCGTGCATGACTAGCCGCAAATAAAAACGTCACACCATTCGACCGTTGAACCGGAGCGAGAAATCTGCACAAATTTTATCGGTCACCAAAAATCGACTGTAGTTTCTGCATACGACCTCGGATCGAATTTCGGCGAGAACGAAAAAGTTCCGTACCGAGATTTTACCTTGGCTAGCCGACAACCTTTGGCGGTCAGGCAGTTCTACGGTTTCGTCTAGTTCCGTTTGCGAGAGGGACTTTTAGGCGATGCAAAAATAAAAGTAAAAAGAGGGACGCAACACGAGGACTTCCCAGGAGGTCACCCATCCTAGTACTACTCTCGCCCAAGCACGCTTGACTTCGGAATTCTGATGGGATCCGGTGCTTTAGTGCTGGTATGATCGCATCCGACATCTTTTGCACGGCGTGTTGTTTTAACCTCTATCCCCTCCGGCTCCTTCTCACGCCTAACCTTCCTGTTTTTTTTTGCATTTTTTTTTTTAAAATTCCTTTCACGCCCGTCCCGGTTTACCGTCACCACGCCACCGTATTTACCGAGAAGTGCGTGCATGACTAGCCGCAAATAAAAACGTCACGCCATTCGACCGTTGAACCGGAGCGAGAAATCTGCACAAATTTTATCGGTCACCAAAAATCGACTGTAGTTTCTGCATACGACCCCGGATCGAATTTCGGCGAGAACGAAAAAGTTCCGTACCGAGATTTTACCTTGGCTAGCCGACAACCTTTGGCGGTCAGGCAGTTCTACGGTTTCGTCTAGTTCCGTTTGCGAGAGGGACTTTTAGGCGATGCAAAAATAAAAGTAAAAAGAGGGATGCAACACGAGGACTTCCCAGGAGGTCAACCATCCTAGTACTACTCTCGCCCAAGCACGCTTAACTTCGGAGTTCTGATGGGATCCGGTGCTTTAGTGCTGGTATGATCGCATCCGACATCTTTTGCACGGCGTGTTGTTTTAACCTCTATCCCCTCCGGCTCCTTCTCACGCCTAACCTTCCTGTTTTTTTTTGCATTTTTTTTTAAAAAATTCCTTTCACGCCCGTCCCGGTTTACCGTCACCACGCCACCGTATTGACCGAGAAGTGCGTGCATGACTAGCCGCAAATAAAAACGTCACACCATTCGACCGTTGAACCGGAGCGAGAAATCTGCACAAATTTTATCGGTCACCAAAAATCGACTGTAGTTTCTGCATACGACCTCGGATCGAATTTCGGCGAGAACGAAAAAGTTCCGTACCGAGATTTTACCTTGGCTAGCCGACAACCTTTGGCGGTCAGGCAGTTCTACGGTTTCGTCTAGTTCCGTTTGCGAGAGGGACTTTTAGGCGATGCAAAAATAAAAGTAAAAAGAGGGACGCAACACGAGGACTTCCCAGGAGGTCACCCATCCTAGTACTACTCTCGCCCAAGCACGCTTGACTTCGGAATTCTGATGGGATCCGGTGCTTTAGTGCTGGTATGATCGCATCCGACATCTTTTGCACGGCGTGTTGTTTTAACCTCTATCCCCTCCGGCTCCTTCTCACGCCTAACCTTCCTGTTTTTTTTTGCATTTTTTTTTTTAAAATTCCTTTCACGCCCGTCCCGGTTTACCGTCACCACGCCACCGTATTTACCGAGAAGTGCGTGCATGACTAGCCGCAAATAAAAACGTCACGCCATTCGACCGTTGAACCGGAGCGAGAAATCTGCACAAATTTTATCGGTCACCAAAAATCGACTGTAGTTTCTGCATACGACCCCGGATCGAATTTCGGCGAGAACGAAAAAGTTCCGTACCGAGATTTTACCTTGGCTAGCCGACAACCTTTGGCGGTCAGGCAGTTCTACGGTTTCGTCTAGTTCCGTTTGCGAGAGGGACTTTTAGGCGATGCAAAAATAAAAGTAAAAAGAGGGATGCAACACGAGGACTTCCCAGGAGGTCAACCATCCTAGTACTACTCTCGCCCAAGCACGCTTAACTTCGGAGTTCTGATGGGATCCGGTGCTTTAGTGCTGGTATGATCGCATCCGACATCTTTTGCACGGCGTGTTGTTTTAACCTCTATCCCCTCCGGCTCCTTCTCACGCCTAACCTTCCTGTTTTTTTTTGCATTTTTTTTTAAAAAATTCCTTTCACGCCCGTCCCGGTTTACCGTCACCACGCCACCGTATTGACCGAGAAGTGCGTGCATGACTAGCCGCAAATAAAAACGTCACACCATTCAACCGTTGAACCGGAGCGAGAAATCTGCACAAATTTTATCGGTCACCAAAAATCGACTGTAGTTTCTGCATACGACCTCGGATCGAATTTCGGCGAGAACGAAAAAGTTCCGTACCGAGATTTTACCTTGGCTAGCCGACAGCCGTTGGCGGTCAGGCAGTTCTACGGTTTCGTCTAGTTCCGTTTGCGAGAGGGACTTTTAGGCGATGCAAAAATAAAAGTAAAAAGAGGGACGCAACACGAGGACTTCCCAGGAGGTCACCCATCCTAGTACTACTCTCGCCCAAGCACGCTTGACTTCAGAATTCTGATGGGATCCGGTGCTTTAGTGCTGGTATGATCGCATCCGACATCTTTTGCACGGCGTGTTGTTTTAACCTCTATCCCCTCCGGCTCCTTCTCACGCCTAACCTTCCTGTTTTTTTTTGCATTTTTTTTTTAAAATTCCTTTTACGCCCGTCCCGGTTTACCGTCACCACGCCACCGTATTTACCGAGAAGTGCGTGCATGACTAGCCGCAAATAAAAACGTCACGCCATTCGACCGTTGAACCGGAGCGAGAAATCTGCACAAATTTTATCGGTCACCAAAAATCGACTGTAGTTTCTGCATACGACCTCGGATCGAATTTCGGCGAGAACGAAAAAGTTCCGTACCGAGATTTTACCTTGGCTAGCCGACAACCTTTGGCGGTCAGGCAGTTCTACGGTTTCGTCTAGTTCCGTTTGCGAGAGGGACTTTTAGGCGATGCAAAAATAAAAGTAAAAAGAGGGATGCAACACGAGGACTTCCCAGGAGGTCAACCATCCTAGTACTACTCTCGCCCAAGCACGCTTAACTTCGGAGTTCTGATGGGATCCGGTGCTTTAGTGCTGGTATGATCGCATCCGACATCTTTTGCACGGCGTGTTGTTTTAACCTCTATCCCCTCCGGCTCCTTCTCACGCCTAACCTTCCTGTTTTTTTTTGCATTTTTTTTAAAAAAAATTCCTTTCACGCCCGTCCCGGTTTACCGTCACCACGCCACCGTATTGACCGAGAAGTGCGTGCATGACTAGCCGCAAATAAAAACGTCACACCATTCGACCGTTGAACCGGAGCGAGAAATCTACACAAATTTTATCGGTCACCAAAAATCGACTGTAGTTTCTGCATACGACCTCGGATCGAATTTCGGCGAGAACGAAAAAGTTCCGTACCGAGATTTTACCTTGGCTAGCCGACAACCTTTGGCGGTCAGGCAGTTCTACGGTTTCGTCTAGTTCCGTTTGCGAGAGGGACTTTTAGGCGATGCAAAAATAAAAGTAAAAAGAGGGATGCAACACGAGGACTTCCCAGGAGGTCAACCATCCTAGTACTACTCTCGCCCAAGCACGCTTAACTTCGGAGTTCTGATGGGATCCGGTGCTTTAGTGCTGGTATGATCGCATCCGACATCTTTTGCACGGCGTGTTGTTTTAACCTCTATCCCCTCCGGCTCCTTCTCACGCCTAACCTTCCTGTTTTTTTTTGCATTTTTTTAAAAAAAAATTCCTTTCACGCCCGTCCCGGTTTACCGTCACCACGCAACCGTATTGACCGAGAAGTGCGTGCATGACTAGCCGCAAATAAAAACGTCACACCATTCGACCGTTGAACCGGAGCGAGAAATCTGCACAAATTTTATCGGTCACCAAAAATCGACTGTAGTTTCTGCATACGACCTCGGATCGAATTTCGGCGAGAACGAAAAAGTTCCGTATCGAAATATTACCTGGGCTAGACGACAGCCTTTGGCGGTAAGGCAGTTCGACGGTTTCGTATAGTTCCGTTTGCAAGAGGGACTTTTAGGCGATGCAAAAATAAAAGTAAAAAGAGGGATGCAACACGAGTACTTCCCAGGAGGTCAACCATCCTAGTACTACTCTCGCCCAAGCTCGCTTAACTTCGGAGTTCTGATGGGATCCGGTGCTTTAGTGCTGGTATGATCGCATCCGACATCTTTTGCACGGCGTGTTGTTTTAACCTCTATCCCCTCCGGCTCCTTCTCACGCCTAACCTTCCTGTTTTTTTTTGCATTTTTTTTAAAAAAAATTCTTTTCACGCCCGTCCCGGTTTACCGTCACCACGCCACCGTATTTACCGAGAAGTGCGTGCATGACTAGCCGCAAATAAAAACGTCACGCCATTCGACCGTTGAACCGGAGCGAGAAATCTGCACAAATTTTATCGGTCACCAAAAATCGACTGTAGTTTCTGCATACGACCTCGGATCGAATTTCGGTGAGAACGAAAAAGTTCCGTACCGAGATTTCACCTTGGCTAGCCGGCAGCCTTTGGCGGTCAGGCAGTACTACGGTTTCGTCTAGTTCCGTTTGCGAGAGGGACTTTTAGGCGATGCAAAAATAAAAGTAAAAAGAGGGATGCAACACGAGGACTTCCCAGGAGGTCAACCATCCTAGTACTACTCTCGCCCAAGCACGCTTAACTTCGGAGTTCTGATGGGATCCGGTGCTTTAGTGCTGGTATGATCGCATCCGACATCTTTTGCACGGCGTGTTGTTTTAACCTCTATCCCCTCCGGCTCCTTCTCACGCCTAACCTTCCTGTTTTTTTTTGCATTTTTTTTTAAAAAATTCCTTTCACGCCCGTCCCGGTTTACCGTCACCACGCCACCGTATTGACCGAGAAGTGCGTGCATGACTAGCCGCAAATAAAAACGTCACACCATTCGACCGTTGAACCGGAGCGAGAAATCTGCACAAATTTTATCGGTCACCAAAAATCGACTGTAGTTTCTGCATACGACCTCGGATCGAATTTCGGCGAGAACGAAAAAGTTCCGTACCGAGATTTTACCTTGGCTAGCCGACAGCCGTTGGCGGTCAGGCAGTTCTACGGTTTCGTCTAGTTCCGTTTGCGAGAGGGACTTTTAGGCGATGCAAAAATAAAAGTAAAAAGAGGGACGCAACACGAGGACTTCCCAGGAGGTCACCCATCCTAGTACTACTCTCGCCCAAGCACGCTTGACTTCAGAATTCTGATGGGATCCGGTGCTTTAGTGCTGGTATGATCGCATCCGACATCTTTTGCACGGCGTGTTGTTTTAACCTCTATCCCCTCCGGCTCCTTCTCACGCCTAACCTTCCTGTTTTTTTTTGCATTTTTTTTTTAAAATTCCTTTTACGCCCGTCCCGGTTTACCGTCACCACGCCACCGTATTTACCGAGAAGTGCGTGCATGACTAGCCGCAAATAAAAACGTCACGCCATTCGACCGTTGAACCGGAGCGAGAAATCTGCACAAATTTTATCGGTCACCAAAAATCGACTGTAGTTTCTGCATACGACCTCGGATCGAATTTCGGCGAGAACGAAAAAGTTCCGTACCGAGATTTTACCTTGGCTAGCCGACAACCTTTGGCGGTCAGGCAGTTCTACGGTTTCGTCTAGTTCCGTTTGCGAGAGGGACTTTTAGGCGATGCAAAAATAAAAGTAAAAAGAGGGATGCAACACGAGGACTTCCCAGGAGGTCAACCATCCTAGTACTACTCTCGCCCAAGCACGCTTAACTTCGGAGTTCTGATGGGATCCGGTGCTTTAGTGCTGGTATGATCGCATCCGACATCTTTTGCACGGCGTGTTGTTTTAACCTCTATCCCCTCCGGCTCCTTCTCACGCCTAACCTTCCTGTTTTTTTTTGCATTTTTTTTAAAAAAAATTCCTTTCACGCCCGTCCCGGTTTACCGTCACCACGCCACCGTATTGACCGAGAAGTGCGTGCATGACTAGCCGCAAATAAAAACGTCACACCATTCGACCGTTGAACCGGAGCGAGAAATCTACACAAATTTTATCGGTCACCAAAAATCGACTGTAGTTTCTGCATACGACCTCGGATCGAATTTCGGCGAGAACGAAAAAGTTCCGTACCGAGATTT
This sequence comes from Poa annua, assembly GCA_026929855.1. Lineage (NCBI taxonomy): Eukaryota > Viridiplantae > Streptophyta > Magnoliopsida > Poales > Poaceae > Poa > Poa annua. The sequence goes on from CM049428.1 coordinate 13,533,985, forward strand.
TACCTTGGCTAGCCGACAGCCGTTGGCGGTCAGGCAGTTCTACGGTTTCGTCTAGTTCCGTTTGCGAGAGGGACTTTTAGGCGATGCAAAAATAAAAGTAAAAAGAGGGACGCAACACGAGGACTTCCCAGGAGGTCACCCATTCTAGTACTACTCTCGCCCAAGCACGCTTGACTTCAGAATTCTGATGGGATCCGGTGCTTTAGTGCTGGTATGATCGCATCCGACATCTTTTGCACGGCATGTTGTTTTAACCTCTATCCCCTCCGGCTCCTTCTCACGCCTAACCTTCCTGTTTTTTTTTGCATTTTTTTTTTTAAATTCCTTTTACGCCCGTCCCGGTTTACCGTCACCACGCCACCGTATTTACCGAGAAGTGCGTGCATGACTAGCCGCAAATAAAAACGTCACGCCATTCGACCGTTGAACCGGAGCGAGAAATCTGCACAAATTTTATCGGTCACCAAAAATCGACTGTAGTTTCTGCATACGACCTCGGATCGAATTTCGGCGAGAACGAAAAAGTTCCGTACCGAGATTTTACCTTGGCTAGCCGACAACCTTTGGCGGTCAGGCAGTTCTACGGTTTCGTCTAGTTCCGTTTGCGAGAGGGACTTTTAGGCGATGCAAAAATAAAAGTAAAAAGAGGGATGCAACACGAGGACTTCCCAGGAGGTCAACCATCCTAGTACTACTCTCGCCCAAGCACGCTTAACTTCGGAGTTCTGATGGGATCCGGTGCTTTAGTGCTGGTATGATCGCATCCGACATCTTTTGCACGGCGTGTTGTTTTAACCTCTATCCCCTCCGGCTCCTTCTCACGCCTAACCTTCCTGTTTTTTTTTGCATTTTTTTTTAAAAAATTCCTTTCACGCCCGTCCCGGTTTACCGTCACCACGCCACCGTATTGACCGAGAAGTGCGTGCATGACTAGCCGCAAATAAAAACGTCACACCATTCGACCGTTGAACCGGAGCGAGAAATCTGCACAAATTTTATCGGTCACCAAAAATCGACTGTAGTTTCTGCATACGACCTCGGATCGAATTTCGGCGAGAACGAAAAAGTTCCGTACCGAGATTTTACCTTGGCTAGCCGACAACCTTTGGCGGTCAGGCAGTTCTACGGTTTCGTCTAGTTCCGTTTGCGAGAGGGACTTTTAGGCGATGCAAAAATAAAAGTAAAAAGAGGGACGCAACACGAGGACTTCCCAGGAGGTCACCCATCCTAGTACTACTCTCGCCCAAGCACGCTTGACTTCGGAATTCTGATGGGATCCGGTGCTTTAGTGCTGGTATGATCGCATCCGACATCTTTTGCACGGCGTGTTGTTTTAACCTCTATCCCCTCCGGCTCCTTCTCACGCCTAACCTTCCTGTTTTTTTTTGCATTTTTTTTTTTAAAATTCCTTTCACGCCCGTCCCGGTTTACCGTCACCACGCCACCGTATTTACCGAGAAGTGCGTGCATGACTAGCCGCAAATAAAAACGTCACGCCATTCGACCGTTGAACCGGAGCGAGAAATCTGCACAAATTTTATCGGTCACCAAAAATCGACTGTAGTTTCTGCATACGACCCCGGATCGAATTTCGGCGAGAACGAAAAAGTTCCGTACCGAGATTTTACCTTGGCTAGCCGACAACCTTTGGCGGTCAGGCAGTTCTACGGTTTCGTCTAGTTCCGTTTGCGAGAGGGACTTTTAGGCGATGCAAAAATAAAAGTAAAAAGAGGGATGCAACACGAGGACTTCCCAGGAGGTCAACCATCCTAGTACTACTCTCGCCCAAGCACGCTTAACTTCGGAGTTCTGATGGGATCCGGTGCTTTAGTGCTGGTATGATCGCATCCGACATCTTTTGCACGGCGTGTTGTTTTAACCTCTATCCCCTCCGGCTCCTTCTCACGCCTAACCTTCCTGTTTTTTTTTGCATTTTTTTTTAAAAAATTCCTTTCACGCCCGTCCCGGTTTACCGTCACCACGCCACCGTATTGACCGAGAAGTGCGTGCATGACTAGCCGCAAATAAAAACGTCACACCATTCGACCGTTGAACCGGAGCGAGAAATCTGCACAAATTTTATCGGTCACCAAAAATCGACTGTAGTTTCTGCATACGACCTCGGATCGAATTTCGGCGAGAACGAAAAAGTTCCGTACCGAGATTTTACCTTGGCTAGCCGACAACCTTTGGCGGTCAGGCAGTTCTACGGTTTCGTCTAGTTCCGTTTGCGAGAGGGACTTTTAGGCGATGCAAAAATAAAAGTAAAAAGAGGGACGCAACACGAGGACTTCCCAGGAGGTCACCCATCCTAGTACTACTCTCGCCCAAGCACGCTTGACTTCGGAATTCTGATGGGATCCGGTGCTTTAGTGCTGGTATGATCGCATCCGACATCTTTTGCACGGCGTGTTGTTTTAACCTCTATCCCCTCCGGCTCCTTCTCACGCCTAACCTTCCTGTTTTTTTTTGCATTTTTTTTTTTAAAATTCCTTTCACGCCCGTCCCGGTTTACCGTCACCACGCCACCGTATTTACCGAGAAGTGCGTGCATGACTAGCCGCAAATAAAAACGTCACGCCATTCGACCGTTGAACCGGAGCGAGAAATCTGCACAAATTTTATCGGTCACCAAAAATCGACTGTAGTTTCTGCATACGACCCCGGATCGAATTTCGGCGAGAACGAAAAAGTTCCGTACCGAGATTTTACCTTGGCTAGCCGACAACCTTTGGCGGTCAGGCAGTTCTACGGTTTCGTCTAGTTCCGTTTGCGAGAGGGACTTTTAGGCGATGCAAAAATAAAAGTAAAAAGAGGGATGCAACACGAGGACTTCCCAGGAGGTCAACCATCCTAGTACTACTCTCGCCCAAGCACGCTTAACTTCGGAGTTCTGATGGGATCCGGTGCTTTAGTGCTGGTATGATCGCATCCGACATCTTTTGCACGGCGTGTTGTTTTAACCTCTATCCCCTCCGGCTCCTTCTCACGCCTAACCTTCCTGTTTTTTTTTGCATTTTTTTTTAAAAAATTCCTTTCACGCCCGTCCCGGTTTACCGTCACCACGCCACCGTATTGACCGAGAAGTGCGTGCATGACTAGCCGCAAATAAAAACGTCACACCATTCAACCGTTGAACCGGAGCGAGAAATCTGCACAAATTTTATCGGTCACCAAAAATCGACTGTAGTTTCTGCATACGACCTCGGATCGAATTTCGGCGAGAACGAAAAAGTTCCGTACCGAGATTTTACCTTGGCTAGCCGACAGCCGTTGGCGGTCAGGCAGTTCTACGGTTTCGTCTAGTTCCGTTTGCGAGAGGGACTTTTAGGCGATGCAAAAATAAAAGTAAAAAGAGGGACGCAACACGAGGACTTCCCAGGAGGTCACCCATCCTAGTACTACTCTCGCCCAAGCACGCTTGACTTCGGAATTCTGATGGGATCCGGTGCTTTAGTGCTGGTATGATCGCATCCGACATCTTTTGCACGGCGTGTTGTTTTAACCTCTATCCCCTCCGGCTCCTTCTCACGCCTAACCTTCCTGTTTTTTTTTTGCATTTTTTTTTTAAAATTCCTTTCACGCCCGTCCCGGTTTACCGTCACCACGCCACCGTATTTACCGAGAAGTGCGTGCATGACTAGCCGCAAATAAAAACGTCACGCCATTCGACCGTTGAACCGGAGCGAGAAATCTGCAAAAAAATTATCGGTCACCAAAAATCGACTGTAGTTTCTGCATACGACCTCGGATCGAATTTCGGGGAGAACGAAAAAGTTCCGTACCGAGATTTTACCTTGGCTAGCCGACAACCTTTGGCGGTCAGGCAGTTCTACGGTTTCGTCTAGTTCCGTTTGCGAGAGGGACTTTTAGGCGATGCAAAAATAAAAGTAAAAAGAGGGATGCAACACGAGGACTTCCCAGGAGGTCAACCATCCTAGTACTACTCTCGCCCAAGCACGCTTAACTTCGGAGTTCTGATGGGATCCGGTGCTTTAGTGCTGGTATGATCGCATCCGACATCTTTTGCACGGCGTGTTGTTTTAACCTCTATCCCCTCCGGCTCCTTCTCACGCCTAACCTTCCTGTTTTTTTTTGCATTTTTTTTTAAAAATTCCTTTCACGCCCGTCCCGGTTTACCGTCACCACGCCACCGTATTGACCGAGAAGTGCGTGCATGACTAGCCGCAAATAAAAACGTCACACCATTCGACCGTTGAACCGGAGCGAGAAATCTGCACAAATTTTATCGGTCACCAAAAATCGACTGTAGTTTCTGCATACGACCTCGGATCGAATTTCGGCGAGAACGAAAAAGTTCCGTACCGAGATTTTACCTTGGCTAGCCGACAGCCGTTGGCGGTCAGGCAGTTCTACGGTTTCGTCTAGTTCCGTTTGCGAGAGGGACTTTTAGGCGATGCAAAAATAAAAGTAAAAAGAGGGACGCAACACGAGGACTTCCCAGGAGGTCACCCATCCTAGTACTACTCTCGCCCAAGCACGCTTGACTTCGGAATTCTGATGGGATCCGGTGCTTTAGTGCTGGTATGATCGCATCCGACATCTTTTGCACGGCGTGTTGTTTTAACCTCTATCCCCTCCGGCTCCTTCTCACGCCTAACCTTCCTGTTTTTTTTTGCATTTTTTTTAAAAAAAAATTCCTTTCACGCCTGTCCCGGTTTACCGTCACCACGCCACCGTATTTACCGAGAAGTGCGTGCATGACTAGCCGCAAATAAAAACGTCACGCCATTCGACCGTTGAACCGGAGCTAGAAATCTGCACAAATTTTATCGGTCACCAAAAATCGACTGTAGTTTCTGCATACGACCTCGGATCGAATTTCGACGAGAACGAAAAAGTTCCGTACCGAGATTTTATCTTGGCTAGCCGACAACCTTTGGCGGTCAGGCAGTTCTACGGTTTCGTCTAGTTCCGTTTGCGAGAGGGACTTTTAGGCGATGCAAAAATAAAAGTAAAAAGAGGGATGCAACACGAGGACTTCCCAGGAGGTCAACCATCCTAGTACTACTCTCGCCCAAGCACGCTTAACTTCGGAGTTCTGATGGGATCCGGTGCTTTAGTGCTGGTATGATCGCATCCGACATCTTTTGCACGGCGTGTTGTTTTAACCTCTATCCCCTCCGGCTCCTTCTCACGCCTAACCTTCCTGTTTTTTTTTGCATTTTTTTTTAAAAATTCCTTTCACGCCCGTCCCGGTTTACCGTCACCACGCCACCGTATTGACCGAGAAGTGCGTGCATGACTAGCCGCAAATAAAAACGTCACACCATTCGACCGTTGAACCGGAGCGAGAAATCTGCACAAATTTTATCGGTCACCAAAAATCGACTGTAGTTTCTGCATACGACCTCGGATCGAATTTCGGCGAGAACGAAAAAGTTCCGTACCGAGATTTTACCTTGGCTAGCCGACAGCCGTTGGCGGTCAGGCAGTTCTACGGTTTCGTCTAGTTCCGTTTGCGAGAGGGACTTTTAGGCGATGCAAAAATAAAAGTAAAAAGAGGGACGCAACACGAGGACTTCCCAGGAGGTCACCCATCCTAGTACTACTCTCGCCCAAGCACGCTTGACTTCGGAATTCTGATGGGATCCGGTGCTTTAGTGCTGGTATGATCGCATCCGACATCTTTTGCACGGCGTGTTGTTTTAACCTCTATCCCCTCCGGCTCCTTCTCACGCCTAACCTTCCTGTTTTTTTTTGCATTTTTTTTTTAAAATTCCTTTCACGCCCGTCCCGGTTTACCGTCACCACGCCACCGTATTTACCGAGAAGTGCGTGCATGACTAGCCGCAAATAAAAACGTCACGCCATTCGACCGTTGAACCGGAGCGAGAAATCTGCAAAAAAATTATCGGTCACCAAAAATCGACTGTAGTTTCTGCATACGACCTCGGATCGAATTTCGGGGAGAACGAAAAAGTTCCGTACCGAGATTTTACCTTGGCTAGCCGACAACCTTTGGCGGTCAGGCAGTTCTACGGTTTCGTCTAGTTCCGTTTGCGAGAGGGACTTTTAGGCGATGCAAAAATAAAAGTAAAAAGAGGGATGCAACACGAGGACTTCCCAGGAGGTCAACCATCCTAGTACTACTCTCGCCCAAGCACGCTTAACTTCGGAGTTCTGATGGGATCCGGTGCTTTAGTGCTGGTATGATCGCATCCGACATCTTTTGCACGGCGTGTTGTTTTAACCTCTATCCCCTCCGGCTCCTTCTCACGCCTAACCTTCCTGTTTTTTTTTGCATTTTTTTTTAAAAATTCCTTTCACGCCCGTCCCGGTTTACCGTCACCACGCCACCGTATTGACCGAGAAGTGCGTGCATGACTAGCCGCAAATAAAAACGTCACACCATTCGACCGTTGAACCGGAGCGAGAAATCTGCACAAATTTTATCGGTCACCAAAAATCGACTGTAGTTTCTGCATACGACCTCGGATCGAATTTCGGCGAGAACGAAAAAGTTCCGTACCGAGATTTTACCTTGGCTAGCCGACAGCCGTTGGCGGTCAGGCAGTTCTACGGTTTCGTCTAGTTCCGTTTGCGAGAGGGACTTTTAGGCGATGCAAAAATAAAAGTAAAAAGAGGGACGCAACACGAGGACTTCCCAGGAGGTCACCCATCCTAGTACTACTCTCGCCCAAGCACGCTTGACTTCGGAATTCTGATGGGATCCGGTGCTTTAGTGCTGGTATGATCGCATCCGACATCTTTTGCACGGCGTGTTGTTTTAACCTCTATCCCCTCCGGCTCCTTCTCACGCCTAACCTTCCTGTTTTTTTTTGCATTTTTTTTAAAAAAAAATTCCTTTCACGCCTGTCCCGGTTTACCGTCACCACGCCACCGTATTTACCGAGAAGTGCGTGCATGACTAGCCGCAAATAAAAACGTCACGCCATTCGACCGTTGAACCGGAGCTAGAAATCTGCACAAATTTTATCGGTCACCAAAAATCGACTGTAGTTTCTGCATACGACCTCGGATCGAATTTCGACGAGAACGAAAAAGTTCCGTACCGAGATTTTATCTTGGCTAGCCGACAACCTTTGGCGGTCAGGCAGTTCTACGGTTTCGTCTAGTTCCGTTTGCGAGAGGGACTTTTAGGCGATGCAAAAATAAAAGTAAAAAGAGGGATGCAACACGAGGACTTCCCAGGAGGTCAACCATCCTAGTACTACTCTCGCCCAAGCACGCTTAACTTCGGAGTTCTGATGGGATCCGGTGCTTTAGTGCTGGTATGATCGCATCCGACATCTTTTGCACGGCGTGTTGTTTTAACCTCTATCCCCTCCGGCTCCTTCTCACGCCTAACCTTCCTGTTTTTTTTTGCATTTTTTTTTAAAAAATTCCTTTCACGCCCGTCCCGGTTTACCGTCACCACGCCACCGTATTGACCGAGAAGTGCGTGCATGACTAGCCGCAAATAAAAATGTCACACCATTCGACCGTTGAACCGGAGCGAGAAATCTGCACAAATTTTATCGGTCACCAAAAATCGACTGTAGTTTCTGCATACGACCTCGGATCGAATTTCGGCGAGAACGAAAAAGTTCCGTACCGAGATTTTACCTTGGCTAGCCGACAACCTTTGGCGGTCAGGCAGTTCTACGGTTTCGTCTAGTTCCGTTTGCGAGAGGGACTTTTAGGCGATGCAAAAATAAAAGTAAAAAGAGGGACGCAACACGAGGACTTCCCAGGAGGTCACCCATCCTAGTACTACTCTCGCCCAAGCACGCTTGACTTCGGAATTCTGATGGGATCCGGTGCTTTAGTGCTGGTATGATCGCATCCGACATCTTTTGCACGGCGTGTTGTTTTAACCTCTATCCCCTCCGGCTCCTTCTCACGCCTAACCTTCCTGTTTTTTTTTGCATTTTTTTTAAAAAAAAATTCCTTTCACGCCTGTCCCGGTTTACCGTCACCACGCCACCGTATTTACCGAGAAGTGCGTGCATGACTAGCCGCAAATAAAAACGTCACGCCATTCGACCGTTGAACCGGAGCTAGAAATCTGCACAAATTTTATCGGTCACCAAAAATCGACTGTAGTTTCTGCATACGACCTCGGATCGAATTTCGACGAGAACGAAAAAGTTCCGTACCGAGATTTTATCTTGGCTAGCCGACAACCTTTGGCGGTCAGGCAGTTCTACGGTTTCGTCTAGTTCCGTTTGCGAGAGGGACTTTTAGGCGATGCAAAAATAAAAGTAAAAAGAGGGATGCAACACGAGGACTTCCCAGGAGGTCAACCATCCTAGTACTACTCTCGCCCAAGCACGCTTAACTTCGGAGTTCTGATGGGATCCGGTGCTTTAGTGCTGGTATGATCGCATCCGACATCTTTTGCACGGCGTGTTGTTTTAACCTCTATCCCCTCCGGCTCCTTCTCACGCCTAACCTTCCTGTTTTTTTTTGCATTTTTTTTTAAAAAATTCCTTTCACGCCCGTCCCGGTTTACCGTCACCACGCCACCGTATTGACCGAGAAGTGCGTGCATGACTAGCCGCAAATAAAAATGTCACACCATTCGACCGTTGAACCGGAGCGAGAAATCTGCACAAATTTTATCGGTCACCAAAAATCGACTGTAGTTTCTGCATACGACCTCGGATCGAATTTCGGCGAGAACGAAAAAGTTCCGTACCGAGATTTTACCTTGGCTAGCCGACAACCTTTGGCGGTCAGGCAGTTCTACGGTTTCGTCTAGTTCCGTTTGCGAGAGGGACTTTTAGGCGATGCAAAAATAAAAGTAAAAAGAGGGACGCAACACGAGGACTTCCCAGGAGGTCACCCATCCTAGTACTACTCTCGCCCAAGCACGCTTGACTTCGGAATTCTGATGGGATCCGGTGCTTTAGTGCTGGTATGATCGCATCCGACATCTTTTGCACGGCGTGTTGTTTTAACCTCTATCCCCTCCGGCTCCTTCTCACGCCTAACCTTCCTGTTTTTTTTTGCATTTTTTTTTTAAAATTCCTTTCACGCCCGTCCCGGTTTACCGTCACCACGCCACCGTATTTACCGAGAAGTGCGTGCATGACTAGCCGCAAATAAAAACGTCACGCCATTCGACCGTTGAACCGGAGCGAGAAATCTGCACAAATTTTATCGGTCACCAAAAATCGACTGTAGTTTCTGCATACGACCCCGGATCGAATTTCGGCGAGAACGAAAAAGTTCCGTACCGAGATTTTACCTTGGCTAGCCGACAACCTTTGGCGGTCAGGCAGTTCTACGGTTTCGTCTAGTTCCGTTTGCGAGAGGGACTTTTAGGCGATGCAAAAATAAAAGTAAAAAGAGGGATGCAACACGAGGACTTCCCAGGAGGTCAACCATCCTAGTACTACTCTCGCCCAAGCACGCTTAACTTCGGAGTTCTGATGGGATCCGGTGCTTTAGTGCTGGTATGATCGCATCCGACATCTTTTGCACGGCGTGTTGTTTTAACCTCTATCCCCTCCGGCTCCTTCTCACGCCTAACCTTCCTGTTTTTTTTTGCATTTTTTTTTAAAAAATTCCTTTCACGCCCGTCCCGGTTTACCGTCACCACGCCACCGTATTGACCGAGAAGTGCGTGCATGACTAGCCGCAAATAAAAACGTCACACCATTCGACCGTTGAACCGGAGCGAGAAATCTGCACAAATTTTATCGGTCACCAAAAATCGACTGTAGTTTCTGCATACGACCTCGGATCGAATTTCGGCGAGAACGAAAAAGTTCCGTACCGAGATTTTACCTTGGCTAGCCGACAACCTTTGGCGGTCAGGCAGTTCTACGGTTTCGTCTAGTTCCGTTTGCGAGAGGGACTTTTAGGCGATGCAAAAATAAAAGTAAAAAGAGGGACGCAACACGAGGACTTCCCAGGAGGTCACCCATCCTAGTACTACTCTCGCCCAAGCACGCTTGACTTCGGAATTCTGATGGGATCCGGTGCTTTAGTGCTGGTATGATCGCATCCGACATCTTTTGCACGGCGTGTTGTTTTAACCTCTATCCCCTCCGGCTCCTTCTCACGCCTAACCTTCCTGTTTTTTTTTGCATTTTTTTTTTAAAATTCCTTTCACGCCCGTCCCGGTTTACCGTCACCACGCCACCGTATTTACCGAGAAGTGCGTGCATGACTAGCCGCAAATAAAAACGTCACGCCATTCGACCGTTGAACCGGAGCGAGAAATCTGCACAAATTTTATCGGTCACCAAAAATCGACTGTAGTTTCTGCATACGACCCCGGATCGAATTTCGGCGAGAACGAAAAAGTTCCGTACCGAGATTTTACCTTGGCTAGCCGACAACCTTTGGCGGTCAGGCAGTTCTACGGTTTCGTCTAGTTCCGTTTGCGAGAGGGACTTTTAGGCGATGCAAAAATAAAAGTAAAAAGAGGGATGCAACACGAGGACTTCCCAGGAGGTCAACCATCCTAGTACTACTCTCGCCCAAGCACGCTTAACTTCGGAGTTCTGATGGGATCCGGTGCTTTAGTGCTGGTATGATCGCATCCGACATCTTTTGCACGGCGTGTTGTTTTAACCTCTATCCCCTCCGGCTCCTTCTCACGCCTAACCTTCCTGTTTTTTTTTGCATTTTTTTTTAAAAAATTCCTTTCACGCCCGTCCCGGTTTACCGTCACCACGCCACCGTATTGACCGAGAAGTGCGTGCATGACTAGCCGCAAATAAAAACGTCACACCATTCAACCGTTGAACCGGAGCGAGAAATCTGCACAAATTTTATCGGTCACCAAAAATCGACTGTAGTTTCTGCATACGACCTCGGATCGAATTTCGGCGAGAACGAAAAAGTTCCGTACCGAGATTTTACCTTGGCTAGCCGACAGCCGTTGGCGGTCAGGCAGTTCTACGGTTTCGTCTAGTTCCGTTTGCGAGAGGGACTTTTAGGCGATGCAAAAATAAAAGTAAAAAGAGGGACGCAACACGAGGACTTCCCAGGAGGTCACCCATCCTAGTACTACTCTCGCCCAAGCACGCTTGACTTCGGAATTCTGATGGGATCCGGTGCTTTAGTGCTGGTATGATCGCATCCGACATCTTTTGCACGGCGTGTTGTTTTAACCTCTATCCCCTCCGGCTCCTTCTCACGCCTAACCTTCCTGTTTTTTTTTGCATTTTTTTTTTAAAATTCCTTTCACGCCCGTCCCGGTTTACCGTCACCACGCCACCGTATTTACCGAGAAGTGCGTGCATGACTAGCCGCAAATAAAAACGTCACGCCATTCGACCGTTGAACCGGAGCGAGAAATCTGCAAAAAAATTATCGGTCACCAAAAATCGACTGTAGTTTCTGCATACGACCTCGGATCGAATTTCGGGGAGAACGAAAAAGTTCCGTACCGAGATTTTACCTTGGCTAGCCGACAACCTTTGGCGGTCAGGCAGTTCTACGGTTTCGTCTAGTTCCGTTTGCGAGAGGGACTTTTAGGCGATGCAAAAATAAAAGTAAAAAGAGGGATGCAACACGAGGACTTCCCAGGAGGTCAACCATCCTAGTACTACTCTCGCCCAAGCACGCTTAACTTCGGAGTTCTGATGGGATCCGGTGCTTTAGTGCTGGTATGATCGCATCCGACATCTTTTGCACGGCGTGTTGTTTTAACCTCTATCCCCTCCGGCTCCTTCTCACGCCTAACCTTCCTGTTTTTTTTTGCATTTTTTTTTAAAAATTCCTTTCACGCCCGTCCCGGTTTACCGTCACCACGCCACCGTATTGACCGAGAAGTGCGTGCATGACTAGCCGCAAATAAAAACGTCACACCATTCGACCGTTGAACCGGAGCGAGAAATCTGCACAAATTTTATCGGTCACCAAAAATCGACTGTAGTTTCTGCATACGACCTCGGATCGAATTTCGGCGAGAACGAAAAAGTTCCGTACCGAGATTTTACCTTGGCTAGCCGACAGCCGTTGGCGGTCAGGCAGTTCTACGGTTTCGTCTAGTTCCGTTTGCGAGAGGGACTTTTAGGCGATGCAAAAATAAAAGTAAAAAGAGGGACGCAACACGAGGACTTCCCAGGAGGTCACCCATCCTAGTACTACTCTCGCCCAAGCACGCTTGACTTCGGAATTCTGATGGGATCCGGTGCTTTAGTGCTGGTATGATCGCATCCGACATCTTTTGCACGGCGTGTTGTTTTAACCTCTATCCCCTCCGGCTCCTTCTCACGCCTAACCTTCCTGTTTTTTTTTGCATTTTTTTTTAAAAAAAATTCCTTTCACGCCTGTCCCGGTTTACCGTCACCACGCCACCGTATTTACCGAGAAGTGCGTGCATGACTAGCCGCAAATAAAAACGTCACGCCATTCGACCGTTGAACCGGAGCTAGAAATCTGCACAAATTTTATCGGTCACCAAAAATCGACTGTAGTTTCTGCATACGACCTCGGATCGAATTTCGACGAGAACGAAAAAGTTCCGTACCGAGATTTTATCTTGGCTAGCCGACAACCTTTGGCGGTCAGGCAGTTCTACGGTTTCGTCTAGTTCCGTTTGCGAGAGGGACTTTTAGGCGATGCAAAAATAAAAGTAAAAAGAGGGATGCAACACGAGGACTTCCCAGGAGGTCAACCATCCTAGTACTACTCTCGCCCAAGCACGCTTAACTTCGGAGTTCTGATGGGATCCGGTGCTTTAGTGCTGGTATGATCGCATCCGACATCTTTTGCACGGCGTGTTGTTTTAACCTCTATCCCCTCCGGCTCCTTCTCACGCCTAACCTTCCTGTTTTTTTTTGCATTTTTTTTTAAATAAATTCCTTTCACGCCCGACCCGGTTTACCGTCACCACGCCACCGTATTGACCGAGAAGTGCGTGCATGACTAGCCGCAAATAAAAACGTCACACCATTCGACCGTTGAACCGGAGTGAGAAATCTGCACAAATTTTATCGGTCACCAAAAATCGACTGTAGTTTCTGCATACGACCTCGGTTCGAATTTCGGCGAGAACGAAAAAGTTCCGTACCGAGATTTTACCTTGGCTAGCCGACAACCTTTGGCGGTCAGGCAGTTCTACGGTTTCGTCTAGTTCCGTTTGCGAGAGGGACTTTTAGGCGATGCAAAAATAAAAGTAAAAAGAGGGATGCAACACGAGGACTTCCCAGGAGGTCACCCATCCTAGTACTACTCTCGCCCAAGCACGCTTAACTTCGGGGTTCTGATGGGATCCGGTGCTTTAGTGCTGGTATGATCGCATCCGACATCATCTGCACGACGTGTTGCTTTAACCTCTGTCCCCTCCGGCTCCTTCTCACGCCTAACCCTCCGATTATTTTTGCATTTTTTTAAAAAAAAATCCTTTCACGCCTGTCCCGGTTTACCGTCACCACGCCACCGTATTTATAGAGAAGGGCGTGCATGACTAGCCGCAAATAAAAACGTCACTCCATCCGACCGTTTCACCGGAGCGAGAAATCTGCACAAATTATATCGGTCACCGAAAATCGACTGTAGTTTCTGCATACGACCTCGGATCGAATTTCGGCGAGAACGAAAAAGTTCCGTATCGTAATATAACCTGGGCTAGACGACAGCCTTTGGCGGTAAGGCGGTTCGACGGTTTCGTATAGTTCCGTTTGCAAGAGGGACTTTTAGGCGATGCAAAAATAAAAGTAAAAAGAGGGATGCAACACGAGGACTTCCCAGGAGGTCAACCATCCTAGTACTACTCTCGCCCAAGCACGCTTGACTTCGGAATTCTGATGGGATCCGGTGCTTTAGTGCTGGTATGATCGCATCCGACATCTTTTGCACGGCGTGTTGTTTTAACCTCTATCCCCTCCGGCTCCTTCTCACGCCTAACCTTCCTGTTTTTTTTTGCATTTTTTTAAAAAAAATTCCTTTCACGCCCGTCCCGGTTTACCGTCACCACGCCACCGTATTGACCGAGAAGTGCGTGCATGACTAGCCGCAAATAAAAACGTCACACCATTCGACCGTTGAACCGGAGCGAGAAATCTGCACAAATTTTATCGGTCACCAAAAATCGACTGTAGTTTCTGCATACGACCTCGGATCGAATTTCGGCGAGAACGAAAAAGTTTCGTACCGAGATTTTACCTTGGCTAGCCGACAGCCGTTGGCGGTCAGGCAGTTCTACGGTTTCGTCTAGTTCCGTTTGCGAGAGGGACTTTTAGGCGATGCAAAAATAAAAGTAAAAAGAGGGACGCAACACGAGGACTTCCCAGGAGGTTACCCATCCTAGTAATACTCTCGCCCAAGCACGCTTGACTTCGGAGTTCTGATGGGATCCGGTGCTTTAGTGCTGGTATGATCGCATCCGACATCTTTTGCACGGCGTGTTGTTTTAACCTCTATCCCCTCCTGCTCCTTCTCACGCCTAACCTTCCTGTTTTTTTTTGCATTTTTTTTTAAATAAATTCCTTTCACGCCCGTCCCGGTTTACCGTCACCACGCCACCGTATTTACCGAGAAGTGCGTGCATGACTAGCCGCAAATAAAAACGTCACGCCATTCGACCGTTGAACCGGAGCGAGAAATCTGCACAAATTTTATCGGTCACCAAAAATCGACTGTAGTTTCTGCATACGACCTCGGATCGAATTTCGGCGAGAACGAAAAAGTTCCGTACCGAGATTTTACCTTGGCTAGCCGACAACCGTTGGCGTTCAGGCAGTTCTACGGTTTCGTCTAGTTCCGTTTGCGAGAGGGACTTTTAGGCGATGCAAAAATAAAAGTAAAAAGAGGGACGCAACACGAGGACTTCCCAGGAGGTCACCCATCCTAGTACTACTCTCGCCCAAGCACGCTTGACTTCGGAATTCTGATGGGATCCGGTGCTTTAGTGCTGGTATGATCGCATCCGACATCATCTGCACGACGTGTTGCTTTAACCTCTATCCCCTCCGGCTCCTTCTCACGCCTAACCTTCCTGTTTTTTTTTGCATTTTTTTTAAAAAAAAATTCCTTTCACGCCCGTCCCGGTTTACCGTCACCACGCCACCGTATTTACCGAGAAGTGCGTGCATGACTAGCCGCAAATAAAAACGTCACGCCATTCGACCGTTGAACCGGAGCTAGAAATCTGCACAAATTTTATCGGTCACCAAAAATCGACTGTAGTTTCTGCATACGACCTCGGATCGAATTTCGACGAGAACGAAAAAGTTCCGTACCGAGATTTTACCTTGGCTAGCCGACAACCTTTGGCGGTCAGGCAGTTCTACGGTTTCGTATAGTTCCGTTTGCAAGAGGGACTATTAGGCGATGCAAAAATAAAAGTAAAAAGAGGGATGCAACACGAGGACTTCCCAGGAGGTCAACCATCCTAGTACTACTCTCGCCCAAGCACGCTTAACTTCGGAGTTCTGATGGGATCCGGTGCTTTAGTGCTGGTATGATCGCATCCGACATCTTTTGCACGGCGTGTTGTTTTAACCTCTATCCCCTCCGGCTCCTTCTCACGCCTAACCTTCCTGTTTTTTTTTGCATTTTTTTTTAAATAAATTCCTTTCACGCCCGTCCCGGTTTACCGTCACCACGCCACCGTATTGACCGAGAAGTGCGTGCATGACTAGCCGCAAATAAAAACGTCACGCCATTCGACCGTTGAACCGGAGCGAGAAATCTGCACAAATTTTATCGGTCACCAAAAATCGAGTGTAGTTTCTGCATACGACCTCGGATCGAATTTCGGCGAGAACGAAAAAGTTCCGTACCGAGATTTTACCTTGGCTAGCCGACAGCCTTCGGCGGTCAGGCAGTTCTACGGTTTCGTCTAGTTCCGTTTGCGAGAGGGACTTTTAGGCGATGCAAAAATAAAAGTAAAAAGAGGGATGCAACACAAGGACTTCCCAGGAGGTCAACCATCCTAGTACTACTCTCGCCCAAGCACGCTTAACTTCGGAGTTCTGATGGGATCCGGTGCTTTAGTGCTGGTATGATCGCATCCGACATCTTTTGCACGGCGTGTTGTTTTAACCTCTATCCCCTCCGGCTCCTTCTCACGCCTAACCTTCCTGTTTTTTTTTTGCATTTTTTTTAAATAAATTCCTTTCACGCCCGTCCCGGTTTACCGTCACCACGCCACCGTATTTACCGAGAAGTGCGTGCATGACTAGCCGCAAATAAAAACGTCACGCCATTCGACCGTTGAACCGGAGCGAGAAATCTGCACAAATTTTATCGGTCACCAAAAATCGACTGTAGTTTCTGCATACGACCTCGGATCGAATTTCGGCGAGAACGAAAAAGTTCCGTACCGAGATTTTACCTTGGCTAGCCGACAACCGTTGGCGGTCAGGCAGTTCTACGGTTTCGTCTAGTTCCGTTTGCGAGAGGGACTTTTAGGCGATGCAAAAATAAAAGTAAAAAGAGGGACGCAACACGAGGACTTCCCAGGAGGTCACCCATCCTAGTACTACTCTCGCCCAAGCACGCTTGACTTCGGAATTCTGATGGGATCCGGTGCTTTAGTGCTGGTATGATCGCATCCGACATCATCTGCACGACGTGTTGCTTTAACCTCTATCCCCTCCGGCTCCTTCTCACGCCTAACCTTCCTGTTTTTTTTTGCATTTTTTAAAAAAAAAAAATCCTTTCACGCCCGTCCCGGTTTACCGTCACCACGCCACCGTATTTACCGAGAAGTGCGTGCATGACTAGCCGCAAATAAAAACGTCACGCCATTCGACCGTTGAACCGGAGCTAGAAATCTGCACAAATTTTATCGGTCACCAAAAATCGACTGTAGTTTCTGCATACGACCTCGGATCGAATTTCGACGAGAACGAAAAAGTTCCGTACCGAGATTTTACCTTGGCTAGCCGACAACCTTTGGCGGTCAGGCAGTTCTACGGTTTCGTATAGTTCCGTTTGCAAGAGGGACTATTAGGCGATGCAAAAATAAAAGTAAAAAGAGGGATGCAACACGAGGACTTCCCAGGAGGTCAACCATCCTAGTACTACTCTCGCCCAAGCACGCTTAACTTCGGAGTTCTGATGGGATCCGGTGCTTTAGTGCTGGTATGATCGCATCCGACATCTTTTGCACGGCGTGTTGTTTTAACCTCTATCCCCTCCGGCTCCTTCTCACGCCTAACCTTCCTGTTTTTTTTTGCATTTTTTTTTAAATAAATTCCTTTCACGCCCGTCCCGGTTTACCGTCACCACGCCACCGTATTGACCGAGAAGTGCGTGCATGACTAGCCGCAAATAAAAACGTCACACCATTCGACCGTTGAACCGGAGCGAGAAATCTGCACAAATTTTATCGGTCACCAAAAATCGACTGTAGTTTCTGCATACGACCTCGGATCGAATTTCGGCGAAAACGAAAAAGTTCCGTACCGAGATTTTACCTTGGCTAGCCGACAGCCGTTGGCGGTCAGGCAGTTCTACGGTTTCGTCTAGTTCCGTTTGCGAGAGGGACTTTTAGGCGATGCAAAAATAAAAGTAAAAAGAGGGACGCAACACGAGGACTTCCCAGGAGGTTACCCATCCTAGTAATACTCTCGCCCAAGCACGCTTGACTTCGGAGTTCTGATGGGATCCGGTGCTTTAGTGCTGGTATGATCGCATCCGACATCTTTTGCACGGCGTGTTGTTTTAACCTCTATCCCCTCCTGCTCCTTCTCACGCCTAACCTTCCTGTTTTTTTTTGCATTTTTTTTTAAATAAATTCCTTTCACGCCCGTCCCGGTTTACCGTCACCACGCCACCGTATTTACCGAGAAGTGCGTGCATGACTAGCCGCAAATAAAAACGTCACGCCATTCGACCGTTGAACCGGAGCGAGAAATCTGCACAAATTTTATCGGTCACCAAAAATCGACTGTAGTTTCTGCATACGACCTCGGATCGAATTTCGGCGAGAACGAAAAAGTTCCGTACCGAGATTTTACCTTGGCTAGCCGACAACCGTTGGCGTTCAGGCAGTTCTACGGTTTCGTCTAGTTCCGTTTGCGAGAGGGACTTTTAGGCGATGCAAAAATAAAAGTAAAAAGAGGGACGCAACACGAGGACTTCCCAGGAGGTCACCCATCCTAGTACTACTCTCGCCCAAGCACGCTTGACTTCGGAATTCTGATGGGATCCGGTGCTTTAGTGCTGGTATGATCGCATCCGACATCATCTGCACGACGTGTTGCTTTAACCTCTATCCCCTCCGGCTCCTTCTCACGCCTAACCTTCCTGTTTTTTTTTGCATTTTTTTTAAAAAAAAATTCCTTTCACGCCCGTCCCGGTTTACCGTCACCACGCCACCGTATTTACCGAGAAGTGCGTGCATGACTAGCCGCAAATAAAAACGTCACGCCATTCGACCGTTGAACCGGAGCTAGAAATCTGCACAAATTTTATCGGTCACCAAAAATCGACTGTAGTTTCTGCATACGACCTCGGATCGAATTTCGACGAGAACGAAAAAGTTCCGTACCGAGATTTTACCTTGGCTAGCCGACAACCTTTGGCGGTCAGGCAGTTCTACGGTTTCGTATAGTTCCGTTTGCAAGAGGGACTATTAGGCGATGCAAAAATAAAAGTAAAAAGAGGGATGCAACACGAGGACTTCCCAGGAGGTCAACCATCCTAGTACTACTCTCGCCCAAGCACGCTTAACTTCGGAGTTCTGATGGGATCCGGTGCTTTAGTGCTGGTATGATCGCATCCGACATCTTTTGCACGGCGTGTTGTTTTAACCTCTATCCCCTCCGGCTCCTTCTCACGCCTAACCTTCCTGTTTTTTTTTGCATTTTTTTTTAAATAAATTCCTTTCACGCCCGTCCCGGTTTACCGTCACCACGCCACCGTATTGACCGAGAAGTGCGTGCATGACTAGCCGCAAATAAAAACGTCACGCCATTCGACCGTTGAACCGGAGCGAGAAATCTGCACAAATTTTATCGGTCACCAAAAATCGAGTGTAGTTTCTGCATACGACCTCGGATCGAATTTCGGCGAGAACGAAAAAGTTCCGTACCGAGATTTTACCTTGGCTAGCCGACAGCCTTCGGCGGTCAGGCAGTTCTACGGTTTCGTCTAGTTCCGTTTGCGAGAGGGACTTTTAGGCGATGCAAAAATAAAAGTAAAAAGAGGGATGCAACACAAGGACTTCCCAGGAGGTCAACCATCCTAGTACTACTCTCGCCCAAGCACGCTTAACTTCGGAGTTCTGATGGGATCCGGTGCTTTAGTGCTGGTATGATCGCATCCGACATCTTTTGCACGGCGTGTTGTTTTAACCTCTATCCCCTCCGGCTCCTTCTCACGCCTAACCTTCCTGTTTTTTTTTTGCATTTTTTTTAAATAAATTCCTTTCACGCCCGTCCCGGTTTACCGTCACCACGCCACCGTATTTACCGAGAAGTGCGTGCATGACTAGCCGCAAATAAAAACGTCACGCCATTCGACCGTTGAACCGGAGCGAGAAATCTGCACAAATTTTATCGGTCACCAAAAATCGACTGTAGTTTCTGCATACGACCTCGGATCGAATTTCGGCGAGAACGAAAAAGTTCCGTACCGAGATTTTACCTTGGCTAGCCGACAACCGTTGGCGGTCAGGCAGTTCTACGGTTTCGTCTAGTTCCGTTTGCGAGAGGGACTTTTAGGCGATGCAAAAATAAAAGTAAAAAGAGGGACGCAACACGAGGACTTCCCAGGAGGTCACCCATCCTAGTACTACTCTCGCCCAAGCACGCTTGACTTCGGAATTCTGATGGGATCCGGTGCTTTAGTGCTGGTATGATCGCATCCGACATCATCTGCACGACGTGTTGCTTTAACCTCTATCCCCTCCGGCTCCTTCTCACGCCTAACCTTCCTGTTTTTTTTTGCATTTTTTAAAAAAAAAAAATCCTTTCACGCCCGTCCCGGTTTACCGTCACCACGCCACCGTATTTACCGAGAAGTGCGTGCATGACTAGCCGCAAATAAAAACGTCACGCCATTCGACCGTTGAACCGGAGCTAGAAATCTGCACAAATTTTATCGGTCACCAAAAATCGACTGTAGTTTCTGCATACGACCTCGGATCGAATTTCGACGAGAACGAAAAAGTTCCGTACCGAGATTTTACCTTGGCTAGCCGACAACCTTTGGCGGTCAGGCAGTTCTACGGTTTCGTATAGTTCCGTTTGCAAGAGGGACTATTAGGCGATGCAAAAATAAAAGTAAAAAGAGGGATGCAACACGAGGACTTCCCAGGAGGTCAACCATCCTAGTACTACTCTCGCCCAAGCACGCTTAACTTCGGAGTTCTGATGGGATCCGGTGCTTTAGTGCTGGTATGATCGCATCCGACATCTTTTGCACGGCGTGTTGTTTTAACCTCTATCCCCTCCGGCTCCTTCTCACGCCTAACCTTCCTGTTTTTTTTTGCATTTTTTTTTAAATAAATTCCTTTCACGCCCGTCCCGGTTTACCGTCACCACGCCACCGTATTGACCGAGAAGTGCGTGCATGACTAGCCGCAAATAAAAACGTCACGCCATTCGACCGTTGAACCGGAGCGAGAAATCTGCACAAATTTTATCGGTCACCAAAAATCGACTGTAGTTTCTGCATACGACCTCGGATCGAATTTCGGCGAAAACGAAAAAGTTCCGTACCGAGATTTTACCTTGGCTAGCCGACAACCTTTGGCGGTCAGGCAGTTCTACGGTTTCGTCTAGTTCCGTTTGCGAGAGGGACTTTTAGGCGATGCAAAAATAAAAGTAAAAAGAGGGATGCAACACGAGGACTTCCCAGGAGGTCAACCATCCTAGTACTACTCTCGCCCAAGCACGCTTAACTTCGGAGTTCTGATGGGATCCGGTGCTTTAGTGCTGGTATGATCGCATCCGACATCTTGTGCACGGCGTGTTGTTTTAACCTCTATCCCCTCCGGCTCCTTCTCACGCCTAACCTTCCTGTTTTTTTTTGCATTTTTTTAAAAAAAAATTCCTTTCACGCCCGTCCCGGTTTACCGTCACCACGCCACCGTATTTACCGAGAAGTGCGTGCATGACTAGCCGCAAATAAAAACGTCACGCCATTCGACCGTTGAACCGGAGCGAGAAATCTGCACAAATTTTATCGGTCACCAAAAATCGACTGTAGTTTCTGCATACGACCTCGGATCGAATTTCGGCGAGAACGAAAAAGTTCCGTACCGAGATTTTACCTTGGCTAGCCGACAGCCTTCGGCGGTCAGGCAGTTCTACGGTTTCGTCTAGTTCCGTTTGCGAGAGGGACTTTTAGGCGATGCAAAAATAAAAGTAAAAAGAGGGATGCAACACAAGGACTTCCCAGGAGGTCAACCATCCTAGTACTACTCTCGCCCAAGCACGCTTAACTTCGGAGTTCTGATGGGATCCGGTGCTTTAGTGCTGGTATGATCGCATCCGACATCTTTTGCACGGCGTGTTGTTTTAACCTCTATCCCCTCCGGCTCCTTCTCACGCCTAACCTTCCTGTTTTTTTTTTGCATTTTTTTTTAAATAAATTCCTTTCACGCCCGTCCCGGTTTACCGTCACCACGCCACCGTATTTACCGAGAAGTGCGTGCATGACTAGCCGCAAATAAAAACGTCACGCCATTCGACCGTTGAACCGGAGCGAGAAATCTGCACAAATTTTATCGGTCACCAAAAATCGACTGTAGTTTCTGCATACGACCTCGGATCGAATTTCGGCGAGAACGAAAAAGTTCCGTACCGAGATTTTACCTTGGCTAGCCGACAACCGTTGGCGGTCAGGCAGTTCTACGGTTTCGTCTAGTTCCGTTTGCGAGAGGGACTTTTAGGCGATGCAAAAATAAAAGTAAAAAGAGGGACGCAACACGAGGACTTCCCAGGAGGTCACCCATCCTAGTACTACTCTCGCCCAAGCACGCTTGACTTCGGAATTCTGATGGGATCCGGTGCTTTAGTGCTGGTATGATCGCATCCGACATCATCTGCACGACGTGTTGCTTTAACCTCTATCCCCTCCGGCTCCTTCTCACGCCTAACCTTCCTGTTTTTTTTTGCATTTTTTTAAAAAAAAAAATCCTTTCACGCCCGTCCCGGTTTACCGTCACCACGCCACCGTATTTACCGAGAAGTGCGTGCATGACTAGCCGCAAATAAAAACGTCACGCCATTCGACCGTTGAACCGGAGCTAGAAATCTGCACAAATTTTATCGGTCACCAAAAATCGACTGTAGTTTCTGCATACGACCTCGGATCGAATTTCGACGAGAACGAAAAAGTTCCGTACCGAGATTTTACCTTGGCTAGCCGACAACCTTTGGCGGTCAGGCAGTTCTACGGTTTCGTATAGTTCCGTTTGCAAGAGGGACTATTAGGCGATGCAAAAATAAAAGTAAAAAGAGGGATGCAACACGAGGACTTCCCAGGAGGTCAACCATCCTAGTACTACTCTCGCCCAAGCACGCTTAACTTCGGAGTTCTGATGGGATCCGGTGCTTTAGTGCTGGTATGATCGCATCCGACATCTTTTGCACGGCGTGTTGTTTTAACCTCTATCCCCTCCGGCTCCTTCTCACGCCTAACCTTCCTGTTTTTTTTTGCATTTTTTTTTAAATAAATTCCTTTCACGCCCGTCCCGGTTTACCGTCACCACGCCACCGTATTGACCGAGAAGTGCGTGCATGACTAGCCGCAAATAAAAACGTCACGCCATTCGACCGTTGAACCGGAGCGAGAAATCTGCACAAATTTTATCGGTCACCAAAAATCGACTGTAGTTTCTGCATACGACCTCGGATCGAATTTCGGCGAAAACGAAAAAGTTCCGTACCGAGATTTTACCTTGGCTAGCCGACAACCTTTGGCGGTCAGGCAGTTCTACGGTTTCGTCTAGTTCCGTTTGCGAGAGGGACTTTTAGGCGATGCAAAAATAAAAGTAAAAAGAGGGATGCAACACGAGGACTTCCCAGGAGGTCAACCATCCTAGTACTACTCTCGCCCAAGCACGCTTAACTTCGGAGTTCTGATGGGATCCGGTGCTTTAGTGCTGGTATGATCGCATCCGACATCTTGTGCACGGCGTGTTGTTTTAACCTCTATCCCCTCCGGCTCCTTCTCACGCCTAACCTTCCTGTTTTTTTTTGCATTTTTTTAAAAAAAAATTCCTTTCACGCCCGTCCCGGTTTACCGTCACCACGCCACCGTATTTACCGAGAAGTGCGTGCATGACTAGCCGCAAATAAAAACGTCACGCCATTCGACCGTTGAACCGGAGCGAGAAATCTGCACAAATTTTATCGGTCACCAAAAATCGACTGTAGTTTCTGCATACGACCTCGGATCGAATTTCGGCGAGAACGAAAAAGTTCCGTACCGAGATTTTACCTTGGCTAGCCGACAGCCTTCGGCGGTCAGGCAGTTCTACGGTTTCGTCTAGTTCCGTTTGCGAGAGGGACTTTTAGGCGATGCAAAAATAAAAGTAAAAAGAGGGATGCAACACAAGGACTTCCCAGGAGGTCAACCATCCTAGTACTACTCTCGCCCAAGCACGCTTAACTTCGGAGTTCTGATGGGATCCGGTGCTTTAGTGCTGGTATGATCGCATCCGACATCTTTTGCACGGCGTGTTGTTTTAACCTCTATCCCCTCCGGCTCCTTCTCACGCCTAACCTTCCTGTTTTTTTTTTGCATTTTTTTTTAAATAAATTCCTTTCACGCCCGTCCCGGTTTACCGTCACCACGCCACCGTATTTACCGAGAAGTGCGTGCATGACTAGCCGCAAATAAAAACGTCACGCCATTCGACCGTTGAACCGGAGCGAGAAATCTGCACAAATTTTATCGGTCACCAAAAATCGACTGTAGTTTCTGCATACGACCTCGGATCGAATTTCGGCGAGAACGAAAAAGTTCCGTACCGAGATTTTACCTTGGCTAGCCGACAACCGTTGGCGGTCAGGCAGTTCTACGGTTTCGTCTAGTTCCGTTTGCGAGAGGGACTTTTAGGCGATGCAAAAATAAAAGTAAAAAGAGGGACGCAACACGAGGACTTCCCAGGAGGTCACCCATCCTAGTACTACTCTCGCCCAAGCACGCTTGACTTCGGAATTCTGATGGGATCCGGTGCTTTAGTGCTGGTATGATCGCATCCGACATCATCTGCACGACGTGTTGCTTTAACCTCTATCCCCTCCGGCTCCTTCTCACGCCTAACCTTCCTGTTTTTTTTTTGCATTTTTTTTAAAAAAAAATTCCTTTCACGCCCGTCCCGGTTTACCGTCACCACGCCACCGTATTTACCGAGAAGTGCGTGCATGACTAGCCGCAAATAAAAACGTCACGCCATTCGACCGTTGAACCGGAGCTAGAAATCTGCACAAATTTTATCGGTCACCAAAAATCGACTGTAGTTTCTGCATACGACCTCGGATCGAATTTCGACGAGAACGAAAAAGTTCCGTACCGAGATTTTACCTTGGCTAGCCGACAACCTTTGGCGGTCAGGCAGTTCTACGGTTTCGTATAGTTCCGTTTGCAAGAGGGACTATTAGGCGATGCAAAAATAAAAGTAAAAAGAGGGATGCAACACGAGGACTTCCCAGGAGGTCAACCATCCTAGTACTACTCTCGCCCAAGCACGCTTAACTTCGGAGTTCTGATGGGATCCGGTGCTTTAGTGCTGGTATGATCGCATCCGACATCTTTTGCACGGCGTGTTGTTTTAACCTCTATCCCCTCCGGCTCCTTCTCACGCCTAACCTTCCTGTTTTTTTTTGCATTTTTTTTAAAATAAATTCCTTTCACGCCCGTCCCGGTTTACCGTCACCACGCCACCGTATTGACCGAGAAGTGCGTGCATGACTAGCCGCAAATAAAAACGTCACGCCATTCGACCGTTGAACCGGAGCGAGAAATCTGCACAAATTTTATCGGTCACCAAAAATCGACTGTAGTTTCTGCATACGACCTCGGATCGAATTTCGGCGAAAACGAAAAAGTTCCGTACCGAGATTTTACCTTGGCTAGCCGACAACCTTTGGCGGTCAGGCAGTTCTACGGTTTCGTCTAGTTCCGTTTGCGAGAGGGACTTTTAGGCGATGCAAAAATAAAAGTAAAAAGAGGGATGCAACACGAGGACTTCCCAGGAGGTCAACCATCCTAGTACTACTCTCGCCCAAGCACGCTTAACTTCGGAGTTCTGATGGGATCCGGTGCTTTAGTGCTGGTATGATCGCATCCGACATCTTGTGCACGGCGTGTTGTTTTAACCTCTATCCCCTCCGGCTCCTTCTCACGCCTAACCTTCCTGTTTTTTTTTGCATTTTTTTTAAAAAAAATTCCTTTCACGCCCGTCCCGGTTTACCGTCACCACGCCACCGTATTTACCGAGAAGTGCGTGCATGACTAGCCGCAAATAAAAACGTCACGCCATTCGACCGTTGAACCGGAGCGAGAAATCTGCACAAATTTTATCGGTCACCAAAAATCGACTGTAGTTTCTGCATACGACCTCGGATCGAATTTCGGCGAGAACGAAAAAGTTCCGTACCGAGATTTTACCTTGGCTAGCCGACAGCCTTCGGCGGTCAGGCAGTTCTACGGTTTCGTCTAGTTCCGTTTGCGAGAGGGACTTTTAGGCGATGCAAAAATAAAAGTAAAAAGAGGGATGCAACACGAGGACTTCCCAGGAGGTCAACCATCCTAGTACTACTCTCGCCCAAGCACGCTTAACTTCGGAGTTCTGATGGGATCCGGTGCTTTAGTGCTGGTATGATCGCATCCGACATCTTTTGCACGGCGTGTTGTTTTAACCTCTATCCCCTCCGGCTCCTTCTCACGCCTAACCTTCCTGTTTTTTTTGCATTTTTTTTAAAAAAAAATTCCTTTCACGCCCGTCCCGGTTTACTGTCACCACGCCACCGTATTTACCGAGAAGTGCGTGCATGACTAGCCGCAAATAAAAACGTCACGCCATTCGACCGTTGAACCGGAGCGAGAAATCTGCACAAATTTTATCGGTCACCAAAAATCGACTGTAGTTTCTGCATACGACCTCGGATCGAATTTCGGCGAGAACGAAAAAGTTCCGTACCGAGATTTTACCTTGGCTAGCCGACAACCTTTGGCGGTCAGGCAGTTCTACGGTTTCGTCTAGTTCCGTTTGCGAGAGGGACTTTTAGGCGATGCAAAAATAAAAGTAAAAAGAGGGATGCAACACGAGGACTTCCCAGGAGGTCAACCATCCTAGTACTACTCTCGCCCAAGCACGCTTAACTTCGGAGTTCTGATGGGATCCGGTGCTTTAGTGCTGGTATGATCGCATCCGACATCTTTTGCACGGCGTGTTGTTTTAACCTCTATCCCCTCCGGCTCCTTCTCACGCCTAACCTTCCTGTTTTTTTTTGCATTTTTTTTTAAATAAATTCCTTTCACGCCCGTCCCGGTTTACCGTCACCACGCCACCGTATTGACCGAGAAGTGCGTGCATGACTAGCCGCAAATAAAAACGTCACACCATTCGACCGTTGAACCGGAGCGAGAAATCTGCACAAATTTTATCGGTCACCAAAAATCGACTGTAGTTTCTGCATACGACCTCGGATCGAATTTCGGCGAGAACGAAAAAGTTCCGTACCGAGATTTTACCTTGGCTAGCCGACAACCTTTGGCGGTCAGGCAGTTGTACGGTTTCGTCTAGTTCCGTTTGCGAGAGGGACTTTTAGGCGATGCAAAAATAAAAGTAAAAAGAGGGATGCAACACGAGGACTTCCCAGGAGGTCAACCATCCTAGTACTACTCTCGCCCAAGCACGCTTAACTTCGGAGTTCTGATGGGATCCGGTGCTTTAGTGCTGGTATGATCGCATCCGACATCTTTTGCACGGCGTGTTGTTTTAACCTCTATCCCCTCCGGCTCCTTCTCACGCCTAACCTTCCTGTTTTTTTTTGCATTTTTTTTTAAATAAATTCCTTTCACGCCCGTCCCGGTTTACCGTCACCACGCCACCGTATTGACCGAGAAGTGCGTGCATGACTAGCCGCAAATAAAAACGTCACACCATTCGACCGTTGAACCGGAGCGAGAAATCTGCACAAATTTTATCGGTCACCAAAAATCGACTGTAGTTTCTGCATACGACCTCGGATCGAATTTCGGCGAGAACGAAAAAGTTCCGTACCGAGATTTTACCTTGGCTAGCCGACAACCTTTGGCGGTCAGGCAGTTCTACGGTTTCGTCTAGTTCCGTTTGCGAGAGGGACTTTTAGGCGATGCAAAAATAAAAGTAAAAAGAGGGACGCAACACGAGGACTTCCCAGGAGGTCACCCATCCTAGTACTACTCTCGCCCAAGCACGCTTGACTTCGGAGTTCTGATGGGATCCGATGCTTTAGTGCTGGTATGAACGCATCCGACATCTTTTGCACGGCGTGTTGTTTTAAACTCTATCCCCTCCGGCTCCTTCTCACGCCTAACCTTCCTGTTTTTTTTGCATTTTTTTTTTAAAAAAATTCCTTTCACGCCCGTCCCGGTTTACCGTCACCACGCCACCGTATTTACCGAGAAGTGCGTGCATGACTAGCCGCAAATAAAAACGTCACGCCATTCGAACGTTGAACCGGAGCGAGAAATCTGCACAAATTTTATCGGTCACCAAAAATCGACTGTAGTTTCTGCATACGACCTCGGATCGAATTTCGGCGAGAACGAAAAAGTTCCGTACCGAGATTTTACCTTGGCTAGCCGACAACCTTTGGCGGTCAGGCAGTTCTACGGTTTCGTCTAGTTCCGTTTGCGAGAGGGACTTTTAGGCGATGCAAAAATAAAAGTAAAAAGAGGGATGCAACACGAGGACTTCCCAGGAGGTCAACCATCCTAGTACTACTCTCGCCCAAGCACGCTTAACTTCGGAGTTCTGATGGGATCCGGTGCTTTAGTGCTGGTATGATCGCATCCGACATCTTTTGCACGGCGTGTTGTTTTAACCTCTATCCCCTCCGGCTCCTTCTCACGCCTAACCTTCCTGTTTTTTTTGCATTTTTTTTAAAAAAAAATTCCTTTCACGCCCGTCCCGGTTTACTGTCACCACGCCACCGTATTTACCGAGAAGTGCGTGCATGACTAGCCGCAAATAAAAACGTCACGCCATTCGACCGTTGAACCGGAGCGAGAAATCTGCACAAATTTTATCGGTCACCAAAAATCGACTGTAGTTTCTGCATACGACCTCGGATCGAATTTCGGCGAGAACGAAAAAGTTCCGTACCGAGATTTTACCTTGGCTAGCCGACAACCTTTGGCGGTCAGGCAGTTCTACGGTTTCGTCTAGTTCCGTTTGCGAGAGGGACTTTTAGGCGATGCAAAAATAAAAGTAAAAAGAGGGATGCAACACGAGGACTTCCCAGGAGGTCAACCATCCTAGTACTACTCTCGCCCAAGCACGCTTAACTTCGGAGTTCTGATGGGATCCGGTGCTTTAGTGCTGGTATGATCGCATCCGACATCTTTTGCACGGCGTGTTGTTTTAACCTCTATCCCCTCCGGCTCCTTCTCACGCCTAACCTTCCTGTTTTTTTTTGCATTTTTTTTTAAATAAATTCCTTTCACGCCCGTCCCGGTTTACCGTCACCACGCCACCGTATTGACCGAGAAGTGCGTGCATGACTAGCCGCAAATAAAAACGTCACACCATTCGACCGTTGAACCGGAGCGAGAAATCTGCACAAATTTTATCGGTCACCAAAAATCGACTGTAGTTTCTGCATACGACCTCGGATCGAATTTCGGCGAGAACGAAAAAGTTCCGTACCGAGATTTTACCTTGGCTAGCCGACAACCTTTGGCGGTCAGGCAGTTCTACGGTTTCGTCTAGTTCCGTTTGCGAGAGGGACTTTTAGGCGATGCAAAAATAAAAGTAAAAAGAGGGATGCAACACGAGGACTTCCCAGGAGGTCAACCATCCTAGTACTACTCTCGCCCAAGCACGCTTAACTTCGGAGTTCTGATGGGATCCGGTGCTTTAGTGCTGGTATGATCGCATCCGACATCTTTTGCACGGCGTGTTGTTTTAACCTCTATCCCCTCCGGCTCCTTCTCACGCCTAACCTTCCTGTTTTTTTTTGCATTTTTTTTTAAATAAATTCCTTTCACGCCCGTCCCGGTTTACCGTCACCACGCCACCGTATTGACCGAGAAGTGCGTGCATGACTAGCCGCAAATAAAAACGTCACACCATTCGACCGTTGAACCGGAGCGAGAAATCTGCACAAATTTTATCGGTCACCAAAAATCGACTGTAGTTTCTGCATACGACCTCGGATCGAATTTCGGCGAGAACGAAAAAGTTCCGTACCGAGATTTTACCTTGGCTAGCCGACAACCTTTGGCGGTCAGGCAGTTCTACGGTTTCGTCTAGTTCCGTTTGCGAGAGGGACTTTTAGGCGATGCAAAAATAAAAGTAAAAAGAGGGACGCAACACGAGGACTTCCCAGGAGGTCACCCATCCTAGTACTACTCTCGCCCAAGCACGCTTGACTTCGGAGTTCTGATGGGATCCGATGCTTTAGTGCTGGTATGAACGCATCCGACATCTTTTGCACGGCGTGTTGTTTTAAACTCTATCCCCTCCGGCTCCTTCTCACGCCTAACCTTCCTGTTTTTTTTTGCATTTTTTTTTAAAAAAAATTCCTTTCACGCCCGTCCCGGTTTACCGTCACCACGCCACCGTATTTACCGAGAAGTGCGTGCATGACTAGCCGCAAATAAAAACGTCACGCCATTCGACCGTTGAACCGGAGCGAGAAATCTGCACAAATTTTATCGGTCACCAAAAATCGACTGTAGTTTCTGCATACGACCTCGGATCGAATTTCGGCGAGAACGAAAAAGTTCCGTACCGAGATTTTACCTTGGCTAGCCGACAACCTTTGGCGGTCAGGCAGTTCTACGGTTTCGTCTAGTTCCGTTTGCGAGAGGGACTTTTAGGCGATGCAAAAATAAAAGTAAAAAGAGGGATGCAACACGAGGACTTCCCAGGAGGTCAACCATCCTAGTACTACTCTCGCCCAAGCACGCTTAACTTCGGAGTTCTGATGGGATCCGGTGCTTTAGTGCTGGTATGATCGCATCCGACATCTTTTGCACGGCGTGTTGTTTTAACCTCTATCCCCTCCGGCTCCTTCTCACGCCTAACCTTCCTGTTTTTTTTTGCATTTTTTTTTAAAAAAAATTCCTTTCACGCCCGTCCCGGTTTACCGTCACCACGCCACCGTATTTACCGAGAAGTGCGTGCATGACTAGCCGCAAATAAAAACGTCACGCCATTCGACCGTTGAACCGGAGCGAGAAATTTGCACAAATTTTATCGGTCACCAAAAATCGACTGTAGTTTCTGCATACGACCTCGGATCGAATTTCGGCGAGAACGAAAAAGTTCCGTACCGAGATTTTACCTTGGCTAGCCGACAGCCTTTGGCGGTCAGGCAGTTCTACGGTTTCGTCTAGTTCCGTTTGCGAGAGGGACTTTTAGGCGATGCAAAAATAAAAGTAAAAAGAGGGATGCAACACGAGGACTTCCCAGGAGGTCAACCATCCTAGTACTACTCTCGCCCAAGCACGCTTAACTTCGGAGTTCTGATGGGATCCGGTGCTTTAGTGCTGGTATGATCGCATCCGACATCTTTTGCACGGCGTGTTGTTTTAACCTCTATCCCCTCCGGCTCCTTCTCACGCCTAACCTTCCTGTTTTTTTTTGCATTTTTTTTTAAAAAAAATTCCTTTCACGCCCGTCCCGGTTTACCGTCACCACGCCACCGTATTTACCGAGAAGTGCGTGCATGACTAGCCGCAAATAAAAACGTCACGCCATTCGACCGTTGAACCGGAGCGAGAAATCTGCACAAATTTTATCGGTCACCAAAACTCGACTGTAGTTTCTGCATACGACCTCGGATCAAATTTCGGTGAGAACGAAAAAGTTCCGTACCGAGATTTTACCTTGGCTAGCCGACAACCTTTGGCGGTCAGGCAGTTCTACGGTTTCGTCTAGTTCCGTTTGCGAGAGGGACTTTTAGGCGATGCAAAAATAAAAGTAAAAAGAGGGACGCAACACGAGGACTTCCCAGGAGGTCACCCATCCTAGTACTACTCTCGCCCAAGCACGCTTGACTTCGGAGTTCTGATGGGATCCGATGCTTTAGTGCTGGTATGATCGCATCCGACATCTTTTGCACGGCGTGTTGTTTTAACCTCTATCCCCTCCGGCTCCTTCTCACGCCTAACATTCCTGTTTTTTTTTGCATTTTTTTTAAAAAAAAATTCCTTTCACGCCCGTCCCGGTTTACCGTCACCACGCCACCGTATTTACCGAGAAGTGCGTGCATGACTAGCCGCAAATAAAAACGTCACGCCATTCGACCGTTGAACCGGAGCGAGAAATCTGCACAAATTTTATCGGTCACCAAAAATCGACTGTAGTTTCTGCATACGACCTCGGATCGAATTTCGGCGAGAACGAAAAAGTTCCGTACCGAGATTTTACCTTGGCTAGCCGACAGCCTTTGGCGGTCAGGCAGTTCTACGGTTTCGTCTAGTTCCGTTTGCGAGAGGGACTTTTAGGCGATGCAAAAATAAAAGTAAAAAGAGGGATGCAACACGAGGACTTCCCAGGAGGTCAACCATCCTAGTACTACTCTCGCCCAAGCACGCTTAACTTCGGAGTTCTGATGGGATCCGGTGCTTTAGTGCTGGTATGATCGCATCCGACATCTTTTGCACGGCGTGTTGTTTTAACCTCTATCCCCTCCGGCTCCTTCTCACGCCTAACCTTCCTGTTTTTTTTTTGCATTTTTTTTAAAAAAATTCCTTTCACGCCCGTCCCGGTTTACCGTCACCACGCCACCGTATTGACCGAGAAGTGCGTGCATGACTAGCCGCAAATAAAAACGTCACACCATTCGACCGTTGAACCGGAGCGAGAAATCTGCACAAATTTTACCGGTCACCAAAAATCGACTGTAGTTTCTGCATACGACCTCGGATCGAATTTCGGCGAGAACGAAAAAGTTCCGTACCGAGATTTTACCTTGGCTAGCCGACAGCCGTTGGCGGTCAGGCAGTTCTACGGTTTCGTCTAGTTCCGTTTGCGAGAGGGACTTTTAGGCGATGCAAAAATAAAAGTAAAAAGAGGGACGCAACACGAGGACTTCCCAGGAGGTCACCCATCCTAGTACTACTCTCGCCCAAGCACGCTTGACTTCGGAGTTCTGATGGGATCCGGTGCTTTAGTGCTGGTATGATCGCATCCGACATCTTTTGCACGGCGTGTTGTTTTAACCTCTATCCCCTCCGGCTCCTTCTCACGCCTAACCTTCCTGTTTTTTTTTTGCATTTTTTTTAAAAAAAAATTCCTTTCACGCCCGTCCCGGTTTACCGTCACCACGCCACTGTATTTACCGAGAAGTGCGTGCATGACTAGCCGCAAATAAAAACGTCACGCCATTCGACCGTTGAACCGGAGCGAGAAATTTGCACAAATTTTATCGGTCACCAAAAATCGACTGTAGTTTCTGCATACGACCTCGGATCGAATTTCGGCGAGAACGAAAAAGTTCCGTACCGAGATTTTACCTTGGCTAGCCGACAGCCTTTGGCGGTCAGGCAGTTCTACGGTTTCGTCTAGTTCCGTTTGCGAGAGGGACTTTTAGGCGATGCAAAAATAAAAGTAAAAAGAGGGATGCAACACGAGGACTTCCCAGGAGGTCAACCATCCTAGTACTACTCTCGCCCAAGCACGCTTAACTTCGGAGTTCTGATGGGATCCGGTGCTTTAGTGCTGGTATGATCGCATCCGACATCTTTTGCACGGCGTGTTGTTTTAACCTCTATCCCCTCCGGCTCCTTCTCACGCCTAACCTTCCTGTTTTTTTTTGCATTTTTTTTTAAAAAAAATTCCTTTCACGCCCGTCCCGGTTTACCGTCACCACGCCACCGTATTTACCGAGAAGTGCGTGCATGACTAGCCGCAAATAAAAACGTCACGCCATTCGACCGTTGAACCGGAGCGAGAAATCTGCACAAATTTTATCGGTCACCAAAACTCGACTGTAGTTTCTGCATACGACCTCGGATCAAATTTCGGTGAGAACGAAAAAGTTCCGTACCGAGATTTTACCTTGGCTAGCCGACAACCTTTGGCGGTCAGGCAGTTCTACGGTTTCGTCTAGTTCCGTTTGCGAGAGGGACTTTTAGGCGATGCAAAAATAAAAGTAAAAAGAGGGACGCAACACGAGGACTTCCCAGGAGGTCACCCATCCTAGTACTACTCTCGCCCAAGCACGCTTGACTTCGGAGTTCTGATGGGATCCGATGCTTTAGTGCTGGTATGATCGCATCCGACATCTTTTGCACGGCGTGTTGTTTTAACCTCTATCCCCTCCGGCTCCTTCTCACGCCTAACATTCCTGTTTTTTTTTGCATTTTTTTTAAAAAAAAATTCCTTTCACGCCCGTCCCGGTTTACCGTCACCACGCCACCGTATTTACCGAGAAGTGCGTGCATGACTAGCCGCAAATAAAAACGTCACGCCATTCGACCGTTGAACCGGAGCGAGAAATCTGCACAAATTTTACCGGTCACCAAAAATCGACTGTAGTTTCTGCATACGACCTCGGATCGAATTTCGGCGAGAACGAAAAAGTTCCGTACCGAGATTTTACCTTGGCTAGCCGACAGCCGTTGGCGGTCAGGCAGTTCTACGGTTTCGTCTAGTTCCGTTTGCGAGAGGGACTTTTAGGCGATGCAAAAATAAAAGTAAAAAGAGGGACGCAACACGAGGACTTCCCAGGAGGTCACCCATCCTAGTACTACTCTCGCCCAAGCACGCTTGACTTCGGAGTTCTGATGGGATCCGGTGCTTTAGTGCTGGTATGATCGCATCCGACATCTTTTGCACGGCGTGTTGTTTTAACCTCTATCCCCTCCGGCTCCTTCTCACGCCTAACCTTCCTGTTTTTTTTTTGCATTTTTTTTAAAAAAAAATTCCTTTCACGCCCGTCCCGGTTTACCGTCACCACGCCACTGTATTTACCGAGAAGTGCGTGCATGACTAGCCGCAAATAAAAACGTCACGCCATTCGACCGTTGAACCGGAGCGAGAAATTTGCACAAATTTTATCGGTCACCAAAAATCGACTGTAGTTTCTGCATACGACCTCGGATCGAATTTCGGCGAGAACGAAAAAGTTCCGTACCGAGATTTTACCTTGGCTAGCCGACAGCCTTTGGCGGTCAGGCAGTTCTACGGTTTCGTCTAGTTCCGTTTGCGAGAGGGACTTTTAGGCGATGCAAAAATAAAAGTAAAAAGAGGGATGCAACACGAGGACTTCCCAGGAGGTCAACCATCCTAGTACTACTCTCGCCCAAGCACGCTTAACTTCGGAGTTCTGATGGGATCCGGTGCTTTAGTGCTGGTATGATCGCATCCGACATCTTTTGCACGGCGTGTTGTTTTAACCTCTATCCCCTCCGGCTCCTTCTCACGCCTAACCTTCCTGTTTTTTTTTGCATTTTTTTTTAAAAAAAATTCCTTTCACGCCCGTCCCGGTTTACCGTCACCACGCCACCGTATTTACCGAGAAGTGCGTGCATGACTAGCCGCAAATAAAAACGTCACGCCATTCGACCGTTGAACCGGAGCGAGAAATCTGCACAAATTTTATCGGTCACCAAAACTCGACTGTAGTTTCTGCATACGACCTCGGATCAAATTTCGGTGAGAACGAAAAAGTTCCGTACCGAGATTTTACCTTGGCTAGCCGACAACCTTTGGCGGTCAGGCAGTTCTACGGTTTCGTCTAGTTCCGTTTGCGAGAGGGACTTTTAGGCGATGCAAAAATAAAAGTAAAAAGAGGGACGCAACACGAGGACTTCCCAGGAGGTCACCCATCCTAGTACTACTCTCGCCCAAGCACGCTTGACTTCGGAGTTCTGATGGGATCCGATGCTTTAGTGCTGGTATGATCGCATCCGACATCTTTTGCACGGCGTGTTGTTTTAACCTCTATCCCCTCCGGCTCCTTCTCACGCCTAACATTCCTGTTTTTTTTTGCATTTTTTTTAAAAAAAAATTCCTTTCACGCCCGTCCCGGTTTACCGTCACCACGCCACCGTATTTACCGAGAAGTGCGTGCATGACTAGCCGCAAATAAAAACGTCACGCCATTCGACCGTTGAACCGGAGCGAGAAATCTGCACAAATTTTATCGGTCACCAAAAATCGACTGTAGTTTC
Source organism: Poa annua (assembly GCA_026929855.1). NCBI lineage: Eukaryota > Viridiplantae > Streptophyta > Magnoliopsida > Poales > Poaceae > Poa > Poa annua. The sequence goes on from CM049428.1 coordinate 13,569,217, forward strand.
TGCATACGACCTCGGATCGAATTTCGGCGAGAACGAAAAAGTTCCGTACCGAGATTTTACCTTGGCTAGCCGACAGCCTTTGGCGGTCAGGCAGTTCTACGGTTTCGTCTAGTTCCGTTTGCGAGAGGGACTTTTAGGCGATGCAAAAATAAAAGTAAAAAGAGGGATGCAACACGAGGACTTCCCAGGAGGTCAACCATCCTAGTACTACTCTCGCCCAAGCACGCTTAACTTCGGAGTTCTGATGGGATCCGGTGCTTTAGTGCTGGTATGATCGCATCCGACATCTTTTGCACGGCGTGTTGTTTTAACCTCTATCCCCTCCGGCTCCTTCTCACGCCTAACCTTCCTGTTTTTTTTTTGCATTTTTTTTAAAAAAATTCCTTTCACGCCCGTCCCGGTTTACCGTCACCACGCCACCGTATTGACCGAGAAGTGCGTGCATGACTAGCCGCAAATAAAAACGTCACACCATTCGACCGTTGAACCGGAGCGAGAAATCTGCACAAATTTTACCGGTCACCAAAAATCGACTGTAGTTTCTGCATACGACCTCGGATCGAATTTCGGCGAGAACGAAAAAGTTCCGTACCGAGATTTTACCTTGGCTAGCCGACAGCCGTTGGCGGTCAGGCAGTTCTACGGTTTCGTCTAGTTCCGTTTGCGAGAGGGACTTTTAGGCGATGCAAAAATAAAAGTAAAAAGAGGGACGCAACACGAGGACTTCCCAGGAGGTCACCCATCCTAGTACTACTCTCGCCCAAGCACGCTTGACTTCGGAGTTCTGATGGGATCCGGTGCTTTAGTGCTGGTATGATCGCATCCGACATCTTTTGCACGGCGTGTTGTTTTAACCTCTATCCCCTCCGGCTCCTTCTCACGCCTAACCTTCCTGTTTTTTTTTTGCATTTTTTTTAAAAAAAAATTCCTTTCACGCCCGTCCCGGTTTACCGTCACCACGCCACTGTATTTACCGAGAAGTGCGTGCATGACTAGCCGCAAATAAAAACGTCACGCCATTCGACCGTTGAACCGGAGCGAGAAATCTGCACAAATTTTATCGGTCACCAAAAATCGACTGTAGTTTCTGCATACGACCTCGGATCGAATTTCGGCGAGAACGAAAAAGTTCCGTACCGAGATTTTACCTTGGCTAGCCGACAACCTTTGGCGGTCAGGCAGTTCTACGGTTTCGTCTAGTTCCGTTTGCGAGAGGGACTTTTAGGCGATGCAAAAATAAAAGTAAAAAGAGGGATGCAACACGAGGACTTCCCAGGAGGTCAACCATCCTAGTACTACTCTCGCCCAAGCACGCTTAACTTCGGAGTTCTGATGGGATCCGGTGCTTTAGTGCTGGTATGATCGCATCCGACATCTTTTGCACGGCGTGTTGTTTTAACCTCTATCCCCTCCGGCTCCTTCTCACGCCTAACCTTCCTGTTTTTTTTTTGCATTTTTTTTAAAAAAATTCCTTTCACGCCCGTCCCGGTTTACCGTCACCACGCCACCGTATTGACCGAGAAGTGCGTGCATGACTAGCCGCAAATAAAAACGTCACACCATTCGACCGTTGAACCGGAGCGAGAAATCTGCACAAATTTTACCGGTCACCAAAAATCGACTGTAGTTTCTGCATACGACCTCGGATCGAATTTCGGCGAGAACGAAAAAGTTCCGTACCGAGATTTTACCTTGGCTAGCCGACAGCCGTTGGCGGTCAGGCAGTTCTACGGTTTCGTCTAGTTCCGTTTGCGAGAGGGACTTTTAGGCGATGCAAAAATAAAAGTAAAAAGAGGGACGCAACACGAGGACTTCCCAGGAGGTCACCCATCCTAGTACTACTCTCGCCCAAGCACGCTTGACTTCGGAGTTCTGATGGGATCCGGTGCTTTAGTGCTGGTATGATCGCATCCGACATCTTTTGCACGGCGTGTTGTTTTAACCTCTATCCCCTCCGGCTCCTTCTCACGCCTAACCTTCCTGTTTTTTTTTTGCATTTTTTTTTAAAAAAAATTCCTTTCACGCCCGTCCCGGTTTACCGTCACCACGCCACTGTATTTACCGAGAAGTGCGTGCATGACTAGCCGCAAATAAAAACGTCACGCCATTCGACCGTTGAACCGGAGCGAGAAATCTGCACAAATTTTATCGGTCACCAAAAATCGACTGTAGTTTCTGCATACGACCTCGGATCGAATTTCGGCGAGAACGAAAAAGTTCCGTACCGAGATTTTACCTTGGCTAGCCGACAACCTTTGGCGGTCAGGCAGTTCTACGGTTTCGTCTAGTTCCGTTTGCGAGAGGGACTTTTAGGCGATGCAAAAATAAAAGTAAAAAGAGGGATGCAACACGAGGACTTCCCAGGAGGTCAACCATCCTAGTACTACTCTCGCCCAAGCACGCTTAACTTCGGAGTTCTGATGGGATCCGGTGCTTTAGTGCTGGTATGATCGCATCCGACATCTTTTGCACGGCGTGTTGTTTTAACCTCTATCCCCTCCGGCTCCTTCTCACGCCTAACCTTCCTGTTTTTTTTTGCATTTTTTTTTTAAAAAATTCCTTTCACGCCCGTCCCGGTTTACCGTCACCACGCCACCGTATTGACCGAGAAGTGCGTGCATGACTAGCCGCAAATAAAAACGTCACACCATTCGACCGTTGAACCGGAGCGAGAAATCTGCACAAATTTTATCGGTCACCAAAAATCGACTGTAGTTTCTGCATACGACCTCGGATCGAATTTCGGCGAGAACGAAAAAGTTCCGTACCGAGATTTTACCTTGGCTAGCCGACAGCCGTTGGCGGTCAGGCAGTTCTACGGTTTCGTCTAGTTCCGTTTGCGAGAGGGACTTTTAGGCGATGCAAAAATAAAAGTAAAAAGAGGGACGCAACACGAGGACTTCCCAGGAGGTCACCCATCCTAGTACTACTCTCGCCCAAGCACGCTTGACTTCGGAATTCTGATGGGATCCGGTGCTTTAGTGCTGGTATGATCGCATCCGACATCTTTTGCACGGCGTGTTGTTTTAACCTCTATCCCCTCCGGCTCCTTCTCACGCCTAACCTTCCTGTTTTTTTTTGCATTTTTTTTTAAAAAAAATTCCTTTCACGCCCGTCCCGGTTTACCGTCACCACGCCACCGTATTTACCGAGAAGTGCGTGCATGACTAGCCGCAAATAAAAACGTCACGCCATTCGACCGTTGAACCGGAGCGAGAAATCTGCACAAATTTTATCGGTCACCAAAAATCGACTGTAGTTTCTGCATACGACCTCGGATCGAATTTCGGCGAGAACGAAAAAGTTCCGTACCGAGATTTTACCTTGGCTAGCCGACAACCTTTGGCGGTCAGGCAGTTCTACGGTTTCGTCTAGTTCCGTTTGCGAGAGGGACTTTTAGGCGATGCAAAAATAAAAGTAAAAAGAGGGATGCAACACGAGGACTTCCCAGGAGGTCAACCATCCTAGTACTACTCTCGCCCAAGCACGCTTAACTTCGGAGTTCTGATGGGATCCGGTGCTTTAGTGCTGGTATGATCGCATCCGACATCTTTTGCACGGCGTGTTGTTTTAACCTCTATCCCCTCCGGCTCCTTCTCACGCCTAACCTTCCTGTTTTTTTTTTGCATTTTTTTTAAAAAAATTCCTTTCACGCCCGTCCCGGTTTACCGTCACCACTCCACCGTATTGACCGAGAAGTGCGTGCATGACTAGCCGCAAATAAAAACGTCACACCATTCGACCGTTGAACCGGAGCGAGAAATCTGCACAAATTTTACCGGTCACCAAAAATCGACTGTAGTTTCTGCATACGACCTCGGATCGAATTTCGGCGAGAACGAAAAAGTTCCGTACCGAGATTTTACCTTGGCTAGCCGACAGCCGTTGGCGGTCAGGCAGTTCTACGGTTTCGTCTAGTTCCGTTTGCGAGAGGGACTTTTAGGCGATGCAAAAATAAAAGTAAAAAGAGGGACGCAACACGAGGACTTCCCAGGAGGTCACCCATCCTAGTACTACTCTCGCCCAAGCACGCTTGACTTCGGAGTTCTGATGGGATCCGGTGCTTTAGTGCTGGTATGATCGCATCCGACATCTTTTGCACGGCGTGTTGTTTTAACCTCTATCCCCTCCGGCTCCTTCTCACGCCTAACCTTCCTGTTTTTTTTTGCATTTTTTTTTAAAAAAAATTCCTTTCACGCCCGTCCCGGTTTACCGTCACCACGCCACCGTATTTACCGAGAAGTGCGTGCATGACTAGCCGCAAATAAAAACGTCACGCCATTCGACCGTTGAACCGGAGCGAGAAATCTGCACAAATTTTATCGGTCACCAAAAATCGACTGTAGTTTCTGCATACGACCTCGGATCGAATTTCGGCGAGAACGAAAAAGTTCCGTACCGAGATTTTACCTTGGCTAGCCGACAACCTTTGGCGGTCAGGCAGTTCTACGGTTTCGTCTAGTTCCGTTTGCGAGAGGGACTTTTAGGCGATGCAAAAATAAAAGTAAAAAGAGGGATGCAACACGAGGACTTCCCAGGAGGTCACCCATCCTAGTACTACTCTCGCCCAAGCACGCTTAACTTCGGAGTTCTGATGGGATCCGGTGCTTTAGTGCTGGTATGATCGCATCCGACATCTTTTGCACGGCGTGTTGTTTTAACCTCTATCCCCTCCGGCTCCTTCTCACGCCTAACCTTCCTGTTTTTTTTTTGCATTTTTTTTAAAAAAATTCCTTTCACGCCCGTCCCGGTTTACCGTCACCACTCCACCGTATTGACCGAGAAGTGCGTGCATGACTAGCCGCAAATAAAAACGTCACACCATTCGACCGTTGAACCGGAGCGAGAAATCTGCACAAATTTTACCGGTCACCAAAAATCGACTGTAGTTTCTGCATACGACCTCGGATCGAATTTCGGCGAGAACGAAAAAGTTCCGTACCGAGATTTTACCTTGGCTAGCCGACAGCCGTTGGCGGTCAGGCAGTTCTACGGTTTCGTCTAGTTCCGTTTGCGAGAGGGACTTTTAGGCGATGCAAAAATAAAAGTAAAAAGAGGGACGCAACACGAGGACTTCCCAGGAGGTCACCCATCCTAGTACTACTCTCGCCCAAGCACGCTTGACTTCGGAGTTCTGATGGGATCCGGTGCTTTAGTGCTGGTATGATCGCATCCGACATCTTTTGCACGGCGTGTTGTTTTAACCTCTATCCCCTCCGGCTCCTTCTCACGCCTAACCTTCCTGTTTTTTTTTTGCATTTTTTTTTAAAAAAAATTCCTTTCACGCCCGTCCCGGTTTACCGTCACCACGCCACTGTATTTACCGAGAAGTGCGTGCATGACTAGCCGCAAATAAAAACGTCACGCCATTCGACCGTTGAACCGGAGCGAGAAATCTGCACAAATTTTATCGGTCACCAAAAATCGACTGTAGTTTCTGCATACGACCTCGGATCGAATTTCGGCGAGAACGAAAAAGTTCCGTACCGAGATTTTACCTTGGCTAGCCGACAACCTTTGGCGGTCAGGCAGTTCTACGGTTTCGTCTAGTTCCGTTTGCGAGAGGGACTTTTAGGCGATGCAAAAATAAAAGTAAAAAGAGGGATGCAACACGAGGACTTCCCAGGAGGTCAACCATCCTAGTACTACTCTCGCCCAAGCACGCTTAACTTCGGAGTTCTGATGGGATCCGGTGCTTTAGTGCTGGTATGATCGCATCCGACATCTTTTGCACGGCGTGTTGTTTTAACCTCTATCCCCTCCGGCTCCTTCTCACGCCTAACCTTCCTGTTTTTTTTTGCATTTTTTTTTTAAAAAATTCCTTTCACGCCCGTCCCGGTTTACCGTCACCACGCCACCGTATTGACCGAGAAGTGCGTGCATGACTAGCCGCAAATAAAAACGTCACACCATTCGACCGTTGAACCGGAGCGAGAAATCTGCACAAATTTTATCGGTCACCAAAAATCGACTGTAGTTTCTGCATACGACCTCGGATCGAATTTCGGCGAGAACGAAAAAGTTCCGTACCGAGATTTTACCTTGGCTAGCCGACAGCCGTTGGCGGTCAGGCAGTTCTACGGTTTCGTCTAGTTCCGTTTGCGAGAGGGACTTTTAGGCGATGCAAAAATAAAAGTAAAAAGAGGGATGCAACACGAGGACTTCCCAGGAGGTCAACCATCCTAGTACTACTCTCGCCCAAGCACGCTTAACTTCGGAGTTCTGATGGGATCCGGTGCTTTAGTGCTGGTATGATCGCATCCGACATCTTTTGCACGGCGTGTTGTTTTAACCTCTATCCCCTCCGGCTCCTTCTCACGCCTAACCTTCCTGTTTTTTTTTTGCATTTTTTTTAAAAAAATTCCTTTCACGCCCGTCCCGGTTTACCGTCACCACGCCACCGTATTGACCGAGAAGTGCGTGCATGACTAGCCGCAAATAAAAACGTCACACCATTCGACCGTTGAACCGGAGCGAGAAATCTGCACAAATTTTATCGGTCACCAAAAATCGACTGTAGTTTCTGCATACGACCTCGGATCGAATTTCGGCGAGAACGAAAAAGTTCCGTACCGAGATTTTACCTTGGCTAGCCGACAGCCGTTGGCGGTCAGGCAGTTCTACGGTTTCGTCTAGTTCCGTTTGCGAGAGGGACTTTTAGGCGATGCAAAAATAAAAGTAAAAAGAGGGACGCAACACGAGGACTTCCCAGGAGGTCACCCATCCTAGTACTACTCTCGCCCAAGCACGCTTGACTTCGGAATTCTGATGGGATCCGGTGCTTTAGTGCTGGTATGATCGCATCCGACATCTTTTGCACGGCGTGTTGTTTTAACCTCTATCCCCTCCGGCTCCTTCTCACGCCTAACCTTCCTGTTTTTTTTTGCATTTTTTTTTAAAAAAAATTCCTTTCACGCCCGTCCCGGTTTACCGTCACCACGCCACCGTATTTACCGAGAAGTGCGTGCATGACTAGCCGCAAATAAAAACGTCACGCCATTCGACCGTTGAACCGGAGCGAGAAATCTGCACAAATTTTATCGGTCACCAAAAATCGACTGTAGTTTCTGCATACGACCTCGGATCGAATTTCGGCGAGAACGAAAAAGTTCTGTACCGAGATTTTACCTTGGCTAGCCGACAACCTTTGGCGGTCAGGCAGTTCTACGGTTTCGTCTAGTTCCGTTTGCGAGAGGGACTTTTAGGCGATGCAAAAATAAAAGTAAAAAGAGGGATGCAACACGAGGACTTCCCAGGAGGTCAACCATCCTAGTACTACTCTCGCCCAAGCACGCTTAACTTCGGAGTTCTGATGGGATCCGGTGCTTTAGTGCTGGTATGATCGCATCCGACATCTTTTGCACGGCGTGTTGTTTTAACCTCTATCCCCTCCGGCTCCTTCTCACGCCTAACCTTCCTGTTTTTTTTTGCATTTTTTTTTTTTAAAATTCCTTTCACGCCCGTCCCGGTTTACCGTCACCACGCCACCGTATTGACCGAGAAGTGCGTGCATGACTAGCCGCAAATAAAAACGTCACACCATTCGACCGTTGAACCGGAGCGAGAAATCTGCACAAATTTTATCGGTCACCAAAAATCGACTGTAGTTTCTGCATACGACCTCGGATCGAATTTCGGCGAGAACGAAAAAGTTCCGTACCGAGATTTTACCTTGGCTAGCCGACAACCTTTGGCGGTCAGGCAGTTCTACGGTTTCGTCTAGTTCCGTTTGCGAGAGGGACTTTTAGGCGATGCAAAAATAAAAGTAAAAAGAGGGATGCAACACGAGGACTTCCCAGGAGGTCAACCATCCTAGTACTACTCTCGCCCAAGCACGCTTAACTTCGGAGTTCTGATGGGATCCGGTGCTTTAGTGCTGGTATGATCGCATCCGACATCTTTTGCACGGCGTGTTGTTTTAACCTCTATCCCCTCCGGCTCCTTCTCACGCCTAACCTTCCTTTTTTTTTTTGCATTTTTTTTTAAAAAAATCCTTTCACGCCCGTCCCGGTTTACCGTCACCACGCCACCGTATTTACCGAGAAGTGCGTGCATGACTAGCCGCAAATAAAAACGTTACACCATTCGACCGTTGAACCGGAGCGTGAAATCTGCACAAATTTTACCGGTCACCAAAAATCGACTGTAGTTTCTGCATACGACCTCGGATCGAATTTCGGCGAGAACGAAAAAGTTCCGTACCGAGATTTTACCTTGGCTAGCCGACAGCCGTTGGCGGTCAGGCAGTTCTACGTTTTCGTCTAGTTCCGTTTGCGAGAGGGACTTTTAGGCGATGCAAAAATAAAAGTAAAAAGAGGGACGCAACACGAGGACTTCCCAGGAGGTCACCCATCCTAGTACTACTCTCGCCCAAGCACGCTTGACTTCGGAATTCTGATGGGATCCGGTGCTTTAGTGCTGGTATGATCGCATCCGACATCTTTTGCACGGCGTGTTGTTTTAACCTCTATCCCCTCCGGCTCCTTCTCACGCCTAACCTTCCTGTTTTTTTTTGCATTTTTTTTTAAAAAAAATTCCTTTCACGCCCGTCCCGGTTTACCGTCACCACGCCACCGTATTTACCGAGAAGTGCGTGCATGACTAGCCGCAAATAAAAACGTCACGCCATTCGACCGTTGAACCGGAGCGAGAAATCTGCACAAATTTTATCGGTCACCAAAAATCGACTGTAGTTTCTGCATACGACCTCGGATCGAATTTCGGCGAGAACGAAAAAGTTCCGTACCGAGATTTTACCTTGGCTAGCCGACAACCTTTGGCGGTCAGGCAGTTCTACGGTTTCGTCTAGTTCCGTTTGCGAGAGGGACTTTTAGGCGATGCAAAAATAAAAGTAAAAAGAGGGATGCAACACGAGGACTTCCCAGGAGGTCAACCATCCTAGTACTACTCTCGCCCAAGCACGCTTAACTTCGGAGTTCTGATGGGATCCGGTGCTTTAGTGCTGGTATGATCGCATCCGACATCTTTTGCACGGCGTGTTGTTTTAACCTCTATCCCCTCCGGCTCCTTCTCACGCCTAACCTTCCTGTTTTTTTTTGCATTTTTTTTTTAAAAAATTCCTTTCACGCCCGTCCCGGTTTACCGTCACCACGCCACCGTATTGACCGAGAAGTGCGTGCATGACTAGCCGCAAATAAAAACGTCACACCATTCGACCGTTGAACCGGAGCGAGAAATCTGCACAAATTTTATCGGTCACCAAAAATCGACTGTAGTTTCTGCATACGACCTCGGATCGAATTTCGGCGAGAACGAAAAAGTTCCGTACCGAGATTTTACCTTGGCTAGCCGACAGCCGTTGGCGGTCAGGCAGTTCTACGGTTTCGTCTAGTTCCGTTTGCGAGAGGGACTTTTAGGCGATGCAAAAATAAAAGTAAAAAGAGGGACGCAACACGAGGACTTCCCAGGAGGTCACCCATCCTAGTACTACTCTCGCCCAAGCACGCTTGACTTCGGAATTCTGATGGGATCCGGTGCTTTAGTGCTGGTATGATCGCATCCGACATCTTTTGCACGGCGTGTTGTTTTAACCTCTATCCCCTCCGGCTCCTTCTCACGCCTAACCTTCCTGTTTTTTTTTGCATTTTTTTTTAAAAAAAATTCCTTTCACGCCCGTCCCGGTTTACCGTCACCACGCCACCGTATTTACCGAGAAGTGCGTGCATGACTAGCCGCAAATAAAAACGTCACGCCATTCGACCGTTGAACCGGAGCGAGAAATCTGCACAAATTTTATCGGTCACCAAAAATCGACTGTAGTTTCTGCATACGACCTCGGATCGAATTTCGGCGAGAACGAAAAAGTTCCGTACCGAGATTTTACCTTGGCTAGCCGACAACCTTTGGCGGTCAGGCAGTTCTACGGTTTCGTCTAGTTCCGTTTGCGAGAGGGACTTTTAGGCGATGCAAAAATAAAAGTAAAAAGAGGGATGCAACACGAGGACTTCCCAGGAGGTCAACCATCCTAGTACTACTCTCGCCCAAGCACGCTTAACTTCGGAGTTCTGATGGGATCCGGTGCTTTAGTGCTGGTATGATCGCATCCGACATCTTTTGCACGGCGTGTTGTTTTAACCTCTATCCCCTCCGGCTCCTTCTCACGCCTAACCTTCCTGTTTTTTTTTGCATTTTTTTTTTTAAAAATTCCTTTCACGCCCGTCCCGGTTTACCGTCACCACGCCACCGTATTGACCGAGAAGTGCGTGCATGACTAGCCGCAAATAAAAACGTCACACCATTCGACCGTTGAACCGGAGCGAGAAATCTGCACAAATTTTATCGGTCACCAAAAATCGACTGTAGTTTCTGCATACGACCTCGGATCGAATTTCGGCGAGAACGAAAAAGTTCCGTACCGAGATTTTACCTTGGCTAGCCGACAACCTTTGGCGGTCAGGCAGTTCTACGGTTTCGTCTAGTTCCGTTTGCGAGAGGGACTTTTAGGCGATGCAAAAATAAAAGTAAAAAGAGGGATGCAACACGAGGACTTCCCAGGAGGTCAACCATCCTAGTACTACTCTCGCCCAAGCACGCTTAACTTCGGAGTTCTGATGGGATCCGGTGCTTTAGTGCTGGTATGATCGCATCCGACATCTTTTGCACGGCGTGTTGTTTTAACCTCTATCCCCTCCGGCTCCTTCTCACGCCTAACCTTCCTTTTTTTTTTTGCATTTTTTTTTTAAAAAATCCTTTCACGCCCGTCCCGGTTTACCGTCACCACGCCACCGTATTTACCGAGAAGTGCGTGCATGACTAGCCGCAAATAAAAACGTCACACCATTCGACCGTTGAACCGGAGCGTGAAATCTGCACAAATTTTACCGGTCACCAAAAATCGACTGTAGTTTCTGCATACGACCTCGGATCGAATTTCGGCGAGAACGAAAAAGTTCCGTACCGAGATTTTACCTTGGCTAGCCGACAGCCGTTGGCGGTCAGGCAGTTCTACGGTTTCGTCTAGTTCCGTTTGCGAGAGGGACTTTTAGGCGATGCAAAAATAAAAGTAAAAAGAGGGACGCAACACGAGGACTTCCCAGGAGGTCACCCATCCTAGTACTACTCTCGCCCAAGCACGCTTGACTTCGGAATTCTGATGGGATCCGGTGCTTTAGTGCTGGTATGATCGCATCCGACATCTTTTGCACGGCGTGTTGTTTTAACCTCTATCCCCTCCGGCTCCTTCTCACGCCTAACCTTCCTGTTTTTTTTTTGCATTTTTTTTAAAAAAAAATTCCTTTCACGCCCGTCCCGGTTTACCGTCACCACGCCACTGTATTTACCGAGAAGTGCGTGCATGACTAGCCGCAAATAAAAACGTCACGCCATTCGACCGTTGAACCGGAGCGAGAAATCTGCACAAATTTTATCGGTCACCAAAAATCGACTGTAGTTTCTGCATACGACCTCGGATCGAATTTCGGCGAGAACGAAAAAGTTCCGTACCGAGATTTTACCTTGGCTAGCCGACAACCTTTGGCGGTCAGGCAGTTCTACGGTTTCGTCTAGTTCCGTTTGCGAGAGGGACTTTTAGGCGATGCAAAAATAAAAGTAAAAAGAGGGATGCAACACGAGGACTTCCCAGGAGGTCAACCATCCTAGTACTACTCTCGCCCAAGCACGCTTAACTTCGGAGTTCTGATGGGATCCGGTGCTTTAGTGCTGGTATGATCGCATCCGACATCTTTTGCACGGCGTGTTGTTTTAACCTCTATCCCCTCCGGCTCCTTCTCACGCCTAACCTTCCTGTTTTTTTTTTGCATTTTTTTTTTAAAAAATTCCTTTCACGCCCGTCCCGGTTTACCGTCACCACGCCACCGTATTGACAGAGAAGTGCGTGCATGACTAGCCGCAAATAAAAACGTCACACCATTCGACCGTTGAACCGGAGCGAGAAATCTGCACAAATTTTATCGGTCACCAAAAATCGACTGTAGTTTCTGCATACGACCTCGGATCGAATTTCGGCGAGAACGAAAAAGTTCCGTACCGAGATTTTACCTTGGCTAGCCGACAGCCGTTGGCGGTCAGGCAGTTCTACGGTTTCGTCTAGTTCCGTTTGCGAGAGGGACTTTTAGGCGATGCAAAAATAAAAGTAAAAAGAGGGACGCAACACGAGGACTTCCCAGGAGGTCACCCATCCTAGTACTACTCTCGCCCAAGCACGCTTGACTTCGGTATTCTGATGGGATCCGGTGCTTTAGTGCTGGTATGATCGCATCCGACATCTTTTGCACGGCGTGTTGTTTTAACCTCTATCCCCTCCGGCTCCTTCTCACGCCTAACCTTCCTGTTTTTTTTTGCATTTTTTTTTAAAAAAAATTCCTTTCACGCCCGTCCCGGTTTACCGTCACCACGCCACCGTATTTACTGAGAAGTGCGTGCATGACTAGCCGCAAATAAAAACGTCACGCCATTCGACCGTTGAACCGGAGCGAGAAATCTGCACAAATTTTATCGGTCACCAAAAATCGACTGTAGTTTCTGCATACGACCTCGGATCGAATTTCGGCGAGAACGAAAAAGTTCCGTACCGAGATTTTACCTTGGCTAGCCGACAACCTTTGGCGGTCAGGCAGTTCTACGGTTTCGTCTAGTTCCGTTTGCGAGAGGGACTTTTAGGCGATGCAAAAATAAAAGTAAAAAGAGGGATGCAACACGAGGACTTCCCAGGAGGTCAACCATCCTAGTACTACTCTCGCCCAAGCACGCTTAACTTCGGAGTTCTGATGGGATCCGGTGCTTTAGTGCTGGTATGATCGCATCCGACATCTTTTGCACGGCGTGTTGTTTTAACCTCTATCCCCTCCGGCTCCTTCTCACGCCTAACCTTCCTGTTTTTTTTTGCATTTTTTTTTTAAAAAATTCCTTTCACGCCCGTCCCGGTTTACCGTCACCACGCCACCGTATTGACCGAGAAGTGCGTGCATGACTAGCCGCAAATAAAAACGTCACACCATTCGACCGTTGAACCGGAGCGAGAAATCTGCACAAATTTTATCGGTCACCAAAAATCGACTGTAGTTTCTGCATACGACCTCGGATCGAATTTCGGCGAGAACGAAAAAGTTCCGTACCGAGATTTTACCTTGGCTAGCCGACAACCTTTGGCGGTCAGGCAGTTCTACGGTTTCGTCTAGTTCCGTTTGCGAGAGGGACTTTTAGGCGATGCAAAAATAAAAGTAAAAAGAGGGATGCAACACGAGGACTTCCCAGGAGGTCAACCATCCTAGTACTACTCTCGCCCAAGCACGCTTAACTTCGGAGTTCTGATGGGATCCGGTGCTTTAGTGCTGGTATGATCGCATCCGACATCTTTTGCACGGCGTGTTGTTTTAACCTCTATCCCCTCCGGCTCCTTCTCACGCCTAACCTTCCTTTTTTTTTTGCATTTTTTTTTAAAAAAATCCTTTCACGCCCGTCCCGGTTTACCGTCACCACGCCACCGTATTTACCGAGAAGTGCGTGCATGACTAGCCGCAAATAAAAACGTCACACCATTCGACCGTTGAACCGGAGCGTGAAATCTGCACAAATTTTACCGGTCACCAAAAATCGACTGTAGTTTCTGCATACGACCTCGGATCGAATTTCGGCGAGAACGAAAAAGTTCCGTACCGAGATTTTACCTTGGCTAGCCGACAGCCGTTGGCGGTCAGGCAGTTCTACGGTTTCGTCTAGTTCCGTTTGCGAGAGGGACTTTTAGGCGATGCAAAAATAAAAGTAAAAAGAGGGACGCAACACGAGGACTTCCCAGGAGGTCACCCATCCTAGTACTACTCTCGCCCAAGCACGCTTGACTTCGGAATTCTGATGGGATCCGGTGCTTTAGTGCTGGTATGATCGCATCCGACATCTTTTGCACGGCGTGTTGTTTTAACCTCTATCCCCTCCGGCTCCTTCTCACGCCTAACCTTCCTGTTTTTTTTTGCATTTTTTTTTTAAAAAAATTCCTTTCACGCCCGTCCCGGTTTACCGTCACCACGCCACCGTATTGACCGAGAAGTGCGTGCATGACTAGCCGCAAATAAAAACGTCACGCCATTCGACCGTTGAACCGGAGCGAGAAATCTGCACAAATTTTATCGGTCACCAAAAATCGACTGTAGTTTCTGCATACGACCTCGGATCGAATTTCGGCGAGAACGAAAAAGTTCCGTACCGAGATTTTACCTTGGCTAGCCGACAGCCGTTGGCGGTCAGGCAGTTCTACGGTTTCGTCTAGTTCCGTTTGCGAGAGGGACTTTTAGGCGATGCAAAAATAAAAGTAAAAAGAGGGACGCAACACGAGGACTTCCCAGGAGGTCACCCATCCTAGTACTACTCTCGCCCAAGCACGCTTGACTTCGGAATTCTGATGGGATCCGGTGCTTTAGTGCTGGTATGATCGCATCCGACATCTTTTGCACGGCGTGTTGTTTTAACCTCTATCCCCTCCGGCTCCTTCTCACGCCTAACCTTCCTGTTTTTTTTTGCATTTTTTTTTAAAAAAAATTCCTTTCACGCCCGTCCCGGTTTACCGTCACAACGCCACCGTATTTACCGAGAAGTGCGTGCATGACTAGCCGCAAATAAAAACGTCACGCCATTCGACCGTTGAACCGGAGCGAGAAATCTGCACAAATTTTATCGGTCACCAAAAATCGACTGTAGTTTCTGCATACGACCTCGGATCGAATTTCGGCGAGAACGAAAAAGTTCCGTACCGAGATTTTACCTTGGCTAGCCGACAACCTTTGGCGGTCAGGCAGTTCTACGGTTTCGTCTAGTTCCGTTTGCGAGAGGGACTTTTAGGCGATGCAAAAATAAAAGTAAAAAGAGGGATGCAACACGAGGACTTCCCAGGAGGTCAACCATCCTAGTACTACTCTCGCCCAAGCACGCTTAACTTCGGAGTTCTGATGGGATCCGGTGCTTTAGTGCTGGTATGATCGCATCCGACATCTTTTGCACGGCGTGTTGTTTTAACCTCTATCCCCTCCGGCTCCTTCTCACGCCTAACCTTCCTGTTTTTTTTTGCATTTTTTTTTTAAAAAATTCCTTTCACGCCCGTCCCGGTTTACCGTCACCACGCCACCGTATTGACCGAGAAGTGCGTGCATGACTAGCCGCAAATAAAAACGTCACACCATTCGACCGTTGAACCGGAGCGAGAAATCTGCACAAATTTTATCGGTCACCAAAAATCGACTGTAGTTTCTGCATACGACCTCGGATCGAATTTCGGCGAGAACGAAAAAGTTCCGTACCGAGATTTTACCTTGGCTAGCCGACAACCTTTGGCGGTCAGGCAGTTCTACGGTTTCGTCTAGTTCCGTTTGCGAGAGGGACTTTTAGGCGATGCAAAAATAAAAGTAAAAAGAGGGATGCAACACGAGGACTTCCCAGGAGGTCAACCATCCTAGTACTACTCTCGCCCAAGCACGCTTAACTTCGGAGTTCTGATGGGATCCGGTGCTTTAGTGCTGGTATGATCGCATCCGACATCTTTTGCACGGCGTGTTGTTTTAACCTCTATCCCCTCCGGCTCCTTCTCACGCCTAACCTTCCTTTTTTTTTTGCATTTTTTTTTAAAAAAATCCTTTCACGCCCGTCCCGGTTTACCGTCACCACGCCACCGTATTTACCGAGAAGTGCGTGCATGACTAGCCGCAAATAAAAACGTCACACCATTCGACCGTTGAACCGGAGCGTGAAATCTGCACAAATTTTACCGGTCACCAAAAATCGACTGTAGTTTCTGCATACGACCTCGGATCGAATTTCGGCGAGAACGAAAAAGTTCCGTACCGAGATTTTACCTTGGCTAGCCGACAGCCGTTGGCGGTCAGGCAGTTCTACGGTTTCGTCTAGTTCCGTTTGCGAGAGGGACTTTTAGGCGATGCAAAAATAAAAGTAAAAAGAGGGACGCAACACGAGGACTTCCCAGGAGGTCACCCATCCTAGTACTACTCTCGCCCAAGCACGCTTGACTTCGGAATTCTGATGGGATCCGGTGCTTTAGTGCTGGTATGATCGCATCCGACATCTTTTGCACGGCGTGTTGTTTTAACCTCTATCCCCTCCGGCTCCTTCTCACGCCTAACCTTCCTGTTTTTTTTTGCATTTTTTTTTTAAAAAAATTCCTTTCACGCCCGTCCCGGTTTACCGTCACCACGCCACCGTATTGACCGAGAAGTGCGTGCATGACTAGCCGCAAATAAAAACGTCACGCCATTCGACCGTTGAACCGGAGCGAGAAATCTGCACAAATTTTATCGGTCACCAAAAATCGACTGTAGTTTCTGCATACGACCTCGGATCGAATTTCGGCGAGAACGAAAAAGTTCCGTACCGAGATTTTACCTTGGCTAGCCGACAGCCGTTGGCGGTCAGGCAGTTCTACGGTTTCGTCTAGTTCCGTTTGCGAGAGGGACTTTTAGGCGATGCAAAAATAAAAGTAAAAAGAGGGACGCAACACGAGGACTTCCCAGGAGGTCACCCATCCTAGTACTACTCTCGCCCAAGCACGCTTGACTTCGGAATTCTGATGGGATCCGGTGCTTTAGTGCTGGTATGATCGCATCCGACATCTTTTGCACGGCGTGTTGTTTTAACCTCTATCCCCTCCGGCTCCTTCTCACGCCTAACCTTCCTGTTTTTTTTTGCATTTTTTTTTTAAAAAAATTCCTTTCACGCCCGTCCCGGTTTACCGTCACCACGCCACCGTATTGACCGAGAAGTGCGTGCATGACTAGCCGCAAATAAAAACGTCACGCCATTCGACCGTTGAACCGGAGCGAGAAATCTGCACAAATTTTATCGGTCACCAAAAATCGACTGTAGTTTCTGCATACGACCTCGGATCGAATTTCGGCGAGAACGAAAAAGTTCCGTACCGAGATTTTACCTTGGCTAGCCGACAACCTTTGGCGGTCAGGCAGTTCTACGGTTTCGTCTAGTTCCGTTTGCGAGAGGGACTTTTAGGCGATCCAAAAATAAAAGTAAAAAGAGGGACGCAACACGAGGACTTCCCAGGAGGTCACCCATCCTAGTACTACTCTCGCCCAAGCACGCTTGACTTCGGAATTCTGATGGGATCCGGTGCTTTAGTGCTGGTATGATCGCATCCGACATCTTTTGCACGGCGTGTTGTTTTAACCTCTATCCCCTCCGGCTCCTTCTCACGCCTAACCTTCCTGTTTTTTTTTTGCATTTTTTTTTAAAACAAATTCCTTTCACGCCCGTCCCGGTTTACCGTCACCACGCCACCGTATTTACCGAGAAGTGCGTGCATGACTAGCCGCAAATAAAAACGTCACGCCATTCGACCGTTGAACCGGAGCGAGAAATCTGCACAAATTTTATCGGTCACCAAAAATCGACTGTAGTTTCTGCATACGACCTCGGATCGAATTTCGGCGAGAACGAAAAAGTTCCGTACCGAGATTTTACCTTGGCTAGCCGACAACCTTTGGCGGTCAGGCAGTTCTACGGTTTCGTCTAGTTCCGTTTGCGAGAGGGACTTTTAGGCGATGCAAAAATAAAAGTAAAAAGAGGGACGCAACACGAGGACTTCCCAGGAGGTCACCCATCCTAGTACTACTCTCGCCCAAGCACGCTTGACTTCGGAATTCTGATGGGATCCGGTGCTTTAGTGCTGGTATGATCGCATCCGACATCTTTTGCACGGCGTGTTGTTTTAACCTCTATCCCCTCCGGCTCCTTCTCACGCCTAACCTTCCTGTTTTTTTTTTGCATTTTTTTTTAAAAAAAATTCCTTTCACGCCCGTCCCGGTTTACCGTCACCACGCCACCGTATTTACCGAGAAGTGCGTGCATGACTAGCCGCAAATAAAAACGTCACGCCATTCGACCGTTGAACCGGAGCGAGAAATCTGCACAAATTTTATCGGTCACCAAAAATCGACTGTAGTTTCTGCATACGACCTCGGATCGAATTTCGGCGAGAACGAAAAAGTTCCGTACCGAGATTTTACCTTGGCTAGCCGACAACCTTTGGCGGTCAGGCAGTTCTACGGTTTCGTCTAGTTCCGTTTGCGAGAGGGACTTTTAGGCGATGCAAAACTAAAAGTAAAAAGAGGGACGCAACACGAGGACTTCCCAGGAGGTCACCCATCCTAGTACTACTCTCGCCCAAGCACGCTTGACTTCGGAATTCTGATGGGATCCGGTGCTTTAGTGCTGGTATGATCGCATCCGACATCTTTTGCACGGCGTGTTGTTTTAACCTCTATCCCCTCCGGCTCCTTCTCACGCCTAACCTTCCTGTTTTTTTTTGCATTTTTTTTAAAAAAAAATTCCTTTCACGCCCGTCCCGGTTTACCGTCACCACGCCACCGTATTGACCGAGAAGTGCGTGCATGACTAGCCGCAAATAAAAACGTCACACCATTCGACCGTTGAACCGGAGCGAGAAATCTGCACAAATTTTACCGGTCACCAAAAATCGACTGTAGTTTCTGCATACGACCTCGGATCGAATTTCGGCGAGAACGAAAAAGTTCCGTACCGAGATTTTACCTTGGCTAGCCGACAGCCGTTGGCGGTCAGGCAGTTCTACGGTTTCGTCTAGTTCCGTTTGCGAGAGGGACTTTTAGGCGATGCAAAAATAAAAGTAAAAAGAGGGACGCAACACGAGGACTTCCCAGGAGGTCACCCATCCTAGTACTACTCTCGCCCAAGCACGCTTGACTTCGGAATTCTGATGGGATCCGGTGCTTTAGTGCTGGTATGATCGCATCCGACATCTTTTGCACGGCGTGTTGTTTTAACCTCTATCCCCTCCGGCTCCTTCTCACGCCTAACCTTCCTGTTTTTTTTTGCATTTTTTTTTTAAAAAAATTCCTTTCACGCCCGTCCCGGTTTACCGTCACCACGCCACCGTATTGACCGAGAAGTGCGTGCATGACTAGCCGCAAATAAAAACGTCACGCCATTCGACCGTTGAACCGGAGCGAGAAATCTGCACAAATTTTATCGGTCACCAAAAATCGACTGTAGTTTCTGCATACGACCTCGGATCGAATTTCGGCGAGAACGAAAAAGTTCCGTACCGAGATTTTACCTTGGCTAGCCGACAGCCGTTGGCGGTCAGGCAGTTCTACGGTTTCGTCTAGTTCCGTTTGCGAGAGGGACTTTTAGGCGATGCAAAAATAAAAGTAAAAAGAGGGACGCAACACGAGGACTTCCCAGGAGGTCACCCATCCTAGTACTACTCTCGCCCAAGCACGCTTGACTTCGGAATTCTGATGGGATCCGGTGCTTTAGTGCTGGTATGATCGCATCCGACATCTTTTGCACGGCGTGTTGTTTTAACCTCTATCCCCTCCGGCTCCTTCTCACGCCTAACCTTCCTGTTTTTTTTTGCATTTTTTTTTTAAAAAAATTCCTTTCACGCCCGTCCCGGTTTACCGTCACCACGCCACCGTATTGACCGAGAAGTGCGTGCATGACTAGCCGCAAATAAAAACGTCACGCCATTCGACCGTTGAACCGGAGCGAGAAATCTGCACAAATTTTATCGGTCACCAAAAATCGACTGTAGTTTCTGCATACGACCTCGGATCGAATTTCGGCGAGAACGAAAAAGTTCCGTACCGAGATTTTACCTTGGCTAGCCGACAACCTTTGGCGGTCAGGCAGTTCTACGGTTTCGTCTAGTTCCGTTTGCGAGAGGGACTTTTAGGCGATGCAAAAATAAAAGTAAAAAGAGGGACGCAACACGAGGACTTCCCAGGAGGTCACCCATCCTAGTACTACTCTCGCCCAAGCACGCTTGACTTCGGAATTCTGATGGGATCCGGTGCTTTAGTGCTGGTATGATCGCATCCGACATCTTTTGCACGGCGTGTTGTTTTAACCTCTATCCCCTCCGGCTCCTTCTCACGCCTAACCTTCCTGTTTTTTTTTTGCATTTTTTTTTAAAACAAATTCCTTTCACGCCCGTCCCGGTTTACCGTCACCACGCCACCGTATTTACCGAGAAGTGCGTGCATGACTAGCCGCAAATAAAAACGTCACGCCATTCGACCGTTGAACCGGAGCGAGAAATCTGCACAAATTTTATCGGTCACCAAAAATCGACTGTAGTTTCTGCATACGACCTCGGATCGAATTTCGGCGAGAACGAAAAAGTTCCGTACCGAGATTTTACCTTGGCTAGCCGACAACCTTTGGCGGTCAGGCAGTTCTACGGTTTCGTCTAGTTCCGTTTGCGAGAGGGACTTTTAGGCGATGCAAAAATAAAAGTAAAAAGAGGGACGCAACACGAGGACTTCCCAGGAGGTCACCCATCCTAGTACTACTCTCGCCCAAGCACGCTTGACTTCGGAATTCTGATGGGATCCGGTGCTTTAGTGCTGGTATGATCGCATCCGACATCTTTTGCACGGCGTGTTGTTTTAACCTCTATCCCCTCCGGCTCCTTCTCACGCCTAACCTTCCTGTTTTTTTTTTGCATTTTTTTTTAAAAAAAATTCCTTTCACGCCCGTCCCGGTTTACCGTCACCACGCCACCGTATTTACCGAGAAGTGCGTGCATGACTAGCCGCAAATAAAAACGTCACGCCATTCGACCGTTGAACCGGAGCGAGAAATCTGCACAAATTTTATCGGTCACCAAAAATCGACTGTAGTTTCTGCATACGACCTCGGATCGAATTTCGGCGAGAACGAAAAAGTTCCGTACCGAGATTTTACCTTGGCTAGCCGACAACCTTTGGCGGTCAGGCAGTTCTACGGTTTCGTCTAGTTCCGTTTGCGAGAGGGACTTTTAGGCGATGCAAAACTAAAAGTAAAAAGAGGGACGCAACACGAGGACTTCCCAGGAGGTCACCCATCCTAGTACTACTCTCGCCCAAGCACGCTTGACTTCGGAATTCTGATGGGATCCGGTGCTTTAGTGCTGGTATGATCGCATCCGACATCTTTTGCACGGCGTGTTGTTTTAACCTCTATCCCCTCCGGCTCCTTCTCACGCCTAACCTTCCTGTTTTTTTTTGCATTTTTTTTAAAAAAAAATTCCTTTCACGCCCGTCCCGGTTTACCGTCACCACGCCACCGTATTGACCGAGAAGTGCGTGCATGACTAGCCGCAAATAAAAACGTCACACCATTCGACCGTTGAACCGGAGCGAGAAATCTGCACAAATTTTACCGGTCACCAAAAATCGACTGTAGTTTCTGCATACGACCTCGGATCGAATTTCGGCGAGAACGAAAAAGTTCCGTACCGAGATTTTACCTTGGCTAGCCGACAGCCGTTGGCGGTCAGGCAGTTCTACGGTTTCGTCTAGTTCCGTTTGCGAGAGGGACTTTTAGGCGATGCAAAAATAAAAGTAAAAAGAGGGACGCAACACGAGGACTTCCCAGGAGGTCACCCATCCTAGTACTACTCTCGCCCAAGCACGCTTGACTTCGGAATTCTGATGGGATCCGGTGCTTTAGTGCTGGTATGATCGCATCCGACATCTTTTGCACGGCGTGTTGTTTTAACCTCTATCCCCTCCGGCTCCTTCTCACGCCTAACCTTCCTGTTTTTTTTTTGCATTTTTTTTTAAAAAATTCCTTTCACGCCCGTCCCGGTTTACCGTCACCACGCCACCGTATTTACCGAGAAGTGCGTGCATGACTAGCCGCAAATAAAAACGTCACGCCATTCGACCGTTGAACCGGAGCGAGAAATATGCACAAATTTTATCGGTCACCAAAAATCGACTGTAGTTTCTGCATACGACCTCGGATCGAATTTCGGCGAGAACGAAAAAGTTCCGTACCGAGATTTTACCTTGGCTAGCCGACAACCTTTTGCGGTCAGGCAGTTCTACGGTTTCGTCTAGTTCCGTTTGCGAGAGGGACTTTTAGGCGATGCAAAAATAAAAGTAAAAAGAGGGATGCAACACGAGGACTTCCCAGGAGGTCAACCATCCTAGTACTACTCTCGCCCAAGCACGCTTAACTTCGGAGTTCTGATGGGATCCGGTGCTTTAGTGCTGGTATGATCGCATCCGACATCTTTTGCACGGCGTGTTGTTTTAACCTCTATCCCCTCCGGCTCCTTCTCACGCCTAACCTTCCTGTTTTTTTTTGCAGTTTTTTTTTTAAAAAATTCCTTTCACGCCCGTCCCGGTTTACCGTCACCACGCCACCGTATTTACCGAGAAGTGCGTGCATGACTAGCCGCAAATAAAAACGTCACGCCATTCGACCGTTGAACCGGAGCGAGAAATCTGCACAAATTTTATCGGTCACCAAAAATCGACTGTAGTTTCTGCATACGACCTCGGATCGAATTTCGGCGAGAACGAAAAAGTTCCGTACCGAGATTTTACCTTGGCTAGCCGACAACCTTTGGCGGTCAGGCAGTTCTACGGTTTCGTCTAGTTCCGTTTGCGAGAGGGACTTTTAGGCGATGCAAAAATAAAAGTAAAAAGAGGGACGCAACACGAGGACTTCCCAGGAGGTCACCCATCCTAGTACTACTCTCGCCCAAGCACGCTTGACTTCGGAATTCTGATGGGATCCGGTGCTTTAGTGCTGGTATGATCGCATCCGACATCTTTTGCACGGCGTGTTGTTTTAACCTCTATCCCCTCCGGCTCCTTCTCACGCCTAACCTTCCTGTTTTTTTTTGCATTTTTTTTTAAAAAAAATTCCTTTCACGCCCGTCCCGGTTTACCGTCACCACGCCACCGTATTGACCGAGAAGTGCGTGCATGACTAGCCGCAAATAAAAACGTCACACCATTCGACCGTTGAACCGGAGCGAGAAATCTGCACAAATTTTACCGGTCACCAAAAATCGACTGTAGTTTCTGCATACGACCTCGGATCGAATTTCGGCGAGAACGAAAAAGTTCCGTACCGAGATTTTACCTTGGCTAGCCGACAGCCGTTGGCGGTCAGGCAGTTCTACGGTTTCGTCTAGTTCCGTTTGCGAGAGGGACTTTTAGGCGATGCAAAAATAAAAGTAAAAAGAGGGACGCAACACGAGGACTTCCCAGGAGGTCACCCATCCTAGTACTACTCTCGCCCAAGCACGCTTGACTTCGGAATTCTGATGGGATCCGGTGCTTTAGTGCTGGTATGATCGCATCCGACATCTTTTGCACGGCGTGTTGTTTTAACCTCTATCCCCTCCGGCTCCTTCTCACGCCTAACCTTCCTGTTTTTTTTTTGCATTTTTTTTAAAAAAAATTCCTTTCACGCCCGTCCCGGTTTACCGTCACCACGCCACCGTATTTACCGAGAAGTGCGTGCATGACTAGCCGCAAATAAAAACGTCACGCCATTCGACCGTTGAACCGGAGCGAGAAATATGCACAAATTTTATCGGTCACCAAAAATCGACTGTAGTTTCTGCATACGACCTCGGATCGAATTTCGGCGAGAACGAAAAAGTTCCGTACCGAGATTTTACCTTGGCTAGCCGACAACCTTTTGCGGTCAGGCAGTTCTACGGTTTCGTCTAGTTCCGTTTGCGAGAGGGACTTTTAGGCGATGCAAAAATAAAAGTAAAAAGAGGGATGCAACACGAGGACTTCCCAGGAGGTCAACCATCCTAGTACTACTCTCGCCCAAGCACGCTTAACTTCGGAGTTCTGATGGGATCCGGTGCTTTAGTGCTGGTATGATCGCATCCGACATCTTTTGCACGGCGTGTTGTTTTAACCTCTATCCCCTCCGGCTCCTTCTCACGCCTAACCTTCCTGTTTTTTTTTGCAGTTTTTTTTAAAAAAATTCCTTTCACGCCCGTCCCGGTTTACCGTCACCACGCCACCGTATTTACCGAGAAGTGCGTGCATGACTAGCCGCAAATAAAAACGTCACGCCATTCGACCGTTGAACCGGAGCGAGAAATCTGCACAAATTTTATCGGTCACCAAAAATCGACTGTAGTTTCTGCATACGACCTCGGATCGAATTTCGGCGAGAACGAAAAAGTTCCGTACCGAGATTTTACCTTGGCTAGCCGACAACCTTTGGCGGTCAGGCAGTTCTACGGTTTCGTCTAGTTCCGTTTGCGAGAGGGACTTTTAGGCGATGCAAAAATAAAAGTAAAAAGAGGGACGCAACACGAGGACTTCCCAGGAGGTCACCCATCCTAGTACTACTCTCGCCCAAGCACGCTTGACTTCGGAATTCTGATGGGATCCGGTGCTTTAGTGCTGGTATGATCGCATCCGACATCTTTTGCTTGGCGTGTTGTTTTAACCTCTATCCCCTCCGGCTCCTTCTCACGCCTAACCTTCCTGTTTTTTTTTGCATTTTTTTTTAAAAAAAATTCCTTTCACGCCCGTCCCGGTTTACCGTCACCACGCCACCGTATTGACCGAGAAGTGCGTGCATGACTAGCCGCAAATAAAAACGTCACACCATTCGACCGTTGAACCGGAGCGAGAAATCTGCACAAATTTTACCGGTCACCAAAAATCGACTGTAGTTTCTGCATACGACCTCGGATCGAATTTCGGCGAGAACGAAAAAGTTCTGTACCGAGATTTTACCTTGGCTAGCCGACAGCCGTTGGCGGTCAGGCAGTTCTACGGTTTCGTCTAGTTCCGTTTGCGAGAGGGACTTTTAGGCGATGCAAAAATAAAAGTAAAAAGAGGGACGCAACACGAGGACTTCCCAGGAGGTCACCCATCCTAGTACTACTCTCGCCCAAGCACGCTTGACTTCGGAATTCTGATGGGATCCGGTGCTTTAGTGCTGGTATGATCGCATCCGACATCTTTTGCACGGCGTGTTGTTTTAACCTCTATCCCCTCCGGCTCCTTCTCACGCCTAACCTTCCTGTTTTTTTTTTGCATTTTTTTTTAAAAAAATTCCTTTCACGCCCGTCCCGGTTTACCGTCACCACGCCACCGTATTTACCGAGAAGTGCGTGCATGACTAGCCGCAAATAAAAACGTCACGCCATTCGACCGTTGAACCGGAGCGAGAAATATGCACAAATTTTATCGGTCACCAAAAATCGACTGTAGTTTCTGCATACGACCTCGGATCGAATTTCGGCGAGAACGAAAAAGTTCCGTACCGAGATTTTACCTTGGCTAGCCGACAACCTTTTGCGGTCAGGCAGTTCTACGGTTTCGTCTAGTTCCGTTTGCGAGAGGGACTTTTAGGCGATGCAAAAATAAAAGTAAAAAGAGGGACGCAACACGAGGACTTCCCAGGAGGTCACCCATCCTAGTACTACTCTCGCCCAAGCACGCTTGACTTCGGAATTCTGATGGGATCCGGTGCTTTAGTGCTGGTATGATCGCATCCGACATCTTTTGCTTGGCGTGTTGTTTTAACCTCTATCCCCTCCGGCTCCTTCTCACGCCTAACCTTCCTGTTTTTTTTTGCATTTTTTTTTAAAAAAAATTCCTTTCACGCCCGTCCCGGTTTACCGTCACCACGCCACCGTATTGACCGAGAAGTGCGTGCATGACTAGCCGCAAATAAAAACGTCACACCATTCGACCGTTGAACCGGAGCGAGAAATCTGCACAAATTTTACCGGTCACCAAAAATCGACTGTAGTTTCTGCATACGACCTCGGATCGAATTTCGGCGAGAACGAAAAAGTTCTGTACCGAGATTTTACCTTGGCTAGCCGACAGCCGTTGGCGGTCAGGCAGTTCTACGGTTTCGTCTAGTTCCGTTTGCGAGAGGGACTTTTAGGCGATGCAAAAATAAAAGTAAAAAGAGGGACGCAACACGAGGACTTCCCAGGAGGTCACCCATCCTAGTACTACTCTCGCCCAAGCACGCTTGACTTCGGAATTCTGATGGGATCCGGTGCTTTAGTGCTGGTATGATCGCATCCGACATCTTTTGCACGGCGTGTTGTTTTAACCTCTATCCCCTCCGGCTCCTTCTCACGCCTAACCTTCCTGTTTTTTTTTTGCATTTTTTTTTAAAAAAATTCCTTTCACGCCCGTCCCGGTTTACCGTCACCACGCCACCGTATTTACCGAGAAGTGCGTGCATGACTAGCCGCAAATAAAAACGTCACGCCATTCGACCGTTGAACCGGAGCGAGAAATATGCACAAATTTTATCGGTCACCAAAAATCGACTGTAGTTTCTGCATACGACCTCGGATCGAATTTCGGCGAGAACGAAAAAGTTCTGTACCGAGATTTTACCTTGGCTAGCCGACAGCCGTTGGCGGTCAGGCAGTTCTACGGTTTCGTCTAGTTCCGTTTGCGAGAGGGACTTTTAGGCGATGCAAAAATAAAAGTAAAAAGAGGGATGCAACACGAGGACTTCCCAGGAGGTCAACCATCCTAGTACTACTCTCGCCCAAGCACGCTTAACTTCGGAGTTCTGATGGGATCCGGTGCTTTAGTGCTGGTATGATCGCATCCGACATCTTTTGCACGGCGTGTTGTTTTAACCTCTATCCCCTCCGGCTCCTTCTCACGCCTAACCTTCCTGTTTTTTTTTGCAGTTTTTTTTAAAAAAATTCCTTTCACGCCCGTCCCGGTTTACCGTCACCACGCCACCGTATTTACCGAGAAGTGCGTGCATGACTAGCCGCAAATAAAAACGTCACGCCATTCGACCGTTGAACCGGAGCGAGAAATCTGCACAAATTTTATCGGTCACCAAAAATCGACTGTAGTTTCTGCATACGACCTCGGATCGAATTTCGGCGAGAACGAAAAAGTTCCGTACCGAGATTTTACCTTGGCTAGCCGACAACCTTTGGCGGTCAGGCAGTTCTACGGTTTCGTCTAGTTCCGTTTGCGAGAGGGACTTTTAG
Organism: Poa annua; assembly: GCA_026929855.1. Classification (NCBI taxonomy): domain Eukaryota; kingdom Viridiplantae; phylum Streptophyta; class Magnoliopsida; order Poales; family Poaceae; genus Poa; species Poa annua. Next base: position 13,595,993 of record CM049428.1, read on the forward strand.
GCGATGCAAAAATAAAAGTAAAAAGAGGGACGCAACACGAGGACTTCCCAGGAGGTCACCCATCCTAGTACTACTCTCGCCCAAGCACGCTTGACTTCGGAATTCTGATGGGATCCGGTGCTTTAGTGCTGGTATGATCGCATCCGACATCTTTTGCTTGGCGTGTTGTTTTAACCTCTATCCCCTCCGGCTCCTTCTCACGCCTAACCTTCCTGTTTTTTTTTGCATTTTTTTTTAAAAAAAATTCCTTTCACGCCCGTCCCGGTTTACCGTCACCACGCCACCGTATTGACCGAGAAGTGCGTGCATGACTAGCCGCAAATAAAAACGTCACACCATTCGACCGTTGAACCGGAGCGAGAAATCTGCACAAATTTTACCGGTCACCAAAAATCGACTGTAGTTTCTGCATACGACCTCGGATCGAATTTCGGCGAGAACGAAAAAGTTCTGTACCGAGATTTTACCTTGGCTAGCCGACAGCCGTTGGCGGTCAGGCAGTTCTACGGTTTCGTCTAGTTCCGTTTGCGAGAGGGACTTTTAGGCGATGCAAAAATAAAAGTAAAAAGAGGGACGCAACACGAGGACTTCCCAGGAGGTCACCCATCCTAGTACTACTCTCGCCCAAGCACGCTTGACTTCGGAATTCTGATGGGATCCGGTGCTTTAGTGCTGGTATGATCGCATCCGACATCTTTTGCACGGCGTGTTGTTTTAACCTCTATCCCCTCCGGCTCCTTCTCACGCCTAACCTTCCTGTTTTTTTTTTGCATTTTTTTTTAAAAAAATTCCTTTCACGCCCGTCCCGGTTTACCGTCACCACGCCACCGTATTTACCGAGAAGTGCGTGCATGACTAGCCGCAAATAAAAACGTCACGCCATTCGACCGTTGAACCGGAGCGAGAAATATGCACAAATTTTATCGGTCACCAAAAATCGACTGTAGTTTCTGCATACGACCTCGGATCGAATTTCGGCGAGAACGAAAAAGTTCCGTACCGAGATTTTACCTTGGCTAGCCGACAACCTTTTGCGGTCAGGCAGTTCTACGGTTTCGTCTAGTTCCGTTTGCGAGAGGGACTTTTAGGCGATGCAAAAATAAAAGTAAAAAGAGGGATGCAACACGAGGACTTCCCAGGAGGTCAACCATCCTAGTACTACTCTCGCCCAAGCACGCTTAACTTCGGAGTTCTGATGGGATCCGGTGCTTTAGTGCTGGTATGATCGCATCCGACATCTTTTGCACGGCGTGTTGTTTTAACCTCTATCCCCTCCGGCTCCTTCTCACGCCTAACCTTCCTGTTTTTTTTTGCAGTTTTTTTTAAAAAAATTCCTTTCACGCCCGTCCCGGTTTACCGTCACCACGCCACCGTATTTACCGAGAAGTGCGTGCATGACTAGCCGCAAATAAAAACGTCACGCCATTCGACCGTTGAACCGGAGCGAGAAATCTGCACAAATTTTATCGGTCACCAAAAATCGACTGTAGTTTCTGCATACGACCTCGGATCGAATTTCGGCGAGAACGAAAAAGTTCCGTACCGAGATTTTACCTTGGCTAGCCGACAACCTTTGGCGGTCAGGCAGTTCTACGGTTTCGTCTAGTTCCGTTTGCGAGAGGGACTTTTAGGCGATGCAAAAATAAAAGTAAAAAGAGGGACGCAACACGAGGACTTCCCAGGAGGTCACCCATCCTAGTACTACTCTCGCCCAAGCACGCTTGACTTCGGAATTCTGATGGGATCCGGTGCTTTAGTGCTGGTATGATCGCATCCGACATCTTTTGCTTGGCGTGTTGTTTTAACCTCTATCCCCTCCGGCTCCTTCTCACGCCTAACCTTCCTGTTTTTTTTTGCATTTTTTTTTAAAAAAAATTCCTTTCACGCCCGTCCCGGTTTACCGTCACCACGCCACCGTATTGACCGAGAAGTGCGTGCATGACTAGCCGCAAATAAAAACGTCACACCATTCGACCGTTGAACCGGAGCGAGAAATCTGCACAAATTTTACCGGTCACCAAAAATCGACTGTAGTTTCTGCATACGACCTCGGATCGAATTTCGGCGAGAACGAAAAAGTTCTGTACCGAGATTTTACCTTGGCTAGCCGACAGCCGTTGGCGGTCAGGCAGTTCTACGGTTTCGTCTAGTTCCGTTTGCGAGAGGGACTTTTAGGCGATGCAAAAATAAAAGTAAAAAGAGGGACGCAACACGAGGACTTCCCAGGAGGTCACCCATCCTAGTACTACTCTCGCCCAAGCACGCTTGACTTCGGAATTCTGATGGGATCCGGTGCTTTAGTGCTGGTATGATCGCATCCGACATCTTTTGCACGGCGTGTTGTTTTAACCTCTATCCCCTCCGGCTCCTTCTCACGCCTAACCTTCCTGTTTTTTTTTTGCATTTTTTTTAAAAAAAAATTCCTTTCACGCCCGTCCCGGTTTACCGTCACCACGCCACCGTATTTACCGAGAAGTGCGTGCATGACTAGCCGCAAATAAAAACGTCACGCCATTCGACCGTTGAACCGGAGCGAGAAATCTGCACAAATTTTATCGGTCACCAAAAATCGACTGTAGTTTCTGCATACGACCTCGGATCGAATTTCGGCGAGAACGAAAAAGTTCCGTACCGAGATTTTACCTTGGCTAGCCGACAACCTTTGGCGGTCAGGCAGTTCTACGGTTTCGTCTAGTTCCGTTTGCGAGAGGGACTTTTAGGCGATGCAAAAATAAAAGTAAAAAGAGGGACGCAACACGAGGACTTCCCAGGAGGTCACCCATCCTAGTACTACTCTCGCCCAAGCACGCTTGACTTCGGAATTCTGATGGGATCCGGTGCTTTAGTGCTGGTATGATCGCATCCGACATCTTTTGCACGGCGTGTTGTTTTAACCTCTATCCCCTCCGGCTCCTTCTCACGCCTAACCTTCCTGTTTTTTTTTGCATTTTTTTTAAAAAAAAATCCCTTTCACGCCCGTCCCGGTTTACCGTCACCACGCCACCGTATTGACCGAGAAGTGCGTGCATGACTAGCCGCAAATAAAAACGTCACACCATTCGACCGTTGAACCGGAGCGAGAAATCTGCACAAATTTTACCGGTCACCAAAAATCGACTGTAGTTTCTGCATACGACCTCGGATCGAATTTCGGCGAGAACGAAAAAGTTCCGTACCGAGATTTTACCTTGGCTAGCCGACAGCCGTTGGCGGTCAGGCAGTTCTACGGTTTCGTCTAGTTCCGTTTGCGAGAGGGACTTTTAGGCGATGCAAAAATAAAAGTAAAAAGAGGGACGCAACACGAGGACTTCCCAGGAGGTCACCCATCCTAGTACTACTCTCGCCCAAGCACGCTTGACTTCGGAATTCTGATGGGATCCGGTGCTTTAGTGCTGGTATGATCGCATCCGACATCTTTTGCACGGCGTGTTGTTTTAACCTCTATCCCCTCCGGCTCCTTCTCACGCCTAACCTTCCTGTTTTTTTTTTGCATTTTTTTTTTAAAAAAATTCCTTTCACGCCCGTCCCGGTTTACCGTCACCACGCCACCGTATTTACCGAGAAGTGCGTGCATGACTAGCCGCAAATAAAAACGTCACGCCATTCGACCGTTGAACCGGAGCGAGAAATATGCACAAATTTTATCGGTCACCAAAAATCGACTGTAGTTTCTGCATACGACCTCGGATCGAATTTCGGCGAGAACGAAAAAGTTCCGTACCGAGATTTTACCTTGGCTAGCCGACAACCTTTTGCGGTTAGGCAGTTCTACGGTTTCGTCTAGTTCCGTTTGCGAGAGGGACTTTTAGGCGATGCAAAAATAAAAGTAAAAAGAGGGATGCAACACGAGGACTTCCCAGGAGGTCAACCATCCTAGTACTACTCTCGCCCAAGCACGCTTAACTTCGGAGTTCTGATGGGATCCGATGCTTTAGTGCTGGTATGATCGCATCCGACATCTTTTGCACGGCGTGTTGTTTTAACCTCTATCCCCTCCGGCTCCTTCTCACGCCTAACCTTCCTGTTTTTTTTTGCAGTTTTTTTTAAAAAAAAATCCTTTCACGCCCGTCCCGGTTTACCGTCACCACGCCACCGTATTTACCGAGAAGTGCGTGCATGACTAGCCGCAAATAAAAACGTCACGCCATTCGACCGTTGAACCGGAGCGAGAAATCTGCACAAATTTTATCGGTCACCAAAAATCGACTGTAGTTTCTGCATACGACCTCGGATCGAATTTCGGCGAGAACGAAAAAGTTCCGTACCGAGATTTTACCTTGGCTAGCCGACAGCCTTTGGCGGTCAGGCAGTTCTACGGTTTCGTCTAGTTCCGTTTGCGAGAGGGACTTTTAGGCGATGCAAAAATAAAAGTAAAAAGAGGGATGCAACACGAGGACTTCCCAGGAGGTCAACCATCCTAGTACTACTCTCGCCCAAGCACGCTTAACTTCGGAGTTCTGATGGGATCTGGTGCTTTAGTGCTGGTATGATCGCATCCGACATCTTTTGCACGGCGTGTTGTTTTAACCTCTATCCCCTCCGGCTCCTTCTCACGCCTAACCTTCCTGTTTTTTTTTTGCATTTTTTTTAAAAAAATTCCTTTCACGCCCGTCCCGGTTTACCGTCACCACGCCACCGTATTGACCGAGAAGTGCGTGCATGACTAGCCGCAAATAAAAACGTCACACCATTCGACCGTTGAACCGGAGCGAGAAATCTGCACAAATTTTACCGGTCACCAAAAATCGACTGTAGTTTCTGCATACGACCTCGGATCGAATTTCGGCGAGAACGAAAAAGTTCCGTACCGAGATTTTACCTTGGCTAGCTGACAGCCGTTGGCGGTCAGGCAGTTCTACGGTTTCGTCTAGTTCCGTTTGCGAGAGGGACTTTTAGGCGATGCAAAAATAAAAGTAAAAAGAGGGACGCAACACGAGGACTTCCCAGGAGGTCACCCATCCTAGTACTACTCTCGCCCAAGCACGCTTGACTTCGGAATTCTGATGGGATCCGGTGCTTTAGTGCTGGTATGATCGCATCCGACATCTTTTGCACGGCGTGTTGTTTTAACCTCTATCCCCTCCGGCTCCTTCTCACGCCTAACCTTCCTGTTTTTTTTTTGCATTTTTAAAAAAAAAAATTCCTTTCACGCCCGTCCCGGTTTACCGTCACCACGCCACTGTATTTACCGAGAAGTGCGTGCATGACTAGCCGCAAATAAAAACGTCACGCCATTCGACCGTTGAACCGGAGCGAGAAATCTGCACAAATTTTATCGGTCACCAAAAATCGACTGTAGTTTCTGCATACGACCTCGGATCGAATTTCGGCGAGAACGAAAAAGTTCCGTACCGAGATTTTACCTTGGCTAGCCGACAGCCTTTGGCGGTCAGGCAGTTCTACGGTTTCGGCTAGTTCCGTTTGCGAGAGGGACTTTTAGGCGATGCAAAAATAAAAGCAAAAAGAGGGATGCAACACGAGGACTTCCCAGGAGGTCAACCATCCTAGTACTACTCTCGCCCAAGCACGCTTAACTTCGGAGTTCTGATGGGATCCGGTGCTTTAGTGCTGGTATGATCGCATCCGACATCTTTTGCACGGCGTGTTGTTTTAACCTCTATCCCCTCCGGCTCCTTCTCACGCCTAACCTTCCTGTTTTTTTTTTGCATTTTTTTTTTAAAAATTCCTTTCACGCCCGTCCCGGTTTACCGTCACCACGCCACCGTATTGACCGAGAAGTGCGTGCATGACTAGCCGCAAATAAAAACGTCACACCATTCGACCGTTGAACCGGAGCGAGAAATCTGCACAAATTTTATCGGTCACCAAAAATCGACTGTAGTTTCTGCATACGACCTCGGATCGAATTTCGGCGAGAACGAAAAAGTTCCGTACCGAGATTTTACCTTGGCTAGCCGACAACCTTTGGCGGTCAGGCAGTTCTACGGTTTCGTCTAGTTCCGTTTGCGAGAGGGACTTTTAGGCGATGCAAAAATAAAAGTAAAAAGAGGGATGCAACACGAGGACTTCCCAGGAGGTCAACCATCCTAGTACTACTCTCGCCCAAGCACGCTTAACTTCGGAGTTCTGATGGGATCCGGTGCTTTAGTGCTGGTATGATCGCATCCGACATCTTTTGCACGGCGTGTTGTTTTAACCTCTATCCCCTCCGGCTCCTTCTCACGCCTAACCTTCCTTTTTTTTTTGCATTTTTTTTTAAAAAAATCCTTTCACGCCCGTCCCGGTTTACCGTCACCACGCCACCGTATTGACCGAGAAGTGCGTGCATGACTAGCCGCAAATAAAAACGTCACACCATTCGACCGTTGAACCGGAGCGTGAAATCTGCACAAATTTTACCGGTCACCAAAAATCGACTGTAGTTTCTGCATACGACCTCGGATCGAATTTCGGCGAGAACGAAAAAGTTCCGTACCGAGATTTTACCTTGGCTAGCCGACAGCCGTTGGCGGTCAGGCAGTTCTACGGTTTCGTCTAGTTCCGTTTGCGAGAGGGACTTTTAGGCGATGCAAAAATAAAAGTAAAAAGAGGGACGCAACACGAGGACTTCCCAGGAGGTCACCCATCCTAGTACTACTCTCGCCCAAGCACGCTTGACTTCGGAATTCTGATGGGATCCGGTGCTTTAGTGCTGGTATGATCGCATCCGACATCTTTTGCACGGCGTGTTGTTTTAACCTCTATCCCCTCCGGCTCCTTCTCACGCCTAACCTTCCTGTTTTTTTTTGCATTTTTTTTTAAAAAAAATTCCTTTCACGCCCGTCCCGGTTTACCGTCACAACGCCACCGTATTTACCGAGAAGTGCGTGCATGACTAGCCGCAAATAAAAACGTCACGCCATTCGACCGTTGAACCGGAGCGAGAAATCTGCACAAATTTTATCGGTCACCAAAAATCGACTGTAGTTTCTGCATACGACCTCGGATCGAATTTCGGCGAGAACGAAAAAGTTCCGTACCGAGATTTTACCTTGGCTAGCCGACAACCTTTGGCGGTCAGGCAGTTCTACGGTTTCGTCTAGTTCCGTTTGCGAGAGGGACTTTTAGGCGATGCAAAAATAAAAGTAAAAAGAGGGATGCAACACGAGGACTTCCCAGGAGGTCAACCATCCTAGTACTACTCTCGCCCAAGCACGCTTAACTTCGGAGTTCTGATGGGATCCGGTGCTTTAGTGCTGGTATGATCGCATCCGACATCTTTTGCACGGCGTGTTGTTTTAACCTCTATCCCCTCCGACTCCTTCTCACGCCTAACCTTCCTGTTTTTTTTTGCATTTTTTTTTAAAAAAATTCCTTTCACGCCCGTCCCGGTTTACCGTCACCACGCCACCGTATTGACCGAGAAGTGCGTGCATGACTAGCCGCAAATAAAAACGTCACACCATTCGACCGTTGAACCGGAGCGAGAAATCTGCACAAATTTTATCGGTCACCAAAAATCGACTGTAGTTTCTGCATACGACCTCGGATCGAATTTCGGCGAGAACGAAAAAGTTCCGTACCGAGATTTTACCTTGGCTAGCCGACAACCTTTGGCGGTCAGGCAGTTCTACGGTTTCGTCTAGTTCCGTTTGCGAGAGGGACTTTTAGGCGATGCAAAAATAAAAGTAAAAAGAGGGATGCAACACGAGGACTTCCCAGGAGGTCAACCATCCTAGTACTACTCTCGCCCAAGCACGCTTAACTTCGGAGTTCTGATGGGATCCGGTGCTTTAGTGCTGGTATGATCGCATCCGACATCTTTTGCACGGCGTGTTGTTTTAACCTCTATCCCCTCCGGCTCCTTCTCACGCCTAACCTTCCTTTTTTTTTGCATTTTTTTTTAAAAAAATCCTTTCACGCCCGTCCCGGTTTACCGTCACCACGCCACCGTATTGACCGAGAAGTGCGTGCATGACTAGCCGCAAATAAAAACGTCACACCATTCGACCGTTGAACCGGAGCGTGAAATCTGCACAAATTTTACCGGTCACCAAAAATCGACTGTAGTTTCTGCATACGACCTCGGATCGAATTTCGGCGAGAACGAAAAAGTTCCGTACCGAGATTTTACCTTGGCTAGCCGACAGCCGTTGGCGGTCAGGCAGTTCTACGGTTTCGTCTAGTTCCGTTTGCGAGAGGGACTTTTAGGCGATGCAAAAATAAAAGTAAAAAGAGGGACGCAACACGAGGACTTCCCAGGAGGTCACCCATCCTAGTACTACTCTCGCCCAAGCACGCTTGACTTCGGAATTCTGATGGGATCCGGTGCTTTAGTGCTGGTATGATCGCATCCGACATCTTTTGCACGGCGTGTTGTTTTAACCTCTATCCCCTCCGGCTCCTTCTCACGCCTAACCTTCCTGTTTTTTTTTGCATTTTTTTTAAAAAAAAATTCCTTTCACGCCCGTCCCGGTTTACCGTCACAACGCCACCGTATTTACCGAGAAGTGCGTGCATGACTAGCCGCAAATAAAAACGTCACGCCATTCGACCGTTGAACCGGAGCGAGAAATCTGCACAAATTTTATCGGTCACCAAAAATCGACTGTAGTTTCTGCATACGACCTCGGATCGAATTTCGGCGAGAACGAAAAAGTTCCGTACCGAGATTTTACCTTGGCTAGCCGACAACCTTTGGCGGTCAGGCAGTTCTACGGTTTCGTCTAGTTCCGTTTGCGAGAGGGACTTTTAGGCGATGCAAAAATAAAAGTAAAAAGAGGGATGCAACACGAGGACTTCCCAGGAGGTCAACCATCCTAGTACTACTCTCGCCCAAGCACGCTTAACTTCGGAGTTCTGATGGGATCCGGTGCTTTAGTGCTGGTATGATCGCATCCGACATCTTTTGCACGGCGTGTTGTTTTAACCTCTATCCCCTCCGACTCCTTCTCACGCCTAACCTTCCTGTTTTTTTTTGCATTTTTTTTTAAAAAAATTCCTTTCACGCCCGTCCCGGTTTACCGTCACCACGCCACCGTATTGACCGAGAAGTGCGTGCATGACTAGCCGCAAATAAAAACGTCACACCATTCGACCGTTGAACCGGAGCGTGAAATCTGCACAAATTTTACCGGTCACCAAAAATCGACTGTAGTTTCTGCATACGACCTCGGATCGAATTTCGGCGAGAACGAAAAAGTTCCGTACCGAGATTTTACCTTGGCTAGCCGACAACCTTTGGCGGTCAGGCAGTTCTACGGTTTCGTCTAGTTCCGTTTGCGAGAGGGACTTTTAGGCGATGCAAAAATAAAAGTAAAAAGAGGGACGCAACACGAGGACTTCCCAGGAGGTCACCCATCCTAGTACTACTCTCGCCCAAGCACGCTTGACTTCGGAATTCTGATGGGATCCGGTGCTTTAGTGCTGGTATGATCGCATCCGACATCTTTTGCACGGCGTGTTGTTTTAACCTCTATCCCCTCCGGCTCCTTCTCACGCCTAACCTTCCTGTTTTTTTTTGCATTTTTTTTAAAAAAAAATTCCTTTCACGCCCGTCCCGGTTTACCGTCACCACGCCACCGTATTGACCGAGAAGTGCGTGCATGACTAGCCGCAAATAAAAACGTCACACCATTCGACCGTTGAACCGGAGCGAGAAATCTGCACAAATTTTACCGGTCACCAAAAATCGACTGTAGTTTCTGCATACGACCTCGGATCGAATTTCGGCGAGAACGAAAAAGTTCCGTACCGAGATTTTACCTTGGCTAGCCGACAGCCGTTGGCGGTCAGGCAGTTCTACGGTTTCGTCTAGTTCCGTTTGCGAGAGGGACTTTTAGGCGATGCAAAAATAAAAGTAAAAAGAGGGACGCAACACGAGGACTTCCCAGGAGGTCACCCATCCTAGTACTACTCTCGCCCAAGCACGCTTGACTTCGGAATTCTGATGGGATCCGGTGCTTTAGTGCTGGTATGATCGCATCCGACATCTTTTGCACGGCGTGTTGTTTTAACCTCTATCCCCTCCGGCTCCTTCTCACGCCTAACCTTCCTGTTTTTTTTTTGCATTTTTTTTTAAAAAAAATTCCTTTCACGCCCGTCCCGGTTTACCGTCACCACGCCACCGTATTTACCGAGAAGTGCGTGCATGACTAGCCGCAAATAAAAACGTCACGCCATTCGACCGTTGAACCGGAGCGAGAAATATGCACAAATTTTATCGGTCACCAAAAATCGACTGTAGTTTCTGCATACGACCTCGGATCGAATTTCGGCGAGAACGAAAAAGTTCCGTACCGAGATTTTACCTTGGCTAGCCGACAACCTTTTGCGGTTAGGCAGTTCTACGGTTTCGTCTAGTTCCGTTTGCGAGAGGGACTTTTAGGCGATGCAAAAATAAAAGTAAAAAGAGGGATGCAACACGAGGACTTCCCAGAAGGTCAACCATCCTAGTACTACTCTCGCCCAAGCACGCTTAACTTCGGAGTTCTGATGGGATCCGGTGCTTTAGTGCTGGTATGATCGCATCCGACATCTTTTGCACGGCGTGTTGTTTTAACCTCTATCCCCTCCGGCTCCTTCTCACGCCTAACCTTCCTGTTTTTTTTTGCAGTTTTTTTTAAAAAAAATTCCTTTCACGCCCGTCCCGGTTTACCGTCACCACGCCACCGTATTTACCGAGAAGTGCGTGCATGACTAGCCGCAAATAAAAACGTCACGCCATTCGACCGTTGAACCGGAGCGAGAAATCTGCACAAATTTTATCGGTCACCAAAAATCGACTGTAGTTTCTGCATACGACCTCGGATCGAATTTCGGCGAGAACGAAAAAGTTCCGTACCGAGATTTTACCTTGGCTAGCCGACAGCCTTTGGCGGTCAGGCAGTTCTACGGTTTCGTCTAGTTCCGTTTGCGAGAGGGACTTTTAGGCGATGCAAAAATAAAAGTAAAAAGAGGGATGCAACACGAGGACTTCCCAGGAGGTCAACCATCCTAGTACTACTCTCGCCCAAGCACGCTTAACTTCGGAGTTCTGATGGGATCCGGTGCTTTAGTGCTGGTATGATCGCATCCGACATCTTTTGCACGGCGTGTTGTTTTAACCTCTATCCCCTCCGACTCCTTCTCACGCCTAACCTTCCTGTTTTTTTTTGCATTTTTTTTTAAAAAAATTCCTTTCACGCCCGTCCCGGTTTACCGTCACCACGCCACCGTATTGACCGAGAAGTGCGTGCATGACTAGCCGCAAATAAAAACGTCACACCATTCGACCGTTGAACCGGAGCGAGAAATCTGCACAAATTTTATCGGTCACCAAAAATCGACTGTAGTTTCTGCATACGACCTCGGATCGAATTTCGGCGAGAACGAAAAAGTTCCGTACCGAGATTTTACCTTGGCTAGCCGACAACCTTTGGCGGTCAGGCAGTTCTACGGTTTCGTCTAGTTCCGTTTGCGAGAGGGACTTTTAGGCGATGCAAAAATAAAAGTAAAAAGAGGGATGCAACACGAGGACTTCCCAGGAGGTCAACCATCCTAGTACTACTCTCGCCCAAGCACGCTTAACTTCGGAGTTCTGATGGGATCCGGTGCTTTAGTGCTGGTATGATCGCATCCGACATCTTTTGCACGGCGTGTTGTTTTAACCTCTATCCCCTCCGGCTCCTTCTCACGCCTAACCTTCCTTTTTTTTTTGCATTTTTTTTTAAAAAAATCCTTTCACGCCCGTCCCGGTTTACCGTCACCACGCCACCGTATTGACCGAGAAGTGCGTGCATGACTAGCCGCAAATAAAAACGTCACACCATTCGACCGTTGAACCGGAGCGTGAAATCTGCACAAATTTTACCGGTCACCAAAAATCGACTGTAGTTTCTGCATACGACCTCGGATCGAATTTCGGCGAGAACGAAAAAGTTCCGTACCGAGATTTTACCTTGGCTAGCCGACAGCCGTTGGCGGTCAGGCAGTTCTACGGTTTCGTCTAGTTCCGTTTGCGAGAGGGACTTTTAGGCGATGCAAAAATAAAAGTAAAAAGAGGGACGCAACACGAGGACTTCCCAGGAGGTCACCCATCCTAGTACTACTCTCGCCCAAGCACGCTTGACTTCGGAATTCTGATGGGATCCGGTGCTTTAGTGCTGGTATGATCGCATCCGACATCTTTTGCACGGCGTGTTGTTTTAACCTCTATCCCCTCCGGCTCCTTCTCACGCCTAACCTTCCTGTTTTTTTTTGCATTTTTTTTTAAAAAAAATTCCTTTCACGCCCGTCCCGGTTTACCGTCACAACGCCACCGTATTTACCGAGAAGTGCGTGCATGACTAGCCGCAAATAAAAACGTCACGCCATTCGACCGTTGAACCGGAGCGAGAAATCTGCACAAATTTTATCGGTCACCAAAAATCGACTGTAGTTTCTGCATACGACCTCGGATCGAATTTCGGCGAGAACGAAAAAGTTCCGTACCGAGATTTTACCTTGGCTAGCCGACAACCTTTGGCGGTCAGGCAGTTCTACGGTTTCGTCTAGTTCCGTTTGCGAGAGGGACTTTTAGGCGATGCAAAAATAAAAGTAAAAAGAGGGATGCAACACGAGGACTTCCCAGGAGGTCAACCATCCTAGTACTACTCTCGCCCAAGCACGCTTAACTTCGGAGTTCTGATGGGATCCGGTGCTTTAGTGCTGGTATGATCGCATCCGACATCTTTTGCACGGCGTGTTGTTTTAACCTCTATCCCCTCCGACTCCTTCTCACGCCTAACCTTCCTGTTTTTTTTTGCATTTTTTTTTAAAAAAATTCCTTTCACGCCCGTCCCGGTTTACCGTCACCACGCCACCGTATTGACCGAGAAGTGCGTGCATGACTAGCCGCAAATAAAAACGTCACACCATTCGACCGTTGAACCGGAGCGTGAAATCTGCACAAATTTTACCGGTCACCAAAAATCGACTGTAGTTTCTGCATACGACCTCGGATCGAATTTCGGCGAGAACGAAAAAGTTCCGTACCGAGATTTTACCTTGGCTAGCCGACAACCTTTGGCGGTCAGGCAGTTCTACGGTTTCGTCTAGTTCCGTTTGCGAGAGGGACTTTTAGGCGATGCAAAAATAAAAGTAAAAAGAGGGACGCAACACGAGGACTTCCCAGGAGGTCACCCATCCTAGTACTACTCTCGCCCAAGCACGCTTGACTTCGGAATTCTGATGGGATCCGGTGCTTTAGTGCTGGTATGATCGCATCCGACATCTTTTGCACGGCGTGTTGTTTTAACCTCTATCCCCTCCGGCTCCTTCTCACGCCTAACCTTCCTGTTTTTTTTTGCATTTTTTTTAAAAAAAAATTCCTTTCACGCCCGTCCCGGTTTACCGTCACCACGCCACCGTATTGACCGAGAAGTGCGTGCATGACTAGCCGCAAATAAAAACGTCACACCATTCGACCGTTGAACCGGAGCGAGAAATCTGCACAAATTTTACCGGTCACCAAAAATCGACTGTAGTTTCTGCATACGACCTCGGATCGAATTTCGGCGAGAACGAAAAAGTTCCGTACCGAGATTTTACCTTGGCTAGCCGACAGCCGTTGGCGGTCAGGCAGTTCTACGGTTTCGTCTAGTTCCGTTTGCGAGAGGGACTTTTAGGCGATGCAAAAATAAAAGTAAAAAGAGGGACGCAACACGAGGACTTCCCAGGAGGTCACCCATCCTAGTACTACTCTCGCCCAAGCACGCTTGACTTCGGAATTCTGATGGGATCCGGTGCTTTAGTGCTGGTATGATCGCATCCGACATCTTTTGCACGGCGTGTTGTTTTAACCTCTATCCCCTCCGGCTCCTTCTCACGCCTAACCTTCCTGTTTTTTTTTTGCATTTTTTTTTAAAAAAAATTCCTTTCACGCCCGTCCCGGTTTACCGTCACCACGCCACCGTATTTACCGAGAAGTGCGTGCATGACTAGCCGCAAATAAAAACGTCACGCCATTCGACCGTTGAACCGGAGCGAGAAATATGCACAAATTTTATCGGTCACCAAAAATCGACTGTAGTTTCTGCATACGACCTCGGATCGAATTTCGGCGAGAACGAAAAAGTTCCGTACCGAGATTTTACCTTGGCTAGCCGACAACCTTTTGCGGTTAGGCAGTTCTACGGTTTCGTCTAGTTCCGTTTGCGAGAGGGACTTTTAGGCGATGCAAAAATAAAAGTAAAAAGAGGGATGCAACACGAGGACTTCCCAGAAGGTCAACCATCCTAGTACTACTCTCGCCCAAGCACGCTTAACTTCGGAGTTCTGATGGGATCCGGTGCTTTAGTGCTGGTATGATCGCATCCGACATCTTTTGCACGGCGTGTTGTTTTAACCTCTATCCCCTCCGGCTCCTTCTCACGCCTAACCTTCCTGTTTTTTTTTGCAGTTTTTTTTAAAAAAAATTCCTTTCACGCCCGTCCCGGTTTACCGTCACCACGCCACCGTATTTACCGAGAAGTGCGTGCATGACTAGCCGCAAATAAAAACGTCACGCCATTCGACCGTTGAACCGGAGCGAGAAATCTGCACAAATTTTATCGGTCACCAAAAATCGACTGTAGTTTCTGCATACGACCTCGGATCGAATTTCGGCGAGAACGAAAAAGTTCCGTACCGAGATTTTACCTTGGCTAGCCGACAGCCTTTGGCGGTCAGGCAGTTCTACGGTTTCGTCTAGTTCCGTTTGCGAGAGGGACTTTTAGGCGATGCAAAAATAAAAGTAAAAAGAGGGATGCAACACGAGGACTTCCCAGGAGGTCAACCATCCTAGTACTACTCTCGCCCAAGCACGCTTAACTTCGGAGTTCTGATGGGATCTGGTGCTTTAGTGCTGGTATGATCGCATCCGACATCTTTTGCACGGCGTGTTGTTTTAACCTCTATCCCCTCCGGCTCCTTCTCACGCCTAACCTTCCTGTTTTTTTTTTGCATTTTTTTAAAAAAAATTCCTTTCACGCCCGTCCCGGTTTACCGTCACCACGCCACCGTATTGACCGAGAAGTGCGTGCATGACTAGCCGCAAATAAAAACGTCACACCATTCGACCGTTGAACCGGAGCGAGAAATCTGCACAAATTTTACCGGTCACCAAAAATCGACTGTAGTTTCTGCATACGACCTCGGATCGAATTTCGGCGAGAACGAAAAAGTTCCGTACCGAGATTTTACCTTGGCTAGCTGACAGCCGTTGGCGGTCAGGCAGTTCTACGGTTTCGTCTAGTTCCGTTTGCGAGAGGGACTTTTAGGCGATGCAAAAATAAAAGTAAAAAGAGGGACGCAACACGAGGACTTCCCAGGAGGTCACCCATCCTAGTACTACTCTCGCCCAAGCACGCTTGACTTCGGAATTCTGATGGGATCCGGTGCTTTAGTGCTGGTATGATCGCATCCGACATCTTTTGCACGGCGTGTTGTTTTAACCTCTATCCCCTCCGGCTCCTTCTCACGCCTAACCTTCCTGTTTTTTTTTTGCATTTTTTTAAAAAAAAAATTCCTTTCACGCCCGTCCCGGTTTACCGTCACCACGCCACTGTATTTACCGAGAAGTGCGTGCATGACTAGCCGCAAATAAAAACGTCACGCCATTCGACCGTTGAACCGGAGCGAGAAATCTGCACAAATTTTATCGGTCACCAAAAATCGACTGTAGTTTCTGCATACGACCTCGGATCGAATTTCGGCGAGAACGAAAAAGTTCCGTACCGAGATTTTACCTTGGCTAGCCGACAGCCTTTGGCGGTCAGGCAGTTCTACGGTTTCGGCTAGTTCCGTTTGCGAGAGGGACTTTTAGGCGATGCAAAAATAAAAGTAAAAAGAGGGATGCAACACGAGGACTTCCCAGGAGGTCAACCATCCTAGTACTACTCTCGCCCAAGCACGCTTAACTTCGGAGTTCTGATGGGATCCGGTGCTTTAGTGCTGGTATGATCGCATCCGACATCTTTTGCACGGCGTGTTGTTTTAACCTCTATCCCCTCCGGCTCCTTCTCACGCCTAACCTTCCTGTTTTTTTTTGCATTTTTTTTTTAAAAATTCCTTTCACGCCCGTCCCGGTTTACCGTCACCACGCCACCGTATTTACCGAGAAGTGCGTGCATGACTAGCCGCAAATAAAAACGTCACGCCATTCGACCGTTGAACCGGAGCGAGAAATCTGCACAAATTTTATCGGTCACCAAAAATCGACTGTAGTTTCTGCATACGACCTCGGATCGAATTTCGGCGAGAACGAAAAAGTTCCGTACCGAGATTTTACCTTGGCTAGCCGACAGCCTTTGGCGGTCAGGCAGTTCTACGGTTTCGTCTAGTTCCGTTTGCGAGAGGGACTTTTAGGCGATGCAAAAATAAAAGTAAAAAGAGGGATGCAACACGAGGACTTCCCAGGAGGTCAACCATCCTAGTACTACTCTCGCCCAAGCACGCTTAACTTCGGAGTTCTGATGGGATCTGGTGCTTTAGTGCTGGTATGATCGCATCCGACATCTTTTGCACGGCGTGTTGTTTTAACCTCTATCCCCTCCGGCTCCTTCTCACGCCTAACCTTCCTGTTTTTTTTTTGCATTTTTTTTAAAAAAATTCCTTTCACGCCCGTCCCGGTTTACCGTCACCACGCCACCGTATTGACCGAGAAGTGCGTGCATGACTAGCCGCAAATAAAAACGTCACACCATTCGACCGTTGAACCGGAGCGAGAAATCTGCACAAATTTTACCGGTCACCAAAAATCGACTGTAGTTTCTGCATACGACCTCGGATCGAATTTCGGCGAGAACGAAAAAGTTCCGTACCGAGATTTTACCTTGGCTAGCTGATAGCCGTTGGCGGTCAGGCAGTTCTACGGTTTCGTCTAGTTCCGTTTGCGAGAGGGACTTTTAGGCGATGCAAAAATAAAAGTAAAAAGAGGGACGCAACACGAGGACTTCCCAGGAGGTCACCCATCCTAGTACTACTCTCGCCCAAGCACGCTTGACTTCGGAATTCTGATGGGATCCGGTGCTTTAGTGCTGGTATGATCGCATCCGACATCTTTTGCACGGCGTGTTGTTTTAACCTCTATCCCCTCCGGCTCCTTCTCACGCCTAACCTTCCTGTTTTTTTTTTGCATTTTTTTAAAAAAAAAATTCCTTTCACGCCCGTCCCGGTTTACCGTCACCACGCCACTGTATTTACCGAGAAGTGCGTGCATGACTAGCCGCAAATAAAAACGTCACGCCATTCGACCGTTGAACCGGAGCGAGAAATCTGCACAAATTTTATCGGTCACCAAAAATCGACTGTAGTTTCTGCATACGACCTCGGATCGAATTTCGGCGAGAACGAAAAAGTTCCGTACCGAGATTTTACCTTGGCTAGCCGACAGCCTTTGGCGGTCAGGCAGTTCTACGGTTTCGGCTAGTTCCGTTTGCGAGAGGGACTTTTAGGCGATGCAAAAATAAAAGTAAAAAGAGGGATGCAACACGAGGACTTCCCAGGAGGTCAACCATCCTAGTACTACTCTCGCCCAAGCACGCTTAACTTCGGAGTTCTGATGGGATCCGGTGCTTTAGTGCTGGTATGATCGCATCCGACATCTTTTGCACGGCGTGTTGTTTTAACCTCTATCCCCTCCGGCTCCTTCTCACGCCTAACCTTCCTGTTTTTTTTTGCATTTTTTTTTTAAAAATTCCTTTCACGCCCGTCCCGGTTTACCGTCACCACGCCACCGTATTTACCGAGAAGTGCGTGCATGACTAGCCGCAAATAAAAACGTCACGCCATTCGACCGTTGAACCGGAGCGAGAAATCTGCACAAATTTTATCGGTCACCAAAAATCGACTGTAGTTTCTGCATACGACCTCGGATCGAATTTCGGCGAGAACGAAAAAGTTCCGTACCGAGATTTTACCTTGGCTAGCCGACAGCCTTTGGCGGTCAGGCAGTTCTACGGTTTCGTCTAGTTCCGTTTGCGAGAGGGACTTTTAGGCGATGCAAAAATAAAAGTAAAAAGAGGGATGCAACACGAGGACTTCCCAGGAGGTCAACCATCCTAGTACTACTCTCGCCCAAGCACGCTTAACTTCGGAGTTCTGATGGGATCTGGTGCTTTAGTGCTGGTATGATCGCATCCGACATCTTTTGCACGGCGTGTTGTTTTAACCTCTATCCCCTCCGGCTCCTTCTCACGCCTAACCTTCCTGTTTTTTTTTTGCATTTTTTTTAAAAAAATTCCTTTCACGCCCGTCCCGGTTTACCGTCACCACGCCACCGTATTGACCGAGAAGTGCGTGCATGACTAGCCGCAAATAAAAACGTC
Source organism: Poa annua (assembly GCA_026929855.1). NCBI lineage: Eukaryota > Viridiplantae > Streptophyta > Magnoliopsida > Poales > Poaceae > Poa > Poa annua. The sequence continues at coordinate 13,614,259 of CM049428.1, forward strand.
ACACCATTCGACCGTTGAACCGGAGCGAGAAATCTGCACAAATTTTACCGGTCACCAAAAATCGACTGTAGTTTCTGCATACGACCTCGGATCGAATTTCGGCGAGAACGAAAAAGTTCCGTACCGAGATTTTACCTTGGCTAGCTGATAGCCGTTGGCGGTCAGGCAGTTCTACGGTTTCGTCTAGTTCCGTTTGCGAGAGGGACTTTTAGGCGATGCAAAAATAAAAGTAAAAAGAGGGACGCAACACGAGGACTTCCCAGGAGGTCACCCATCCTAGTACTACTCTCGCCCAAGCACGCTTGACTTCGGAATTCTGATGGGATCCGGTGCTTTAGTGCTGGTATGATCGCATCCGACATCTTTTGCACGGCGTGTTGTTTTAACCTCTATCCCCTCCGGCTCCTTCTCACGCCTAACCTTCCTGTTTTTTTTTTGCATTTTTTTAAAAAAAAAATTCCTTTCACGCCCGTCCCGGTTTACCGTCACCACGCCACTGTATTTACCGAGAAGTGCGTGCATGACTAGCCGCAAATAAAAACGTCACGCCATTCGACCGTTGAACCGGAGCGAGAAATCTGCACAAATTTTATCGGTCACCAAAAATCGACTGTAGTTTCTGCATACGACCTCGGATCGAATTTCGGCGAGAACGAAAAAGTTCCGTACCGAGATTTTACCTTGGCTAGCCGACAGCCTTTGGCGGTCAGGCAGTTCTACGGTTTCGGCTAGTTCCGTTTGCGAGAGGGACTTTTAGGCGATGCAAAAATAAAAGTAAAAAGAGGGATGCAACACGAGGACTTCCCAGGAGGTCAACCATCCTAGTACTACTCTCGCCCAAGCACGCTTAACTTCGGAGTTCTGATGGGATCCGGTGCTTTAGTGCTGGTATGATCGCATCCGACATCTTTTGCACGGCGTGTTGTTTTAACCTCTATCCCCTCCGGCTCCTTCTCACGCCTAACCTTCCTGTTTTTTTTTGCATTTTTTTTTTAAAAATTCCTTTCACGCCCGTCCCGGTTTACCGTCACCACGCCACCGTATTGACCGAGAAGTGCGTGCATGACTAGCCGCAAATAAAAACGTCACACCATTCGACCGTTGAACCGGAGCGAGAAATCTGCACAAATTTTATCGGTCACCAAAAATCGACTGTAGTTTCTGCATACGACCTCGGATCGAATTTCGGCGAGAACGAAAAAGTTCCGTACCGAGATTTTACCTTGGCTAGCCGACAACCTTTGGCGGTCAGGCAGTTCTACGGTTTCGTCTAGTTCCGTTTGCGAGAGGGACTTTTAGGCGATGCAAAAATAAAAGTAAAAAGAGGGATGCAACACGAGGACTTCCCAGGAGGTCAACCATCCTAGTACTACTCTCGCCCAAGCACGCTTAACTTCGGAGTTCTGATGGGATCCGGTGCTTTAGTGCTGGTATGATCGCATCCGACATCTTTTGCACGGCGTGTTGTTTTAACCTCTATCCCCTCCGGCTCCTTCTCACGCCTAACCTTCCTTTTTTTTTTGCATTTTTTTTAAAAAAAATCCTTTCACGCCCGTCCCGGTTTACCGTCACCACGCCACCGTATTGACCGAGAAGTGCGTGCATGACTAGCCGCAAATAAAAACGTCACACCATTCGACCGTTGAACCGGAGCGTGAAATCTGCACAAATTTTACCGGTCACCAAAAATCGACTGTAGTTTCTGCATACGACCTCGGATCGAATTTCGGCGAGAACGAAAAAGTTCCGTACCGAGATTTTACCTTGGCTAGCCGACAGCCGTTGGCGGTCAGGCAGTTCTACGGTTTCGTCTAGTTCCGTTTGCGAGAGGGACTTTTAGGCGATGCAAAAATAAAAGTAAAAAGAGGGACGCAACACGAGGACTTCCCAGGAGGTCACCCATCCTAGTACTACTCTCGCCCAAGCACGCTTGACTTCGGAATTCTGATGGGATCCGGTGCTTTAGTGCTGGTATGATCGCATCCGACATCTTTTGCACGGCGTGTTGTTTTAACCTCTATCCCCTCCGGCTCCTTCTCACGCCTAACCTTCCTGTTTTTTTTTGCATTTTTTTTTTAAAAATTCCTTTCACGCCCGTCCCGGTTTACCGTCACCACGCCACCGTATTGACCGAGAAGTGCGTGCATGACTAGCCGCAAATAAAAACGTCACACCATTCGACCGTTGAACCGGAGCGAGAAATCTGCACAAATTTTATCGGTCACCAAAAATCGACTGTAGTTTCTGCATACGACCTCGGATCGAATTTCGGCGAGAACGAAAAAGTTCCGTACCGAGATTTTACCTTGGCTAGCCGACAACCTTTGGCGGTCAGGCAGTTCTACGGTTTCGTCTAGTTCCGTTTGCGAGAGGGACTTTTAGGCGATGCAAAAATAAAAGTAAAAAGAGGGATGCAACACGAGGACTTCCCAGGAGGTCAACCATCCTAGTACTACTCTCGCCCAAGCACGCTTAACTTCGGAGTTCTGATGGGATCTGGTGCTTTAGTGCTGGTATGATCGCATCCGACATCTTTTGCACGGCGTGTTGTTTTAACCTCTATCCCCTCCGGCTCCTTCTCACGCCTAACCTTCCTGTTTTTTTTTTGCATTTTTTTTAAAAAAATTCCTTTCACGCCCGTCCCGGTTTACCGTCACCACGCCACCGTATTGACCGAGAAGTGCGTGCATGACTAGCCGCAAATAAAAACGTCACACCATTCGACCGTTGAACCGGAGCGAGAAATCTGCACAAATTTTACCGGTCACCAAAAATCGACTGTAGTTTCTGCATACGACCTCGGATCGAATTTCGGCGAGAACGAAAAAGTTCCGTACCGAGATTTTACCTTGGCTAGCTGATAGCCGTTGGCGGTCAGGCAGTTCTACGGTTTCGTCTAGTTCCGTTTGCGAGAGGGACTTTTAGGCGATGCAAAAATAAAAGTAAAAAGAGGGACGCAACACGAGGACTTCCCAGGAGGTCACCCATCCTAGTACTACTCTCGCCCAAGCACGCTTGACTTCGGAATTCTGATGGGATCCGGTGCTTTAGTGCTGGTATGATCGCATCCGACATCTTTTGCACGGCGTGTTGTTTTAACCTCTATCCCCTCCGGCTCCTTCTCACGCCTAACCTTCCTGTTTTTTTTTTGCATTTTTTTAAAAAAAAAATTCCTTTCACGCCCGTCCCGGTTTACCGTCACCACGCCACCGTATTGACCGAGAAGTGCGTGCATGACTAGCCGCAAATAAAAACGTCACGCCATTCGACCGTTGAACCGGAGCGAGAAATCTGCACAAATTTTATCGGTCACCAAAAATCGACTGTAGTTTCTGCATACGACCTCGGATCGAATTTCGGCGAGAACGAAAAAGTTCCGTACCGAGATTTTACCTTGGCTAGCCGACAGCCTTTGGCGGTCAGGCAGTTCTACGGTTTCGGCTAGTTCCGTTTGCGAGAGGGACTTTTAGGCGATGCAAAAATAAAAGTAAAAAGAGGGATGCAACACGAGGACTTCCCAGGAGGTCAACCATCCTAGTACTACTCTCGCCCAAGCACGCTTAACTTCGGAGTTCTGATGGGATCCGGTGCTTTAGTGCTGGTATGATCGCATCCGACATCTTTTGCACGGCGTGTTGTTTTAACCTCTATCCCCTCCGGCTCCTTCTCACGCCTAACCTTCCTGTTTTTTTTTGCATTTTTTTTTTAAAAATTCCTTTCACGCCCGTCCCGGTTTACCGTCACCACGCCACCGTATTGACCGAGAAGTGCGTGCATGACTAGCCGCAAATAAAAACGTCACACCATTCGACCGTTGAACCGGAGCGAGAAATCTGCACAAATTTTATCGGTCACCAAAAATCGACTGTAGTTTCTGCATACGACCTCGGATCGAATTTCGGCGAGAACGAAAAAGTTCCGTACCGAGATTTTACCTTGGCTAGCCGACAACCTTTGGCGGTCAGGCAGTTCTACGGTTTCGTCTAGTTCCGTTTGCGAGAGGGACTTTTAGGCGATGCAAAAATAAAAGTAAAAAGAGGGATGCAACACGAGGACTTCCCAGGAGGTCAACCATCCTAGTACTACTCTCGCCCAAGCACGCTTAACTTCGGAGTTCTGATGGGATCCGGTGCTTTAGTGCTGGTATGATCGCATCCGACATCTTTTGCACGGCGTGTTGTTTTAACCTCTATCCCCTCCGGCTCCTTCTCACGCCTAACCTTCCTTTTTTTTTTGCATTTTTTTTAAAAAAAATCCTTTCACGCCCGTCCCGGTTTACCGTCACCACGCCACCGTATTGACCGAGAAGTGCGTGCATGACTAGCCGCAAATAAAAACGTCACACCATTCGACCGTTGAACCGGAGCGTGAAATCTGCACAAATTTTACCGGTCACCAAAAATCGACTGTAGTTTCTGCATACGACCTCGGATCGAATTTCGGCGAGAACGAAAAAGTTCCGTACCGAGATTTTACCTTGGCTAGCCGACAGCCGTTGGCGGTCAGGCAGTTCTACGGTTTCGTCTAGTTCCGTTTGCGAGAGGGACTTTTAGGCGATGCAAAAATAAAAGTAAAAAGAGGGACGCAACACGAGGACTTCCCAGGAGGTCACCCATCCTAGTACTACTCTCGCCCAAGCACGCTTGACTTCGGAATTCTGATGGGATCCGGTGCTTTAGTGCTGGTATGATCGCATCCGACATCTTTTGCACGGCGTGTTGTTTTAACCTCTATCCCCTCCGGCTCCTTCTCACGCCTAACCTTCCTGTTTTTTTTTGCATTTTTTTTTAAAAAAAATTCCTTTCACGCCCGTCCCGGTTTACCGTCACAACGCCACCGTATTTACCGAGAAGTGCGTGCATGACTAGCCGCAAATAAAAACGTCACGCCATTCGACCGTTGAACCGGAGCGAGAAATCTGCACAAATTTTATCGGTCACCAAAAATCGACTGTAGTTTCTGCATACGACCTCGGATCGAATTTCGGCGAGAACGAAAAAGTTCCGTACCGAGATTTTACCTTGGCTAGCCGACAACCTTTGGCGGTCAGGCAGTTCTACGGTTTCGTCTAGTTCCGTTTGCGAGAGGGACTTTTAGGCGATGCAAAAATAAAAGTAAAAAGAGGGATGCAACACGAGGACTTCCCAGGAGGTCAACCATCCTAGTACTACTCTCGCCCAAGCACGCTTAACTTCGGAGTTCTGATGGGATCCGGTGCTTTAGTGCTGGTATGATCGCATCCGACATCTTTTGCACGGCGTGTTGTTTTAACCTCTATCCCCTCCGACTCCTTCTCACGCCTAACCTTCCTGTTTTTTTTTGCATTTTTTTTTAAAAAAATTCCTTTCACGCCCGTCCCGGTTTACCGTCACCACGCCACCGTATTGACCGAGAAGTGCGTGCATGACTAGCCGCAAATAAAAACGTCACACCATTCGACCGTTGAACCGGAGCGAGAAATCTGCACAAATTTTACCGGTCACCAAAAATCGACTGTAGTTTCTGCATACGACCTCGGATCGAATTTCGGCGAGAACGAAAAAGTTCCGTACCGAGATTTTACCTTGGCTAGCCGACAGCCGTTGGCGGTCAGGCAGTTCTACGGTTTCGTCTAGTTCCGTTTGCGAGAGGGACTTTTAGGCGATGCAAAAATAAAAGTAAAAAGAGGGACGCAACACGAGGACTTCCCAGGAGGTCACCCATCCTAGTACTACTCTCGCCCAAGCACGCTTGACTTCGGAATTCTGATGGGATCCGGTGCTTTAGTGCTGGTATGATCGCATCCGACATCTTTTGCACGGCGTGTTGTTTTAACCTCTATCCCCTCCGGCTCCTTCTCACGCCTAACCTTCCTGTTTTTTTTTGCATTTTTTTTTAAAAAAAATTCCTTTCACGCCCGTCCCGGTTTACCGTCACCACGCCACCGTATTTACCGAGAAGTGCGTGCATGACTAGCCGCAAATAAAAACGTCACGCCATTCGACCGTTGAACCGGAGCGAGAAATCTGCACAAATTTTATCGGTCACCAAAAATCGACTGTAGTTTCTGCATACGACCTCGGATCGAATTTCGGCGAGAACGAAAAAGTTCCGTACCGAGATTTTACCTTGGCTAGCCGACAACCTTTGGCGGTCAGGCAGTTCTACGGTTTCGTCTAGTTCCGTTTGCGAGAGGGACTTTTAGGCGATGCAAAAATAAAAGTAAAAAGAGGGACGCAACACGAGGACTTCCCAGGAGGTCACCCATCCTAGTACTACTCTCGCCCAAGCACGCTTGACTTCGGAATTCTGATGGGATCCGGTGCTTTAGTGCTGGTATGATCGCATCCGACATCTTTTGCACGGCGTGTTGTTTTAACCTCTATCCCCTCCGGCTCCTTCTCACGCCTAACCTTCCTGTTTTTTTTTGCATTTTTTTTAAAAAAAAATTCCTTTCACGCCCGTCCCGGTTTACCGTCACCACGCCACCGTATTTACCGAGAAGTGCGTGCATGACTAGCCGCAAATAAAAACGTCACGCCATTCGACCGTTGAACCGGAGCGAGAAATCTGCACAAATTTTATCGGTCACCAAAAATCGACTGTAGTTTCTGCATACGACCTCGGATCGAATTTCGGCGAGAACGAAAAAGTTCCGTACCGAGATTTTACCTTGGCTAGCCGACAACCTTTGGCGGTCAGGCAGTTCTACGGTTTCGTCTAGTTCCGTTTGCGAGAGGGACTTTTAGGCGATGCAAAAATAAAAGTAAAAAGAGGGACGCAACACGAGGACTTCCCAGGAGGTCACCCATCCTAGTACTACTCTCGCCCAAGCACGCTTGACTTCGGAATTCTGATGGGATCCGGTGCTTTAGTGCTGGTATGATCGCATCCGACATCTTTTGCACGGCGTGTTGTTTTAACCTCTATCCCCTCCGGCTCCTTCTCACGCCTAACCTTCCTGTTTTTTTTTGCATTTTTTTTTAAAAAAAATTCCTTTCACGCCCGTCCCGGTTTACCGTCACCACGCCACCGTATTTACCGAGAAGTGCGTGCATGACTAGCCGCAAATAAAAACGTCACGCCATTCGACCGTTGAACCGGAGCGAGAAATCTGCACAAATTTTATCGGTCACCAAAAATCGACTGTAGTTTCTGCATACGACCTCGGATCGAATTTCGGCGAGAACGAAAAAGTTCCGTACCGAGATTTTACCTTGGCTAGCCGACAACCTTTGGCGGTCAGGCAGTTCTACGGTTTCGTCTAGTTCCGTTTGCGAGAGGGACTTTTAGGCGATGCAAAAATAAAAGTAAAAAGAGGGATGCAACACGAGGACTTCCCAGGAGGTCAACCATCCTAGTACTACTCTCGCCCAAGCACGCTTGACTTCGGAGTTCTGATGGGATCCGGTGCTTTAGTGCTGGTATGATCGCATCCGACATCTTTTGCACGGCGTGTTGTTTTAACCTCTATCCCCTCCGACTCCTTCTCACGCCTAACCTTCCTGTTTTTTTTTGCATTTTTTTTTAAAAAAATTCCTTTCACGCCCGTCCCGGTTTACCGTCACCACGCCACCGTATTGACCGAGAAGTGCGTGCATGACTAGCCGCAAATAAAAACGTCACGCCATTCGACCGTTGAACCGGAGCGAGAAATCTGCACAAATTTTACCGGTCACCAAAAATCGACTGTAGTTTCTGCATACGACCTCGGATCGAATTTCGGCGAGAACGAAAAAGTTCCGTACCGAGATTTTACCTTGGCTAGCCGACAGCCGTTGGCGGTCAGGCAGTTCTACGGTTTCGTCTAGTTCCGTTTGCGAGAGGGACTTTTAGGCGATGCAAAAATAAAAGTAAAAAGAGGGACGCAACACGAGGACTTCCCAGGAGGTCACCCATCCTAGTACTACTCTCGCCCAAGCACGCTTGACTTCGGAATTCTGATGGGATCCGGTGCTTTAGTGCTGGTATGATCGCATCCGACATCTTTTGCACGGCGTGTTGTTTTAACCTCTATCCCCTCCGGCTCCTTCTCACGCCTAACCTTCCTGTTTTTTTTTGCATTTTTTTTAAAAAAAAATTCCTTTCACGCCCGTCCCGGTTTACCGTCACCACGCCACCGTATTTACCGAGAAGTGCGTGCATGACTAGCCGCAAATAAAAACGTCACGCCATTCGACCGTTGAACCGGAGCGAGAAATCTGCACAAATTTTATCGGTCACCAAAAATCGACTGTAGTTTCTGCATACGACCTCGGATCGAATTTCGGCGAGAACGAAAAAGTTCCGTACCGAGATTTTACCTTGGCTAGCCGACAACCTTTGGCGGTCAGGCAGTTCTACGGTTTCGTCTAGTTCCGTTTGCGAGAGGGACTTTTAGGCGATGCAAAAATAAAAGTAAAAAGAGGGACGCAACACGAGGACTTCCCAGGAGGTCACCCATCCTAGTACTACTCTCGCCCAAGCACGCTTGACTTCGGAATTCTGATGGGATCCGGTGCTTTAGTGCTGGTATGATCGCATCCGACATCTTTTGCACGGCGTGTTGTTTTAACCTCTATCCCCTCCGGCTCCTTCTCACGCCTAACCTTCCTGTTTTTTTTTGCATTTTTTTTAAAAAAAAATTCCTTTCACGCCCGTCCCGGTTTACCGTCACCACGCCACCGTATTTACCGAGAAGTGCGTGCATGACTAGCCGCAAATAAAAACGTCACGCCATTCGACCGTTGAACCGGAGCGAGAAATCTGCACAAATTTTATCGGTCACCAAAAATCGACTGTAGTTTCTGCATACGACCTCGGATCGAATTTCGGCGAGAACGAAAAAGTTCCGTACCGAGATTTTACCTTGGCTAGCCGACAACCTTTGGCGGTCAGGCAGTTCTACGGTTTCGTCTAGTTCCGTTTGCGAGAGGGACTTTTAGGCGATGCAAAAATAAAAGTAAAAAGAGGGATGCAACACGAGGACTTCCCAGGAGGTCAACCATCCTAGTACTACTCTCGCCCAAGCACGCTTGACTTCGGAGTTCTGATGGGATCCGGTGCTTTAGTGCTGGTATGATCGCATCCGACATCTTTTGCACGGCGTGTTGTTTTAACCTCTATCCCCTCCGACTCCTTCTCACGCCTAACCTTCCTGTTTTTTTTTGCATTTTTTTTTAAAAAAATTCCTTTCACGCCCGTCCCGGTTTACCGTCACCACGCCACCGTATTGACCGAGAAGTGCGTGCATGACTAGCCGCAAATAAAAACGTCACGCCATTCGACCGTTGAACCGGAGCGAGAAATCTGCACAAATTTTACCGGTCACCAAAAATCGACTGTAGTTTCTGCATACGACCTCGGATCGAATTTCGGCGAGAACGAAAAAGTTCCGTACCGAGATTTTACCTTGGCTAGCCGACAGCCGTTGGCGGTCAGGCAGTTCTACGGTTTCGTCTAGTTCCGTTTGCGAGAGGGACTTTTAGGCGATGCAAAAATAAAAGTAAAAAGAGGGACGCAACACGAGGACTTCCCAGGAGGTCACCCATCCTAGTACTACTCTCGCCCAAGCACGCTTGACTTCGGAATTCTGATGGGATCCGGTGCTTTAGTGCTGGTATGATCGCATCCGACATCTTTTGCACGGCGTGTTGTTTTAACCTCTATCCCCTCCGGCTCCTTCTCACGCCTAACCTTCCTGTTTTTTTTTGCATTTTTTTTAAAAAAAAATTCCTTTCACGCCCGTCCCGGTTTACCGTCACCACGCCACCGTATTTACCGAGAAGTGCGTGCATGACTAGCCGCAAATAAAAACGTCACGCCATTCGACCGTTGAACCGGAGCGAGAAATCTGCACAAATTTTATCGGTCACCAAAAATCGACTGTAGTTTCTGCATACGACCTCGGATCGAATTTCGGCGAGAACGAAAAAGTTCCGTACCGAGATTTTACCTTGGCTAGCCGACAACCTTTGGCGGTCAGGCAGTTCTACGGTTTCGTCTAGTTCCGTTTGCGAGAGGGACTTTTAGGCGATGCAAAAATAAAAGTAAAAAGAGGGACGCAACACGAGGACTTCCCAGGAGGTCACCCATCCTAGTACTACTCTCGCCCAAGCACGCTTGACTTCGGAATTCTGATGGGATCCGGTGCTTTAGTGCTGGTATGATCGCATCCGACATCTTTTGCACGGCGTGTTGTTTTAACCTCTATCCCCTCCGGCTCCTTCTCACGCCTAACCTTCCTGTTTTTTTTTGCATTTTTTTTAAAAAAAAATTCCTTTCACGCCCGTCCCGGTTTACCGTCACCACGCCACCGTATTTACCGAGAAGTGCGTGCATGACTAGCCGCAAATAAAAACGTCACGCCATTCGACCGTTGAACCGGAGCGAGAAATCTGCACAAATTTTATCGGTCACCAAAAATCGACTGTAGTTTCTGCATACGACCTCGGATCGAATTTCGGCGAGAACGAAAAAGTTCCGTACCGAGATTTTACCTTGGCTAGCCGACAACCTTTGGCGGTCAGGCAGTTCTACGGTTTCGTCTAGTTCCGTTTGCGAGAGGGACTTTTAGGCGATGCAAAAATAAAAGTAAAAAGAGGGATGCAACACGAGGACTTCCCAGGAGGTCAACCATCCTAGTACTACTCTCGCCCAAGCACGCTTAACTTCGGAGTTCTGATGGGATCCGGTGCTTTAGTGCTGGTATGATCGCATCCGACATCTTTTGCACGGCGTGTTGTTTTAACCTCTATCCCCTCCGACTCCTTCTCACGCCTAACCTTCCTGTTTTTTTTTGCATTTTTTTTATAAAAAATTCCTTTCACGCCCGTCCCGGTTTACCGTCACCACGCCACCGTATTGACCGAGAAGTGCGTGCATGACTAGCCGCAAATAAAAACGTCACACCATTCGACCGTTGAACCGGAGCGAGAAATCTGCACAAATTTTACCGGTCACCAAAAATCGACTGTAGTTTCTGCATACGACCTCAGATCGAATTTCGGCGAGAACGAAAAAGTTCCGTACCGAGATTTTACCTTGGCTAGCCGACAGCCGTTGGCGGTCAGGCAGTTCTACGGTTTCGTCTAGTTCCGTTTGCGAGAGGGACTTTTAGGCGATGCAAAAATAAAAGTAAAAAGAGGGACGCAACACGAGGACTTCCCAGGAGGTCACCCATCCTAGTACTACTCTCGCCCAAGCACGCTTGACTTCGGAATTCTGATGGGATCCGGTGCTTTAGTGCTGGTATGATCGCATCCGACATCTTTTGCACGGCGTGTTGTTTTAACCTCTATCCCCTCCGGCTCCTTCTCACGCCTAACCTTCCTGTTTTTTTTTGCATTTTTTTTAAAAAAAAATTCCTTTCACGCCCGTCCCGGTTTACCGTCACCACGCCACCGTATTTACCGAGAAGTGCGTGCATGACTAGCTGCAAATAAAAACGTCACGCCATTCGACCGTTGAACCGGAGCGAGAAATCTGCACAAATTTTATCGGTCACCAAAAATCGACTGTAGTTTCTGCATACGACCTCGGATCGAATTTCGGCGAGAACGAAAAAGTTCCATATTGAAATATTACATAGGCTAGACGACAGCTTTTGGCGGTCAGGCAGTTCTATGGTTTTGTCTAGTTCCGTTTGCAAGAGGGACTTTTAGGCGACGCAAAAATAAAAGTAAAAAGAGGGATGCAACACGAGGACTTCCAAGGAGGTCACCCATCCTAGTACTACTCTCGCCCAAGCACGCTTAACTTCGGAGTTCTGATGGGATCAGGTGCTTTAGTGCTAGTATAATCGCATCAGACATCTTCTGCACGGCGTGTTGCTTTAACCTTTGTTCCCTCCGGCTCCTTCTCACGCCTAACCCTCCGATTCTTTTTGCATTTTTTTTTAAAAAAAATCCTATCACGCCATTCCCGGTTTACCGTCACCACGCCACCGTATTTACCGAGAAGGGCGTGCATGACTAGCCGCAAATAAAAACATCACTCCATCCGACCGTTTCACCGGAGCGAGAAATCTGCACAAATTATATCGGTCACCGAAAATCGACTGTAGATTCTACATACGACCTCGGATCGAATTTCGGCGAGAACGAAAAAGTTCCATATTGAAATATTACCTGGGCTAGACGACAGCCTTTGGCGTTCAGGCAGTTCTACGGTTTCTTCTAGTTAAGTTTGCAAGAGGGACTTTTAGGCGATACAAAAATAAAAGTAAAAAGAGGGATGCAACACGAGGACTTCCCAGGAGGTCACCCATCCTAGTACTACTCTCGCCCAAGCACGCTTAACTTCGAAGTTTTGATGGGATCCGGTGCTTTAGTGCTGGTATGATCGCATACAACATGTTCTGCACGACGTGTTGCTTTAACCTCTGTCCCCTCCGGCTCCTTCTCACACATAACCCTCCTGTTTTTTTTTGCATTTTTTTTAAAAAATTCCTTTCACGCCCGTCCTGGTTTACCGTCACCACGCCACCATATTTACCGAGAAGGGCGTGCATGACTAGCCGCAAATAAAAACGTCACGCCATCCGACCGTTTCACCGGAGCGAGAAATCTGCACAAATTATATCGGTCACCGAAAATCGACTGTAGTTTCTCCATTCGACCTCGGATCGAATTTCGGCGAGAACGAAAAAGTTCCATATCGAAATTTTACCTGGGCTTGCCGGCAGCCTTTGGCGGTCAGGCAGTTCTACGGTTTCGTCTAGTTCCGTTTGCAAGAGGGACTTTTAGGCGATGCAAAAATAAAAGTAAAACGAGGGATGCAACACGAGGACTTCCCAGGAGGTCACCCATCCTAGTACTACTCTCGCCCAAGCACGCTTAACTTCGGGGTTCTGATGGGATCCGGTGCTTTAGTGCTGGTATGATCGCATCCGACATCATCTGCACGACGTGTTGCTTTAACCTCTGTCCCCTCCGGCTCCTTCTCACGCCTAACCCTCCGATTATTTTTGCATTTTTTAAAAAAAAATCCTTTCACGCCTATCCCGGTTTACCGTCACCACGCCACCGTATTTATAGAGAAGGGCGTGCATGACTAGCCGCAAATAAAAACGTCACTCCATCCGACCGTTTCACCGGAGCGAGAAATCTGCACAAATTATATCGGTCACCGAAAATCGACTGTAGTTTCTGCATACGACCTCGGATCGAATTTCGGCGAGAACGAAAAAGTTCCGTATCGAAATATTACCTGGGCTAGACGACAGCCTTTGGCGGTAAGGCAGTTCGACGGTTTCGTATAGTTCCGTTTGCAAGAGGGACTTTTAGGCGATGCAAAAATAAAAGTAAAAAGAGGGATGCAACACGAGGACTTCCCAGGAGGTCACCCATCCTAGTACTACTCTCGCCCAAGCACGCTTAACTTCAAAGTTTTGATGGGATCCGGTGCTTTTGTGCTGATATGATCGCGTCCAACAACTAATGCACTGCGTGTTCCTTTAACCTCTGTCCCCTCCGGCTCCTTCTCACGCATAACCCTCCTGTTTTTTTTGCATTTTTTTTTTAAAATTCCTTTCACGCCTGTCCCGGTGTACCGTCACCACGCCACCGTATTTACCGAGAAGGGCGTGCATGACTAGCCGTAAATAAAAACGTCACGCCATCCGACCGTTTCACCGGAGCGAGAAATCTGCACAAATTATATCGGTCACCGAAAATCGACTGTAGTTTCTCCATACGACCTCGGATCGAATTTCGGCGAGAACGAAAAAGTTCCATATCGAAATTTTACCTGGGCTTGCCGGCAGCCTTTGGCGGTCAGGCAGTTCTACGGTTTCGTCTAGTTCCGTTTGCAAGAGGGACTTTTAGGCGATGCAAAAATAAAAGTAAAAAGAGGGATGCAACACGAGGACTTCCCAGGAGGTCACCCAACCTAGTACTACTCTCGCCCAAGCACGCTTAACTTCGGAGTTCTGATGGGATCCGGTTCTTTAGTGCTGGTATGATCGCATCCGACATCTTCTGCACGACGTGTTGCTTTAACCTCTGTCCCCTCCGGCTCCTTCTCACACATAACCCTCCTGTTTTTTTTTTGCATTTTTTTAAAAAAAAAATTCGTTTCACGCCCGTCCCGGTTTAACGTCACCACGCCACCGTATTTACTGAGAAGGGCGTGCATGACTAGCCACAAATAAAAACGTCACTCCATCCAACCGTTTCACCGGAGCGAGAAATCTGCACAAATTATATCGGTCACCGAAAATCGACTGTAGTTTCTACATACGACCTCGGATCGAATTTCGGCGTGAACGAAAAAGTTCCATATTGAAATATTACCTGGGCTAGACGACAACCTTTGGCGGTCAGGCAGTTCGACGGTTTCTTCTAGTTCCGTTTGCAAGAGGGACTTTTAGGCGATGCAAAAATAAAAGTAAAAAGAGGGATGCAACACGAGGACTTCCCAGGAGGTCACCCATCCTAGTACTACTCTCGCCCAAGCACGCTTAACTTCGGAGTTCTGATGGGATCCGGTGCTTTAGTGCTGGTATGATCGCATCAGACATCTTTTGCACGGCGGGTTGCTTTAACCTCTGTCCCCTCCGGCTCCTTCTCACGCCTTACCTTCCTGTTTTTTTTTGCATTTTTTTTTTTAAAAATTCCTTTCACGCCCGTCCCGGTTTACCGTCACCACGCCACCGTATTTACCGAGAAGGGCGTGCATGACTAGCCGCAAATAAAAACGTCACGCCATCCGACCGTTTCACCGGAGCGAGAAATCTGCACAAATTATATCGGTCACCGAAAATCGACTGTAGTTTCTGCATACGACCTCGGATCGAATTTCGGCGAGAACGAAAAAGTTCCGTATCAAAATATTACCTGGGCTAGCCGACAGCCTTTGGCGGTCAGGCCGTTCTACGGTTTCGTCTAGTTCCGTTTGCAAGAGGGACTTTTAGGCGATGCAAAAATAAAAGAGGGGTGCAACACGAGGACTTCTCAGGAGGTCACCCATCCTAGTACTACTCTCGCCCAAGCACGCTTAACTTCGGAGTTCTGATGGGATCCAAGGCTTTAGTGCTGGTATGATCGCATCAGACATCTTTTGCACGGCGGGTTGCTTTAACCTCTGTCCCCTCCGGCTCCTTCTCACGCCTAACCTTCCTGTTTTTTTTTGCATTTTTTTTAAAAAAAATTCCTTTCACGCCCGTCCCGCTTTACCGTCACCACGCCACCGTATTTACCGAGAAGGGCGTGCATGACTAGCCGCAAATAAAAACGTCACGCCATCCGACCGTTTCACCGGAGCGAGAAATCTGCACAAATTATATCGGTCACCGAAAATCGACTGTAGTTTCTGCATACGACCTCGGATCGAATTTCGGCGAGAACGAAAAAGTTCCGTATCGAAATATTACCTGGGCTAGCCGACAGCCTTTGGCGGTCAGGCCGTTCTACGGTTTCGTCTAGTTCCGTTTGCAAGAGGGACTTTTAGGCGATGCAAAAATAAGGATGCAACACAAGGACTTCCCAGGAGGTCACCCATCCTAGTTCTACTCTCGCCCAAGCACGCTTAACTTCGGAGTTCTGATGGGATCCGGTGCTTTAGTGCTGGTATGATCGCATCGGACATCTTTTGCACGGCGGGTTGTTTTAACCTCTGTCCCCTCCGGCTCCATCTCACGCCTAACCCTCCGATTCTTTTTGCATTTTTTTTTTAAAAAAATACTTTCACGCCCGTCCCGGTTTACCGTCACCACGCCACCGTATTTACCGAGAAGGGCGTGCATGACTAGCCGCAAATAAAAACGTCACGCCATCCGACCGTTTCACCGGAGCGAGAAATCTGCACAAATTATATCGGTCACCGAAAATCGACTGTAGTTTCTGCATACGAACTCGGATCGAATTTCGGCGAGAAGGAAAAAGTTCCGTATCGAAATATTATCTGGCTAGCCGACAGCCTATGGCGGTCAGGCAGTTCTACGGTTTCGTCTAGTTCCGTTTGCAAGAGGGACTTTTAGGGGATGCAAAAATAAAAGTAAAAAGAGGGATGCAACACGAGGACTTCCCAGGAGGTCACCCATCCTAGTACTACTCTCGCCCAAGCACGCTTAACTTCGGAGTTCTGATGGGATCCGGTGCTTTAGTGCTGGTATGATCGCATCAGACATCTTTTGCACGGCGGGTTGTTTTAACCTCTGTCCCCTCCGGCTCCATCTCACGCCTAACCCTCCGATTCTTTTTGCATTTTTTTAAAAAAAATACTTTCACGCCCGTCCCGGTTTACCGTCACCACGCCACCGTATTTACCGAGAAGGGCGTGCATGACTAGCCGCAAATAAAAACGTCACGCCATCTGACCGTTTCACCGGAGCGAGAAATCTGCACAAATTATATCGGTCACCGAAAATCGACTGTAGTTTCTGCATACGACCTCGCATCGAATTTCGGCGAGAAGGAAAAACTTCCGTATCGAAATATTACCTGGGCTAGCCGACAGCCTTTGGCGGTCAGGCAGTTCTACGGTTTCGTATAGTTCCGTTTGCAAGAGGGACTTTTAGGCGATGCAAAAATAAAAGTAAAAAGAGGGATGCAACACGAGGACTTCCCAGGAGGTCACCCATCCTAGTACTACTCTCGCCCAAGCACGCTTAACTTCGGAGTTCTGATGGGATCCGGTGCTTTAGTGCTGGTATGATCGCATCAGACATCTTTTGCACGGCGGGTTGTTTTAACCTCTGTCCCCTCCGGCTCCATCTCACGCCTAACCCTCCGATTCTTTTTGCATTTTTTTTAAAAAAATACTTTCACGCCCGTCCCGGTTTACCGTCACCACGCCACCGTATTTACCGAGAAGGGCGTGCATGACTAGCCGCAAATAAAAACGTCACGCCATCTGACCGTTTCACCGGAGCGAGAAATCTGCACAAATATATCGGTCACCGAAAATCGACTGTAGTTTCTGCATACGACCTCGGATCGAATTTCGGCGAGAAGGAAAAACTTCCGTATCGAAATATTACCTGGGCTAGCCGACAGCCTTTGGCGGTCAGGCAGTTCTACGGTTTCGTATAGTTCCGTTTGCAAGAGGGACTTTTAGGCGATGCAAAAATAAAAGTAAAAAGAGGGATGCAACACGAGGACTTCCCAGGAGGTCACCCATCCTAGTACTACTCTCGCCCAAGCACGCTTAACTTCGGAGTTCTGATGGGATCCGGTGCTTTAGTGCTGGTATGATCGCATCAGACATCTTTTGCACGGCGGGTTGCTTTAACCTCTGCCCCCTCCGGCTCCTTCTCACGCCTAACCTTCCTGTTTTTTTTTGCATTTTTTAAAAAATAAAATCCTTTCACGCCCGTCCCGGTTTACCGTCACCACGCCACCGTATTTACCGAGAAGGACGTGCATGACTAGCCGCAAATAAAAACGTCACGCCATCCGACCGTTTCACCGGAGCGAGAAATCTGCACAAATTATATCGGTCACCGAAAATCGACTGTAGTTTCTGCATACGACCTCGGATCGAATTTCGGCGAGAAGGAAAAAGTTCCGTATCGAAATATTACCTGGGCTAGCCGACAGCCTTTGGCGGTCAGGTCGTTCTACGGTTTCGTGTAGTTCCGTTTGCAAGAGGGACTTTGAGGCGATGCAAAAATAAGGATGCAACACGAGGACTTCCCGGGAGGTCACCCATCCTACTACTACTCTCGCCCAAGCACCCTTAACTTCGGAGTTCTGATGGGATCCGGTGCTTTAGTGTTGGTATGATCACATCCGACATATTTTGCACGGCGGGTTGTTTTAACCTCTGTCCCCTCCGGCTCCTTCTCACGCCTAACCTTCCTGTTTTTTTAAAAAAAAATCCTTTCACGCCCGTCCCGGTTTACCGTCACCACGCCACCGTATTTACCGAGAAGGGCGTGCATGACTAGCCGCAAATAAAAACGTCACGCCATCCGACCGTTTCACCGGAGCGAGAAATCTGCACAAATTATATCGGTCACCAAAAATCGACTGTAGTTTCTGCATACGACCTCGGATCGAATTTCGGCGAGAACGAAAAAGTTCCGTATCGAAATATTACCTGGGCTAGCCAACAGCCTTTGGCGGTCAGGCCGTTCTACGGTTTCGTCTAGTTCCGTTTGCAAGAGGGACTTTCAGGCGATGCAAAAATAAAACAGGGGTGCAACACGAGGACTTCTCAGGAGGTCACCCATCCTAGTACTACTCTCGCCCAAGCACGCTTAACTTCGGATTTCTGATGGGATCCAGTGCTTTAGTGCTGGTATGATCGCATCAGACATCTTTTGCACGGCGGGTTGCTTTAACCTCTGTCCCCTCCGGCTCCTTCTCACGCCTAACCTTCCTGTTTTTTTTTGCATTTTTTTTTTAAAAAATTCCTTTCACGCTCGTCCCGGTTTACCGTCACCACGCCACCGTATTTACCGAGAAGGGCGTGCATGACTAGCCGCAAATAAAAACGTCACGCCATCCGACCGTTTCACCGGAGCGAGAAATCTGCACAAATTATATCGGTCACCGAAAATCGACTGTAGTTTCTGCATACGACCTCGGATCGAATTTCGGCGAGAACAAAAAAGTTCCGTATCGAAATATTACCTGGGCTAGCCGACAGCCTTTGGCGGTCAGGCCGTTCCACGGTTTCGTCTAGTTCCGTTTGCAAGAGGGACTTTACGCGATGCAAAAATAAGGATGCAACACGAGGACTTCCCAGGAGGTCACCCATCCTAGTACTACTCTCGCCCAAGCACGCTTAACTTCGGAGTTCTGATGGGATCCGGTGCTTTAGTGCTGGTATGATTGCATCAGGCATCTTTTGCACGGCGGGTTGTTTTAACCTCTGTCCCCTCCGGCTCCTTCTCACGCCTAACCTTCCTGTTTTTTTTTTCATTTTTTTTTTTAAAAAATCCTTTCACGCCCGTCCCGGTTTACCGTCACCACGCCACCATATTTACCGAGAAGGGCGTGCATGACTGGCCGCAAATAAAAACGTCACGCCATCCGACCGTTTCACCGGAGCTAGAAATCTGCACAAATTATATCGGTCATCGAAAATCGACTGTAGTTTCTGCATACGACCTCGGATCGAATTTCGGCGAGAACAAAAAAGTTCCGTATCGAAATATTACCTGGGCTAGCCGACAGCCTTTGGCGGTCAGGCTGTTCTACGGTTTCGTCTAGTTCCGTTTGCAAGAGGGACTTTTAGGCGATGCAAAAATAAAAGTAAAAAGAGAGATGCAACACGAGGACTTCCCAGGAGGTCACCCATCCTAGTACTACTATCGCCCAAGCACGCTTAACTTCGGAGTTCTGATGGGATCCGGTGCTTTAGTGCTGGTATGATCGCATCCGACATCTTTTGCACGGCGTGTTGTTTTAACCTCTATCCCCTCCGGCTCCTTCTCACGCCTAACCTTCCTGTTTTTTTTTGCATTTTTTTTAAAAAAAATTCCTTTCACGCCCGTCCCGGTTTACCGTCACCACGCCACCGTATTTACCGAGAAGTGCGTGCATGACTAGCCGCAAATAAAAACGTCACGCCATTCGACCGTTGAACCGGAGCGAGAAATCTGCACAAATTATATCGGTCACCGAAAATCGACTGTAGTTTCTGCATACGACCTCGGATCGAATTTCGGCGAGAACGAAAAAGTTCCGTATCGCAATGAACCTTGGCTAGCCGACAGCCTTTGGCGGTCAGGCAGTTCTACGGTTTCGTCTAGTTCCGTATGCAAGAGGGACTTTTAGGCGATGCAAAAATAAAAGTAAAAAGAGAGATGCAACACGAGGACTTCCCAGGAGGTCACCCATCCTAGTACTACTCTCGCCCAAGCACGCTTAACTTCGGAGTTCTGATGGGATCCAGTGCTTTAGTGCTGGTATGATCGCATCAGACATCTTTTGCACGACGGGTTGTTTTAACCTCTGTCCCCTCCGGCTCCTTCTCACGCCTAACCTTCCTGTTTTTTTTTCATTTTTTTTAAAAAAAAATCCTTTCACGCCCGTCCCGGTTTACCGTCACCACGCCACCATATTTACCGAGAAGGGCGTGCATGACTGGCCGCAAATAAAAACGTCACGCCATCCGACCGTTTCACCGGAGCTAGAAATCTGCACAAATTATATCGGTCACCGAAAATCGACTGTAGTTTCTGCATACGACCTCGGATCGAATTTCGGCGAGAACAAAAAAGTTCCGTATCGAAATATTACCTGGGCTAGCCGACAGCCTTTGGCGGTCAGGCCGTTCTACGGTTTCGTCTAGTTCCGTTTGCAAGAGGGACTTTTAGGCGATGCAAAAATAAAAGTAAAAAGAGAGATGCAACACGAGGACTTCCCAGGAGGTCACCCATCCTAGTACTACTATCGCCCAAGCACGCTTAACTTCGGAGTTCTGATGGGATCCGGTGCTTTAGTGCTGGTATGATCGCATCAGACATCTTTTGCACGGCGGGTTGTTTTAACCTCTGTCCCCTCCGGCTACTTCTCACGCCTAACCTTCCTGTTTTTTTTTGCATTTTTAAAAAAAAAAATTCCTTTCACGGCCGTCCCGGTTTACCGTCACCACGCCACCGTATTTACCGAGAAGGGCGTGCATGACTAGCCGCAAATAAAAACGTCACGCCATCCGACCGTTTCACCGGAGCGAGAAATCTGCACAAATTATATCGGTCACCGAAAATCGACAGTAGTTTCTGCATACGACCTCGGATCGAATTTCGGCGAGAACGAAAAAGTTCCGTATCGCAATGAACCTTGGCTAGCCGACAGCCTTTGGCGGTCAGGCAGTTCTACGGTTTCGTCTAGTTCCGTATGCAAGAGGGACTTTTAGGCGATGCAAAAATAAAAGTAAAAAGAGAGATGCAACACGAGGACTTCCCAGGAGGTCACCCATCCTAGTACTACTCTCGCCCAAGCACGCTTAACTTCGGAGTTCTGATGGGATCCAGTGCTTTAGTGCTGGTATGATCGCATCAGACATCTTTTGCACGACGGGTTGTTTTAACCTCTGTCCCCTCCGGCTCCTTCTCACGCCTAACCTTCCTGTTTTTTTTTGCATTTTTTTTTAAAAAAATTCCTTTCACGCCCTTCCCGGTTTACCGTCACCACGCCACCGTATTTACCGAGAAGGGTGTGCATGACTAGCCGCAAATAAAAACGTCACGCCATCCGACCGTTTCACCGGAGCGAGAAATCTGCACAAATTATATCGGTCACCGAAAATCGACTGTAGTTTCTGCATACGACCTCGGATCGAATTTCGGCGAGAACGAAAAAGTTCCGTATCGAAATATTACCTGGGCTAGCCAACAGCCTTTGGCGGTCAGGCCGTTCTACGGTTTCGTCTAGTTCCGTTTGCAAGAGGGACTTTTAGGCGATGCAAAAATAAAAGAGGGGTGCAACACGAGGACTTCTCAGGAGGTCACCCATCCTAGTACTACTCTCGCCCAAGCACGCTTAACTTCGGAGTTCTGATGGGATCCAGTGCTTTAGTGCTGGTATGATCGCATCAGACATCTTTTGCACGGCGGGTTGCTTTAACCTCTGTCCCCTCCGGCTCCTTCTCACGCCTAACCTTCCTGTTTTTTTTTTGCATTTTTTTAAAAAAAAATTCCTTTCACGCCCGTCCCGGTTTACCGTCACCACGCCACCGTATTTACCGAGAAGGGCGTGCATGACTAGCCGCAAATAAAAACGTCACGCCATCCGACCGTTTCACCGGAGCGAGAAATCTGCACAAATTATATCGGTCACCGAAAATCGACTGTAGTTTCTGCATACGACCTCGGATCGAATTTCGGCGAGAACGAAAAAGTTCCGTATCGAAATATTACCTGGGCTAGCCGACAGCCTTTGGCGGTCAGGCCGTTCTACAGTTTCGTCTAGTTCCGTTTGCAAGAGGGACTTTTAGGCGATGCAAAAATAAAAGAGGGGTGCAACACGAGGACTTCTCAGGAGGTCACCCATCCTAGTACTACTCTCGCCCAAGCACGCTTAACTTCGGAGTTCTGATGGGATCCAGTGCTTTAGTGCTGGTATGATCGCATCAGACATCTTTTGCACGGCGGGTTGCTTTAACCTCTGTCCCCTCCGGCTCCTTCTCACGCCTAACCTTCCTGTTTTTTTTTTGCATTTTTTTAAAAAAAAATTCCTTTCACGCCCGTCCCGGTTTACCGTCACCACGCCACCGTATTTACCGAGAAGGGCGTGCATGACTAGCCGCAAATAAAAACGTCACGCCATCCGACCGTTTCACCGGAGCGAGAAATCTGCACAAATTATATCGGTCACCGAAAATCGACTGTAGTTTTTGCATACGAACTCGGATCGAATTTCGGCGAGAAGGAAAAAGTTCCGTATCGAAATATTATCTGGTCTAGACCGACAGCCTTTGGCGGTCAGGCAGTTCTACGGTTTCGTCTAGTTCCGTTTGCAAGAGGGACTTTTAGGGGATGCAAAAATAAAAGTAAAAAGAGGGATGCAACACGAGGACTTCCCAGGAGGTCACCCATCCTAGTACTACTCTCGCCCAAGCACGCTTAACTTCGGATTTCTGATGGGATCTGGTGCCTTAGTGCTGGTATGATCGCATCAGACATCTTTTGCACGGCGGGTTGTTTTAACCTCTGTCCCCTCCGGCTCCATCTCACGCCTAACCCTCCGATTCTTTTTGCATTTTTTTTAAAAAAATACTTTCACGCCCGTCCCGGTTTACCGTCACCACGCCACCGTATTTACCGAGAAGGGCGTGCATGACTAGCCGCAAATAAAAACGTCACGCCATCTGACCGTTTCACCGGAGCGAGAAATCTGCACAAATTATATCGGTCACCGAAAATCGACTGTAGTTTCTGCATACGACCTCGGATCGAATTTCGGCGAGAAGGAAAAACTTCCGTATCGAAATATTACCTGGGCTAGCCGACAGCCTTTGGCGGTCAGGCAGTTCTACGGTTTAATATAGTTCCGTTTGCAAGAGGGACTTTTAGGCGATGCAAAAATAAAAGTAAAAAGAGGGATGCAACACGAGGACTTCCCAGGAGGTCACCCATCCTAGTACTACTCTCGCCCAAGCACGCTTAACTTCGGAGTTCTGATGGGATCCGGTGCTTTAGTGCTGGTATGATCGCATCAGATATCTTTTGCACGGCGGGTTGCTTTAACCTCTGTCCCCTCCGGCTCCTTCTCACGCCTAACCTTCCTGTTTTTTTTTGCATTTTTTTTTAAAAAAATTCCTTTCACGCCCGTCCCGGTTTACCGTCACCACGCCACCGTATTTACCGAGAAGGGCGTGCATGACTAGCCGCAAATAAAAACGTCACGCCATCCGACCGTTTCACCGGAGCGAGAAATCTGCACAAATTATATCGGTCACCGAAAATCGACTGTAGTTTCTGCATACGACCTCGGATCGAATTTCGGCGAGAACGAAAAAGTTCCGTATCGAAATATTACCTGGGCTAGCCGACAGCCTTTGGCGGTCAGGCCGTTCTACGGTTTCGTCTAGTTCCGTTTGCAAGAGGGACTTTTAGGCGATGCAAAAATAAGGATGCAACACAAGGACTTCCCAGGAGGTCACCCATCCTAGTACTACTCTCGCCCAAGCATGCTTAACTTCGGAGTTCTGATGGGATCCGGTGCTTTAGTGCTTGTATGATCGCATCCGACATCTTTTGCACGGCGGGTTGTTTTAACCTCTGTCCCCTCCGGCTCCATCTCACGCCTAACCCTCCGATTCTTTTTGCATTTTTTTTAAAAAAAATACTTTCACGCCCGTCCCGGTTTACCGTCACCACGCCACCGTATTTACCGAGAAGGGCGTGCATGACTAGCCGCAAATAAAAACGTCACGCCATCCGACCGTTTCACCGGAGCGAGAAATCTGCACAAATTATATCGGTCACCGAAAATCGACTGTAGTTTCTGCATACGAACTCGGATCGAATTTCGGCGAGAAGGAAAAAGTTCCGTATCGAAATATTATCTGGTCTAGCCGACAGCCTTTGGCGGTCAGGCAGTTCTACGGTTTCGTCTAGTTCCGTTTGCATGAGGGACTTTTAGGGGATGCAAAAATAAAAGTAAAAAGAGGGATGCAACACGAGGACTTCCCAGGAGGTCACCCATCCTAGTACTACTCTCGCCCAAGCACGCTTAACTTCGGATTTCTGATGGGATCTGGTGCTTTAGTGCTGGTATGATCGCATCAGACATCTTTTGCACGGTGGGTTGTTTTAACCTCTGTCCCCTCCGGCTCCATCTCACGCCTAACCCTCCGATTCTTTTTGCATTTTTTTTAAAAAAATACTTTCACGCCCGTCCCGGTTTACCGTCACCACGCCACCGTATTTACCGAGAAGGGCGTGCATGACTAGCCGCAAATAAAAACGTCACGCCATCTGACCGTTTCACCGGAGCGAGAAATCTGCACAAATTATATCGGTCACCGAAAATCGACTGTAGTTTCTGCATACGACCTCGGATCGAATTTCGGCGAGAAGGAAAAACTTCCGTATCGAAATATTACCTGGGCTAGCCGACAGCCTTTGGCGGTCAGGCAGTTCTACGGTTTAATATAGTTCCGTTTGCAAGAGGGACTTTTAGGCGATGCAAAAATAAAAGTAAAAAGAGGGATGCAACACGAGGACTTCCCAGGAGGTCACCCATCCTAGTACTACTCTCGCCCAAGCACGCTTAACTTCGGAGTTCTGATGGGATCCGGTGCTTTAGTGCTGGTATGATCGCATCAGACATCTTTTGCACGGCGGGTTGCTTTAACCTCTGTCCCCTCCGGCTCCTTCTCA
The DNA here is from genome assembly GCA_026929855.1 of Poa annua. Lineage (NCBI taxonomy): Eukaryota > Viridiplantae > Streptophyta > Magnoliopsida > Poales > Poaceae > Poa > Poa annua. Next base: position 13,638,998 of record CM049428.1, read on the forward strand.
CGCCTAACCTTCCTGTTTTTTTTTGCATTTTTTAAAAAATAAAATCCTTTCACGCCCGTCCCGGTTTACCGTCACCACGCCACCGTATTTACCGAGAAGGACGTGCATGACTAGCCGCAAATAAAAACGTCACGCCATCCGACCGTTTCACCGGAGCGAGAAATCTGCACAAATTATATCGGTCACCGAAAATCGACTGTAGTTTCTGCATACGACCTCGGATCGAATTTCGGCGAGAAGGAAAAAGTTCCGTATCGAAATATTACCTTGGCTAGCCGACAGCCTTTGGCGGTCAGGCCGTTCTACGGTTTCGTGTAGTTCCGTTTGCAAGAGGGACTTTTTGGCGATGCAAAAATAAGGATGCAACACGAGGACTTCCCGGGAGGTCACCCATCCTACTACTACTCTCGCCCAAGCACGCTTAACTTCGGAGTTCTGATGGGATCCGGTGCTTTAGTGTTGGTATGATCACATCCGACATATTTTGCACGGCGGGTTGTTTTAACCTCTGTCCCCTCCGGCTCCTTCTCACGCCTAACCTTCCTGTTTTTTAAAAAAAATTCCTTTCACGCCCGTCCCGGTTTACCGTCACCACGCCACCGTATTTACCGAGAAGGGCGTGCATGACTAGCCGCAAATAAAAACGTCACGCCATCCGACCGTTTCACCGGAGCGAGAAATCTGCACAAATTATATCGGTCACCGAAAATCGACTGTAGTTTCTGCATACGACCTCGGATCGAATTTCGGCGAGAACTAAAAAGTTCCGTATCGAAATATTACCTGGGCTAGCCGACAGCCTTTGGCGGTCAGGCCGTTTTACGGTTTCGTCTAGTTCCGTTTGCAAGAGGGACTTTTAGGCGATGCAAAAATAAAAGAGGGGTGCAACACGAGGACTTCTCAGGAGGTCACCCATCCTAGTACTACTCTCGCCCAAGCACGCTTAACTTCGGATTTCTGATGGGATCCAGTGCTTTAGTGCTGGTATGATCGCATCAGACATCTTTTGCACGGCGGGTTGCTTTAACCTCTGTCCCCTCCGGCTCCTTCTCACGCCTAACCTTCCTGTTTTTTTTTGCATTTTTTTAAAAAAAAATTCCTTTCACGCTCGTCCCGGTTTACCATCACCACGCCACCGTATTTACCGAGAAGGGCGTGCATGACTAGCCGCAAATAAAAACGTCACGCCATCCGACCGTTTCACCGGAGCGAGAAATCTGCACAAATTATATCGGTCACCGAAAATCGACTGTAGTTTCTGCATACGACCTCGGATCGAATTTCGACAAGAACAAAAAAGTTCCGTATCGAAATATTACCTGGGCTAGCCGACAGCCTTTGGCGGTCAGGCCGTTCCACGGTTTCGTCTAGTTCCGTTTGCAAGAGGGACTTTAGGCGATGCAAAAATAAGGATGCAACACGAGGACTTCCCAGGAGGTCACCCATCCTAGTACTACTCTCGCCCAAGCACGCTTAACTTCGGAGTTCTGATGGGATCCGGTGCTTTAGTGCTGGTATGATTGCATCAGGCATCTTTTGCACGGCGGGTTGTTTTAACCTCTGTCCCCTCCGACTCCTTCTCACGCCTAACCTTCCTGTTTTTTTTTTCATTTTTTTAAAAAAAATTCCTTTCACGCCCGTCCCGGTTTACCGTCACCACGCCACCATATTTACCGAGAAGGGCGTGCATGACTGGCCGCAAATAAAAACGTCACGCCATCCGACCGTTTCACCGGAGCTAGAAATCTGCACAAATTATATCGGTCACCGAAAATCGACTGTAGTTTCTGCATACGACCTCGGATCGAATTTCGGCGAGAACAAAAAAGTTCCGTATCGAAATATTACCTGGGCTAGCCGACAGCCTTTGGCGGTCAGGCCGTTCTACGGTTTCGTCTAGTTCCGTTTGCAAGAGGGACTTTTAGGCGATGCAAAAATTAAAGAGGGATGCAACACGAGGACTTCCCAGGAGGTCACCCATCATAGTACTACTCTCGCCCAAGCACGCTTAACTTCGGAGTTCTGATGGGATCCGGTGCTTTAGTGCTGGTATGATCGCATCAGACATCTTTTGCACGGCGGGTTGTTTTAACCTCTGTCCCCTCCGGCTCCTTCTCACGCCTAACCTTCCTGTTTTTTTTTGCATTTTTTTAAAAAAAAATTCCTTTCACGCCCGTCCCGGTTTACCGTCACCACGCCACCGTATTTACCGAGAAGGGCGTGCATGACTAGCCGCAAATAAAAACGTCACGCCATCCGACCGTTTCACCGGAGCGAGAAATCTGCACAAATTATATCGGTCACCGAAAATCGACTGTAGTTTCTGCATACGACCTCGGATCGAATTTCGGCGAGAACGAAAAAGTTCCGTATCGCAATGAACCTTGGCTAGCCGACAGCCTTTGGCGGTCAGGCAGTTCTACGGTTTCGTCTAGTTCCGTTTGCAAGAGGGACTTTTAGGCGATGCAAAAATAAAAGTAAAAAGAGAGATGCAACACGAGGACTTCCCAGGAGGTCACCCATCCTAGTACTACTCTCGCCCAAGCACGCTTAACTTCGGAGTTCTGATGGGATCCAGTGCTTTAGTGCTGGTATGATCGCATCAGACATCTTTTGCACGACGGGTTGTTTTAACCTCTGTCCCCTCCGGCTCCTTCTCACGCCTAACCTTCCTGTTTTTTTTTTGCATTTTTTTTTTAAAAAATTCCTTTCACGCCCGTCCCGGTTTACCGTCACCACGCCACCGTATTTACCGAGAAGGGCGTGCATGACTAGCCGCAAATAAAAACGTCACGCCATCCGACCGTTTCACCGGAGCGAGAAATCTGCACAAATTATATCGGTCACCGAAAATCGACTTTAGTTTCTGCATACGACCTCGGATCGAATTTCGGCGAGAACGAAAAAGTTCCGTATCGAAATATTACCTGGGCTAGCCGACAGCCTTTGGCGGTCAGGCCGTTCTACGGTTTCGTCTAGTTTCGTTTGCAAGAGGGACTTTTAGGCGATGCAAAAATAAAAGAGGGGTGCAACACGAGGACTTCTCAGGAGGTCACCCATCCTAGTACTACTCTCGCCCAAGCACGCTTAACTTCGGAGTTCTGATGGGATCCAGTGCTTTAGTGCTGGTATGATCGCATCAGACATCTTTTGCACGGCGGGTTGCTTTAACCTCTGTCCCCTCCGGCTCCTTCTCACGCCTAACCTTCCTGTTTTTTTTTGCATTTTTTTTAAAAAAAATTCCTTTCACGCTCGTCCCGGTTTACCGTCACCACGCCACCGTATTTACCGAGAAGGGCGTGCATGACTAGCCGCAAATAAAAACGTCACGCCATCCGACCGTTTCACCGGAGCGAGAAATCTGCACAAATTATATCGGTCACCGAAAATCGACTGTAGTTTCTGCATACGACCTCGGATCGAATTTCGGCGAGAACAAAAAAGTTCCGTATCGAAATATTACCTGGGCTAGCCGACAGCCTTTGGCGGTCAGGCCGTTCCACGGTTTCGTCTAGTTCCGTTTGCAAGAGGGACTTTAGGCGATGCAAAAATAAGGATGCAACACGAGGACTTCCCAGGAGGTCACCCATCCTAGTACTACTCTCGCCCAAGCACGCTTAACTTCGGAGTTCTGATGGGATCCGGTGCTTTAGTGCTGGTATGATTGCATCAGGCATCTTTTGCACGGCGGCTTGTTTTAACCTCTGTCCCCTCCGGCTCCTTCTCACGCCTAACCTTCCTGTTTTTTTTTCATTTTTTTTTAAAAAAATTCCTTTCACGCCCGTCCCGGTTTACCATCACCACGCCACCATATTTACCGAGAAGGGCGTGCATGACTGGCCGCAAATAAAAACGTCACGCCATCCGACCGTTTCACCGGAGCTAGAAATCTGCACAAATTATATCGGTCACCGAAAATCGACTGTAGTTTCTGCATACGACCTCGGATCGAATTTCGGCGAGAACAAAAAAGTTCCGTATCGAAATATTACCTGGGCTAGCCGACAGCCTTTGGCGGTCAGGCCGTTCTACGGTTTCGTCTAGTTCCGTTTGTAAGAGGGACTTTTAGGCGATGCAAAAATTAAAGAGGGATGCAACACGAGGACTTCCCAGGAGGTCACCCATCATAGTACTACTCTCGCCCAAGCACGCTTAACTTCAGAGTTCTGATGGGATCTGGTGCTTTAGTGCTGGTATGATCGGATCAGACATCTTTTGCACGGCGGGTTGTTTTAACCTCTGTCCCCTCCGGCTCCTTCTCACGCCTAACCTTCCTGTTTTTTTTTGCATTTTTTTTAAAAAAAATTCCTTTCACGCCCGTCCCGGTTTACCGTCACCACGCCACCGTATTTACCGAGAAGGGCGTGCATGACTAGCCGCAAATAAAAACGTCACGCCATCCGACCGTTTCACCGGAGCGAGAAATCTGCACAAATTATATCGGTCACCGAAAATGGACTGTAGTTTCTGCATACGACCTCGGATCGAATTTCGGCGAGAACGAAAAAGTTCCGTATCGCAATGAACCTTGGCTAGCCGACAGCCTTTGGCGGTCAGGCAGTTCTACGGTTTCGTCTAGTTCCGTTTGCAAGAGGGACTTTTAGGCGATGCAAAAATAAAAGTAAAAAGAGAGATGCAACACGAGGACTTCCCAGGAGGTCACCCATCCTAGTACTACTCTCGCCCAAGCACGCTTAACTTCGGAGTTCTGATGGGATCCAGTGCTTTAGTGCTGGTATGATCGCATCAGACATCTTTTGCACGACGGGTTGTTTTAACCTCTGTCCCCTCCGGCTCCTTCTCACGCCTAACCTTCCTGTTTTTTTTTGCATTTTTTTTTTAAAAAATTCCTTTCACGCCCGTCCCGGTTTACCGTCACCACGCCACCGTATTTACCGAGAAGGGCGTGCATGACTAGCCGCAAATAAAAACGTCACGCCATCCGACCGTTTCACCGGAGCGAGAAATCTGCACAAATTATATCGGTCACCGAAAATCGACTTTAGTTTCTGCATACGACCTCAGATCGAATTTCGGCGAGAACGAAAAAGTTCCGTATCGAAATATTACCTGGGCTAGCCGACAGCCTTTGGCGGTCAGGCCGTTCTACGGTTTCGTCTAGTTTCGTTTGCAAGAGGGACTTTTAGGCGATGCAAAAATAAAAGAGGGGTGCAACACGAGGACTTCTCAGGAGGTCACCCATCCTAGTACTACTCTCGCCCAAGCACGCTTAACTTCGGATTTCTGATGGGATCCAGTGCTTTAGTGCTGGTATGATCGCATCAGACATCTTTTGCACGGCGGGTTGCTTTAACCTCTGTCCCCTCCGGCTCCTTCTCACGCCTAACCTTCCTGTTTTTTTTTGCATTTTTTTTTTAAAAATTCCTTTCACGCTCGTCCCGGTTTACCGTCACCACGCCACCGTATTTACCGAGAAGGGCGTGCATGACTAGCCGCAAATAAAAACGTCACGCCATCCGACCGTTTCACCGGAGCGAGAAATCTGCACAAATTATATCGGTCACCGAAAATCGACTGTAGTTTCTGCATACGACCTCGGATCGAATTTCGGCGAGAACAAAAAAGTTCCGTATCGAAATATTACCTGGGCTAGCCGACAGCCTTTGGCGGTCAGGCCGTTCTACGGTTTCGTCTAGTTCCGTTTGCAAGAGGGACTTTTAGGCGATGCAAAAATAAAAGTAAAAAGAGAGATGCAACACGAGGACTTCCCAGGAGGTCACCCATCCTAGTACTACTCTCGCCCAAGCACGCTTAACTTCGGAGTTCTGATGGGATCCAGTGCTTTAGTGCTGGTATGATCGCATCAGACATCTTTTGCACGACGGGTTGTTTTAACCTCTGTCCCCTCCGGCTCCTTCTCACGCCTAACCTTCCTGTTTTTTTTTGCATTTTTTTTTTAAAAAATTCCTTTCACGCCCGTCCCGGTTTACCGTCACCACGCCACCGTATTTACCGAGAAGGGCGTGCATGACTGGCCGCAAATAAAAACGTCACGCCATCCGACCGTTTCACCGGAGCGAGAAATCTGCACAAATTATATCGGTCACCGAAAATCGACTTTAGTTTCTGCATACGACCTCGGATCGAATTTCGGCGAGAACGAAAAAGTTCCGTATCGAAATATTACCTGGGCTAGCCGACAGCCTTTGGCGGTCAGGCCGTTCTACGGTTTCGTCTAGTTTCGTTTGCAAGAGGGACTTTTAGGCGATGCAAAAATAAAAGAGGGGTGCAACACGAGGACTTCTCAGGAGGTCACCCATCCTAGTACTACTCTCGCCCAAGCACGCTTAACTTCGGAGTTCTGATGGGATCCAGTGCTTTAGTGCTGGTATGATCGCATCAGACATCTTTTGCACGGCGGGTTGCTTTAACCTCTGTCCCCTCCGGCTCCTTCTCACGCCTAACCTTCCTGTTTTTTTTTGCATTTTTTTTAAAAAAAATTCCTTTCACGCTCGTCCCGGTTTACCGTCACCACGCCACCGTATTTACCGAGAAGGGCGTGCATGACTAGCCGCAAATAAAAACGTCACGCCATCCGACCGTTTCACCGGAGCGAGAAATCTGCACAAATTATATCGGTCACCGAAAATCGACTGTAGTTTCTGCATACGACCTCGGATCGAATTTCGGCGAGAACAAAAAAGTTCCGTATCGAAATATTACCTGGGCTAGCCGACAGCCTTTGGCGGTGAGGCCGTTCCACGGTTTCGTCTAGTTCCGTTTGCAAGAGGGACTTTAGGCGATGCAAAAATAAGGATGCAACACGAGGACTTCCCAGGAGGTCACCCATCCTAGTACTACTCTCGCCCAAGCACGCTTAACTTCGGAGTTCTGATGGGATCCGGTGCTTTAGTGCTGGTATGATTGCATCAGGCATCTTTTGCACGGCGGGTTGTTTTAACCTCTGTCCCCTCCGGCTCCTTCTCACGCCTAACCTTCCTGTTTTTTTTTTCATTTTTTTTAAAAAAAATTCCTTTCACGCCCGTCCCGGTTTACCATCACCACGCCACCATATTTACCGAGAAGGGCGTGCATGACTGGCCGCAAATAAAAACGTCACGCCATCCGACCGTTTCACCGGAGCTAGAAATCTGCACAAATTATATCGGTCACCGAAAATCGACTGTAGTTTCTGCATACGACCTCGGATCGAATTTCGGCGAGAACAAAAAAGTTCCGTATCGAAATATTACCTGGGCTAGCCGACAGCCTTTGGCGGTCAGGCCGTTCTACGGTTTCGTCTAGTTCCGTTTGTAAGAGGGACTTTTAGGCGATGCAAAAATTAAAGAGGGATGCAACACGAGGACTTCCCAGGAGGTCACCCATCATAGTACTACTCTCGCCCAAGCACGCTTAACTTCAGAGTTCTGATGGGATCCGGTGCTTTAGTGCTGGTATGATCGGATCAGACATCTTTTGCACGGCGGGTTGTTTTAACCTCTGTCCCCTCCGGCTCCTTCTCACGCCTAACCTTCCTGTTTTTTTTTGCATTTTTTTTAAAAAAAATTCCTTTCACGCCCGTCCCGGTTTACCGTCACCACGCCACCGTATTTACCGAGAAGGGCGTGCATGACTAGCCGCAAATAAAAACGTCACGCCATCCGACCGTTTCACCGGAGCGAGAAATCTGCACAAATTATATCGGTCACCGAAAATCGACTGTAGTTTCTGCATACGACCTCGGATCGAATTTCGGCGAGAACGAAAAAGTTCCGTATCGCAATGAACCTTGGCTAGCCGACAGCCTTTGGCGGTCAGGCAGTTCTACGGTTTCGTCTAGTTCCGTTTGCAAGAGAGACTTTTAGGCGATGCAAAAATAAAAGTAAAAAGAGAGATGCAACACGAGGACTTCCCAGGAGGTCACCCATCCTAGTACTACTCTCGCCCAAGCACGCTTAACTTCGGAGTTCTGATTGGATCCAGTGCTTTAGTGCTCGTATGATCGCATCAGACATCTTTTGCACGACGGGTTGTTTTAACCTCTGTCCCCTCCGGCTCCTTCTCACGCCTAACCTTCCTGTTTTTTTTTGCATTTTTTTTAAAAAAAATTCCTTTCACGCCCGTCCCGGTTTTCCGTCACCACACCACCGTATTTACCGAGAAGGGCGTGCATGACTAGCCGCAAATAAAAACGTCACGCCATCCGACCGTTTCACCGGAGCGAGAAATCTGCACAAATTATATCGGTCACCAAAAATCGACTGTAGTTTCTACATACGACCTTGGATCGAATTTCGGCGAGAACGAAAAAGTTCCGTATCGAAATATTACCTGGGCTAGCCGACAGCCTTTGGCGGTCAGGCCGTTCTACGGTTTCGTCTAGTTCCGTTTGCAAGAGGGACTTTTAGGCGATGCAAAAATAAAACAGGGGTGCAACACGAGGACTTCTCAGGAGGTCACCCATCCTAGTACTACTCTCGCCCAAGCACGCTTAACTTCGGATTTCTGATGGGATCCAGTGCTTTAGTGCTGGTATGATCGCATCAGACATCTTTTGCACGGCGGGTTGCTTTAACCTTTGTCCCCTCCGGCTCCTTCTCACGCCTAACCTTCCTGTTTTTTTTTTGCATTTTTTTTTTAAAAATTCCTTTCACGCTCGTCCCGGTTTACCGTCACCACGCCACCGTATTTACCGAGAAGGGCGTGCATGACTAGCCGCAAATAAAAACGTCACGCCATCCGACCGTTTCACCGGAGCGAGAAATCTGCACAAATTATATCGGTCACCGAAAATCGACTGTAGTTTCTGCATACGACCTCGGATCGAATTTCGGCGAGAACAAAAAAGTTCCGTATCGAAATATTACCTGGGCTAGCCGACAGCCTTTGGCGGTCAGGCCGTTCCACGGTTTCGTCTAGTTCCGTTTGCAAGAGGGACTTTAGGCGATGCAAAAATAAGGATGCAACACGAGGACTTCCCAGGAGGTCACCCATCCTAGTACTACTCTCGCCCAAGCACGCTTAACTTCGGAGTTCTGATGGGATCCGGTGCTTTAGTGCTGGTATGATTGCATCAGGCATCTTTTGCACGGCGGGTTGTTTTAACCTCTGTCCCCTCCGGCTCCTTCTCACGCCTAACCTTCCTGTTTTTTTTTTCATTTTTAAAAAAAAAATTCCTTTCACGCCCGTCCCGGTTTACCGTCACCACGCCACCATATTTACCGAGAAGGGCGTGCATGACTGGCCGCAAATAAAAACGTCACGCCATCCGACCGTTTCACCGGAGCTAGAAATCTGCACAAATTATATCGGTCACCGAAAATCGACTGTAGTTTCTGCATACGACCTCGGATCGAATTTCGGCGAGAACAAAAAAGTTCCGTATCGAAATATTACCTGGGCTAGCCGACAGCCTTTGGCGGTCAGGCCATTCGTCTAGTTCCGTTTGCAAGAGGGACTTTTAGGCGATGCAAAAATTAAAGAGGGATGCAACACGAGGACTTCCCAGGAGGTCACCCATCATAGTACTACTCTCGCCCAAGCACGCTTAACATCGGAGTTCTGATGGGATCCGGTGCTTTAGTTCTGGTATGATCGCATCAGACATCTTTTGCACGGCGGGTTGTTTTAACCTCTGTCCCCTCCGGCTCCTTCTCACGCCTAACCTTCCTGTTTTTTTTTGCATTTTTTTAAAAAAAAATTCCTTTCACGCCCGTCCCGGTTTACCGTCACCACGCCACCGTATTTACCGAGAAGGGCGTGCATGACTAGCCGCAAATAAAAACGTCACGCCATCCGACCGTTTCACCGGAGCGAGAAATCTGCACAAATTATATCGGTCACCGAAAATCGACTGTAGTTTCTGCATACGACCTCGGATCGAATTTCGGCGAGAACGAAAAAGTTCCGTATCGCAATGAACCTTGGCTAGCCGACAGCCTTTGGCGGTCAGGCAGTTCTACGGTTTCGTCTAGTTCCGTTTGCAAGAGGGACTTTTAGGCGATGCAAAAATAAAAGTAAAAAGAGAGATGCAACACGAGGACTTCCCAGGAGGTCACCCATCCTAGTACTACTCTCGCCCAAGCACGCTTAACTTCGGAGTTCTGATGGGATCCAGTGCTTTAGTGCTGGTATGATCGCATCAGACATCTTTTGCACGACGGGTTGTTTTAACCTCTGTCCCCTCCGGCTCCTTCTCACGCCTAACCTTCCTGTTTATTTTTGCATTTTTTTTTTAAAAAATTCCTTTCACGCCCGTCCCGGTTTACCGTCACCACGCCACCGTATTTACCGAGAAGGGCGTGCATGACTAGCCGCAAATAAAAACGTCACGCCATCCGACCGTTTCACCGGAGCGAGAAATCTGCACAAATTATATCGGTCACCGAAAATCGACTTTAGTTTCTGCATACGACCTCGGATCGAATTTCGGCGAGAACGAAAAAGTTCCGTATCGAAATATTACCTGGGCTAGCCGACAGCCTTTGGCGGTCAGGCCGTTCTACGGTTTCGTCTAGTTCCGTTTGCAAGAGGGACTTTTAGGCGATGCAAAAATAAAAGAGGGGTGCAACACGAGGACTTCTCAGGAGGTCACCCATCCTAGTACTACTCTCGCCCAAGCACGCTTAACTTCGGAGTTCTGATGGGATCCAGTGCTTTAGTGCTGGTATGATCGCATCAGACATCTTTTGCACGGCGGGTTGCTTTAACCTCTGTCCCCTCCGGCTCCTTCTCACGCCTAACCTTCCTGTTTTTTTTTGCATTTTTTTTAAAAAAAATTCCTTTCACGCTCGTCCCGGTTTACCGTCACCACGCCACCGTATTTACCGAGAAGGGCGTGCATGACTAGCCGCAAATAAAAACGTCACGCCATCCGACCGTTTCACCGGAGCGAGAAATCTGCACAAATTATATCGGTCACCGAAAATCGACTGTAGTTTCTGCATACGACCTCGGATCGAATTTCGGCGAGAACAAAAAAGTTCCGTATCGAAATATTACCTGGGCTAGCCGACAGCCTTTGGCGGTCAGGCCGTTCTACGGTTTCGTCTAGTTCCGTTTGCAAGAGGGACTTTTAGGCGATGCAAAAATAAAAGTAAAAAGAGAGATGCAACACGAGGACTTCCCAGGAGGTCACCCATCCTAGTACTACTCTCGCCCAAGCACGCTTAACTTCGGAGTTCTGATGGGATCCAGTGCTTTAGTGCTGGTATGATCGCATCAGACATCTTTTGCACGGCGGGTTGCTTTAACCTCTGTCCCCTCCGGCTCCTTCTCACGCCTAACCTTCCTGTTTTTTTTTGCATTTTTTTTAAAAAAAATTCCTTTCACGCTCGTCCCGGTTTACCGTCACCACGCCACCGTATTTACCGAGAAGGGCGTGCATGACTAGCCGCAAATAAAAACGTCACGCCATCCGACCGTTTCACCGGAGCGAGAAATCTGCACAAATTATATCGGTCACCGAAAATCGACTGTAGTTTCTGCATACGACCTCGGATCGAATTTCGGCGAGAACAAAAAAGTTCCGTATCGAAATATTACCTGGGCTAGCCGACAGCCTTTGGCGGTCAGGCCGTTCCACGGTTTCGTCTAGTTCCGTTTGCAAGAGGGACTTTTAGGCGATGCAAAAATAAGGATGCAACACGAGGACTTCCCAGGAGGTCACCCATCCTAGTACTACTCTCGCCGAAGCACGCTTAACTTCGGAGTTCTGATGGGATCCGGTGCTTTAGTGCTGGTATGATTGCATCAGGCATCTTTTGCACGGCGGGTTGTTTTAACCTCTGTCCCCTCCGGCTCCTTCTCACGCCTAACCTTCCTGTTTTTTTTTTCATTTTTTTTAAAAAAAATTCCTTTCACGCCCGTCCCGGTTTACCGTCACCACGCCACCATATTTACCGAGAAGGGCGTGCATGACTGGCCGCAAATAAAAACGTCACGCCATCCGACCGTTTCACCGGAGCTAGAAATCTGCACAAATTATATCGGTCACCGAAAATCGACTGTAGTTTCTGCATACGACCTCGGATCGAATTTCGGCGAGAACAAAAAAGTTCCGTATCGAAATATTACCTGGGCTAGCCGACAGCCTTTGGCGGTCAGGCCGTTCTACGGTTTCGTCTAGTTCCGTTTGTAAGAGGGACTTTTAGGCGATGCAAAAATTAAAGAGGGATGCAACACGAGGACTTCCCAGGAGGTCACCCATCATAGTACTACTCTCGCCCAAGCACGCTTAACTTCAGAGTTCTGATGGGATCCGGTGCTTTAGTGCTGGTATGATCGGATCAGACATCTTTTGCACGGCGGGTTGTTTTAACCTCTGTCCCCTCCGGCTCCTTCTCACGCCTAACCTTCCTGTTTTTTTTTGCATTTTTTTTAAAAAAAATTCCTTTCACGCCCGTCCCGGTTTACCGTCACCACGCCACCGTATTTACCGAGAAGGGCGTGCATGACTAGCCGCAAATAAAAACGTCACGCCATCCGACCGTTTCACCGGAGCGAGAAATCTGCACAAATTATATCGGTCACCGAAAATCGACTGTAGTTTCTGCATACGACCTCGGATCGAATTTCGGCGAGAACGAAAAAGTTCCGTATCGCAATGAACCTTGGCTAGCCGACAGCCTTTGGCGGTCAGGCAGTTCTACGGTTTCGTCTAGTTCCGTTTGCAAGAGAGACTTTTAGGCGATGCAAAAATAAAAGTAAAAAGAGAGATGCAACACGAGGACTTCCCAGGAGGTCACCCATCCTAGTACTACTCTCGCCCAAGCACGCTTAACTTCGGAGTTCTGATTGGATCTAGTGCTTTAGTGCTCGTATGATCGCATCAGACATCTTTTGCACGACGGGTTGTTTTAACCTCTGTCCCCTCCGGCTCCTTCTCACGCCTAACCTTCCTGTTTTTTTTTTGCATTTTTTTTAAAAAAAATTCCTTTCACGCCCGTCCCGGTTTTCCGTCACCACGCCACCGTATTTACCGAGAAGGGCGTGCATGACTAGCCGCAAATAAAAACGTCACGCCATCCGACCGTTTCACCGGAGCGAGAAATCTGCACAAATTATATCGGTCACCAAAAATCGACTGTAGTTTCTACATACGACCTTGGATCGAATTTCGGCGAGAACGAAAAAGTTCCGTATCGAAATATTACCTGGGCTAGCCGACAGCCTTTGGCGGTCAGGCCGTTCTACGGTTTCGTCTAGTTCCGTTTGCAAGAGGGACTTTTAGGCGATGCAAAAATAAAACAGGGGTGCAACACGAGGACTTCTCAGGAGGTCACCCATCCTAGTACTACTCTCGCCCAAGCACGCTTAACTTCGGATTTCTGATGGGATCCAGTGCTTTAGTGCTGGTATGATCGCATCAGACATCTTTTGCACGGCGGGTTGCTTTAACCTTTGTCCCCTCCGGCTCCTTCTCACGCCTAACCTTCCTGTTTTTTTTTGCATTTTTTTTTTAAAAATTCCTTTCACGCTCGTCCCGGTTTACCGTCACCACGCCACCGTATTTACCGAGAAGGGCGTGCATGACTAGCCGCAAATAAAAACGTCACGCCATCCGACCGTTTCACCGGAGCGAGAAATCTGCACAAATTATATCGGTCACCGAAAATCGACTGTAGTTTCTGCATACGACCTCGGATCGAATTTCGGCGAGAACAAAAAAGTTCCGTATCGAAATATTACCTGGGCTAGCCGACAGCCTTTGGCGGTCAGGCCGTTCCACGGTTTCGTCTAGTTCCGTTTGCAAGAGGGACTTTAGGCGATGCAAAAATAAGGATGCAACACGAGGACTTCCCAGGAGGTCACCCATCCTAGTACTACTCTCGCCCAAGCACGCTTAACTTCGGAGTTCTGATGGGATCCGGTGCTTTAGTGCTGGTATGATTGCATCAGGCATCTTTTGCACGGCGGGTTGTTTTAACCTCTGTCCCCTCCGGCTCCTTCTCACGCCTAACCTTCCTGTTTTTTTTTTCATTTTTTTAAAAAAAAATTCCTTTCACGCCCGTCCCGGTTTACCGTCACCACGCCACCATATTTACCGAGAAGGGCGTGCATGACTGGCCGCAAATAAAAACGTCACGCCATCCGACCGTTTCACCGGAGCTAGAAATCTGCACAAATTATATCGGTCACCGAAAATCGACTGTAGTTTCTGCATACGACCTCGGATCGAATTTCGGCGAGAACAAAAAAGTTCCGTATCGAAATATTACCTGGGCTAGCCGACAGCCTTTGGCGGTCAGGCCATTCGTCTAGTTCCGTTTGCAAGAGGGACTTTTAGGCGATGCAAAAATTAAAGAGGGATGCAACACGAGGACTTTCCAGGAGGTCACCCATCATAGTACTACTCTCGCCCAAGCACGCTTAACTTCGGAGTTCTGATGGGATCCGGTGCTTTAGTGCTGGTATGATCGCATCAGACATCTTTTGCACGGCGGGTTGTTTTAACCTCTGTCCCCTCCGGCTCCTTCTCACGCCTAACCTTCCTGTTTTTTTTTTTGCATTTTTTTTAAAAAAAATTCCTTTCACGCCCGTCCCGGTTTACCGTCACCACGCCACCGTATTTATCGAGAAGGGCGTGCATGACTAGCCGCAAATAAAAACGTCACGCCATCCGACCGTTTCACCGGAGCGAGAAATCTGCACAAATTATATCGGTCACCGAAAATCGACTGTAGTTTCTGCATACGACCTCGGATCGAATTTCGGCGAGAACGAAAAAGTTCCGTATCGCAATGAACCTTGGCTAGCCGACAGCCTTTGGCGGTCAGGCAGTTCTACGGTTTCGTCTAGTTCCGTTTGCAAGAGGGACTTTTAGGCGATGCAAAAATAAAAGTAAAAAGAGAGATGCAACACGAGGACTTCCCAGGAGGTCACCCATCCTAGTACTACTCTCGCCCAAGCACGCTTAACTTCAGAGTTCTGATGGGATCCAGTGCTTTAGTGCTGGTATGATTGCATCAGATATTTTTTGCACGACGGGTTGTTTTAACCTCTGTCCCCTCCGGCTCCTTCTCACGCCTAACCTTCCTGTTTTTTTTTGCATTTTTTTTTAAAAAAATTCCTTTCACGCCCGTCCCGGTTTACCGTCACCACGCCACCGTATTTACCGAGAAGGGCGTGCATGACTACCCGCAAATAAAAACGTCACGCCATCCGACCGTTTCACCGGAGCGAGAAATCTGCACAAATTATATCGGTCACCGAAAATCGACTGTAGTTTCTGCATACGACCTCGGATCGAATTTCGGCGAGAACGAAAAAGTTCCGTATCGAAATATTACCTGGGCTAGCCGACAGCCTTTGGCGGTCAGGCCGTTCTACGGTTTCGTCTAGTTCCGTTTGCAAGAGGGACTTTTAGGCGATGCAAAAATAAAAGAGGGGTGCAACACGAGGACTTCTCAGGAGGTCACCCATCCTAGTACTACTCTCGCCCAAGCAAGCTTAACTTCGGAGTTCTGATGGGATCCAGTGCTTTAGTGCTGGTATGATCGCATCAGACATCTTTTGCACGGCGGGTTGCTTTAACCTCTGTCCCCTCCGGCTCCTTCTCACGCCTAACCTTCCTGTTTTTTTTTGCATTTTTTTTAAAAAAAAATTCTGTCACGCCCGTCCCGGTTTACCGTCACCACGCCACCGTATTTACCGAGAAGGGCGTGCATGACTAGCCGCAAATAAAAACGTCACGCCATCCGACCGTTTCACCGGAGCGAGAAATCTGCACAAATTATATCGGTCACCGAAAATCGACTGTAGTTTCTGCATACGACCTCGGATCGAATATCGGCGAGAACAAAAAAGTTCCGTATCGAAATATTACCTGGGCTAGCCGACAGCCTTTGGCGGTCAGGCCATTCGTCTAGTTCCGTTTGCAAGAGGGACTTTTAGGCGATGCAAAAATTAAAGAGGGATGCAACACGAGGACTTCCCAGGAGGTCACCCATCATAGTACTACTCTCGCCCAAGCACGCTTAACATCGGAGTTCTGATGGGATCCGGTGCTTTAGTTCTGGTATGATCGCATCAGACATCTTTTGCACGGCGGGTTGTTTTAACCTCTGTCCCCTCCGGCTCCTTCTCACGCCTAACCTTCCTGTTTTTTTTTGCATTTTTTTAAAAAAAAATTCCTTTCACGCCCGTCCCGGTTTACCGTCACCACGCCACCGTATTTACCGAGAAGGGCGTGCATGACTAGCCGCAAATAAAAACGTCACGCCATCCGACCGTTTCACCGGAGCGAGAAATCTGCACAAATTATATCGGTCACCGAAAATCGACTGTAGTTTCTGCATACGACCTCGGATCGAATTTCGGCGAGAACGAAAAAGTTCCGTATCGCAATGAACCTTGGCTAGCCGACAGCCTTTGGCGGTCAGGCAGTTCTACGGTTTCGTCTAGTTCCGTTTGCAAGAGGGACTTTTAGGCGATGCAAAAATAAAAGTAAAAAGAGAGATGCAACACGAGGACTTCCCAGGAGGTCACCCATCCTAGTACTACTCTCGCCCAAGCACGCTTAACTTCGGAGTTCTGATGGGATCCAGTGCTTTAGTGCTGGTATGATCGCATCAGACATCTTTTGCACGACGGGTTGTTTTAACCTCTGTCCCCTCCGGCTCCTTCTCACGCCTAACCTTCCTGTTTATTTTTGCATTTTTTTTTTAAAAAATTCCTTTCACGCCCGTCCCGGTTTACCGTCACCACGCCACCGTATTTACCGAGAAGGGCGTGCATGACTAGCCGCAAATAAAAACGTCACGCCATCCGACCGTTTCACCGGAGCGAGAAATCTGCACAAATTATATCGGTCACCGAAAATCGACTTTAGTTTCTGCATACGACCTCGGATCGAATTTCGGCGAGAACGAAAAAGTTCCGTATCGAAATATTACCTGGGCTAGCCGACAGCCTTTGGCGGTCAGGCCGTTCTACGGTTTCGTCTAGTTCCGTTTGCAAGAGGGACTTTTAGGCGATGCAAAAATAAAAGAGGGGTGCAACACGAGGACTTCTCAGGAGGTCACCCATCCTAGTACTACTCTCGCCCAAGCACGCTTAACTTCGGAGTTCTGATGGGATCCAGTGCTTTAGTGCTGGTATGATCGCATCAGACATCTTTTGCACGGCGGGTTGCTTTAACCTCTGTCCCCTCCGGCTCCTTCTCACGCCTAACCTTCCTGTTTTTTTTTGCATTTTTTTTAAAAAAAATTCCTTTCACGCTCGTCCCGGTTTACCGTCACCACGCCACCGTATTTACCGAGAAGGGCGTGCATGACTAGCCGCAAATAAAAACGTCACGCCATCCGACCGTTTCACCGGAGCGAGAAATCTGCACAAATTATATCGGTCACCGAAAATCGACTGTAGTTTCTGCATACGACCTCGGATCGAATTTCGGCGAGAACAAAAAAGTTCCGTATCGAAATATTACCTGGGCTAGCCGACAGCCTTTGGCGGTCAGGCCGTTCTACGGTTTCGTCTAGTTCCGTTTGCAAGAGGGACTTTTAGGCGATGCAAAAATAAAAGTAAAAAGAGAGATGCAACACGAGGACTTCCCAGGAGGTCACCCATCCTAGTACTACTCTCGCCCAAGCACGCTTAACTTCGGAGTTCTGATGGGATCCAGTGCTTTAGTGCTGGTATGATCGCATCAGACATCTTTTGCACGGCGGGTTGCTTTAACCTCTGTCCCCTCCGGCTCCTTCTCACGCCTAACCTTCCTGTTTTTTTTTGCATTTTTTTTAAAAAAAATTCCTTTCACGCTCGTCCCGGTTTACCGTCACCACGCCACCGTATTTACCGAGAAGGGCGTGCATGACTAGCCGCAAATAAAAACGTCACGCCATCCGACCGTTTCACCGGAGCGAGAAATCTGCACAAATTATATCGGTCACCGAAAATCGACTGTAGTTTCTGCATACGACCTCGGATCGAATTTCGGCGAGAACAAAAAAGTTCCGTATCGAAATATTACCTGGGCTAGCCGACAGCCTTTGGCGGTCAGGCCGTTCCACGGTTTCGTCTAGTTCCGTTTGCAAGAGGGACTTTTAGGCGATGCAAAAATAAGGATGCAACACGAGGACTTCCCAGGAGGTCACCCATCCTAGTACTACTCTCGCCGAAGCACGCTTAACTTCGGAGTTCTGATGGGATCCGGTGCTTTAGTGCTGGTATGATTGCATCAGGCATCTTTTGCACGGCGGGTTGTTTTAACCTCTGTCCCCTCCGGCTCCTTCTCACGCCTAACCTTCCTGTTTTTTTTTTCATTTTTTTTAAAAAAAATTCCTTTCACGCCCGTCCCGGTTTACCGTCACCACGCCACCATATTTACCGAGAAGGGCGTGCATGACTGGCCGCAAATAAAAACGTCACGCCATCCGACCGTTTCACCGGAGCTAGAAATCTGCACAAATTATATCGGTCACCGAAAATCGACTGTAGTTTCTGCATACGACCTCGGATCGAATTTCGGCGAGAACAAAAAAGTTCCGTATCGAAATATTACCTGGGCTAGCCGACAGCCTTTGGCGGTCAGGCCGTTCTACGGTTTCGTCTAGTTCCGTTTGTAAGAGGGACTTTTAGGCGATGCAAAAATTAAAGAGGGATGCAACACGAGGACTTCCCAGGAGGTCACCCATCATAGTACTACTCTCGCCCAAGCACGCTTAACTTCAGAGTTCTGATGGGATCCGGTGCTTTAGTGCTGGTATGATCGGATCAGACATCTTTTGCACGGCGGGTTGTTTTAACCTCTGTCCCCTCCGGCTCCTTCTCACGCCTAACCTTCCTGTTTTTTTTTGCATTTTTTTTAAAAAAAATTCCTTTCACGCCCGTCCCGGTTTACCGTCACCACGCCACCGTATTTACCGAGAAGGGCGTGCATGACTAGCCGCAAATAAAAACGTCACGCCATCCGACCGTTTCACCGGAGCGAGAAATCTGCACAAATTATATCGGTCACCGAAAATCGACTGTAGTTTCTGCATACGACCTCGGATCGAATTTCGGCGAGAACGAAAAAGTTCCGTATCGCAATGAACCTTGGCTAGCCGACAGCCTTTGGCGGTCAGGCAGTTCTACGGTTTCGTCTAGTTCCGTTTGCAAGAGAGACTTTTAGGCGATGCAAAAATAAAAGTAAAAAGAGAGATGCAACACGAGGACTTCCCAGGAGGTCACCCATCCTAGTACTACTCTCGCCCAAGCACGCTTAACTTCGGAGTTCTGATTGGATCTAGTGCTTTAGTGCTCGTATGATCGCATCAGACATCTTTTGCACGACGGGTTGTTTTAACCTCTGTCCCCTCCGGCTCCTTCTCACGCCTAACCTTCCTGTTTTTTTTTTGCATTTTTTTTAAAAAAAATTCCTTTCACGCCCGTCCCGGTTTTCCGTCACCACGCCACCGTATTTACCGAGAAGGGCGTGCATGACTAGCCGCAAATAAAAACGTCACGCCATCCGACCGTTTCACCGGAGCGAGAAATCTGCACAAATTATATCGGTCACCAAAAATCGACTGTAGTTTCTACATACGACCTTGGATCGAATTTCGGCGAGAACGAAAAAGTTCCGTATCGAAATATTACCTGGGCTAGCCGACAGCCTTTGGCGGTCAGGCCGTTCTACGGTTTCGTCTAGTTCCGTTTGCAAGAGGGACTTTTAGGCGATGCAAAAATAAAACAGGGGTGCAACACGAGGACTTCTCAGGAGGTCACCCATCCTAGTACTACTCTCGCCCAAGCACGCTTAACTTCGGATTTCTGATGGGATCCAGTGCTTTAGTGCTGGTATGATCGCATCAGACATCTTTTGCACGGCGGGTTGCTTTAACCTTTGTCCCCTCCGGCTCCTTCTCACGCCTAACCTTCCTGTTTTTTTTTGCATTTTTTTTTTAAAAATTCCTTTCACGCTCGTCCCGGTTTACCGTCACCACGCCACCGTATTTACCGAGAAGGGCGTGCATGACTAGCCGCAAATAAAAACGTCACGCCATCCGACCGTTTCACCGGAGCGAGAAATCTGCACAAATTATATCGGTCACCGAAAATCGACTGTAGTTTCTGCATACGACCTCGGATCGAATTTCGGCGAGAACAAAAAAGTTCCGTATCGAAATATTACCTGGGCTAGCCGACAGCCTTTGGCGGTCAGGCCGTTCCACGGTTTCGTCTAGTTCCGTTTGCAAGAGGGACTTTAGGCGATGCAAAAATAAGGATGCAACACGAGGACTTCCCAGGAGGTCACCCATCCTAGTACTACTCTCGCCCAAGCACGCTTAACTTCGGAGTTCTGATGGGATCCGGTGCTTTAGTGCTGGTATGATTGCATCAGGCATCTTTTGCACGGCGGGTTGTTTTAACCTCTGTCCCCTCCGGCTCCTTCTCACGCCTAACCTTCCTGTTTTTTTTTTCATTTTTTTAAAAAAAAATTCCTTTCACGCCCGTCCCGGTTTACCGTCACCACGCCACCATATTTACCGAGAAGGGCGTGCATGACTGGCCGCAAATAAAAACGTCACGCCATCCGACCGTTTCACCGGAGCTAGAAATCTGCACAAATTATATCGGTCACCGAAAATCGACTGTAGTTTCTGCATACGACCTCGGATCGAATTTCGGCGAGAACAAAAAAGTTCCGTATCGAAATATTACCTGGGCTAGCCGACAGCCTTTGGCGGTCAGGCCATTCGTCTAGTTCCGTTTGCAAGAGGGACTTTTAGGCGATGCAAAAATTAAAGAGGGATGCAACACGAGGACTTTCCAGGAGGTCACCCATCATAGTACTACTCTCGCCCAAGCACGCTTAACTTCGGAGTTCTGATGGGATCCGGTGCTTTAGTGCTGGTATGATCGCATCAGACATCTTTTGCACGGCGGGTTGTTTTAACCTCTGTCCCCTCCGGCTCCTTCTCACGCCTAACCTTCCTGTTTTTTTTTTTGCATTTTTTTTAAAAAAAATTCCTTTCACGCCCGTCCCGGTTTACCGTCACCACGCCACCGTATTTATCGAGAAGGGCGTGCATGACTAGCCGCAAATAAAAACGTCACGCCATCCGACCGTTTCACCGGAGCGAGAAATCTGCACAAATTATATCGGTCACCGAAAATCGACTGTAGTTTCTGCATACGACCTCGGATCGAATTTCGGCGAGAACGAAAAAGTTCCGTATCGCAATGAACCTTGGCTAGCCGACAGCCTTTGGCGGTCAGGCAGTTCTACGGTTTCGTCTAGTTCCGTTTGCAAGAGGGACTTTTAGGCGATGCAAAAATAAAAGTAAAAAGAGAGATGCAACACGAGGACTTCCCAGGAGGTCACCCATCCTAGTACTACTCTCGCCCAAGCACGCTTAACTTCAGAGTTCTGATGGGATCCAGTGCTTTAGTGCTGGTATGATTGCATCAGATATTTTTTGCACGACGGGTTGTTTTAACCTCTGTCCCCTCCGGCTCCTTCTCACGCCTAACCTTCCTGTTTTTTTTTGCATTTTTTTTTAAAAAAATTCCTTTCACGCCCGTCCCGGTTTACCGTCACCACGCCACCGTATTTACCGAGAAGGGCGTGCATGACTACCCGCAAATAAAAACGTCACGCCATCCGACCGTTTCACCGGAGCGAGAAATCTGCACAAATTATATCGGTCACCGAAAATCGACTGTAGTTTCTGCATACGACCTCGGATCGAATTTCGGCGAGAACGAAAAAGTTCCGTATCGAAATATTACCTGGGCTAGCCGACAGCCTTTGGCGGTCAGGCCGTTCTACGGTTTCGTCTAGTTCCGTTTGCAAGAGGGACTTTTAGGCGATGCAAAAATAAAAGAGGGGTGCAACACGAGGACTTCTCAGGAGGTCACCCATCCTAGTACTACTCTCGCCCAAGCAAGCTTAACTTCGGAGTTCTGATGGGATCCAGTGCTTTAGTGCTGGTATGATCGCATCAGACATCTTTTGCACGGCGGGTTGCTTTAACCTCTGTCCCCTCCGGCTCCTTCTCACGCCTAACCTTCCTGTTTTTTTTTGCATTTTTTTTAAAAAAAAATTCTGTCACGCCCGTCCCGGTTTACCGTCACCACGCCACCGTATTTACCGAGAAGGGCGTGCATGACTAGCCGCAAATAAAAACGTCACGCCATCCGACCGTTTCACCGGAGCGAGAAATCTGCACAAATTATATCGGTCACCGAAAATCGACTGTAGTTTCTGCATACGACCTCGGATCGAATATCGGCGAGAACAAAAAAGTTCCGTATCGAAATATTACCTGGGCTAGCCGACAGCCTTTGGCGGTCAGGCCGTTCTACGGTTTCGTCTAGTTCCGTTTGCAAGAGGGACTTTTAGACGATGCAAAAATAAGGATGCAACACAAGGACTTCCCAGGAGGTTACCCATCCTAGTACTACTCTCGCCCAAGCACGCTTAACTTCGGAGTTCTGATGGGTTCCGATGCTTTAGTGCTGGTATGATCGCATCCGACATCTTTTGCACGGCGGGTTGTTTTAACCTCTGTCCCCTCCGGCTCCATCTCACGCCTAACCCTCCGATTCTTTTTGCTTTTTTTTTAAAAAAAAATACTTTCACGCCCGTCCCGGTTTACCGTCACCACGCCACCGTATTTACCGAGAAGGGCGTGCATGACTAGCCGCAAATAAAAACGTCACGCCATCCGACCGTTTCACCGGAGCGAGAAATCTGCACAAATTATATCGGTCACCGAAAATCGACTGTAGTTTCTGCATACGAACTCGGATCGAATTTCGGCGAGAAGGAAAAAGTTCCGTATCGAAATATTATCTGGGCTAGCCGACAGCCTTTGGCGGTCAGGCAGTTCTACGGTTTCGTCTAGTTCCGTTTGCAAGAGGGACTTTTAGGGGATGCAAAAATAAAAGTAAAAAGAGGGATGCAACACGAGGACTTCCCAGGAGGTCACCCATCCTAGTACTACTCTCGCCCAAGCACGCTTAACTTCGGAGTTCTGATGGGATCCGGTGCTTTAGTGCTGGTATGATCGCATCAGACATCTTTTGCACGGCGGGTTGTTTTAACCTCTGTCCCCTCCGGCTCCATCTCACGCCTAACCCTCCGATTCTTTTTGCATTTTTTTTTAAAAATACTTTCACGCCCGTCCCGGTTTACCGTCACCACGCCACCGTATTTACCGAGAAGGGCGTGCATGACTAGCCGCAAATAAAAACGTCACGCCATCTGACCGTTTCACCGGAGCGAGAAATCTGCACAAATTATATCGGTCACCGAAAATCGATTGTAGTTTCTGCATACGACCTCGGATCGAATTTCGGCGAGAAGGAAAAACTTCCGTATCGAAATATTACCTAGGCTAGCCGACAGCCTTTGGCGGTCAGGCAGTTCTACGGTTTCGTCTAGTTCCGTTTGCAAGAGGGACTTTTAGGCGATGCAAAAATAAAAGTAAAAAGAGGGATGCAACACGAGGACTTCCCAGGAGGTCACCCATCCTAGTACTACTCTTGCCCAAGCACGCTTAACTTCGGAGTTCTGATGGGATCCGGTGCTTTAGTGCTGGTATGATCGCATCAGACATCTTTTGCACGGCGGGTTGTTTTAACCTCTGTCCCCTCCGGCTCCATCTCACGCCTAACCCTCCGATTCTTTTTGCATTTTTTTAAAAAAAATACTTTCACGCCCGTCCCGGTTTACCGTCACCACGCCACCGTATTTACCGAGAAGGGCGTGCATGACTAGCCGCAAATAAAAACGTCACGCCATCTGACCGTTTCACCGGAGCGAGAAATCTGCACAAATTATATCGGTCACCGAAAATCGACTGTAGTTTCTGCATACGACCTCGGATCGAATTTCGGCGAGAAGGAAAAACTTCCGTATCGAAATATTGCCTGGGCTAGCCGACAGCCTTTGGCGGTCAGGCCGTTCTACGGTTTCGTGTAGTTCCGTTTGCAAGAGGGACTTTTAGGCGATGCAAAAATAAGGATGCAACACGAGGACTTCCCAGGAGGTCACCCATCCTACTACTACTCTCGCCCAAGCACGCTTAACTTCGGAGTTCTGATGGGATCCGGTGCTTTAGTGTTGGTATGATCACATCCGACATATTTTGCACGGCGGGTTGTTTTAACCTCTGTCCCCTCCGGCTCCTTCTCACGCCTAACCTTCCTGTTTTTTAAAAAAAAAATCCTTTCACGCCCGTCCCGGTTTACCGTCACCACGCCACCGTATTTACCGAGAAGGGCGTGCATGACTAGCCGCAAATAAAAACGTCACGCCATCCGACCGTTTCACCGGAGCGAGAAATCTGCAAAAATTATATCGGTCACCGAAAATCGACTGTAGTTTCTGCATACGACCTCGGATCGAATTTCGGCGAGAACGAAAAAGTTCCGTATCGAAATATTACCTGGGCTAGCCGACAGCCTTTGGCGGTCAGGCCGTTCTACGGTTTCGTCTAGTTCCGTTTGCAAGAGGGACTTTTAGGCGATGCAAAAATAAAACAGGGGTGCAACACGAGGACTTCTCAGGAGGTCACCCATCCTAGTACTACTCTCGCCCAAGCACGCCTAACTTCGGAGTTCTGATGGGTTCCGGTGCTTTAGTGCTGGTATGATCGCATCCGACATCTTTTGCACGGCGGGTTGTTTTAACCTCTGTCCCCTCCGGCTCCATCTCACGCCTAACCCTCCGATTCTTTTTGCATTTTTAAAAAAAAAAATACTTTCACGCCCGTCCCGGTTTACCGTCACCACGCCACCGTATTTACCGAGAAGGGCGTGCATGACTAGCCGCAAATAAAAACGTCACGCCATCCGACCGTTTCACCGGAGCGAGAAATCTGCACAAATTATATCGGTCACCGAAAATCGACTGTAGTTTCTGCATACGAACTCGGATCGAATTTCGGCGAGAAGGAAAAAGTTCCGTATCGAAATATTATCTGGGCTAGCCGACAGCCTTTGGCGGTCAGGCAGTTCTACGGTTTCGTCTAGTTCCGTTTGCAAGAGGGACTTTTAGGGGATGCAAAAATAAAAGTAAAAAGAGGGATGCAACACGAGGACTTCCCAGGAGGTCACCCATCCTAGTACTACTCTCGCCCAAGCACGCTTAACTTCGGAGTTCTGATGGGATCCGGTGCTTTAGTGCTGGTATGATCGCATCAGACATCTTTTGCACGGCGGGTTGTTTTAACCTCTGTCCCCTCCGGCTCCATCTCACGCCTAACCCTCCGATTCTTTTTGCATTTTTTTTTAAAAAATACTTTCACGCCCGTCCCGGTTTACCGTCACCACGCCACCGTATTTACCGAGAAGGGCGTGCATGACTAGCCGCAAATAAAAACGTCACGCCATCTGACCGTTTCACCGGAGCGAGAAATCTGCACAAATTATATCGGTCACCGAAAATCGATTGTAGTTTCTGCATACGACCTCGGATCGAATTTCGGCGAGAAGGAAAAACTTCCGTATCGAAATATTACCTGGGCTAGCAGACAGCCTTTGGCGGTCAGGCAGTTCTACGGTTTCTTCTAGTTCCGTTTGCAAGAGGGACTTTTAGGCGATGCAAAAATAAAAGTAAAAAGAGGGATGCAACACGAGGACTTCCCAGGAGGTCACCCATCCTAGTACTACTCTCGCCCAAGCACGCTTAACTTCGGAGTTCTGATGGGATCCGGTGCTTTAGTGCTGGTATGATCGCATCAGACATCTTTTGCACGGCGGGTTGTTTTAACCTCTGTCCCCTCCGGCTCCATCTCACGCCTAACCCTCCGATTCTTTTTGCATTTTTTTTAAAAAAAATACTTTCACGCCCGTCCCTGTTTACCGTCACCACGCCACCGTATTTACCGAGAAGGGCGTGCATGACTAGCCGCAAATAAAAACGTCACGCCATCTGACCGTTTCACCGGAGCGAGAAATCTGCACAAATTATATCGGTCACCGAAAATCGATTGTAGTTTCTGCATACGACCTCGGATCGAATTTCGGCGAGAAGGAAAAACTTCCGTATCGAAATATTACCTGGGCTAGCAGACAGCCTTTGGCGGTCAGGCAGTTCTACGGTTTCGTCTAGTTCCGTTTGCAAGAGGGACTTTTAGGCGATGCAAAAATAAAAGTAAAAAGAGGGATGCAACACGAGGACTTCCCAGGAGGTCACCCATCCTAGTACTACTCTCGCCCAAGCACGCTTAACTTCGGAGTTCTGATGGGATCCGGTGCTTTAGTGCTGGTATGATCGCATCAGACATCTTTTGCACGGCGGGTTGTTTTAACCTCTGTCCCCTCCGGCTCCATCTCACGCCTAACCCTCCGATTCTTTTTGCATTTTTTTAAAAAAAATACTTTCACGCCCGTCCCGGTTTACCGTCACCACGCCACCGTATTTACCGAGAAGGGCGTGCATGACTAGCCGCAAATAAAAACGTCACGCCATCTGACCGTTTCACCGGAGCGAGAAATCTGCACAAATTATATCGGTCACCGAAAATCGACTGTAGTTTCTGCATACGACCTCGGATCGAATTTCGGCGAGAAGGAAAAACTTCCGTATCGAAATATTGCCTGGGCTAGCCGACAGCCTTTGGCGGTCAGGCCGTTCTACGGTTTCGTGTAGTTCCGTTTGCAAGAGGGACTTTTAGGCGATGCAAAAATAAGGATGCAACACGAGGACTTCCCAGGAGGTCACCCATCCTACTACTACTCTCGCCCAAGCACGCTTAACTTCGGAGTTCTGATGGGATCCGGTGCTTTAGTGTTGGTATGATCACATCCGACATATTTTGCACGGCGGGTTGTTTTAACCTCTGTCCCCTCCGGCTCCTTCTCACGCCTAACCTTCCTGTTTTTTAAAAAAAAAATCCTTTCACGCCCGTCCCGGTTTACCGTCACCACGCCACCGTATTTACCGAGAAGGGCGTGCATGACTAGCCGCAAATAAAAACGTCACGCCATCCGACCGTTTCACCAGAGCGAGAAATCTGCAAAAATTATATCGGTCACCGAAAATCGACTGTAGTTTCTGCATACGACCTCGGATCGAATTTCGGCGAGAACGAAAAAGTTCCGTATCGAAATATTACCTGGGCTAGCCGACAGCCTTTGGCGGTCAGGCCGTTCTACGGTTTCGTCTAGTTCCGTTTGCAAGAGGGACTTTTAGGCGATGCAAAAATAAACAGGGGTGCAACACGAGGACTTCTCAGGAGGTCACCCATCCTAGTACTACTCTCGCCCAAGCACGCTTAACTTCGGAGTTATGATGGGTTCCGGTGCTTTAGTGCTGGTATGATCGCATCCGACATCTTTTGCACGGCGGGTTGTTTTAACCTCTGTCCCCTCCGGCTCCATCTCACGCCTAACCCTCCGATTCTTTTTGCATTTTTTTAAAAAAAAATACTTTCACGCCCGTCCCGGTTTACCGTCACCACGCCACCGTATTTACCGAGAAGGGCGTGCATGACTAGCCGCAAATAAAAACGTCACGCCATCCGACCGTTTCACCGGAGCGAGAAATCTGCACAAATTATATCGGTCACCGAAAATCGACTGTAGTTTCTGCATACGAACTCGGATCGAATTTCGGTGAGAAGGAAAAATTTCCGTATCGAAATATTATCTGGGCTAGCCGACAGCCTTTGGCGGTCAGGCAGTTCTACGGTTTCGTCTAGTTCCGTTTGCAAGAGGGACTTTTAGGGGATGCAAAAATAAAAGTAAAAAGAGGGATGCAACACGAGGACTTCCCAGGAGGTCACCCATCCTAGTACTACTCTCGCCCAAGCACGCTTAACTTCGGAGTTCTGATGGGATCCGGTGCTTTAGTGCTGGTATGATCGCATCAGACATCTTTTGCACGGCGGGTTGTTTTAACCTCTGTCCCCTCCGGCTCCATCTCACGCCTAACCCTCCGATTCTTTTTGCATTTTTTTTTAAAAAATACTTTCACGCCCGTCCCGGTTTACCGTCACCACGCCACCGTATTTACCGAGAAGGGCGTGCATGACTAGCCGCAAATAAAAACGTCACGCCATCTGACCGTTTCACCGGAGCGAGAAATCTGCACAAATTATATCGGTCACCGAAAATCGATTGTAGTTTCTGCATACGACCTCGGATCGAATTTCGGCGAGAAGGAAAAACTTCCGTATCGAAATATTACCTGGGCTAGCAGACAGCCTTTGGCGGTCAGGCAGTTCTACGGTTTCTTCTAGTTCCGTTTGCAAGAGGGACTTTTAGGCGATGCAAAAATAAAAGTAAAAAGAGGGATGCAACACGAGGACTTCCCAGGAGGTCACCCATCCTAGTACTACTCTCGCCCAAGCACGCTTAACTTCGGAGTTCTGATGGGATCCGGTGCTTTAGTGCTGGTATGATCGCATCAGACATCTTTTGCACGGCGGGTTGTTTTAACCTCTGTCCCCTCCGGCTCCATCTCACGCCTAACCCTCCGATTCTTTTTGCATTTTTTTTAAAAAAAATACTTTCACGCCCGTCCCGGTTTACCGTCACCACGCCACCGTATTTACCGAGAAGGGCGTGCATGACTAGCCGCATATAAAAACGTCACGCCATCTGACCGTTTCACCGGAGCGAGAAATCTGCACAAATTATATCGGTCACCGAAAATCGACTGTAGTTTCTGCATACGACCTCGGATCGAATTTCGGCGAGAAGGAAAAACTTCCGTATCGAAATATTACCTGGGCTAGCCGACAGCCTTTGGCGGTCAGGCCGTTCTACGGTTTCGTGTAGTTCCGTTTGCAAGAGGGACTTTTAGGCGATGCAAAAATAAGGATGCAACACGAGGACTTCCCAGGAGGTCACCCATCCTACTACTACTCTCGCCCAAGCACACTTAACTGCGGAGTTCTGATGGGATCCGGTGCTTTAGTGTTGGTATGATCACATCCGACATATTTTGCACGGCGGGTTGTTTTAACCTCTGTCCCCTCCGGCTCCTTCTCACGCCTAACCTTCCTGTTTTTTTTAAAAAAAATCCTTTCACGCCCGTTCCGGTTTACCGTCACCACGCCACCGTATTTACCGAGAAGGGCGTGCATGACTAGCCGCAAATAAAAACGTCACGCCATCCGACCGTTTCACCGGAGCGAGAAATCTGCAAAAATTATATCGGTCACCGAAAATCGACTGTAGTTTCTGCATACGACCTCGAATCGAATTTCGGCGAGAACGAAAAAGTTCCGTATCGAAATATTACCTGGCCTAGCCGACAGCCTTTGGCGGTCAGGCCGTTCTACGGTTTCGTCTAGTTCCGTTTGCAAGAGGGACTTTTAGGCGATGCAAAAATAAGGATGCAACACGAGAACTTCCCAGGAGGTCACCCATCCTAGTACTACTCTCGCCCAAGCACGCTTAACTTCGGAGTTCTGATGGGATCCGGTGCTTTAGTGCTGGTATGATCGCATCCGACATGTTCTGCACGACGTGTTGCTTTAACCTCTGTCCCCTCCGGCTCCTTCTCACACATAACCCTCCTGTTTTTTTTTGCATTTTTTTTAAAAAAAATTTGTTTCACGCCCGTCCCGGTTTACCGTCACCACGCCACCGTATTTACTGAGAAGGGCGTGCATGACTAGCCACAAATAAAAACGTCACTCCATCCAACCGTTTCACCGGAGCGAGAAATCTGCACAAATTATATCGGTCACCGAAAATCGACTGTAGTTTCTACATACGACCTCGGATCGAATTTCGGCGAGAACGAAAAAGTTCCATATTGAAATATTACCTGGGCTAGACGACAGCCTTTGGCGGTCAGGCAGTTCGACGGTTTCGTCTAGTTCCGTTTGCAAGAGGGAGTTTTAGGCGATGCAAAAATAAAAGTAAAAAGAGGGATGCAACACGAGGACTTCCCAGGAGGTCACCCATCCTAGTACTACTCTCGCCCAAGCACGCTTAACTTCGGAGTTCTGATGGGATCCGGTGCTTTAGTGCTGGTATGATCGCATCAGACATCTTTTGCACGGCGGGTTGCTTTAACCTCTGTCCCTCCGGCTCCTTCTCACGCCTAACCTTTCTGTTTTTTTTTGCATTTTTTAAAAAAAAAATCCTTTCACGCCCGTCCCGGTTTACCGTCACCACACCACCGTATTTACCGAGAAGGACGTGCATGACTAGCCGCAAATAAAAACGTCACGCCATCCGACCGTTTCACCGGAGCGAGAAATCTGCACAAATTATATCGGTCACCGAAAATCGACTGTAGTTTCTGCTTACGACCTCGGATCGAATTTCGGCGAGAAGGAAAAAGTTCCGTATCGAAATATTACCTGGGCTAGCCGACAGCCTTTGGCGGTCAGGCCGTTCTACGGTTTCGTGTAGTTCCGTTTGCAAGAGGGACTTTTAGGCGATGCAAAAATAAGGATGCAACACGAGGACTTCCCAGGAGGTCACCCATCCTACTACTACTCTCGCCCAAGCACGCTTAACTTCGGAGTTCTGATGGGACCCGGTGCTTTAGTGTTGGTATGATCACATCCGACATATTTTGCACGGCGGGTTGTTTTAACCTCTGTCCCCTCCGGCTCCTTCTCACGCCTAACCTTCCTGTTTTTTTAAAAAAAAATCCTTTCACGCCCGTTCCGGTTTACCGTCACCACGCCACCGTATTTACCGAGAAGGGCGTGCATGACTAGCCGCAAATAAAAACGTCACGCCATCCGACCGTTTCACCGGAGCGAGAAATCTGCAAAAATTATATCGGTCACCGAAAATCGACTGTAGTTTCTGCATACGACCTCGAATCGAATTTCGGCGAGAACGAAAAAGTTCCGTATCGAAATATTACCTGGCCTAGCCGACAGCCTTTGGCGGTCAGGCCGTTCTACGGTTTCGTCTAGTTCCGTTTGCAAGAGGGACTTTTAGGCGATGCAAAAATAAGGATGCAACACGAGAACTTCCCAGGAGGTCACCCATCCTAGTACTACTCTCGCCCAAGCACGCTTAACTTCGGAGTTCTGATGGGATCCGGTGCTTTAGTGCTGGTATGATCGCATCCGACATGTTCTGCACGACGTGTTGCTTTAACCTCTGTCCCCTCCGGCTCCTTCTCACACATAACCCTCCTGTTTTTTTTTGCATTTTTTTTAAAAAAAATTTGTTTCACGCCCGTCCCGGTTTACCGTCACCACGCCACCGTATTTACTGAGAAGGGCGTGCATGACTAGCCACAAATAAAAACGTCACTCCATCCAACCGTTTCACCGGAGCGAGAAATCTGCACAAATTATATCGGTCACCGAAAATCGACTGTAGTTTCTACATACGACCTCGGATCGAATTTCGGCGAGAACGAAAAAGTTCCATATTGAAATATTACCTGGGCTAGACGACAGCCTTTGGCGGTCAGGCAGTTCGACGGTTTCGTCTAGTTCCGTTTGCAAGAGGGAGTTTTAGGCGATGCAAAAATAAAAGTAAAAAGAGGGATGCAACACGAGGACTTCCCAGGAGGTCACCCATCCTAGTACTACTCTCGCCCAAGCACGCTTAACTTCGGAGTTCTGATGGGATCCGGTGCTTTAGTGCTGGTATGATCGCATCAGACATCTTTTGCACGGCGGGTTGCTTTAACCTCTGTCCCTCCGGCTCCTTCTCACGCCTAACCTTTCTGTTTTTTTTTGCATTTTTAAAAAAAAAATCCTTTCACGCCCGTCCCGGTTTACCGTCACCACACCACCGTATTTACCGAGAAGGACGTGCATGACTAGCCGCAAATAAAAACGTCACGCCATCCGACCGTTTCACCGGAGCGAGAAATCTGCACAAATTATATCGGTCACCGAAAATCGACTGTAGTTTCTGCTTACGACCTCGGATCGAATTTCGGCGAGAAGGAAAAAGTTCCGTATCGAAATATTACCTGGGCTAGCCGACAGCCTTTGGCGGTCAGGCCGTTCTACGGTTTCGTGTAGTTCCGTTTGCAAGAGGGACTTTTAGGCGATGCAAAAATAAGGATGCAACACGAGGACTTCCCAGGAGGTCACCCATCCTACTACTACTCTCGCCCAAGCACGCTTAACTTCGGAGTTCTGATGGGACCCGGTGCTTTAGTGTTGGTATGATCACATCCGACATATTTTGCACGGCGGGTTGTTTTAACCTCTGTCCCCTCCGGCTCCTTCTCACGCCTAACCTTCCTGTTTTTTTTAAAAAAAATCCTTTCACGCCCGTCCCGGTTTACCGTCACCACGCCACCGTATTTACTGAGAAGGGCGTGCATGACTAGCCACAAATAAAAACGTCACGCCATCCGACCGTTTCACCGGAGCGAGAAATCTGCACAAATTATATCGGTCACCGAAAATCGACTGTAGTTTCTGCATACGACCTCGGATCGAATTTCGGCGAGAACAAAAAAGTTCCGTATCGAAATATTACCTGGGCTAGCCGACAGCCTTTGGCGGTCAGGCCGTTCTACGGTTTCGTCTAGTTCCGTTTGCAAGAGGGACTTTTAGACGATGCAACACAAGGACTTCCCAGGAGGTCACCCATCCTAGTACTACTCTCGCCCAAGCACGCTTAACTTCGGAGTTCTGATGGGTTCCGGTGCTTTAGTGCTGGTATGATCGCATCCGACATCTTTTGCACGGCGGGTTGTTTTAACCTCTGTCCCCTCCGGCTCCATCTCACGCCTAACCCTCCGATTCTTTTTGCATTTTTTTTTTTAAAAATACTTTCACGCCCGTCCCGGTTTACCGTCACCACGCCACCGTATTTACCGAGAAGGGCGTGCATGACTAGCCGCAAATAAAAACGTCACGCCATCCGACCGTTTCACCGGAGCGAGAAATCTGCACAAATTATATCGGTCACCGAAAATCGACTGTAGTTTCTGCATACGAACTCGGATCGAATTTCGGCGAGAAGGAAAAAGTTCCGTATCGAAATATTATCTGGGCTAGCCGACAGCCTTTGGCGGTCAGGCAGTTCTACGGTTTCGTCTTGTTCCGTTTGCAAGAGGGACTTTTAGGGGATGCAAAAATAAAAGTAAAAAGAGGGATGCAACACGAGGACTTCCCAGGAGGTCACCCATCCTAGTACTACTCTCGCCCAAGCACGCTTAACTTCGGAGTTCTGATGGGATCCGGTGCTTTAGTGCTGGTATGATCGCATCCGACATCTTTTGCACGGCGGGTTGTTTTAACCTCTGTCCCCTCCGGCTCCATCTCACGCCTAACCCTCCGATTCTTTTTGCATTTTTTTTAAAAAAATACTTTCACGCCCGTCCCGGTTTACCGTCACCACGCCACCGTATTTACCGAGAAGGGCGTGCATGACTAGCCGCAAATAAAAACGTCACGCCATCCGACCGTTTCACCGGAGCGAGAAATCTGCACAAATTATATCGGTCACCGAAAATCGACTGTAGTTTCTGCATACGAACTCGGATCGAATTTCGGCGAGAAGGAAAAAGTTCCGTATCGAAATATTATCTGGGCTAGCCGACAGCCTTTGGCGGTCAGGCAGTTCTACGGTTTCGTCTTGTTCCGTTTGCAAGAGGGACTTTTAGGGGATGCAAAAATAAAAGTAAAAAGAGGGATGCAACACGAGGACTTCCCAGGAGGTCACCCATCCTAGTACTACTCTCGCCCAAGCACGCTTAACTTCGGAGTTCTGATGGGATCCGGTGCTTTAGTGCTGGTATGATCGCATCCGACATCTTTTGCACGGCGGGTTGTTTTAACCTCTGTCCCCTCCGGCTCCATCTCACGCCTAACCCTCCGATTCTTTTTGCATTTTTTTTAAAAAAATACTTTCACGCCCGTCCCGGTTTACCGTCACCACGCCACCGTATTTACCGAGAAGGGCGTGCATGACTAGCCGCAAATAAAAACGTCACGCCATCTGACCGTTTCACCGGAGCGAGAAATCTGCACAAATTATATCGGTCACCGAAAATCGACTGTAGTTTCTGCATACGACCTCGGATCGAATTTCGGCGAGAAGGAAAAACTTCCGTATCGAAATATTACCTGGGCTAGCCGACAGCCTTTGGCGGTCAGGCCGTTCTACGGTTTCGTGTAGTTCCGTTTGCAAGAGCGACTTTTAGGCGATGCAAAAATAAGGATGCAACACGAGGACTTCCCAGGAGGTCACCCATCCTACTACTACTCTCGCCCAAGCACGCTTAACTTCGGAGTTCTGATGGGATCCGGTGCTTTAGTGTTGGTATGATCACATCCGACATATTTTGCACGGCGGGTTGTTTTAACCTCTGTCCCCTCCGGCTCCTTCTCACGCCTAACCTTCCTGTTTTTTTAAAAAAAAATCCTTTCACGCCCGTCCCGGTTTACCGTCACCACGCCACCGTATTTACCGAGAAGGGCGTGCATGACTAGCCGCAACTAAAAACGTCACGCCATCCGACCGTTTCACCGGAGCGAGAAATCTGCAAAAATTATATCGGTCACCGAAAATCGACTGTAGTTTCTGCATACGACCTCGGATCGAATTTCGGCGAGAACGAAAAAGTTCCGTATCGAAAAATTACCTGGGCTAGCCGACAGCCTTTGGCGGTCAGGCCGTTCTACGGTTTCGTCTAGTTCCGTTTGCAAGAGGGACTTTTAGGCGATGCAAAAATAAGGATGCAACACGAGGACTTCCCAGGAGGTCACCATTCCTACTACTACTCTCGCCCAAGCACACTTAACTGCGGAGTTCTGATGGGATCCGGTGCTTTAGTGTTGGTATGATCACATCCGACATATTTTGCACGGCGGGTTGTTTTAACCTCTGTCCCCTCCGGCTCCTTCTCACGCCTAACCTTCCTGTTTTTTTAAAAAAAAATCCTTTCACGCCCGTTCCGGTTTACCGTCACCACGCCACCGTATTTACCGAGAAGGGCGTGCATGACTATCCGCAAATAAAAACGTCACGCCATCCGACCGTTTCACCGGAGCGAGAAATCTGCAAAAATTATATCGGTCACCGAAAATCGACTGTAGTTTCTGCATACGACCTCGAATCGAATTTCGGCGAGAACGAAAAAGTTCCGTATCGAAATATTACCTGGCCTAGCCGACAGCCTTTGGCGGTCAGGCCGTTCTACGGTTTCGTCTAGTTCCGTTTGCAAGAGGGACTTTTAGGCGATGCAAAAATAAGGATGCAACACGAGAACTTCCCAGGAGGTCACCCATCCTAGCACTACTCTCGCCCAAGCACGCTTAACTTCGGAGTTCTGATGGGATCCGGTGCTTTAGTGCTGGTATGATCGCATCCACCATGTTCTGCACGACGTGTTGCTTTAACCTCTGTCCCCTCCGGCTCCTTCTCACACATAACCCTCCTGTTTTTTTTTGCATTTTTTTTAAAAAAAATTTGTTTCACGCCCGTCCCGGTTTACCGTCACCACGCCACCGTATTTACTGAGAAGGGCGTGCATGACTAGCCACAAATAAAAACGTCACTCCATCCAACCGTTTCACCGGAGCGAGAAATCTGCACAAATTATATCGGTCACCGAAAATCGACTGTAGTTTCTACATACGACCTCGGATCGAATTTCGGCGAGAACGAAAAAGTTCCATATTGAAATATTACCTGGGCTAGACGACAGCCTTTGGCGGTCAGGCAGTTCGACGGTTTCGTCTAGTTCCGTTTGCAAGAGGGAGTTTTAGGCGATGCAAAAATAAAAGTAAAAAGAGGGATGCAACACGAGGACTTCCCAGGAGGTCACCCATCCTAGTACTACTCTCGCCCAAGCACGCTTAACTTCGGAGTTCTGATGGGATCCGGTGCTTTAGTGCTGGTATGATCGCATCAGACATCTTTTGCACGGCGGGTTGCTTTAACCTCTGTCCCTCCGGCTCCTTCTCACGCCTAACCTTTCTGTTTTTTTTTGCATTTTTTAAAAAAAAAATCCTTTCACGCCCGTCCCGGTTTACCGTCACCACACCACCGTATTTACCGAGAAGGACGTGCATGACTAGCCGCAAATAAAAACGTCACGCCATCCGACCGTTTCACCGGAGCGAGAAATCTGCACAAATTATATCGGTCACCGAAAATCGACTGTAGTTTCTGCTTACGACCTCGGATCGAATTTCGGCGAGAAGGAAAAAGTTCCGTATCGAAATATTACCTGGGCTAGCCGACAGCCTTTGGCGGTCAGGCCGTTCTACGGTTTCGTGTAGTTCCGTTTGCAAGAGGGACTTTTAGGCGATGCAAAAATAAGGATGCAACACGAGGACTTCCCAGGAGGTCACCCATCCTACTACTACTCTCGCCCAAGCACGCTTAACTTCGGAGTTCTGATGGGACCCGGTGCTTTAGTGTTGGTATGATCACATCCGACATATTTTGCACGGCGGGTTGTTTTAACCTCTGTCCCCTCCGGCTCCTTCTCACGCCTAACCTTCCTGTTTTTTTTAAAAAAAATCCTTTCATGCCCGTCCCGGTTTACCGTCACCACGCCACCGTATTTACTGAGAAGGGCGTGCATGACTAGCCACAAATAAAAACGTCACGCCATCCGACCGTTTCACCGGAGCGAGAAATCTGCACAAATTATATCGGTCACCGAAAATCGACTGTAGTTTCTGCATACGACCTCGGATCGAATTTCGGCGAGAACAAAAAAGTTCCGTATCGAAATATTACCTGGGCTAGCCGACAGCCTTTGGCGGTCAGGCCGTTCTACGGTTTCGTCTAGTTCCGTTTGCAAGAGGGACTTTTAGACGATGCAACACAAGGACTTCCCAGGAGGTCACCCATCCTAGTACTACTCTCGCCCAAGCACGCTTAACTTCGGAGTTCTGATGGGTTCCGGTGCTTTAGTGCTGGTATGATCGCATCCGACATCTTTTGCACGGCGGGTTGTTTTAACCTCTGTCCCCTCCGGCTCCATCTCACGCCTAACCCTCCGATTCTTTTTGCATTTTTTTTTTAAAAATACTTTCACGCCCGTCCCGGTTTACCGTCACCACGCCACCGTATTTACCGAGAAGGGCGTGCATGACTAGCCGCAAATAAAAACGTCACGCCATCCGACCGTTTCACCGGAGCGAGAAATCTGCACAAATTATATCGGTCACCGAAAATCGACTGTAGTTTCTGCATACGAACTCGGATCGAATTTCGGCGAGAAGGAAAAAGTTCCGTATCGAAATATTATCTGGGCTAGCCGACAGCCTTTGGCGGTCAGGCAGTTCTACGGTTTCGTCTTGTTCCGTTTGCAAGAGGGACTTTTAGGGGATGCAAAAATAAAAGTAAAAAGAGGGATGCAACACGAGGACTTCCCAGGAGGTCACCCATCCTAGTACTACTCTCGCCCAAGCACGCTTAACTTCGGAGTTCTGATGGGATCCGGTGCTTTAGTGCTGGTATGATCGCATCCGACATCTTTTGCACGGCGGGTTGTTTTAACCTCTGTCCCCTCCGGCTCCATCTCACGCCTAACCCTCCGATTCTTTTTGCATTTTTTTTAAAAAAATACTTTCACGCCCGTCCCGGTTTACCGTCACCACGCCACCGTATTTACCGAGAAGGGCGTGCATGACTAGCCGCAAATAAAAACGTCACGCCATCTGACCGTTTCACCGGAGCGAGAAATCTGCACAAATTATATCGGTCACCGAAAATCGACTGTAGTTTCTGCATACGACCTCGGATCGAATTTCGGCGAGAAGGAAAAACTTCCGTATCGAAATATTACCTGGGCTAGCCGACAGCCTTTGGCGGTCAGGCCGTTCTACGGTTTCGTGTAGTTCCGTTTGCAAGAGCGACTTTTAGGCGATGCAAAAATAAGGATGCAACACGAGGACTTCCCAGGAGGTCACCCATCCTACTACTACTCTCGCCCAAGCACGCTTAACTTCGGAGTTCTGATGGGATCCGGTGCTTTAGTGTTGGTATGATCACATCCGACATATTTTGCACGGCGGGTTGTTTTAACCTCTGTCCCCTCCGGCTCCTTCTCACGCCTAACCTTCCTGTTTTTTTAAAAAAAAATCCTTTCACGCCCGTCCCGGTTTACCGTCACCACGCCACCGTATTTACCGAGAAGGGCGTGCATGACTAGCCGCAACTAAAAACGTCACGCCATCCGACCGTTTCACCGGAGCGAGAAATCTGCAAAAATTATATCGGTCACCGAAAATCGACTGTAGTTTCTGCATACGACCTCGGATCGAATTTCGGCGAGAACGAAAAAGTTCCGTATCGAAAAATTACCTGGGCTAGCCGACAGCCTTTGGCGGTCAGGCCGTTCTACGGTTTCGTCTAGTTCCGTTTGCAAGAGGGACTTTTAGGCGATGCAAAAATAAGGATGCAACACGAGGACTTCCCAGGAGGTCACCATTCCTACTACTACTCTCGCCCAAGCACACTTAACTGCGGAGTTCTGATGGGATCCGGTGCTTTAGTGTTGGTATGATCACATCCGACATATTTTGCACGGCGGGTTGTTTTAACCTCTGTCCCCTCCGGCTCCTTCTCACGCCTAACCTTCCTGTTTTTTTAAAAAAAAATCCTTTCACGCCCGTTCCGGTTTACCGTCACCACGCCACCGTATTTACCGAGAAGGGCGTGCATGACTAGCCGCAAATAAAAACGTCACGCCATCCGACCGTTTCACCGGAGCGAGAAATCTGCAAAAATTATATCGGTCACCGAAAATCGACTGTAGTTTCTGCATACGATCTCGAATCGAATTTCGGCGAGAACGAAAAAGTTCCGTATCGAAATATTACCTGGCCTAGCCGACAGCCTTTGGCGGTCAGGCCGTTCTACGGTTTCGTCTAGTTCCGTTTGCAAGAGGGACTTTTAGGCGATGCAAAAATAAGGATGCAACACGAGAACTTCCCAGGAGGTCACCCATCCTAGTACTACTCTCGCCCAAGCACGCTTAACTTCGGAGTTCTGATGGGATCCGGTGCTTTAGTGCTGGTATGATCGCATCCGACATGTTCTGCACGACGTGTTGCTTTAACCTCTGTCCCCTCCGGCTCCTTCTCACACATAACCCTCCTGTTTTTTTTTGCATTTTTTTTAAAAAAAAATTGTTTCACGCCCGTCCCGGTTTACCGTCACCACGCCACCGTATTTACTGAGAAGGGCGTGCATGACTAGCCACAAATAAAAACGTCACTCCATCCAACCGTTTCACCGGAGCGAGAAATCTGCACAAATTATATCGGTCACCGAAAATCGACTGTAGTTTCTACATACGACCTCGGATCGAATTTCGGCGAGAACGAAAAAGTTCCATATTGAAATATTACCTGGGCTAGACGACAGCCTTTGGCGGTCAGGCAGTTCGACGGTTTCGTCTAGTTCCGTTTGCAAGAGGGAGTTTTAGGCGATGCAAAAATAAAAGTAAAAAGAGGGATGCAACACGAGGACTTCCCAGGAGGTCACCCATCCTAGTACTACTCTCGCCCAAGCACGCTTAACTTCGGAGTTCTGATGGGATCCGGTGCTTTAGTGCTGGTATGATCGCATCAGACATCTTTTGCACGGCGGGTTGCTTTAACCTCTGTCCCTCCGGCTCCTTCTCACGCCTAACCTTTCTGTTTTTTTTTGCATTTTTTAAAAAAAAAAATCCTTTCACGCCCGTCCCGGTTTACCGTCACCACACCACCGTATTTACCGAGAAGGACGTGCATGACTAGCCGCAAATAAAAACGTCACGCCATCCGACCGTTTCACCGGAGCGAGAAATCTGCACAAATTATATCGGTCACCGAAAATCGACTGTAGTTTCTGCTTACGACCTCGGATCGAATTTCGGCGAGAAGGAAAAAGTTCCGTATCGAAATA
The DNA here is from genome assembly GCA_026929855.1 of Poa annua. Classification (NCBI taxonomy): domain Eukaryota; kingdom Viridiplantae; phylum Streptophyta; class Magnoliopsida; order Poales; family Poaceae; genus Poa; species Poa annua. Next base: position 13,678,706 of record CM049428.1, read on the forward strand.
TTACCTGGGCTAGCCGACAGCCTTTGGCGGTCAGGCCGTTCTACGGTTTCGTGTAGTTCCGTTTGCAAGAGGGACTTTTAGGCGATGCAAAAATAAGGATGCAACACGAGGACTTCCCAGGAGGTCACCCATCCTACTACTACTCTCGCCCAAGCACGCTTAACTTCGGAGTTCTGATGGGACCCGGTGCTTTAGTGTTGGTATGATCACATCCGACATATTTTGCACGGCGGGTTGTTTTAACCTCTGTCCCCTCCGGCTCCTTCTCACGCCTAACCTTCCTGTTTTTTTTAAAAAAAATCCTTTCACGCCCGTCCCGGTTTACCGTCACCACGCCACCGTATTTACTGAGAAGGGCGTGCATGACTAGCCACAAATAAAAACGTCACGCCATCCGACCGTTTCACCGGAGCGAGAAATCTGCACAAATTATATCGGTCACCGAAAATCGACTGTAGTTTCTGCATACGACCTCGGATCGAATTTCGGCGAGAACAAAAAAGTTCCGTATCGAAATATTACCTGGGCTAGCCGACAGCCTTTGGCGGTCAGGCCGTTCTACGGTTTCGTCTAGTTCCGTTTGCAAGAGGGACTTTTAGACGATGCAACACAAGGACTTCCCAGGAGGTCACCCATCCTAGTACTACTCTCGCCCAAGCACGCTTAACTTCGGAGTTCTGATGGGTTCCGGTGCTTTAGTGCTGGTATGATCGCATCCGACATCTTTTGCACGGCGGGTTGTTTCAACCTCTGTCCCCTCCGGCTCCATCTCACGCCTAACCCTCCGATTCTTTTTGCATTTTTTTTTTTAAAAATACTTTCACGCCCGTCCCGGTTTACCGTCACCACGCCACCGTATTTACCGAGAAGGGCGTGCATGACTAGCCGCAAATAAAAACGTCACGCCATCCGACCGTTTCACCGGAGCGAGAAATCTGCACAAATTATATCGGTCACCGAAAATCGACTGTAGTTTCTGCATACGAACTCGGATCGAATTTCGGCGAGAAGGAAAAAGTTCCGTATCGAAATATTATCTGGGCTAGCCGACAGCCTTTGGCGGTCAGGCAGTTCTACGGTTTCGTCTTGTTCCGTTTGCAAGAGGGACTTTTAGGGGATGCAAAAATAAAAGTAAAAAGAGGGATGCAACACGAGGACTTCCCAGGAGGTCACCCATCCTAGTACTACTCTCGCCCAAGCACGCTTAACTTCGGAGTTCTGATGGGATCCGGTGCTTTAGTGCTGGTATGATCGCATCCGACATCTTTTGCACGGCGGGTTGTTTTAACCTCTGTCCCCTCCGGCTCCATCTCACGCCTAACCCTCCGATTCTTTTTGCATTTTTTTTAAAAAAATACTTTCACGCCCGTCCCGGTTTACCGTCACCACGCCACCGTATTTACCGAGAAGGGCGTGCATGACTAGCCGCAAATAAAAACGTCACGCCATCTGACCGTTTCACCGGAGCGAGAAATCTGCACAAATTATATCGGTCACCGAAAATCGACTGTAGTTTCTGCATACGACCTCGGATCGAATTTCGGCGAGAAGGAAAAACTTCCGTATCGAAATATTACCTGGGCTAGCCGACAGCCTTTGGCGGTCAGGCCGTTCTACGGTTTCGTGTAGTTCCGTTTGCAAGAGCGACTTTTAGGCGATGCAAAAATAAGGATGCAACACGAGGACTTCCCAGGAGGTCACCCATCCTACTACTACTCTCGCCCAAGCACGCTTAACTTCGGAGTTCTGATGGGATCCGGTGCTTTAGTGTTGGTATGATCACATCCGACATATTTTGCACGGCGGGTTGTTTTAACCTCTGTCCCCTCCGGCTCCTTCTCACGCCTAACCTTCCTGTTTTTTTAAAAAAAAATCCTTTCACGCCCGTCCCGGTTTACCGTCACCACGCCACCGTATTTACCGAGAAGGGCGTGCATGACTAGCCGCAACTAAAAACGTCACGCCATCCGACCGTTTCACCGGAGCGAGAAATCTGCAAAAATTATATCGGTCACCGAAAATCGACTGTAGTTTCTGCATACGACCTCGGATCGAATTTCGGCGAGAACGAAAAAGTTCCGTATCGAAAAATTACCTGGGCTAGCCGACAGCCTTTGGCGGTCAGGCCGTTCTACGGTTTCGTCTAGTTCCGTTTGCAAGAGGGACTTTTAGGCGATGCAAAAATAAGGATGCAACACGAGGACTTCCCAAGAGGTCACCCATCCTAGTACTACTCTCGCCCAAGCACGCTTAACTTCGGAGTTCTGATGGGATCCGGTGCTTTAGTGCTGGTATGATCGCATCCGACATGTTCTGTACGACGTGTTGCTTTAACCTCTGTCCCCTCCGGCTCCTACTCACACATAACCCTCCTGTTTTTTTTTGCATTTTTTTTAAAAAAAAAATTGTTTCACGCCCGTCCCGGTTTACCGTCACCACGCCACCGTATTTACTGAGAAGGGCGTGCATGACTAGCCACAAATAAAAACGTCACTCCATCCAACCGTTTCACCGGAGCGAGAAATCTGCACAAATTATATCGGTCACCGAAAATCGACTGTAGTTTCTGCATACGACCTCGGATCGAATTTCGACAAGAACAAAAAAGTTCCGTATCGAAATATTACCTGGGCTAGCCGACAGCCTTTGGCGGTCAGGCCGTTCCACGGTTTCGTCTAGTTCCGTTTGCAAGAGGGACTTTAGGCGATGCAAAAATAAGGATGCAACACGAGGACTTCCCAGGAGGTCACCCATCCTAGTACTACTCTCGCCCAAGCACGCTTAACTTCGGAGTTCTGATGGGATCCGGTGCTTTAGTGCTGGTATGATTGCATCAGGCATCTTTTGCACGGCGGGTTGTTTTAACCTCTGTCCCCTCCGACTCCTTCTCACGCCTAACCTTCCTGTTTTTTTTTTCATTTTTTTAAAAAAAATTCCTTTCACGCCCGTCCCGGTTTACCGTCACCACGCCACCATATTTACCGAGAAGGGCGTGCATGACTGGCCGCAAATAAAAACGTCACGCCATCCGACCGTTTCACCGGAGCTAGAAATCTGCACAAATTATATCGGTCACCGAAAATCGACTGTAGTTTCTGCATACGACCTCGGATCGAATTTCGGCGAGAACAAAAAAGTTCCGTATCGAAATATTACCTGGGCTAGCCGACAGCCTTTGGCGGTCAGGCCGTTCTACGGTTTCGTCTAGTTCCGTTTGCAAGAGGGACTTTTAGGCGATGCAAAAATTAAAGAGGGATGCAACACGAGGACTTCCCAGGAGGTCACCCATCATAGTACTACTCTCGCCCAAGCACGCTTAACTTCGGAGTTCTGATGGGATCCGGTGCTTTAGTGCTGGTATGATCGCATCAGACATCTTTTGCACGGCGGGTTGTTTTAACCTCTGTCCCCTCCGGCTCCTTCTCACGCCTAACCTTCCTGTTTTTTTTTGCATTTTTTTTAAAAAAAAATTCCTTTCACGCCCGTCCCGGTTTACCGTCACCACGCCACCGTATTTACCGAGAAGGGCGTGCATGACTAGCCGCAAATAAAAACGTCACGCCATCCGACCGTTTCACCGGAGCGAGAAATCTGCACAAATTATATCGGTCACCGAAAATCGACTGTAGTTTCTGCATACGACCTCGGATCGAATTTCGGCGAGAACGAAAAAGTTCCGTATCGCAATGAACCTTGGCTAGCCGACAGCCTTTGGCGGTCAGGCAGTTCTACGGTTTCGTCTAGTTCCGTTTGCAAGAGGGACTTTTAGGCGATGCAAAAATAAAAGTAAAAAGAGAGATGCAACGCGAGGACTTCCCAGGAGGTCACCCATCCTAGTACTACTCTCGCCCAAGCACGCTTAACTTCGGAGTTCTGATGGGATCCAGTGCTTTAGTGCTGGTATGATCGCATCAGACATCTTTTGCACGACGGGTTGTTTTAACCTCTGTCCCCTCCGGCTCCTTCTCACGCCTAACCTTCCTGTTTTTTTTTTGCATTTTTTTTTTAAAAAATTCCTTTCACGCCCGTCCCGGTTTACCGTCACCACGCCACCGTATTTACCGAGAAGGGCGTGCATGACTAGCCGCAAATAAAAACGTCACGCCATCCGACCGTTTCACCGGAGCGAGAAATCTGCACAAATTATATCGGTCACCGAAAATCGACTTTAGTTTCTGCATACGACCTCGGATCGAATTTCGGCGAGAACGAAAAAGTTCCGTATCGAAATATTACCTGGGCTAGCCGACAGCCTTTGGCGGTCAGGCCGTTCTACGGTTTCGTCTAGTTTCGTTTGCAAGAGGGACTTTTAGGCGATGCAAAAATAAAAGAGGGGTGCAACACGAGGACTTCTCAGGAGGTCACCCATCCTAGTACTACTCTCGCCCAAGCACGCTTAACTTCGGAGTTCTGATGGGATCCAGTGCTTTAGTGCTGGTATGATCGCATCAGACATCTTTTGCACGGCGGGTTGCTTTAACCTCTGTCCCCTCCGGCTCCTTCTCACGCCTAACCTTCCTGTTTTTTTTTGCATTTTTTTTAAAAAAAATTCCTTTCACGCTCGTCCCGGTTTACCGTCACCACGCCACCGTATTTACCGAGAAGGGCGTGCATGACTAGCCGCAAATAAAAACGTCACGCCATCCGACCGTTTCACCGGAGCGAGAAATCTGCACAAATTATATCGGTCACCGAAAATCGACTGTAGTTTCTGCATACGACCTCGGATCGAATTTCGGCGAGAACAAAAAAGTTCCGTATCGAAATATTACCTGGGCTAGCCGACAGCCTTTGGCGGTCAGGCCGTTCCACGGTTTCGTCTAGTTCCGTTTGCAAGAGGGACTTTAGGCGATGCAAAAATAAGGATGCAACACGAGGACTTCCCAGGAGGTCACCCATCCTAGTACTACTCTCGCCCAAGCACGCTTAACTTCGGAGTTCTGATGGGATCCGGTGCTTTAGTGCTGGTATGATTGCATCAGGCATCTTTTGCACGGCGGCTTGTTTTAACCTCTGTCCCCTCCGGCTCCTTCTCACGCCTAACCTTCCTGTTTTTTTTTCATTTTTTTTTAAAAAAATTCCTTTCACGCCCGTCCCGGTTTACCATCACCACGCCACCATATTTACCGAGAAGGGCGTGCATGACTGGCCGCAAATAAAAACGTCACGCCATCCGACCGTTTCACCGGAGCTAGAAATCTGCACAAATTATATCGGTCACCGAAAATCGACTGTAGTTTCTGCATACGACCTCGGATCGAATTTCGGCGAGAACAAAAAAGTTCCGTATCGAAATATTACCTGGGCTAGCCGACAGCCTTTGGCGGTCAGGCCGTTCTACGGTTTCGTCTAGTTCCGTTTGTAAGAGGGACTTTTAGGCGATGCAAAAATTAAAGAGGGATGCAACACGAGGACTTCCCAGGAGGTCACCCATCATAGTACTACTCTCGCCCAAGCACGCTTAACTTCAGAGTTCTGATGGGATCTGGTGCTTTAGTGCTGGTATGATCGGATCAGACATCTTTTGCACGGCGGGTTGTTTTAACCTCTGTCCCCTCCGGCTCCTTCTCACGCCTAACCTTCCTGTTTTTTTTTGCATTTTTTTTAAAAAAAATTCCTTTCACGCCCGTCCCGGTTTACCGTCACCACGCCACCGTATTTACCGAGAAGGGCGTGCATGACTAGCCGCAAATAAAAACGTCACGCCATCCGACCGTTTCACCGGAGCGAGAAATCTGCACAAATTATATCGGTCACCGAAAATGGACTGTAGTTTCTGCATACGACCTCGGATCGAATTTCGGCGAGAACGAAAAAGTTCCGTATCGCAATGAACCTTGGCTAGCCGACAGCCTTTGGCGGTCAGGCAGTTCTACGGTTTCGTCTAGTTCCGTTTGCAAGAGGGACTTTTAGGCGATGCAAAAATAAAAGTAAAAAGAGAGATGCAACACGAGGACTTCCCAGGAGGTCACCCATCCTAGTACTACTCTCGCCCAAGCACGCTTAACTTCGGAGTTCTGATGGGATCCAGTGCTTTAGTGCTGGTATGATCGCATCAGACATCTTTTGCACGACGGGTTGTTTTAACCTCTGTCCCCTCCGGCTCCTTCTCACGCCTAACCTTCCTGTTTTTTTTTGCATTTTTTTTTTAAAAAATTCCTTTCACGCCCGTCCCGGTTTACCGTCACCACGCCACCGTATTTACCGAGAAGGGCGTGCATGACTAGCCGCAAATAAAAACGTCACGCCATCCGACCGTTTCACCGGAGCGAGAAATCTGCACAAATTATATCGGTCACCGAAAATCGACTTTAGTTTCTGCATACGACCTCGGATCGAATTTCGGCGAGAACGAAAAAGTTCCGTATCGAAATATTACCTGGGCTAGCCGACAGCCTTTGGCGGTCAGGCCGTTCTACGGTTTCGTCTAGTTTCGTTTGCAAGAGGGACTTTTAGGCGATGCAAAAATAAAAGAGGGGTGCAACACGAGGACTTCTCAGGAGGTCACCCATCCTAGTACTACTCTCGCCCAAGCACGCTTAACTTCGGATTTCTGATGGGATCCAGTGCTTTAGTGCTGGTATGATCGCATCAGACATCTTTTGCACGGCGGGTTGCTTTAACCTCTGTCCCCTCCGGCTCCTTCTCACGCCTAACCTTCCTGTTTTTTTTTGCATTTTTTTTTTAAAAATTCCTTTCACGCTCGTCCCGGTTTACCGTCACCACGCCACCGTATTTACCGAGAAGGGCGTGCATGACTAGCCGCAAATAAAAACGTCACGCCATCCGACCGTTTCACCGGAGCGAGAAATCTGCACAAATTATATCGGTCACCGAAAATCGACTGTAGTTTCTGCATACGACCTCGGATCGAATTTCGGCGAGAACAAAAAAGTTCCGTATCGAAATATTACCTGGGCTAGCCGACAGCCTTTGGCGGTCAGGCCGTTCTACGGTTTCGTCTAGTTCCGTTTGCAAGAGGGACTTTTAGGCGATGCAAAAATAAAAGTAAAAAGAGAGATGCAACACGAGGACTTCCCAGGAGGTCACCCATCCTAGTACTACTCTCGCCCAAGCACGCTTAACTTCGGAGTTCTGATGGGATCCAGTGCTTTAGTGCTGGTATGATCGCATCAGACATCTTTTGCACGACGGGTTGTTTTAACCTCTGTCCCCTCCGGCTCCTTCTCACGCCTAACCTTCCTGTTTTTTTTTGCATTTTTTTTTTAAAAAATTCCTTTCACGCCCGTCCCGGTTTACCGTCACCACGCCACCGTATTTACCGAGAAGGGCGTGCATGACTGGCCGCAAATAAAAACGTCACGCCATCCGACCGTTTCACCGGAGCGAGAAATCTGCACAAATTATATCGGTCACCGAAAATCGACTTTAGTTTCTGCATACGACCTCGGATCGAATTTCGGCGAGAACGAAAAAGTTCCGTATCGAAATATTACCTGGGCTAGCCGACAGCCTTTGGCGGTCAGGCCGTTCTACGGTTTCGTCTAGTTTCGTTTGCAAGAGGGACTTTTAGGCGATGCAAAAATAAAAGAGGGGTGCAACACGAGGACTTCTCAGGAGGTCACCCATCCTAGTACTACTCTCGCCCAAGCACGCTTAACTTCGGAGTTCTGATGGGATCCAGTGCTTTAGTGCTGGTATGATCGCATCAGACATCTTTTGCACGGCGGGTTGCTTTAACCTCTGTCCCCTCCGGCTCCTTCTCACGCCTAACCTTCCTGTTTTTTTTTGCATTTTTTTTAAAAAAAATTCCTTTCACGCTCGTCCCGGTTTACCGTCACCACGCCACCGTATTTACCGAGAAGGGCGTGCATGACTAGCCGCAAATAAAAACGTCACGCCATCCGACCGTTTCACCGGAGCGAGAAATCTGCACAAATTATATCGGTCACCGAAAATCGACTGTAGTTTCTGCATACGACCTCGGATCGAATTTCGGCGAGAACAAAAAAGTTCCGTATCGAAATATTACCTGGGCTAGCCGACAGCCTTTGGCGGTGAGGCCGTTCCACGGTTTCGTCTAGTTCCGTTTGCAAGAGGGACTTTAGGCGATGCAAAAATAAGGATGCAACACGAGGACTTCCCAGGAGGTCACCCATCCTAGTACTACTCTCGCCCAAGCACGCTTAACTTCGGAGTTCTGATGGGATCCGGTGCTTTAGTGCTGGTATGATTGCATCAGGCATCTTTTGCACGGCGGGTTGTTTTAACCTCTGTCCCCTCCGGCTCCTTCTCACGCCTAACCTTCCTGTTTTTTTTTTCATTTTTTTTAAAAAAAATTCCTTTCACGCCCGTCCCGGTTTACCATCACCACGCCACCATATTTACCGAGAAGGGCGTGCATGACTGGCCGCAAATAAAAACGTCACGCCATCCGACCGTTTCACCGGAGCTAGAAATCTGCACAAATTATATCGGTCACCGAAAATCGACTGTAGTTTCTGCATACGACCTCGGATCGAATTTCGGCGAGAACAAAAAAGTTCCGTATCGAAATATTACCTGGGCTAGCCGACAGCCTTTGGCGGTCAGGCCGTTCTACGGTTTCGTCTAGTTCCGTTTGTAAGAGGGACTTTTAGGCGATGCAAAAATTAAAGAGGGATGCAACACGAGGACTTCCCAGGAGGTCACCCATCATAGTACTACTCTCGCCCAAGCACGCTTAACTTCAGAGTTCTGATGGGATCCGGTGCTTTAGTGCTGGTATGATCGGATCAGACATCTTTTGCACGGCGGGTTGTTTTAACCTCTGTCCCCTCCGGCTCCTTCTCACGCCTAACCTTCCTGTTTTTTTTTGCATTTTTTTTAAAAAAAATTCCTTTCACGCCCGTCCCGGTTTACCGTCACCACGCCACCGTATTTACCGAGAAGGGCGTGCATGACTAGCCGCAAATAAAAACGTCACGCCATCCGACCGTTTCACCGGAGCGAGAAATCTGCACAAATTATATCGGTCACCGAAAATCGACTGTAGTTTCTGCATACGACCTCGGATCGAATTTCGGCGAGAACGAAAAAGTTCCGTATCGCAATGAACCTTGGCTAGCCGACAGCCTTTGGCGGTCAGGCAGTTCTACGGTTTCGTCTAGTTCCGTTTGCAAGAGAGACTTTTAGGCGATGCAAAAATAAAAGTAAAAAGAGAGATGCAACACGAGGACTTCCCAGGAGGTCACCCATCCTAGTACTACTCTCGCCCAAGCACGCTTAACTTCGGAGTTCTGATTGGATCCAGTGCTTTAGTGCTCGTATGATCGCATCAGACATCTTTTGCACGACGGGTTGTTTTAACCTCTGTCCCCTCCGGCTCCTTCTCACGCCTAACCTTCCTGTTTTTTTTTGCATTTTTTTTAAAAAAAATTCCTTTCACGCCCGTCCCGGTTTTCCGTCACCACGCCACCGTATTTACCGAGAAGGGCGTGCATGACTAGCCGCAAATAAAAACGTCACGCCATCCGACCGTTTCACCGGAGCGAGAAATCTGCACAAATTATATCGGTCACCAAAAATCGACTGTAGTTTCTACATACGACCTTGGATCGAATTTCGGCGAGAACGAAAAAGTTCCGTATCGAAATATTACCTGGGCTAGCCGACAGCCTTTGGCGGTCAGGCCGTTCTACGGTTTCGTCTAGTTCCGTTTGCAAGAGGGACTTTTAGGCGATGCAAAAATAAAACAGGGGTGCAACACGAGGACTTCTCAGGAGGTCACCCATCCTAGTACTACTCTCGCCCAAGCACGCTTAACTTCGGATTTCTGATGGGATCCAGTGCTTTAGTGCTGGTATGATCGCATCAGACATCTTTTGCACGGCGGGTTGCTTTAACCTTTGTCCCCTCCGGCTCCTTCTCACGCCTAACCTTCCTGTTTTTTTTTTGCATTTTTTTTTTAAAAATTCCTTTCACGCTCGTCCCGGTTTACCGTCACCACGCCACCGTATTTACCGAGAAGGGCGTGCATGACTAGCCGCAAATAAAAACGTCACGCCATCCGACCGTTTCACCGGAGCGAGAAATCTGCACAAATTATATCGGTCACCGAAAATCGACTGTAGTTTCTGCATACGACCTCGGATCGAATTTCGGCGAGAACAAAAAAGTTCCGTATCGAAATATTACCTGGGCTAGCCGACAGCCTTTGGCGGTCAGGCCGTTCCACGGTTTCGTCTAGTTCCGTTTGCAAGAGGGACTTTAGGCGATGCAAAAATAAGGATGCAACACGAGGACTTCCCAGGAGGTCACCCATCCTAGTACTACTCTCGCCCAAGCACGCTTAACTTCGGAGTTCTGATGGGATCCGGTGCTTTAGTGCTGGTATGATTGCATCAGGCATCTTTTGCACGGCGGGTTGTTTTAACCTCTGTCCCCTCCGGCTCCTTCTCACGCCTAACCTTCCTGTTTTTTTTTTCATTTTTAAAAAAAAAATTCCTTTCACGCCCGTCCCGGTTTACCGTCACCACGCCACCATATTTACCGAGAAGGGCGTGCATGACTGGCCGCAAATAAAAACGTCACGCCATCCGACCGTTTCACCGGAGCTAGAAATCTGCACAAATTATATCGGTCACCGAAAATCGACTGTAGTTTCTGCATACGACCTCGGATCGAATTTCGGCGAGAACAAAAAAGTTCCGTATCGAAATATTACCTGGGCTAGCCGACAGCCTTTGGCGGTCAGGCCATTCGTCTAGTTCCGTTTGCAAGAGGGACTTTTAGGCGATGCAAAAATTAAAGAGGGATGCAACACGAGGACTTCCCAGGAGGTCACCCATCATAGTACTACTCTCGCCCAAGCACGCTTAACATCGGAGTTCTGATGGGATCCGGTGCTTTAGTTCTGGTATGATCGCATCAGACATCTTTTGCACGGCGGGTTGTTTTAACCTCTGTCCCCTCCGGCTCCTTCTCACGCCTAACCTTCCTGTTTTTTTTTGCATTTTTTTAAAAAAAAATTCCTTTCACGCCCGTCCCGGTTTACCGTCACCACGCCACCGTATTTACCGAGAAGGGCGTGCATGACTAGCCGCAAATAAAAACGTCACGCCATCCGACCGTTTCACCGGAGCGAGAAATCTGCACAAATTATATCGGTCACCGAAAATCGACTGTAGTTTCTGCATACGACCTCGGATCGAATTTCGGCGAGAACGAAAAAGTTCCGTATCGCAATGAACCTTGGCTAGCCGACAGCCTTTGGCGGTCAGGCAGTTCTACGGTTTCGTCTAGTTCCGTTTGCAAGAGGGACTTTTAGGCGATGCAAAAATAAAAGTAAAAAGAGAGATGCAACACGAGGACTTCCCAGGAGGTCACCCATCCTAGTACTACTCTCGCCCAAGCACGCTTAACTTCGGAGTTCTGATGGGATCCAGTGCTTTAGTGCTGGTATGATCGCATCAGACATCTTTTGCACGACGGGTTGTTTTAACCTCTGTCCCCTCCGGCTCCTTCTCACGCCTAACCTTCCTGTTTATTTTTGCATTTTTTTTTAAAAAAATTCCTTTCACGCCCGTCCCGGTTTACCGTCACCACGCCACCGTATTTACCGAGAAGGGCGTGCATGACTAGCCGCAAATAAAAACGTCACGCCATCCGACCGTTTCACCGGAGCGAGAAATCTGCACAAATTATATCGGTCACCGAAAATCGACTTTAGTTTCTGCATACGACCTCGGATCGAATTTCGGCGAGAACGAAAAAGTTCCGTATCGAAATATTACCTGGGCTAGCCGACAGCCTTTGGCGGTCAGGCCGTTCTACGGTTTCGTCTAGTTCCGTTTGCAAGAGGGACTTTTAGGCGATGCAAAAATAAAAGAGGGGTGCAACACGAGGACTTCTCAGGAGGTCACCCATCCTAGTACTACTCTCGCCCAAGCACGCTTAACTTCGGAGTTCTGATGGGATCCAGTGCTTTAGTGCTGGTATGATCGCATCAGACATCTTTTGCACGGCGGGTTGCTTTAACCTCTGTCCCCTCCGGCTCCTTCTCACGCCTAACCTTCCTGTTTTTTTTTGCATTTTTTTTAAAAAAAATTCCTTTCACGCTCGTCCCGGTTTACCGTCACCACGCCACCGTATTTACCGAGAAGGGCGTGCATGACTAGCCGCAAATAAAAACGTCACGCCATCCGACCGTTTCACCGGAGCGAGAAATCTGCACAAATTATATCGGTCACCGAAAATCGACTGTAGTTTCTGCATACGACCTCGGATCGAATTTCGGCGAGAACAAAAAAGTTCCGTATCGAAATATTACCTGGGCTAGCCGACAGCCTTTGGCGGTCAGGCCGTTCTACGGTTTCGTCTAGTTCCGTTTGCAAGAGGGACTTTTAGGCGATGCAAAAATAAAAGTAAAAAGAGAGATGCAACACGAGGACTTCCCAGGAGGTCACCCATCCTAGTACTACTCTCGCCCAAGCACGCTTAACTTCGGAGTTCTGATGGGATCCAGTGCTTTAGTGCTGGTATGATCGCATCAGACATCTTTTGCACGGCGGGTTGCTTTAACCTCTGTCCCCTCCGGCTCCTTCTCACGCCTAACCTTCCTGTTTTTTTTTGCATTTTTTTTAAAAAAAATTCCTTTCACGCTCGTCCCGGTTTACCGTCACCACGCCACCGTATTTACCGAGAAGGGCGTGCATGACTAGCCGCAAATAAAAACGTCACGCCATCCGACCGTTTCACCGGAGCGAGAAATCTGCACAAATTATATCGGTCACCGAAAATCGACTGTAGTTTCTGCATACGACCTCGGATCGAATTTCGGCGAGAACAAAAAAGTTCCGTATCGAAATATTACCTGGGCTAGCCGACAGCCTTTGGCGGTCAGGCCGTTCCACGGTTTCGTCTAGTTCCGTTTGCAAGAGGGACTTTTAGGCGATGCAAAAATAAGGATGCAACACGAGGACTTCCCAGGAGGTCACCCATCCTAGTACTACTCTCGCCGAAGCACGCTTAACTTCGGAGTTCTGATGGGATCCGGTGCTTTAGTGCTGGTATGATTGCATCAGGCATCTTTTGCACGGCGGGTTGTTTTAACCTCTGTCCCCTCCGGCTCCTTCTCACGCCTAACCTTCCTGTTTTTTTTTTCATTTTTTTTAAAAAAAATTCCTTTCACGCCCGTCCCGGTTTACCGTCACCACGCCACCATATTTACCGAGAAGGGCGTGCATGACTGGCCGCAAATAAAAACGTCACGCCATCCGACCGTTTCACCGGAGCTAGAAATCTGCACAAATTATATCGGTCACCGAAAATCGACTGTAGTTTCTGCATACGACCTCGGATCGAATTTCGGCGAGAACAAAAAAGTTCCGTATCGAAATATTACCTGGGCTAGCCGACAGCCTTTGGCGGTCAGGCCGTTCTACGGTTTCGTCTAGTTCCGTTTGTAAGAGGGACTTTTAGGCGATGCAAAAATTAAAGAGGGATGCAACACGAGGACTTCCCAGGAGGTCACCCATCATAGTACTACTCTCGCCCAAGCACGCTTAACTTCAGAGTTCTGATGGGATCCGGTGCTTTAGTGCTGGTATGATCGGATCAGACATCTTTTGCACGGCGGGTTGTTTTAACCTCTGTCCCCTCCGGCTCCTTCTCACGCCTAACCTTCCTGTTTTTTTTTGCATTTTTTTTAAAAAAAATTCCTTTCACGCCCGTCCCGGTTTACCGTCACCACGCCACCGTATTTACCGAGAAGGGCGTGCATGACTAGCCGCAAATAAAAACGTCACGCCATCCGACCGTTTCACCGGAGCGAGAAATCTGCACAAATTATATCGGTCACCGAAAATCGACTGTAGTTTCTGCATACGACCTCGGATCGAATTTCGGCGAGAACGAAAAAGTTCCGTATCGCAATGAACCTTGGCTAGCCGACAGCCTTTGGCGGTCAGGCAGTTCTACGGTTTCGTCTAGTTCCGTTTGCAAGAGAGACTTTTAGGCGATGCAAAAATAAAAGTAAAAAGAGAGATGCAACACGAGGACTTCCCAGGAGGTCACCCATCCTAGTACTACTCTCGCCCAAGCACGCTTAACTTCGGAGTTCTGATTGGATCTAGTGCTTTAGTGCTCGTATGATCGCATCAGACATCTTTTGCACGACGGGTTGTTTTAACCTCTGTCCCCTCCGGCTCCTTCTCACGCCTAACCTTCCTGTTTTTTTTTGCATTTTTTTTAAAAAAAATTCCTTTCACGCCCGTCCCGGTTTTCCGTCACCACGCCACCGTATTTACCGAGAAGGGCGTGCATGACTAGCCGCAAATAAAAACGTCACGCCATCCGACCGTTTCACCGGAGCGAGAAATCTGCACAAATTATATCGGTCACCAAAAATCGACTGTAGTTTCTACATACGACCTTGGATCGAATTTCGGCGAGAACGAAAAAGTTCCGTATCGAAATATTACCTGGGCTAGCCGACAGCCTTTGGCGGTCAGGCCGTTCTACGGTTTCGTCTAGTTCCGTTTGCAAGAGGGACTTTTAGGCGATGCAAAAATAAAACAGGGGTGCAACACGAGGACTTCTCAGGAGGTCACCCATCCTAGTACTACTCTCGCCCAAGCACGCTTAACTTCGGATTTCTGATGGGATCCAGTGCTTTAGTGCTGGTATGATCGCATCAGACATCTTTTGCACGGCGGGTTGCTTTAACCTTTGTCCCCTCCGGCTCCTTCTCACGCCTAACCTTCCTGTTTTTTTTTGCATTTTTTTTTTAAAAATTCCTTTCACGCTCGTCCCGGTTTACCGTCACCACGCCACCGTATTTACCGAGAAGGGCGTGCATGACTAGCCGCAAATAAAAACGTCACGCCATCCGACCGTTTCACCGGAGCGAGAAATCTGCACAAATTATATCGGTCACCGAAAATCGACTGTAGTTTCTGCATACGACCTCGGATCGAATTTCGGCGAGAACAAAAAAGTTCCGTATCGAAATATTACCTGGGCTAGCCGACAGCCTTTGGCGGTCAGGCCGTTCCACGGTTTCGTCTAGTTCCGTTTGCAAGAGGGACTTTAGGCGATGCAAAAATAAGGATGCAACACGAGGACTTCCCAGGAGGTCACCCATCCTAGTACTACTCTCGCCCAAGCACGCTTAACTTCGGAGTTCTGATGGGATCCGGTGCTTTAGTGCTGGTATGATTGCATCAGGCATCTTTTGCACGGCGGGTTGTTTTAACCTCTGTCCCCTCCGGCTCCTTCTCACGCCTAACCTTCCTGTTTTTTTTTTCATTTTTTAAAAAAAAAATTCCTTTCACGCCCGTCCCGGTTTACCGTCACCACGCCACCATATTTACCGAGAAGGGCGTGCATGACTGGCCGCAAATAAAAACGTCACGCCATCCGACCGTTTCACCGGAGCTAGAAATCTGCACAAATTATATCGGTCACCGAAAATCGACTGTAGTTTCTGCATACGACCTCGGATCGAATTTCGGCGAGAACAAAAAAGTTCCGTATCGAAATATTACCTGGGCTAGCCGACAGCCTTTGGCGGTCAGGCCATTCGTCTAGTTCCGTTTGCAAGAGGGACTTTTAGGCGATGCAAAAATTAAAGAGGGATGCAACACGAGGACTTTCCAGGAGGTCACCCATCATAGTACTACTCTCGCCCAAGCACGCTTAACTTCGGAGTTCTGATGGGATCCGGTGCTTTAGTGCTGGTATGATCGCATCAGACATCTTTTGCACGGCGGGTTGTTTTAACCTCTGTCCCCTCCGGCTCCTTCTCACGCCTAACCTTCCTGTTTTTTTTTTTGCATTTTTTTTAAAAAAAATTCCTTTCACGCCCGTCCCGGTTTACCGTCACCACGCCACCGTATTTATCGAGAAGGGCGTGCATGACTAGCCGCAAATAAAAACGTCACGCCATCCGACCGTTTCACCGGAGCGAGAAATCTGCACAAATTATATCGGTCACCGAAAATCGACTGTAGTTTCTGCATACGACCTCGGATCGAATTTCGGCGAGAACGAAAAAGTTCCGTATCGCAATGAACCTTGGCTAGCCGACAGCCTTTGGCGGTCAGGCAGTTCTACGGTTTCGTCTAGTTCCGTTTGCAAGAGGGACTTTTAGGCGATGCAAAAATAAAAGTAAAAAGAGAGATGCAACACGAGGACTTCCCAGGAGGTCACCCATCCTAGTACTACTCTCGCCCAAGCACGCTTAACTTCAGAGTTCTGATGGGATCCAGTGCTTTAGTGCTGGTATGATTGCATCAGATATTTTTTGCACGACGGGTTGTTTTAACCTCTGTCCCCTCCGGCTCCTTCTCACGCCTAACCTTCCTGTTTTTTTTTGCATTTTTTTTTAAAAAAATTCCTTTCACGCCCGTCCCGGTTTACCGTCACCACGCCACCGTATTTACCGAGAAGGGCGTGCATGACTACCCGCAAATAAAAACGTCACGCCATCCGACCGTTTCACCGGAGCGAGAAATCTGCACAAATTATATCGGTCACCGAAAATCGACTGTAGTTTCTGCATACGACCTCGGATCGAATTTCGGCGAGAACGAAAAAGTTCCGTATCGAAATATTACCTGGGCTAGCCGACAGCCTTTGGCGGTCAGGCCGTTCTACGGTTTCGTCTAGTTCCGTTTGCAAGAGGGACTTTTAGGCGATGCAAAAATAAAAGAGGGGTGCAACACGAGGACTTCTCAGGAGGTCACCCATCCTAGTACTACTCTCGCCCAAGCAAGCTTAACTTCGGAGTTCTGATGGGATCCAGTGCTTTAGTGCTGGTATGATCGCATCAGACATCTTTTGCACGGCGGGTTGCTTTAACCTCTGTCCCCTCCGGCTCCTTCTCACGCCTAACCTTCCTGTTTTTTTTTGCATTTTTTTTAAAAAAAAATTCTGTCACGCCCGTCCCGGTTTACCGTCACCACGCCACCGTATTTACCGAGAAGGGCGTGCATGACTAGCCGCAAATAAAAACGTCACGCCATCCGACCGTTTCACCGGAGCGAGAAATCTGCACAAATTATATCGGTCACCGAAAATCGACTGTAGTTTCTGCATACGACCTCGGATCGAATATCGGCGAGAACAAAAAAGTTCCGTATCGAAATATTACCTGGGCTAGCCGACAGCCTTTGGCGGTCAGGCCGTTCTACGGTTTCGTCTAGTTCCGTTTGCAAGAGGGACTTTTAGACGATGCAAAAATAAGGATGCAACACAAGGACTTCCCAGGAGGTTACCCATCCTAGTACTACTCTCGCCCAAGCACGCTTAACTTCGGAGTTCTGATGGGTTCCGATGCTTTAGTGCTGGTATGATCGCATCCGACATCTTTTGCACGGCGGGTTGTTTTAACCTCTGTCCCCTCCGGCTCCATCTCACGCCTAACCCTCCGATTCTTTTTGCTTTTTTTTTTAAAAAAAATACTTTCACGCCCGTCCCGGTTTACCGTCACCACGCCACCGTATTTACCGAGAAGGGCGTGCATGACTAGCCGCAAATAAAAACGTCACGCCATCCGACCGTTTCACCGGAGCGAGAAATCTGCACAAATTATATCGGTCACCGAAAATCGACTGTAGTTTCTGCATACGAACTCGGATCGAATTTCGGCGAGAAGGAAAAAGTTCCGTATCGAAATATTATCTGGGCTAGCCGACAGCCTTTGGCGGTCAGGCAGTTCTACGGTTTCGTCTAGTTCCGTTTGCAAGAGGGACTTTTAGGGGATGCAAAAATAAAAGTAAAAAGAGGGATGCAACACGAGGACTTCCCAGGAGGTCACCCATCCTAGTACTACTCTCGCCCAAGCACGCTTAACTTCGGAGTTCTGATGGGATCCGGTGCTTTAGTGCTGGTATGATCGCATCAGACATCTTTTGCACGGCGGGTTGTTTTAACCTCTGTCCCCTCCGGCTCCATCTCACGCCTAACCCTCCGATTCTTTTTGCATTTTTTTTTAAAAATACTTTCACGCCCGTCCCGGTTTACCGTCACCACGCCACCGTATTTACCGAGAAGGGCGTGCATGACTAGCCGCAAATAAAAACGTCACGCCATCTGACCGTTTCACCGGAGCGAGAAATCTGCACAAATTATATCGGTCACCGAAAATCGATTGTAGTTTCTGCATACGACCTCGGATCGAATTTCGGCGAGAAGGAAAAACTTCCGTATCGAAATATTACCTAGGCTAGCCGACAGCCTTTGGCGGTCAGGCAGTTCTACGGTTTCGTCTAGTTCCGTTTGCAAGAGGGACTTTTAGGCGATGCAAAAATAAAAGTAAAAAGAGGGATGCAACACGAGGACTTCCCAGGAGGTCACCCATCCTAGTACTACTCTCGCCCAAGCACGCTTAACTTCGGAGTTCTGATGGGATCCGGTGCTTTAGTGCTGGTATGATCGCATCAGACATCTTTTGCACGGCGGGTTGTTTTAACCTCTGTCCCCTCCGGCTCCATCTCACGCCTAACCCTCCGATTCTTTTTGCATTTTTTTAAAAAAAATACTTTCACGCCCGTCCCGGTTTACCGTCACCACGCCACCGTATTTACCGAGAAGGGCGTGCATGACTAGCCGCAAATAAAAACGTCACGCCATCTGACCGTTTCACCGGAGCGAGAAATCTGCACAAATTATATCGGTCACCGAAAATCGACTGTAGTTTCTGCATACGACCTCGGATCGAATTTCGGCGAGAAGGAAAAACTTCCGTATCGAAATATTGCCTGGGCTAGCCGACAGCCTTTGGCGGTCAGGCCGTTCTACGGTTTCGTGTAGTTCCGTTTGCAAGAGGGACTTTTAGGCGATGCAAAAATAAGGATGCAACACGAGGACTTCCCAGGAGGTCACCCATCCTACTACTACTCTCGCCCAAGCACGCTTAACTTCGGAGTTCTGATGGGATCCGGTGCTTTAGTGTTGGTATGATCACATCCGACATATTTTGCACGGCGGGTTGTTTTAACCTCTGTCCCCTCCGGCTCCTTCTCACGCCTAACCTTCCTGTTTTTTAAAAAAAAAATCCTTTCACGCCCGTCCCGGTTTACCGTCACCACGCCACCGTATTTACCGAGAAGGGCGTGCATGACTAGCCGCAAATAAAAACGTCACGCCATCCGACCGTTTCACCGGAGCGAGAAATCTGCAAAAATTATATCGGTCACCGAAAATCGACTGTAGTTTCTGCATACGACCTCGGATCGAATTTCGGCGAGAACGAAAAAGTTCCGTATCGAAATATTACCTGGGCTAGCCGACAGCCTTTGGCGGTCAGGCCGTTCTACGGTTTCGTCTAGTTCCGTTTGCAAGAGGGACTTTTAGGCGATGCAAAAATAAAACAGGGGTGCAACACGAGGACTTCTCAGGAGGTCACCCATCCTAGTACTACTCTCGCCCAAGCACGCCTAACTTCGGAGTTTTGATGGGTTCCGGTGCTTTAGTGCTGGTATGATCGCATCCGACATCTTTTGCACGGCGGGTTGTTTTAACCTCTGTCCCCTCCGGCTCCATCTCACGCCTAACCCTCCGATTCTTTTTGCATTTTTTAAAAAAAAAATACTTTCACGCCCGTCCCGGTTTACCGTCACCACGCCACCGTATTTACCGAGAAGGGCGTGCATGACTAGCCGCAAATAAAAACGTCACGCCATCCGACCGTTTCACCGGAGCGAGAAATCTGCACAAATTATATCGGTCACCGAAAATCGACTGTAGTTTCTGCATACGAACTCGGATCGAATTTCGGCGAGAAGGAAAAAGTTCCGTATCGAAATATTATCTGGGCTAGCCGACAGCCTTTGGCGGTCAGGCAGTTCTACGGTTTCGTCTAGTTCCGTTTGCAAGAGGGACTTTTAGGGGATGCAAAAATAAAAGTAAAAAGAGGGATGCAACACGAGGACTTCCCAGGAGGTCACCCATCCTAGTACTACTCTCGCCCAAGCACGCTTAACTTCGGAGTTCTGATGGGATCCGGTGCTTTAGTGCTGGTATGATCGCATCAGACATCTTTTGCACGGCGGGTTGTTTTAACCTCTGTCCCCTCCGGCTCCATCTCACGCCTAACCCTCCGATTCTTTTTGCATTTTTTTTTAAAAAATACTTTCACGCCCGTCCCGGTTTACCGTCACCACGCCACCGTATTTACCGAGAAGGGCGTGCATGACTAGCCGCAAATAAAAACGTCACGCCATCTGACCGTTTCACCGGAGCGAGAAATCTGCACAAATTATATCGGTCACCGAAAATCGATTGTAGTTTCTGCATACGACCTCGGATCGAATTTCGGCGAGAAGGAAAAACTTCCGTATCGAAATATTACCTGGGCTAGCAGACAGCCTTTGGCGGTCAGGCAGTTCTACGGTTTCTTCTAGTTCCGTTTGCAAGAGGGACTTTTAGGCGATGCAAAAATAAAAGTAAAAAGAGGGATGCAACACGAGGACTTCCCAGGAGGTCACCCATCCTAGTACTACTCTCGCCCAAGCACGCTTAACTTCGGAGTTCTGATGGGATCCGGTGCTTTAGTGCTGGTATGATCGCATCAGACATCTTTTGCACGGCGGGTTGTTTTAACCTCTGTCCCCTCCGGCTCCATCTCACGCCTAACCCTCCGATTCTTTTTGCATTTTTTTTAAAAAAAATACTTTCACGCCCGTCCCTGTTTACCGTCACCACGCCACCGTATTTACCGAGAAGGGCGTGCATGACTAGCCGCAAATAAAAACGTCACGCCATCTGACCGTTTCACCGGAGCGAGAAATCTGCACAAATTATATCGGTCACCGAAAATCGATTGTAGTTTCTGCATACGACCTCGGATCGAATTTCGGCGAGAAGGAAAAACTTCCGTATCGAAATATTACCTGGGCTAGCAGACAGCCTTTGGCGGTCAGGCAGTTCTACGGTTTCGTCTAGTTCCGTTTGCAAGAGGGACTTTTAGGCGATGCAAAAATAAAAGTAAAAAGAGGGATGCAACACGAGGACTTCCCAGGAGGTCACCCATCCTAGTACTACTCTCGCCCAAGCACGCTTAACTTCGGAGTTCTGATGGGATCCGGTGCTTTAGTGCTGGTATGATCGCATCAGACATCTTTTGCACGGCGGGTTGTTTTAACCTCTGTCCCCTCCGGCTCCATCTCACGCCTAACCCTCCGATTCTTTTTGCATTTTTTTAAAAAAAATACTTTCACGCCCGTCCCGGTTTACCGTCACCACGCCACCGTATTTACCGAGAAGGGCGTGCATGACTAGCCGCAAATAAAAACGTCACGCCATCTGACCGTTTCACCGGAGCGAGAAATCTGCACAAATTATATCGGTCACCGAAAATCGACTGTAGTTTCTGCATACGACCTCGGATCGAATTTCGGCGAGAAGGAAAAACTTCCGTATCGAAATATTGCCTGGGCTAGCCGACAGCCTTTGGCGGTCAGGCCGTTCTACGGTTTCGTGTAGTTCCGTTTGCAAGAGGGACTTTTAGGCGATGCAAAAATAAGGATGCAACACGAGGACTTCCCAGGAGGTCACCCATCCTACTACTACTCTCGCCCAAGCACGCTTAACTTCGGAGTTCTGATGGGATCCGGTGCTTTAGTGTTGGTATGATCACATCCGACATATTTTGCACGGCGGGTTGTTTTAACCTCTGTCCCCTCCGGCTCCTTCTCACGCCTAACCTTCCTGTTTTTTAAAAAAAAAATCCTTTCACGCCCGTCCCGGTTTACCGTCACCACGCCACCGTATTTACCGAGAAGGGCGTGCATGACTAGCCGCAAATAAAAACGTCACGCCATCCGACCGTTTCACCAGAGCGAGAAATCTGCAAAAATTATATCGGTCACCGAAAATCGACTGTAGTTTCTGCATACGACCTCGGATCGAATTTCGGCGAGAACGAAAAAGTTCCGTATCGAAATATTACCTGGGCTAGCCGACAGCCTTTGGCGGTCAGGCCGTTCTACGGTTTCGTCTAGTTCCGTTTGCAAGAGGGACTTTTAGGCGATGCAAAAATAAACAGGGGTGCAACACGAGGACTTCTCAGGAGGTCACCCATCCTAGTACTACTCTCGCCCAAGCACGCTTAACTTCGGAGTTATGATGGGTTCCGGTGCTTTAGTGCTGGTATGATCGCATCCGACATCTTTTGCACGGCGGGTTGTTTTAACCTCTGTCCCCTCCGGCTCCATCTCACGCCTAACCCTCCGATTCTTTTTGCATTTTTTTAAAAAAAAATACTTTCACGCCCGTCCCGGTTTACCGTCACCACGCCACCGTATTTACCGAGAAGGGCGTGCATGACTAGCCGCAAATAAAAACGTCACGCCATCCGACCGTTTCACCGGAGCGAGAAATCTGCACAAATTATATCGGTCACCGAAAATCGACTGTAGTTTCTGCATACGAACTCGGATCGAATTTCGGCGAGAAGGAAAAATTTCCGTATCGAAATATTATATGGGCTAGCCGACAGCCTTTGGCGGTCAGGCAGTTCTACGGTTTCGTCTAGTTCCGTTTGCAAGAGGGACTTTTAGGGGATGCAAAAATAAAAGTAAAAAGAGGGATGCAACACGAGGACTTCCCAGGAGGTCACCCATCCTAGTACTACTCTCGCCCAAGCACGCTTAACTTCGGAGTTCTGATGGGATCCGGTGCTTTAGTGCTGGTATGATCGCATCAGACATCTTTTGCACGGCGGGTTGTTTTAACCTCTGTCCCCTCCGGCTCCATCTCACGCCTAACCCTCCGATTCTTTTTGCATTTTTTTTTAAAAAATACTTTCACGCCCGTCCCGGTTTACCGTCACCACGCCACCGTATTTACCGAGAAGGGCGTGCATGACTAGCCGCAAATAAAAACGTCACGCCATCTGACCGTTTCACCGGAGCGAGAAATCTGCACAAATTATATCGGTCACCGAAAATCGATTGTAGTTTCTGCATACGACCTCGGATCGAATTTCGGCGAGAAGGAAAAACTTCCGTATCGAAATATTACCTGGGCTAGCAGACAGCCTTTGGCGGTCAGGCAGTTCTACGGTTTCTTCTAGTTCCGTTTGCAAGAGGGACTTTTAGGCGATGCAAAAATAAAAGTAAAAAGAGGGATGCAACACGAGGACTTCCCAGGAGGTCACCCATCCTAGTACTACTCTCGCCCAAGCACGCTTAACTTCGGAGTTCTGATGGGATCCGGTGCTTTAGTGCTGGTATGATCGCATCAGACATCTTTTGCACGGCGGGTTGTTTTAACCTCTGTCCCCTCCGGCTCCATCTCACGCCTAACCCTCCGATTCTTTTTGCATTTTTTTTAAAAAAAATACTTTCACGCCCGTCCCGGTTTACCGTCACCACGCCACCGTATTTACCGAGAAGGGCGTGCATGACTAGCCGCATATAAAAACGTCACGCCATCTGACCGTTTCACCGGAGCGAGAAATCTGCACAAATTATATCGGTCACCGAAAATCGACTGTAGTTTCTGCATACGACCTCGGATCGAATTTCGGCGAGAAGGAAAAACTTCCGTATCGAAATATTACCTGGGCTAGCCGACAGCCTTTGGCGGTCAGGCCGTTCTACGGTTTCGTGTAGTTCCGTTTGCAAGAGGGACTTTTAGGCGATGCAAAAATAAGGATGCAACACGAGGACTTCCCAGGAGGTCACCCATCCTACTACTACTCTCGCCCAAGCACACTTAACTGCGGAGTTCTGATGGGATCCGGTGCTTTAGTGTTGGTATGATCACATCCGACATATTTTGCACGGCGGGTTGTTTTAACCTCTGTCCCCTCCGGCTCCTTCTCACGCCTAACCTTCCTGTTTTTTTTAAAAAAAATCCTTTCACGCCCGTTCCGGTTTACCGTCACCACGCCACCGTATTTACCGAGAAGGGCGTGCATGACTAGCCGCAAATAAAAACGTCACGCCATCCGACCGTTTCACCGGAGCGAGAAATCTGCAAAAATTATATCGGTCACCGAAAATCGACTGTAGTTTCTGCATACGACCTCGAATCGAATTTCGGCGAGAACGAAAAAGTTCCGTATCGAAATATTACCTGGCCTAGCCGACAGCCTTTGGCGGTCAGGCCGTTCTACGGTTTCGTCTAGTTCCGTTTGCAAGAGGGACTTTTAGGCGATGCAAAAATAAGGATGCAACACGAGAACTTCCCAGGAGGTCACCCATCCTAGTACTACTCTCGCCCAAGCACGCTTAACTTCGGAGTTCTGATGGGATCCGGTGCTTTAGTGCTGGTATGATCGCATCCGACATGTTCTGCACGACGTGTTGCTTTAACCTCTGTCCCCTCCGGCTCCTTCTCACACATAACCCTCCTGTTTTTTTTTGCATTTTTTTTAAAAAAAATTTGTTTCACGCCCGTCCCGGTTTACCGTCACCACGCCACCGTATTTACTGAGAAGGGCGTGCATGACTAGCCACAAATAAAAACGTCACTCCATCCAACCGTTTCACCGGAGCGAGAAATCTGCACAAATTATATCGGTCACCGAAAATCGACTGTAGTTTCTACATACGACCTCGGATCGAATTTCGGCGAGAACGAAAAAGTTCCATATTGAAATATTACCTGGGCTAGACGACAGCCTTTGGCGGTCAGGCAGTTCGACGGTTTCGTCTAGTTCCGTTTGCAAGAGGGAGTTTTAGGCGATGCAAAAATAAAAGTAAAAAGAGGGATGCAACACGAGGACTTCCCAGGAGGTCACCCATCCTAGTACTACTCTCGCCCAAGCACGCTTAACTTCGGAGTTCTGATGGGATCCGGTGCTTTAGTGCTGGTATGATCGCATCAGACATCTTTTGCACGGCGGGTTGCTTTAACCTCTGTCCCTCCGGCTCCTTCTCACGCCTAACCTTTCTGTTTTTTTTTGCATTTTTTAAAAAAAAAATCCTTTCACGCCCGTCCCGGTTTACCGTCACCACACCACCGTATTTACCGAGAAGGACGTGCATGACTAGCCGCAAATAAAAACGTCACGCCATCCGACCGTTTCACCGGAGCGAGAAATCTGCACAAATTATATCGGTCACCGAAAATCGACTGTAGTTTCTGCTTACGACCTCGGATCGAATTTCGGCGAGAAGGAAAAAGTTCCGTATCGAAATATTACCTGGGCTAGCCGACAGCCTTTGGCGGTCAGGCCGTTCTACGGTTTCGTGTAGTTCCGTTTGCAAGAGGGACTTTTAGGCGATGCAAAAATAAGGATGCAACACGAGGACTTCCCAGGAGGTCACCCATCCTACTACTACTCTCGCCCAAGCACGCTTAACTTCGGAGTTCTGATGGGACCCGGTGCTTTAGTGTTGGTATGATCACATCCGACATATTTTGCACGGCGGGTTGTTTTAACCTCTGTCCCCTCCGGCTCCTTCTCACGCCTAACCTTCCTGTTTTTTTAAAAAAAAATCCTTTCACGCCCGTTCCGGTTTACCGTCACCACGCCACCGTATTTACCGAGAAGGGCGTGCATGACTAGCCGCAAATAAAAACGTCACGCCATCCGACCGTTTCACCGGAGCGAGAAATCTGCAAAAATTATATCGGTCACCGAAAATCGACTGTAGTTTCTGCATACGACCTCGAATCGAATTTCGGCGAGAACGAAAAAGTTCCGTATCGAAATATTACCTGGCCTAGCCGACAGCCTTTGGCGGTCAGGCCGTTCTACGGTTTCGTCTAGTTCCGTTTGCAAGAGGGACTTTTAGGCGATGCAAAAATAAGGATGCAACACGAGAACTTCCCAGGAGGTCACCCATCCTAGTACTACTCTCGCCCAAGCACGCTTAACTTCGGAGTTCTGATGGGATCCGGTGCTTTAGTGCTGGTATGATCGCATCCGACATGTTCTGCACGACGTGTTGCTTTAACCTCTGTCCCCTCCGGCTCCTTCTCACACATAACCCTCCTGTTTTTTTTTGCATTTTTTTTAAAAAAAATTTGTTTCACGCCCGTCCCGGTTTACCGTCACCACGCCACCGTATTTACTGAGAAGGGCGTGCATGACTAGCCACAAATAAAAACGTCACTCCATCCAACCGTTTCACCGGAGCGAGAAATCTGCACAAATTATATCGGTCACCGAAAATCGACTGTAGTTTCTACATACGACCTCGGATCGAATTTCGGCGAGAACGAAAAAGTTCCATATTGAAATATTACCTGGGCTAGACGACAGCCTTTGGCGGTCAGGCAGTTCGACGGTTTCGTCTAGTTCCGTTTGCAAGAGGGAGTTTTAGGCGATGCAAAAATAAAAGTAAAAAGAGGGATGCAACACGAGGACTTCCCAGGAGGTCACCCATCCTAGTACTACTCTCGCCCAAGCACGCTTAACTTCGGAGTTCTGATGGGATCCGGTGCTTTAGTGCTGGTATGATCGCATCAGACATCTTTTGCACGGCGGGTTGCTTTAACCTCTGTCCCTCCGGCTCCTTCTCACGCCTAACCTTTCTGTTTTTTTTTGCATTTTTAAAAAAAAAAATCCTTTCACGCCCGTCCCGGTTTACCGTCACCACACCACCGTATTTACCGAGAAGGACGTGCATGACTAGCCGCAAATAAAAACGTCACGCCATCCGACCGTTTCACCGGAGCGAGAAATCTGCACAAATTATATCGGTCACCGAAAATCGACTGTAGTTTCTGCTTACGACCTCGGATCGAATTTCGGCGAGAAGGAAAAAGTTCCGTATCGAAATATTACCTGGGCTAGCCGACAGCCTTTGGCGGTCAGGCCGTTCTACGGTTTCGTGTAGTTCCGTTTGCAAGAGGGACTTTTAGGCGATGCAAAAATAAGGATGCAACACGAGGACTTCCCAGGAGGTCACCCATCCTACTACTACTCTCGCCCAAGCACGCTTAACTTCGGAGTTCTGATGGGACCCGGTGCTTTAGTGTTGGTATGATCACATCCGACATATTTTGCACGGCGGGTTGTTTTAACCTCTGTCCCCTCCGGCTCCTTCTCACGCCTAACCTTCCTGTTTTTTTTAAAAAAAATCCTTTCACGCCCGTCCCGGTTTACCGTCACCACGCCACCGTATTTACTGAGAAGGGCGTGCATGACTAGCCACAAATAAAAACGTCACGCCATCCGACCGTTTCACCGGAGCGAGAAATCTGCACAAATTATATCGGTCACCGAAAATCGACTGTAGTTTCTGCATACGACCTCGGATCGAATTTCGGCGAGAACAAAAAAGTTCCGTATCGAAATATTACCTGGGCTAGCCGACAGCCTTTGGCGGTCAGGCCGTTCTACGGTTTCGTCTAGTTCCGTTTGCAAGAGGGACTTTTAGACGATGCAACACAAGGACTTCCCAGGAGGTCACCCATCCTAGTACTACTCTCGCCCAAGCACGCTTAACTTCGGAGTTCTGATGGGTTCCGGTGCTTTAGTGCTGGTATGATCGCATCCGACATCTTTTGCACGGCGGGTTGTTTTAACCTCTGTCCCCTCCGGCTCCATCTCACGCCTAACCCTCCGATTCTTTTTGCATTTTTTTTTTTAAAAATACTTTCACGCCCGTCCCGGTTTACCGTCACCACGCCACCGTATTTACCGAGAAGGGCGTGCATGACTAGCCGCAAATAAAAACGTCACGCCATCCGACCGTTTCACCGGAGCGAGAAATCTGCACAAATTATATCGGTCACCGAAAATCGACTGTAGTTTCTGCATACGAACTCGGATCGAATTTCGGCGAGAAGGAAAAAGTTCCGTATCGAAATATTATCTGGGCTAGCCGACAGCCTTTGGCGGTCAGGCAGTTCTACGGTTTCGTCTTGTTCCGTTTGCAAGAGGGACTTTTAGGGGATGCAAAAATAAAAGTAAAAAGAGGGATGCAACACGAGGACTTCCCAGGAGGTCACCCATCCTAGTACTACTCTCGCCCAAGCACGCTTAACTTCGGAGTTCTGATGGGATCCGGTGCTTTAGTGCTGGTATGATCGCATCCGACATCTTTTGCACGGCGGGTTGTTTTAACCTCTGTCCCCTCCGGCTCCATCTCACGCCTAACCCTCCGATTCTTTTTGCATTTTTTTTAAAAAAATACTTTCACGCCCGTCCCGGTTTACCGTCACCACGCCACCGTATTTACCGAGAAGGGCGTGCATGACTAGCCGCAAATAAAAACGTCACGCCATCCGACCGTTTCACCGGAGCGAGAAATCTGCACAAATTATATCGGTCACCGAAAATCGACTGTAGTTTCTGCATACGAACTCGGATCGAATTTCGGCGAGAAGGAAAAAGTTCCGTATCGAAATATTATCTGGGCTAGCCGACAGCCTTTGGCGGTCAGGCAGTTCTACGGTTTCGTCTTGTTCCGTTTGCAAGAGGGACTTTTAGGGGATGCAAAAATAAAAGTAAAAAGAGGGATGCAACACGAGGACTTCCCAGGAGGTCACCCATCCTAGTACTACTCTCGCCCAAGCACGCTTAACTTCGGAGTTCTGATGGGATCCGGTGCTTTAGTGCTGGTATGATCGCATCCGACATCTTTTGCACGGCGGGTTGTTTTAACCTCTGTCCCCTCCGGCTCCATCTCACGCCTAACCCTCCGATTCTTTTTGCATTTTTTTTAAAAAAATACTTTCACGCCCGTCCCGGTTTACCGTCACCACGCCACCGTATTTACCGAGAAGGGCGTGCATGACTAGCCGCAAATAAAAACGTCACGCCATCTGACCGTTTCACCGGAGCGAGAAATCTGCACAAATTATATCGGTCACCGAAAATCGACTGTAGTTTCTGCATACGACCTCGGATCGAATTTCGGCGAGAAGGAAAAACTTCCGTATCGAAATATTACCTGGGCTAGCCGACAGCCTTTGGCGGTCAGGCCGTTCTACGGTTTCGTGTAGTTCCGTTTGCAAGAGCGACTTTTAGGCGATGCAAAAATAAGGATGCAACACGAGGACTTCCCAGGAGGTCACCCATCCTACTACTACTCTCGCCCAAGCACGCTTAACTTCGGAGTTCTGATGGGATCCGGTGCTTTAGTGTTGGTATGATCACATCCGACATATTTTGCACGGCGGGTTGTTTTAACCTCTGTCCCCTCCGGCTCCTTCTCACGCCTAACCTTCCTGTTTTTTTAAAAAAAAATCCTTTCACGCCCGTCCCGGTTTACCGTCACCACGCCACCGTATTTACCGAGAAGGGCGTGCATGACTAGCCGCAACTAAAAACGTCACGCCATCCGACCGTTTCACCGGAGCGAGAAATCTGCAAAAATTATATCGGTCACCGAAAATCGACTGTAGTTTCTGCATACGACCTCGGATCGAATTTCGGCGAGAACGAAAAAGTTCCGTATCGAAAAATTACCTGGGCTAGCCGACAGCCTTTGGCGGTCAGGCCGTTCTACGGTTTCGTCTAGTTCCGTTTGCAAGAGGGACTTTTAGGCGATGCAAAAATAAGGATGCAACACGAGGACTTCCCAGGAGGTCACCATTCCTACTACTACTCTCGCCCAAGCACACTTAACTGCGGAGTTCTGATGGGATCCGGTGCTTTAGTGTTGGTATGATCACATCCGACATATTTTGCACGGCGGGTTGTTTTAACCTCTGTCCCCTCCGGCTCCTTCTCACGCCTAACCTTCCTGTTTTTTTAAAAAAAAATCCTTTCACGCCCGTTCCGGTTTACCGTCACCACGCCACCGTATTTACCGAGAAGGGCGTGCATGACTAGCCGCAAATAAAAACGTCACGCCATCCGACCGTTTCACCGGAGCGAGAAATCTGCAAAAATTATATCGGTCACCGAAAATCGACTGTAGTTTCTGCATACGATCTCGAATCGAATTTCGGCGAGAACGAAAAAGTTCCGTATCGAAATATTACCTGGCCTAGCCGACAGCCTTTGGCGGTCAGGCCGTTCTACGGTTTCGTCTAGTTCCGTTTGCAAGAGGGACTTTTAGGCGATGCAAAAATAAGGATGCAACACGAGAACTTCCCAGGAGGTCACCCATCCTAGTACTACTCTCGCCCAAGCACGCTTAACTTCGGAGTTCTGATGGGATCCGGTGCTTTAGTGCTGGTATGATCGCATCCGACATGTTCTGCACGACGTGTTGCTTTAACCTCTGTCCCCTCCGGCTCCTTCTCACACATAACCCTCCTGTTTTTTTTTGCATTTTTTTTAAAAAAAAATTGTTTCACGCCCGTCCCGGTTTACCGTCACCACGCCACCGTATTTACTGAGAAGGGCGTGCATGACTAGCCACAAATAAAAACGTCACTCCATCCAACCGTTTCACCGGAGCGAGAAATCTGCACAAATTATATCGGTCACCGAAAATCGACTGTAGTTTCTACATACGACCTCGGATCGAATTTCGGCGAGAACGAAAAAGTTCCATATTGAAATATTACCTGGGCTAGACGACAGCCTTTGGCGGTCAGGCAGTTCGACGGTTTCGTCTAGTTCCGTTTGCAAGAGGGAGTTTTAGGCGATGCAAAAATAAAAGTAAAAAGAGGGATGCAACACGAGGACTTCCCAGGAGGTCACCCATCCTAGTACTACTCTCGCCCAAGCACGCTTAACTTCGGAGTTCTGATGGGATCCGGTGCTTTAGTGCTGGTATGATCGCATCAGACATCTTTTGCACGGCGGGTTGCTTTAACCTCTGTCCCTCCGGCTCCTTCTCACGCCTAACCTTTCTGTTTTTTTTTGCATTTTTTAAAAAAAAAAATCCTTTCACGCCCGTCCCGGTTTACCGTCACCACACCACCGTATTTACCGAGAAGGACGTGCATGACTAGCCGCAAATAAAAACGTCACGCCATCCGACCGTTTCACCGGAGCGAGAAATCTGCACAAATTATATCGGTCACCGAAAATCGACTGTAGTTTCTGCTTACGACCTCGGATCGAATTTCGGCGAGAAGGAAAAAGTTCCGTATCGAAATATTACCTGGGCTAGCCGACAGCCTTTGGCGGTCAGGCCGTTCTACGGTTTCGTGTAGTTCCGTTTGCAAGAGGGACTTTTAGGCGATGCAAAAATAAGGATGCAACACGAGGACTTCCCAGGAGGTCACCCATCCTACTACTACTCTCGCCCAAGCACGCTTAACTTCGGAGTTCTGATGGGACCCGGTGCTTTAGTGTTGGTATGATCACATCCGACATATTTTGCACGGCGGGTTGTTTTAACCTCTGTCCCCTCCGGCTCCTTCTCACGCCTAACCTTCCTGTTTTTTTTAAAAAAAATCCTTTCACGCCCGTCCCGGTTTACCGTCACCACGCCACCGTATTTACTGAGAAGGGCGTGCATGACTAGCCACAAATAAAAACGTCACGCCATCCGACCGTTTCACCGGAGCGAGAAATCTGCACAAATTATATCGGTCACCGAAAATCGACTGTAGTTTCTGCATACGACCTCGGATCGAATTTCGGCGAGAACAAAAAAGTTCCGTATCGAAATATTACCTGGGCTAGCCGACAGCCTTTGGCGGTCAGGCCGTTCTACGGTTTCGTCTAGTTCCGTTTGCAAGAGGGACTTTTAGACGATGCAACACAAGGACTTCCCAGGAGGTCACCCATCCTAGTACTACTCTCGCCCAAGCACGCTTAACTTCGGAGTTCTGATGGGTTCCGGTGCTTTAGTGCTGGTATGATCGCATCCGACATCTTTTGCACGGCGGGTTGTTTCAACCTCTGTCCCCTCCGGCTCCATCTCACGCCTAACCCTCCGATTCTTTTTGCATTTTTTTTTTTAAAAATACTTTCACGCCCGTCCCGGTTTACCGTCACCACGCCACCGTATTTACCGAGAAGGGCGTGCATGACTAGCCGCAAATAAAAACGTCACGCCATCCGACCGTTTCACCGGAGCGAGAAATCTGCACAAATTATATCGGTCACCGAAAATCGACTGTAGTTTCTGCATACGAACTCGGATCGAATTTCGGCGAGAAGGAAAAAGTTCCGTATCGAAATATTATCTGGGCTAGCCGACAGCCTTTGGCGGTCAGGCAGTTCTACGGTTTCGTCTTGTTCCGTTTGCAAGAGGGACTTTTAGGGGATGCAAAAATAAAAGTAAAAAGAGGGATGCAACACGAGGACTTCCCAGGAGGTCACCCATCCTAGTACTACTCTCGCCCAAGCACGCTTAACTTCGGAGTTCTGATGGGATCCGGTGCTTTAGTGCTGGTATGATCGCATCCGACATCTTTTGCACGGCGGGTTGTTTTAACCTCTGTCCCCTCCGGCTCCATCTCACGCCTAACCCTCCGATTCTTTTTGCATTTTTTTTAAAAAAATACTTTCACGCCCGTCCCGGTTTACCGTCACCACGCCACCGTATTTACCGAGAAGGGCGTGCATGACTAGCCGCAAATAAAAACGTCACGCCATCTGACCGTTTCACCGGAGCGAGAAATCTGCACAAATTATATCGGTCACCGAAAATCGACTGTAGTTTCTGCATACGACCTCGGATCGAATTTCGGCGAGAAGGAAAAACTTCCGTATCGAAATATTACCTGGGCTAGCCGACAGCCTTTGGCGGTCAGGCCGTTCTACGGTTTCGTGTAGTTCCGTTTGCAAGAGCGACTTTTAGGCGATGCAAAAATAAGGATGCAACACGAGGACTTCCCAGGAGGTCACCCATCCTACTACTACTCTCGCCCAAGCACGCTTAACTTCGGAGTTCTGATGGGATCCGGTGCTTTAGTGTTGGTATGATCACATCCGACATATTTTGCACGGCGGGTTGTTTTAACCTCTGTCCCCTCCGGCTCCTTCTCACGCCTAACCTTCCTGTTTTTTTAAAAAAAAATCCTTTCACGCCCGTCCCGGTTTACCGTCACCACGCCACCGTATTTACCGAGAAGGGCGTGCATGACTAGCCGCAACTAAAAACGTCACGCCATCCGACCGTTTCACCGGAGCGAGAAATCTGCAAAAATTATATCGGTCACCGAAAATCGACTGTAGTTTCTGCATACGACCTCGGATCGAATTTCGGCGAGAACGAAAAAGTTCCGTATCGAAAAATTACCTGGGCTAGCCGACAGCCTTTGGCGGTCAGGCCGTTCTACGGTTTCGTCTAGTTCCGTTTGCAAGAGGGACTTTTAGGCGATGCAAAAATAAGGATGCAACACGAGGACTTCCCAAGAGGTCACCCATCCTAGTACTACTCTCGCCCAAGCACGCTTAACTTCGGAGTTCTGATGGGATCCGGTGCTTTAGTGCTGGTATGATCGCATCCGACATGTTCTGTACGACGTGTTGCTTTAACCTCTGTCCCCTCCGGCTCCTACTCACACATAACCCTCCTGTTTTTTTTTGCATTTTTTTTAAAAAAAAAATTGTTTCACGCCCGTCCCGGTTTACCGTCACCACGCCACCGTATTTACTGAGAAGGGCGTGCATGACTAGCCACAAATAAAAACGTCACTCCATCCAACCGTTTCACCGGAGCGAGAAATCTGCACAAATTATATCGGTCACCGAAAATCGACTGTAGTTTCTACATACGAACTCGGATCGAATTTCGGCGAGAACGAAAAAGTTCCATATTGAAATATTACCTGGGCTAGACGACAGCCTTTGGCGGTCAGGCAGTTCGACGGTTTCGTCTAGTTCCGTTTGCAAGAGGGAGTTTTAGGCGATGCAAAAATAAAAGTAAAAAAAGGGATGCGACACGAGGACTTCCCAGGAGGTCACCCATCCTAGTACTACTCTCGCCCAAGCACGCTTAACTTCGGAGTTCTGATGGGATCCGGTGCTTTAGTGCTGGTATGATCGCATCAGACATCTTTTGCACGGCGGGTTGCTTTAACCTCTGTCCCCTCCGGCTCCTTCTCACGCCTAACCTTTCTGTTTTTTTTTGCATTTTTTTAAAAAAAAATCCTTTCACGCCCGTCCCGGTTTACCGTCACCACGCCACCGTATTTACCGAGAAGGACGTGCATGACTAGCCGCAAATAAAAACGTCACGCCATCCGACCGTTTCACCGGAGCGAGAAATCTGCACAAATTATATCGGTCACCGAAAATCGACTGTAGTTTCTGCTTACGACCTCGGATCGAATTTCGGCGAGAAGGGAAAAGTTCCGTATCGAAATATTACCTGGGCTAGCCGACAGCCTTTGGCGGTCAGGCCGTTCTACGGTTTCGTGTAGTTCCGTTTGCAAGAGGGACTTTTAGGCGATGCAAAAATAAGGATGCAACACGAGGACTTCCCAGGAGGTCACCCATCCTACTACTACTCTCGCACAAGCACGCTTAACTTCGGAGTTCTGATGGGATCCGGTGCTTTAGTGTTGGTATGATCACATCCGACATATTTTGCACGGCGGGTTGTTTTAACCTCTGTCCCCTCCGGCTCCTTCTCACGCCTAACCTTCCTGTTTTTAAAAAAAAAAATCTTTCACGCCCGTCCCGGTTTACCGTCACCACGCCACCGTATTTACCGAGAAGGGCGTGCATGACTAGCCGCAAATAAAAACGTCACGCCATCCGACCGTTTCACCGGAGCGAGAAATCTGCACAAATTATATCGGTCACCGAAAATCGACAGTAGTTTCTGCATACGACCTCGGATCGAATTTCGGCGAGAACGAAAAAGTTCCGTATCGAAATATTAGCTGGGCTAGCCGACAGCCTTTGGCGGTCAGGCCGTTCTACGGTTTCGTCTAGTTCCGTTTGCAAGAGGGACTTTTAGGCGATGCAAAAATAAGGATGCAACACGAGGACTTCCCAGGAGGTCACCCATCCTAGTACTACTCTCGCCCAAGCACGCTTAACTTCGGAGTTCTGATGGGATCCGGTGCTTTAGTGCTGGTATGATCGCATCCGACATGTTCTGCACGACGTGTTGCTTTAACCTCTGTCCCCTCCGGCTCCTTCTCACACATAACCCTCCTGTTTTTTTTTGCATTTTTTTTTAAAAAAAATTCGTTTCACGCCCGTCCCGGTTTACCGTCACCACGCCACCGTATTTACTGAGAAGGGCGTGCATGACTAGCCACAAATAAAAACGTCACTCCATCCAACCGTTTCACCGGAGCGAGAAATCTGCACAAATTATATCGGTCACCGAAAATCGACTGTAGTTTCTACATACGACCTCGGATCGAATTTCGGCGAGAACGAAAAAGTTCCATATTGAAATATTACCTGGGCTAGACGACAGCCTTTGGCGGTCAGGCAGTTCGACGGTTTCGTCTAGTTCCGTTTGCAAGAGGGACTTTTAGGCGATGCAAAAACAAAAGTAAAAAGAGGGATGCAACACGAGGACTTCCCAGGAGGTCACCCATCCTAGTACTAGTCTCGCCCAAGCACGCTTAACTTCGGAGTTCTGATGGGATCCGGTGCTTTAGTGCTGGTATGATCGCATCCGACATCTTCTGCACGGCGTGTTGCTTCAACATCTGTCCCCTCCGGCTCCTTCTCACGCCTAACCCTCTTGTGTTTTTTTTTGCATTTTTTTTAAAAAAATCCTTTCACGCCCGTCCCTATTTACCGTCACCACGCCACCGTATTTACCGAGAAGGGCGTGCATGACTAGCCGCAAATAAAAACGTCACTCCATCCGACCGTTTCACCGGAGCGAGAAATCTGCACAAATAATATCGGTCACCGAAAATCGACTGTAGTTTCTGCATACGACCTCGGATCGAATTTCGGCGAGAACGAAAAAGTTCCGTAACAAAATATTACCTAGGCTAGCCGACAACCTTTGGCGGTCAGGCAGTTCTACGGTTTCGTCTAGTTCCGTTTGCAAGAGGGACTTTTAGGCGATGCAAAAATAAAAGTAAAAAGAGGGATGCAACACGAGGACTTCCTAGGAGGTCACCCATCCTAGTACTACTCTCGCCCAAGCACGCTTAACTTCGGAGTTCTGATGGGATCCAGTGCTTTAGTGCTGGTATGATCGCATCCGACATCTTCTGCACGGCGTGTTGCTTTAACCTCTGTCCCCTCCGGCTCCTTCTCACGCCTAACCCTCCGATTCTTTTTGCATTTAAAAAAAAATCCTTGCACGCCTGTCCCGGTTTACCGTCACCACGCCACCGTATTTACCGAGAAGGGCGTGCATGACTAGCCGCAAATAAAAACGTCACTCCATCCGACCGTTTCACCGGAGCGAGAAATCTGCACAAATTATATCGGTCACCGAAAATCGACTGTAGTTTCTACATACGACCTCGGATCGAATTTCGGCGAGAACGAAAAAGTTCCATATTGAAATATTACATGGGCTAGACGACAGCTTTTGGCGGTCAGGCAGTTCTACGGTTTCGTCTAGTTCCGTTTGCAAGAGGGACTTTTAGGCGACGCAAAAATAAAAGTAAAAAGAGGGATGCAACACGAGGACTTCCAAGGAGGTCACCCATCCTAGTACTACTCTCGCCCAAGCACGCTTAACTTCGGAGCTCTGATGGGATCAGGTGCTTTAGTGCTAGTATAATCGCATCAGACATCTTCTGCACGGCGTGTTGCTTTAACCTCTGTTCCCTCCGGCTCCTTCTCACGCCTAACCCTCCGATTCTTTTTGCATTTTTTTTTAAAAAAAATCCTATCACGCCCGTCCCGGTTTACCGTCACCACGCCACCGTATTTACTGAGAAGGGCGTGCATGACTAGCCGAAAATAAAAACATCACTCCATCCGACCGTTTCACCGGAGCGAGAAATCTTCACAAATTATATCGGTCACCGAAAATCGACTGTAGATTCTACGTACGACCTCGGATCGAATTTCGGCGAGAACGAAAAAGTTCCATATTGAAATATTACCTGGGCTAGACGACAGCCTTTGGCGTTCAGGCAGTTCTACGGTTTCGTCTAGTTCCGTTTGCAAGAGGGACTTTTAGGCGATACAAAAATAAAAGTAAAAAGATGGATGCAACACGAGGACTTCCCAGGAGGTCACCCATCCTAGTACTACTCTCGCCCAAGCACGCTTAACTTCGGAGTTTTGTTGGGATCCGGTGCTTTAGTGCTGGTATGATCGCATCCGACATGTTCTGCACGACGTGTTGCTTTAACCTCTGTCCCCTCCGGCTCCTTCTCACGCCTAACCCTCCGATTCTTTTTGCATTTAAAAAAAAAATCCTTGCACGCCTGTCCCGGTTTACCGTCACCACGCCACCGTATTTACCGAGAAGGGCGTGCATGACTAGCCGCAAATAAAAACGTCACTCCATCCGACCGTTTCACCGGAGCGAGAAATCTGCACAAATTATATCGGTCACCGAAAATCGACTATAGTTTCTACATACGACCTCGGATCGAATTTCGGCGAGAACGAAAAAGTTCCATATTGAAATATTACATGGGCTAGACGACAGCTTTTGGCGGTCAGGCAGTTCTACGGTTTCGTCTAGTTCCGTTTGCAAGAGGGACTTTTAGGCGACGCAAAAATAAAAGTAAAAAGAGGGATGCAACACGAGGACTTCCAAGGAGGTCACCCATCCTAGTACTACTCTCGCCCAAGCACGCTTAACTTCGGAGTTCTGATGGGATCAGGTGCTTTAGTGCTAGTATAATCGCATCAGACATCTTCTGCACGGCGTGTTGCTTTAACCTCTGTTCCCTCCGGCTCCTTCTCACGCCTAACCCTCCGATTCTTTTTGCATTTTTTTTAAAAAAAAATCCTATCACGCCCGTCCCGGTTTACCGTCACCACGCCACCGTATTTACCGAGAAGGGCGTGCATGACTAGCCTCAAATAAAAACATCACTCCATCCGACCGTTTCACCGGAGCGAGAAATCTGCACAAATTATATCGGTCACCGAAAATCGACTGTAGATTCTACGTACGACCTCGGATCGAATTTCGGCGAGAACGAAAAAGTTCCATATTGAAATATTACCTGGGCTAGACGACAGACTTTGGCGTTCAGGCAGTTCTACGGTTTCGTCTAGTTCCGCTTGCAAGAGGGACTTTTAGGCGATACAAAAATAAAAGTAAAAAGAGGGATGCAACACGAGGACTTCCCAGGAGGTCACCCATCCTAGTACTACTCTCGCCCAAGCACGCTTAACTTCGGAGTTTTGATGGGATCCGGTGCTTTAGTGCTGGTATGATCGCATCCGACATGTTCTGCACGACGTGTTGCTTTAACCTCTGTCCCCTCCGGCTCCTTCTCACACATAACCCTCCTGTTTTTTTTTGCATTTTTTTTAAAAAATTCCTTTCACGCCCGTCCTGGTTTACCGTCACCACGCCACCATATTTACCGAGAAGGGCGTGCATGACTAGCCGCAAATAAAAACGTCACGCCATCCGACCGTTTCACCGGAGCAAGAAATCTGCACAAATTATATCGGTCACCGAAAATCGACTGTAGTTTCTCCATACGACCTCGGATCGAATTTCGGCGAGAACGAAAAAGTTCCATATCGAAATTTTACCTGGGCTTGCCGGCAGCCTTTGGCGGTCAGGCAGTTCTACGGTTTCGTCTAGTTCCGTTTGCAAGAGGGACTTTTAGGCGATGCAAAAATAAAAGTAAAAAGAGGGATGCAACACGAGGACTTCCGAGGAGGTCACCCATCCTAGTACTACTCTCGCCCAAGCACGCTTAACTTCGGGGTTCTGATGGGATCCGGTGCTTTAGTGCTGGTATGATCGCATCCGACATCATCTGCACGACGTGTTCCTTTAACCTCTGTCCC
This sequence comes from Poa annua, assembly GCA_026929855.1. Taxonomy (NCBI): domain Eukaryota; kingdom Viridiplantae; phylum Streptophyta; class Magnoliopsida; order Poales; family Poaceae; genus Poa; species Poa annua. The sequence continues at coordinate 13,717,335 of CM049428.1, forward strand.
CTCCGGCTCCTTCTCATGCCTAACCCTCCGATTATTTTTGCATTTTTTTAAAAAAAATCCTTTCACGCCTGTCCCGGTTTACCGTCACCACGCCACCGTATTTATAGAGAAGGGCGTGCATGACTAGCCGCAAATAAAAACGTCACTCCATCCGACCGTTTCACCGGAGCGAGAAATCTGCACAAATTATATCGGTCACCGAAAATCGACTGTAGTTTCTGCATACGACCTCGGATCGAATTTCGGCGAGAACCAAAAAGTTCCGTATCAAAATATTACCTGGGCTAGACGACAGCCTTTGGCGGTAAGGCAGTTCGACGGTTTCGTATAGTTCCGTTTGCAAGAGGGACTTTTAGGCGATGCAAAAATAAAAGTAAAAAGAGGGATGCAACACGAGGACTTCCCAGGAGGTCACCCATCCTAGTACTACTCTCGCCCAAGCACGCTTAACTTCGAAGTTTTGATGTGATCCGGTGCTTTTGTGCTGATATGATCGCGTCCAACAACTAATGCACTGCGTGTTCCTTTAACCTCTGTCCCCTCCGGCTCATTCTCACGCATAACCCTCCTGTTTTTTTTGCATTTTTTTTTAAATTCCTTTCACGCCTGTCCCGGTGTACCGTCACCACGCCACCGTATTTACCGAGAAGGGCGTGCATGACTAGCCGTAAATAAAAACGTCACGCCATCCGACCGTTTCACCGGAGCGAGAAATCTGCACAAATTATATCGGTCACCGAAAATCGACTGTAGTTTCTCCATACGACCTCGGATCGAATTTCGGCGAGAACGAAAAAGTTCCATATCGAAATTTTACCTGGGCTTGCCGGCAGCCTTTGGCGGTCAAGCAGTTCTACGGTTTCGTCTAGTTCCGTTTGCAAGAGGGACTTTTAGGCGATGCAAAAATAAAAGTAAAAAGAGGGATGCAACACGAGGACTTCCCAGGAGGTCACCCAACCTAGTACTACTCTCGCCCAAGCACGCTTAACTTCGGAGTTCTGATGGGATCCGGTTCTTTAGTGCTGGTATGATCGCATCCGACATCTTCTGCACGACGTGTTGCTTTAACCTCTGTCCCCTCCGGCTCCTTCTCACACATAACCCTCCTGTTTTTTTTTGCATTTTTTTTTAAAAAAAATTCGTTTGACGCCCGTCCCGGTTTACCGTCACCACGCCACCGTATTTACTGAGAAGGGCGTGCATGACTAGCCACAAATAAAAACGTCACTCCATCCAACCGTTTCACCGGAGCGAGAAATCTGCACAAATTATATCGGTCACCGAAAATCGACTGTAGTTTCTACATACGACCTCGGATCGAATTTCGGCGAGAACAAAAAAGTTCCATATTGAAATATTACCTGGGCTAGACGACAGCCTTTGGCGGTCAGGTCGTTCTACGGTTTCGTCTAGTTCCGTTTGTAAGAGGGACTTTTAGGCGATGCAAAAATAAAAGTAAAAAGAGGGATGCAACACGAGGACTTCTCAGGAGGTCACCCATCCTAGTACTACTCTCGCCCAAGCACGCTTAACTTCGGAGTTCTGATGGGATCCGGTGCTTTAGTGCTGGTATGATCGCATCCGACATCTTCTGCACGGCGTGTTGCTTCAACATCTGTCCCCTCCGGCTCCTTCTCACGTCTAACCCTCTTGTGTTTTTTTTTGCATTTTTTTTTAAAAAAAATCCTTTCACGCCCGTCCCTGTTTACCGTCACCACGCCACCGTATTTACCGAGAAGGGCGTGCATGACTAGCCGCAAATAAAAACGTCACCCCATCCGACCGTTTCACCGGAGCGAGAAATCTGCACAAATTATATCGGTCACCGAAAATCGACTGTAGTTTCTGCATACGACCTCGGATCGAATTTCGGCGAGAACGAAAAAGTTCCGTAACAAAATATTACCTAGGCTAGCCGACAACCTTTGGCGGTCAGGCAGTTCTACGGTTTCGTCTAGTTCCGTTTGCAAGAGGGACTTTTAGGCGATGCAAAAATAAAAGTAAAAAGAGGGATGCAACACGAGGACTTCCTAGGAGGTCTCCCATCCTAGTACTACTCTCGCCCAAGCACGCTTAACTTCGGAGTTCTGATGGGATCCGGTGCTTTAGTGCTGGTATGATCGCATCCGACATCTTCTGCACGGCGTGTTGCTTTAACCTCTGTCCCCTCCGGCTCCTTCTCACGCCTAACCCTCCGATTCTTTTTGCATTTAAAAAAAAAATCCTTGCACGCCTGTCCCGGTTTACCGTCACCACGCCACCGTATTTACCGAGAAGGGCGTGCATGACTAGCCGCAAATAAAAACGTCACTCCATCCGACCGTTTCACCGGAGCGAGAAATCTGCACAAATTATATCGGTCACCGAAAATCGACTGTAGTTTCTGCATAAGACCTCGGATCGAATTTCGGCGAGAACGAAAAAGTTCCATATTGAAATATTACATGGGCTAGACGACAGCCTTTGGCGGTCAGGCAGTTCTACGGTTTCGTCTAGTTCCGTTTGCAAGAGGGACTTTTAGGCGATGCAAAAATAAAAGTAAAAAGAGGGATGCAACACGAGGACTTCCCAGGAGGTCACCCATCCTAGTATACTCTCGCCCAAGCACGCTTAACTTCGGGGTTCTGATGGGATCCGGTGCTTTAGTGCTGGTATGATCGCATCCGACATCATCTGCACGGCGTGTTGCTTTAACCTCTGTCCCCTCCGGCTCCTTCTCACGCCTAACCCTCCGATTCTTTTTGCATTTTTTTTTTAAAAATCCTTTCACGCCTGTACCGGTGTACCGTCACCACGCCACCGTATTTACCGAGAAGGGCGTGCATGAATAGCCGCAAATAAAAACATCACGCCATCCGACCGTTTGTGCTGATATGATCGCGTCCAACAACTAATGCACTGCGTGTTCCTTTAACCTCTGTCCCCTCCGGCTCCTTCTCACGCATAACCCTCCTGTTTTTTTTGCATTTTTTTTTAAATTCCTTTCACGCCTGTCCCGGTGTACCGTCACCACGCCACCGTATTTACCGAGAAGGGCGTGCATGACTAGCCGCAAATAAAAACGTCACGCCATCCGACCGTTTCACCGGAGCGAGAAATCTGCACAAATTATATCGGTCACCGAAAATCGACTGTTGTTTCTCCATACGACCTCGGATCGAATTTCGGCGAGAACGAAAAAGTTCCATATCAAAATTTTACCTGGGCTTGCCGGCAGTCTTTGGCGGTCAGGCAGTTCTACGGTTTCGTCTAGTTCCGTTTGCCAGAGGGACTTTTAGCGATGCAAAAATAAAAGTAAAAAGAGGGATGCAACACGAGGACTTTCCAGGAGGTCACCCATCCTAGTACTACTCTCGCCCAAGCACGCTTAACTTCGGAGTTCTGATGGGATCCGGTGCTTTAGTGCTGGTATGATCGCATCCGACATCTTCTGCACGGCGTGTTGCTTTAACCTCTGTCCCCTCCGGCTCCTTCTCACGCCTAACCCTCCGATTCTTTTTGCATTTTTTTATAAAAAAAACCTTTCACGCCCGTCCCGGTTTACCGTCACCACGCCACCGTATTTACCGAGAAGGGCGTGCATGACTAGCCGCAAATAAAAACGTCACTCCGTCCGACCGTTTCACCGGAGCGAGAAATCTGCACAAATTATATCGGTCACCGAAAATCGACTGTAGTTTCTCCATACGACCTCGGATCGAATTTCGGCGAGAAGGAAAAAGTTCCGTATCGAAATTTTACCTGGGCTAGCCGGCAGCCTTTTGCGGTCAGGCAGTTCTACGGTTTCGTCTAGTTCCGTTTGCAAGAGGGACTTTTAGGCGATGCAAAAATAAAAGTAAAAAGAGGGATGCAACACTAGACTTCCCAGGAGGTCACCCATCCTAGTACTACTCTCGCCCAAGCACGCTTAACTACGGAGTTTTGATGGGATCCGGCGCTTTAGTGCTGGTATGATCGCATCCGATATCTTATGCACGGCGTGTTGCTTTAACCTCTGTCCCCTCCGGCTCCTTCTCACGCCTGACCCTCCTGTTTTTTTTGCATTTTTTAATAAAAATTTCCTTTCACTCCCGTCCCGGTTTACCGTCACCACGCCACCGTATTTACCGAGAAGGGCGTGCATGACTAGCCGCAAATAAAAACGTCACGCCATCCGACCGTTTCACGGGAGCGAGAAATCTGCACAAATTATATCGGCCAACGAAAATCGACTGTAGTTTCTGCATACGACCTCGGATCGAATTTCGGCGAGAACGAAAAAGTTGCGTATCAAAATATTACCTGGGCTAGCAGACAACCTTTGGCGGTCAGACAGTTCTACGGTTTCGTCTAGTTCCGTTTACAAGAGGGACTTTTAGGCGATGCAAAAATAAAAGTAAAAAGAGGGATGCAACACGAGGACTTCCCAGGCGGTCACCCATCCTAGTATACTCTCGCCCAAGCACGCTTAACTTCGGAGTTCTGATGGGATCCGGTGCTTTAGTGCTGGTATGATCGCATCCGACATCTTCTGCACGGCGTGTTGCTTTAACCTCTCTCCCCTCCGGCTCCTTCTCACGCCTAACCCTCCGATTTTTTTTGCATTTTTTTTTAAAATCCTTTCACGCCTGTCCCGGTTTACCGTCACCACGCCACCGTATTTACCGAGAAGGGCGTGCATGATTAGCCGCAAATAAAAACGTCACTCCATCCGACCATTTCACCGGAGCGAGAAATCTGCACAAATTAAATCGATCACCGAAAATCGACTGTAGTTTCTGCATACGACCTCGGATCGAATTTCGGCGAGAACGAAAAAATTCCATATCGAAATATTACCTGGGCTAGCCGACAGGCTTTGGCGGTCAGGCAGTTCTACGGTTTCGTCTAGTTCCGTTTGCAAGAGGGACTTTTAGGCGATGCAAAAATAAAAGTAAAAAGAGGGATGCAACACGAGGACTTCCCAGGAGGTCACCCATCCTAGTACTACTCTCGCCCAAGAACGCTTAACTTCGGTGTTCCGATGGGATCCGGTGCTTTAGTGCTGGTATGATCGCATCCGACATATTCTGCACGGCGTGTTGCTTTAACATCTGTCCCACCGGCTCCTTCTCACGCCTAACCCTCCGATTCTTTTTGCATTTTGTTTTAAAAAAATCCTTTCACGCCCGTCCCGGTTTACCGTCACCACGCCACCGTATTTACCGAGAAGGGCGTGCATGACTAGCCGCAAATAAAAACATCACGCCATCCGACCGTTTCACCGGAGCGAGAAATCTGCACAAATTTTATCGGCCAACAAAAATCGACCGTAGTTTCTGCATACGACCTCGGATCGAATTTCGGCGAGAACGAAAAAGTTCCGTATCGAAATTTTACCTGGGCTAGCCGGCAGACTTTGGCGGTCAGGCAGTTCTACGGTTTCGTCTAGTTCCGTATGCAAGAGGGACTTTTAGGCGATGCAAAAATAAAAGTAAAAAGAGAGATGCAACACGAGGACTTCCCAGGAGGTCACCCATCCTAGTACTACTCTCGCCCAAGCACGCTTATCTTCGGAGTTCTGATGGGATCCGGTGCTTTAGTGCTGATATGATCGCGTCCAACAACTTATGCACGGAGTGTTGCTTTAACCGATGTCCCCTCCGTCTCCTTCTCACGCATAACCCTCCTGTTTTTTTGCATTTTTATTTAAAATTCCTTTCACGCCTGTACCGGTGTACCGTCACCACGCCACCGTATTTACCGAGAAGGGCGTGCATGACTAGCCGCAAATAAAAACGTCACGCCATCCGACCGTTTCACCGGAGCGAGAAATCTGCCCAAATTATATCGGTCACCGAAAATCGACTGTAGTTTCTGCATACGACCTTGGATCGAATTTCGGCGAGAACGAAAAAGTTCCGTATCGAAATTCTACCTGGGCTAGACGGCAGCCTTTGGCGGTCAGGCAGTTCTACGGTTTCGTCTAGTTCCATTTGCAAGAGAGGGACTTTTAGGCGATGCAAAAATTAAAGTAAAAAGAGGGATGCAACACGAGGACTTCCCAGGAGGTCACCCATCCTAGTACTACTCTCGCCCAAGCACACTTAACTTCGAAGTTCTGATGGGATCCGGTGCTTTAGTGCTGATATGATCGCGTCCAACAACTTATGCACGGCGTGTTGCTTTAACCTCTGTCCCCTCCGGCTCCTTCTCACGCATAACCCTCATGTTTTTTTTGCATTTTAAAAAAAAAAATTCCTTTCACGCCCGTCCCGGTTTACCGTCACCACGCCACCGTATTTACCGAGAAGGGCGTGCATGACTAACCGCAAAAAAAACGTCACTGCATCCGACCGTTTCACCGGAGCGAGAAATCTGCACAAATTATATCAGTCACCAAAAATCGACTGTAGTTCTGCATACGACCTCGGATCGAATTTCGGCGAGAACGAAAAAGTTCTGTATCTAAATTTTACCTGGGCTAGCCGACAGCCTTTGGCAGTAAGGCAGTTCTACGGTTTCGTCTAGTTTCGTTTGCAAGAGGGACTTGTAGGCGATGCAAAAATAAAAGTAAAAAGAGGGATGCAACTCGAGGACTTCCCAGGAGGTCACCCATCCTAGTACTACTCTCGCCCAACCACGCTTAACTTCGGAGTTCTGATGGGATCCGGTGCTTTAGTGCTGATATGATCGCGTCAAACAACTTCTGCACGGCGTGTTGCTTTAACCTCTGTCCCCTCCGGCTCCTTCTCACGCATAACCCTCCTGTTTTTTTTGCATTTTTAAAAAAATCCTTTCACACCCGTCCTGGTTTACCGTCACCACGCCACCGTATTTACCGAGAAGGGCGTGCATGAGCCGCAAATAAAAACGTCACTCTGTCCGACCGTTTCACCAGAGCGAGAAATCTGCATAAATTATATCGGTCACCGAAAATCGACTGAAGTTTCTGCATACGACCTCGGATCGAATTTCGGCGAGAACGAAAAAGTTCTGTATCTAAATTTTACCTGGGCTAGCCGACAGCCTTTGGCGGTCAGGCAGTTCTACGGTTTCGTCTAGTTTCATTTGCAAGAGAGGGACTTTTAGGCGATGTAAAAATAAAAGTAAAAAAAGGGATGCAACACGAGGACTTCCCAGGAGGTCACCCATCCTAGTACTACTCTCGCCCAAGCACGCTTAACTTTAGAGTTCTGATGGGATCCGGTGCTTTAGTGCTGATATGATCGCGTCCAACAACTTCTGCACGGCGTGTTGCTTTAACCTCTGTCCCCTCCGGCTCCTTCTCACGCATAACCCTCATGTTTTTTTTGCATTTTTTTTAAAAAAATTCCTTTCACGCCCGTCCCGGTTTACCGTCACCACGCCACCGTATTTACCGAGAAGGGCGTGCATGACTAGCCGCAAATAAAAACGTCACGCCATCCGACCGTTTCATCGGAGCGAGAAATCTGCACAAATTATATCGTTCACCGAAAATCGACTGAAGTTTCTGCATACGACCTCGGATCGAATTTCGGCGAGAACGAAAAAGTTCTGTATCGAAATATTACCTGGGCTAGCAGACAACCTTTGTCGGTCAGGCAGTTCTACGGTTTCGTCTAGTTCCGTTTGCAAGAGGGACTTTTAGGCGATGCAAAAATAAAAGTATAAAGAGGGATGCAACACGAGGACTTTCCAGGAGGTCACCCATCCTAGTACTACTCTCGCCCAAGCACGCTTAACTTCGGAGTTCTGATGGGATCCGGTGCTTTAGTGCTGGTGTGATCGCATCCAACAACTTCTGCACGGCGTGTTGCTTTAACCTCTGTCCCCTCCGGCTCCTTCTCACGCCTAACCCTCCTGTTTTTTTTGCATTTTTTTATTAAAAAAATCCTTTCACGCCCGTCCCTGTTTACCGTCACCACGCTACCGTATTTACCGAGAAGGGCGTGCATGACTAGCCGCAAATAAAAACGTCACGCCATCCGACCGTTTCACCGGAGCGAGAAATCTGCACAAATTATATCGGTCACCGAAAATCGACGGTAGTTTCTGCATACGACCTCGGATCGAATTTCGGCGAGAACGAAAAAATTCCGTATCGAAATTTTACCTGGGCTAGCCGGCAGCCTTTGGCGGTCAGGCAGTTCTACGGTTTCGTCTAGTTCCGTTTGCAAGAGGGACTTTTAGGCGATGCAAAAATAAAAGTAAAAAGATAATGCAACCCTAGACTTCCCAGGAGGTCACCCATCCTAGTACTACTCTCGCCCAAGCACGCTTAACTTCAGAGTTCTGATGGGATCCGGCGCTTTGGTGCTGGTATGATCGCATCCAACATCTTTGCACAGCGTGTTGCTTTAACCTATGTCCCCTCCGGGTCCTTCTCACGCATAACCCTCCTGTTCTTTTTGCATTTTTTTAAAAAAATTCCTTTCACTCCCGTCCCGGTTTACCGTCACCACGCCACCGTATTTACCGAGAAGGGCGTGCATGACTAGCCGCAAATAAAAACGTCACGCCATCCGACCGTTTCACCGGAGCGAGAAATCTGTACAAATTATATCGGTCTCGAAAAATCGACTGTAGTTTCTGAATACGACCTCGGATCGAATTTCGGAGAGAACGAAAAAGTTCCGTATCGAAATATTACCTGGGCTAGCAGACAACCTTTGTCGGTCAGGCAGTTCTACGGTTTCGTCTAGTTCCGTTTGCAAGAGGGACTTTTAGGCGATGCAAAAATAAAAGTAAAAAGAGGGATGCAACACGAGGACTTTCCAGGAGGTCACCCATCCTAGTACTACTCTCGCCCAAGCACGCTTAACTTCGGAGTTCTGATGGGATCCGGCGCTTTAGTGCTGGTATGATCGCATCCAACAACTTCTGCACGGCGTGTTGCTTTAACCTCTGTCCCCTCCGGCTCCTTCTCACGCATAACCCTCCTGTTTTTTTTGCTTTTTTTTAAAAAAAATCTTTCACGCCCGTCCCGGTTTACCGTCACCACGCCACCGTATTTACCGAGAAGGGCGTGCATGACTAGCCGCAAATAAAAACGTCACGCCATCCGACCGTTTCACCGGAGCGAGAAATATGCACAAATTATATCGGTCACCGAAAATCGACTGTAGTTTCTGCATACGATCTCGGATCAAATTTCGGCGAGAACGGAAAAGTTCCGTATCGATATTTTACCTGGGCTAGCCGGCAGCCTTTGGCGTTCAGGCAGTTCTACGGTTTCGTCTAGTTCCGTTTGCAAGAGGGAGTTTTAGGCGATGCAAAAATAAAAGTAAAAAGAGGGACGCAACACGAGGACTTCAAAGGAGGTCACCCATCCTAGTACTACTCTCCCCCAAGCACGCTTAACTTCGGAGTTCTGATGGGATCCGGCGCTTTAGTGCTGATATGATCGCGTCCAACAACTTCTACACGGCGTGTTGCTTTAACCTCTGCCCCCTCCAGCTCCTTCTCACGCATAACCCTCCTGTTTTTTTTTACATTTAAAAAACAAATCTTTCACGCCCGTCCCGGTTTACCGTCACCACGCCACCGTATTTACCGAGAAGGGCGTGCATGACTAGCCGCAAATAAAAATGTCACGCCATCCGACCGTTTCACCGGAGCGAGAAATCTGCACAAATTATATCGGTCACCGAAAATCGACTGTAGTTTCTGCATACGACCTCGGATCGAATTTCGGCGAGAACGAAAAAGTTCCGTAACATAATTTTACGTGGGCTAGCCGGCAGCCTTTGGCGGTCAGACAGTTCTACGGTTTCGTCTAGTTCCGTTTGCAAGAGGGACTTTTAGGCGATGCAAAAATAAAAGTAAAAAGAGGGACGCAACACAAGGACTTCACAGGAGGTCACCCATCCTAGTACTACTCTCGCCCAAGCACGCTTAACTTTAGAGTTCTTATGGGATCCGGTGCTTTAGTGCTGGTATGATCGCATCCAACAACTTCTGCACGGCGTGTTGCTTTAACCTATGTCCCCTCCGGCTCCTTCTTACGCCTAACCCTCCTGTTTTTTTTTGCATTTTTTTATAAAAAAAATCCTTTCACGCCCGTCCGGTTTACCGTCACCACGCCACCGTATTTACCGAGAAGGACTTGCATGACTAACCGCAAATAAAAACGTCAGGCCATCCGACCGTTTCACCGGAGCGAGAAATCTGCACAAATTATATCGGTCACCGAAAATCGACGGTAGTTTCTGCATACGACCTCGGATCGAATTTCGGAGACAACGAAAAAGTTCCGTATCGAAATCTTACCTGGGCTAGCAGACAACCTTTGTCGGTCAGGCAGTTCTACGGTTTCGTCTAGTTCCGTTTGCAAGAGGGACTTTTAGGCGATGCAAAAATAAAAGTAAAAAGAGGGATGCAACACGAGGACTTTCCAGGAGGTCACCCATCCTAGTACTACTCTCGCCCAAGCACGCTTAACTTCGGAGTTCTGATGGGATCCGGCGCTTTAGTGCTGGTATGATCGCATCCAACAACTTCTGCACGGCGTGTTGCTTTAACCTCTGTCCCCTCCGGCTCCTTTTCACGCATAACCCTCATGTTTTTTTTGCATTTTTTTAAAAAAAATTCCTTTCACGCCCGTCCCGGTTTACCGTCACCACGCCACCGTATTTACCGAGAAGGGCGTGCATGACTAGCCGCAAATAAAAATGTCACGCCATCCGACCGTTTCATCGGAGCGAGAAATCTGCACAAATTATATCGTTCACCGAAAATCGACTGAAGTTTCTGCATACGACCTCGGATCGAATTTCGGCGAGAACGAAAAAGTTCTGTATCGAAATATTACCTGGGCTAGCAGACAACCTTTGTCGGTCAGGCAGTTCTACGGTTTCGTCTAGTTCCGTTTGCAAGAGGGACTTTTAGGCGATGAAATATTACCTGGGCTAGCAGACAACCTTTGTCGGTCAGGCAGTTCTACGGTTTCGTCTAGTTCCGTTTGCAAGAGGGACTTTTAGGCGATGCAAAAATAAAAGTATAAAGAGGGATGCAACACGAGGACTTTCCAGGAGGTCACCCATCCTAGTACTACTCTCGCCCAAGCACGCTTAACTTCGGAGTTCTGATGGGATCCGGCGCTTTAGTGCTGGTATGATCGCATCCAACAACTTCTGCACGGCGTGTTGCTTTAACCTCTGTCCCCTCCGGCTCCTTTTCACGCATAACCCTCATGTTTTTTTTGCATTTTTAAAAAAAAAATTCCTTTCACGCCCGTCCCGGTTTACCGTCACCACGCCACCGTATTTACCGAGAAGGGCGTGCATGACTAGCCGCAAATAAAAACGTCACGCCATCCGACCGTTTCATCGGAGCGAGAAATCTGCACAAATTATATCGTTCACCGAAAATCGACTGAAGTTTCTGCATACGACCTCGGATCGAATTTCGGCGAGAACGAAAAAGTTCTGTATCGAAATATTACCTGGGCTAGCAGACAACCTTTGTCGGTCAGGCAGTTCTACGGTTTCGTCTAGTTCCGTTTGCAAGAGGGACTTTTAGGCGATGCAAAAATAAAAGTATAAAGAGGGATGCAACACGAGGACTTTCCAGGAGGTCACCCATCCTAGTACTACTCTCGCCCAAGCACGCTTAACTTTGGAGTTCTGATGGGATATGGTGCTTTAGTGCTGGTGTGATCGCATCCGACATCTTTTGCACGGCGTGTTGCTTTAACCTCTGTCCCCTCCGGCTCCTTCTCACGCCTAACCCTCCTGTTTTTTTTGCATTTTTTTATTAAAAAAATCCTTTCACGCCCGTCCCTGTTTACCGTCACCACGCTACCGTATTTACCGAGAAGGGCGTGCATGACTAGCCGCAAATAAAAACGTCACGCCATCCGACCGTTTCACCGGAGCGAGAAATCTGCACAAATTATATCGGTCACCGAAAATCGACGGTAGTTTCTGCATACGACCTCGGATCGAATTTCGGAGAGAACGAAAAAATTCCGTATCGAAATTTTACCTGGGCTAGCCGGCAGCCTTTGGCGGTCAGGCAGTTCTACGGTTTCTTCTAGTTCCGTTTGCAAGAGGGACTTTTAGGCGATGCAAAAATAAAAGTAAAAAGATAATGCAACCCTAGACTTCCCAGGAGGTCACCCATCCTAGTACTACTCTCGCCCAAGCACGCTTAACTTCAGAGTTCTAATGGGATCCGGCGCTTTGGTGCTGGTATGATCGCATCCAACATCTTTGCACGGCGTGTTGCTTTAACCTATGTCCCCTCCGGGTCCTTCTCACGCATAACCCTCCTGTTCTTTTTGCATTTTTAAAAAAAAATTCCTTTCACTCCCGTTCCGGTTTACCGTCACCACGCCACCGTATTTACCGAGAAGGGCGTGCATGACTAGCCGCAAATAAAAACGTCACGCCATCCGACCGTTTCACCGGAGCGAGAAATCTGCACAAATTATATCGGTCTCGAAAAATCGACTGTAGTTTCTGAATACGACCTCGGATCGAATTTCGGAGAGAACGAAAAAGTTCCGTATCGAAATATTACCTGGGCTAGCAGACAACCTTTGTCGGTCAGGCAGTTCTACGGTTTCGTCTAGTTCCGTTTGCAAGAGGGACTTTTAGGCGATGCAAAAATAAAAGTAAAAAGAGGGATGCAACACGAGGACTTTCCAGGAGGTCACCCATCCTAGTACTACTCTCGCCCAAGCACGCTTAACTTCGGAGTTCTGATGGGATCCGGCGCTTTAGTGCTGGTATGATCGCATCCAACAACTTCTGCACGGCGTGTTGCTTTAACCTCTGTCCCCTCCGGCTCCTTCTCACGCATAACCCTCCTGTTTTTTTTGCTTTTTTTTAAAAAAAATCTTTCACGCCCGTCCCGGTTTACCGTCACCACGCCACCGTATTTACCGAGAAGGGCGTGCATGACTAGCCGCAAATAAAAACGTCACGCCATCCGACCGTTTCACCGGAGCGAGAAATATGCACAAATTATATCGGTCACCGAAAATCGACTGTAGTTTCTGCATACGATCTCGGATCAAATTTCGGCGAGAACGAAAAAGTTCCGTATCGATATTTTACCTGGGCTAGCCGGCAGCCTTTGGCGTTCAGGCAGTTCTACGGTTTCGTCTAGTTCCGTTTGCAAGAGGGAGTTTTAGGCGATGCAAAAATAAAAGTAAAAAGAGGGACGCAACACGAGGACTTCAAAGGAGGTCACCCATCCTAGTACTACTCTCCCTCACGCTTAACTTCGGAGTTCTGATGGGATCCGGCGCTTTAGTGCTGATATGATCGCATCCAACAACTTCTACACGGCGTGTTGCTTTAACCTCTGCCCCCTCCAGCTCCTTCTCACGCATAACCCTCCTGTTTTTTTTTACATTTAAAAAAAAAAATCTTTCACGCCCGTCCCGGTTTACCATCACCACGCCACCGTATTTACCGAGAAGGGCGTGCATGACTAGCCGCAAATAAAAACGTCACGCCATCCGACCGTCTCACCGGAGCGAGAAATCTGCACAAATTATATCGGTCACCGAAAATCGACTGTAGTTTCTGCATACGACCTCGGATCGAATTTCGGAGACAACGAAAAAGTTCCGTATCGAAATCTTACCTGGGCTAGCAGACAACCTTTGTCGGTCAGGCAGTTCTACGGTTTCGTCTAGTTCCGTTTGCAAGAGGGACTTTTAGGCGATGCAAAAATAAAAGTAAAAAGAGGGATGCAACACGAGGACTTCCCAGGAGGTCACCCATCCTAGTACTACTCTCGCCTAAGCACGCTTAACTTCGGAGTTCTGATGGGATCCGGCGCTTTAGTGCTAGTATGATCGCATCCAACAACTTTTGCACGGCGTGTTGCTTTAACCCCTGTCCCCTCCGGCTCCTTCTCACGCATAACCCTCCTGTTTTTTTTGCATTTTTTTTTCAAAAATCTTTCACGCCCGTCCCGGTTTACCGTCACCACGCCACCGTATTTACCGAGAAGGGCGTGCATGACTAGCCGCAAATAAAAACGTCACGCCATCCGACCGTTTCACAGGAGCGAGAAATATGCACAAATTATATCGGTCACCGAAAATCGACGGTAGTTTCTGCATACGACCTCGGATCGAATTTCGGAGACAACGAAAAAGTTCCGTATCGAAATATTACCTGGGCTAGCAGACAACCTTTGTCGGTCAGGCAGTTCTACGGTTTCGTCTAGTTCCGTTTGCAAGAGGGACTTTTAGGCGATGCAAAAATAAAAGTAAAAAGAGGGATGCAACACGAGGACTTCCCAGGAGGTCACCCATCCTAGTACTACTCTCGCCTAAGCACGCTTAACTTCGGAGTTCTGATGGGATCCGGCGCTTTAGTGCTAGTATGATCGCATCCAACAACTTTTGCACGGCGTGTTGCTTTAACCCCTGTCCCCTCCGGCTCCTTCTCACGCATAACCCTCCTGTTTTTTTTGCATTTTTTTTTAAAAAATCTTTCACGCCCGTCCCGGTTTACCGTCACCACGCCACCGTATTTACCGAGAAGGGCGTGCATGACTAGCCGCAAATAAAAACGTCACGCCATCCGACCGTTTCACAGGAGCGAGAAATATGCACAAATTATATCGGTCACCGAAAATCGACTGTAGTTTCTGCATACGATCTCGGATCAAATTTCGGCGATAACGAAAAAGTTCCGTATCGATATTTTACCTGGGCTAGCCGGCAGCCTTTGGCGTTCAGGCAGTTCTACGGTTTCGTCTAGTTCCGTTTGCAAGAGGGACTTTTAGGCGATGCAAAAATAAAAGTAAAAAGAGGGACGCAACACGAGGACTTCAAAGGAGGTCACCCATCCTAGTACTACTCACCCCCAAGCACGCTTAACTTCGGAGTTCTGATGGGATCCGGCGCTTTAGTGCTGATATGATCGCGTCCAACAACTTCTGCACGGCGTGTTGCTTAAACCTCTACCCCCTCCAGCTCCTTCTCACGCATAACCCTCCTGTTTTTTTTTTGCATTTTAAAAAAAAAATCTTTCACGCCCGTCCCGGTTTACCGTCACCACGCCACCGTATTTACCGAGAAGGGCGTGCATGACTAGCCGCAAATAAAAACGTCACGCCATCCGACCGTTTCACAGGAGCGAGAAATCTGCACAAATTATATCGGTCACCGAAAATCGACTGTAGTTTCTGCATACGACCTCGGATCGAATTTTGGCGAGAACGAAAAAGTTCCGTATCATAATTTTACCTGGGCTAGCCGGCAGCCTTTGGCGGTCAGGCAGTTCTACGGTTTCGTCTAGTTCCGTTTGCAAGAGGGACTTTTAGGCGATGCAAAAATAAAAGTAAAAAGAGGGACGCAACACAAGGACTTCACAGGAGGTCACCCATCCTAGTACTACTCTCGCCCAAGCACGCTTAACTTTAGAGTTCTTATGTGATCCGGTGCTTTAGTGCTGGTATGATCGCATCCAACAACTTCTGCACGGCGTGTTGCTTTAACCTCTGTCCCCTCCGGCTCCTTCTCACGCATAACCCTCCTGTTTTTTTTGCTTTTTTTTAAAAAAAATCTTTCACGCCCGTCCCGGTTTACCGTCACCACGCCACCGTATTTACCGAGAAGGGCGTGCATGACTAGCCGCAAATAAAAACGTCACGCCATCCGACCGTTTCACCGGAGCGAGAAATATGCACAAATTATATCGGTCACCGAAAATCGACTGTAGTTTCTGCATACGATCTCGGATCAAATTTCGGCGAGAACGAAAAAGTTCCGTATCGATATTTTACCTGGGCTAGCCGGCAGCCTTTGGCGTTCAGGCAGTTCTACGGTTTCGTCTAGTTCCGTTTGCAAGAGGGAGTTTTAGGCGATGCAAAAATAAAAGTAAAAAGAGGGACGCAACACGAGGACTTCAAAGGAGGTCACCCATCCTAGTACTACTCTCCCCCAAGCACACTTAAGTTCGGAGTTCTGATGGGATCCGGCGCTTTAGTGCTGATATGATCGCGTCCAACAACTTCTACACGGCGTGTTGCTTTAACCTCTGCCCCCTCCAGCTCCTTCTCACGCATAACCCTCCTGTTTTTTTTTACATTTAAAAAAAAAATCTTTCACGCCCGTCCCGGTTTACCGTCACCACGCCACCGTATTTACCGAGAAGGGCGTGCATGACTAGCCGCAAATAAAAATGTCACGCCATCCGACCGTTTCACCGGAGCGAGAAATCTGCACAAATTATATCGGTCACCGAAAATTGACTGTAGTTTCTGCATACGACCTCAGATCGAATTTCGGCGAGAACGAAAAAGTTCCGTATCATAATTTTACCTGGGCTAGCCGGCAGCCTTTGGCGGTCAGACAGTTCTACGGTTTCGTCTAGTTCCGTTTGCAAGAGGGACTTTTAGGCGATGCAAAAATAAAAGTAAAAAGAGGGACGCAACACAAGGACTTCACAGGAGGTCACCCATCCAAGTACTACTCTCGCCCAAGCATGCTTAACTTTAGAGTTCTTATGGGATCCGGTGCTTTAGTGCTGGTATGACCGCATCCAACAACTTCTGCACGGCGTGTTGCTTTAACCTATGTCCCCTCCGGCTCCTTCTTACGCCTAACCCTCCTGTTTTTTTTTGCATTTTTTTATTAAAAAAATCCTTTCACGCCCGTCCGGTTTACCGTCACCACGCCACCGTATTTACCGAGAAGGACTTGCATGACTAACCGCAAATAAAAACGTCAGGCCATCCGACCGTTTCACCGGAGCGAGAAATCTGCACAAATTATATCGGTCACCGAAAATCGACGGTAGTTTCTGCATACGACCTCGAATCGAATTTCGGAGACAACGAAAAAGTTCCGTATCGAAATATTACCTGGGCTAGCAGACAACCTTTGTCGGTCAGGCAGTTCTACGGTTTCGTCTAGTTCCGTTTGCAAGAGGGACTTTTAGGCGATGCAAAAATTAAAGAGGGATGCAACACGAGGACTTCCCAGGAGGTCACCCATCCTAGTACTAATCTCGCCCAAGCACGCTTAACTTTAGAGTTCTTATGGGATCCGGTGCTTTAGTGCTGGTATGATCGCATCCAACAACTTCTGCACGGCGTGTTGCTTTAACCTATGTCCCCTCCGGCTCCTTCTCACGCATAACCCTCCTGTTTTTTTTGCATTTTTTTTAAAAAAATCTTTCACGCCCGTCCCGGTTTACCGTCACCACGCCACCGTATTTACCGAGAAGGGCGTGCATGACTAGCCGCAAATAAAAACGTCACGCCATCCGACCGTTTCACAGGAGCGAGAAATATGCACAAATTATATCGGTCACCGAAAATCGACTGTAGTTTCTGCATACGATCTCGGATCAAATTTCGGCGATAACGAAAAAGTTCCGTATCGATATTTTACCTGGGCTAGCCGGCAGCCTTTGGCGTTCAGGCAGTTCTACGGTTTCGTCTAGTTCCGTTTGCAGGAGGGACTTTTAGGCGATGCAAAAATAAAAGTAAAAAGAGGGACGCAACACGAGGACTTCAAAGGAGGTCACCCATCCTAGTACTACTCACCCCCAAGCACGCTTAACTTCGGAGTTCTGATGGGATCCGGCGCTTTAGTGCTGATATGATCGCGTCCAACAACTTCTGCACGGCGTGTTGCTTTAACCTCTGCCCCCTCCAGCTCCTTCTCACGCATAACCCTCCTGTTTTTTTTTTGCATTTAAAAAAAAAAAATCTTTCACGCCCGTCCCGGTTTACCGTCACCACGCCACCGTATTTACCGAGAAGGGCGTGCATGACTAGCCGCAAATAAAAACGTCACGCCATCCGACCGTTTCACAGGAGCGAGAAATCTGCACAAATTATATCGGTCACCGAAAATCGACTGTAGTTTCTGCATACGACCTCGGATCGAATTTTGGCGAGAACGAAAAAGTTCCGTATCATAATTTTACCTGGGCTAGCCGGCAGCCTTTGGCGGTCAGGCAGTTCTACGGTTTCGTCTAGTTCCGTTTGCAAGAGGGACTTTTAGGCGATGCAAAAATAAAAGTAAAAAGAGGGACGCAACACAAGGACTTCACAGGAGGTCACCCATCCTAGTACTACTCTCGCCCAAGCACGCTTAACTTTAGAGTTCTTATGTGATCCGGTGCTTTAGTGCTGGTATGATCGCATCCAACAACTTCTGCACGGCGTGTTGCTTTAACCTATGTCCCCTCCGGCTCCTTCTTACGCCTAACCCTCCTGTTTTTTTTTGCATTTTTTTATAAAAAAAATCCTTTCACGCCCGTCCCAGTTTACCGTCACCACGCCACCGTATTTACCGAGAAGGACTTGCATGACTAACCGCAAATAAAAACGTCATGCCATCCGACCGTTTCACCGGAGCGAGAAATCTGCACAAATTATATCGGTCACCGAAAATCGACGGTAGTTTCTGCATACGACCTCGGATCGAATTTCGGCGAGAACGAAAAAGTTCCGTACCGAAATATTACTTGGGCTAGCCGACAGCCTTTGGCGGTCAGGCAGTTCTACGGTTTCGTCTAGTTCCGTTTGCAAGAGGGACTTTTAGGCGATGCAAAAATAAAAGTAAATAGAGGAATGCAACACGAGGACTTCCTAGGAGGTCACCCATCCTTGTACTACTCTCACCCAAGCACGATTAACTTCGGAGTTCTGATGGGATCCAGTGCTTTAGTGCTAGTATGATCTCATCCGACATCTTCTGCACGGCGTGTTGCTTTAACCTTTGTCCCCTCCGGCTCCTTCTCACGCCTAACCCTCCTGTTTTTTTTTGCATTTGATTTTTAAAAAATCCTTTCACGCCCGTCCCGGTTTACCGTCACCACGCCACCGTATTTACCGAGAAGGGCGTGCATGACTAACCACAAATAAAAACGTCACGCCAAACCGGAGCGAGAAATCTGCACAAATTATATCGGTCACCAAAAATCGACTGTAGTTTCTGCATACGACCTCGGATCGAATTTCGGCGAGAACGAAAAAGTCCCGTATCGAGATATTACCTGGGCTAGCAGACAGCCTTTGGCGGTCAGGCAGTTCTACGGTTTCGTCTAGTTCCGTTTGCAAGAGGGACTTTTAGGCGATGCAAAAATAAAAGTAAAAAGAGGGATGCAACACGAGGACTTCCCAGGAGGTCACCCATCCTAGTACTACTCTCGCCCAAGCACGCTTAACTTCAGAGTTCTGATGGGATCCGGTGCTTTAGTGCTGGTATGATCGCATCCAACATCTTTTGCACGGCGTGTTGTTTTAACCTCTGTCCCCTCCGACTCCTTCTCACGCCTAACCCTCCTGTTTTTTTTGCATTTTTTTATAAAAAAATCCTTTCACGCCCGTCCCGGTTTACCGTCACCACGCCACCGTATTTACCGAGAAGGGCGTGCATGACTATCCGCAAATAAAAAATGTCACGCCATCCGGCCGTTTCACCGGAGCGAGAAATCTGCACAAATTATATCGGTAAAATCGACTGTAGTTTCTGCATACGACCTCAGATCGAATTTCGGCGAGAACGAAAAAGTTCCGTATCAAAATTTTACCTGGGCTAGCCGGCAGCCTTTGGCGGTCAGGCAGTTCTACGGTTTCGTCTAGTTCCCTTTGCAAGAGGGACTTTTAGGCGATGCAAAAATAAAAGTAAAAAGAGGGATGCAACACGAGGACTTCCCAGGAGGTCACCCATCCTAGAACTACTCTCGCCTAAGAACGCTTAACTTCGGAGTTCTGATGGGATCCAGTGCTTTAGTGCTGGTATGATCGCATCCGACATCTTATGCACGGCGTGTTGCTTTAACCTCTGTCCTCTCCGGCTCCTTCTCACGCCTAACCCTCCTGTTCTTTTTGCATTTTTTTTTTAAAAAAAATTTCACTCCCGTCCCGGTTTACCGTCACCACGCCACTGTATTATCCGAGAAGGGCGTGCATGACTAGCCGCAAATAAAAACGTCACGCCATCCGACCGTTTCACCGGAGCGAGAAATCTGCACAAATTATATCGGCCACCGAAAATCGACTGTAGTTTCTGCATACGACCTTGGATCGAATTTCGGCGAGAACGAAACAGTTCCGTATTGAAATTTGACCAGGGCCGACAGTCTTTAGACGTTAGGCAGTTCTACGGTTTCGTCTAGTTCCATTTGCAAGAGGGACTTTTAGGCGATGCAAAAATAAAAGTAAAAAGAGGGATGCAACACGAGGACTTCCCAAAAGGTCACCCATCCTAGTACTACTCTCGCCCAAGCACGCTTAACTTCGGATTTCTGATGGGATACGAAGCTTTAGTGCTGGTATGACCACATCCGACATCTTCTGCACGGCGTGTTGCTTTAACCTCTGTCCCCTCCGGCTCCTTCTCACGCCTAACCCTCCGTTTTTATGCATTTTTTTAAAAAAAAATTCCTTTCACGCACGTCCCGGTTTACCGTCACCACGCCACCGTATTTACCGAGAAGGGCGTGCATGACTAGCCGCAAATAAAAACGTCACGCCATCCGACCGTTTCACCGGAGCGAGAAATCTGCACAAATTGACCGGTCACCGAAAATCGATTTTAGTTTCTTCATACGACCTCGGATCGAATTTCGGCGAGAACGAAAAAGTTCTGTATTGAAATTTGACCAGGGCTAGCCGACAGTCTTTAGCGGTTAGGCAGTTCTACGGTTTCGTCTAGTTCCGTTTGCAAGAGGGACTTTTAGGCGATGCAAAAATAAAAGTAAAAAGAGGGATGCAACACGAGGACTTCCCAAAAGGTCACCCATCCTAGTACTACTCTCGCCCAAGCACGCTTAACTTCGGATTTCTGATAGGGTCCGGTGCTTTAGTGCTGGTATGATCACATCCGACATCTTCTGCACGGCGTGTTGCTTTAACCTCTGTCCCCTCCGGCTCCTTCTCACGCCAACACCTCTGTTTTTTATGAATTTTTTTTAAAAAAAAATTCCTTTCACGCCCGTCCCGGTTTATCGTCACCACGCCACCTTACTTACCGAGAAGGGTGTGCATGACTAGCCGCAAATAAAAACGTCACGCCATCCGACCGTTTCACCGGAGCGAGAAATCTGCACAAATTGATCGGTCACTGAAAATCGACTGTAGTTTCTGCATACGATCTCAGATCGAATTTCAGCGAGAACGAAAAACTTTATAATTTTGTTTAATGATGAAAATAATTTATTATAAATGTTTAATCTATTTTAATCATTAAAACAACACTTAAAAAGTATTTAATCAATATTAATTAAAAATCATAGAAAATTATTCTACAAAAATTAGTAGAAAAATACTACTGCCAATAGTTAGTCATTCAAACTTATAGCAAAAGAGTTTGATCAACTACAAATTTTAAATTTGAAGTTAAGTTCAAAATACTATTTAAAGACACTTTTAAGAAATTTACCAATAACAAGTTTATGCACGAAGTAACATTGGAAAATTATATTTTTTTGTAAATTCCACATATTTTGATGATTCCATAGATATAAAGTTTGTTGAATTTGGAGTTACGGTTTGAAAGTTATGAATTTTCAAAGTTTGACAAATTTTCTGAAATTCAAAAGAAACTAAGGCGATGTGGCGTCTTCTGATTGGCTGCCTCCGCTGACTGTGCTGCTGACTGGACGCTGACCGGGCGGCTGACTATGAATTCGACCGAAATTAAAGTAGCTCAGATCCAAAAACAATCTATACGAAAGTTGTAGAGAATTACGCGATCTATCTAACTAACATAATTATATCATGAGTGGATGAATAGATTAGTCACAAATCACATTATACCTTTCTAGTCTGAAACTTCAAATGCAAATATCAAACAAAATAAGTCAAATCTTGGGGCAAATGAAAGGTCTTGATCAGTGGAACAACTTTCGTCTTGTCGTTCCAAAGTTTTGAGATGGTTTGGTTTCTCGAATAACATCAAACACAATATGTGTTATACAGAAAATTACTTACGTTAAAATAAAAAGTGGTCAACAAGAAAGTTGTAGATATAGAATAGATCTACCTTTTCACCGGAGGGATTTTGATTTGGCTCAAATAGCGTGAAGAGATCTGAGAAATATGACTTCAGATATGATGGATGACGATTCTAAATTCTTTCTCCACGCTTGATAAAAAGAGTTGAGGATTTTTGGGATGGAAAGGTATCGACGAGATCTACAACAATGGTTAAGCTTCCGTCGTGATTGGAGATGATTTTGTTCGTCAAACGAACGAATACAATTTCGCTGATAAGGGTTTTGGTGGAACGAAAAGAGAAAAAGAGATGCCGGCGGCTACATGGGTTTATATAGGTGAAGGGATGGTGGAATAGATAGGCCTCTGAGTTGTCAACGCGTAGAATCAAGCGGATCCAAATTTGGAGTTATATTTCTCGAGATAAACGTGTTTGAATCAAAAGTGGTTAGAGAAAAGAATTTTCGGAGTTAGTACGATCGAACACGACTTGAACCGGTTCGGTTCGACCTGGGTTGGGCCGGCCGGCTGGGGCCGATTTTTTTCTTATTTCTTATTTCTTTTATATTTTTTGTTTTAAACTCCAAATTAAGTAAAATTAATTTTTAAAAATTTCTAAAAATCAAATCTTTATTTTAAAACATTTGTAGACATGTTTTGAACACTTTTCAAAAATATTAATTTTCAATATTTGATTAACTGCAAATTTGACATTTTTGTCAAATATGAAAATAGAGGTTTTAATTAATTTTTTTGTGACTAAATAAAATTTGGTACCATAATTGTAAACATATAAAAATAATTATTTTCAATAAATACAATCAAATCGTTAAACTAAAAATAAGATAAATTAGCATAATCGCTATTTTATTTTTAATATTTTATCAAATAGATTTTAAGTGGAAAATAATATTTCAACCATTGTAATTTCAAATGTAAACAATGCAACAAAATGATAAATGCATGCATGAATTTTGTTTTCAAATCGACATACATATAGTTTTCAAAAAGTTTTTAATTTTTCTGATTTTTTAGAATTTAAAAAATCTTAGGATGTTACATTTTGAGAAGCATATCGGTGTTTGGTCCTTCAAGATGGCGGTGGTTCTGCTCATACAATTGTGTCCCATGCAGATATTCTTAAAAATCACAAGGGGTAGAAAATATATTTTCCAGGTTATATGATCATGCAAATACCATGAAACAACTACGTGATTGATTGTAAAATTAGTGGGGCGCATCATAGTTTATTCTAGTCATGTTGTTTTCTTAAACTGGCCTAGTACTCGATTTCACTAGGATTTATGTATCAAGGGGTATTTATTTAGTCTATCACATTATTCCTTTTGTGTTCTTTGCTCAGTTACATTGGTAGATGCAAATTTTCTCAAAGCCTATATGAAGGGAGACAAAGAAAATGTCACACCCAATTGTTAGTTGCTCATATTAATATTAGCCGACCAAAGAAACAAATACTGCGAAAACATTGAAGCGTGTACACCAACGTCCAACAGGCGGCGGGGCGAAGCCCGCATGCACGTCTAGTTTTGGGTAACCACGGTTACTGGCCATCCTGGACCCCATCGGAGAAAAAATTTCAAACCAGTAACCAAAACCTTGATGTCACCACGTGACTAGCTTATTTTCTTTGCTTTAACCAGTTGACGTTGAAAACTTTGACATGGCCAACTTGCAATAGAGTGATGGAGGCCACGCGATGGAGGCTAAGCGAAGCACGAACGCCAAATCTACGCAGCATTCGCTCGAGATTATAAAATTGGCCCTCCATCTTTTTCAGTCCATCAATCAGGTCTTAGTAGCTACACCAACACGATGAAGATGATCTGGATCCTCCCGGTTCTCCTCCTCGCGTCGGTGGAACCCGCCATCTCATTCCGCCGGCGCTACGATTCCATTTTCGTCTTCGGCGACTCCTTCTCCGACACCGGAAATGACATCGTGGTTTTCCCGGCGAACTCGCTCGTGACTCCTTCGGCGGCGCCTCCCTACGGCATGACCTTCTTCGGCCGCCCCACGGGCCGCAACTCCAACGGCCGCCTCATAATCGATTTCATCGGTACGTAATCTTGCGTCTTAAAGCATCTAGCTACTCTCCTGTTCATTCTTCATTGTAGTAAAGAAATGTCTCATCGTGATGTTTGTCAATCCGGCCGGCGTGCAGCTGAGAAGCTCAAGCTGCCGTTCGTCCCGCCGTACCTGTTGCACAACGGCAGTTTCCGCCAAGGTGCTAACTTCGCCGTCGCCGGCGCCACCGCTCAGGACGCTGTTTTCTTCAGAGATATCCCGGGTGTGGGCCAGTTTGTTCTGAACACCAGCTCGAGCGTGCAGTTGCAGTGGTTCGAGTCCCTGAAGCCGCCGTCTCTGTGCGGACCTGCGCGAGGTAAGCTATCAAGAAGAACAGTTTCAAGTGCCAAGTGCCCCCCGGGCTTCTTCCACAAGTCACTCTTCTTCGTGGGGGAAATGGGATTCAACGATTATGCCTTCGCTGTTTTCGGAAGGACCATTCCACAGCTCAGATCCATGGTCCCAGATGTGGTCAAAACCATCTCCGCGGCCATTGAGGTAAAAATCATGCCCAGTTTACATTTTTTAGGGAGAACTCTACTACTGTACTGCATAATTTAATAATATTTTGGGTTTATAGAATATTTACAAGTACAAGAGGTTTGCACCAAGTAGAAGACTAAGAAAAACTAGGAACCAAGACTAAACAAGGCTGTCCACCCAAGCAGCCAAATTGTCGTATATCTTTCTGCTCGCCCTAAGCTTCAACAATTGGATCTCTTCCTCGAATAAATCTCGTCAGTGGTATAAATTTGGCAACTTATGCTGAAAGATAAAAGCATTTCTAAAATTCCATATAGAGACCAACACCCCAGAAAAATAATCGCCATGAAGAATGGTGTTTGAACACTGTCCTTCAGAAAAATAATCGCCATGCTTCTTACGGAGCCAAGCCACAGGAGCCAACAGCCAAAAAACTCAAGCAAACCAGGGCAAAAGGACATTGGAAAAATTGATGACCTCTAGTCTCAGTTACAGCCTCATTAAACATCGCAAATTTTAGACACGCCCAATTTATCAGTCTGAACTCTGAACTTGCCTTGGTCTCTGAATCGAACAGGTACTCATCAAACAGGGAGCAAAGACCGTGGTCGTTCCCGGGATCCCTCCACTGGGATGCACGCCGCCGAACTTGGTGTTTTTTCCTAGTGCCGAGCCGGCAGGCTACGAGCCTCGCACCGGGTGCCTGAAAGATCTCAACGAGATAGCCGTGCAGCACAACTTCTTGCTGCAGAAGTCCCTCAAGAACGTCCGGAGAAACCACCCGAGTGTCGCGGTTGTGTATGCTGATTTCTTCACCCCGGTGATGGAGATGGTGAAGACTCCTGACAAATATGGTCAGTACTTTTTGTATGCAGTAATTTGGTCGGTGACAATAGTACATCAATTACGTACTTGGTCGTCTCTTGCTGTTTTGTCAGCTGTTCTATCTACGGTTGTTTCTTCTCACACAAAGTGGTTTTGATTTGTCGCAACCGTAGGACTAACCCGGGATGTTCTGAGGTGTTGCTGCGGTGGAGGTGGAAAGTATAACTTCAACATGAGTGCCGGATGTGGCATGCCGGGCGCGACGGTGTGCGAGAATCCCTTTGCATATTTGTTTTGGGACGGACACCTCACGGAGGAGGCCTACCGCTACATTGCCAAAGGCTGGTTGAACAGCATAGACAAGTGTTAATAGTAGCAGTGATTAGATGGGGCTACAGAGTTGCCAGGATCTGAATTTGTAACTTTGAGTGGAGCGTCCATTTTTCTTGAACACCTAAAAGACTTGAGTGTGATTTTTGTTAAGATTTCGAGGAAGTATTTTTTTGAAATTTAGGAGAAGTTTTAATTACAATAGGTGTTAGATATACGTTGTTTTCTTAGTAACGATGGAGCGTCTTTTTCGTAAGGTCGACAAATACATCCCGGAGATTATTGGTTATTCGTTTGACTTGTTGTGGTTTCATTTTATTATAAGGAACTCGCGCGTTTTCCCCTTGTCCACCTACAGTTGGAATGATTTCCGGTCCTATTTTCCTTCTTTTGTGCTAGTAGTCTTGGTTTGATTTTCCAGATGGGTTGTACTTTAGTTCTTATGTTTTTACTAAATGATGATCTGAGGCTACGATCCATCATATAACTTCTTTCTATGATATTCAGTTTTACAGGTCACAATGGAGAAGATTAACGGTTCCTCTTTTAGGAATGATTTCCGGTCGTATTTTCCTATGATATTCAGTTTCTGAAATCCCAATCCCCCTCGCTCCACCCCCTCCACTATACCCTGGTCATAGACTAAGAGGAATAGAGGTCATTCCATTACACAAACCAAATAAAGGATCACAAATTGACAAGAGAGAAGTATGCTTTGTCTGCAAAGAAATAAGAACAGCACCACGGTCAGCAAGTAGCTGAAAGCCTGAAACACAGTCTTTTCTGAATTACTCTGCAAGAGAAATGAATATTAGAGATTTGCTGCAACATATAAGCATTTTTTTTCTTAGCGGATTACACTTGTGTGCTTTGCGATTCCCGTGTTCTCAAAACGAGAACTCAGTTGTTCTTTCAGTGTCGGTTTGCCAGAGCCAGTTGTACATATATAGCTATGCCCTTTTTCTCCTGTGATGATGCTGATTCTCATCTTGCACCATCTCAAAGCTCAAGCAGCTACTGAGATATTGATATAATCAATATAGGCTACTGGGAAATTTGGTTAACAAGGACTGCTGCTATCTTCAAGATAATTGAGCCTAATCTTTATGCCAGTAGGCTGTTTTAAGTTGGCAATGAATTGGTGGAATTATAGGGCCACCGAAAGAAATTTGGACTTTTTAGATTTGTATAGGTAGCTAGTTTGTTTGTTTTTGTTTCGCTTTTTCCTTTCTCGCACAAATTTCTTATTCAATTGTACCATATATAAAAATTAATAAAATAGTTACCATAACATACGATACTTACTTGGTCTCAAAAATAATGTGCGCTAATTTGCTAGTCTTCGATGCTCAATTTTGACAATTCACATTAGGGATATTATAACTGAGTCAAATTCGGGCTCACTCAGGCCACCTCACTTTTGAACCGTTAGATTCGTCTCAACTCACAATGCTGACCATTCGATTTCTTTCTGCAGTCTAAGTGGGCCAAATGTCTCTGAGGGACGCTACTCTGGGGATCAAAACAGCATTTTCTGGTGCGTTGCGGCCCGTTAACCAAAAGCCCACACACGTCGCGGAAAAGAAAAAACCAAATCCTTTCCCCAAGTGGCAAAAAACGAGCTCTCTCACGCCATTAGCTGTTTATTCTGCTCATTTCAGTATGTGAGATGCGCCCGCTCCTGCGCTAAACGTCCCGAGGGCAGCTACTCTGCAAAACAAATCGGAGCCCTCCCGCTCGATCCTGGATAAACGGTCCAGATGTGACCGTGTGTGCGTCAGAAAAATAGCCTCGTCCTAACCCGACACCAAACCCTCGATTTGTTTCCTCTCTCCTCTAACGGGTGTTCACCATAGCCGCCGCTAACAAGGTCGTGGAGGTGCTGCTCTTTCTCGCCGATTGTGAGCCCTCCTCCGTCCTCACCGTATTTTAGGGATATTATAACTGAGTCAAATTCGGGCTCACTCAGGCCACCTCACTTTTGGACCGTTAGATTCGTCTCAACTCACAGTCCTGACCATGCGATTTCTTTCTGCAGTCTAAGTGGGCCAAATGTCCCTGAGGGACGCTACTCTCGGGATCAAAACGGCATTTTCTGGTGCGTTGCGGCCCGTTAACCAAAAGCCCACGCACGTCGTGGAAGGAAAAAGCCTACTCCTTTCCCCAAGTGGCAAAAAACTAGCTCTCTCACGCCATTAGCTGTTTATTCTGCTCATTTCAGTATGTCCGATGCGCCCGCTCCTGCGCTAAACGTCCCGAGGGCAGCTACTCTGCAAAACGAATCGGAGCCCTCCCGCTCGATCCTGGAGGTGCTGCTCTTTCTCGCCGATTGTGAGCCCTCCTCCGTCCTCACCGTATTTTAGGGATATTATAACTGAGTCAAATTCGGGCTCACTCAGGCCACCTCACTTTTGGACCGTTAGATTCGTCTCAACTCACAGTCCTGACCATGCGATTTCTTTCGGCAGTCTAAGTGGGCCAAATGTCCCTGAGGGACGCTACTCTCGGGATCAAAACGGCATTTTCTGGTGCGTTGCGGCCCGTTAACCAAAAGCCCACGCACGTCGTGGAAGGAAAAAGCCTACTCCTTTCCCCAAGTGGCAAAAAACTAGCTCTCTCACGCAATTAGCTGTTTATTCTGCTCATTTCAGTATGTCCGATGCGCCCGCTCCTGCGCTAAACGTCCCGAGGGCAGCTACTCTGCAAAACGAATCGGAGCCCTCCCGCTCGATCCTGGATAAACGGTCCAGATGTGACCGCGTGTGCGTCAGAAAAATGGCCTCGTCCTAACCCGACACCAAACCCTCGATCTGTTTCCTCTCTCCTCTAGCGGGTGCTCACCATAGCCGCCGCTAAAAAGGTTGTGGAGGTGCTGCTCTTTCTCGCCGATCGTGAGCCCTCCTCCGTCCTCACCGTATTTTAGGGATATTATAACTGATTCAAATTCAGGCTCACTCAGGCCACCTCACTTTTGTACCGTTAGATTCGTCTCAACTCACAATCCTGACCATTTGATTTCTTTCTGCGGTCTAAGTGAGCCAAATGTCCCTGAGGGACGCTACTCTGGGGATCAAAACGGTATTTTCTGGTGCGTTGCGGCCCGTTAACCAAAAGCCCACGCACGCCGCGGAAAGAAAAAGCCTACTCCTTTCCCCAAGTGGCAAAAAACGAGCTCTCTCACGCCATTAGCTGTTTATTCTGCTCATTTCAGTATGTCCGATGCGCCCGCTCCTGCGCTAAACGACCCGAGGGCATCTACTCTGCAAAACGAATAGGAGCCCTCCCGCTCGATCCTAGATAAACGGTCCAGATGTGACCGCGTGTGCGTCAGAAAAATAGCCTTGTCCTAACCCGACACCAAACCCTCGATCTGTTTCCTCTCTCCTCTAGCGGGTGCTCACCATAGCCGCCGCTAACAAGGTTGTGCAGGTGCTGCTCTTTCTCGCTGATCGTGAGCCCTCCTCCGTCCTCACCGTATGTCCCGTTATCCATCCCTATCGATTCCCCCCTTCCATCTCTCCGTTTGGAGCCCAGGCCTCTAATGTCAATTAGGGATATTATAACTGAGTAAAAAAGGAGGCCTCCCAGGCATCTCTCACAATCTGGCCATTTTCAACTCCATACTTCCGATTTCAACAACCAGACCAGTAGCTTCTTTTCCTGACTCGTTGGTCTGAGCTCTCCCTCCTGTCGGCAGCCACAACATCAAATCCAGGAAAGGCTCCTGTGAGGTTTGTGAAGTTATTTTGCTTGACTTGCCAATTTTACCATCACGGTAATGGATTCTACATACATGTTTTCCAACTTCTTTATCTCATATGTATTTGAGATGGAAACTCATGAATTAATCCTCAGATTTATGCCTGACGTGTAGCTGCCTCCTGATCAACTTCCAATTGATAGTCATAGCACTGCTGAGTACACCAACGTGTTGAACCGAGGAAGTATGGAGTTGGTGTCTTCTAGATCGATGCGGAACAAGAGAATGCGGGCAATCTGCTAAAATTAAATTAATGTGTCATTTTTCATTCCCATATCATTTTTTCTTTGGTTGAGTTAATAATCAAGCCCGGCATGGATGATTGCTCATTTTACATGTTACCGAGGAAGTATGGAGTTGGTGTCTTCTAGATCGATGCGGAACAAGAGAATGCGGACAATCTGCTAAAATTAAATTAATGTGTCATTTTTCATTCCCATATCACTTTTTATTTGGTTGAGTTAATAATCAAGCCCGGCATGGATGATTGCTCCTTTTACATGTTACAGTAATCCAGACAACGACACTTACAGTAATCCAGAGAAACTACACCTTGACTTAAAAAATAACTCAACATTACCTTCCGTATCTGCCCCATATGATCTGGTTCTTGTGCGCTCTAAACTGGTGTGATGTTATTCCTCATATTTCAGTGCGTGGAAGTGATAAGGAAGCACTAAACATCAGAAGCTTCAGAAATGAGCTCTTATTAACTTATTTGTTGTTCTTTGTGGGCAGAGGCAAAGCCGCAAAGTACAATTTTATTACTCCCTCTGATCCATATTAGTGGGCATAGCTTTGTCTAAATTCATATGTATCTAGTTAAGTATTTAGACAAGATACATGTGTATCTAGACAAAGTTGTGCCCACTAATATGGATCGGAGGGAGTATTAGCCGTCGGAGCTTGTAGGTTGTCTCATCACTCTAACTAGCTCGTTTGCTTAATGGTAAAACTAAGATAAATCACAACAATATGTTTTGATCCCTACCTGCTGCATTAGCTGTCGGAGCTGGCAGGTTGTCTCATCACTCTAACTAGCTCGTTTGCTTCTTATTTACTGTGGTATTATCTCATTTGTGTCTTAATCCTTAATTTGTCTTTCTTCTATAGAAGTTGTTATCTTCGGTCCAGAGTAGTACTTCCAGATTGAGATCTTGCCCGAGTTGGGTTTCCCAACCCTGACAGTCAGTGTGGTGCCAATTTTAACCCGCCAAAACTGGCTACATCTTTCAAGGAATTTTTTACATGGTAAACCATTTGGCATTTAATTTCTTGCAGAGGCTTCTGTTTTTTAACTTAATGTTGTACCTACACTAATATGCTAAATTAGTTGCGTGGTATTTTAGTTTACTCGGAAATGCAGACTTTGTTGACCCGATGTACATGCATGCATTCAAAAAATAAAACTAATCAACGTTCCAATTATGTGATACCGTGGTCCAGGCTATGCTAAAAAAATATTCCAGCGTCAATGAGCACATCAAAGAGTCCAATTGAGGTGCTTATATCATTTATTACCCTTTTTGGGTAAATGTAAATTCTTTCTTATTATTTGCTCTAACATGAAATACACGAGTTTGGATATTCTTTATCAATGTTTTACTGAACCAATAAAGTGAGGAGATTCTATTGTTGAACACAAATGTTGACATACAACGCCTTCCCAAATCCATGCTAGCCTACAGAAGCAAGGTGAACACCGCTATCTGTTTAGTTTTTTCTTGAGTATTGCAGCCGCAAGATGCCCGTGTGTACACGGTTGTTTATACTTCCATTGGAACAAAAATCTGAAGCTAAATACTCCGCTCAATGCTTGCACGGTTTTAGATTTTAGTCTATTTTTTTTGCATTCATTTTCTTTGGCATGCTTATTATCTCCAGTGGTTCCAGACTTGCTCCCAGATTGTAGGGAGCTTATGCACCGACCATGTGCAGAATATATACATAGCTGTTAATTAGGTAATGTCATTTGTTATGTGTGCAAAGGTATTACTTTCGTGTGATGAAGTAATATCCAAACTGCGGGCCTTTTCATTGCATGGAAAAATACAGGCCTTGGATCAACTATTGTTGTCAATCTGAGCAGTGGGGTTCAAGTTATTATCATGGCACACCGTGCACTCAATGGACGATGTCTCATCATCATGATTACTAGATCATGTAGGCGTACGTTGTTGCGCCCGTTCATTAGAAAACTGTTTCTTAGGTGCTGATGAAAACATATTTAATATTAAATGGTCCTCTAATACATGGGCTTCGGTGTATATTAGGAGCCCAATTAACCACCGTGGTTCAATTTGATGCCCAGAGCAGCGTCCCTCAGAGATATTTGGCCCATTTAGCCTGCACAAAAAATTGAATGGTTAGTATTGTGAGCTGAGACGAATCTAACGGTGAGGTGACCTGAGAGAGCTCGAATTTGATTCTCTAGTACATGGGCTTCGGTGGATATTAGGAGCCCAATTAACCACGATGATTCAATTTGATGCCCAGAGCAGCGTCCCTCAGAGACATTTGGCCCATTTAGCCTGCACAAAAAAATCGAATGGTTAGCATTGTGTGCTAAGCCGAATCCAACGATTCAAAAGTGAGGTGGCCTGAGAGAGATCGAATTTGACTCAGTTATAATATCCCTCAATTATATCCCTAATGGAGCTAACCAGTTACGTGTTCTAGCCCACAAGATAAGCTCTCCTACATATATTATTGGAGGCTACAGTATGCACGGACTTTTGAAAAATGTGACGCTACGCTCCTGTAATATAAGGGTCTTCCTCTGAACTTATTTGATCTAATACTCACTATTCTACTATTTTTTATGTGGTTTGATGTGAAATATATTCAATCACTTATTGACAAGAGATAGTATGCATGTTGCTATGCTGCTGATGTGTACAGAGTTTGCACAGAACATATGTGAACAACTAGACATGATTGATCTGTTAAATATGTTTTAATTATAATTACTGCTTATTCATGATAGAAAGATAAACACCATATGCCACTGTCAATGCTACCTGATAATTAACCACTCCTATTGTAACTTGAAATTTTCCAGTTAAGTCTCGGTGATGCTACTATACAGTTCTGCATTTGGCCAATGGGTGCATGGAGAAGTACAGTCTCAAATATTTGCTATCAGTGATGTTGATAGTTTGCTCATGTCGTGGATGTTCATGGACATCCAATGTTGCTCCAAAAGCATAATAGTAATTACTCTTATGATATTTATGTCATCCTTATTGATGTGTTAGCACAGATAAAAAGTCAATTCCTATTAAACATGATTTTGTATGTCGCATTATGTGCTTCATATATTTCTTGGAACATGGGTTTCCTTGTATATAAACTGAAATATTGTTGAATTCCAAAAGTAAATGTATTTAAGATTTTCCTCGGATGGACAATATTAATGGCACCGTCAAAGAAAAATTAATAATCGTAAAATATGAAGCATGTCATTCTAGGATGGATAAATTAAACTGAACATTTTTTTCCTACTATATATATTTATGTAAATTTCTGACTTTCTATTGAAGAAATTGACAGGCGCGACAACAACACCTACATGATCTAGTATAATAAATTATTTGGATTGAGAATGTGTAAACGGTACAGTTGGATCGTCTTACAAAATTAATTCATTTCTTATATTTTCATACTAACTATGTGGTCATATTATAAGTACATTTTTTTGTCAAAGTTTCATGCCGTCGACCAGCAAAATTAAATGGTGCCTTATATTTTGGGATGGATGGAGTGCTACTATTTTGTAACAAAACATAAAAGGTCGTCGTGTGAGATTTGTGAGCCCGAAATTCCAGAATGGATTTAGTTCTGGTGCGAACACTAAAATCCGGACCCTCGTTCCGTGTATGGTTGCACTTAAAATTATAGTGTATAGTGCAAATTCTTGGATCAATTCGTTTGCACACACAGTTTACGATGTAATATCACAACAAAGTATCAATTTTATTACATCGATGATCCAGACTTGGAAAATATTCTTTTACAACTTGCATAGCATAAAGCTAGCATAGAAAGAGTAAACAACGGAAATACAATAGCAGTGAGTCTCCATCATCTTTATGTTACCACAGGCGAAAACATGTTGGTTGCAGACTCGAAACCTTTAAACGAAACCTCACTCGTCATCTGATCAATCTGCAATAAGAACAATATTGCAACAACGTGGGTCAGATTCCATTAAAAATGGAGTCTGGCAAGTGACACTATGGTGGACACTTAGTGGAATAACTTTAATAACCTATATGCTTATTTAACTGGTGGAGTTCAAGGCTATTTTGCATAAAGCCAACTTTTCCTAACTCTTTGGATAACACTTTTCTTCTATTGGAGACATTCGTGGCATGAAAACCACTGTCTCATTCTACCCTTGTTCACCCATCAAGTTTTAAATTTTGAAGTTGGAATGATGGAATCCTCCGTTGACGTCCGTGATCAGCTGCTCAAATTGTCTGTACCAGGGACGCAGCTAAGTACTTAGTTTTACACTCTGTAGAGGTTGTGCACGTTCACCATTATACCAATTCAACCCAAACTATCCTTTACACTCTTGTAGTGATAAGGAAAAGGAGAAAAATGAGACGAGATATTTCAGAGCATTTTCCATCCCACTCTGGCTTGACCCGTTTCACCTAACACCCTCTACATCTACTTGTGAAGCCGGTCGAGTCCACGCAACATAGTTGATCAAGCTAGAGCCCATATGGCAATGGCTGCACTGAAAGCAATCGTCACTCGGAGTTCTTCAGATTCCTCTGTTCCTGGGTGGCCATCCACAAGTGCACGTACTCTAGGAACCATAGAATGGGCCTGAGTAGCCACTCAACATAAACCATACAACCACTTACCACCCAGGTGTTTTATTCTTAACTTAGTAGAATTTAGATTTTCACAAAACAACATTTGCATAGCATCAATAGTTCTACTAAGTATTATATAGGAACCTAGACACAGGAGTAAGAAATTTCTACACAGGTCTAGCATAGCAATACTATCCTACACATGCTTATATAAAAATACACTAAGTAATGCATATAGAAAATAGTAGGAGGTTTATGAATATGCCACTTGCCTTTGAATGATGTCTTTGCTCACAAACTCTTTTCAACGAAACTCGGGGCTCTCCGTTCAATCTAACAATATAGACAAGCAACAATACAACAGTCAACATAAAACACAACTATACGATGCATACAAACACATACCTAATGAACAAACAAGTTTTATAAAACTTGTAAGGAAAATATGTTTATCAGTGATGTGCAAAATATTTCTAAGGAAAATCTTCTAAGTTAATGCAAGGCAATTATGTTAGTCAAAAATGACTAAGGACGAAGGTCATATGTTGGATAAAATATTTTGCTATAAATCATCTGGAATAAGCACTATAATGGCTTAGTCATGATGTGGAAAATACTTAGAGAAAATACTAAGTTTATTCTTCAAGGTGATCAACAATTATTAACAACTCTTTGTAAATTGGATATGCACTATAGTGAGAGAGACAAATACCTGGCCAACCACTTAAGTTGTGGAACATATCTCATGTACGTGGACATGTAAGGTTAGTCTCCAGGCCGCTTCATCTCACTATGCCGCTAGGATCCAACAAACTTCAAGATGGTAATAACATGATCAGAAATTGTTTATGTCTAAAGTGAAAGACAAGATTAGGAAAGAGGGAAAAGATAGAAAAAAGTTGTAGTTGGTCTTCCAGGCTTCATCTCCAGACTTGTAATTTTCTCCTTGGTGATGTCTTGATTGAATTTTTGGTAGACTTGATGATTCTTGTATTACCGAGGCTGGTCTTGGATTTAACTTAGTCATCATGAGGTCTAAGAGAAGAAGTGAGAAAAGAGAGAGAGGAAGCAAGACTTAGAAAATATTGCTGGTTGGTCTTCATGGACTTCTTCTTTCTTTTCTTCTAAGTGCTTCTACTCCTTGAAGATACTTTTGAAGTCTTGTTTTCTTGGCTAAGTCCTTCATTGGCCTTCTAACTCCTTGTTGAAAATCCTAAGTGTCTAAGTGCATAGCACTTTACCAAAATACTAAGTTGAAAATAATCCTAACTTAGAGTAAATAATGAATAGATTTTCCTATGAGGAGTATAATTATATAATAAAATATGTAATGCATGCAATGCACTTTTTAATCATAAGAAACATCATACTAATTTTTGTGATATTTATAAAATATGCATGAGGCTATAAATGCAATTTAATTAATTTATATTTTTGCAAAACATAATAAAAGGAAAACATATAGATTAAATTTTATGCGATTTAATTTTTATAGCACAATTTTTATAAATGGTGTTAATAAACAGAGGGGATTTAATTAAATTTATAGCAATTGGGTTTACTCAAAAATGATTTTTCTATCAAGAGTTATGTCAAAATATTTCAAACTATTCAATTTAAATATATAACTATGAAATCATTCAAATACTACTAAAAATATTTTATAACAGAGGCATCATATTACAAATATTCCAAAGTTTCTAAAACAATTTTATTTGCAATTTTTGGATTTATAGATTTAAAGTTATGACAAAAATACTCAAATCCACCATTTGAAATTTGAATATTTTAAACTAAGTTAAATTTGAAATCTAACATATCTCAAATATTCTACATGTCAAGGGCTTTCGAAATATATAAAATTTATCTAGTTTGGATGTGTGAGTATAAAGTTATGGGGGTTTGAATATGCAGGTGCTTTTCTGCAAAAGTGTCGTATCTGTTGACTGGGCGCTGACTGGATCTTACGTGGCTACTGACTGGGCGCTGACTGGGATCTGACGTGGCCACTTCTTATTTGCCGATACCGGTTCGGAAGTAGATCTAATATAGGCCGTGGATATGAGATCAGATGGATCTGGTGTGTTGACCAAAGGGTGGCAGCGACGGCTCGGCATGCCGTGTTCCGGCGAAATAAGAAGACGGGGAGAGGGATTTCGTTACCAAAGCGTGCAGGACGTCGAGATGGGCTCGTAGGCGAAGTAGGGGGCAACCGTTCTTCCCGATTCCTCCTGGGTTGCTCGCCGGAGATGCCCACGACGGCCCGAGCTTTAGTTTGAGGACGTACGGCTCAAAACGCTGCGAAATGCAATGCCAAACCTAGTCAAAATGATGCGCACATATGAAATATGAGGGCAGGGTTAGAGGAGAGGTCTCGGGGTGCACTGAATCCACCGAAAACGAGGAAGTTCGCCGGCGGCCGTGGCGGAACGTCGCAGATGAAATCGAGCAGCCCGGTGGCTCCCATGCTGCGTTTTCTAGGGCAAATTGAAGAGGAGTGCGGGGGCTATTTGAAGGCATAAACGAGGAAAGGAATCACAGCTTTAATTGCCTGGATTAAAGAGGAGAAATCGCCGGCCGGAGTTGCCATGGACGGACGCGCGATTTGGGGAAGAAGACCGCGTCGGTGATGACAGGTGGGGCCCGCATGGAAGTGACAGAGAGAGAGAGGAGATGCGGGTTGGGCCGCTGGCGGGCTGAAACGCGCTGCGCGTGCGGTGGTTAGTCAGTGGGCTTCGGCCCAATGGCTCGGGAGGCTGGTCCGTTTCCTCTTTTTTTTATGAATAGATATGGCTAAGTGGTCGTAATCAAATACTTAAAAGAAAAAATTTATTACATGAAAATGGTTTGAAAGTTTGTAAAACATTTGTCAAATTACATAATGAGGTTTTAAGAAATACAATGCATGATAAAATGTTTAACTTGAAACAACTTTGAAAATAATGATTATTTGAGATGTTAAAGATATTAAACTTTTTCAATATGCTTGAAGTCTTTTATAGTTGGTTTTCTTATGCATTTTAATATTTTATTTTAATCAAACAAAAGTTTTCAATTTTAGTGATTTTTAAACATTCTAAAATATTTAGATATTACAACAATCGTTTGCACACCGCATAATAGAAGAAAAAAACTAACCTTGTTCGAAAGCTCGGCACAAAGTAAGGTCATCGCAAGAACAAACCTAAAATTAATTATTTTCATGACAACATGACCTAGATTCATGCTCTATAGTATGATTTCATAGTGCTCAATAGTATTGCTCTGTGGTATGCTCAATAGCATGCTCTGTGTTGTCCGTGAGTCATACTATTGGCAATGACCGCCTTCGCTAAGTGTCACTAGGTATGACTGTATGAGTCTTTAGGGGGTGACATGAAGGAGATATGCCGTAGAGGCAAATAAATAAGTAGTATTTATTGCATTATCTCATAAGTTTATAATAGGTTTGTGTATTATGCCATAACTGTATTAATCGGAATTATTAATACACATGTGATACATAGACAACCAGAGTCCCCAGTGAGCCTCTATATAAACTAGTTCATTGGGCAATAGTTGATCGAGATTCACGATCAAGGACAATGACGTCGGTTGACAATGGGGTCATCTTATTAGTTGAATAAGGTGATGGACATATGCAAAGTATTGCAATAAGATCGTATTACGATGTTTGTCATTTACAATAGATGAGTAATATGATAGCTTATTTCTTAGACCGTGAGACCGTACTTATTGCTACTTCATAGGGGTACTTTGAGAGCATCAAACTTTGTGTCTTATACAGCATGACAATAACGTTGTCCATCTTGGGTATCCCAAAAGAGTATGTTGAGACGTAATGATCAAGAGTGAGATTTTTTCATTCTTGTAATGGAAAGATACTCTGGGCCCACTCGGTGAGATTACATCTATGTAATATCATAGACGAGTTAATAACCTTTGTCGGTAACGAGATACAACAAAGATATAGGATGTTTACGATCATATCTCGGACAAGTAGTATCGCAGAAACAAAGGGAATGAATATCATGTTTATGGTTCAACGACGATATTCGTAGAATGCACATGGGCCGTCATATGCGTCCAGGTATCCCTGACGGTCATTGCTGAGCGGAGAGTCTCGACCATGTCTGGAGTGTTCTCGAACCGTAGCGTAACAAACTTAAGGTCTTAACGACACCTGGATAAAGGTTCTGGAATAATATAGGACTTTATTGGAGAGAGAGAAATGACCCGGAAAGAGTTCCGGTGGTCTGGAAGGAGTTCCGGGAAGGTCTGGAATGGTTCCAGGAATGTCCGAAAGATGTTTGGGTGGTGCGAAAAATGTTTCGGAGTCACGGGAGATTAAATTATATGTAAATACATTAATTATGAATTAAGAGTATTTTATATTAATTTATATTAATTAAAAATAAAGAAAAAAAGGTGCAACCCACCTAATGGGCCAATTGGGGCCCATTAGGGGGAGCCGCACCAATAAGGGGGTGGGGCCCATGGCTGGTGCGGCCAGCCCATGGTGGGTGCACCACTCCCCACCTTCTCCTTTGTTTAGTCTCACATGGGGGAGCTAGAGAGTTTGCATACCCCCTCCCCCCTATATATAGTAAGGCATATTAATTGGATTAATTACCGAAAAATACAATTAATTGTATAGCAGGCCGGCCGAGTTGCTTCTCCGCCCGTTTTGCCCTCCCTCTCCACTAAAGCTATACCGCCGGGCGCCGTTGTCCTGCGGGATTCCAGAAAAGTTCTACCCCTGCGATTTCAGCTGGATCTTAATGACCAGGGGTTGTTGTTAAGCTCCTTATGTTTACGAGTGCTCGGAGGCACCACATTTGAGGAGCCTGGGCGACGCCGTCTCGCCCACCCAGCAGCCCTGCCGCTGCCCTGCCGCCGGCGCCACCCCCCCCCCAGCCGCCGGCGCCTCGCCATCTTCCGCCCGACGCCCGTCGACGCAGGTCATCGTCGACACCCCGACGTCATCGTCTACATCGTCGCGGCAAGTTCTCCGCGACCTCGAGGTCGGCTACGTACGAGTTCATCGTTAACGCTTGTGCGGGAGCGTAATCCCCGCTATCGGTCTACATGGAGGAAATGTAACCCGTTTCGCCACCGTTATCACATGTAGTAGATAGATAGATCCTGACTAGTTAGGGTTTCATACGCTAGAAAATTATTGTTTTCTGCACCGGAACCCCTTCAGTGGTATCAGTGCCGATCTATGCGTAGTACTGCTGGTACAGTTAGAACTCATGCTGAATGAGGACGTCTTTCTTATATTTGCTACCCTCTAGCGTGCACTTGTGATGCCTTCGGTATTGAGTTGATGAAGCGGCCCAGACCGACTTTACGCGTACGCTTACGCGAGACTGGTTCCACTACTGACATACGGCTTGCTTCGTATCTGTGGCTGGCGGGTGTCTGTTTCTCTCTCTTTAGTCGGCAAAGCATTTTCAATGGAGGGCCCGAAAGGGATGGTTAAACATGCAATTATACGATCGACGTTGTGGTACAAAGTTCGTAGGTAGGGAAGCGGTTCTCTTACGAATAAGCCTATATGCCACGTAAAACTTGCAAAACTAAATAAAGGTAGAGGCGTCTAACTTTGTTTTGTAGAGGCATTATTTTATGTGACATGGTTACGGTAAGTTTGGTATTACTCGTACTGTCGAAGGCAATGGCGGGCTCTGTAGACACGGAGCTATGCCGGGGCGCCGAGGCCAGGCACATGGCGCCATGGAGGTCAAGGCGCATCAACCATGCCACATCACACTTCATTGGATCATTTGATTGTGTGTTGTTGTGTGTGGATCCTATTTATTGCTTATATGCTAGATATACAACGGTAGCATCATAAATAGGATGATCCCTAACAAATACCAAAATTGTGTTCTCCCTCGTTGCGGACCACCAAGAAAGTTCTACGTTATGAGGCAGGCCATGACGATTGGGTGTCAGACATATCGTCGTTCACATATAGTGGGTGTAAGCCATCTTGCACGCGTAGTGTCTTTGAGGTTTGATTGGCGAGCCTAGCATATGAAGATATGGTATCGGAACACGGGAAGATCGAGCATGAGTCATAGAGTTGTTGTGATCGACATTTTTTGTCCACCTTTGAAGATGTGCTGCCGGCCGTGACGATCGGGGGTGGTATGGTGGATGGGGTCGTGTAATCGCTATTATTATTTTAGGGATAATAATTTTAGTGGAGTGTGTTTGATAATATGATTATAAACTAAAACTCACATATGTTATAAACTTTACCTTACCTCTTTTGCGATCACATCTGTAGACTACGCAACTATACTTCGGTTACTTCCTCAAGAGCCTGGATTCTACCTTAGAAGCCGACGGGTCCAACTTCATCAACTGATACATTAGTTTTAGAAACATTCTCCAACACAACAAACATCCTATATGTCCTAGAACATAAGTGAGGAGACAGACCAGATGATTCTGCTAGCAAGGAGGAAGATGATGAGTTCCGTAAGCATCATGATATTTTCATAGAAGTGGAGGTCGTCATGAGCGTATGCCTAGCACCATAGTTGAAAGTTGTTTCAACACATGGAGCCATATGTCGTGATTGATGCGATCAAAGGACACTTCAAAGATGAATTGAGTCTTGAGCAGTTCAGACAACTTAGAAAGTTCCGGACCATGCACATGGGGAGCATACCTGTCTGGAGACTCATTTGAAGAAGTTATAAGACATACTTCAGGCTTACAAATATTTATGATTTCTAGATAGCGGACTCTAGTGCAATAGAGATTGCGCTTATATCTCTGCCTCCTAGCTGTGAATATCATGTGCGTGAATATGCTATAGAGACACGATGAGCTTCTTCACGTTCGTGAACAAGTTCAAATCTCTAAAAGTTGATTCCATCGAAGAAGAGTTCTTTGGCGCTACGGGTATATTTGATATACGAATATATAAATGTATTCTCCTCATACTTGATGAAAAGTATTTGATACTTGTTCTGTTTATGAAACAGTCCCTGATCATCACAAGTATGCGGCGATGGATGACGTGACAGTGCACAAGTGATGGCAAGCAAGGAAGTTGATGGCCAGTAGTGCTCACGTCCTCGAGATGTCATATTAGTTATCATCAATAGTTTTTGATAAGACATTTTGTAATAGTGAAAGTGTGATCTAGTTTGGTGTCTTGAATGTTACAAGACATGGTAATTCATATAGAACAAATCAGTTGTTTTATGTTATGAAAAAAAGCAGTTGTTTTATATTATGAGTAATTTGTATCACATCTCAATTACATTATGCGTATGATATACATTTATAATAGCGGGAATGATAAAATTATGTGTCCAAGGAATAAAAGATTTTGTTAATTGAACAAACACCATCGAATTTGATCATAAAGGCAATGTAAGAAGTAATAGATACTTTGATCTATTTAAGTATTACATGTGCCGAATTGATTAAGCTTAAAATTAGTATTGAAGTGTCAATACGAAAGGAATTTAATTAAGAGTCATTTCGAATGATTATTAAATTAATTATATGGTGAATTTTTCCTTGATCCGAATTCTTCTATGATTATTGGTAAATAAGTGTATTTGCATAATAAATCATGAGTCTGAAATTAATTTGATAAGGGAACAAATGGGGTTTTTCAGAAGAAAGATTTGTGAATATCATATTCGCAAGATTCGATCATAGGACACTATTTTTGAATTATTGCAAGTGGGTGTTGTTTTGCCGGTTTTTTGTCCGGTGTTGTCGCCTAATATGCAATGGGAACGTTGTATCAAGCCACTGCTTCCTATGTTGTTAGCTAAGCAAGGGAAGAAACCTGTTAGACTAATACCAATCATACCCGTGATCTTGTCAAAAAGGAGCTGGTTAGCTGCTTTCACTGAAGATGGGGCTATTTTAGTCCAGGTGGCTCCTACGCAGCGACGCACTGTGGTTGTGCCTTGTAAGCCAGTAGCAAGGGCACTGCGTTTTGATGACAGTGATTCAGAGGGTGCTGCTGCAACTCCTGATGTGTTCTCGTCGGTTGCAACGCCTAAAAAGAGAAGGGGAAGGCCTAAGAAGTCTGAAGCAAGAGAGACCCCAAGAGTAGAATCTGCGGTAAGAACATCGCCACGGTTTGTTGCGAAAAACAATGGCTTTCGGCCTCCTTCCATGGCTGACACAACTCGGCGAAACTCTAAAAGGCCAAGAGTTCAGACACTAGCGACGCTGGCACACAAGCGTACCTCTGAAACAGCTGAGGAGATAAACATCCCTGAAACACCGGTGTATGTGCTGCAAATGGTTGGTGCCTGTCTAAGTATTGAAGCTCAGAAGCTGACATAGGAGATGCTTAAGGCTGCTCCTGGAAAGAACACTTCATCTGTGTCTTAATGTTAGTACAAATTCAGTGCTTTGTTGTAGGGGTTGTTCTTTTTGCCTCTAGCTTTTGGTGTATCTTGGTGTTATGCTATGTCAGGGTGTTATACTATGTCAGTGTTGTCAGTACTGCTGCTATGTGATGACTTTGTTCAGTTTGCGTTATGCCGTTGGTTACGCCAGGGTGTCTGTGCTACCTATTATATCTGTTTATTATGTTTACACGGAAAGCTAGATCTTGGAGGGTGTTGTGTTGGAATGTGAGAGGACTGAATGGTGAAGTTCGTCAACGTGTTGCGCGATCAAAAATTGAAGAGAGTCAGGCATCAATTATTTGTTTGCAAGAGACTAAGTGCAAGTACATTGATCATAAATTTATTAGGAAGTTCAGTCCGAAACGTTTTGATAATTTTGTTTATTCCCCTTCTTGTGGAGCCTCGGGTGGATTGCTGGTATTGTGGAATTCTTCTATTTTCTCGGGGAAGCTCATTGAGGTTAATTCGTTTGGGATTGTGATCGAGTTCTCTTCAGTTCATAATGGGGTTTCTTGGACAATGGTTACTGTCTATGGCCCATGTCAGGGGATGCAGAGAGACAACTTTGTTACATGGCTGTACAATTTGCAAATATCTACACTGAGTGATTGGTGCTGCTAGGTGACTTCAACTTTATTCGATCAGATGACAATAGGAACAGACCGGGGGGAGATGTTAATGACATGTTTATTTTTAATGATATAATTGGGCATCTGGGCTTGGTTGAACTTCCACTCAAGGGGAGGGCCTATACTTGGTCTAATATGCAAAGTGATCCTCTTTTAGAG
Organism: Poa annua; assembly: GCA_026929855.1. Taxonomy (NCBI): domain Eukaryota; kingdom Viridiplantae; phylum Streptophyta; class Magnoliopsida; order Poales; family Poaceae; genus Poa; species Poa annua. Next base: position 13,760,704 of record CM049428.1, read on the forward strand.
CAACTGGATTGGTTTTTCACTTCAGCCAATTGGGTATGTAATTATCCAGACACTGTGGTACTGCCGCTGGCCAATACATCATCAGATCATGTTCCTTGTGTGGTTAACATAATTACTGTGATACCTAAGTCTAATATTTTTCGCTTTGAGAATTATTGGGTGCATCAACCTGGATTTCTTGAGTGTGTGTCTACTGTTTGGACTGAGGAGTGCTCCAAGGACTCTCTCTCTGCTATAATGGCTGCTAAATTGAAGAAACTGAGGTATGCTCTCAGGAAGTGGCATACAAGTCTGTCTAAACTAAAATTGCAGATTCAGAACTGTAATAAAGTTATACTAATATTGGATCAGCTTGAGGAGAATAGACCATTGTTTATCACTGAATTTAATTTCAGGAAGATAGTGAAGTTACATCTAGAAAATCTCCTGAAAATTGAGTGTGATTACTGGAAGAAGAGGTGTACCATGCGATGGATTAAAATGAGTGAAGATAACACCAAGTTTTTCCATGCAGTGGCTTCAAAAAGATTTAGAAGAAATTCAATCTCTATGCTCAAAGGGGAAGATGGCACTGTAATTACTGGACATGAGGAGATGGCAGCTTGCTCTAGTCCTCATACAAGTCTAGAATGGGATTGACTGAAGGAATTGATATGCAATTTCAGTTGAGTAGGTTGATACATAGAGTCGAAGGGTTGGATGAGTTAACATTGCCTTTCTCCAAGGAGGAAATGGATCTGGTTATTATGCAAATGCCAGCTGATAAGGCCCCTGGGCCGGATGGATTTAATGGTCTTTTCCACAAGAAGTGTTGGTCTCTCATCAATAATGATTTCTATCAGTTAGCGGAGGAATTTCATAATGGGGCTCTAAATCTGCAGAATATCAACGGGTCTTATATAACTTTGGTTCCAAAAATACAGAGCCCGGAGAGTGTTGTATGTCTGAAGTTTTTAACGAAATTTGTGGCCAATAGAATGCAGCAACATATTCTGAGATGCATCCATAAAACCCAGTATGGTTTTCTTAAGGCAAGGTCCATTCAGGACTGCATAGCGTGGGCATTTGAGTACTTGCATTTGTGTCATATATCAAAAAAGCCTGTGATAATTCTGAAATTGGACTTCGCTAAAGCTTTTGACACAATTGAACATGAAGCAATCATTCGGGTTATGAGGAGTATGGGGTTCACAGAGTTGATGATCAGTTGGGTACAGAACATTCTCTCGTCGGGTACATCCTCCATTATACTCAATGGGGTTTCAGGAAAGCAGTTTGTTTGTAAGAGAGGTGTCCGCCAGGGAGATCCCCTATCCCCACTATTGTATGTTCTTGGGTCAGAACTATTGCAGGTGGTGGTTAATGATTTATTGCTACAGGGACATATTTCACTACCAATACAAACTAATGATCCAGATTTCCCAGTGATACAATATGCGGATGATACACTTTTAGTGCTTCCAGCAGATATTGATCAAGTTATGGCGATAATGGTCTTGTTGAATAAGTTCACTTTGTCTACAGGGCTCAAAATTAACTATCACAAGTCCAGTATAATTCCTATCAATGTTAGTGATGCACAGGTATAAGTGTTAGCTGCAGCTTTTGGTTGTCAGGTTGCAGCACCTCCCTTCACGTATTTGGGATTGCCCATGGGCACAACTCGGCCAAGAATTGTAGATCTTGTGCCAATAGTCACCAGGCTGGGCTGGAGACTATGTTCTACTTTGTGTTTCCTTAATCAGGGGTCTAGGCTGCAGCTGATCACCTCTGCTCTGTCATCCATGCCCATTTATTGGTTGTGTTCTTTGCAGCTTCCCCTGGAATTACTAAGGAGCTTGATCGAATTTTGAGGCAGTGTTTGTGGAGGGAGGACATGGATACACCTAAACAGGCACTAGCTGCTTGGGATATGCTTTGCAAGCCGAAAATGAGTGGAGGAGTAGGAATAATAAACTTGAAAAAACAGAATGAATCTCTATTGCTTAAGCACCTTGATAAGTTCTATAATTTTGCGGATTTGCCCTGGGTGCAGCTGGTGTGGCACTCATATTATCAAGGAAAAGTCCCTCATGCAGAGAATCTATGTGGCTAGTTTTGGTGGTGGGATATCATGAAGCTGATGGATGGTTTCAGATCAGTATCGTCAGTTCTACCTGGTAGTGGTAACACATTCATGTTTTGGACACATAAGTGGCTGTTTGATGGATTGACGTAGCCAATTGCTGATCGATTTCCGAGGCTATTTGCATATGCCCTTCATCCCCTGATGTCAGGGAAGGAGGTTTATGCCCACGAGGACTTGTCTGTTATATTCCATTTACCTCTCTCTGAACAAGCGTTTGAGGAGCTTCAGAGTGTCACACGGGCTATCAGTGCATCACCTTTGACCATTGATAGGGATTGCTGGACATACACATGGGGGCCTGTATATAGATCTGTATGCTACTATAAACATCTCCATGAAGGTATGCAAATGACAAATCTGTCAAAATGGATATGGAAGTCCAGTTGTATGTTGAGACATAAGTTTTTTGCGTGGTTGCTGATGAATGACCGAATTAATACTAGAGATATGCTGCAAAGGCGACATTGGCATGTTACAGATGATAGACACTGTGTTCTATGTCCTGGGAGACAGTATGAGGACATGATGCATCTATTTTTTCCAGTGCAATTTTATCCAGCGTATTTGGGTTTACCTACAAATTGATTGGACCTCGAGTGTTGACTTGCAACAGGCGGCTGTTGGAGCTAGGAGGTCGTTTGGAAAATCTTTCTTCATGGAGGTTGTGATTTTGGCTTGCTGGAATATTTGGAAGCAGCGAAATGTACGGATTTTGAGAATATTAGGCCAACCTTTTCTGGTTGGAAAAGGAATTTTGTTCATGACATCTCTATGCTTGGGTATAGGATAAAGAGGAAGCACTATTCTGATCTTATTGCCCGGATAGGCAGCCTCATGTAATTATTTAGTTCTCATCCGATGTACATAGCACTAACCTTTTTGTAATTTTGTAAATACTGCGGTGGAAGTAATAAATTGCTGTGGGGCTTTTGCCTCACAGTCTTAGGGTTTCAATTTTTTTATTTATGGTTTCAATACAAAAGACTTGTGAAAATTTGTTTCACAAATATTATAATATCATATATCATGATATGTGAAGTATTATAATCATACTATATTTTAGATAAAGTGTGGTCTTTCAGAATCTGCCTTAGAATCTCTTAATATGTTCGAAACATTATAGTCGATGTCCACTTTAGAAAATAGATTTTTCCAACAAGAATTCGTGTGATCGACAATAGTGTCGTTATGTATATGATTATACGATAATTCATAATATAGATGAATAGTTCTTTGTAGATTACTCACATTGGATGAGAGTGTATTCCAAAACCCAATAGAAAGAAAACTTGTATTGTTGTCTATGTAATTCCGAGGAAAATATGATTTTTCGAATTATGGTTAATGGAATAGAATTAGAAGCTTGAAATAAGGTGTCAGACCTATATTCATAGAAGTAGAATATTGGAAAGTGTTCCAAAAGATATATGTCTACAAATGAAAATTTGGTGATTAAGAGTGAAGGAGACTAGAAAATTGTTTTCTGCTTGCAATCCTCTTCGTAAAGATCATAATATTTCATGAAAGAAGCTTCTAAATAAAGTGTTGTTATATTTAATATTGATGTCAGGCCACATCATAATATTAAGTGTTTTAGATCTTGTTGACAGATCAAGGTGCACCTTATGAATACAAACAAAGTTGAGAAAATATCAGAATACGAACAAAGACTTTTGTGCCTGAAAATCCAGTTACATTTAGAAAGGATTAAAACAGTAAATGTTGGTATAATTCCTTTTTGAGAAATAAGATTTCTTGATCATCATATAAAGTGTTATATGGGCAATCTAACTATAAGAAAGACGTGAAAGCATATTTTGTCAAGAAATGTGTCTTGGACAAGATCAAATTTGTTGACTACATTAATGTAGACATGCTTGCTGTCTGTGGGATTTGTATTAATGTAATACTGTAGTTTGTAATTCAAATTGATAAGAGATCAATGATTTTGGTTTGACCAAAATGTCGAAATGAATTATGAATTTAAGTGGGAGTCAAAGTTAGTTCACTTGGGTAAAATATGTAAAGGACATATTTTTGAGTGGGAGCTTAGAAACTCAAATATGTAGATGACATGTTTTTGAGTGGGAGCTCGTGTTCTCAAATATGTGGAGACATAATTTGAGTGGGAGCCGAATTCATCTTGTGTAAATGACGCATTGTGAATTGTACCAGTAGAATTAATTAGAAAGATGAAGTTATGAAACTATTTGAAACTTAGCGTCTATTTGGAATAGAACGGGAATTTTAAATAGTTAGTCGAGTTGTTTTGTATTATATCTGAGGAGTCAGAATAGAATAAAACCAAAGGATGGTCCTTAGAAATCCAATTGATCATTAAGAGTAATGATGCACGGTAATAGTGGTTGTATCACATGTTGGTCTATTGTTAGACATCATACAGAAACCATATTATCTGCTCGATGAAATATGACAGATATTCTTGAAAGAAGAACAGTCGTAAAAGTAAATTTACAATTTACAGGAAGTAGAAGTGTATTAGTTAGTAGATTGACATTGGAGTGTCAAGTTTTCTACATAGGTGTGAAAGTATATATAGATATCGCGAGGTTGTAATTGTTACAAGGAGCTCTCTATGACTGAGTGTGTTTTCGAGGCAATTATCTGGTTAACAGAATCAGAGTAAGTGCTGGGAAACAGAAGTCTCATTTAGTTACGGTATTTGTATATATGTTATTAGATAACATGTTGATATCAAACAAGTTGATATCAATGGATCGCATAAGAACGCACAATTATGTATTGTACAGATTGTCAGAGTAACACTCTTCCACAAGAAAGCATTATCATATAACGCTTATTTGATAAGGGGTTTTTTGATGAAGTAAAATGCAGCTAGTTTATTTGTACTCTAGTGCAAGTGGGAGACTGAAAGAGATATGCCCTAGAGGCAAATAAATAAGTAGTATTTATTGCATTATCTCATAAGTTTATAATAGGTTTGTGTATTATGCTATAACTGTATTAATCAGAAATTATTAATACACGTGTGATACATAGACAACCAGAGTCCCTAGTGAGCCTCTATATAAACTAGTTCATTGGGCAACAGTTGATCGAGATTCCCGATCAAGGACAATGACGTCGGCTGACAATGAGGTCATCTTATTAGTTGAATAAGGTGATGGACATACGCAAAGTATTGCAATAAGATCGTATTATGATGTTTGTCATTTGCAATAGATGATTAATATGATAGCTTATTCCTTATACCGTGAGACCGTACTTATTGCTACTTCATAGGGGTATTTTGAGAGCATCAAACGTTGTGTCTCATATAGCATGACAATAACGGTGTCCATCTTGGGTATCCCGAAAGAGTATGTTGAGACGTAAGGATCAACAGCGGGATTTGTTCATTCTAGTAATGGAAAGATACTTTGGACCCACTCGGTGAGATTGCATCTATATAGCTACGCAGCTTATGAGTAGGTCCTGGAGATGTAATATCACAGATAAGTTAATAACCTTTGTCGGTAACGAGATACAACAAAGATATCGGATGTCTACGATCATATATCGGATAAGGTAGTATCGCAGAAACAAAGGGAATGAATATCATGTTTATGGTTCAACGACGATATTCGTAGAATGCACAGGGGCCGTCATATGCGTCCAGGTATCCCTGGCGATCATTGGTGAGCGGAGTGTCTCGACCATGTCTGGAGTGTTCTCGAACCGTAGCGTAACAAACTTAAGGTCTTAACGACACCTGGAGAAAGGTTCTGGAATAATATAGCATTTTATTGGAGAGAGAAATGATCCGGAAAGAGTTCCGGTGGTCCGGAAGGAGTTCCGGGAAGGTCTGGAATGGTTCCATAATGTGCGAAAGATGTTCGGGTGGTCCGAAAAATGTTTCGGAGTCATGGGAGATTAAATTATATGTAAATATATTAATTATGAATTAATAGTATTTATATTAATTTAATATTAATTAAAAAAGGAAAAAAGGTGCAGCAAATCTAATGGGCCAATTGTGGCCCATTAGAGGGAGCCGCACCAATAAGGGGTTGGGGCCCATGGCTGGTGCGGCCAGCCCATGGTGGGTGTGCCACCCCCCACCTCCTCCTTTGTTTAGTCCCACATGGGGAAGCTAGGGAGTTTGCACACCCCCTCCCCCTTTTATATAGCAAGGCATATTAATTGGATTAATTACAGAAAAATATAATTAATTGTATAGCAGTCCGGCCGAGTTGCTTCTCCGCCCGTTTTTCCCTCCCTCTCCACCAAAGCTATACCGCCGGGCGCTGTTGCCCCGCGGGATTCAAGAAAAGTTCTACCCCTGCGATTTCAGCTGGATCTTAATGACCGGGGTTGTTGTTAAGCTCCGTATGTTTAAGAGTGTTCGGAGGCACCACATTTGAGGAGCCTGGGCGACGTCGTCTCGCCCAGCCAGCAGCCCTGCCGCTGCTCTGCCGCCGGCGCCTCGCCATCTTCCGCCCGACGCCCGTCGACGCAGGTCATCGTCGACACCCCGGCGTCATAGTCTACATCGTCGCGGCAAGTTCTCCGCGACCTCGAGGTCGGCTACGTACGACTTCATCGTCAACGCTTGTGCGGGAGCGTAATCCCCGCTATCGGTCTACATGGAGGTAATGTAACCCGTTCCGCCACCGTTATCACATCTACTAGATAGATAGATCCTGACAAGTTAGGGTTTCATACGGTAGAAAATTATTGTTTTCTGCACCCGAACCCCTTCATGACAGTCAGGCTAAAGGGTTATTTAAAGAAAAAAGTATAGTCCCTCTGTCTCGATGATGTTAACCATCGGTTTGATCAATTAAACATTTATTATGGGCTAAAAAATTATATCGCTGGATTAGTAATAAATATAGTTTTAATAGTATATTTTTTTAATATAATTCTCATATATTAGAGGTTGAATTTAGTGCATGTATAATTCGGATGTCATGTAAATAGGTACGGAGGGACTAGATAGGGCTATTTTATACAGAATTTGAAAGATTAATATTGTTGAAAAGATCTATAATGCACAGCCACACCTTAAAATATTGAGATTGTTTGAATTATTCCACAAAGCATACTGATCATCGCATAGAGTATGTCAGGCCTGCATCGTCTCATAGGATGGATGTTTCCCTATAATTTTTTTTATAGAAACACAACACAGTACAGACGTAGACGTTGCACGTAAATCCTGCCCCTATGAGCACCACCTATAGACTAGTCATCTTGAGATTGACTGTCGGGTTGTGACTCCCACAAAACAGGGGTGGTCACTCCCTGAAGAGTAGTTCGTGAAGGGGATTGAGCGCGGAGGTCAAGACCCTCGAGAGGCACGGCGACAGTGTTCGCCGGGCCTGGAGAGGAACACCCACGACAGAGATAAACATCAACCCGTACTAGGTTCACGGCCCTCAGGAGGACGTAAAACCGCTACTCCTGCTTGTCTGTATTGCACTGCAGAGATTACAGTACAATTGAGCTTGCTGAGGGCTCTCTTCAGGCAGTTCGTGCCTGGGGAGGGAAGCAATGGTCTTCTTCCTCCTCCAGCCGAAGGCTATTCTACTAGCTTGGCTACGGTTTACAAGTGTTCTCCAAGCAATTGGCCGACCTTCTCTATGATGAAGGTCTTGTTCCTTTTATAGGCGCCGCATGCGTCTTCCTTGCGCTTGGCGTCCAAGGTGGGCTCCCGTACGTCAGTAGCGTGGAGGTGTTGGAGTCCAACGTGGCGGAATCCTCCATGGTCGCTGTTCCTGAGCGATAAAGTTGGGCGCGGTGGACGACAAGCTGCAGACCGCGTAGAACGGCTCGCAGGGGTTGCAGTCATCGGGGTGGAGCCCACGATGACGATCTTCTTGCAGTGTTGCGCCGTCCAGCCGATTTATCGTCAGAGAGGAAGGTCCCAGCTGTCCTGGCGCAAGCGGCACAACTTTATTGACTCCTTTATCACCAAAACGGCAAGGGGGGCGCATGCGTCACTCCGCAAATACGGCAGAGGCCATGTGCGCCCTGCTGTAATTCCTTGGTCGCGAAGCTTCCCCACAGGCCCGAGGCGGCCTGTGGTGGGGTTTCTGTTGACTTCCCTCCAGGCCCATTGCTCCTCGAGAGAGTCCCTTGAAGCGTGGGTCCTCTTCAGGCCCTCGCTTCCTCTTCAGGCCCTCGAGGGGATTCGCCTCTCGAGGGTCTCTCCAAACGGTGGCTTGGTCCTTAGTCGTTTCGTCTGGTCAGCCCGCGTGCGAGGCCTGGGGAGAGTGGGCTCTTCATACTCCAGTCTCCACTGGGCCGACAGTAGCCCCCGGGCCTGGGAGGGGCGCGATTGAGCCCATGGGTGCATGCGGAGCGTCGTGGGCCCAAAGTGCCTGTCCGGCCCGAGCCACGCGTCACTCAGACGAGCAACGGTCGCGCACGATCTGGGGCGTGCGTCATGGGGGGTCCCACCACGACCCGGTAACTGCTCCTTGAAGGGACATAAAGCCCGAGCCCCGGAGCAGGGAGCCGTTACCGTTTCCAATCCTTCTCGCAGAAACCTCCGCCATTCTCGAGCTCTTCGCCTCCGCTCTCTAGCGCGCTCTGCTCCTCTCGCCTCCAGCGACTCCCCGAACTCCGGCGATGAGTCCCGCCAAGAACAAAGGCAAGGCCGCCGCGGGGCCTTCCTCCCAGGCGGAGGTCGCAAAGGTCACTGAGGTCACGCACAACGCGGCTCTGCTTGGCGTGCGTGTCAACGACAAGGCGCTCGCCAAGGTCCACTTCCTGGTAGCGTACCGGACAAACGAGCACGACGCACGGGAAACGCACGCGAGGGTATTTCCCGATACTCCAGCACTGCCTTTCCGCCGGGTTGGTGCCGCCGTTTTCGCCGTTCCTGGAGGCGGTGCTGGCGTTCTACCAGGTCCAGTTGCTGCATCTCCACCCCAACTCCATCCTCATCCTTGTCATCTTCGCGTACCTCTGCGAGGCGTACTTGGGCTTGGAGCCCACGGTGGGGCTCTTCCGGTGCTTCTATGCGCTCCGGAACACGGCGAAGAACGAGCGCTCGGGGTGTCTCGTTCCGCATCGTGGACGGCATGGGGAGCGTCTACATCCCCATGTCGTGGAGCGACGGCAAGGCCGTCACCTCGGTGACGAAGAAGGTGGATGACTTCCGCCAGAAGTGGTTCTTCGTCGGGGTCCCCGATGCGCCGCCCATAAAGAGCTCCCACTTGGGCAAGGCGGCTTTCGACGACGCGAAGAACGGGAGCTTGATGGGACGCCTGAGCTTCCTTCGCGAGGAAGGCCTCACGTGGCAGATCATTGTGGCGGACTTCGTGACGCGCCGCATCGCCCCCCTCCAGTCACACTCGGTGCCCATGTGGATGTACGCCGGGCCTCACGACAAGATGAGGCTCCACCGCGAGGACAACAACAAGGACGCCGTCGACAATGTCATGTCTGCGCTCTTCATCAACCCGGTGGTGGCTGCCGCGAACCAGATCCATGTCACACTCCAGCCCCTCCACAAATACACCATGACTGATCGCATGGTCATTCTGTAGGGGATGCCCTTGTTTACCCCGGCAGGCCAGGCGGGGATTGAGGTCCCCGTGCCGGTACTGCAGGAGGCGATGGGAGCAGATTCTCCCTCAGCCTCGGGTGCCGGGCGCGGCGAGGAGGAGCCTGTGATGGGAGAGGTGTCCTCTTCGAGGCCTGGGCCATTCACTGACGAGATTTGCGACATCTCGTCAGGCGATGATGACGCCTTCGTGGTGGCGCCCTCGCGCCTTGTGGAGGAGGAGGATGAGGAGAGGGAGGCCTCCGACGCGGAGGCCACTCCGGGGAGGCGCGAGCCACGCACCAAGGCGGTCGTGGACCGGTCTGGAGCGAGGCCGTCCGATGTTCCCTCCAAGAGGTAGGCCGTGGCGCCTCCGTATGGATCTAGCGCGAGGACCGCGCCCTCCTGGCACTCACCAGGCCTGGCGTGGGTCGACACCGGCGCTCAGCCGTCCGGGTAAGTGTCTCTCGGCACTCGGTCGTTAGACTCTTGCTATTTTTCGCTGTATCCTCTCTTGAAGATTTTTCTCTTGGTTCTTGCCAGTGATCTTGTGCCTGCGAAGCGCCGTAGGCTTCGCAAGGCAGCAGAAGTGAAGAGAGCCACGGCTGAGGCCGTGGTTGAAGAGGCCACGAGGCCTGTGGATACGGCCTCCACATGCCCTACTGAGGAGGTGCCTCAAGGGGAGGCGGCTGCGCCTCAGGCGGAGGCTGCAGTGCCTCAGGCGGAGGAAGCCGCGCCTCGCCTAGAGGCCTCTGCGCTGCCTCCTGAGCCAATGGTGGTGGAGGCTCCGTAGGAGAGGATCGCCACTCCTCCTCGCGCTCCTACTCCAACTCGCGCGAGCCAACTCTGCCGCGCGAGTCCACTCCGCCGCACGAGCCAACTCCGGCGCGTGTGTCCACGCCTCCCGTGCAGCCATAGGCCGAGGCGGGCCAGGCGCCGCCAGGCGCGGACGAGCCCGCAGGAGGGGCTCCTTCTTCTCCGCCTCATTCCGCTGCAGGGGATGAGACCTAGGCCGGCGCGAGCGCCGAGGAGGCTTCTGGCGCGGTCGGGGACGGAGTGCAGCCTTGCCCCCGAGTGCGTTCAGGGGCCAGGCTCTCGGGCGTCGACTCAGGGGCTGGGCCCTCGACAAGCCAAGACCTGGTCCTCCGTGGCTGGGACTGGAGTGCGGGGCACCGCGAGGTCGCCTTTCGCCTCGTGAGGGAGTCCCTGGAGGGCTTGGAGGCGCATCTCGCCCTCGATGACATACAACTCGCTCAGCAGCGCGAGGAGCTGGCGAGGGCGTGGGCGTCCTTCAACACGGCCGTCGAGGCTCGTCGTCAAGAGGACCTGGCGTTGCAGGCCGCGCGCAAGGAGTTTGTCAGCTTCGCCAAGGAGATCCGCGAGGGGGCCATCCGCGACGCCTCCAAGCTTCTTGCGCCCCTCCAGGAGGAGCGTGACGCCGCTGCCGAGCTCCTGTCCGCGGCGACGGCCGAGCGTGAGGCCATGGAAGGCTCGTTGGCGCAAAAACGCCGCGAGCTGGGCCGCCTGGAGATCCAGCTCCTCTCCGCCCACCGGGCCGCGCAGGAGACCCTGGAGGAGGACCGCAAGGGCCTCGCCGAGCACGAGCGGCAGCTGGCCCTCAAGAAGAAAGAGGTGCGGCTACGCGACGAGCAGCGGCTTCAGGCGGAGAGCGCGCTCGCCCTCCAGCGCGAAGAACTCGAGGAGCGCGAAAGGGACCTGGCCCTGGCGCTCCAGAAGTATGACGAGAACGTCGCCGCCCAGAAGCGCGCCCTGGAGCGGTTCGAGCAGCGGTACGCCGAGAAGCGGAAAGATGCGGTTGATGCCCCCTGGAGCGCGAGAAGCAGTACAGGCTGACGAAATCACAGGAGTACCGCGACTTGGCCCAGAAGCAGGAGGACCGCTTCAAGGCCAGACACGCCGCCGATGCTCAGCGGATCGCTGAGCTTGAGAAGGACAACTCCAAGCTCGAGGCCCGCCTCAAACGCGCCAAGGACGGTCGACGCCGGGCGGAGGAGGCCCGCATCGAAGCCATCCATGACCTCAACAACTTGGCCAAGGACGTGGAGGAGCAGGTGGCTCCCGTGATGGAGCAGGCGACGGAGGCTGCGGACACTGCCAAGGCGGCCCGTGTGCTCATGAGGCAGTGGGAGCGCACGTTCGACGCGTTGGTCGCCCGGGGTAACGAGCTCACCGCCCAGCTTGGCGCGAACGCGCCGCACGCCGAGGTCCGAGCCCGTGGCGATGCTGCCATGTACCTGGTCTACTTCGACTAGCTCTTCACGGCGCTCGAGGTCCCTGTCGCTGACCTCCGCGAGGTGATAGAGGACGAGAGCCGGCAACTCCTGGGGGTGGTTGTTCACCGCATCTTCACCAACCTCAGGATCCTCACGCCGGGCTTCGACCTCTCCACAGTGACGGAGGCTCGTCAAGGCGAGGACGTGCGGCGGGTCTCCAACTCCCTCCACGAGAAGGTCAACACCTTCTGCAACCGCTTCAAGCGTGCGGAGGCCACTGCGGATGACAGCAAGGAGGGGACCGCCTCAGCCGAGACCGAGGAGGGCGCCGTGGAGGATTTGCAGGACGGTGCTGACTCTGCCTGAGTTGTTGTTATCGCACCTATGTGCGCTTGTATCTGAAACAATTTAATGTTTAGATATTTGCGACTTTTGGGCATGTAATATACACTCGTTTGCAATTTGCTTAAATCTTGCTTGCCCCTCGAGAGGTTCCTTGGACTTATCTTCATGTCTATTTGTACTCTGCGTCGTTAGGACCCATCTCTTCGTGCCATGACTCCGCCTCTTCCGTATGCTAGAGCAATGACTCTGCAAGGCCGGGGGGAGTTTAGGCCTAGGAGAGGTAAGAGCCTTGAGTCGCGATGCTCAAGTGCCCCCCTTAGACGTACGAGTAGTCCATGAAGCGTAAGGGAAAAGCGAAGTCGCTTGAGGGGCAAACGTGCGCTTGCGGGGAAAAAGCTCTCGAGGCGCGGGTGCGAGACTTAGCTTCTCGAGGTTTTTGCCCTGTAGAGGTTTTCTCCTGTCAAGGAGGTCCTCTCTAGGGGCCTTTCCCGCATGCCTCCTCAGGCTTGTGGGGGCATTTCTTCCCTGTAAATGTTAGAGGGGCGAACCCAAACGCTTGTGCACGGTACAGAGGACTCGTGCGCGCTTATAGGTCCCCTCGGGCGTTCCTCGCGAGGAGAGTAAGTACCAAGGTCCTTTGTAGAGATGGCGTGTTTGTGGGAGCTTGCCCCCAGCCAGAGCTCTGATCCTTGGGTTTTGCAGTGCTGCTGGTGTGTCATTTGAGGCACTGGCACCGTACTCAGCCCCCGGTCGTGAGGTGCGCATGTGGAGGGATATAAGCGCACATTTTCATAGAAGTAATGCGTAAATAAAACTCACCACCAAGTATTACATAGCGGCACTGTAGCGCTAACTTCACTTAGGAACGAAATTGTTTCATTATGCTTGGAGTTGCTAAGTTAATGTTTTGATCATGTCGAGGCATGGGGCCCACCCATTAGTGGCAGAGACTCTCCACGGCCTGAGGTGGCTCGTTACATGGAGAGCTCGGAGGGTTGACCCTCGAGAGAAGCCTTTGGAGCTTGAAGGTTTAAGCCGTGAGCTTTTAACCTCTAGAGACAAAAAAATCTTGGAGGTTGAGCCGTAAGCTGCCTCTTTCACTAGATGTCTTGATGTGACGATGATCACAGGCGTGACAATGATCACGTGTTTGTTTTTATCCTTCTGGAGACAAAAAAAATGCTTGGAGGTTGAGCCGTAAGCTGCCTCTTCCGCCAGATGTCTTGACGTGACAATGATCACGGGCGTGACAATGATCACAGGTAGAACTTGCGTAGGTGCATGATGTTCCATGGATTCTTTACGGGGATGCCGTCTTTAGTTTTGAGGCGAACCGCGCCAGGTCTGGCGATGGGGGTGACCCTGTAGGGACCTTCCCACATTGGTGACAGCTTGTGGAGGCCTTCCCTGGAGAGGATTCGCCTGAGGACGAGATCACCTGTCACAAGTGTACGTGAGCGCACATTGCGGCTTCGGTAGCGTCGCAGGTCCTGCTGGTATTTTACCGCTCGGAGGGCGGCACGGCGGTGTAGGCCCTCGAGAAGCAGCAGGTCGTCGTTGTGGAGATCCTCTTGCTCGTCCTCGTTAAAGGCAAGGACCCGTGGGGATCCATGCTTTATCTATGTGGGGAGGACTGCTTCGGCTCCATAGACGAGGGCAAACAGTGTTTCCCCCGTAGGCTTTGGTGGCGTTGTGTGGATGGACCAGAGCACCGAAGGGACCTCACTGATCCAGCCCTTGCAGTGGCCCTTGAGGATGTCGAAGGTCCTGGTCTTTAGACCCTTGAGGACTTTTGCGTTTGCTCGCTCGGCCTTCCCATTGCTCTGTGGATGAGCGACTGAGGCGAAGCAGAGCTTGATGCCCATCTTTTCGCAGTAAGCCCTGAAGATGCCAATGGTGAATTACGAGCCATTGTCGGTGATGATGCGGTTAGGCACTCCGAAGCGGTAGACTGGGCCTCTGATGAATTTCACCGCCGCGCCTGCTGGAATTGTGCGCGTCGCCTCTACTTCGGGCCACTTAGTGAGCTTGTCGATGGTCACGAAGAGGTAGCGATATCCCCCTTGCGCTATCGGGAAAGGTCCCAAGATGTCCAGCCCCCAGACCGCGAACGGCCAGGAGTGCGGAATGGTTTGTATCCCCAGTGCAGGTTGGTGGATTTGCTTGGCGTGGAATTGCAAGCTTCACATGCTTGAACGATGTCAACTGCATCCTAAAGTGCTTGAGGCCAGTAGAAGCCGCTCCTGAAGACTTTTCCTGCGAGGGTGCGGGCGCACGAGTGGTGGTGACACTCCCCGCTGTGGATGTCTCTGATCAGCATTTTGCCTTCTTCAGAAGGGACACATTTGAGCGCGATGCCGTTTGGGCGCTTGCGGTAGATATTTCCTTCGAGGATGTGGTAGGATTTTTCCTGGTGGGCGATTCGCTCCGCTTCAACATCTTCCTCGGGAAGGATCCCTTTAGCGAGGTAGTCTTTGATCTCGTCAATCCATCATGTTTCTTGATGCGCCGCTGTGAGCAACAGACGTTCCCCTATAGGGGGCCCGCAATCAGGAGCCCCGACTGTAGGTGGTGGCGGGAGCGCTTCGTATGTGCTTGCGGGCATGGCCTCCTGAGGCTGTTTTATGGAAGCCTTGACGAGTTTTTCTTCAAAGACGCCTGGCAGCCGAGCTTGCCTCTTTGACGCGCGTTTGGCGATGTCATCAGCTTCTTGATTTTCCTTTCTTGGGATGTTCATGAGCTCCATTCCCCTGAAGTGCTTCTCAAGCCTGTGGACCTCTTCAAGGTATGCGGCCATGTGGTCGTCCTTAGGCTTGTAGCTCTTGTTGGAGAAGTTGACGAGCAGTTGGGAGTCGCCCTTGATTAGCAGGTGCTTGATGCCCAAAGCGATTGCGGCCCGTAGGCCCGCGAGCAAGCCTTCATACTCGGCAATATTGTTGGATATCTTGTCGATTCCAAAGCACAATTGGACCGCGTAATAGAGCTTGTCTCCCTTCGGTGAGGTCAAGACCACACCGGCCCCACCGTGCCGACAAGCGAAAGCTCCATCGAACTTCATGGTCCAGTGGCTGGGCATTTTGTCTCCTGAGGGCTCTTGTTCTTCTCCTAAAGGCTCTTCAGGTGTTGGATCAGTTCATTCGGCGATGAAGTCTGCCAGCGCTCTTCCTTTGATTACCCTTGTGGTATCGAAACAAAAATTTAATGGTTGTAGCTATATGTTCCATCCTGCGACACGATCTGTGGCGTTAGGGTTGCGCTGGATCTGCTCCAGGGGAAAAGAGGTGACCACCGTGATGGGTGCCCCTGGAAGTAGTGTCGCAGTTTTCTTGAGGCGATGAGGAGCGCGACGAGGAGCTTCTGTTGCATTGTGTACCGCTCGCGAGCATCACGCAGTACTGTACTGACGAAGTAGACTGGATGCTCGACAAGGGTCGTCAGTTTAGTCTTGGCGCACTCTTCCTGAGGAGGCTCTGCGGGTCCCTCAAGGGTGTTGGCCTGTGGAGACTCTTTATGACCCTCGAGGGGGTTGGCCTGTGGAGGCTCGTTATGACCCTTGAGGCAAGAGACGAGGACATGGAGCCTCTCGAGAGACCCAAGAAGAAGAAGCAGCTGGTCTCCCAGGAGCCAGCCGCCACAAAGAAAGTCTCTCTAAGCTCCAGCAGCTCGGGGGCTGAAGGCTCAGAGGCTAGCGTCACCATTGGCGTTGCGTTGCCTCCCAAATAGGAAAGGATCTGCTCCCAAATAGTGTCGCAACTTTCTTGAAGCGATGAGGAGCGCGACGAGGATCTTCTGCTGCATTGTGTACCGCTCGCGAGCATCGCGAGCTCGACAAGGGTTGTCAGTTTAGGCGCGGCGCTGCCTGCCCGGAGAGGCTCTTCAGGGCCCTCGAGAGGGTTGGCCTGCGGAGGCTCTTTAGGGCCTTCAAGGGGGTTGGCTTGTGGAGTCTCTTCAGGCTCTCTGGCGAGATCATTATGTAGCGGTTGACTCGGGGCAGGCTCCGCTTGTGGCTTAGGGCCTGGCGGTGGGTTTGTGGGGCTTGTTCCTTTGTCGAGCTCTTCGTCAGGGGGTTTTGGCTTTGGAGTGGTTGCACTCTTCTTGTGGAGGACTGGCTCCTCTCTTTCTACCACCAAGACGGCACTGGCAGTTTGTGGAGTGGCTGATAGGTACAGCTTTAGGTGCTCGCTTGTCCTTGGGGCAACCATGACTGGTGGTCTGGCTAGGTACCTCTTCAAATCCTCGAAGGATTTTTCCGCTTCAGGCGTCCACTTGAAGGTGCCGGTTCTCTTCATGATCTT
Source organism: Poa annua (assembly GCA_026929855.1). NCBI lineage: Eukaryota > Viridiplantae > Streptophyta > Magnoliopsida > Poales > Poaceae > Poa > Poa annua. Next base: position 13,777,222 of record CM049428.1, read on the forward strand.
GAAGAATGGCAGAGCTCTCTCGCCAAACTTGGAGATGAATCTACCCAAGCTGGCCATCCAACCTGCTAGGCGTTGCATATCCTTGAGTCGACGTGGAGGTTGCATCTCCTCTATGGCCTTGATTTTGTCAGGGTTTGCCTCTATGCCTCGGTGAGATACGAGGAAACCCATCAATTTGCCTGAAGGCACTCCGAAGACGCACTTGGCGGGGTTGAGCTTGATGTTCAGCTTGCGCAAGCTGGCGAAAGTCTCTTCAAGGTCCCTGAGGAGAGTATCTCCCTCTCAAGACTTGACGACGATGTCATCGACGTAAGCCTCGACGTTTATGCCCATTTGTTCGCCAAGTGCTATCCTCATGAGCCTCTGGAAGGTGGGGCCGGCGTTTTTCAGGCCGAAAGGCATGCAGACATAGCAATACACACCGCAAGGGGTGAGGAAAGCCGTCTTCTCTTCGTCTACCTTAGCCATTTTTATCTGGTGATAACCAGAGAAAGCATCAAGGAAGCAGAGGAGGTCGCAGCCTGCCGTGGAGTCCACAATCTGGTCGATTCTTGGCATGGGATAAGGGTCCTTGGGGCAAGCCTTGTTGACATCAGTGTAGTCGATACAGAGTCGGCCTCCTCCGGCGGGCTTTGGGACAACCACGCCGTTGGAGAGCCAAGTGGGGTGCGCGACTTCGCGGACGACATTTGCCGCTTTTAGCTTCTCGACCTCTTTGGCGACAAATGCTTGTTTCTCGGGGGCTTGTTTTCTTGCTTTTTGCTAGATGGGGCGTGTGAGGTGGGGCTACCTTTCGGGTAGCCCACGATAAGGCTACCTGGGTCGCGCCAAGGATTTGGAGGCCCACAGAAGGCCCACGCGGGGTACCATGTAACCTAGTCCAAGTCGGTTAGGTCGCATAACCAGCCATATCTGTAATTGCCATCGGCATCGACCACCCGAGACCTGTCTACCTATAAAGCCAGGAGGGTGGCTCGTCCCCAGGACACCGAACAAAGAGACACGCTCATAGCCACCACGGCAAACCCTAGCGAGATCGCAATCTCGCCATTGTAATCGCTACTCGCATCAATAATCAGACAAGCAGGAGTAGGGTGTTATCCTCCGGGAGCCTGAACCTGGGTAAAACCTTGCTTGTCAGTCGTCGTGATCACCAACACCTCTCTCTCTCCCCATCAATCAACCCGGGGTGCACAACCCTGGGACTTGTCGAGTTAACACCTCGTCAGCGTGCGTTTGGACACACGGCCAAGTGGTGCTTGATCACCTCCCTCGGTGTACCGGACATATCTGACGGAGTCCAAGCGAACATGTCAGAATTTGCCCAGAGGAAGGCGACGAGCGCGCTTTCCTATTTGGGAGGCAGCACAGCACCAATGGTGACGCTAGCCCCCGAGCCTTCAGCCCCCGAGCCGCTGGAACTTAGAGAGACTTTCTTCGTAGCGGCTGGCTCCTGGGAGAACAACTGCTTCTTCTTCTTGGGTCTCTCGAGAGGCTCCATGTCCTCGTCTGTAGGGAACTCCATGGCGGCTGCCTTGTAGGCTGTCTCGATAGCGCGCGTAGCATCCAGGACATGTCCACGGATGGTGATTGTGCCAGCGTTGCCGGGGATCTTGACCATGTTGTAGGCATGATGCGTGACGGCCATGAATTTCGCGAGGGCGGGGTAGCCGAGGATGGCGTTGTACGGCAAGCCGATGTGCGCAACATCGAAGTCGATGTGCTCGGTGCGGTAGTTTTCCTTGCTGCCGAAGGTGACGGCAAGCCTGACCTAACCCAGAGGCTCGATCGAGCCGCTGGTGACTCTCGTGAAGGGCCTAGAGGGCATGAGCCGCTCGTAGGGCACTTGAAGCGCTTCGAACGTCTCAATGGAGATGACATTCAGGCCTGCTCCACCATCAATGAGTATCTTGGAGACATCGATGTTGTCGATGGTGGGGCTGCAGATTAGCGGGAGGGTTCCACCGGTCTTGGTGGACTTGGGGTGGTCCTGAGCGTCGAAATCGATGGTGTACTTCGACCACTTGAGGGGCCTGGAGGTCTCGAGGCTAGGGAGGGCGGCATTGAGCTCGCGAGCGAATTGCTTGAACTGATTGTTCGATTTGGGCGCATGTGCCCCACCGAGGATGCAGGCAATGGCGCCTCTTGGAGCTTGGTAGCCTCCATCTTCCTCGTCAGGGAGGTTGCCGTTCCTCTCCGCAGCGTTGGCCTGATTGCCAGATGGTTTCTGATAGCCACCATTGCGCTCGCTTCCGCGGTAGCCACGGCCTCGACCGCTGCCGCTGCCCTCTGCTTGTTCGCGCTCTTTGCTCAACCTCTTGAGGTCGAAGCAAGTCTCTGTAGAGTGACTACGCCTGTTGTGGTAGATGCAGAACGGGCAGTGGTTGTCCTTTCTCTTCCCAGGCTCGGGGGAGTCCATGCGGGTGCCCTTAGCGTCAGGCTCTGCCGCGAGGACCGCGGTGGCCTTACGCTTGGGCTCCTCCTTCTTCTTCTGGCTCCTGGACCCCTCAGCGTGCTCGTCTCCTCTCGAGGACATCTTGACGAATAGGAGTCCCTCTTCAGCCTTGGCACACTTGTCTGCCAGGTCGAACAGCTTCACCACATAGGTGAGCTTGTCGTGGATACCTAGCTTCTCTAGCATCATGTTGTTCGTGACGCCCTCGCGGAAGGCGGCGATGACTTGAGTGTCAGGGATGTTCGGGATCTTGTTGCGCACTTGGCTGAAGCGTTGGATGTACTTGCGGAGGGTTTCAACCTTCTTCTGCACCTCCGCGTGTAGGTCGTTGTGGGTGAGCGCGCGCTCGTACGTCCCCTTGAAGTTGGAGACGAACTGTTTACAGAGCTCCTCCCAAGAGTTCACAGAGTCCTCAGGGAGGTTAAGGAGCCACGACAGTGCAGAGTCGCGAAGCGCGTGGGAGAACCAGTTGGCCATGACCTTGTCGTCTCTGCCTGTCGCCTGGATGGAGGTGGTGTAGAGCTGCAGGAACTCGATGGGGTTGTTGGAGCCGTCGTAGCCCTTGGGAAGAGTCGTCCTGAACTTCGGGGGCCAAACCACGCGGCGCAGGGAGCGGGTGAACGCCATGCAGCCGGTGGCGTACGTGGCGACCCCGTGCTGCAGCGCGCTGCGGTTTTGCTGGCCCGCCTGGCCAATTTCTTCCACGAGCCGGTTTTGGCGGTTGCGTTGGAGCTCCATCCCCACGCGCGCGTCTGGCGCGGTGCGCTGCCCGATCAGGCAGTCGTGAGGCGAGGTCGCGTGGGAGGCGGCCCTCTGCGTCACAGCCGGTGCCGGCCCTGGTGGAGGCGGAGGCGCGCCAGGCGTAGCCATGCCCGCGAGGGAGGGGTGCACGACGGACTGTGACGGAGCGGGGCGAGTCGTAGCGATGCCGACGAGGTGGTTGAGGCGCTCTAGCCACTGCTCGTGGGCCTCAGCGGTAGGCTGATAGCGGAGAAGTTTTTGCGCCATGCGCAGGGCGGTGTGCGGCGCGGGGTCCGTCCTGCCTGGACCGGAGCCGCTCGGGCGCTGCGTCGGGTGCGGCGACTACACATCCTCCTCGTGATCGGCGTTGTGCTCGGGCTCCTCCACATGAGGGGTCCGTCCTGCCTGGACCGGAGCCGCTCGGGCGCTGTCCACGCGTGGCCGTGGCGCCGGGCGTGGCGCGTGCTCCTTCGGGCGCGCGCCTGTTAGCGCGGGCGGCGCGGGTAGCGCGGGTGTTCGCCATGGCGCGGAGGCGGCTCAAAGGTCGTTGACGCGACTCAATCCCCTACCTGGCGCGCCAAATGTCGGGTTGTGACTCCCACGAAACAGGGGTGGTCACTCCCTGAAGAGTAGTTCGTGAAGGGGATTGAACGCGGAGGTCAAGAACCTCGAGAGGCACGACGACGGTGCTCGCCGGGCCTGGAGAGGAACACCCACGACAGAGATGAACACCGGCCCGTACCCAGGTTCACGGCCCTCAGGAGGAGGTAAAACCGCTACTCTTGCTTGTCTGTATTGCACTGCAGAGATTACAGTACAATTGAGTTTGCCGAGGGCTCTCTTCAGGCAGTTCGTGCCTGGGGAGGGAAGCAATGGTCTTCTTCCTCCTCCAGCCGAAGGCTATTCTACTAGCTTGGCTAGGGTTTACAAGTGTTCTCCAAGCAATTGGCCGACCATCTCTACGATGGAGGTCTTGTTCCTTTTATAGGCGCCGCAGGCGTCTTCCTTGCGCTTGGCGTACAAGGTGGGCTCCCGCACGTCAGTAGCGTGGAGGTGTTGGAGTCCACCGCGGCGGAATCCTCCATGGACGCGGTCCATCGGCGATAAAGTTGGACGCGGTGGCCGACAAGCTGCAGACCGCGCAGAACGGCTCGCAGGGGTTGCAGTCTTCGGGGTGGAGCCCACGATGACGATCTTCTTGAAGTGTTGCGCCGTCCAGCCGCTTTATCGTCAGAGAGGAAGGTCCCAGCTGTCCTGGCGCAGACGGCGCAACTTTATTAACTCCTTTATCACCAAAACGGCAAGGGGGGCGCCTGCGTCACCCTGAGGATACGGCAGAGGCCATGTGCGCCCTGCTGTACTTCCTTGGTCGCGAAGCTTCCCTACAGGCCCGAGGCGGCCTGTGGTGGGGTTTCTGTTCACTTCCCTCCAGGCGCATTGCGCCTCGAGAGAGTCCCTTGAAGCGTGGGTCCTCTTCAGTCCCTCGAGGGGATTCGCCTCTCGAGGGTCTATACAAGCGGTGGCTTGATCCTTAGTCGTTCGTCTGGTCAACCCGCGTGCGAGGCATGGGGAGAGTGGGCTCTTCATACCCCAGTCTCCACTGGGCCGATATTGACAAAATCACCACGAGCGCATCGCTATTGACGAGCATGTCATATACCACTGAAATCACGACACCGGTTAAATTTTAAAATATCCAAAAAAAATCTAAGACTTGGCTGAGCTCTCAGTTCACATACTTCCGGATGGAATAACCGGCGGGTGTCGGTTTTTCCTCCTATGCATCGCTTGAAGCGAGTTGAATGCTTCCAATCGCCCTAAAATATCTCTAGCATCGAAAGGCCCACAACGTTTACCCTGAGCCCAATTAAATTATAAGGGTCGGTCGCTTTGTATTGTGGGCATGCATCCTGAGTTCTTTAATTTGGTATCGTTTCTTCTTCTCGTTTGAAATTATTTGGTGTCGTTAATTCATTCTTGTTGGTTCCTTTTCGCACTCACCGGCCTTTTAAACTATTCACTATTCAAAACTTATCTTAATGTATTTTTAAAATAAATAACACGTATCTTACATGTACTCGATCATTAACTCAAAACATGTTCACGTTATCGAGAAAATATGTTTAGGATTTCGAAAGAAAATTAACGTTCAAAATTTAATGTTAGTGTATAATGATGTTCACGAAAATGTTTTCTAAGAATTGAAAAAATGTTCGCGATACCAAAAAAGGTACTTTATAATTATTCATGAGTTAGGACGATATTATAAAAGGTATATTATGGGGTAAAAAAAATTCACTATGTCGACAAAGGTATGTTCAACGGTTCAAAAATAATATTCAAGATAAAAATAGCATGTACTTGCAGGCTCAAAGAAATTCACAACTGTTCGAAACATATAAGTTCACAGGTTCAAAATATTGTTGACGAGTTCCGAAAATAGTGGACATTTACAAAAGTATGCTCACAGGTTCGAAAGAAATGTTTACGGGTTTGAAGAAATAATTATATATTAGGAAAAATAAAAATAAACCAAGAAAGCAACAAAGCAAAAGAAACACATTAATAAAAACAAACAAAAAGAAAAAAAGAATTAAAAAGGTGAAAATCAAAAAAGAGGAAACATAAACAAAAAACCCACAAAATGGGCCAGTCAAGAAGGGACTACTACGGATGATCATGTGCTACAACTCCGCAAGGAGCAATGTATAGTGCTCGGCAAATTTATACATTGCCCCGCGGCAACGCGAAGTTGTACCTCGTATGAAGATTTTCGCTAGTGGGCAGACTCGTTTAGATTTTTTCGTTTTCTTCTATGTTTTTGTTTCATTTTCTTTGATTTTCAATACATCTATATTTTCAAAATTCTTCAGATTTTGATAAACATCAGATTGGAAATTGGTTCAGTTTTTAAATATTGTTCAAGTTTTGAAAGTTGTTCAGGTTTATAAATTTGTTCAAATTTATAATTTGTTAATTTATCCAAATTTTAGAAATGTCGAGATTTTTAATAAATATTGATTTTTTAAAAATCAGAATTTAAATTTATTAAGATTTAGAAACGTAAAAAAGCTTTGGCTGCTCCAAATGCGGCTCATGAAGAAGCTCTTTTAGCCGACACACGCGCGGGTGTTAGGAGGGGGTTTCACTAGGGAGAGATCTCCCTTCGTGAAGGTTTGTTTCGCGTCTCGTGTGTGAGCTGCCGCCGCCACGTGGACACGCAAACCGAGCGAGCAGCCCCGCGCACGTAGGAAAACAATCCTATGAGACCGGGTCTATCTTCTTTCCTTCTTAGACCCCATTTAGGAATTGCCACCTGTCCTTATATCAATCTCATAGCAGTTAGTCTCTTCTTCCCGAGCCATGCACTTCAAAATGATCACCGGCAAATGTCTAGAGTTTATTCAAGGATCAGCCCAAAGCCACTTCCTATATTTTTTTTGAAAGACCCAGCAACTGCTGGCTTTTCATTGATTAGGAGAGGGAAATAGATTACAGGAGCATCCGATGGGCGAAGTGCCCGTCCTAATGCTTAGAAAAGGTATAGAGAAAAGAAAATTTTGCACGGACAAAGTGAAGGAAAGGGAAATCAAGGGGGATCGAAGAGTGTTGCGCGCAGCTCCTTCGCTCCGGCCCTAGTCCAGACAGCCGCCTCGTCATGGATGGCTGCTATGATTGCATGTAGGGGCAGTTTTTTCGTTTTGGAAAATTCTGCCGTTGCGTTCGCTCCAGAACGCGGAACAAGTCAGGATGATCTGGGATTGGATTCCTTTGCGGTGTCTTGCATTCCCAGCCGTAGCTGAGCGATGCCAAAGATCGGAGATGGCCTGGTCCTCCGACCAGAGGGAGGGGTCGAGGCAGGAGCAGTTTGGCCACTTGGAGAGCGCTAGCCAGATTTTTCGTGACACCGGACAGTCGAAGAAGAGGTGTCTTGAGGTCTCCAGGTTGCGGACACATAGTTGTCAGAAGTACTCGTTCGGCCATTCACGGCGCTGTAGTCGATCCGCGCACCAAAGCCTGTCTTGGGAGAGAAGCCAAGTTGTGATCTTGCAGCGGGCAGGGGCCCAGACCTTCCAGATGAAGGTGGGAGCTTCAGACTTTGTTTGCCCCCTCAAATTGCAGGCGATAGTCTGTTTTTGCAGAGTACGCGCCGTCTGGCGTGAGAATCCAGCGGATGGAGTCTGGTATCGTCGGGGTGGTGGTCGCCGGCTACAGCAAGCGCCAGAGGTTGAGGAAGTCGGGCAGGAGGGTTCCCGGGAGGCGGCCGCGCAAGTCAATGACCCAGGTGTTGTCGGTCAGGGCCTGCGCAACGGTTCTGTTCTTTCTCCTCGAGAGTTGAAGTAGCTGAGGGAATTGCCGTGCCAGCGGTGCCTCTTTAATCCAGTTGGAGTGCCAAAAGCTTGCCCGCTGGCCATTGCCGATGGTGACCCGTGTGGCGGTGTGGAACAAGGCGCGATCTGCGGCGTCGCACGGCGTGGGCATGCTGCTCCAAGGTCGTTGGTCTTCCCACTCGAACCAGAGCCAACGTAGGCGTAGAGCGCGGCCGAATTTGGTCAGGTTTGGGAGGTTTAGCCCGCCGTAGTCGTATGGAGAACAGATCTTGGACCAAGCGATCTTGCACTTGGCGCCGTTTGCGAGCTCGTCCTCAATGGCCCAGACGAAGTTCCTGTTAGAATTTGGACCCATATGTGGGAAGCCCAATTAGCAAATTCTGAAATCTCAAAGCCCATGGAAAAATGGCAGCACACATGAGAGTGGAGTGGGAGCTAAAGTTTAGTCCCACATTGCTAGTTTAAAAGGAGTGGCACCACCTTATATAGTGGAGTGGAGTGATACTTGGTAAGCTTGTGAGAACATGAGGCTCTCTCACGCGCTCCTCCTCCTCCGCCGCCGCTCGCACGCACGCACGCACCACACCGCACCGCACCGCCCCGCCCGTCCGTCCGTCACGACGCGCCGCGGGTTGCGGACTTGGCCCATGTTGTACCCGTTAGGGTTTTCCCTAGACGTGCTATATAAAGTCGGGCACTGCGTGCGCTGCAAACATACCGAACTAATCTAGGTTTTGCCACCTCGTGCCTTGCGCCGCCACCGTAGTCTACTCCATCCCGAGCGCCGGCGTGCACCGGCGAACGGGACAGCAGGTCTCCGGAACCCTCGTCCTTGTGATCCTGTACGGGAGAGGGCGAATAAGGTTTTTGGGAAGCGCTCCGCGCGACTGCTCTCAACCTCTTCATCACGGCTCGCCTTCCTGGACGTGTACGCTCGCCGGACTCGCGGGCTGCTCGTCAACAACGTCGCCATCACCTTCAGGAAGCTGCTACCGAAGCTGCTGCCGTCGCTGCTGCTGCTGCAACAACTACGACGACTACTACGACTACTTCATCTACAGTTGTTCGGTACGTTCATCACGTGCCGATGTGCCGATTTAGTAGTTTCCATGCTTGTAGACGTTTTGCTGCTGTTCATGTTAATTAATACATCTAGTATTTGCGAGATTAACATGCTAGTAGTTGATGTTATAATGTTAAATATACTGGAATTAATCATGGAAATTATGCCTAATATTCCAACAATCCAAAAACCTTATATGTGTTATAGGCAATTTCCTGAATTAAACATGGGACATCTATCTGATTCGCTGAGGCCGGACAAGTTGACCGGTGCGTATTTTAAGAGATGGAAGATCAAGACCACGTCGTGGTTGCGATCTCTGAAAGTGTTCGAGGCCAGTGAGGGTTTACCTGAAGGAGCTATATCTGACGAAGATCAGAATAAGTTCAATGATACCAACACTGCCTTTGTGGGACTCGTTCTGAGTGTTCTTAGCAACAAGCTGTTTGATGTGTACATGCACATCTCAGATGGCAAAGAGCTCTGGGAGGCACTGAACGCTAAGTTCGGTGTAGCAGATGCTGGCAGTGAACTGTACATCATGGAGAATTTTCATGACTTCAGGATGGCTAACAATCGTTCTGTAGTCGAACAGGCTCATGATATACAGTGCATTGCGAAGGAGCTTGAGCATGCTAAGTGTGCCTTACCTGACAAGTTTGTGGCCGGGTGCATTATTGCAAAGTTGCCTTCTTCATGGAGGAACTTCGCCACAACTCTCAAACACAAGAGACAGGAGATATCGGTTGAAAACCTGATAGCGTCTCTTGATGTTGAGGAGAAGGCTCGGGCTAAGGACACTGCTGAGAGAGGTGGTGAAGGTCAGTCTAGCGCTAACATGGTGCAGAAGAACCATAACCACGGCAAGAACAAAGGAAAGAACAAGCCTGCTTTCAATGTACCTGCCAAGACTAATTCTTTCAAGAAGAAGAAGAAGATGATGAACAAGTCTGGGCTAGGTTGCAATACCTGTGGAGAGCTCGGTCACTTCTCTGTGGACTGCCCAGATCGTGCAGACAGGAAAGGGAAAAAGGCCAAGACTGTCAATGTCGTGACCGCTAGCAATACTGATGGGTATGGTAATTTACCATTTGTGCTTTCAGTATTTCATTCTCCATGTTGGTGGATTGATACGGGTGCTAACGTTCATGTATGCGCTGACATCTCTTTGTTCACTTCTTATCAGGTCGCTCGGGATTCTTCCGTCCTAATGGGGAATGGATCACATGCTACTGTTCGTGGTGTTGGCACGGTAGATCTGAAGTTTACTTCGGGGAAGATCGTGCAGCTGAGGAACGTGCAGCATGTCCCTACTATGAACAAGAATCTCGTTAGCGGTTCCCTTCTATGCAGAGATGGGTTTAAGTTAGTCTTAAAGTCCAATAAAGTTGTAGTGTCAAAGTTTGGACAATTCATTGGTAAAGGTTATGAGTGCGGAGGCTTGTTCCGTTTTTCACTTTCAGATTTCTGCAATAAATCAGTAAACCATATTTGGGGCGGTGTTTCCGATGATACCAGTGTTTGGCATTCTCGTTTATGTCATATTAATTTTGGTTTGATGTCTCAGTTGTCTAGTATGAGTTTAATTCCGAATTTCACTATTGCCAAAGGTTCCAAGTGCCATAGTTGTGTGCAATCAAAGCAATCTCGAAAGCCTCACAAGGCAGCCGAGGAGAGACACTTAGCACCCCTGGAACTCGTACATTCGGATATGTGTGAGATGAATGGCGTGTTGACAAAAGGTGGAAATAAATATTTCATGACTTTAATTGATGATGCTACTAGGTTCTGTTATATATATTTGTTGCAAACTAAAGATGAAGCTTTAGACTACTTTAAAATTTACAAAGCTGAAGTAGAAAATCAACTAGAGAGAAAGATCAAACGTCTTAGGTCAGATCGTGGTGGCGAGTATTTCTCCAAAATATTTGATGTATTCTGTGAGGAACATGGCATTATTCATGAGAGGACGCCTCCCTATTCTCCCCAATCAAACGGGGTTGCCGAGAGGAAAAACCGCACGCTGACCGACTTGGTGAACGCCATGTTGGACACTGCTGGTTTATCTAAGGCATGGTGGGGGGAGGCTATATTGACTTCGTGTCATGTCCTGAATAGAGTTCCTAACAAGAATAAAGAGAAGACCCCTTACGAGGAGTGGTCTGGGAGAAAACCATCACTTTCTTATTTACGCACTTGGGGGTGCTTGGCGAAAGTCAATGTTCCAATTCCTAAGACACGTAAACTCGGACCAAAGACAGTGGATTGTGTCTTTCTGGGTTATGCTCAGCGGAGCATCGGCTATAGATTTTTAGTAGTTAAATCTGAGGTACCTGATATGCATGCTGATAGTATTATGGAATCTCGTGATGCAACATTTTTTGAGAACATGTTTCCTATGAAGGATATGCATAGCACTGCTAGGATTTCTTCTGAGATATTTACTGAATCTAGTACATCTGTTGATTATTCTGAACAACCACATGTTGAGGAAGTCCTTGAGAAGGATGACAATGAAGCTCCCAAAAGGAGCAAGAGACAGAGGATTGAAAAATCCTTTGGTGATGATTTCATTGTGTACCTTGTGGACAATACCCCTACGTCCATTGCAGAGGCATTCGCATCTCCTGATGCGGATGACTGGAAAGAAGCTGTCCATAATGAGATGGACTCGATTCTTTCTAATGGAACTTGGGAATTATCTGAACGACCCTACGGTTGCAAACCCGTGGGTTGTAAGTGGGTGTTCAAGAAAAAGCTAAGGCCTGATGGTACTATTGAGAAGTACAAGGCACGGCTTGTAGCCAAGGGTTACACTCAGCGTGAAGGCGAAGATTACTTTGACACCTATTCACCTGTCGCTAGACTTACCACCATTCGTGTACTACTTTCCATGGCTGCCTCCTATGGTCTGATCGTTCATCAAATGGACGTAAAGACAGCTTTCCTTAACGGAGAGTTGGAAGAGGAAATCTATATGGATCAGCCCGATGGGTTTGTAGTAAAAGGTGAAGAGAGAAAGGTGTGCAAATTGTTAAAATCTTTGTATGGGCTGAAGCAAGCACCTAAGCAATGGCATGAGAAGTTTGACAGAACGTTAACGTCTCCAGGCTTTGCCATTAATGAGGCTGATAGGTGTGTGTACTATCGCCATGGTGGGGGCGATAGTGTCATATTATGCTTGTATGTTGACGACATACTAATTTTCGGTACAAGCATGATAGTGATAAATGAGGTCAAGTCTTTCTTGTCAAAGAGCTTTGATATGAAAGATCTGGGACAAGCTGATGTGATTCTGAACATGAAGCTGATTAGGGATGAGAGTGGGATTTCGTTAACGCAATCACACTATGTTGAGAAGGTCTTGAGCCGATTCGGCTTTATAGACAGCAAGCCTTCTCCAACACCTATGATTCCAGCGTGACACTCAGAAAGAACAAGAAAGAGACGAGAGATCAATTAAGGTACTCTCAAGTGGTCGGTTCACTCATGTACCTTGCGAGCGCGACGAGACCTGATATCTCTTTTGCTGTGAGCAAATTGAGCAGGTTCATGTCTAACCCGGGTACTGATCATTGGCATGCACTTGAAAGGGTCATGCGCTATCTGAACGGTACAATGAGTTACGGGATTCACTATTCAGGGCACCCTGCTGTGCTTGAGGGATATTGTGATTCGAACTGGATCTCAGATGTTGATGAGCTCTACGCCACAAGTGGATATGCGTTTATTCTTGGTGGTGGCGCAGTATCATGGAGGTCTTGCAAACAGACCATATTGACGAGGTCAACCATGGAAGCAGAACTTACTGCGTTAGATACAGCTTCTGTTGAGGCAGAATGGCTGCGTGAGCTCTTGATGGACTTGCCGGTGGTTGAGCAACCATTACCGGCCATCCTTATGAACTGTGACAACCAAACGGTTATTGTCAAAGTGAACAGTGCTAAGGATAACGCAAAGTCATCAAGACACGTTAAAAGACGTTTGAAGTCTGTCAGGAAATTGAGAAACTCCGGAGTAATAACTGTTTCGTATATTCAAACAGACACAAACCTGGCAGATCCCTTTACGAAGGGACTATCACGTAATGTGATAGAGAGTGCATCGAGGGAGATGGGGTTGAGACCCGTGAGCGTTACTCCATAGTGGTAACCCAACCTATGTGATCGGAGATCCCGTGAATTAGGACCTGGGAAGAACAAGCTAGTGGTGTGACAGAGGAGAGTTATTACCTAACCCTCTCTATGTTAAGATGCACAACTCTCAAAATCTGTAAGGCAGGTTGGCTGCATGCCTTAATGTGGTTCTGTTGGCTATTCATAGCAAAGATGCTGTTCTACAGAGCATTCTTGAAAGAACACACCTATATGAGTCAAATTGTTAAACGTCGCAATTTATGAGATTTGGGTGATCTCTAGTAAACTCATGAAGAGACCAGGTAGTATGACGCATATGCTACACCCGCGGGGTAGGCTACTGGCAGCCAAGTACCAGTTATGATTTTGTGTGAAATCTAGAAGCACCAAACTTGTAATTCAATGTTCGTCCATTGCTCAAGTTGCCAATAGACGTAGCTCAAGGTTCTAGGCAGAAGTTCAACTTAACAGTCTCTGCCGAAACACTGGTATATAAACAAGACTCGAGGTCTGGCAAACATCTCTAAATGGGATTTGAGATCTGGTGGGGGATTGTTAGAATTTGGGCCCATATGTGGGAAGCCCAATTAGCAAATTCTGAAATCTCAAAGCCCATGGAAAAATGGCAGCACACATGAGAGTGGAGTGGGAGCTAAAGTTTAGTCCCACATTGCTAGTTTAAAAGGAGTGGCACCACCTTATATAGTGGAGTGGAGTGATACTTGGTAAGCTTGTGAGAACATGAGGCTCTCTCACGCGCTCCTCCTCCTCCGCCGCCGCTCGCACGCACGCACCGCACCGCCCGTCCGTCACGACGCGCCGCGGGTTGCGGGAATCTCGCCGAGCCGAGCTTTATTTTTGCAATCTGGGAAAAACGGTTTGGACGGACGCGTCACAGATAGTCGGTTCGGGTCGCTCCCGGATCGTGGGCTACTGTAACCGACCTAAACGTGCGCGACGTGGACTTGGCCCATGTTGTACCCGTTAGGGTTTTCCCTAGACGTGCTATATAAAGTCGGGCACTACGTGCGCTGCAAACATACCGAACCAATCTAGGTTTTGCCACATCGTGCCTTGCGCCGCCACCGTAGTCTACTCCATCCCGAGCGTCGGCGTGCACCGGCGAACGGGACAGCAGGTCTCCGGAACCCTCGTCCTTGTGATCCTGTACGGGAGAGGGCGAATAAGGTTTTTGGGAAGCGCTCCGCGCGACTGCTCTCAACCTCTTCATCACGGCTCGCCTTCCTGGATGTGTACGCTCGCCGGACTCGCGGGTTGCTCGTCAACAACGTCGCCATCGCCTTCAGGAAGCTGCTGCCGTCGCTGCTGCTGCTGCAACAACTACGACGACTACTACGACTACTTCATCTACAGTTGTTCGGTACGTTCATCACGTGCCGATGTGCCGATTTAGTATGTCCATGCTTGTAGACGTTTTGCTGCTGTTCATGTTAATTAATACATCTAGTATTTGCGAGATTAACATGCTAGTAGCTGCTGTTATAATGTTAAATATACTGGAATTAATCATGAAAATTATGCCTAATATTCCAACAGTTCCTCCTGAGGCGGTCGAAGTCCTTGATGAATTTCGCTGAGGGTTTTAACGCGGTGAGCATGAAGAGGGGCAAGAAGCTGAGAACCGCGGTCGCCAGGGCCTTGCAACCACCTGCGTAGATCCACTTGCCACACCATGCCGCAAGGTGTGAGCGTGCTCGGTCCATGATGAACTGGAGTTGTTCCCGGCGCAGGCGGGCGAGTGACAGTGGCATGCCCAAGTAGCGCAGGGGGAAGGTCGCGCGCCCTCCGGTGAACGGGTTCAGAATTTCATCCAGGTCCAGGTCGTCGTCGTCGCAGCGGATGGGAGCCACCGTGCATTTCGCGATGTTGATTTGTAGGCCAGTGGATTCGCCGAATTGGTGCAGCGGACTTAGTAAATCCTGGACCTCTTGCTGCACGGGGTTTAGAAAAACGATCACATTGTCCGCGTAAAGGCTGACACGCAGTCTCCCTTCGTTGATTGGCAGCGGCGAAAGCATGCCTCGGGAGGTGGCTTGCTGGAGCAGGAGGTAGAGGGGATCCAGGGCGATGATGAACAATAGTGGGGACAGGGGGTCTCCCTGACGGATACCACGGCGGTGTGTAAAGTGAGGGCCCTCGGAGCCATTGAGGAGTACTGTCGAGCTGGCCGTGGACAGAAGGAGGGTGATCCAATCTCGCCAACGGGCTGAGAAACCTAGTTTTTGGAGCAATTCAAGCAGGTAATCCCAGGAGACGGAGTCGAAAGCCCTAGCGAAGACAAGTTTGAACATCAGTGCTGGTTTCTTCTTGCGGTGCAGAGAGCGAGCAAGGTTGCGGACGTAGAGGAAGCTATCGTGCAGGCAACGGTTCCGCAGGAAGGCGCTCTGCACCATGGAGATGATATTCCCGACGATCGGCGTCAGACGTCCAGCCAGAACCTTGGCGAACAGCTTGGCAATCGAGTGGATGAGAGAGATCGGGCGGTAATCGCCGATCGTTGTAGGGCAAGGCTTCTTTGGGAGGAGGCAAATCATTGCATTGTTGAGTTTCGCGAAATTTCCGCCTGCTAGCCTGTACATTGCTGGAACGCCGCCATGATCTCCGGTTTGATGGTGTGCCAGCAGCGGCGATAGAAGGTGCCATTGAAGCCGTCGGGGCCGGGCGCTTTTTCCGCTGGCGAGGCCATAATCGCTGCCCAGACCTCGTCTTCGGTGAATGGGATGTCCAGGCCCGCCGTCTGGATCGTTGGCAGCGGAAGCTGATCCCAGGCGATGGTGCGGGTGCGCGTCGTTGCAGTGCCGAGCGAGGCCGAGAAGTGCGTGAAGATGGCCGCTTCCTTGTCGTCGTGGGTTGTGGCGATGCCGCCCGTGCTGCTTATGGAGTGGATGAAATTGCGGCGTCGTGTGGCGTTCATCTTGACGTGGAAAAAGCGCGTGTTTGCGTCGCCTTCCCGAAGCCAGGCGATGTGAGACGCCTGCCGTCTCCTGGATCTCTCGATGGATGTGAGGCCAAGGACTCTGATCTTCAGAGCTTTGCGCAGCTGAAATCCGGTGTCCGTCATAGTACGATGTTCCTGAGCGATATCAAGGCGTAGAATGACCTCGTTGGCCAGATGAAACTGTAGACGGTTGTCGCCGAAGAGAGACTTGCTCCAGCGCCTGAGTGCACCGGCGGTGCGACCAAGTTTAATCTTAAGGCGGAGCAGCGGGTCTGTGGCCCTGAGGGGTTTATGCCACGCCTCGGAGACAACATTGCTGAAACCCTGCTGCTGAACCCAGAAGTTCTCAAACCTGAACCTGGCCATGCGCGGCGGCGAGTGGGTCGCTGTCAGGAGCAGGGGACAGTGATCTGAGTGCGAGGAGGAGAGAGCGAGGACGCCACACTGCGAGAAAAGGGTGTCCCAGGCGACGTTGCAGAAAAAGCGATCCAGATAGACCAAGGTTGGAGTTTCTCTCTCGTTGCTCCAGGAGAAGCTGCGGTTGGAGCATCTAATCTCAATCAGTTCTGCTCGGTCCATGGCGGCACGGAATTGGCCCATTAGGTGCCTGCAAAGGTTTGTGTTGTTCTTGTCTCCGGCTTCATAAATCATATTGAAGTCGCCCGTGATGAGCCATGGCGTGCCGTTGGCCGGCTTGATGGAGGTCATCTCGGCGAGGAAGTTCTGTTTCTCTGCGTGCATCGTTGGTCCGTAGACCGTGGTGAGCAGAAAGGTGGTGTTGGTCTGGAGGATTGTGATCTCGGCCGTGATTGAGAAACGGCGGGTGGAGGTGTTTGAGACCAGGACGACGTCTGTGTCCCAGAACATCGCGGTCCCACCGCGAGTGTCGTCTGCAGGAAGAAAGCAGCAACCGCGGCGTGAAGGGCCGGCGATTTCCAGCGCCATCGAAGCTGGGATGTCAGCCAACTTTGTTTCCTGCAAGCAAAGGATTGCAGCCTTCGTCGAATTTCCGAGTTCGGCGACTGCGGCGCGTCTGGCCGGCATGTTGAGGCCGCGCGGGCTCCAAGTGGCGATCGGGACGATAGGTGTACTCATTGGGGAAACTCGCTGAACTGAGGGAAAGGCGACGACGAAACATGAAATAACAGCGACACCACCAGGCATACAGGAGGATGAGACGCACCCCACCTACTAGACCCCAACATGGTCGTCTCAGGGCAGCACACCACGGACCTTGAAAGAAAACTAGACCTAACTTGGACTGGCAGAGGGCCAGCTGTCGTCGCCGAACTACGGTAGTTGTCTAACATTGGGAAACTAGACGGCTGTGGCCGCTGCGCGCACTGCGCGGGCATTGGCGGCCGTGCGGTGAAGAGCATCCTTGTCGATGCGAGTCAGGATGGCGATGCCGTCGATGTCGAGGTTGGTGAGCAGGGACTTGAGGCGGGCGGTAACCGTCGCGGCCACCGCGTCGGCCTTGACTGCTTCACCCTCCATGACGCCGAGCTCCTGAGCGAGCTTCACGGCGACGTGGCGAAGACTGCGGCGAGGCGTAGGCATGACCGGCGCAAGCGCAAGTGTCTGCAGCGGTGGCAACGAGCCGAGGATCAAGGACGGCGGCGTGGTGAAGAGGTGGTGGAGAGCGTTGTCGGTTCCTTGCTCTCGCAGTGCTGGCAGCTGTGGGCGGCCCAGCGGCGACATAGACGAGGACCGGGCCAACTCTATGGCGGTAGTACATGCAGGTGGCGAGAAGCTGATGGGTTGGCTTAGCAGTGCTGAGCACATGGCTTCGAACTCCATGTCCATGGGGTCTGGGCCGAGGTTGGGCCAGGGCCCCGCGTCGATCTTCTCCAACGCCAGGATGTCCACCAGCGGGTCCGCGCCCACATCGGCGAAGGTGGGCGTCAAGGGCGGTGAGGCGAGCGCCGGCGAGAATGCCTGAGGTGGCGGGGAGGGTGCGACGTTGATGAGCTCGGGGATGCACACGGGCCTCGGGCCGCTGGCGGGGAGCGGAGGCGGGGGAGGGAGCTGGTTCGCGGTCTCGAGACCTGAGGAAGGTAGGGAGGAGGCGTGCTGACGATGTCCGGCGGGTGTACGGCTGCGGTGGCATGCACCGTCTCGGGCCGTCGTACGGGACGCGCCCGTGCCATGCATGCGCCCAGGGGCGGGCGCAGGGGCTTGCCAGAGCCTGCGCGGCTGCCTGTCGAGGTCGTCGTCGTCGTGGCGCCGGAATCCGGAGGCGATGTCGTGGCAGTTTGCCAGAACACGGAGGCGCCAGTCGGTGATGTGGGGCTCACCGTCGGGGACCCCAAAGCGCCAAGTGTACGGCTGCACCAGAGGGTACTGCAGCTCCTCCTCCGAGCTAGACAACATGACCCCGCTCTGGACTGAGGAAGGAGTGCGTATCGTCCAGTCCTCAGCGAGGTCGATGTGGATGAGCGCGTCGGCGGAGGCACTCCGGAGGTGGCGGGACATCGCGGCGAGGGGGGGAGAAGCCATCCATCTCAGGCAGCCTCCCCGCCCCTCTAGGGAACACCGAGAAGCCGTGGTTCCCGGGATCCTGTCCAAGCTCCAGCACCACACCCAGCTGCTGAAAAGCACGGTGTCGTTCTGCTCGTAGGTGCGGCTGTCAATGCGGTCGACGATGACGTCCTTGCCCAGCACCTCCTCCGCGCCCTGGACCAGAGGTGCAGCGGCATCTTCTCGATGCAGATGCGGACATGGTGGTTGTAGGTCTGGTGGTCGGACTCCCTCCAGCCCTGCAGCAAGAAAGCATTACCGTCGACGGTGAGGCGGCCGAGGCGGATGGCGCGGTCGTGGTGCTCCGGCACGTCAAAGAGGACGTAGAAGGCCTCCGGGTTGTGGCGCGTGACTCGCAGGAGGTGGCGCGGGAGGTTGAGCGCCTTCTCCAACTCCTTGCCCACCTGCATCGCGGTGGCCGCGTGGAAGTCGACGGTGGCCGTGACGAGGATGGCCCTGGCGCGCAGCGTGAAGGTCTGCTGATCCATCGCGCGCGAGGCCATTATGACGGAGTGGCTGTTGGCGGTACGGCGTGGCGCCGGCTTCGCGATGACGGACCCAATCATGGCCGGAGACGGCGGGGGGAAGCTGAGACGCTTCTTGACGAGCGGGGCGAAGCTTAGGCGCTCGTGGGCAGGCTCTCCGACAATCATTCCTCACACACATCAATGGTCTAAATTTTACAAGCTCGTTGCATCTCATTTCATAGAAATTCGATCGCAGCAGGCCTCCTTGCTCATTAATTCCCTAGCGTCCAGGATGTGCCGGCGGGCGAGGCCCTCCTCCATGCTCTACCTGCAATGGTGTTCTTCTGCTAAGTTTGCATCAGACTAGATGTATTCGGGATGGTTGCTCTGAGGAAGAAGACTACTACCCTAAGATAGACCTGGTATAAACTACACACAACACTATGTACAAACATAAAATTAGGTAGTACATAAACACATACCGTGTTGTGCATACAACTACACAACAGTTGTACGTACAACACAGATCAGTGTACGTAGAACTTACCCAGATCATGTTATACGTACAACTACACAGATCAGGGTAAACATACAACTAGACATATCAAGTTGTACAATCAGGTCGTACAAGTACAATTACACAGATCAGCTTGTACACATAAGGATAAACGTAAACTACATAGATCAGATCGTACAGATCAGCTTGTACGTACAACAGGTTCAGTTGTAAGTACAAATACAAACAAGTTGTACGAAATATACACAATCCGAAAGAAAAAAAAGTTAATTGAAACATATCAATATGAGATCACTTTTGAAGACCTCGACGCGAGGAGTTTAAAAGTGAAAACGGTTCGTAATTCGGATAAACGGTTCTCAAGATATTTCATTTAAAAAAAGAATCTGCGCCCACCAGGCAGCCGCCACTTGTTACGTCGTGGAGGAATGGTGGGGAGCTAAAGCGAACAAAATTTCAACACGTGTCGGCAATGTAGGGCGTGGAGAGACCTTCGTCAAGTGAAAACTTTTTCTAAGGATTTCGGTTAGAAGGCGACGTGTTTTACAGAAACTACAATGATGTTGGGCCAAAACTCTTGTTGCACAAGGCCTCTAGCCCACTGATTTGAACGTGAACCCTCAAGTTTATGGTGGGCCTACAGTGTCTAAAAGTAACAAAAATAGATAACCAAACAATAATCTCGGACCAATGACAACCCAAGATGCGTCTAACAACAAAACATACTTCCCTGACTTCATGATGCGTCTCATGTTTCCATGTGAGCCCAGACTTCTTCTTTTCTGAAAGGGGGCAAAGTTTTGCCCCATTCAATTAACTAAGAAGGAGTTTTGCAAGAAAATAAATAGAAATTACAAAAGCTCATTACTCTCCCGGTAAGTCACTTAAACATTTCGCTCCCACTTTAATCCAAAGATGGGCTTCTCTTGATGTTTTCAAGTATAATCATGGAGATGGTATGTTTGTTCTGAATCACCCTCGCATTACGCTATTTCCAAATCTCCCCCGCCGTAAGCTCCTCCCAAGCCATCTACCACTTGGCATCCCTTATTGTTGCCCCGTGTACCCTTAAATACATAAACAAGGTGGAATGTGCTTTTCTTTAGTCCGGAAAAGACAAACCTACATAAGCCCAATGCAAGCTAAATTGGGAAGCCGTTTGCCACCCTAAGGAGTATGGAGGATCGGTGTTCTCAACCTGACCAAGTTCACGAGGGCCCTCCGTTCACGTTGGCCGTGACTTGAATGGAAAGATAGGAGAAAATTTTGGATTGGCTCGGGAATACCATGCATTGGTGACGATATGGACTTGTTCTATGCCTCAAAGTTGTTTACGGTTGGAGAGGGAAACATGACACCTTTTTGGGAGGCCCCTTGGCTAGATGATTTGAAGCCGAAATATATTACCCTGTTAATTTTTACGGCCTCAAGATCAAAGAATGGACAGTCACGAAGGCAATGGATAACAATGCTTGGGTGGCAAGATCACCATGACCGAGGGCTTCAGTTTTGACCATGTCCCCCAATTTGTGAAACTTTGCATGAAACTTAAAAAGGTTGCCCTCACGTGGAGGACGAGATCTCCTGGCGTCTCACACCCAATGGGTGTTTACTCGGCGACTTCGGCTTACATTACAAGACACAATTTATTGGCACAACTTCGTCCAACATGAAGCGGCTAGTGTGAAATTCTAATGTCAATTTTTTTTCTTGGCTTGCTCTCTCAAAAATAGGTTTTGAACGGCGACCGCCTAGCGAGAAGAGGGTGGCCAAATGGTGGGGCATGCCCTCTTTGTAAGCAAGCTCCAGAGTCGATCTCCCATTTTCTTGTCCATTGCCGATACACACGACTTATTTGGGACCTCAAGGTTTGGGTTGGGATATACAATCTGGACACCGTCCAATGACCATTCCTATCTCTCCATAAATGGATGTAATGGGTATTTGGTGGCACTTCAAACCCGCGCAATGTCTTGAGCCCTGACTTCAGATTTTATTTTGCTCCGAGATTCTTGCACTGGTTTTACTGAACGCCGCACTAGTCTTGAGTCTTGACCCTAACCATCGATCAATGCGTGAGGATTAGAATCTTGTCAACAGCTTTCCCATGGGCATTTGGCTAACTAGAGTTCTTTCTGGAATCTTCTACTTCACCCAGGTTCTCCACCGGTTTGACATAGCGTGGAAATATCGGGAAGATAATGCTTCCGAGTTGCACTGTGCTGCACCAGTATGTCGATCAATTGGACCCTTATCATGAGCTGCCACTAAAAATTGCTTTGGTCCTACTACTAGCGTGGGAAAAAGGGACAGAAAAAACTATTCGAAAGCTGCATATTCTGAGGCTGGCGACTGATGCCATATCTCTTGGCTGGCACATACAGTAGTACATTGACGACATTTATTTATGGTATCCCTCTTTGTAATCTTACACTTCAGGTTGGAGTGCCTGATTATATTAGATCCTCTGATGCTTAGATCTTGCATGTCTGTCCAAACATCCCCCGGCTTAATTAAAGTCATTGGTAATAGCAGCAACACGGAAGCCAACGAGAACATTTACCTGAAAAAAACAAATAACCCAAAGTGAAGAATATACTAAAACTGATGTTGTGGCACTGGGGGTTTAGCTTGTGCTTCCCTGTTCGTGACTTATAATCGTTTGGAACTGTTATTTCCTAGAATATATATACATGTTTGCTTCGGTAAACCTTCTCTAAAATTTCTAGAAGGAACTATCTAAGATTAAGATTTTTATGTGATTCTTATTTCACAAGTGATACTTACTAAAGACAATTTGGCTAACCGTAATTTGAATGGGTGTAAAAATGTTGTTCTTTGCCATCAAGTTGAAACAATTCAATATTTTTTATATCTTGCCCTTTAACGAAAATGGTTTGGCGTATTGTTTGCAGGACCATCAGTGTTATTCCGACGAATAACCCCACAAAGTTGTTTGGGAATTGGTTAAGGCAGGTTCATAAAAAAATAAAGTATTAATTTGAGCCGGAGTTCGGGCTTTACTTTGAGCTATTTGGAACATGCATAATGCATATATTTTTAACAATGTAAAAACATCTTATTTTATGCACGTGATACCGCTGGCTACTCATTGTATCCACATATGGTCCTACCTACAACTCAGGAATTTGGGTGCAAAACAATCTAGAGTGTTGCTCGGAATTTATACAACTTGTGTAGTTAGTGTTTTGATCTCGGAATAACATGTTGATGCGGTGTAGTGTCTCTCTTGTTTAGACGGTTGATCCATGTGTCGATCCTGTGTGACCTATGATGCAATCTTTTGGATTAACTGAATTTTAATAAAGTAATAAAAGATGTATCATCAGTCGATACAGAGGTTGTGGCTTCCCATTTCAAAAAAACTAAGGCCACACCAAAGTTTACATGTTTTAACTAATAAGCATGCATGCGGTGATGTAACTAATAATATGTGTAAGTTGTTTAAAGAAAATCTGTCAAACAACTAATCCTTGACCTAGCCACAACCAGATATTAAATAAAATTCATATTTTTATGTTCTAGTATTTGCCAGATTATATATAGTCACTAACTTATCAAATTGGATAACAAAAGGTAAGTTTCTCTCACTATCCTACATAATAAAAATATCAAAGAAAACAAAGCCTATCAAAATAAAAAAATCAACAATTCATACATAGATGATCCATAAATGAATCAGTTGCCCCATTACTATGCTTCTTGGTCTCCTTCTTTAGGTTCATGAGCCAATTATTGCTTTATCATCCATAAGAATAGTGTCTTGCAACATGATTCACAACTCCTCCGTGATGTTTGCGAGACTCACCTTCTATTTATCGGTTGATCAAGGATCCCAAACTTCTTCACCTTTTCAAATTGTTCTTTCATCTATTTTTATTATTCTCCAACTCCATCCTCCCTAGGTTCATCCTCTTTATGACTCCATATTATCAAACTACATCCTCTACCAAGAGTTTGTACCCATCATCCTTCTTCTCCTAACTTTTCTCCATTTTCTTCAAGGTCTCGCCTTGTTGTCGCGATCTCACGTGCAACCCTATCCTTCTCCCTCCCCCTCCCCATGACATTTATTTTGCTATTTTGTGTGGTCCCACGCCCATCCGCTCGTCCATCATCATCATCACATAATTCACTAGATAGATGAGAGTTCGAGGCATTATTGTTCATCCTCCTTTTTTCTTGTGGGGTTCTTGAGATCTACCAAAGGGTGCACCAGACCGGTTCCCCATTAAATATGAGCTAACATTGGAACATAGTAAATGGATTTATTTGAACATGATGATATAAAGTGGAGGCCAACCCCATCTAGAAATAAAGAAGCACTCCATATAATGCAATAGAAGTGATTAGATAATAAATTCAATAAAATACATATGAACCAACAAAACTTACATGGCTATCGATGTTAATCACATTTTCATTCTTATTTTGCGTTTGTGCATAGAAACCAAAAATGTTTATAGACTCTTGTACGGTGGCCCATCTATCTATATTTGAGAGATCTTTCCTTGTGTGTTGTATTGATTGGAATCGGTTCCATGTTGAGCTTTTGTTCATGGTAAAAATTGAGGATTTTTTCCAATACTTTGACCTTTTTTTCGTTCCGCAAATAGGATCTATCCTTGTGACGAACCAAGTCTTACATAATTTTTTTTGGTGGGTTGAATGTGCACTTCCTCTTGTTTTCATCACCTTATTTTGTAAGTGTATGATGATTTTTCAACACTAAAGTAAGGAGATGTAGTATTAGTAATCTCATAATTTGATCTTGACTTGATCAGACACATAATAAACATTTAATAAATAAAGCATCACAATTCAACAACCAATGTAAAATTGAGAATATAATGCAAAAGGGATAAGAAAAAATCAGATCCAAAATTTCGTCTAACAGTTGGTCGACACATCCGTCTCTAAACGGCATCATGAGCTATAAATGCACAATAATGAGCAATCAATGAATTTGATACGGATCCACATTCTTAAATGGGCTCTATGAATAAACATGACAATTCTTACACAACAATTTATCTTTGTTGGTTAAGTATGTACTTCCTCTTGCCTTCATCGTCTTATGTTTGAAGTGCCGATGATATTCCAAAACTATAGTGAGGGGATGCAATATCACCAATCTCATCATTTGAATTGATCGTATCCAAAGCATCACAATTCGACTATACCATTGTAGAATTGTGCATGTAATGCAAAAAGGGACACGAAAAAATAGATCCCAAATTTCGTCGAATAGTTGGTCGACACATCAGGCTCTAAACAACATCATGAGCTCTAAATGTACAATAATGAGCAATCAATGAATTTAACAGGGCTTCACATTCTGAAATTGGCTCGGTGAATGAACATGACTAAGACTTGTGTATTCATAAATAGCATCAGTACTCTTTGTATACTGGAACTCGCAATTAACACTACTCGGAGTAGTAATTTGTTGAAATCAGGGAACACAATATTAACTGGCTACAGGTACGGGCGAACGGCTCAGTTCACTCCGTCGTACTCAAAAGTCTCAAATACTCTTTGCCACAATTAGAACCACTCGTGTTGTTCTAAACAACCGAGTAGCAGACTAGCAGTACATGATCTACAAGTGACCCTGTGATGCATGCCAAACGGAGTCGTGAGGGCCTCGAGGAAAGATGCCCGTACCCTACCCCCAAGCTCATCGTGAGCATCAACGCGTCGTCCTTGTCTGAATAATTGAGCTTTGGGAGTGTCAGTCAGGCGGCCCGATCTCACACGTGAATAATCAATTATCCATTCATAGGGGACGGACTTCCAGGTTCCGGCGGCACCTAGCAGCCATGGATCGCGTAAACCCGCTCCGATTCGCCTCGCCGTCGGCGCGCATTAACTCCGGCCACCACCTACAATCGCAAGCATGGCAGAGGTGAATGAGCCTTTATAGAGCCACCATTACTGGACCTGTCCTGATGTGGAAACGGGCGGCAGCGCCTCGTGCCAGTGTCTCTCACACTCTCGCCTAGTCGCCTGGCTGTATAGCCTAGCCTAGAGGAGTGAGTGAGTGGACATCAGTGGGTCGAGCTAGCCAGCTACTGTGTGTCACTGCTTTGCGGCGCTGCAGCTCTCACGCATTTCCATGGCGATCTCGAGGCTCTCCGTCCTCGTCGCCGTCCTGGTCTGCTGCTGCTGCCTCGTGCGGGTCTCCCAGTGCGGCGGCGGCGGCGGCGGCGCCGGCAACAGGAAGAACTACACCTCGATGTTCAGCTTTGGCGACTCCCTCACTGACACCGGCAACCTGATGGTGTCCAGCCCGCTCTCCTTCACCATCGTCGGCAGGTTCCCCTACGGCATGACCTACTTCCACCGCCCCACTGGTCGCTGCTCTGACGGCCGCCTCGTCGTCGACTTCCTTGGTGCGTGCCCCGTCGCCCGATGTTGCCTTCCTGCTTACAATGTGATGTTTCTTGCGCATCTTCAGCCACATTTCTGTGATTCTCTTGTTCACTCTTGTTTTCCTTTTTGGCTGCAGCGCAAGCGTTTGGCCTGCCGCTGCTGCAGCCGTACCTGCAGTCGCGCGGGAAGGATGTCCGGCAGGGCGTCAACTTCGCCGTGGGCGGCGCCACGGCAATGGATCCGCCATTTTTCGAGGGGATAGGGGCATCGGACAAGCTCTGGACGAACCTGTCCCTCAGCGTCCAGCTCGACTGGTTCGAGAAGCTCAAGCCTTCACTCTGCAACTCACCCAAAAGTCCGTTCTTTACTAACTCCTCCTCGTGTCATCCATCACTACCCACTAGTTAACTAGTCAGATTTTGGGTCAATACCTGTAAGCTCTCACTCATTGCAAGGTTCTTCCTTCTGTCTTTTTTATAATCGAAGCAGATTGCAAGGAGTATTTCAGCAAGTCGCTCTTCCTCGTGGGAGAGATTGGGGGAAACGACTACAACTACGCCTTCTTCAAGGGCAAGACCTTGGACGACGCCAAATCCTACGTCCCCACTGTCGCCTCCGCGATTATCGACGCCACCGAGGTGAGCAAACCTGCATTTTTGTTTTCAGGATGCAGTATTTTCTCCATTATTTGCTATGTTGATCTCCTAGCAAAATGTAATAGTACTCAATTCCCAACACGCTGTCGCTGCATGTACATTGGCGGCTCAGAGGTTGATCAAAGCCGGCGCGATGCACCTGGTGGTGCCGGGGAACCTGCCGATGGGGTGCTCCTCGGCGTACCTGACCCTCCATCCCGGCCGGAACAGCAGCGACTACGACTCCATTGGCTGCCTGAAAACGTACAACGAATTCGCGCAGCGCCACAACGCTATGGTCCAGCAGAAGCTGCAGGTGCTGCGCCTCAAGTACCCCAAGGCCAAGATCATGTACGCCGACTACTACGGCGCAGCCATGGCCTTCTCCAAGAATCCCAAGCAATTCGGTGAGTGCGTTTACCAACCCGCAACCATGCCATTTTTCAGTGAGTAGATAGCAGCACATATCGATCAATACAATCCTTGCAAGATATTATCCGACTTGAATGGATACACACGCGTTGGAATTTCGTGCATGAAACACCATGATGCGATGCGAATTCATTAACGAATGAGTGACAGGCTGAAAGCTACTCTGAACGGTAACCATGTCTCTGAAGGATGGCCCGCAACGTGCGCCATCATCAGTATCGGTGATGCAATAGATTGTAGAGCTGTTTAGAAAAGATTCGGACGATCTGAGTGTTCTTTGGCGGAAAGGTGAGCCGTGTTTGAGCATAAAAGGACGCTGAACAGACATGGTTCAGTTAACTCTGCTGGTCATCTCCAGTACTGGTGAACATGGTTTTGCTCCGGAAAAAAAGATATATGTCTATCCAGAGTTCCAGAAATTATGCACCCCCCTTATAGGATTTTGAGCAAGGAGGAAGACTCTTCTGTCCTGTTGATCAGGTGAACTGTCGCCTTGTTAACTAGTAGAGCTGAATCCTAACTTGTGCCGGTTGCAGGGTTCAAGCAGGGCCCGCTGAAGACGTGCTGCGGCGGCGGTGGGCCGTACAACTTCAACCCGAAGGCGAGCTGCGGCGTCCGGGGATCCAGCGTGTGCGCGGACCCGTCGGCGTACGCCAACTGGGACGGCGTGCACCTGACGGAGGCCGCCTACCACGCCATCGCCGACAACATCCTCCACGGTCTCTACATCAGCCCCAGGCTGCTCTGACCCTCAGTCTTGCGCTGTTCCTGCTTAAGCTAGTCGTGACTCGGTGACTGATCTGTGTAACTGTAATGGATACTGCTGGAGTGAGCTAGGGATGAAATGTTGTACTACCATCTGAATTACCTCCGTGCATTCTTGTGAGTATAATCTTTTTAGTTTTGAACAAGGAAAGGCCTCGAAAGAGCCAAGAGCTGCATTGGGCTCCTTTTTTTTTTGGTGTAGCACTTCACAGGATAGTCAAAGGATTGGCGTAAGATTGAAATTTTACGGGAATTTTTTCCTTCGAACGCCTTTGATTCATATCCCATAGAAAAAAAAAATCTTCTAACACAAAATCCATACGAAAATAACATGAGCTCCAATTTCATAAAAATCCCTTCACCAATCAAAGCAACTTTCCCATGGATCTTGCTTTAACCCATAGAGATGTTTATCAAAAGTTTGCAAATGCGATTACACGATTACGAGCATCAGTTTTCAAAACCCGAGGGTCGTTTCATGTGAACCTCCTTTTAAAGAACACCATGTCAAAACGTGTTTTTGACATAGCTATCGTAAACTCCATCCTCGAGAAACAAAAATAGATAGAACTATGCGAATGGTTGTGGATTTAACAACATGACTAAAGGTATCTTTATACTCTATTTCATACCACTGTTTGAAACCTTTTTTATGTTGAGGGAACACACCACACTTTATTAAATCAAAACCAGGTTTGTACAATCAGCCTGAAGGCTAGCGACTAGTAAAATCAGGGCAAGCATCTAACCAATCTGAATCTAGAGCATGTTCACAGGCATAACGAGCACACTTGTGCGCAACGCGGCATGTCAAAATCTCAGAAAACGTCATACACT
Organism: Poa annua; assembly: GCA_026929855.1. Classification (NCBI taxonomy): domain Eukaryota; kingdom Viridiplantae; phylum Streptophyta; class Magnoliopsida; order Poales; family Poaceae; genus Poa; species Poa annua. The sequence continues at coordinate 13,805,476 of CM049428.1, forward strand.
TTGCCTTATTCGAAGGCAGAAAAAAATCGAAGTGATTCGAGATAAGCCACTTGATATGGCGATTTCACTCTTAGAGGCTCTGAGAATCTGTGAATACGCCACCTGATATGGCGTACTCTGAGATTTGCATAGCCTCTACGACTAAAAAACGGCATATCAAATAGCTTATCTCAAAATATTTAGAAATTGTTGCGCTTTTTTGGACTAGGATAAGCCAAAGTCTATGACGTTTTCTGAGATTTTTAGAGGCTCCAAGATTTCAAAACGCCTAAACCCATGGGTTCAGATGCCGAGGGCAATATCTCCATGAAAGTTATTTGAAAGGTAACATTTAGCTGAAGATTATTCAAAGGGTTATTTAGTAAAAAAATTACCCATTGCAGCCACATTGCCCTTGAAGGCACGGCAACTTGCTAAATAAGCCCTAACAAAACCGTGGAAAGGTATTTTGTCTCCCCAAATCTAATGATTATTATATTTTAAAATTTCAAAAACTAAAATTATAAGTTTTAGATAAATCAGAAAAATTGGCCTGTAGTAAAAGATGAACCTTACAAATATGCAAAATAATAATACAAAATTTATTGTGTTACGGGCTACACAAATATAACTAAATCTTGTGTATTTCGGTGACCACACTCTATTTTGTATACATCGAATATGTAAAGTATTTCGAAATGAGAATTCGCCTGTCTGATACATGAGTAACAACGTGTTGATATGTTTTCAAATGTTTAAACTCGTACATATGTTTTTTTTAATTTGATATAAATAGATAGGTTGACACGGGAGCTATCGGCCACAAATCTCCACGCAAAGAAAATCGGGCCTATATAAGACAGGACTCATATAAGTCGTTATTTTGATTTCTAATCTAATCACTAGAAAAATATTAACTTTTAGTACCGGTTCATATATAGTGTAAGTGTCAGTCTTATATGTACTCGTATTGTTGTGTATCTGTACTCCACCTTTTGGGTACGTGTACTCTATTGCTCCACTTGTACTCTGTTTTCTTGGTATTTGTACTTTCTCTTCTTTGTATGCATGATTCGTCTTTGTGTACTCCCACTTCTATGTGCATATACTTTGTTTTTCTATGTATCTACATTTTGTGTTCTGTGTATTTGTACTTCGCCTCACTAGGTGCAATGTACAATGTATTTTTATTTTTTAGAAAAGAAGGGTGCGATTCCCCGGCCTCTGCATCGAGTGATGCACACAGTCATATGCACTTATTAATTCCAACCAGATTTACAAAGTACAATGATGAAACAGACTGAAATCAACCTCTGGACAACAAGGGTTGCTATCACTATGATGGGGGTGACTAACACCAACACACATCATATAAAACTGGAGTACCAGTTCAGCTAAATACTCAACGTACACCGACATGTGAGCTTTAGTCGCTGCCGCCGTCTTCCACAAACCCATCTTCAGATAGGATCAACACCATGACCTCACAAATCCGGCCTGCCGTCGGCGTCGCCACGATGCCAGACAACGCCACCAAGCGTGAGTCCACCGACCCGAAATTGAGACCCCGCAGGGCCACGCCGGCGAGACACACCGACATCGACGTGGTTGATGACAACCGCTCCGCCAGCTGACCCCCTCCAGATAGTTCATGTTCCAAAACCATGCACTCATGAGGGTGAACGACACCATAGGCGACGCCATCGTCCGATCTGGACAACCAGATCTAGGGTTTCCCCCGGAACAAAACGGATGAGAGCGGAGCAACGATACCTTCAACAAGGTGATGACGCATGAGTACGCCACCATCGTCGGCTCCAAAAACGGAGCCCGGTTCTGACCGGCCAACCTGCCCCACATGCCGTCGATCTACCCGAAGAAGTGCCCATGACGTCCGCGCCCTGGCCGACCTCCTCCGTCGAAAGTTAAGACCACAAACGCCATGTCCTAGTGTCACGTGCCAAGCCTGGAGGTCAAGTGTCGTCGCCGGTGTTGGTGAAGATGCAGATTTAACTTTGGCCCGCTGAAACCCATCTGGGTCACGGGCGCCTCCGCCCCTCCTACACAACCGCCGCCGCTGGCTCGCGGCACCACCTACGAATCGACCGAGGCAGTGCGCCGCCGCCCCGATCGATCTTCAGCCGAGGAGATCCGCCGCCGCCGCCACGCCACATGGGCTTTGCCCTGCGACGCCAAGGGTGACGGCGGCGGGAGGGGAGGAGAGGTGGGGGAGGTGGAGGGCTGAGCGGTGAGGGCTCCCCGATGCAATGTACAATGTATTTTTGTACCACATGATTTTTAAATTTTATACGATCGCTCGCGTCTAACTTCGCTCGCTTGCATCCCACGATGTCGCTCGTTTGCTCTTTTTAGCGGAACACAGTTCCTTGTCATACGCCGCTCACTGGCTATATGTTGCCCGATGGAAAAAAAATCCTTTCAACCGGGGTATTTCGCATTTCCCAAATCGCTCGTGTGACACGTGCCCCATGAGAGCCCACCTGATTGCTTTATCCTTGGAGCACTGTCTTCACCTCTACTCGTTCTTACTATAAAAATAACTAGATCATGTAGGCGCGTGTTGTCGCGCCCGTCTATTAGTGAAACAAATTGTTAGGATTTGATGAAAATATATTTGTACTGCTGAAGATGGAGGGCAAGAGAAGCATATTCAATAAATGATTAAAAAAAGTCATTTGCATGAAAAAAGAAAGAAGAAGTGCTAACAAAATTGACAAGATGAAAACAAAAGGAGAAAATGGATGTTCAGACACCATAAAGTGACTGAGAAAAGACAAAAATTATTCGAACAACCTAGCTGGTACTTGTATTAGTCCTGGTACTTGTATAAAAAATAAATGTTGAAATAACTACTACATGTGCCCTATTAATCGTATAACATTGGAAATTAAATTGTTCGAACAACTTAGCTGGTAAATGACAAGTTTTGCCAATCTGCAAAACCGAGTAGACACTAACACAGGGTAAGAAGTCTGAACATAAACCACACGAAGAACAAATAATATGATTAGTATATTAGATAAAACATACATGAATGGTTTACTCCGGTACACACCTATCTGATTTTTTGAAATTAAAAAAGACCAAGGGGGGAGAGGACACCCCCGCTTGTCATTAAGATAGAAGTGTGCCTCGCTTGGTGCTTCAGCCTGTCGACCATCTGGCCAAGGAAGAGTTCACTCTAATGATGTGACGCGTGTAAGCACTCATCTCTTTGGGGCTGATAATGTTTGTTGGTAATTACAAAAAGTACTTACATAAATATTGTATAGTCGTTTTTATCATTGCATATGGGAAGGAAAGGGTAATCTGTTCAATCCAATAATGAATGGAATTGTTACAAAATAATAAATAACCACATTATTCATGCATACTCAATAGTGTTACTTTATCTTTGTTTTTTTTGAATGTTACAATGCAATAAAGAATCCAATAATTCCAGTCTTCACGTGATATAGCACATAAAGAGAAGCCAAAGTATTTTAGAAGCTAGTAGGACTACCTTCTTTATGGTGTCTCGGTAGAGCTTGTCATCTGTAGGCAGATATGTATACAATTGTTCAGTTGGAAGGGCTTTCCATCTGTAGGCAGGTTTACAATTCATTATATACTTCACAGATAATATATCAGTCCTTAAAAGTCAGATATAATAATACTATAAGATCACTTGTACAATGCCGTAAATACTTTAAAGATAAAATCTGAGTAATCATATTCCAAGAAATATGTGTTAATAGACAAATATATGTATTCCTACTTAGCATTGTCGTCAGTACTTGTATAGGCGTTGGTACTTTAGATCATTTCTGTAGTACTGTACAGTTGGCATCCGTGTGTGAAATTTTGCTTTTGTATTGATAAAAACTCATATAGATAAGAAAACAAGCGGGCATCATTTTTTCCAGTGAAAAACTAACCCAAGAATCAACATACAAAGATCTATAACATAAAGAGGGATCTCTAGAATCTAATAGGGTCATCATAATGTAATAAACTGGCATGTTGTTTACTTGTTGCCAATCTCAAATTTTCCTTATTTTGAGGACCGGTTAGAATTGCATAGTACATCTCGCCATTCTGGAGCCAAAAATTTTTTCAACATCTGGTGCTCAACTTTATCTTATGTTCTATCTTTTCCAAATGACAATATTTAGTGCTGAGCTTTATCTTATGGTCTACCTTACCTAAATGTCAATATTTGGCGCCCAATGTCTTTAGTTGCTGTTTTCTGTGAGTTTCTATTGTGATTGGATCATAAGGCACTACTGCTGGAACATATCAAAATATACACATACCCCACCGTTGTGCATGAATAACTGAACGGATGGGATTTGGAGAAGGGAAGGTAAGGAAGTGGTCTCATCCTGGAAAGCGAGGGCTGTCGGGTATGCTAAGCCACCAACAAAGGAAGTTGTGAATCTGGTACAATAACTGACCAAACAAATAGATACATTATTGGAAAGTTTGCAAACAACTTGCTGAACAAAAATTTAGAACAAGAAAAGCATAATACCATCTCATGCTGAAGAGCACCTCGCGGTGCATCTAGAAAAATTATTTCGTTCAGATCAATCAATCTTGAATCAAAACAACAACAGGGAGAGTGTGAACCCACCTGCACGGGACAAAATGGCAATACATTCCTATCATATGTATAAAAAATATAAATTTTGTAGGCACAGAAAACGAAGAACTATCTACATATGGTAATATAACAAAGGTTGCTGCCTTGATATATTCAAAAAATTGAATTATAGTAGAGCACTAATATTTTCCTAGCTCAACAAATAACAAAATTGCCGAGAATACATCAACCAGCATGAAAGACACAACATAACTGGTAGCAGAAGAGAAGCAACCGATACCTTTCAAAAACTTGAAGATGCAAGACATAGCCTAATCATTTAATTCAAGTCTGCGGACTGCGGTTTAAACAAACAATTATTGACAGGTTTGCTTGAACTTGTACACAGAACCGATCTGCAATTGAAGAATGCCCAGACCATGGCATCGTGAGCATGTATACGCATAGAAAATAAGTCTGCAGACTACGGTTTAAACAAACAATTATTGACAGGTTTGCTTGAACTTGTACACATAACCGATCTGCAATTGAAGAATGCCCAGACCATGGCATCGTGAGCATGTATACGCATAGAAAATATGTGCAGTATTAAAAAAACTGGAAGGTGAAAGGAGAAAGGAAATATGTTCGTGCTGGACAAGCGAATAACGTGATTAGGGTATGGGGAATCAACCCATGATTGTTTCCCTGAAGAGGAGTAGATGCCCATTTGGTTTAGGGGACGGGTGATGCCATGGCCATGTGTAACATCCCAGAACTTAGGGTCCAGAAATAGAGTGGACACAGAAGTGTGCATTGCATTCATGCATCAGAAAATCCGGATAATTTTCGCGCATTTAATTTTCAAAACACTAAGTGATTGAAATTTCACTTGAGTTGGTGGAATTGAAGATCATCAACTTGAGCGTTATAAACTTTGAGATGATCTTGACTTGAACCTTATTTTGGGGTAGAGAGATATACGATAAATGTACACCAAAGAAAATGAAACCCATACACCAAAACATGAGTTAGGAGTTAAAGACCAAACCAGCTATCCTTAGTTATTCTCTGAGCATCTATTCTCATCAACTGTGCTAGACATATTTCTAGTACATGGAATCCATGACAGGCCTGTAGAACAAATCTGAGTTATCCAAAGCTTAACCCAGATCTTCTTACTTTATCTAGACATCTTATTTTCTTATCCCCCAATATTCTCGAAGGCATCAATGAGGGAAGATAGCAAGAAAGGAGAAAGAATAACAAGAAGACTTGGAGAAGCATTCCTTAGATGAGCATATAAGTGTTATGTCACTCTATCATGGAAAATTGGAAACTCTTACCATCAACCATATGTATTAATGTCTCTAGAAATGGTATGATACTCAAAGGTTTGGGTGATGTAGAAGTAGTTTGATAACAAGCCTTATAACCTTGTTAACAAATCACTTTTGTAGGCCTAAAACAATTGAGTGTCATATGCAAATAAATAGGTGTTCAGATAAACCAGTACACCAAATTCTCCAGTCACTTGAATATTCAAAGCAATCCGGTGACAAGCTTTATAACCATGTTAACCAATTCTTCTTATATGCATAAGTCCATATGATGTCACAAATACACCTACATTCATCTTATTCCCAAAATATCTATTTCAAAGACATCTATTCTCCCATGAAGGAGTTATCAATCTTTGATCATCACTATGAGTGATGTAATAAAGCAAGATTACATCCACATCATTCTATTTATTTATTTATCCATAAGACCTCACCAAAGGCAGGTTATCTATACCTTGAACTTCTAGATACATCTAATCAAGATCTCTCATGATTTAGTTGACAGGTCTATGGAATCAATCCAGTATGGCCATGTCTTAAACTTAAACATGAAAGTAAATTATTCCTATGTGTATACTCCTTATAGGGTATCACAATGAACATTACAATTATCACTAGATAACAACTTGGTGTTGACCAAGGAATTCTAAAGCACAAAATCAGAAGAGTGAATAATTATACCTATCCTTACTTTGGAGTAAACCATCAAATACATTCATAATATAAACATATCAACCCTCCACAAATAAATTAGGGCATGAAAAATAGGCCCATATTACTTTAATGTATAATAGAAAGATATAAGTGAAAGCCCCATATTTTAATATACGAAATAAATCCAAATAAGCTAAAATCCACTTTACATGCTAAAAACTACACAAAACATATAAAGAAATAGGGATATACCAAATATCCAAAATATAGCAAGGAGGCAAAATATACCAAGTTGAAATAAACACTATATTCAAAATATAACCTTCCCTGGACCTTCCTGTAAGTTTCTATTGAAGCAAAAGGTGAAAAACATTTTACTAGGGGCCTCTGTCAATTGTTCTTGTGGTTTCCGAAATATCCAGAGGGTTATTTGCAAGATTCCTTTTCTTTTCTCTTCTTCAATCTCGAGCCAGAAGGACAACAGCCGAGCGTGTCGTCGCCTCCGCGATGCCGTACTCCTCCTCTCCACCTCCGTCTCGCGCGAGGATAAGGACCTCGAAGGCGTCCTCATCTCTCTCACTCGCTCCCATCTCTCTCTCTCTGTTCCTCTCTCCAGCAAACCCTAGCCGCTCCGGTCACCTCGGATTGCCGCCGCTCCGGGAAGCGCCTGGCTCCGGTGAGTATCTCTGAAGCTCCACCGTGACTCCTTTCTCCTTCTGGTAGAGTCACGCGTGCGGAGGAGTCCGGGAGGCGGAGTATTTCCTCGTCGTTCTCGTCTCCGGCCGCCGCTTCCCGAGACGCTCGCCGTCGACTTCGACCAGCCCGTGCCCAGATGAGCATCCCGGGAGGTTCGCCTCGTCTTCCACTTACTCCTCAGCGAGTTGCGCGTCCGGGGAAGCTCGGGAGACCGCGAAATCATCCTTCTTCTTCGTCTCCGGCCGCCGCCCGCCGCGGACGATTTCGTCGCCGTCGAGACACGACAGCTTCTCCGAGCAGTCCTACGGCTTCATGGTGAGCTTGCGCACCTCCCCACACTCTCCAATCTCGTCAATTCATCTTGGGAGCGAGAGTCCATCGGAGAATGGTTTCGGCCGCCGCCGAACCTCGTCGCCGGCGATGTTCCGGTGACCATTGGGTCCGTCCGCCGCCACCAAATGGTTCTCTGTGTCCTGCTCTACCGTTTGCGTGATTGAATCTAGCTTGTTTCGCTCGAATTCGACGAATTCGAATTCGGCAGAGAGGAAGTTCATCGCTGACGTCATGTGACATCAGCAAATCGATTTTAAATCATTTTCTTGATTTCCTGTTCATATATTAATTCCAGAAATGCATACAAACTTTGTAAATTCATAAGTAATTCATATCAAATCAGAAAAATATAATTTTTATATCCAAATGATCAAAACAAATAAAATCTAAATAACTATATCATTACAATTTGTATTTGAATAAATTTAAATAGAATAAAATTTAAAATACAAAACACTTAATCTTTTAAATGTGGAGTTAAATTGAAATGCTATTTTGGAAGTATTTCAAACTTCATTTAAATTGCCTCACATGCTTAGCTTTCAATTTTTAAATGTGTTTTCATTATAACATGCAATATTATTATTTCAATAATTTTATTTTAATATGATATTTTATTTAAGAAAATAATTTAAAAAGTATTATTTCCATAAATTTAAAAATAAAGTTATAATCTTGTAAAGGATTATCTACTACTATTTGGTACTCATTTAAAATAAATAAAAAATCCAATAACATATGAAAACTACTTAGATCCACTTTGTATGAATGTTCCACTTATCTCATGTATTACTTACTTCTTGTTTGCTTATAACTTGGTAAAGTGAAAATCATTAACAAACACCTAATGAATTGATAACACTATGGTAGTTTGTAACTTGTTATATTCCAAACATAAATCATTCATCCACAAGAAACAATTCTAAGTTTAGAGGTAAGTGCTTAACTGAAATCTTATTGCAATGTCTTGGGTAAAACACACAAAGAAGAATAATCATATAACTTTTCCCTCAACTACTTCATATAATACCAACGATTGTTTACATTCTTATGTTCTTCAAAAGTTATTCTTTTTGCCATCATGTAATATAACACTAGTTCTCTTCTTAATCAAAGTTAATACATGTTTTCTGCCAACAAAAGATGAGCACAACCTAACACAATCATTGAATGTTATATGTGGTTTACTTTACTCTTAAGCTTAATATGATACATGAACATTAATGTTAAACAACTCATCTTGCTTGTGAAGTAAACTTGAAGACCAAACAACTCTAAATGAAAACACCCAACTCAAACAACACACAACCTCCGAGAGTGAGATACGGGGTACTTTGTGATGCATCCCATACTTATGCATTAATCATGCGGCTTCTTTAAACATTAGTCCTTACCAGACCAATGATGTTGTTTTCAGACTTCTCGGAGTTTATATTATATCGAAGACCTTGGCTGCATAATCTTGCAGTCAAAAAGGCAAGTTCATCCCTTTTATTCACGTCCTCTTGAAGTATTTGATAAGAAACTATTTTCAAAATGTTAGTATTGCATATCACACAAAAAGGGCAGAAAACTTACTTTATAATAATATGACTATGGTTATCCACCAGTGAGGTGGCAATCTCATATGGCTGGCAGATGGGACCACGGTAAGAATGATGTGGTGGAGGTTCCATTTGCAAGGGAAAGTATCACCTAGGACTTAACAACAAATGTCGCCAGTGATTCTTGCGCCGAATATTACGCGCAACCATAAGATTTGGAATGGGACGAAGAAGTCAGCTGTACCCTTTTCCTCTCGTACACCAACAGATGTCTAGACTTAGGCCGGGCGGTTTGATCCGCAGGCTTGAGATGGCCGTATAATTATCTCACCTTCGGGTTGTGGCTTCTAGCATCTATGAAGGTTGGCTTCAGGACTGATTTGATGCAGTTTCCAAATAGTCAGCAGGCATGAGATGACTGGTTTCCTCTAGCCTGCAACTGAAGTAATGGGGGGTGTGCGGGGATGGTGGAAAGGCGCAGTGATTGGCTTGGATTATTGACTGGGCCCCACACCAAGGAAGTGTGGACGGGAAGATCGTCCGGTTGTGCAATAAGGTCTTGATCTCTTATGGGTAAAACAGCGCACCTCTGCAGAGTGTATGAATGTGACATGTTACTCCACGTTCCAGGACGGAACGACAAACGCAGCAGGAAAGGAGGCTCCTCAAAGCCCTAGCCCTGTGACTCCTGACGAGCATAGTCTTCAGAATAAAAGCAACCCTTTTGAAGAAATGTTTTCGAAAAGCATTAGCCTACGACAATCCATTGTCCGTGGCTGTATTTATACATCAAACTTCCCACCTTATATATATTGAACTTGATGGGTAACGCTGTTACTCACCCTTGCCTCTTAAACCCCTTCTTAGACATGAAGAGCTACGAAAAGGCAACATTGGAGGATAAACTCAAGATACCACAGAAGACAACTACATCGAGTTGAAGCAGTTGAAGGAAGACGGAGGTCAAATGAAGGTGTAGTGTAGAAGATGACAGATTCCTAGTCACGGTACCTATCTCTGTAAGCGTTGCTATAGCGCAACCGCAAGCCTAGCCGTATTAGAAGTAGGCTTAGTATAGATCAGTTCCTCCGAGATTTTCCATTTGATGTTCTTTTGTTAGGGCCTTGCCTCATTGTTTCGAGGAGGTTCTAAAGATCTGTTGTTTTGGATCTTCTGTTTGTAATCTATAGTCATGCCTTGGACCTGCGATGTTTCTGTTGTACCACTCTGATGACGTAACACTGGTGGGCAGTGATCCATTGGTGCTATGTCAACGACTATAGCATACTACACCATGCAGTGGTATGCTGGGTCACCACACCATGGCCACCAACGTCAGGCATTTTTGCCACTCCATGCAAGGAGAGAGACTAGGAAGAGATGGGCATCCTGAAGGGGTCCCGGTGCAGAAAACAATAATTTTTCTAGCGTATGAAACCCTAACTAGCCAGGATCTATCTATCTAGTACATGTGATAACGGTGGCAGAACGGGTCACATTACCTCCATGTAGACCGATAGCGGGGATTACGCTCCCGCACAAGCGTTGACGATGAAATCGTACGTAGCCGACCTCGAGGTCGCGGAGAACTTGCCGCGATGACGTAGACGATGACGTCGGGGTGTCGACGATGACCTGCGTCGACGGGCGTCGGGCGGAAGATGGCGAGGCGCCGGCGGCAGGGGGAGGCAACGCAGCAGCTGGGCTTCAGGTGGGCGAGACGACGTCGCCTAGGCTCCTCAAAAGAGTCGCCTCCGAGCACCCGCAAACATACGGAGCTTAACAATAACCCCCGGTCATTCAGATCCAGTTGAAATCGCAGGGGTAGAACTTATCTGGAATCCCGCAGGGCAACGGCGACCGGCGGTATAGCTTAGGTGGAGAGAGGAGGCAAAACGGACGGAGAAACAACTTGGCCGGCTTGCAACAAATTTAATTGTATTTTCCAATGAATTAATCCAATTAATATGCCTTGCTATATAAAGGGGGGAGGGGGTGTGCAAACTCCCTAGCCCCCCCCCCATGTGGGACTAAACAAAGGAGGAGGGGGGTGGCGCCCCCACCATGGGTTGGCCGAACCAGCCATGAGGCCTACCCCCTTTGTTTGTGCGGCTCCCCCTCTTGGGCCCTCTTAGGGCCCATGTAGGTGGGAGGCCCCCTTTTTCCTTTATTTAATTAATATTAAATTAATATAAATATAATTAATTCATAATTAATATATTTAAATACTATTTAATATCCCGTGACTCCGAAACATTTTCCGGACCACACTAACAACTTTCGGACATCCTTAGAACCATTCCAGACCTTCCCGGAACTCCTTCCGGACCACCGGAACCCTTTCCGGATCATTTCTCTCTCTCCAACAAAATCCTATAATATTCCAGAACCTATCTCCTGGTGTCGTTAAGACCTTAAGTTTGTTACGCTACGGTTCGAGAACACTCCAGACATGGCCGAGACACTCCGCTCACCAATGACCGTCAGGGATACCTGGATGTATATGACGGACCCTGTGCATTCCACGAATATCGTCGTTGAACCATAAATATGATATTCATTCACTTTGTTTCTGTGATACTACCTTGTCCAAGATATGATCGTAGACATCCGATGTCTTTGTTGTATCTCGTTACTGACAAAGGTTATTAACTCGTCTGTGATATTACATCCCCATGACCCAGTCATAAGCTGCGCAGCTATATAGATGTAATCTCGCCGAGTGGGCCCAGAGTATCTTTCCATTACAAGAATGAACAAATCCTGCTCTTGATCCTTACGTCTCGATGCTCTTTCGAGATACCCAAGATGGACATCGTTATTGTCATGCTATATAAGACACAACGTTTGATGCTCTCAAAGCACCCGTACGAAGCATCAATAAGTACGGTCTCACAGTCTAAGGTATAAGCTATCATATTCTTATCTATTGCAAATGACAAACATCGTAATACGATCTTATTGCAATACTTTACATATGTCCATCATCTTATTCAACTATTAAGATGACCCCACTGTCAACCGACGTCATTGTCCTTGATCGGGAATCTCGATCAACTGTTGCCCAATGGACTAGTTCATATAGAGGCTTACTAGGGACCTGGTTGTCTATGTATCACATGTGTATCAATAATTCCGATTAATACAGTTACAACATAATACACAAACCTATTATAAACTTATAAGATAACACAATAAATACTACTTATTTATTTGCCTCTAGGGCATATCTCCTTCACATCCACGTCGGGAGAGAGGGAGAAGTGGCTGCAAAGTCTTTCGCCTGTGATCGCAGGTGCCTTTCTCTCACTCTCATTATCTCCGCGCGACGAGGACGGCAGCGGCGGCGCGCACTTAGATTTTGCCATCCGAGATCGGGATGGGTGTTGGGAGTGTGGGGTGCGGTAAGGGGTTGGCATGCTCTCCAATAGTAGAAATTTCCAAGGAATGTTGGCCGGGAAAGGGGCCTCACCGGGTAGATGCAGGTTGGGGAGGTAGTCGTTCCCGGAAGAAGCATGTCTGGGACATCGCCAGCCCAGCAGCTCAAGGAGGAGGTCGCCAACCAGCAGGAAATCTCATGCCCCTTATCTACAACGGAACAAGAGGCCCTCGTTCTCCCGTGCGTCTCTTCTTCTGCTTCTTGGGTCGTCTCCATGGCTGGCGGATCGAGCCAGAGAGGGATACCCCGGCGGAGGGACAGAGATCGAGATGCCGACGGCAGGGGGCGAGCTAAGGTTTCGTGGGTGCAGATGGAGTTCGTAGAGTGGTGCGGACATCGTAGGTGGGTGGGTGTCCAGCGTCTAGAGTCGAGCGGCAAGGGAAGGCAGGGTTGCCGACGGCGACGGCAGTCTCAGGCGGATCGAGGAGGAAGATGAGCAGAAAGGGGATCAGGGAGGGAATGGTGGCCACAGTTTTTTGTTGTTGACGTGGTGGCTATAGGTTTTTATTCATGCACACCTATCCAAATCGTGACCGTCCATCCAAGATTGGACGACATCTGTTTGATTTGTTTTTCAGAGCAGCTGCCTGCGGGACATTCGGCTTAGGAGCAGGATTCGAGTTGCATCGGGAACCAGCTCACACTGTGATCCAACGACAACAATCCTGATAGCGTGAGAAGGCTTATATTTGGTGCAGTTATAATATCCCTAATTAGAAACGACATGTTTTTTTTTCTTTCTATAAGCATATTACGGGATCTGATGGGAATTGAATATTTGCTACGGTAGTATAAAATTCTTATTTCAAATAAATATTTTTGCTTTATAAAGTCATTTACGAGATTTTGGTGGGAACGGGAGATTTTTTTGGTAATGCCCCGCTTAGCATTGCCCTGACCTTTAGGAAGGTTGCCCTTTATCTTTTTTTTTTGAGATATACAGTCCAGACGCAGACGCTCATAAACACGCATGTACAAACACCCATATGACTGCATACACGTAAACCCTACCTTGTGAGCACCTCCGAGAGACTGTTCCGGCATACGAAGTCATCACGGGCGCCTCGCTTTTAACGGACACGTCACTTACCACTGAAAGTATAGCGCTGGTTAAATTCTGAAAAATCCAGAAAAATAAGAGCATCCATACCAAGTTCGAGACTTAAACCTGAGTAGGCTGGTTTCATCATAATGAACCAAACTTCGCAGGTTGCCCTTTATCTAGGCCTACCTGATTCTACTGTATCCATTTCACGCACATTTGTGTGCTGTGTTGGTCCACTTAGGAGAAATGGGCTTGATGCGTACAGCTCGTAGATGTGGCCCATCTAAGCATCTTCTCGCTGTATCAGCTTGAAGTATCCGTCTAGGCCTCGCTCAGAAATTCTCGAAGAATAAAGGCCTCGCTCAGAATAGCACAGATCGTGTACTTCCGGCCGATCGACCTTGACGTCAGTAATATCTCCGACGCCATCAAGGGAAGGCAGAGTTCGTGGCATCGCAAATTTGCAATTGCTTTCTCCGCCATCAGGTCAACGGGAATGCAAAGTACAACAAGAGATCCCAACCACACTCAGCGTCAGTTTATCATATACAGAGTGGTAGCATAACACAGACGGCCAGACAGCTCACAAGCTGCGCGAAACCATGGTGCATCACTCGCCCTCAGCCTCCAAGTCAACAGTCTTCGTCGCCCTGCTCCTCCTCGCCTGCGCCCACTACGCTCAGGCGAACTATGGCCGGCGCCGCCCCTCAATTCAGTCCATCTTCACCTTCGGCAACTCGTACGCCGACACGGGCAATTTCGTCAAGCTCGCCGCAGCGTTCTTTCCGATCATGCCTTTCAACAACCTCCCGTACGGCGTGAACTTCCCCGGCGGCCCCAGCGGCCGAGCCTCCAACGGACGCCTCATCATCGACTTCATCGGTACGCATGCTTTTAATTCTTCTCATCAGATGAGTGAGCTTTCGCCTTTCGGTTTCCATCACAGTGAAGCTAGCTAGCGTATGGTACTGCTTCACATGCATGATCAACTTCACATATGCAGCCCAAGAGTTTGGGCTCCCATTCCTCCACCCGATACTCGGCGACGAGCGTAACTTCACCAATGGCGCAAATTTTGCCGTCGTCGGCGGAACGGCCCTCGATCTGGCCTTCTACATCAAGAACAACATCACGAGCGTGCCCCCTTTCAACAGCTCCTTGAGTGTGCAGCTCGACTGGTTCCAGAAGCTCAAGCCCACCTTGTGCTCAACACCTAAAGGTACCGGCCCTTCTACCGTTGGAAACTTGGAATCGTTTGGTTATTTGCAACTAGTATACCTGCATCGACCAGTTCTTTGTGTTCTGTTGAGAGCGACGTACTTGACAAAGAACTCCCTGATCAGCCTGTTATATTTTCAGGTTGCAGGGAATATTTCAAGAAATCCCTCTTCTTCGTGGGAGAGTTCGGTGGGAACGACTATAACTTCTTATTGGCAGCCGGGAAGACCTTGGAGCAGGTCGAGTCATACGTCCCAAAAGTCGTAGACGCCATCTCAGCAGGCGTCGAGGTATATATGTTGCTGCTTGATCTCCTAATCCTCGTTAAAATTTCTCGACCACCAAGCCTGATCGATCGATGGTTTTGTTTTGGCAGACGGTACTCAAGGAGGGAGGCAGGTACGTGGTGGTGCCGGGGCAACTGCCGACAGGGTGCATTCCGATCCTCCTAACGCTGTACGCGAGCCCGAACAAGAGCGACTACGACGCCCACACCGGGTGCCTCAGCAAGTACAATGCGCTCGCGCACTACCACAACTCGGTGCTGTTCGAGGCCGTGTATCGGCTTCGGTGCAAGTACCCCGCGGCCAAGATCATCTACGCCGACTACTACAAGCCGGTGATTGATTTTCTGAAGAAACCAACACGCTTTGGTAAGCATTTCTTCGTCCGTCCTCGTCTAGCTGAATCTGATTAATCTGATGCCGATCGAAGAGTTGAAATGGTTACACTGGAGAACCTAATCATGTGCATCAAACCAATTCGATGACCATATGACCAGAATTTGATAGTTCGGATCTAGGTACAGGGAAGCTACCAGTTGAACGTAGCTGTCAGGAAAGTAAACGCTCCATGCATGTATAAATACTCTTACCACATGTAATCCCAAAAGGTCAACTGAGCAAATCAATTTGATTGGCCCTATTAATTACTCACATAAGTTGACTACATATTATTAGCTACAAATATTAGTTTTTTTTTACTTTCTCTCTTTCTTACGCACGTCTAGAGGTTATCTTACATGAGATCTCACACTATCTTTCTTGTCTCTCTATTCCACATAGACAAAAAAAAAGTCATGTAACTAGGGTTATATCTTACTCTTATATTTTCTCTAAAGATGTTTCATACAACTTAGTACATTTGGACTCTTATCAATCTGATGCCGATCTAGGTAACATTAGAGAGCCTAACCATTTCCAACTGACCAATTCTCTGACCATGACTAGAGCTGCTTGTTTTGATAGCTATACCAAGGATAGCAGTTGAACGTAGTCAGAGAAATAAACACTCCACGCTCGATTCAGATTCAAAAAGTCAACTTGAATATCAAGCCAGTAAACAAATTTGCCCATTCCTAAGCATATGGCGTCAATCAAGAGTAACTTTGGCTTGTCACAACTTATGAACAGTTAATAATTCAGGGATGAATTGACGTTGCAGGGTTCAGTGCTTCATCGGGTCTTCAGGCGTGCTGTGGAGCAGGCGGACCGTACAACTACAACTTAACAGCGGCGTGCGGGTTTCCCGGCGTGAGCGCTTGCCCGAACCCCGCCAACGAACTGCAGTGGGACGGCATCCATCTCACTGAACATGCATACAGCCGCATCGCCGCCGGTTGGCTCAATGGCCCGTACGCGCACCCACCAATTCTGAAATAGTCCCTAGCACCAGCTCGTGTATGGGCAGGGATGCATTCAGTTATGTTCGTTGTTGGTGCTAAATTATTATCTACATTTGATTTTGGTTTAATTTAAGATTTGTTTTTGTCCGCACCTATTCATGATTTTTATTTTGTGAAGAAATAAGTTTTTGTGTGAAATACAGTAAAAACGTAGACGTTTACATACACGCGTGACACGTCTACACTCACCACTATAAATGTACACACACTATCTTTATAAGCACGTACGCAAGATCGAGTCGGCGGATCTGGTTTTGAGATTGACGAATTCACACCACGGACGACTCGCAGTCGATGAGAATGTCGTCTCTCACTAAAAAATATTCTACCTAAATAAAAAACATTAACGTCAAACATGGGGTTTGGGGTTTGAATTCTGTTGGGTTGAAGTATATGCACCGTCCTAACTCCTAAGTCCTAATTATTCTACAGCAAAATGTTTTTTGTGAAAAAATGACTTATGCTGTTTGTGGTGGAGTGATTCGGTGACTTTGCTCCGGCCAGTTACGTGGTATCAGGCGCTCTCACATCCACCTTCCATTTTTCATCTAACGGTTAATATTTGCCCAAAAATAAAGTCGATATTCAAATATATCAGAAAAATTGAAATATATATTAAATCGTACATGGACCGATCTATATTTTGATAAGGTTTTGATTTATTTTGTTGATCGGTTAATGTTTTAAATTGTTTTTCATATTTAAACTTAAAATGTTATTTAGAAATAAATGGGTTATCCAAATGAAGCGAAACTTTCTCAGATCATAGATCGGTCCATATACTACGTATTAGAATTTTTTATGATTTTTTTCTGAAATATGTAATGTTTGACTTCATTTTTTTGGACAAATCTTAACCGTTAGATGAAAAATGGAAGATGGATGTTAAGGGAGATACGCCCTAGAGGTAATTAATAAAATGATTTATTTATCATATCTCGTTTGTTCATAATACGTTTTGTGTCATGCTATAACTGTATTAAGCGGAAACATTAATACACGTGTGATACATAAACAACCAGGTCCCTAGTAGCCTCTATTAAGACTAGTTCATTATGCGATTGATGATCGAGATTTCCCGATCATGTGACATGGCTTCAGTTGGCAATGAAGTTATATCGTTGGTAGAACGATGTGATGGACATACCCATATTTATAGGAAGTAGTCATTACGCCTTCGACCGTAAGATCAACTCTTATTATTATTATTCCTGAAAGATACTTTGATCGCACCAAACGTCATATCTTATATAGTGTGACAATAACGGTGAAACTTTTGGGTATCGAAAAGGGGTAGTTGAGACGAGGGGTCAAGAGTGGGATTTACCAGTCCGCATAGCAGGATAGATACTCTAGGGCCCACTCGGTGAGTTTATGTCTAATGAGCTTGTAAGCATGTGACTAGGTCACAGAGACATGAAATCATAGACGAGTAGAAGATAGTGTTATCGGTAACGAGATCATGCTGGGTATAGAGATATCCATGAGAGAGTCTCGGACACACTAAGTATCGCAATGACAAAAGGTTTAAGACTTGACGTCTAGGTTTGATAGATGATAGTCATTCGTTATATCACAGGGGTTAATTCATGGGGTCCAGGCCTACGAGTTAATCATTGATCAAAGAGGGGTCTCGATCATGTCTGTTATTATATCGAACCGCTAGAGTAACACACTTAAGGGGTTTTGACAAGACAACCGGAAAGGAAAGAGATCACCGGGAACGTCCCGGGAATAGTCCGATGGAGATCGGGCAGCGACGAAATAGTTTTCGGAGCGATAATAAATTATATAATATGTTTGATATTAATTAGTATAATAAATGATTAAATATGATTTTATATATTTATTTTCGAATTTATTTAGGCTGATTTTCCTAAATTTGCTTTCTGGTGGAAAGAAGGCCCATGGGGGGAAAATTCCCCTAGAGAATTCGGTGGGGGAGGGATGGCTGGCCTAGGTGGGCCAAATGGGGTCCGCCTAGGGCTGGCGCACGAGCCAATGCCACACCATGCATGTGGGAATCATCCCACATTGCCTGGCTGGCAAGTTGGCTTCCCCCGGGAGTCTATATAAGAAGGGGCACCCCTGGCCTTTTAATTCACCAATTAATTTCTCCTTTCTCTTCCCTTTGTCGGAGTTGCGCCGAAAAAAGAGGAGGTCTCTCCTCCATAGTCCGCTGACGCGCTGCTGGTGTTCTGGTCCAAGTCTTCCGCTGCTCGTCCTGGACTGGAGCTTCGGAGGTCGTCGTCTCCACCGTACGTGTGTAACACCCTGCGAGGTGATGCGCTAGCGGTGCTGGGAGGTCTATTTCCACTACACGACCTTGAGGTCGGCTTCGTCGTCTTCATCGTCAACGTTCGTGCGGTAACGTAATCCCCGCTTTCGGTCTATAAGGGTATGTATTCTGATCTCCGTTGTACTTCTATATCTGCATAGTATATATCTTGGCTAGTTTAAGGATATCGTTGCTAGGATTTTTTTTGTTTTCTGCATGTGATCTCTTTCAGTGGTATCAGAGCCGATCTATCGTAGATATAGTTGTACGTTGTTAGAACCCATGTTCTTCACGGGGGCACCGTTCCTGTTATTTGCTACCCTCTAGTGTGCACTTGTGATTCCAGGGGCATCGAGTTGATAAGCGGCCCGGACCGACTTTACGTGTACGCTTACGCGAGACTGGTTCCACTACTGACATACGGCTTGTACCGTATATGTGGCTGGCGGGTGTCTGTTTCTCTCTCTTTAGTTGGCTTTGCATTTTCAATGGAGGGCCCGAAAGGGATGCTTAAACATGCAATTATTGGATCGTTGTTGTGGTCATAAGTTCGTAGGGAAGAAGCGGTTCTTTTTACGACAGCCCCAAGCCATGTAAAATATGTAAAAGATAAAGTAGAACGCGTCTAACTTTATTTTGCAGGGGTAATATGATATGGTCAAGGTAGGTTTATTAAATTTTTTATGAACTGTGGACGCCAAGAAGACCATGGCGCAATGGACCATATCACGTCGCATTACATTTGATGTTTTGAGTGCATCTTATATTGTGTGATTATATATTAGTATATATTAGTTACACGAAAGGTAGTTATATAAGATGATCCCTTCAACATACCACTAGTGTTCTTCCTTCGACGTGCACCACCAAGAAAGTTCTACGTTATGTGGCAGGCCGTGACGATCGGGTGTCAGACATATCGTCGTTCGCATACAGTGGGTGTAAGCCATATTGCACGTGTGTTCGTTGAAGGTTACTGTGGCGAGCCTAGCATATGCAGATATGGCCTCGGAACACGGAGGCCGAAAGGTCGAGCATGAGTCATAGAATTGTTGTGATCAACAATTCGTTGTCCACCCTTGAAGTTGTGTCGCCGGCTCTGACGATGAGGGGTTGCGCAATGGATGGGGGTCGTGCAATTGCTGAAACGACCAGGAGGGATGTTCGTTTGAGTGGGAGTTCTAATAGTTATTTTGTAAAATACTATAACTCAAATTATTATAAATAAAGTCTTATGTTGTCGTAAATTTCATTGTAGATGTCTCGCCACTCGTTTAACCTAGGTCTGTTTCTTGAGAAAGAAAAGTTTAATACCAATGGGTCTAACTTCATGGCCTGGTTCCGCAACCTGAGGATCCTCCTCACTCCCTATAGGGTGGCTTACGTCATTGAAGCCACCATAGGAGAACCTCTCACAAATGATGCCTCTAATGATGAGAAGAAGGTCTTCCAGACCAAATCGGAGGATTCCGTATTTGTCTTGAGTGGCATGCTCTACGCCATGGAAGCCGACCTGCAGAAAGTGTTTTGAGAAGATGAGTGCCTTCGAGATAATTTTTGATCTCAAGGATGTCTTTGCGCCGCAAGCTAAGGCTGATAGATATGAAGCTTCTGAGCTTTTCTTCTCGGCCAAAATGGAGGAGCATTGCAGTGTGAGCGAGCATGTGGTCAAGATGTCTGGCTACGTTCAACGCCTGAATGCTCTGGGATGCAAGATTCCTGATGAGCTGGCGATTGATAGGGTCCTGCAATCATTGCCCCTAGCTATAAAGTCTTCGTCATGAACTTCAACACGCAGGGCATGGCTAAGTCCCTGGGTGAAGTGTTCGTGATGCTCAAGACTGCTGAGGTGGAAATCAAGAAGGAGCACACACTGTTGATGATCAACAAGACCGTCTATTTTAAGAAATTCGGTGGCAAGGGAAAAAGAACTAGAAGTCCAAGAAGGATGGCAAGCCTGTTGCCAAGCCTAAGACTAACAAGTCTGGTCCCAAAGCTTTCGTGGAATGCTTCTACTGCAAGGGAGATGGTCACTGGAAGCGCAACTGCCCCAAGTACCCGGAGGACAAGAAAGCTGGCAAGATAATCGCCAAGGAGAAAGGTATATTGTTATAGATGTGTACCTTACATCCGCCAAAAGCAACACTTGGGTATTTGATACTGGTTCTGTTGCTCATATTTGTAACTCTCAGGAGGAGTTGCGGAATAAACGGCGTATGGCTAAGGACGAGGTGACGATGCGCGTCGGCAACGGATCAAGAGTTGACGTGGTGGCTGTCAAAACACTCTCTCTACATCTACCATCGGGATTAGTTTTGGTTTTAAATAAGTGTTATTTTGTACCATCCTTGAGTGTAAACATTATCAGTGGGTCTTGCTTGTTACAAGACGGTTATTCATTTAAATCAGTATCAAGTGGTTGTACTATTTCAATGAATGATATCTTTTATGTTAATACTCCCGAGAGTACTGGTTTATTGTTGTTGAATCTCGATCGTAGTACTCACATCCATAACATAGATGCCAAGAGGACTAAATTTAGTGATGATACCGCCATGTATATGTGGCATTGACGTCTCGGTCATATTGGTGTAAAGCGCATGAAGTAACTCCATGTCGATGGAATTTTGGACTCGTTGGATTTTGGATCCCTCGATACGTGCGAACCATGCCTCATGGGCAAGATGGCCAGGACACCGTTCAAAGGTTTCGTTGAACGGGCGTCGGACTTGTTGGGAGTCATACATACAAATGTGTGTGGACCAATGAGCGTGTCGACATGCAATGGTTATCGTTACTTTGTCACCTTCACTAATGACTTGAGTAGATACGGTTATATCTATTTGATGAAACACAAGTTAGAAACATTTGAAAAGTTCAAAGAATTTCAAAGTGAAGTTGAAAATCATCTTAACAAGAAAATCAAGCACCTCTGATCCGATCGTGGTGGCGAGTATTTGAGTTTTGAGTTTGGCACACATCTGAAGGCCTGTGGCATCGTGCCACAACTTACGCCTGCCGGAACACCGCAACGTAACGGCGTGTCAGAGCGGCGTAATCGTACTCTATTAGATAGCGTCCGGTCTATTATGTCTCTTACCGATCTGCATGTATCCTTCTGGGGTAATGCGTTAGAAACAGCCGCATTCATTTTAAATAGGGCTCCGTCCAAATCCATAGAAACAACACCGTATGAGTTAAGGTATGGCAAGAAGCCTAAGTTATCGTTTCTGGAAGTCTGGGGTTGTGAGGCATATATTAAGAAACTACAGCCCGACAAACTCGAACCGAAACCGGAGAAAGTCGTCTTTGTTGGATATTCACGGGAAACCGTAGGATACACCTTCTACAACCAAGCTGAGGGAAAAACGTTTGTCGTGAAGACCAGTACCTTTCTTGAGAAGGAGTTTCTCGCGAAAGGAGTAAGTGGGAGGAAGGTAGATCTCGACGAGATCGTTGATCCTGAACTCGAAATTCCAAGTGGCGCAACAGAAGCTGTTCCGGAAACATCCTCCACAGATGGAGTGGGAGAAACTGTCGAGGAAAGTATTCTACCTCGTAGGTCTGGTAGATCTCATATCGCACTAGAATGGTATGTCAACCTAGTTTGCACTGTCATGTTAATTGAACAAGACGAACCTACGAACTACAAGGAGGCAATGGCGAGTCTAGAGTCCGAGAAATGGCTAGAAGCCATGAAATCCGAGATAGGATCCATGTATGATAACAAAGTATGGACTTTGATGGAGAT
This sequence comes from Poa annua, assembly GCA_026929855.1. NCBI lineage: Eukaryota > Viridiplantae > Streptophyta > Magnoliopsida > Poales > Poaceae > Poa > Poa annua. Next base: position 13,828,025 of record CM049428.1, read on the forward strand.
TCCCGAAGGGCGCAAGACCGTCGAGAATAAATGGATCTTTAAGAAAAAGACTGATGCTGACGGTAATGTGACCGTCTATAAAGCTCGGCTTGTCGCAAAAGGGTTCCGACAGGTTCATGGGATTGACTACGATGAAACTTTGTCACCGGTAGCGATGCTAAAGTCTATTCGGATTTTGTTAGCAGTTGCTGCATATTACGATTATGAAATATGGCAGATGGATGTCAAAACAGTGTTCCTAAATGGTAACATTGAGAAAGAGTTGTATATGGTACAACCGGAAGGTTTTGTCGATAAAGAAAATGCTGACAAGGTATTCAAGTTTCAATGTTCCATCTACGGATTGAAGCAAGCATCTCGGAGCTGAAATCTTTGCTTTGATGAGGTGATCAAAGGTTTTGGATTTGTCCAAAATTTGGAAGAGACCTGCATTTACAAGAAAATGAGTGGGAGCTCGGTTGTATTCTTAGCACTATATGTAGATGATATATTGCTGATTGGGAATGATGTGGAATTTCTGAATAGCGTAAACAATTATTTAAACAACAAATTTTCCATGAAGGACTTAGGAGAAGCTGCACACGTCTTAGGCATTAAAATCTATCGTGATAGATCAAGACGACTATTAGCGTTGAGTCAGAGTACTTATCTTGATAAAATACTGAAGCGTTTCGGTATGGAGACGACAAAGAAAGGTTCTCTGCCGGTTATCAAGAATGTGTCCGGTAATGGAACAAGGTAAGGCCGAAATGACTAAAAATCCTTATGCTTGAGCCATAGGATCAATTATGTATGCAATGTTAAGTACTAGACGTGATGTAGCATTGGCTCTTAGTTTGACGAGTCGTTTCCAAAGTAATCCAGGAATGGAACATTGGATTGTTGTTAAGAGCATTCTCAAGTATCTCACAAAGACAAAGGAAACATTCCTTGTCTATGGTGGCTGTGATGAAGAACTTGGCGTAACAGGTTACGTTGATGCAAGTTTCTACTCAGACCCCGAGGACTCTAAGTCACAGATAGATTATGTGTTCAAGGTGAATGGAGGCGCCGTGTACTGGAGAAGTGGGAAGCGACCCATCGTCGCGCAATCTACAATGGAGTCGGAGTACATCGCTGCTTGCGAAGTCGCGAATGAAGCTGTGTGGCTGAGAAAGTTCATCATTGAACTTGGAGTGTTCCCAAGCGCGCAAGACCCCGTGATCCTCTTCTGCGACAATACGGGTGCTATTGCTAACGCGAAGGAACCAAGGTCACACTCAACCGCCAAACACATTCTCCGACGCTTCCATGTGATACGACAGTATGTACAGGGAGGCGATGTGAGGATTTGCAAAGTGCATACGGATCTAAATGTGGCAGATCCCCTGACGAAGCCTCTTCCGCTTGACAAACATGAAAAGCACCAAGTAGCTATGGGTGTTAATCTTTTACCAAGTTGTAATCTAGATTAATTTGTACTCTAGTGCAAGTGGGAGACTGAAGGAGATATGCCCTAGAGGCAATTAATAAAGTGATTTATTTATCATATCTCGTTTATTCATAATACGTTTTGTGTCATGCTATACCTGTATTAAGCGGAAACATTAATACACCGTGTGATACAGAAACAACCAGGTCCCTAGTAGCCTCTACTAAGACTAGTTCATTGTGCGATTGATGATCGAGATTTCCTGATCATGTGACATGGCGTCAGTTGGCAATGAAGTCATATCGTTGGTAGAACGATGTGATAGACATACCCATATTTGTAGGACGTAGTCATTACGCCTTTGACCGTGAGATCAAATCTTATTGTTATTCCTGGAAGATACTTTGATCGCACCAAACGTCATATCTTATATAGTGTGACAATAACAGTGATACTTTTGGGTATCAGAAAGGGGTAGTTGAGACGAGGGGTCAAGAGCGGGATTTGCCAGTCCGCATAGCATGATAGATACTCTAGGGCCCACTCGGTGAGATTATGTCTAATGAGCTTGCAAGCATGTGACTAGGTCGCGGAGACAAGAAATCATATACGAGTAGAAGATAGTCTTATCGGTAACAAGATCATGCTGGGTATAGAGATATCCATGAGCGAGTCTCGGACACACTAAGTATCGCTATGGCAAAAGGTTTAAGACTCGACATCTAGGTTTGATAGATGATAGTCATTCGTTATATCACAGGGGTTAATTCATGGGGTCCAGGCCTACGAGTTAATCATTGATCAGAGAGGGGTCTCGATCATGTCTGTTATTATATCGAACTGCTAGGGTAACACACTTAAGGGGTTTTGACAAGACAACCGGAAAGGAAAGAGATCACTGGGAACGTCCCGGGAATGGTCCGATGGAGATCGGGCAGCGACGAAATAGTTTTCGGAGCGAGAATAAATTATATATAATATGTTTGATATTAATTAGTGTAATAAATGATTAAATATATATTTATTTTTGAATTTATTTAGGATGATTTCCCTAAATGGGCGTTCTGGTGGAAAGAAGGCCCATGGGGGGGGGGCAATTCCCCTCGAGAATTCGGTGGGGGGGGGATGGCCGGTCTAGGTGGGCCAAATGGGGCCCACCTAGGGCCGGCGCACTAGCCAATGCCACACCAGGCATGTGGGAATTGTCCCACATTGCCTGGCTGGCAAGTTGGCTCCCCCCGGGAGCCTATATAAGAAGGCCCTGGCTTTTTAATTCACCAATTAATTTCTCCTTTCTCTCTCGATTTCGTGATTCCCTTTGTCGGAGTTGCGCCGAGAAGAGAGGAGGTCTCTCCACCATAGCCCGCTGTCGCGCTGCTGGTGTTCCGGTCCAAGTCTTCCGCTGCTCGTCCTGGACTGGAGCTTCGGAGGTCGTCATCTCCACCGTACGTGTGTAACGCCCTGCGATGTGCTGCGCTAGCGGTGCTGGGAGGTCTACTTCCACTACACGTCCTTGAGGTCGGGTTCGTTGTCTTCATCGTCAACGTTCGTGCGGGAACGTAATCCCCACTTTCGGTCTACAAGGGTATGTATTCCGATCTCCGTTTGACGAGGTTATACCAAACAGGTACCCCTCCGTGTGGGTACCTGGTTCACATAATGACTAAAACCCAATTGTCAATAGGCTGAAGAAGCCCAACAAGAGAAACCCAAGTCAAAGACTTCTACCATAAATAGCATAGTCTGTATTACTTATTATAACTGTAATCCTAGTCGGTTACTACCCGAGACCTGTACCACTATATAAAGGACAGGAGGGTGGCCGATCAAGGACACGCCCAATCAGAATCACCAAACCCTAGCAAGATCGCCATGTAGCTAGACCTCTGTACTCGCCGCATATTCACAATGAATAACAGACAAGTAGGACGTAAGGGTGTTACCTCACTCGAGGGCCCCGAACCTGGGTAAATCCCGCTTGTCAGCCGATGAATCTACCAACACTACACGTTCTCTACCTCATAAATCTTACTCTAGGCCAGTAACCATGGGTATTTATGGGGACATCCCTCGTCACCGTTGTACTTCTATATCTGCATAGTATAGATCTTGCCTAGTTAGAGGATATCGTTGCTAGGATTTTTTTTGTTTTCTGCCTGCGATCCCCTTCAGATGTGAGGGTGCCTGGTACCACGTGACTGACAAGAGCAAAGTCACAGAATCCGAGTCCGTTTGTGGTAGACTGCTAATCGTGTGAATAAAGATAGTCCTACGGGAAGCACAACTGGCCCATTTTATGAAAGTAATGGACCCACATGCACAAGTGAGTCGTAAGACCAGTTTCCTCTGTTCTCGTCTAGATATGGCCAAATACCTTCGTCTCATTACTAAGTATCAACCGAGATTGGATGGTATTGACGCTTAGGGAATAATTACTAAGTATACGCCGAGGAGGTATTGCCGTTTAGGGAATAGTGATAATGGGATAGTTTTATCATGCATATAATATTAGTCTATGTTATTATCTCAATATAAAGCAAAAACTCAAGTATTATCAAGAGATGAAGCATCAACACTATAATTTGAACGAACAATAGAATCAAAAGGTAGCTTCATTATTTTCCTAGGGAAGTGTTCCATATATTTCTTGAGTGGGAATTGGTACTTTATGGTACCTTCTTTCATATCAATAATAGCACCCACAGTTCTAAGAAAAGGCCTTCCAACACAATTGGACAAGATGGATTCCATTCAGTATCCAAGACAATGAAGTCAACGGGGACCAGGTTATTATTAACCATAATAGAAACATCATTGACTCTCCCCAAAGGTTTCTTCAAAGCATTATCAGCAAGAAAAACATCCAAATAGCAATGTTCCAATGGTAGCAAATCAAACATATCATATAGAGCTTTTTAGGCATAACAGAAATACTTGCACCAAGGTCACACAAAGCATTGCAATCAAATTTATCTACTTTCATTTTAATGATGGGCTCCCAACCATATTCTAACTTCTTAGGGATAGAAGCTTCAAGTCTTAATTTATCTTCCTTAGCTTTAATGAGAGCATTTGTAATATGAGTAGTAAAAGCCAAATTAAGAGAGCTAGCATTAGGACTTGTGGCCAACTTTTGCAAGAACTTAATAACTTCAGAGATATTACAATTATCAAAATCAAATTTTTTGAAGCGTTTGTAAGATTATACTTTGATCCACCTTGAGCTCGCTCATGGGATCTTGATGTAAAGGAGGTCACCATTTTGGTGACGCCTACCCCACCACTTTTAATGGAAAATCAACCGTAGGGGTTTCCCCTACGGTCAAGCGCTTAAAAAAATTTATTATCATCAAAGCAAACCGAACCACATTCTTCCATGTTCCTAAAAATTTCAGCACTCTTATCAACACTAGTTTCAGCAGTTTTAGGCAGTTTTAATTTTTTAGAGTAAGTAGAGGAGACATTTCCAACACCAACTATGCAACCATTGATAATAGGAGGCTTACTAGCATGTGGAACACCATTATTTTCAGAGGTAGTAATAGTAAAAACCTTAACAATATTAGTCTCTTTATCTAGTTCTTTCTCTCTTTCCCATCTAGCACGTAATTGGGCCATCATCCTAAAATTTTCATCAATTTGAACTTGGATGGCATTAATTTTAACAAAGGTATTACTCTCTTTAGTTTCAGTAGGCATAACTTTAGATTTTAAAAGATCAATATCAAGGACAAGACTATCAACTTTAGAGGCAAGTATATCAATTTTCCCAAGCTTTTCCTCAACAATTTTATTAAACAGAGTTTGTGTAGTGATAAAATCTTTTAACATGGTTTCAAGTTCAGAGGTGGTAGTGCTATTATTGTTATAAGAATTACCATAACAGTTACCATTATTAGGAGGATAGGGCTTGTAGTTGTTATTACCATAATTGTTTCTATAGGCATTGTTGTTGAAATTGTTGTTTTTAATAAAGTAAACATCGACATGCTTTTCTTGTGCAACTAAAGAAGCTAAAGGAACATTATTTGGATCAACATGGGTTTTACCACTTGCAAGCATAGACATAATAATATCAATCTTTTCACTCAAAGAGGAGGTTTCTTCAACATAATTTACCTTCTTACCTTGAGGTGTCCTCTCCGTGTGCCATTCAGAATAATTCAACATCATATCATCCAAAAGCTTTGTTGCAGCCCCCAAAGTGATGAACATAAAGGTACCTCCAGCAGCTGAATCCAATAAGTTTCTTGAAGAAAAATTCAGTCCTGCATAAAAGGTTTGGATGATGATCCAAGCAGTCAGTCCATGGGTTGGGCAATTCTTTATCAAAGATTTCATTCTTTCCCAAGCTTGAGCAACATGTTCATTATCAAGCTGTTTAAAATTCATTATGCTACTTCTTAGAGAAATAATCTTAGCAGGAGGATAGTATTTTCCAATAAAAGCATCCTTGCATTTAATCCATGAATCAATACTATTCCTAGGCAATGAAAGCAACCATTCTTTAGCTCTTCCTCTCAAGGAGAAAGGAAATAATTTCAGTTTATGATATCACCATATATATCTTTATATTATTGCATTTCACATAGTTCAACAAAATTGTTTAGATGGGCAGCAGCATCATCAGAACTAACACCAGACAATTGCTCTCTCATAACAAGGTTCAATAAAGCAGGTTTAATTTCAACGAACTCAGCTTTAGATGCAGGTGGAGCAATAGGTGTGCATATAAAATCGTTGTTGTTGGTGCTAGTAAAGTCACAAACCTTAGTATTCTCAGCAATACTCATTTTAGCAAATTAAATAGCAAACTGAAAAAAAAATAACAAAAACTGAAAATAAAAGAACAAACCAAAATAACAAAAGTAATGCATGTAACTTTTTTTTGTATTTTTGATATTAAGCAAACAAGACAGTAATAAAAATAAATTAAGCAAGACAATAACAAAATAAAAATATTGGAAGTGTGATACGTCTCCAACGTATCTATAATTTCTTATGTTCCATGCTATGTTATATCATGTTATTACATGTTTTATATGCATTTTATATAGTTTTATGCATTTTCTCGAAATAACCTATTAACAAGATGCCACAGTGACAGTTCCCTGTTTTCTTATTTTGGTTTCAGAAACGTACTTAAGGAAATATTCGCCAAATTGGAAATAAAACAACCTGGAATTATTTTTGGAATATTTGCATCACGAGGAACAGAAGACGAGACGAAGAGGGGCCACGAGGGGCCCACACCACCTGCTCGCGCGGCAGGAGGGGGAGCCGCGCCGAGAGGTGATGGGGCGCCCTCGGGCGCCCACCGACCTAGGTCTTTCGCCCATAAATACCTCCCTGACCTAAAAACTTCATAGGGTTAATCACTTTTTCCTCCACGGGTCCCAAGCCGCGGCCGTCGTCAACACCAATTCGGGGGAGATCAGAACTGCTGCCCGGCACCCTGCCGGGAGGGGGAATCGTCTCCGGAGGCCTCTATGTCGCCATGACCGGCTCCAGACTGATGCGTGAGTAGTCTACCTTGTACTACGGGTGCATAGCAGTAACTAGATGGTTGTCTTATCCTCTTGTGCTATCATGTGCAGATCTTGTGAGCTGCCTATCATGATCAAGATAATCTTTATGTAATTCTCCATGTTGTGTTTGCTGGGATCTGATGAATATTGAGTATTATAGTTATTGCTTCATAATATATCATGTGTGTCCTATTTAATGATCTTGCATGCTCTCCTTTATGTGTGTGTGTGCTTTGGCCAAGTAGATGCTCGTAACTCAAAGAGGGGGTATTTATGCTCTATAGTGGGTTCATGTCTCTATTAAATATGGGGCAGTGAGAGAAAAGCTCTAAGGTTGTAGATGTACTGTTGCTACTAGGGATAAAACAATAGTACTTTGTCTTAGGATAATGTTACTTACTTACTTACTTTACACACAGTGCTTAAGGCGATAATCGGTTGCATGCAACTTAATGCTGAAAGGGGTGCGGATGCTAACCCGAAGGTGGATTATTAGTCATAGATGCGGTTGGAACGGTCTATGTATATTGTTGTAATGCCCGAATGAATCTCACACTAAACATCTAACGTTAGTGTATGCATTGGGTTGCTCATCATTATTCTGTCAATTGCCTAGCTGTAATTTGTTTACCTCTCATGGATGAATGTTATTATTTATGGAGAGACACCACTAGTGAAATGTGGACCCCGGTCCTTCTCATTAATCTGATAAAACCACAACTGCAAACCTGTTACTTTCTGCAAACATACATCTTTCTTCCACACATACGTTTAATCCTTTGTTACAGCAAGCCGGTGAGATTGACAACGTCACCGTTAAGTTGGGGTAAAGTTTCTTGATTGTTTGTGTGCAGGCTCCATGTTCGCTACTGACGCTGGTATTGCGTTGTGTCAACGTCGCCGCCAACAACCTCGGGTGAACATTCATCTCCAACTAGTTCGATAACCTTGGTTTCATAACTGAGGGAAACTTGCTGCTGCACTACTTCACACCTTCCTCTTGGGGTCTCCCAACAACACACCCACCGTGTGCATCAAGCATTTTTCTAGCACCGTTGCCGGGGAGGTGGTGATTCCTTTGGTGAGAAGACTTTAATATTCCCCCGTCAAAATTGGCACCAGAAAGCATTTTTCTGGCGCCGTTGCCGAGAAGATTTGAAGATTCACTACGAGGGGAGTTTTCGCATTTCCAATCTTTTTATTTTGTTATTGTCTTACTTAGTTTATTTTTATTACTGTTTTGTTTGCTTAATATCAAAAATACAAAAAAATTAGTTACTTGCATTACTTTTCTTATTACGGTTTGCGCTTTTATTTTCAGTTTTGTTGCTTTGTTTATTTCAGTTTAGTTTTTATTTTACTTAATTTTGTTATTTCGGTTTTTGCTTTATTTTTGTTATAATGTTGCTTCCTAAGTACACTTTTGAAAATCTTTCAGTAGGTAGTGGTTCTATAATCGGAAAAGAAAATATTGGAGAATTTTTTAATCATATTAGTAAGAATAGTGATCTTGGGGAGAAATCCATAGCAGAACTTGCGCCAAACTATGAAACTGCTGCAACTTCTTTAGTTCATATGCTGGAAACTAGGTTTGTTAACCTTCATCCCATAATACAACAAATTTTTCTTGATCTTCATAATGTTAAAAATGCTAAACATGGAATCCTTGCTTAACGAATTTGGTGATGTTGCCGTAGAAGCTAGGAAAGTTTTTGATCGTTTTAATATGCTTGGCTCATGTGTAGATGTTATTAATGCACTTGAAAAACTAGGGAAAACTGAACCTATAAAAGGGGAAGAAATGAAAGTGCCAATACCTATTAAACTTGTAGCTATGCATGAAGCTTTGGAAGAAATTTTTGATTGGATTGTCCCTCAAAAGCCATTTGATGAAAGTAGTAAGACTAAAAGAAATGAAAGGGGCACCTCTGAACCTTATATAGATAAAATACAATGCATAGTTTAAAGGGTTTCTACTCTTGATCTTGATAATACTTGAGTTTTGTTCTTTGTGTCTAGCTCAAAGGCGTTAAACAAAGGCGCTTATGGGAGACAATCCACTTTTATTTTTTGTCATTTTAATTTATGTTGCTTGTGTCAAGGACTTGTCCTACCTCTGTAGCAATTCCTTTGTATCTTTATTTTATCGCAATGTTGTTTCAAGTTAAGCCTCTAGTTGAAAGTTGATGCTAAAATTCAATTCATGTGCTGAAACAGATTTCTGTTGTCCAGCGTTAAATTCATATCAATTCACTGGAACGTCAGAAAAATCTGCTCTTTTTTGTGCATAATCCTCATATGTATACGCAACTTTCATTAGTTTAGAGTTTTCTTATCTGAGCAAGTGCGTCGAAAAAATACATCTTTACGGACTGTTCTGTTTTTGACAGATTATGCCATTTGTTTTACAATGTCTCTTTTGCTATTTTGATTGGATCTTTTTATCCTATTAAGTATCAGTGGTTGTAGCTAATGTCCAGTAGCATTGGTAGCAATTGTGTTCCTACAGAATATCATAATCTTTTGTGCACTAACCCTCTAATGAAGTTACTCTAAGTTTGGCGTGGAGGAAGTTTTCAAGGATCAAGAGAGAAGGATGATATAATGTGATCAAGAGGATAGTAAAGCCAAAGCTTGGGGATGCCCCGGTGGTTCGCCCCAATATAATTCAAGAAGACTCAAGCGTCAAAGCTTGGGGATGCCCAAGCCATCCCCTTCTTCATCGACAAACTATCAGGTCCTTTCTAGTGAAACTATATTTTAATTCCGTCACATCTTATGTGCTTATCTTGAAGCGTCTGTTTGTTTTTGTTTTTTTTATTTTCATTCTCTGAATAAAATGGATGCTAGCATTCTCTTGTGTGGTAGAGAGACACGCTCCGCTATTTCGTATGAATACTCGTATTGTTCACTTATATTCTTTGAGTATTCTTTTCATGTTATTGTGTACTCTCTAGCTCTTATTTTTCATGCATCTCTTGTTAGAGTTGTTAGCTTTGTTATATTAAACTCTCATATCTCATTGTTTAATTACTTGGAGAGTTTATCTTTAAATAAGTTGATTGGTGTTTGGTTGAGAACAAAAAATGCTAAATGTGGTAGATGGTATAATTAAATGATACATAATCTTGTAGATCATTAAATTGTGTCACTTGAATCATTGATGTTGTTTTGAGATATTAATTTGCTTAATGGTAAACATGATGGTTTAGTAAAGTGGAATGATTAAATGGTTGGTCTAGAGAAACTTGAAAACTATGTCACACTTAAATTTCCAGTTGATTGCATAATGGTGTATGACTTCTATTTGCCTAAAGCAACCGTAATAAATTTAAGTTATGCGCTACGGTCCACGATCCCTATAGGAGTAATTTTCATTATGCCTTCCATGATCATATTTTTATTTGGAATCTTTTTACTTGTGAGTTCTAAAACTGCGGTTTTCTTGGCACTTCCACCACCATATTGCTAGCCTCTTTGATACTTTCCTTTGCCCTTTCTCACATTGAGAGTTGGTGCATATTTCGTGGGTACATCCAAACTCGTGGGAGATCTTCATCTTGTTCTCCTTCACATAAGCCAAATATCTTCCTCTAAACATCCACCATACCTACCTACTACAACATTTGCATAGCTGTTTCGAGATATATTGCCATGCAACATCCATCTTACATTACATGACTTGTTGTCATTCATTACTTATTTATTGATTTGCGTGTTTCTATAAAGCTGATGTGTGGTTTTACCCATGTTACGCTAGAGCACTTCATAACCTGCTACACTGGCAGAGGCACCGTTGTCATATGTATTCTTATGGCACATTCATATTAGTTACTTGTATCATCATTAGTTGTTTTATCATCATTAGTGTGTTTTCATATATCATATATCATATTAGGATGTTTGCCCCTAAAAGTGAAAAGAGCCATGGAGGCCATCGAAAAGAGAAATAGAAAAAAATAAAAAAAGTGAAAAAGAAAAAAAAATTAAAAAAGGGGGCAGCATTACTATTCTTTACCACAAACTTGTGCTCATGTTATAGCAGCATATCATTTATAATCATCACTTGTGCTCATGTTATAGCACCGTATTGTTTGTGATCATCATTTGTGCTCATGTTTAGCACTTTTACTCCATATGAGAGAGTTTTCATGTCTTAGTTGCATAACTATGTGGGGAACTTTACATTATAGAACTTGGCTTGTATATTCCAATGATGAGCCTCCTCAAAAGTGCTCTAGGTCTTCGTGAGCAAGCAAGTTGGATGCACCCCCACTAGTTCCATTGGAGAGCTTTCATATACTTATAGCTCCATGTGCATCCGTTGTATGGCAATCACTACTCCTTGCATAGCTTCGATTGTATGACTTTCTCTTGTCTAATGATCATATACAACTTTGTGAGCCCTTCTTGCGTTGGCATTCCAAACCCCCGTTAACATTCTCTTAACCATAACATCCTGGTGCCAGGAACCAACGTTGAACGCTTGCTTGTTTCTTTTGAACAAATAATATATTGATCTTCTACGTGCATATTGATATTGCTTGACTTGATCCTTTTATTAAGTTGTCATGTTTGTTGGAAGCATTAGATGATTATATTGTTGTGCTTGAACCTTAAATCATCTTTAATATCTACTTTGCACAGTTGATTGCTATCTAGTACTATATCATTGAAAGTTTTGCTTGTTTCACCTACTTGTTTATTCATTAATCGTTTGATATCAATATAAACTACAACCCTTATTCATTTGATCTCAGTTTACATGCCTTACATTATTATATAATCAAGATTGTGTTTAAGCATTTCACTTAAGAAATTATTCTTCTTTTATTGTTCTTGCCTACTCGGGACGAGTAGAACTAAGCTTGGGAATGTTGATATGTCTCCAACGTATCTATAATTTCTTATGTTCCATGCTATGTTATATCATGTTATTACATGTTTTATATGCATTTTATATAGTTTTATGCATTTTTTGGGACTAACCTATTAACAAGATGCCATAGTGCCAGTTCCCTGTTTTCTGCTGTTTTTTGTTTCAGAAAAGTACTTAAGGAAATATTCGTCAAATTGGAAATAAAACAACCTGTAATTATTTCTAGAATATTTGCATCACGAGGAACCGAAGACGAGACGAAGAGGGGCCGCGAGGGCCCACACCACCTGACCGCGCGACAGGAGGGGGAGCCGCGCCGGGAGGTGATGTGGCACCCTCGGGCGCCCACCGACCTAGGTCTTTCGCCCATAAATACCTCCCTGACCTAAAAACTTCATACTGTTAATCACTTTTTCCTCCACGGGTCCCAAGCCGCCGCCGTCGTCAACACCAATTTGGGGGAGATCAGAACTGCTCCCTGGCACCCTGCCGGGAGGGGGAATCATCCCCAGAGGCCTCTACGTCGCCATGACCGCCTCCAGACTGATGCGTGAGTAGTCTACCTTGGACTATGGGTCCATAGCAGTAGCTAGATGGTTGTCTTCTCCTCTTGTGCTATCATGCTTAGATCTTGTGAGCTGCCTATCATGATCAAGATCATCTTTATGTAATTCTCCATGTTGTGTTTGCTGGGATCCGATGAATATTGAGTACTAAGTTATTGCTTCATAATATATCATATTTGTGCTATTTAATGATCTTGCATGCTCTCTGTTACGTGTGTGTGCTTTGGCCAAGTAGATGCTTGTAACTCCAAGAGGGGGTATTTATGCTCGATAGTGGGTTCATGTCTCTATTAAATATGGGGCAGTGAAAAAAAGCTCTAAGGTTGTAGATGTACTGTTGCTATTAGGGATAAAACAATAGTACTTTGTCTAAGGATGATGATACTTACTTACTATACACACAGTGTTTAAGGCGATAATCTGTTGCATGCAACTTAATACTGAAAGGGGTGCGGACACTAACCGGAAGGTGGATTATTAGTCATAGATGCGGTTGGAACGGTCTATGTATATTGTTGTAATGCCCCAATGAATCTCACACTAAACATCATAACGTTAGTATATGCATTGTTGCTCATTATTTTTCTGTCAATTGCCTAGCTGTAACTTGTTTACCTCTCATGGATGAATGTTATTATTTATGGAGAAACACCACTAGTGAAATGTGGACCCCGGTCCTTCTCATTAATCTGATAAAACCACAACTGCAAACCTGTTACTTTCTGCAAACATACATCTTTCTTTCACACATACGTTTAATCCTTTGTTACAGCAAGCCGGTGAGATTGACAACCTCACCGTTAAGTTGGGGCAAAGTATCTTGATTGTTTGTGTGCAGGCTCCACGTTCGCTGCTGACGCTGGTATTGCGCCGTGTCAACGTCGATGCGAACAACCTCGGGTGAACATTCATCTTCTACTGGTTCGATAACCTTGGTTTCATAACTGAGGGAAACTTGTTGCTGCACTACTTCACACCTTCCTCTTGGGGTCTCCCAACAACACACCCACCGTGTGCATCAAAGTGCAAAACCTCCCCTCGCAGTGGAATGCTCAAATCCCCGGCAACGGCGCCAGAAATTCTTCTGGTGGCGTAGGGGAGTTGAGAGAGTCCACGTGAAGAATTCTTGTTTCCCCGGCAACGACGCCAGAAATTCTTGATGCTCACACAGGTGTGTGGTTGGGAAACCCCAAGAGGAAGGTGTGAAGTAGTGCAGCAGCAAGATTTCCATCAGTTATGAAACCAAGGTTATCGAACCAGTAGGAAATGAGAGTTCCCTCGAGGTGTCAATGGCGGCAGAAGTTCTTGGTGGCGAGTAGTTGACGTGGGGCCTGCACATAACACAATCAAAATATTTTGTCCCAACTCAACGGTGAGGGTGTCAATCCCACCGCCTTGTTGTAACAAAGGATTAAACGTATGTGTGGAAAAAAGATGTTTGTTTGCAGAAAGTAACAGGTTTGCAGTTGTGCTTTTATCAGATTAAGAAGAAGGACCGGGGTCCATAATTTACTAGTGGTGTCTCTCCATAAATAAAAATAACATTCATGCGGGTAACCAAATTACAACTGGGCAATTGATAGAATAATGATGAGCAAACCAATACATATACCAACGTTATGATGTCTAGTGTGAGATCCATTTGGGCATTACAACAATATACATAGACCGTTTCAACCGCATCTATGACTAATAATTCACCTTCCGGTTAGCGTCTGCACCCCTTTCAGTATTAAGTTGCATGCAACATATTATCGCATTAAGCACTGTGTGTAAAGTAAATAAGTAACATCATCCTTAGACAAAGTACAATTGTTTTATCCCTATTAGCAACAATACATCTACAACCTTAGAGCTAGCTGTCACCACCCCAGATTAAATAAAGACATGAACCTACTATCGAGCATAAATACCCCCTCTTGGAGTCACAAGCATCTACTTGGCCAGAGCATACACAAGTAACGGAGAGCATGCAAAATCATTAAATAGCACAAACATGATATATTATGAAGCAATAACTTTACTATTCAATATTCATTGGGTCCCAGAAAACACAACCTGAAGAATTACATAATGGTGATCTTTATCATGATAGGTAGCTCACAAGATCTAAACATGATAGCACAAAAGGAGAAGACAACCATCTAGCTACTGCTATGAACCCATAGTCTAAGGGTAGACTACTCACGCATCAGTCCAGAGGCGGTCATGGCGACGTAGAGCCCTCCGGGGACGATTCCCCCTCCCGGCAGGGTGCCGGGGAGAAGTTTTGATCTCTCCCGAATTGGTGTTGACGACGGCGGCGGCTCGGGACCCGTGGAGAAAAATATGAACACCGTGCTAGGGTTTTTAGTCTGGGAGGTATTTGTAGGCGAAAGGGCGAAGGCGGTGGCGCCCCGAGGGGCCCACACCCTGTCCTCGTGCGACCAGGAAGGCTGCCGCGCGAGCACCAGGTGTGGCCGTCTCGGTGGCCCACTTCGTCTCGTGTTCAAATTTCTAGAACATTCCCGATGAAAAACTGACTTCAGGATAAAAATCGTCTAATTCCGAGAATATTTCTTTTAGTACTTTTCTGAAACAAAAAACAACAAAAAATAGGGAACTGACACTTTGGCATCTTGTTGATAGGTTAGTCACAAAAATACATAAAACTATATAAAATACATACAAAACATGTAATAATGAGATATAATATAATATGGAACATAATAAATTATAAATATGTTGGAGACGTATCATGGAGCTATGATTGTGCATGTGTTTAAGGCTAGACATGTAGTTAGGTTAGGATAGCGATTAGTCATTACTATACACTTAGTTTTTTGTGCTTTTCTGCTACTCCCTCCGTTCCTTGATATAAGATGTATACGTTTTTGAAAAAAATCCAAAATATAAGGTGTATTTGCTATTTATGCACAATTTGACCCATCAAAAATGAGATATAGTCTCACTAGAGTGATTTAAAAGATTGTTTTCATTTTATACCAATTAAGAACTCATCTTTTGCCATTTTTTCTAAATAAAAATTGAGTACAGTATGTACAAAATAGCTTATCTTAATATCCGTGCGGAATATTTATACACCCTATATTCAGAAACGGAGGGAGTATTATTTTTATGGGTTTGTAATTATTATTTAGATGAGCTCCTACTTAGCGAGCTTAACAAGAGCTCGTTAAGATAACGAGCTGAAAATATTACTTGGCTATGTTCGTGATCTTTTTACAGGACACACCTAATGGATATTTGCACATACGTGACCTGGTCGATTGGACTTTTTTTTTTCATGTACTCGATCTTTGATTTGTAGGCAGCACGCGATCTCTGGATTTTTTTTTCTCTTTTGTGGTTGTACGATCTGGTTTTGCGCGTGAAAACGTTAGATCGTACATGTTTTTTTTCCTTTTGGTTATACGTGTCGAGGACAACTGTTGGTACCTGATTAATAGTGTACGTAACTTCTCTTTCTTTTAATCTTAACCGTCAAATCTAAAATCAACAGGTTATATATTTCTAAACTATGTGGATTAACTTGATGTCTCATTTTTAGAATCCCGTATTGACAAATGGGTATGGATTTTATTACTGTTCAGGTTAGTGATGGAAGGAAAGGTGGAGTTATTTTGGTTTGGAAACAGGAAATTCAGGTTCATCAAATTTATGCTTGCCCCAATTATATCGATATTCGCATTGTAGAGGAAGCAAACAAAGAGTGGAGCTTTACTGGTATGTATGGTGAATTTAAATGGGAGGAAAAGTATAAAACTTGAGAAAGATTTCGGTCAATTCATCAGCAAAATACTTTACCTTGGCTGGTTATGGGGGATATTAATGAGATTATGTACGCATCAGAAAAAGAAGGAGGTAGGGTTCGGCCAGAGAGGTATATGAAAGCTTTCAGAGATACAATTGATGACTGTCAGCTCACGGATATTGGGTTTATCGGATGCAAGTATACTTGGCACAGAGGAGCTATGAGAGAGCGTCTTGATAGAGGTCTTGCTAACTTGGCTTGGAGTCAAATGCATATTAATGCGGCTATTTTACATCTGGAGTATAACCACTCAGATCATCGTCCGTTGCTATTGGATACTGAATATTATACAGCGCTTGCACCAGCTCCTGGGTGAAATCAGCGAAAACTTGAAGCCAAATGGTTCAAGGAGGAAGGTTTCCAAGAGATAGTCGAAGAGAATTGGACTGCGGCGGAAACTGATCAGATTCCTGTTCTCGATAGACTAAAATCCATGCATAATGGGTTGCATGCTTGGGATAGGACAATTCTTCAAAATCCTAAGAAACGTATTCGGAAGGCCCAGTTTGAACTAGAAAAACTAATGCGTTGCCCAATTAATCCGGATGAGGATCAAAAGAAATTTGAACTGGCAAGGAAAATAGAGAATCTTCTTGAACATGAAGAAATAAAGTGTCAACGATCCAGGGCGAACTGGTTCCAAAACGGAGATAAAAATACCAGTTTTTTTCATAATTATGCTTCGGCTAGGAGGAAAAGGAACATCATCAAGAAGCTGAAAGGGCCTTTGGGTGATTTTGTGGAAGGTGATGATCTTGTTAAACCGGTTGTATATGATTAGTTTTCTAACCTGTTTAGTTCGGATAACATCTTGATGGATCCAGTCTTCCTAGGAAAAGTTACTCCTATAGTTACACAAGATATGAATGAGATGCTCCTTGCACCATACACAGCTGAAGATGTTAAGAAGGTTGTCCACAATATTGGTGATTTAAAAGCACCTGGCCCGGATGGCTTACATGCGCTCTTCTACAAACGGTTTTGGCACTTGGTGGGTAATGATATCACTAGTGTTGTGTTTAAGGCGATAAATGAGAAAAAAAACTCCTGCTGGTTGGAATGAAATGGTGGTTGTCCTAATTCCAAAGGTGGAGTCACCGGAGGAGGTATCACAATTCAGGCCCATATCTCTCTGTAATGTGGTTTATAAAATCATATCTAAAATGCTTGCAGCCAGGTTAAAGGTGTTATTGTCGGATATTATAGCTCCAACTCAAAGTGTCTTTGTTCCTGGAAGGCTCATTACGGATAATGTTCTGGTGGCTTATGAATGTATTCATAAAATTAAGAACAAAAAAAGGGGAAGACTGGGCTTTGTGCGGTTAAATTGGACATGCATAAAGCATGTGATAGAGTTGAGTGGAATTTTCTGCAAGAGATGATGATAAAATTGGGATTTGACAACCAATGGGTTGATTTGATCATGGAGTGTGTTACCTCGGTTTCCTATTCCATTCGCGTTAATTCTGATCTAACCAAGGAGTTTAAACCCACAAGGGGTCTTAGACAGGGGGATCCTCTCTCACCCTACCATTTCTTTTATGTGCAGAAGGTTTATCTAGTTGCTTGTTACACGCGGAGGAGCGGAGGAGATTGGTGGCATTGAATGGATCAAGGTGTGCAGGAATGCACCATCGGTATCACACCTACTTTTTCCTGATGATTCTTTGATACTCTTGAAAGCAGATTTGAATAATGCAATCTCGTTGAAACAAGTGTTGGACTCCTATTGTGCTAATTCGGGACACATGGTGAGTGCTGCGAAATCTAGTATTTTCTTCAGTCCGAACACACATGTTAATTTCAAGGTGGCTATGTGTGATACACTAAATATTAATACTGAAGCGTTGTCTGATTACGGATAAAGAAATACATCTTAAGACGGTTACGGATGTTATTGCGCAATACTGGTGGGGTGATAATGCACAAGGGAAGAAAATGCACTAGTATTCTTGGTGGATATTATGCTTTCCTAAGAGTGAAGGAGGTATGGGCTTTCAGGATCTAAAATCTTGTAATCTTGCGAGAGACTTATTGAGTCGCCTAACTCGTTGTGTACGTGCTCAAATCCTGCGAGCTAAATACTACCCTTCTGGCGACATTCTGAAGGCGGGGCCGGAGGCAGGAGCCTCTTTTACATGGCAAAGTTTGGTGGCTAGGATACAAACATTCAAACGAGGGCATATATGGTGTGTCGGTACGGGTGAATCGATAGAGATTTGGAAGGACCCCTCGATCCCATCTAGTCCGGACAGACGAATTATAATGCCTCGTGGTGATTGCATTTTGAGATTGGTTGCCGATCTTATTAACCCCACTACGGGTTCCTGGGACACGGAACTACTTAATTCTATTTTTCATCCAATTGATGTTCAGCGAATCCTTCAAATTCCGGTGAATTATAATGCATTTGAGGGTTTTATATCCTAGCACATTACTAGTTCTGGAGTATTCTCAGTAAAGTCAGCCTAAATGGAAGCATCAGTTTAATGGCGTCACCTGTAGATCACTCATTATTGGTACGTCTCTTAATAATCCCACCTGGAAAATACTTTGGAAACTTGATACACTTGCTAAGATTAAAATTTACTGCTGAAGGATACTTCATGGGGTGTTGCCTATCAAATCAATTTTGTTTAAGCGGCACATTGGGACAAGTAATATCTGCCCGATTTGTGAGGATATCATGCATATGGTTTTCAAGTGTCAAGACGCAGCTCATATCTGGAGAGGTCTTGGCTTGGAAAATATGATTCATGATCACATGCTGCCGGACCGCTCTGGATCGCAAGTTCTGGAATCCCTGTTAAAGTCTGCAGTTAGTGTGCTTCCGGGTTATTATACAATGAAAACGCATAATGTTATAGCTGTAGCTGCTTGGTATATTTGCTGGATCCGTCGGCGGAAAACTCATGGCGAGCAGGTACCTCCGATTCAGCAATGTTTAACACATCAATCAAGGCGATTACTGCTAACGCCTCCAAAGGTAAAACACCCGATGCAATCCAAAAGGTATCCTGGGTAAAACCTTTATCATATTCGGTTAAGATCAATGTTGATGCCGCCTTTGATATTGCAAGTAAAACTGGAGCGGTTGGAGCAATCGTAAGAAATAATCAAGGGATGTTTATAGCCACGTCTTCAAGTTTCATATTGCATGTGTTATCGGCCTCTACGGCGGAAGCGATGGAGATGAAGCATGGATTGGAACTAGCAAATGCCCTAAGCTACTCGGATGTTGAAGCTGAATAAGATGTTTCGGAAGTTATTAAGCTATGCTCAGGGACGGAACGCATATGGAACGAAGCTACATCAATTTTTGCAGATATCTTACAACAGCGGGAAATATCGGAAGAGTTAAATTCGTCCATTGTCGAAGAGAGGCAAATAAAGTAGCTCATAAAATAGCTAGGCACTATTTTGATACGACTAATTCATGTAACTGGGTCGATGAACCCTCTAGTTTTATTCTCCAAACTCTCTTAGATGATGTAACTATTATATGATTTGAATGCCGCAAGTTTCAGACGCGCTCTTTTCCTTATCAGGGTACCTAAGGGGACTGGAAGGTTTTTAATAAGGCGGCTCGCGGACCTAATAAATGCGTGGTTAATTTTCAACAAAAAAAGAATCTCGTATTGTGCTTTTAGTATATAATAGATAGATAGATGTGAATGGTTGTGGATTTAACAACATGACGAAAGGTATCTTCATACTCTATTTCATACCACTGTTTGAAACCTTTTTTATGTTGAGGGAACGCACCAGCCTTTATTAAATCAAAACCAAGTTTGTACTGAAGGCCGGCGACTAATAAAATCCGGGCAAGCATCTAACCAAACTATATCTAGAGCATGTTCACAGGCATAACGAAGCACACTTGTGCGCAACGGTGAAAGTGCATTTCTATCCCTAAGTGTTTTGGAGTTAGTGACAACACAATAGTAGGCCTAATTATGTGATAAGTATTTTTCAGGTAAAAACAAGCTTTAACAGGTTGGGCCGGTAGTACCGGGCTTTTTATTCCGGTACTACTGTCTGAAATTTATGTCAGCCCTCCCGGGCTCTGACTGTCTCGATAGTGCTGAGATTTTGCTCCAGTAGTACCGCAGTCGGCCGGTAGTACCGGGCTCGCTGCGGTAGTACCGCACCTGCGCAACTACAGGGCAAACCACCGTACTAATGTCTAAGATTGATAATTGGAGGAAATTGGTTCTGATGGTCCCGGTAGTGCCGAGGTTGAAGTCCGACACTTGGGCCCGGTAGTACCAGGGTATTTTTCCCAGTAGTGCTGAGCTTCTGACTTTAGAGTTGACAAAGACTCCACAGGGCCGGTACTACGGGCTTGAGGTCGGTACTACCGCACCTGCGGAAAGAGAAGATGTTGCAACAACCAGATTTCTAAGCTGGCGTATATAAGGAGTGGTTCTTCCTCCTTGAGCTCTAGCTTGGCCACTATTCAATATCACCATTGATACAAGCTCAAGATTTGCTAGATCTCCCAATCCCTCCACCCAAGCTCGTTGATCTTTGAAGGATTGAAAAAGAAGGCCCCGATCTACATCTTCACCGAGCCGTTTTTCATTTCCCCTCATTCACTTGAAGGACCATTGCTAGGATTTCCACTAGGAAAACCTAGCCCATTGTTTTACTTATCTATTGTCTCTGTGACTGATTTTAGTTGTTCGGGAGCCCCCAATCCCTTTGTGGGTCATGCCCCGAATCGTTGTTGTAAAGGCTCAGGACTCCGCCTTGAAGGTTTCCGATAGTTGAAGTGAACCAATCCTTTGTGGTGCGGTTCACCGGAGAAGAGGGTGAAGTCTTTGTGAATGTTGAACTATTGTGTTGGTTCACACCTCTCCAACCAGACGTACTCCCCTTTAAGGGAGGAATCCGGGAATACATCAGTGTCATCGCGTGCTTTCACTTCTTTCACTTCGGCTACCTCTATTCTTGTTTACAACCTTTATTTTGTTCATCGTGCTTAGTTGCTAGCTTGTCATATAGATAAATTCACCATAGTTGCATATCTAGAGAATTTACCTTTTGTGTCAAGTCTAAATTAAAAAAAACTAAACTTTGGAGTAGCACCTATTCACCTCCCCCCCTCTAGGTGTCATACTGCTCCTTTCAAACAGAGCATGTCAAAATCTCAGAACACGTCATACACTTTGCCTTATCCCAAGACTGGATTTTTTGAAGTGATTCGAGATAAGCCACTTGATATGGAGTTTTCACTCTTATACGCTCTGAGGTTGTGAGAATATGCCACCTGATATGGCTTACTCTGAGATTTGCATAGCCTCTATGACTAAAAAAAGGCATATCAAATGGCTTATCTAAAAAGATTTGGGAATTGCATTGTTGCGCTTTTTTGACAAGGATAAGCGAA
The DNA here is from genome assembly GCA_026929855.1 of Poa annua. Classification (NCBI taxonomy): domain Eukaryota; kingdom Viridiplantae; phylum Streptophyta; class Magnoliopsida; order Poales; family Poaceae; genus Poa; species Poa annua. The sequence continues at coordinate 13,849,615 of CM049428.1, forward strand.
AGTATATGGTGTTTCTGAGATTTTTAAAGGCTCCGAGATTTCAAAACGCCTAAACCCATGGCATCAGATACCGAGGGCAATATCTCCATGAAAATTATTTGAAAAGTAACATTTAGATGAAGATTAGTCAAAGGGCCATTTAGTAGAAAAAATATATACCCATTGCATCCACATTGCCCTTGAAGGCACGACAACTTGCTAAATAAGCCCTAACAAAACCGTTGAAAGGTATTTTGTCTCCCCAAATCTAATGATTATTATATTTGAAAATTTCAAAAACTAAAATTATAAGATTTAGATAAATCAGAAAAATGGCCCGTAGTAAAAGATGCACCTTACAAACATGCAAAATAATAATACAAAATTTATTGTGTTACGAGCTAAACAAAAATAACTAAATCTTGTGTAATTCGGGATCACACTCTAATTTGTATATATCGAATATAGAAAGTATTTTGAAATGAGCTTTCGCCTATTTGATACATCAGTAACAACATGTTGATATGTTTTCAAATAAATTTGTACATATGTTTTTTGAAAATTAAAAATAAATAGATCAGTTGACTCGGGAGCCATCGGCCACAAATCTCCACGCAAAGAATCTGGCCTATATAAGACAAGGCTCATTTAAGTGGTTATTTTGATTCCTAATACTAATCACTAGAAAAAGATAAACTTTTCGAAAGGTAAAACTTGTGCGCTACGTCTTATATGTACTTGTATTGTTGTGTATATGTACTCCACCTTTTGGGTACGTGTACTCTATTGCTCCACTTGTACTCCGTTTTCTTGGTATTTGTACTTTTTCTTTTGCGTATGTGTAATTCGTCTTTGTGTACTCCCACTTATATGTATATATACTCTGTTTTTCTATGTATCTACATTTTGTGTATTGTATTTGTACTTCGCCTCACTAGGTGCATTGTACAATGTACTTTGTACCACATGGTTTTTATACTATGTACTTCAGTTTCAAGTTTCATGTACTCCTTGTTTATATGTTGATATCCTTTTGTAGATGGAGAGAGTATAAAAGAAAGATGGAAGAAGAAAAACATACTCTCGCTCACGTCTAACTTTGCTCGTTTGCATCCAACGATGTCGCTCGTTTGCTCTTTTTAGCAGAACACCATTACTTGTCGTACTCGCTCGCTAGCTATATGTTGCTCGATGGGAAAATTTTCCTTTCAGCAGGAGTATTTCGCGTTTCCATAATCGCTCGCCTGACACGTGCCCCACGAGAGCCCACCTGGTTGCTTTATCCTTGGAGCACAGTGTTCACCTCTAATCGTTCTTACTAAAAAAAATATTAGAAACGACATGAGTTTTTCTTCCTATAAACATATTACGGGATCTGATGGGAACTGAATATTTGCTCTCGTAGTACAAAATTCTTATTTCAAATAAATATGTTTGCTTTGTAAAGTCACTTAGAGATTTTGGTGGGAACATGAGATTTTTTTCCTAATACCCCGCTCAGCATTGCCCTGACCTATAGGAAGGTTGCCCTTTATCTAGACCTACCCGATTCTACTCTCGAAACAGGTTGTAGCCCCGCTTTATAAATAAAGCCACAATGGACAAACAGATACAAAGTGAGGAGGGGACCTCTTACAAATCATATCAAAGATTTAAAAAGGAAAAACAAGGAACACCGAACTTGTCACCGGAGAACACCGGAACAAGACCACAATACCAGAGCTCCACGACAACGCCCCCAAGAGGTTAACGACGTGGTACGCCACCGTTGCCAAGAACGGCGGTCAAGGTTTTCACCCGGAGCCTAGGCATCTCGAAGATACCCACAACAGCCCTCGGGAGGGTAACCATACCCGCAAGCATGGCCGCCATTGGCACCGAAGTGCTGAGCTTTCGACCGAAAGACCCTTCGCATCACGCCCGGTATAAAGGACTCATCCACTGCCTCCAAGCTCGGCCTCCGAAACACGATATGGAAGTTGACAAAGCCAAACCGTCGCAACACCAGGACCCCTACTGTCTGCTCCCCGCCATCCAAATAACCAAGGAGAGAGACCATCACCACCGCTACGTCGCTCGCCGCAGAGACGCCTGTGCAGTCCACCTTCCAGGGTCGCCGCCCCGGCGTCCGCGACCTCAAACCAAGGGACCACCAAGTCGCGGGGTCATCGTGATGAGCAAATGGGGCCGGTGAAAAAACTAGACCCGCGAGGGCGACAACCACAACCTATGAGAGGAGATCCTTTTCTCCACCGTCCGAGACGGCCCCGACCGGACGCAGTAACAAGTTCGATCAATCCCACATCAGCCCACCTGGGTCAGATAAGGCTCGACCAGTCCCGTCACCGCGCTGCAGCGTCAAGGTTGTAGTTGTCCCACATGCAGATGGGGCCAGGGCATGTGCACCGGCTGGGCCCGTAGAGCCCAGATCAGGCCCACCTAGCCTGGGCCAAGGAAATTCTACTGTATACATTTCACGCCCATTTGTATCCTCTGTTGGTCCACTTAGGAGAAATGGTCTCGATGCGTATAGCTCGTAGATGTGGCCCATCTAAGCATCCTCTCGCTGTATCAGCTTGAAATATCCGTCCAGGCCTCGCCGAGAATGGCACAGATTGTGTACTTCCGGCCGATCGGCCTTGACGTCAGTAATATCTCCGACGCCATCAAGGGAAGGCAGAGCTCCTGGCATCGCAAATTTGCAATTGCTTTCTCCGCCATCAGGTCAATGGGAATGCAAAGTACAACAAGAGATCCCAACCACACTCAGCGTTTATCATATACGGAGTGGTAGCATACACATACGGCCAGACAGTTCACAAGCTGCGCGAAACCATGGAGCATCACTCGCCCTCAACCTCGAAGTCAACAGTTTTCGTCGCCCTGCTCCTCCTCGCCTGCGCCCACTACGCTCAGGCGAACTATGGCCGCCGCCCCTCGATTCGGTCCATCTTCACCTTTGGCAACTCGTACGCCGACACTGGCAATTTCGTCAAGCTCGCCGCAGGGTTCTTTCCGATCATGCCTTTCAACAACCTCCCCTACGGCGTGAACTTCCCCGGCGGCCCCAGCGGCCGAGCCTCCAACGGACGTCTCATCATCGACTTCATCGGTACGCATGCTTTTCATTCTTCTCATCAGATGAGTTAGCTTTCAGTTTTTCCCATCAGAGAGAAGCTAGGTATAGCATATGGTGCTTCACGACATGCATGATCAACTTCACATATGCAGCCCAAGAGTTTGGGCTCCCATTCCTCCACCCGATTCTCGGCGACGAGCGTAACTTCACCAATGGCGCAAATTTTGCCGTCGGCGGCGGAACGGCGCTCGATCTGGCCTTCTACATCAAGAACAACATCACGAGTGTGCCCCCTTTCAACAGCTCCTTGAGTGTGCAGCTCGACTGGTTCCAGAAGCTCAAGCCCACCTTGTGCTCAACACCTAAAGGTACCCTACTAGTACTACCTGCATCGACCAGTTCTTTGTACGTGTTATCTGTTGAGAGCGTAGTACAGTACTTGGTTAAGAACTCCCTGATCAGTCGGTTATATCTTCAGATTGCAGAAACTACTTTAAGAAATCCCTCTTCTTCGTGGGAGAGATCGGTGGGAACGACTACAACTTCTTATTGGCAGCCGGGAAGACCTTGGAGCAAGTCGAGTCATACGTCCCAAAAGTCGTAGACGCCATCTCAGCGGGCGTCGAGGTATATATAGTTGCTGCTTGTTCTTATGATCCTCATTAAAATTCCTCGACCACCAAGCCTGATCGATGGTTTCTGTTTGGGCAGACGGTACTCAAGGAGGGAGGCAAGTACGTTGTGGTGCCGGGGCAACTGCCGACAGGGTGCATTCCGATCCACCTAACTCTGTACGCGAGCCCGAACACGAGCGACTACGACGCCCACACCGGGTGCCTCAGCAAGTACAATGCGCTCGCGCACTACCACAACTCGGTGTTGTTCGAGGCCGTGTATCGGCTTCGGTGCAAGTACCCCGAGGCCAAGATCATCTACGCCGACTACTACAAGCCGGTGATCGATTTTCTGAAGAAACCAACACGCTTTGGTAAGCATTTCTTCGTCCGTCCTCGTTTATCTGAATCTGATTAATCTGATGCCGATCGAAGAGTTGCAATGGTTACATTCGAGAACCTAATCATGTGTATCAAACCAATTCGATGACCATGACCAGAATTTGATACTAGTTTGGATCTAGCTATAGGGAAGCTACCAGCTGAACGTAGCTGTCAGGAAAGTAAACGCTGCATGCATGTATAAATACTCGTACCACATGTAATCTCAAAAGGTCAACTGAGCAAATCTATTTGATTGGCCCTATTAATTACTCACATAAGTTGACTACATATGATTAGCTACAAATATTAGGCTTTTTATTTTTTACTTTCTCTCTTTCTTTCCCACGTCTAGAGGTTCTCTTACATGAGATCTCACACTATCTTTCTTGTCTCTCTATTCCACATAGACAAAAAAATGTCATGTAACTAGGTTTATATCTTACTCTTATATTTTCTCTAAAGATGTTTCATACAACTTAGTACAAATTTGGACTCTTATCAATCTGATGCCGATCTAGGTAACATTAGAGAGCCTAATCATTTCCAACTGACAAATTATCTGACCATGACTAGAGCTGCTTGTTTTGAAAGCTATACCAAGGATAGCAGTTGAACGTAGCTGTCAGAGAAATAAACGCTCCTCGCTCGATTCAGATTCAAAAAAGTCAACTCGAATATCAAGCCAGTCAAACAAATTTGCCCATTCTTAAGCATATGGCGCCAATCAATAGTAACTTTGGCTTGTCACAACTTATGAACAGTTAATAATTCAGCGATGAATTAACGTTGCAGGGTTCAGTGCTTCATCGGGGCTTCAGGCGTGCTGTGGAGCAGGCGGACCGTACAACTGCAACTTAATAGCGGCGTGCGGGTTTCCCGGTGTGAGCGCTTGCTCGAACCCCGCCGCCCAACTGCAGTGGGACGGCATCCATCTCACTGAACATGCGTACAGCCTCATCGCCGCCGGTTGGCTCAATGGCCCGTACGCGCACCCACCTATTCTGAAATACTCTCTCCGTTCCACAATATAAGATGTTTTAGGCTCTTTTGGGCCAGATGTATCTAGACTAATTTAATTATAAGATTTATATGAACCATACACTAAAATAAGTCTAGATACATGTGACCCAAAAGAGTCTAAACATCTTACATTTAGAAACGGAGGGAGTAGTTCCATCACCCCTAGCACCGGTTCGTGTTCAGTTATGTTCGCCGTTACGATTTGCCCTATGGACGAATATCCAAGCATACGTTTCATGCTTGTTTGAGTAATAGTAAGGAGATTCCCCGACTAAAGTATATACTTCGACTTTCATGCGCTAGAACTTTAGCTCGTAAACATAAAAGCACCGTACGAACTTTTATGCGGGCTTTCCTTCGGTATCTAATAACCTTGCTTCTGCTCGCCGCTGGCGCACCGAGTACAGCCGTTGCCTCAGGGGAAGCGAACAAAGTCATTGGAATAGTTTCGTATTAAATTATTCTCTACATTTGATTTATGTTGAATTTAAGATTTGTTTCTGTTCACACATATTCGTGATTTTTTTTTTGTGAAGAAATGAGTTTTTTTTCTGAAATACAGTAAAAACATAGACGTGTATATACATGCGCCTACACTCACCAGTATAAATGCACACACAAACTATCTTTATAAGAACGTATGAAAAAACGACTCGGCGGATCTGGTTTTGAGATTGACGAAGTCTCATCACGAGCGACCCCTTGTTGATGAGAACGTCGTCTCCCACTTAAACAGTCCACCTAAATAAAAAAATCAAAGTCAAACATGGAGTTTAAACTCTGTTGAGCTGAAGGATAACCACCCTCCTAAGTCCTAATTATTCGTAATTTCTTCTGAAAAAATGAGTTTGAGTAAAGATTGTTCTGACCCATTATAAGGAGTAATGGACCCACAAATTCTCTATGTCATTTTGTATTTTAGTTTGACATCGAGACATAGACTCGTCTCATTGATTTTGGAGGACTTTGCTGTCACTACTTATAGAGATTCGAAGGTATTGACGGTTAGGGCATAATAATTACTGTGTACGTCGAGGAGGTATTGACGCTTAGGGAATAACTATATTAAGTTAGAATTCTGTTTTTTTAGAAACACAGTACAGAGGCAGACACTCATATACACGACATTCACTCATATGAACACAGACACGCACACCCTAACCTATGAGCATCTCTGAAATACTGAGCCGGCGGATCGAGTCTTAAAATTGACGAAGTCACCATGGACGCCTCACTGTCGACGGGAACGTCGCCTCCTGCTGAAAAACTATTGCGCCTAAATGCAACACACAGACGTCAAACCTGGGGTTAAACTCTGGTGGGTTGAACGTACAACCACCCTGCTAACTATCCAACCACAGGTTGGTTTGCACTAAATTAGAATTCTGAAAAGGGGCCTTGACAAAGTTTGACAAAAAATACTAACTCCGGTGTATACAAGGCACTGCAGTATAAGATTTTTTTTGAGAAACACAGTACGAGCAAGCACTCATATACAAGCGCACACACTCATCCCTATAAACACACGCACGCATACCCTACCCCTATGAGCACCTCCAATAGACTGAGCCGGCGGGTTAGATCTTGAGATTGACAAAGTCACCACATGCGCCTCGTTGTTGATGGGAACGTCGCCTCCCACTGAAAAATATTCGTTAAATGAGAAACACCACCGTCAAACCTGTGGTTTGAACTCTGGTGGGCTGGGGTACAACTACCCACCTAACCATCTTGCCACAGCCAAATTCTCGCAGTATAAGATTTTCCAGCATATGACTACCGGAAAAAATATCCTCCCCATAAAAGATATTTCCAACGATCAACCGACTATGACCAATTTGACAAAACTCAACTGAAACAATCCAAAAATCTATTCAAAATGAGACGTTGCCGTCGAGGAGACATCAAACCAAGTCCACTATGCGCATGGTAGTGGGTGAAATTACTCTAACGAGTGATAAGGGCATCTCCAGCCGAGTACCCAGGCGCATGTCAGGCCGCTTTTTTGGGATTCTAACGGCAAAAACGGCGATTTGCGTCCAATCGCGCCCCTTGGAGCACAAAAAACGTCGGACTAGGCCGTTTTCCAATCCGGCGAACCCAAAATCACGTGGGGTTGGCATGTCAGCGCATGTCGTGAAAAAGCGCGTGAAAGCGGTGGTCCCATCCTTCTCGTCTTTCGCGTACGTCAGGTTGCTACCGTCGAACAGACGTCGATTCAAGCCGAAGTAATGGCGTCCGGTGATATAGGCCGATCAAGCTGCCGCCATGCTGACGCATCGGTTTCACGCGCCGGAGTTAATGGCGACGCGACGCTTTCGCCGCCCCCGCACGCCTCGCCGCGAGCAATGATCGAGCGCTACCCCGGCCACGCCGCCGCCGCCAACGGATTCAGACGCTTCATGCACGACTGGGAGGCGCGCCTCCTTTTCGAGACTGAGTACAATTAATAAATATCTAGTTTTTATTTATATTTTAGTTGTAATCCCTACTATGTACGAGTTTCGTCTAAATTTAATTGAATATCGCCTAAGTTTACGATTTTTAGTCAATTTACTTATTTTCGAACTGTTTGGGCCGAAACCTAGTTACACGTCGGCTGGGAATCGACGTCCCCGGCCCCTAGTTTAAAAACCCGGACCGACGATCGAACCGGCGAGGCTACTGGTTCACAGGTTCACTGGTTAGACCGCCGGTTCACTCGGTTCAATGGCGACAAAAACCGTTAAATATAACAAATATTTAAGGTAATTTCGGAAAAAATAGTCTTCAGTTCCTATTTATAGTATTCACTTCTGAAGTTTGACACAAAAGATCACCAGCGCAGGTGGTGTTGGGCCTTTACGGATGTTTCTTGGCCATATTCACAGGTCACAGGTTTGAATGCTAGCAAAAGCATTCATTTTTCTTTATTTTTTTCCGGTTTAATGGTAGTCCGGCCTTTTCCGCTTATAAAACCGGAGAGGGCTCTGGTTCCGGTTTTTTCCGGTTAAACCGCTGGTCCGATCCGGTTTTTAAAACTAGGCCCCGTCCACGATGTTTTCGTCTGGGGTATCACTAATAAAAGGGAATCCTTTGGAAAGGTCCAGCTACGGTGCAACGTCTTGCCACCACGTGGCGCGCAACGAAGCCCATCCGCGCGAGAATTTACGGGCGTGTGGAACGTGTAATTGGATCCCAGAGCCCTGCGCTACGCGCGTTCACGAGCGGCCGACGCCTGATCCTACAGAAGCCCCCCGCGATACAGGGCATACGAAGCCTGCGTGTGCGTTGTGTGCGGCTGTACGCGACAGAATTTGGATAAGAGCGAGAGCTAGACTAACTGTTGGTCCAATGCTAGTGGAGGATTCAGACTGAGGACACCTGTGGCGGCTACTCATAAGAAGATGAAGGATTGAAAGAGGACTGATCACCCCTCTTATTTGTGATCTTTTAATAGAAATAAAAAGCCTTCTCTCAGACTTAAAGGTCAATGAAAGCGGGATTCAAAATGATTGACGGTTACCAAATCAAACATCCCTTTTCCCCTTGCCCGCCTCCCCATGATGAATCCTTTGTCTACCTGGATCAGAGCCTCGTGACTCCGGCTGTGTTGCGGTACATAGGTTGTACAATTATATAGATCTAGGTTGTACGTATACAGACTTAAGTTGTACGTATAACTGCACATATTCATAGAACTACATAGTCGTATAACTACATAACATAAGTCTCAGACTCAGACGTATAACTACATAGATTCAACTTGTATGTATAACCACAGATTCCGATTGTACAACTATACATAACCGGAAGTACAAAAAAAAGTTCGTCAAAACCTATGAACATGGGATCTAGTTTTAAAAATCTCGACGCGAGGAGTTTAAAAGTGAAATATTTTTGATAAGCGGTTCTCGAAATATTTTGTTTTGAAATTTCAATTTTTAAAAATAAAAGGGAAAATTGTCCTCCATCTCTTGTATCCATTTCTTCTCTAATTCTTATTCTCACTTTTATTCTACTAACGACACTTGACGGACATGCATACAATCATGCGAGACCAAAATAAGCAGAAAGCGACTTGTCAAGAGAGCTATCTGTAAAGTTCCCTTTTCAAAAGAAAACCTTTTCTCAGTGATTTCCTTAGCCGGATTGGGGCAAACGACTGGAGATGTCATATGCCGAGTTTTTTTTAAATAATACGATTTTTTATTACAAATTTGGAATCTAGCGCGCGGAATCTGGGAATATCAAAAATAGGGCGCGGTCGGCTTGGGTCGTGCCGATCGGCACGGGCCGTGCCGATCGGCACGGGTCGTGCCGAAACGTTTTGGTCGGCAGTAGCCATGCCGACGGATGCATGACCCTGCGTGAGTTATCGTGTGCCAACACATTTCGGCATGGGCCGTGCCGAAATGTTCTCAGAATTTGTTCCCACCACCGTTTCCGGCCATCCCCGCCACCGTATCCCGCCCAAATTCTCCCGCCACCGTTTCGCGCGAGAATTCTCCCGCCACCGTTTCCCGCGAGAATTCTCCCGCCACCGTTTCCCGCCCAAATTCTCCCGCCACCGTTTCCCGCGAGAATTCTCCCGCCACCGTTTCCCGCCCAAATTCTCCCGCCACCGTTTCCCGCGAGAATTCTCCCGCCACCGTTTCCCGTCCGTTCCTCCCGCCCGGCACCATTTCTCGCGACCGTTTTCACCTCAAATGTCCTATAAAAACCACTCTAGGCTAAGCGGGGTACTCTCAAAGAGCGCCAGCATGGTTTGTATTGTACCTTGTGAGAAGTGTGTGTCCGGCTTTCATATAGCCGCATCCGAGCAGCTAGCTAAGATTGTCACCTATTTGAAGGTAGATGGTAGGGAAATTCCACTTGAAGAAATTGTTGGTAGTGAGAGACATCTCGCTTTGCTAGGGGCGAGGCTATGCCGAGATGGGTTTCTGTATAGGACCCCAGAACAAATCCGTGCTGAAGTCTTGAGTCTTGCGGATAAGTTCGATAGGCATGTTACTAATGCGCCGATTCATCGGACTCAAGACATACGTGAGAGGTACGGTCGTTCATTTCTCTGGGTATACTCCAGCGATGATGACGACGATTTCATGTCGTCGTCAAAGGAAAAGCGGGCTGAAGCAGTGCGTAAGGGCAAGGAGAAGAAGGCAGAAACATCGAGGAAGGCTGCGGGTAAGAAGCCTGAATCATCGTCAAAGGGCAAGGGTGCTAAATCTGCGGATGGTGCAGGCTGCATTGATGGGAGATAGGTAGAATCTTAATTTGAGTTATGTTGTATCTTTCTTTGAGTATCGATTAATTAGTAGTTGTACCTTCATTTCCTATTGTTGTGTGGTGTGATCGGTATGTAATCGAGGTTTGTTGTATCTTATCGCTTAATTAGTAGTTGTACCGTTTCGCGCCTCAAGGGAAAGAAGTAGCATACATATGTCTCATACATAGGTCTTACGGTACATGGAAAAGTAGCATACATATGTCTCTGATACGTAAAAGAATCAGTCCTCGTCGACCTGACGACGGTACCCGCGTCCCCCTTCGCCGAGGGCCGGAAGGTGACAAGCGCGTGGGAGCCTGGTGTTGCCGCATTCCGCGGCCTTGCAACGGCGCATCGTCATGCTCGTCGTCTGGCTGGGCTGTCTCCGGAGGTGGTGTCTGCTGAGTGGGCATCGGTGGCGAAGGCGCGTATGCCTGAGTGGTGTCCAAGTCGTACTGGGGAGAGTTGTACACCTGATCTGCACCTGCACAAGATAATATGTTAGTGTGAGTTGTCTGGATATAAATTATATATGTACGAGAAATTAAAAATTCTAACCTCCGTGCATTAGTTGCTGAGAGTACTGGCCCGTAAGATTGGCCATCTGCGGCTGGTGTGATGCTCCAACGAACTGTGGTGTTGGGACATCTCCTCCACCAAGACGTCGAACACAATCCGACGTGTAGTCATCCAGTATGCACGGTCTCTGGTGCACAAAGAAGAAATCCCGCCGGGGTATCGTGCATGCATCCGCGACTCGTGATATGGCTCCCATATAACCTGGTGATGTGGCAGTTGATCGAACCACTCAGTGAACATCACGTAGCAGTTTCTCACTTGATCACCTTGAAATCGTCTCTGCAAACAATTATAATTGTAATAAATAATTGAACATTAAAATTTGGAAGAACCTAACTTCAAAGTAATGGAGTATCGAATGGGTACCTCTCTATATGCCCACATACTACCAAATGTGGGAAGATCAACTGCGTTGTGATCTATCAGTCTGTAGTCCCAGGGCCTGGTCGCGTCGACGTCGGGTCTACCGACAGGGAACCTCTCCCAAGACCAGAGCTGCAGAAATAGAGGACATCCCAGTATCGAAGAGCTATCCGAGTTCTTCGTGCACACGGTGCATAGAGCCCTGTATGTTGCAGCTAATAGTGCAGACCCCCAACTCCGCTGCTCTATGTCTTCTTGGTTATGTGCCGCTGCAATCTCTAGTGCTATAGGTACCCAACGAGCAGTAATAGTGTCTTGATGAGTCTCAGTGAACATCACCTTGCCAAGTAGCCAGATGACGTACGCCTCGAGGCTCCGCGTAACCTGCTCCTGAGTCAGGTGCTCCACCGGGATGCCGTATGCCCGTACCTAGAAAGCGCAAACTAAATAAGTTAGTCATGGAGTATACACCGAGAAAGTAAACTCGCTACATAATTAACATTTACCTGCCACTTGTTAAGCCACTTCAGCGGTACACCATGCTTGTGCTCAGGCAACATGGGGTTCTCAGGATGCACGCCTGTCCATCGTGATCTTGGTAGTGCCAACATGGTGCATCTGCCTCGGCTCGCCGTCTACCTCATCGGGCTGAATGGGTACCCATCCTGCGGGGATGCTCTCAACTAGACGTGCAAGCGGTAATAGACCTGCCCAAGTCAACCTGCAAATACTTAAAAGAACTTTGTTAGAAGTCCGTTAATAAAATCGTTGACAGTGTAAACAATATATAAAATTATTACGTCCAACGTACCGATCAATCCAATCAGGATGCAACTCCCAGTTAATCGATGGTGTCCGAGTACGCAGAAGATGTGGCTGCCCACCTGACTCCCATATCTTAGCACGATGCTTTGAATCAACATCGGCACTAAGCAAAGCACGACCTGCCATCTGCAAAGTTATACAACATGAACATACTAGTAGAAATACCACTTTAAACAATTGTACGAATTAAACAACATCGTCCCATTGTACATAATTATTACAAATACGAATTATAACAGATACCCTACAACAAACAACATCGTCCCATTGTACTTAATTATTACAAATACGATTGAAAACACAATACTAGCCACGATTTGCTCTTCCCCTTCCTCCTCGGGTGCCTCGGCCACGAACCGTTGCGCCTCCTTGGGGGAATTTCGTACAATGTTTCTCTTTGTGGCCGAACATATTGCATAGCAGGCACTGACGAGTGGAACCACCTGCTTCAGACTCATCCATATCATTCCGGATGCGTCGTGTCTGACGTCGTCCTCTACTAGTCCGCATGTTTGCTGGATGAGGAATGATTTCTCTATTAGCCTCTTCAACCGTGTTGAAGTTACCTTCGACTCGGAAACCTCTCATTTCCCCGGTCCATGTTTGAACCAGTGTGTCCTTCATGTAATATGGTGATACGAATGTGGCTGCATGCAAGCCCAACTGACCACAAACTGCTAACACATGAGAGCATGAAAGGTGAAGAAGTCTGGGTTTGTTGCATGTGCACTCACAAGTTGGCGGATATCCGTCAGTAATGAACACCTCATGGGTTCTCTGAACGCTATCACCAAATCTGTCTGTCGGCAGGCGCACCTCATACCTAGCTTCTTCGTTACCTACTCGAACCACGTTGTGGAACCGAGCCTTCTGTGTCTTCTTCTCCATGTATGTTCTTACCTTGCGACAGTAAGGTGTGCCAGGGTACCACTGACAATGATTCACGGCTTCCACACGTCTATCTCTGAAATAATTCATTGTTCCATGCATAATCCCCTCGACGAGAGCTGTAAGTGGCAGACCACGGTTACCTCGAAGGACAAAATTATATATCTCCGCAAGGTTGGTTGTCATGATGCCATATCTCGCTCCATGTACATCGTGCAACAAAGACCATTTCACTGGCGGTTCTTTCTCTATCCATTCTTCAAAATTCCGGATGCGTGCTCCTTTCTTCCTCTTTGTGCCAGGTGGATCAATTCCAGGCAAATCACACAACCCAACTGGTTCTAAATCTTCGGCTACTGCCGCTTGTGCCGCTGCCACCTGAGCAGCAACTGCCGTCGCCTGTGCAGCTCTTCTTTCTTTCACTTGGTTCTGCGTGAATTCGGTCAGCCTCTGCCATAAAAAGTCATACTTCCGTTGCTGATTCACATTGCAAAGTCTTTTAAACAGATTCATAAGACGTTTACTCTTGAAGCAAGAATAAAAATTAGCACCCATATGTCTCATGCACCATCGACTCTGCACATCAGTCCACGGAGTTTGTTCATCATCGGCGGGCTGCTCTAGTTTCCTGATTGCCTTCAACAGACCTGCATGTCTGTCATGAAGAATACATACATTTGGCCTATCCTTCACAACACCGCTTTTCAACAGCCTCAGAAACCATAACCAGCTATCATAATTCTCACTCTCAACAAAGGCAAATGCAACAGGAACGATTTGTCCGTTGCCGTCCACACCTATTGCGGTAAGTATAACACCCTTGTACTTGCCCGTGAGAAATGTGCCATCGATGCACAACACTGGCCGGAAATACTTAAAAGCTTCAATGCATATGGCGAAAGAGAAGAACATCCTGCCAAACACAGCCAACTGAGGATGCCCAGGAATTTTTACTAGTTGGACGGTTGCCTCTGTACCAGGATTTCGCTCTCTCAACGTGGAAACCATTTTGACAGCATTATCATAAGCATCATAAAATGTCCCAAATCTCATTTCTAGAGCCTTCTGCTTCGCTCTCCAAGCCTTCCCATAAAGAATTTTTGTTTTCCATCTACTCTTAACAGCCAACTGAATGCTTCTCGCGGTCATGTCTTTCTTCCGCACTATCTCACTGAACAAGAGTCGTGCAATGAGAGTTGAAGACATGTTTGGATGGTTCGGCACCGTACTAGAGATCTCACATGTGTGTGGTACGACATCTGAAACCACCCAAAGCACGTCGTACTTCGGTACGTGAGCATGCACCCTTGCTGGACAGTCAATATTAATGCAGCTCATAGTCAAATATCGACTATTTGACACCTCAGTACGGAAAACCCTTTGCGTGGACAATGCCCACTCAATCACGGCTTCCCTCAACTCTTGCTTTGTGTTATACTGGACTCCGATTCTTACATTTTTCCTTCGGTACTCCCATGCCGGATGATATCCATCATCCACAGCTGTCATATTCGACTTGTCGAGATCCCACGAGTGAGGAATCGGCAAAGTGTCGACATTCCAGGACTCAGGAAGCGGCACATCTCCAACATTATCTTCTTCATCATTATCTACCTCATCCTCATTTCCAACATCTTCATCACCTGAATCAAGATCTTCTGCAACACCATCCTCATCTTCAGCCAACATCTCTTCTTGCATAGTACCTTCATACTCATCCGCATCAGCCTCTCCAAGTGGCGGAGGCCCTTCCGACTCAACACTGAGTGATGGCTCATACTGTTCAGGAATGTCCACATTTTCTGAATGAGTAGCATCACTGCTCTCTCCATGCTGAAAATCTCCGCCTCCTTGTTCTAAATTGTTCTGCTTCGGATAAAATATCAGTAGGATTTCTGGTTGGGTGCCTCGACGTTTGCATGATGCTAGCCAAGCTATCCACTGACCAGTTCGATCCAGCGGTAACAACTCCCGAAAAATATTTGTACGGGATTTGCACCACACTGACTGAATCTTAACCGTAAACATATTAGGATTATACCCAAAATTTCCAGTGAAAAACTCCTGCACTGCTGCTATTCTAGCTCTCTCTGGGTCTGGCAACTGCATCACCATATTGTTAAATTCACTAAGATCAACCCCAGTCTCCGTAACACGGACATTACCGGCGCCGAAGTGCACAACAAAATCAACGACTTCCATTACCTAAACAAATTAATTCCGTCAAATAATACGCTACAAAATATTGCGACCACCCAAAATATTACCAATATTACTAATAGTCCTCAAATAATAACAAAGAACCGACATACACCCATAAATATCGACCGCCACACTAACCACCCTCCACCCACTGACGCATTCATCGGACAAAGTAATTTATATAACAACTTTTTAACGTATCCATCCGACAAAATTATTTATACAACTATATTAACGCATCCGTTTAACATAAATCTAAACTACTTCTAACGTTTTTTTCCGACATCCACCGACAACATAACATACAACCACCGACAAACTATTTGTACATTACAACTATCACATCCACCGACACAAAAAATTTACAACTAACTCATACATAATACTAAACAAGATTCATCTAGTGATTACTTAGGGTTTACCCTTGACGCGTGGAAAGCCCGTTTCTTCCGTTCCCGGCCTCAATCTACCGCCACCACTGCTCCACCACCACACCTCCTCCTCCAACACGAGCTCCCACCACTGTCATCCACCTTTTTTGGCCTCCATTGCTTCCAATACTCCACCTCTTCTTCTCAAAACGAATCCACGAAGATCTACTTCAGGAACAGATCCTTCAAGCCCTACTCCTGCTCTCTCCTTTCCTAACAATCTAAACTGCTCACACTATGACGTGGGGCTACCTTGCGGGTAGCCCACGATGAGGCTACCTGGGCCGCGCCAAGGATGGAAAGGCCCGCAGAAGGCCCACTCGGGGTACCTCGTATCCTAGTCCAACTCGGTTAGGTCTTGTAACCTGCCGTATCTGTATCGATCACCCGAGACCTGGCTACCTATAAAGCCAGGAGGGTTGCCCGTCCTAGGGGACAGGCTCAGAACTACCACAAACCCTAGCGAGATCGCAATCTCGCCATTGTAATCGCTACTCGCATCAATAACCAGACAAGCAGGAGTATGGTGTTATCCTCCGGGAGCCTGAACCTGGGTAAACCTCGCCTGTTAGCCGTCGTGATCACCTTGCACTCATCATCTCCTTCCCCATCAATCAACCCGGGGTGTACAACCCTGGGACTTGTCGAGTTACAACCTCGTCAATTGGCGCCGTCTGTGGGAAGTTCAACAAGTGCTAGGATCATAGTCGCACCGGCTCCATCCGCAATGAAGATCGGCGCACCCGCCATCAGGAAGTCGATTCGATTCGGCTCCTTCGAGTACGTCATCCACTCGCAAGCCCACCAGTCGATGTACGCCGATCTGGACAAAGTCGTGGCATACTCAGGTCTACGACTACCGCGCTACGCGCGACGGCGTCACCAAAATCGCCGACCATTGCGTCCACTGGACCCGCCAAGATCGCATCTGCCGCACCCGCGGAGATCGCGACCGCGGGACCCGCGAAGATCGCATCTGTCGCACCCGCGGAGAACGCGCCCGCCGCACCCGCGAAGATCGCATCTGCGTCGACTACATCGACAATTTCAGCAACGGCCGTGCGGATCGAGTCTACTACACCAATCTCGATCGCACGGTCGGTCAAATCAAGATCTACCTCAACTACTTCCGCCGCGTCGACTCCGGTCCGCCGCGTCGACTGCCTCTACGGCACCACTTCGCCGCGTCGGCACCCCTCCGCCGCGTCGACTCCGGTCCGCCGCGTCGACTGCCTCTACGGCACCCCTCCGCCGCGTCGACTCCGGTCCGCCGCGTCGACTGCCTCTACGGCACCCCTCCGCCGCGTCGACTCCGGTCCGCCGCATCGACTGCCTCTACGGCACCACTTCGCTGCGTCGACTCCGGTCCGCCGCGTCGACTGCCTCTACGGCACCACTTCGCTGCGTCGACTCCGGTCCGCCGCGTCGACTGCCTCTACGGCACCACTTCGCTGCGTTGACTCCGGTCCGCCGCATCGACTGCCTCTACGGCACCACTTCGCTGCGTCGACTCCGGTCCGCCGCGTCAACTGCCTCTACGGTACTACCTCCGCCGCGTCGACTCCGGTCCGCCGCGTCGATTGCCTCTATGGCATGACTCCACTATGCGGGTCAAACTGAAATCCTAGGCCGCCACTCGAAACCACTCAGGGGCTACGCCACACAGGTTGAAAGAAAAGCTTAGGCCGCCACCCGAACAACTCAGGGGCTGCGCCACACAAGCACAACTCATAAAATCCTAGGCCGCTGCCCGATCCGCTCGGCAGTCGCGCCACACAGGTCAAGTTCAAAATCCTAGGCCGCCCTTGACACACTCGGGGGCTGCGCCATACAGGTAACACTTGTAATCCTAGGCTGCCACTCGACCTACTCGGGGGCTACGCCATACAGGCTTTATCAAAAATCCTAGGTCGCCACTCGAACCACTCGGGGGCTGCGCCATACAGGTCAAGTACCAAAAATCCTAAGTCGCCACCTGATAAACTCAGAGACTGCGGCACACAGGTCTCACTTGAAAATCCTAGGACGCCACTCGAATAACTCGGGGGCTGCGCCACACAGGTCCAACTCGAAAAAACCTTGGCCGCCACCCGAAGCACTCGGGGCTGCGCCGCACAGGTCTAAGTCAAACCTCGGCCGTCACTCGAACACTCGGGGGCTGCGCCATACAGGTCCAACAACGCAGTAGGCCGTTCGGCTGAGCAAATACTCGATATGTTTGTCGAGTCCACCAAGTAGGCCGTCAGGCTGAATGAGCACTCGAACCCATTCGAGTAACACGAGTAAGCCGTCGGGCTGAGCAAACACTCGAACCCATTCGAGTAACACGAGTAAGCCGTCGGGCTGAGCAAACACTCGAAACCATTCGAGTCACACGAGTAAGCCATCGGGGCTGAAACAAAAGCAAGATATTTATAAAGTTGCGGGCGACTATACTAGTCACCCACACCTTCGGGGGCTACTCCCATTGGGAGCGCTGATCGCGCACCCAATGAAAATTCAAGGCTACAAGCACAAGTGAAATAGCTCGACAACTCGACAGAGTGGTTCGAGAAGTAAGCTTCTAAGCTGAAACTTACATAGTAGGATCGACTGCTGATCCGAGAACCCGAAGGAATTTTTCGGATGACAAAGAAAAGCGAGTAAGCTCAATCAGCTGAACCCATCTACAAGTAGGCTAGTGGGCTGAACAGAAGTACACTACGGAAGAGGAAGACAAAGTAATTCGACTGCAAAGGTTACTCCCATTGGGAGTGGCCAGTTCGACTGAAGAAATCGAGCTCAAGCTCAAGATCGAGCAATCCAATGGCGCGTCCAGGAGGAAGGAGTCCTTTGTCCGACTCTGCGCTTCGACCAAGCACTCGGGGGCTACTGACGTGGGGCTACCTTGCGGGTAGCCCACGATGAGGCTACCTGGGCCGCGCCAAGGATGGAAAGGCCCGCAGAAGGCCCACTCGGGGTACCTCGTATCCTAGTCCAACTCGGTTAGGTCTTGTAACCTGCCGTATCTGTATCGATCACCCGAGACCTGGCTACCTATAAAGCCAGGAGGGTTGCCCGTCCTAGGGGACAGGCTCAGAACTACCACAAACCCTAGCGAGATCGCAATCTCGCCATTGTAATCGCTACTCGCATCAATAACCAGACAAGCAGGAGTAGGGTGTTATCCTCCGGGAGCCTGAACCTGGGTAAACCTCGCCTGTTAGCCGTCGTGATCACCTTGCACTCATCATCTCCTTCCCCATCAATCAACCCGGGGTGTACAACCCTGGGACTTGTCGAGTTACAACCTCGTCACACTAATTATTTGGGCAAGATTTGGCAGAGTATTCGTGGGGGAGGAAGAACAGAGCTTGCTGCAACGGGAGGAGGAAGGAGAAGAAGAAAGGAAGGAGGAAGAAGAAAGGAGCCGGCGCGGGGTTATCTCGGCCCAGATCGGCACCACCCGTGCCGATCGGCGCGAGTTATGCCGAAAGGTGGGGCAGGGCCTGCACGCGTGCAGGCGCATGCAGCTGTCGGCCTGGGTCCAGCCGACATGGACTTTTCGGCACGGGCCGTGCCGATCGGCACGATCCACACCGACCGCGACCTATTTTTGAAATTCCCCGACTCCGCGCGCGCTAGAATCCAAATTTCCAATTAAAATTCGTATTATTTAAAAAAAAACTCGTCATATGCCACCCGGTGGAAAAAAAAGAACCAGCCCAACCATGGATGTTTCTCCGCGCAGCAAAAATGGGCCGGGCTCAAAACTGCAAGGGGTACAGGGGTACCCGGAAAGCGAGTTTCCTCCCGCTCAACGCAAACTCCCGAGTTCGTGGAGTCGCACTAGCTTTCTCCTCAATCTAGTCAACGGGAAATGCAAGCACAACCAGACATCCCTGCCACTCAGCTTTTATAATACTGTACTACAACTCTAACGAGACTATATATGCACCTGTGCATCATGATCACATAGCATACATACACTGCCGGACATCGTCTCACACGCTGCTCTCGCGAAACCATGGAGCACCACTCGCCCTCAACCTCAAAATCAGTACTTCTCGTCGCGCTGCTCCTCCTCGCCTGCGCACATTACGCTCAGGCTAACTATGGCAGCCGCCCCTCGATTCGGTCCATCTTCACCTTCGGCAACTCGTACGCCGACACGGGAAATTTCGTCAAGCTCGCCGCCCCGGTGTTCCCGATCATGCCTTTCAAAAACCTCCCCTACGGCGTGAACTTCCCCGGCGGCCCTAGCGGCCGAGCCTCTAACGGACGCCTCATCGTCGACTTCATCGGTATGCATGCATCATGCTTTCATTATTCTCATACGATGAGCTAGTTAACCATACACTATGGTGTTTCACTTTCCCATGCGGCCATGCGGGGGCCGACCATTGATCGTTCATCTTCGCATGCATGCAGCTCAAGAGTTTAAACTCCCATTCATAAACCCGATTCTCGGCGACAAGCAGAACTTCACCCATGGAGCAAATTTCGCCGTCGTCGGCGCAACGGCGCTCGATCTGGCCTTCTACATGAAGAACAACATCACAAGCGTGCCCCCTTTCAACAGCTCCTTGAGCGTGCAGCTCGACTGGTTCCGGAAGCTCAAGCCCACCTTGTGCTCAACACCTAAAGGTACCCTACTAGACACTATTGTTGGAATCGATGCGTTATGTCCAACTGCTACTGCATCTACCAATTCTTTATGTTCTGTTGAGAGCAGTACAGCCGTAAAGAGCTACCTGATCAATCTGTTATATCTTCAGGTTGCAGAGAATATTTCAAGAAATCTCTCTTCTTCGTGGGAGAGTTCGGTGGAAACGACTACAGCTTCTTATTGGCAGCCGGGAAAACCGTGCAACAGGTCAAATCATACGTCCCAAAAGTCGTAAAGGCCATCTCAGCAGGCGTCGAGGTATAGTACAGAACCTGTCAGTCAAAGACTTGATGCATATGCTTCTTGTTTTGCAGAACCTGCAAAATCAAAAACTAACTTACAGCTTGATCTTTTGACCCGCGTTCAAATTTCTCGACCAACCTAGCCTGATGGATGGTTTCTGTTTTCACAGGCCGTACTCAAGGAGGGAGGCAGGTACGTGGTGGTGCCAGGGCAACTGCCGACCGGTTGCATTCCGATCGTCCTGACGTTGTACGCGAGCCCGAGCAAGACGGACTACGAACCCCGGACAGGGTGCCTGACGAAATACAACGAGCTCGCGCGTTACCACAACTCGGAGCTGTCCAAGGCCGTGAATCAGCTCCGACGCGAGTACTACGGGCCCAAGATCATCTCCGCCGACTACTACACGCCGGTGATTGATTTTCTGAAGAAACCAACGAGCTTTGGTGAGTGTCTCTTCATTCCCGTCATTGTGATTCTGATCAATCAGATGCCGTTAAAAGAGTTGAAATGTTTTGTTTGAAGAACCTAATCATGTCCATCAGACCAATTCTATGGCCAGAACGGCTTGTTGGGATCTAGAGCTATAAAAGTTCCCATTTGAACGTAGCTGTCAGGAAAGTAAACGCTCCATGTATAAACAATGCTACACTCATACCAGATTAAGTCAACTTGAATAAGTGAATAAGGAGGCAGCCAATTTCATTCGCCTATTTTTAAACATATTGCGTCAGTCTAAAGAGTAGTGTACAACTTAGACTTGTCACGGCGTATGAACAGTTAATAATTCATGATGAATTAACCTCGCAGGGTTCAGTGCTTCATCCGGGCTTCAGGTGTGCTGTGGAGCGGGCGGACCGTACAACTACAACTTAACAGCGGCGTGTGGGTTTCCCGGTGTGAGCGCTTGCCCAAACCCGGCGACCCAACTGCAGTGGGACGGCATCCATCTCACTGAACATGCATACAGCCGTATCGCCGCCGGTTGGCTCAATGGCCCGTACGCGCAGCCACCTATTTTGAAATAGTTCAATGCGCCCCTAGCACCAGCTGGTGCTAACTTATTCTATATTTTTTCTGTTAAGTTTAAGATTTGCTTCTGTCCGCACGTATTTGTGGTTTTTATTTTGTGAAGAAATAAGTTATGCAGTTTGTGCTAGACTGCTTTTTGTTTTTAGCGATTTGTACTAGACTGCTAAAATGTGTGAATGAAGATGGTCCTATGGGAAACACAATTGGCCCATTTTATGGGGAGGAATGGTGAGCAAGACGACAGAGGATATTTCGACAATGCTTTTGATCAGGTAGTGACCAGTTCCTCGACCTGTCAACCATGTTTTATGGCATCTGGTGTTTGTGTTTGTCCCGTTACAATGCACTGGCATATTCATTAGTTAAAAAAACGGTCAGGCTGACCCTATATAGATGAACATGCACACAATTTCCAAGTAATAGACGATCAAAATTTATTCCTACTTATGTAAGCAAATCATGGCTCAGATCCACTACAAACATGACAGTTTATGAACTACGTCCAGTAATCAATATGATGACCAACCCGATACAGAATGCATTTGGAACTATTCGTGGTAGATTGATGAGGCATGTGCGTGTCCACATTAGCAACTGTACGTGGTAGATTTATAAGTCGTTCCTTGAATGAAACACTGAGCTCTCGAAATTCATAGCACCAGTCAGTATTACATCACACAGAAGCCACACACACTGCACAAGGCAACTAGCCAATGAGCTGGATAGGACTAGGATGTATCGAGAATTACACTCGACCTTAAAATGTGACACCTTGCAGCTAGAATTTGCCCGAACGTACATTCCTTATCCCAGTTTTAGTTATTGAAGAAACTAAGGGCCTTCTGGGCTCACCTTTCTAGTTGCCAGTGAATCAGTGATACTCCTGCAGGGGATTATAAGAAATATAGTAATATCAATTCAATGACGATAAAAGGAAATCCCAAAATGTCAACAATTGAGGACAATCTAAACTAGTTCTTGTAAGAGATAGAGAAAATGCTGAATATGGTCAAATACAAAATGTAGGGAGACAGCTGCCAAGTTGTTAATTCAAGTTGATATTGTCGAGTCCGGATAACTAACCCATATGAAAGCCAAGGGTTCAACTTTGTACAAATTGAGGATATATCAGTGACATACCCATGTAGCCTTCTCCAGGTTTTTGGCTTCACAGTTATTTTCGAAGTGGTCCCGTACAGGCTTCAAAACAACAGAAATTGGTATCACCAATACGAAATTGTTCAAAGCAGCCTCAACTGACTTAAGCACAATCTTCAAAGCAAAAGTGGTTGGAAGAGTTCACTAATGCACAAAACATGAAAATTGTATCCGAAGAACCTCCCTACTGGATGTACAACCATCTAACAGAACTATTTATCAAATTCAGTTTCTATAACAACTAATGGTATATGTGTTCGATCATATATGTATTGTGCAAAGAAAAGATAAACAAACACACTTATAGCACAGACGGGTGTTATCTTTTGCATATCTGTACAATGTGCTTAAGATCACACTTTAACACCCCAATTTTATGTGCGGAGATAAGATAAAATTGTAAAAGTGCCATGGTTTTCTTCAGCATGTTCTGAAATATTCATGTGTGCCAGTGAACATCAGGTTGTTCAGCCCGTTGGTAGGAACTTAAAATAACAAGGTCCAATTGAACATTGATAATGTGTCAGAGTAGTTCAGCAACTGTGCTACTTAGGCAACTTACTGCAATGACAAAAAAGGGCTAGAATTTGGGTTATGTACCCCAATAATCCACATTTTTGCCGAGAATCCGCATTTTTGCCGAGTAATAGGTTTAGTGAGTCCTTGGGGTAAATCAAGGGATATATGTAGCAAGAAAGATTACCTTCAGAATCATACTTAGTGCTTCTGTAAGGGCCAGCTTCACGTCAGCAGCGTCCAGAGCACCACTTTCATAATCAGTGATAAGCTCTTCCATGTTCAGAAACGTCCTACACATATATAAAACAAGTTGCATCAAGATGAATTATAGCAATCGTTTTGTACTGCCTAGCCACTGACCAGAAACTTCTTGACACATAATTATCTCATAGATGATTATTTGTTTAGTTTTGCTTGCTTGGAATACCAAATGCGGAATGACTCGGTCGTATAATGTATATTGTACAGATGAACTGGTTCAGAAGGAATCATGTAAAAGTGCTACCAGTCACAGATTATAAGATATTCGAGCTCTGTCCTAAGACAAGCTTCCTTATGTTTATAATCTGAAGGTACCGACATGTACAACACCATATTAGTTTTATTAAATTAATTTTACCATGAAGTATAGTTCATAATATACTTATCTGCTATTGTAGATATTGGTTTATATTTCTATAAATTTGATCAAACTTAAAGAAATTTTACTTAGGAAAAGGCTAGGACATCTTATAATTTAAAAAGAGGGATATTTAGAAACCACGTCAAAGGAAAAAAGAAACCATCATTCTATCTAATCTGTACTAACTGCATACTGGCAAATGATCAAAGTCATTCGTACTTGCACATATTTCATCACATTCATGATGTATACATGTACCCTTTCAAAAAAGATGTAAGCGTATGATACCGGACAACATTGTTCAGAGAGAAATTTCACCTGCAACCACCGTTCTCTTTCTTCCTGAATACCTCAAAGTATCCAAACCATGGAAACACAATATATCTGATGTACTCCAGGCATGGGTTGCCTTCTAGAACTTTCGCAGGACAAAAAGCTCTGCTTATTTTGTCACTTATATTAACCTGAAACAGAGAGATGTTAGATGGAAAACACACAACTTCCCCAACAAGTGCATCCAAATATCTCGTATAATGTTACACTGAATGGCAATAACAAAATCCACTTTCAGGACTCGACGGTTGCTTCCAAACAACATTAAGACTCCTATAGGCTAACTATTATACCTGCATGTTGGGCTAAATAAATGAAGCCAAAAATGTAATGTTAGGGCGTCTCCAATGTTTATATCACTTATTAAGGTTGCCATAAGTTGGGCCTCTATGCTGTCTATAGCGGAGTAAAAACCCCACAATGCTTAAGAATAAATCTGGGCCATAAAGTGGAGCCCACGAGCCAGGCCAATTTCCAACCTGATCCACTCACGAACAGAATCCCATTCTTCATCGTCTTCTTTCCACGCACAAGCGAAAATTCCCCATTCCTCTGTCTCTCGCCGGCACATATCCGATGGAGGCCAGCGTACTCAGACCTACAAAGGCCCGATCTGCCTGTACCTTCCCTTGCTCCCGCCGCTGCTGCTTGTGCTCGGCCACAGGCGCAGGCCGGTGCATGGGCACGACGACCTCATGGCTCCACCATGTGCTGTTGGTCCACGACCACAAGCTGACGCATGACGAGCTCCATCTCTCGGGCCGGCGGTTCGTAGTCTGCCAGCACCGTGTTTCCTTCCTCTCGGACTCGTTCACAGGAGTCGGAGGCCACAACATGGACGGCGGTGGGGATTAGATCTTATCCCATGTGGCCATGGACAAGGTCCTCCACACATCCCTGCTTGGTAGCCACCACGCCTGGTCTCCGTTCGTCCACCACCCCCTCCCTTCCTCGTTCAGTCGGTGACTCATGTCCACCCTCATGGTTGCTGCTGGCCGGAGACGCATCACCGAGCTCGCGGGAAGAAAACATTTTTTTGTTCCACTCGCCTGCTTCGGATAGAGGAAGGAGAAGGAAGTATACTTTATTCCCTGTGGCCGAGTCCCACCGGTGAGGGCGACCTCAAGGAATCTTTGCCTAAGACCGAGTCCCACAATGCTTAGTTTTAGCTACGGGCGACTTTAAAACTGAAGACACTATTTTCACATTGGAGACGCCCTTACAATCCTTAAGAAAAATCAGACTCCTACTTTGGATACTTTGTTTCATCCAAGCCCATTTTTTCTATTGACATGGTCAACAGTAGGGGCATCAATTTTTTTCAGTTACAGTAGAGGAAAAAGATCTGCAGGAATCGCAATGCTTTGGTGATTTCATTAAACAAGAAGGCGGACGTAATTGATCCAATATGAAGTGCTTAGTTGACATCCAACGTTGTTTATGCATTTCAGTATTCATTAGTCTGTATGGTGTGTGGTTGACGTTGCATGGTTCTTGGTTGTTGATGACAGCTTTACTTTTCAGTTAATTCAGCACTGAACTTTAAGTGAAATTACTCAGCACAAATGTGAATCTAGGGCTACATAGCCCAATTCGAGTTGGAAAGGCAAGATTGATAGAAAACAAGTCTATTAGCATAGCTTTAGAATCTACTTTACTTTACCTGCAGTGTTTTTCATTTTTTGATATTTCAATATCCTGATAAAAGTTTGATTTGGTCTTAACATATATCTTGGGAGGAATGGGAAATTTGGTTAGGATCTCGGGCTCATATGAAACCAGAATCCTTACAGCTATAGAACATAATGTTTAAACTTCAGAAAAATCTGTAGTATCTCTTTTGGGAAACAAAAGTACTAGCTACAGAGGTAACTTGATAGGACCTTGACTGTTTTTATACCATAAATAGCTTGAGAATGCAAACCTGTACTCAGCAACAAAAACTAGAATAAGCATAGAACCATCTGGATGGCAGAAGAGTACCTCCCGGTCTTCCATGAAGATAGCCCAAGCTGGATCTCCATCCTTAGCAAATTCAGGGTGTCCTATTAAATTGGGGAGCTTATCTATACACCATGTCAAGGATATACGTGTGTGTTGTTTCAACATAAAAAAAGATTTAATACATGCACATGCAAACGGAAACTAAAGGCTTAATAAGGATACTACGAGACAGAATAATAGGTCCATTTTCCAGCTCCATGCCTTTGCAGTACTGCCTTATTAGCTTGTTGTGAAGATCATCTTCATGATCCATGGATAATAGCCATATGTCTGCCTGAAATATTAATAGAATATTTTTATTACAGGCGTAACAGAAATATCCTTCATTGCACTACAAAAGCATCCTTCGTATTTGGGTAGCGATCCTGATATAATATCTTTCCTTGTTCTAAAGCAAAGCATGGTTCATCCATGACATATTTGTTAAAACAAAGCTGATTATGGAGCATGGGAATATAAAAAAAACTACACAAATAGGTAAATTTTTATCCCTTTGGAAAAATAAGAGTAAAATGAATAATAGTTAATGTATTACAAGTTTAGGTCTGCTTAACCCCTTTTGACCTAGAAAATGGTTACAAAAGGAGTAAAGTGATGCAGTAAGCGTCTACAGCAAGTGTGTGCAGAATAAAAGCCCACATTGCTGTTTAAGTCAGACAATCCAATGCAAACCCTACCACCTAAGCAGCTCACTGCAACCTTGCGTACATGGCTGCCTAAATAATATATAATTAAAAATGAACTGTACAACTTGCACCAGTCTGCCAAGTTCCAAGACCAGTAGCATAATTTACTCTTACAAAACATTTGGGGTTCAATTTTGAATGATTGAAGGAGAAAACATATGAAATTTCACTCTTTTAGATCCTCTAGTCAACTGTTCGATACATGAAATCCCTAATTAGTGGGCATTTTAAATCCCATCTATGGCTAAACTGGTAACTGCGGTGCTGTGTTGTGTAGCGTGGCACGCCAAAGCTGCCACCTATAAACAGTTAAGAACAATCTAGTATCTCATCGTCAAAACATATCAAGATTTAACGAATTATCATTTCATATTCTACTCTCTTTCCAATTACCAATTAGACATATAGTTGAAGCACAGTCCAAATTTTTTTTTAATGGAATATTTGGCGCCAGCCTGTAGGTTTTATGGTTTTCTAATTTCTTCTTTGGCAGAATGTGAAAGATTGCCCTTTGATTTACCAGAAACAGAGGAAGAATTAGTAGCAGGTTATGAAACCGAATATTCGGGTAAGTATATAACTTGGCAGAATTTATGCCTTATTAACTTGGTATATACCAAAAAATAAGAGCAATCAACATACAAGGGCTTTCGAATACACACAGGATAATCAATTTCGCTCCCAGAGTTTTGGGGCCCATTTTATTCGTGGTTAAGGGGTAGGTTCGAAGTTTAACCTGCAACACCCAAAGGTTAGGCAGTGTTACATCAACATGGTCAGAACTGTGTAAGCATCCTAGACTAGGTTTTATCAAATTTATTTCTACTAATTTTTTTATTTGTAATCGCCCTAATCTAACAAAGTAGTAATATTTGCTAATCGGGTCTGTGGCCAAACACATCATTAGGGTTAAGCTGACCAAGCCAAGTTAAGGTAAGCTAACCTAGTCATCAAGGCTACACTGAATCGAGCAAACAGTACTTTGAAATTTATGGCCCTCTTGCTGCATTTTATTTGAAGCATATTTTGTCGCTAAACATCCCCTCGCTTTTATTACTCTATATTAATTGTTAAAAGTAAAGTTCAAGGAAGGTGATATAGTGCAAATGTACGATGAGCATGTTAGTATACTATAACCAACCTTTTGGAATAATATACCAGCACAGTGCACACATGGGTTAAAGAGCGTTGAAGCCGCCACATCTTCAGGGTCATCTTCGGGGTCATATGAATCAACAAGATCTTCGTTAAGAATGTATGGATCCACAATTCCACAACACCTGCTCCTTAAACAACTTAATTGGCTTTTCCCAACAACCGATCCGATAACATAATACTCATAAATGAAATAAACTTGGAGAAGTGCAAACATAGAAATACCTTATCATCGTCCTCAAAGTATTATTTCTGGAAATATCCATGACAAGTGCCCAGTATTCATCTGAATGGCTATTTATTTCATCGGACAGCCATATGAACTCTACCCTGTCAAGTTCAAAGCCAACTGCTTTCCATATCTCAATCATGTAAAATCCAACAGTCTGAATTTTAATTAGATCACTGTCGAATTTATTCTGTATACGAGCAAACCAATCTGCCATCAAGATTTTAACTCTGCAACCAGCTTTAACCATCTTCCTAACATTCATCACCATCATAATCCCCTGCAAGACGACAACAGATAAAATATGAATCACTGCACAAACAACACCCTCCGAAGTGCTATGACAAGTGAAGCGTAAAATCAAGTACAATCACAGTCTGGACTGTGCTTAAATGACAGGTAGACAATTATATACTACATCGTTAACATCTACCTCATGGCAAGAGTCTATAATTACAAATAATACAACGCCTCCTCCACTCCCCATGAAAATGACAATACTCTAAACTTGGCACTGACTAACATGTTTCGAGTGCCTCAGTCACCTACCCAAAATAAATAAATTTCCTACAAAGTAATTATCTTATAGCACAGCACATGTTCACATCAAACGCCTTCGGCTCCATTCATTCAAATCCACGTGATTACAGAAGACTCCTATCTTATGTTTATCTAAATTAGGCAGACAAGGAAATTGAGGACGAGATGTAATGCCATGTAGGCAAAGAGAACTGAGTGCTAGCTCAGTAGCAGAGGCTGCGAGTGCACGCCTAGCCGGCCCGGATTCGAGTCCCAGCTGCGCCTAAATGGCTGCGCCGAGGCATACTCGAATAAACCGGGCATCTCACCTACCTAACAACGTAAAGTCAAGGGAGGGATCATTCCCCCGTTGACCACGTTTTTTCCCATGTAGGCAAAACTATGTATAATTATCCAAATTGTGCAACATATAATAACTCTGATATAATTTTAGTTCCTCAAACAGGCACCCCAATGTGTCATTTTGTATTGAGAAAAGCGGTAAGATAGCACAAAGCGGCTATTGTTTACAAAGATATACGATACAATTATTCTGATATCATTTCTTAGAAAAGTACACCCAATATATTGAGTAGTATTCCATATTAACACGGAAGATAAAGTAAACCTTGTTTCCATACCTGGGCAATATGTACACAAGGGGAGGGATCACACCAAACATAGCAAACAGGAGCAACCTTCTTGTCCAGTAGCCTCCTAAGATCATCCTCGTCACTGCTCTCCAAGCCTATGCTCCTCATTATTGCAAACCTCTCATCCAAACTCATCCCGACAGCATTCCTACACACAAAGTCAAATTCATAGACCATTCTTCCGAATTACTAGTCCCAACATTAGTTTTTTGAAGTTAGCACTCTTACCCTGCGGTGCAGTTTGTCGCCTCTTCCATGCAAACAAAGTTTGGATGTAAACACAGTCCACTTCGTGTATAAAATAAAATCCAACAGCAAGTACACGACAACCTGTTAACAGCAAGCACATGGCAATGGTATAATTTACATCATTATACTCCCTCTGTTTTTTTAATACAAGGCCACTATCAAAAATATGATTTGTATCTCTACAAGGCCACTATCTCTTCACGAAAGGAAGAACTAATTAGAATTTTACCACGCACAATGGTGCTCATTAATGCGAAGGTTGGATGTAACCATAGAGAAAAAGGCACCACATACAACATGTTTAGTTACCACGGAACACAGAGGTTTTCTACATAATTAATCATAATATTTGATATTTGGCTTTGTTTCCTTGGTATCTATGAAATGAGATAGTGGCCTTATATAGAACCAGGGAAGTAATTAGAATGACCAGGACTTGATCCTGAGAAAAAAGGACCTTCCGTTTGTGTTTATATTATGGCGCTTTAAGATACTTGATCGTAGTTTATTGTGTACCACGTCAATTTGCTTTAACTTGATATGAACACAAAAACAGGTCTTTTGGCATGGTCTTTTATTTTTGGGAAACGCAGCATAAATGCAGACGCTCATATACACGCGCGCACACTCACCCCTATGAACGCACACACGCACACCCTACCCCTATGAGCACCTCCGAAATACTGAGCCGGCGGATTGAGTCTTGAGATTGACGAAGTCACCACGGGCGTCTCGCTATCGACGGGAACGTCGCCTCCCACTGAAAGAATATTTAGCCTAAAATGCAACACACAGACGTCAAACCTGGGGTTTGAACTCTGGTGGGTTGAGGATACAACCACCATGCTAACCATCCAACCACAGGTAGGTTTGCTTTTGGAATGTCTTTTATAATTATGTTTTCCAACGATGTTTTTATTGTCAAACTAGTCTGAAAAAATGACCTTGTTATGGTCCAATTAGTTGAAATAGAATTCCTTACAACAAGAATACAGAAATTATCATTATTTTGTTTCGTTGGAGATCATCCCAAGCTGAGTATATACCTTGAACTCGACTTAAATTGAGCACAATCGTTTTGTTTTTAGTATGAGGTGAGCTGGGGCGATCCTAGAACTCTGACTGGTCTGCAGCCTCAGCCGAAAGCAGTCCAAGAACATGTAAAACACTTAAGCAAAGCTTATGGTTGTCTCATGCTAACATAAATTAGATCACACCGGGAAAACCGAACAATCCCAGTGACTGTAGAAACAACAATCGGCTAGCAAAAGGAAACTAAAGGCCCGCAGGGTGAGGCACAGAGGAAAAACATGGAAGATTTCTTGACCCCAGATCGATTAACTTACCTGCTGATGCTGCTATTCTGCAGTTGAAGGCTCAGAATCGTGAGGCCCAACGGAAGAGGCAGCGCCGGCTAAAGTCCCAGAGCTTTGATGAAGACGGGTTAGGGTTGCAGGCTATATAGTGCTGCAGGGCAAGGAAAGGGAATTTGATTCGATCGATGAGGGGATTTCATGAAATTTCATAGACGAGGAGGCGGCGGAGGGGAGAGGAGGAGCTGCTTAAGAAACCTGTATAAACGCACCTCAGCGCGACGGATTCGCCGGTGCCGCCGATTTTGTCCGGGAGGAGAGTGGCCGAGGACGAATTCCCCTGCCCCTGACACCGATCGATCGATCAGGCAATTTCATAAAATTGAATAGAGGAGAATGTAGTAGCATGAGGGGACGAGGAGCTGCTGCAGAAACTGTAGAAACCCACCTCGACGCGACGGATTCGCCGGTGCCGCCGCCGAGTTCGTCCGGGAGGAGAGTGGCAGCCGAAGGCTTCGGAATACAAGAGGACGTGGAAGACAGAATTCAACCAGGTCCTAACGGCTATGCAAGTACCGCTCTTGGGCTGAGTCGCTCCGGCCGTCCGGCCCACCTACAACGGACCTTTACCCTACAAACAGACGTTGATCCGTTAGGAAAAAAACTTCAACTGACCCACCTACACGACGATTTGCCGAGATGGAAAGGCCAGGCTGCTCCGGGTCTAAACCTGCCGGTGGATATGGAACCGTTCCGTACTTAAAAGCATATTTACTCGTCTTCACGGACGAAAATCCTATTCGATCGGGTCCACTAAAAAAAGACGACACGTGTCCAGCGTAGATCTTAAAACCCTCCTTCACAAATGGTTCCTCTTCATTGTCTCGTCGATTTACCGTTGATTTAATGAACAACAGTCGTAGCAGCCGTAAGTCCCTAACAGTTACTTTGCTATGATGTCGTCGAGCCCGAGCCGGAAACAACATGCCTTGTGCGGCCCTGATCCTTGACTGCGTGAGCACTTCTTGTTTTGCAATTAGTTTGGCTTTTGGCGTCCATCTTTAGTTCATTGCGTTAGTCTCGAAAATTCTGAACCATGCCCTTTTGCCTTAGTCTTTTTGAGTCTTGAAAAGTCCAAAAACTGTAAAACAGAGTTAGAACAAGAGAGGTGATTATTTAGAAAATCTCTGAAATCATTGTAAACCATGAATGTAACATAATATAAATTGCAAATATGTACGAATATCAAGTAATAAATTACAAAGTTCATGTATACATTTACATGCATCAACCTTATTAGGCTCAACCATCGCTCCTTTAGCATGCATAAAGTTATCATCACAATTCTCCTCAACGATGAATGTCTTCTTCGATTCTCAAGTGACACTCTTCCACTTGGATTTGATTTGTGCTCGCATAGAGGATATGAAGTCATCATTGACTGCCTTCTCAATACTCCAAAGACACTCTTAGACGTGGGTATGATCTGTGCCCGCATAGAAGGCATGAAGTCATCATAATTGTTCTCCTCAACGACGACTATCTTCTTTGATGCTCCAACGGCGAACCGTGACTTCGGTCTGATCTGTGCTCGTATAGCAAACATGAAGTCATCATAGTTCTCCTAAACGACGACTGCCTTCTTTGATTCTCCAACGACACTCCGTGACTTGGGTCTGATCTATGCTCGTTTAGGAGGGTCTGATCTTTACTCCAAGAGTCCCCTTCATTTCATCAGTTTAGCAAGTTGTGGACGGACGCCCCTTGAGTTCTTTACCCCATAGTAAAAAGAAGATGATTAAACACAACTTATAAGTTCATATATATACATATAAGATAGTACACCTTAATTACTATGTAACGGTGTTTAAATTTAAATTTACCTTTACATGCAATGCATATTCTTGAGATAAGATAAATATGTTTTTGACTCAGGGTGGATAGGCAGGTTACGAAGGTGCGTCTCAATGAATTTGAGTTCAGTCACTCTATTCCACTTTCTACGCAATCTCAAAAGTTATTGGCATATTTCTTCTGGATTTTTCTTCGAGAATCCATCTATTCAAACGTACTTATTTAATTGAGTGAGGTGGCTATTGCTACTTATTAATTCATCGAATGGCACACACTAATCACACTCATCTTATTACCCTTTATCATTTTCACAACACCATACACAACCAAATAGGACATTAACCGGTAAAACTAGAAGGATCAACCGACATGATGATGATCAAGATCAACACAAGATTGAGCTACATGTGGCCTTACCCTGCCGCCGTATACACGAGTACACGTACAAGCTAAACATGCACCTCAAAGAGATTCACGTACTAGCTAGGTCACACGATCGAATCAAGTCGCCGGATACATAAGCAGATATAAGATTTTGTTTTGCCTCAGCTCGTAACTCTCATAGGTCTTTTTAGATTATATTTATAGGAGCAGAACGACCGCTCCTTTAACTCATACAGACTCGTATACAGACTCAAATACGAACTGAACAAGGAATTTAATATGGCATGCAAGCCGACTCTTGGAAACAACATGTTTCCAGACTCAAACACAAACTAGAGTTGTAGATTATTCCTAACAATCTCTCCCTAATCCAAACTTGTCTACTTACGAACTCACACCACGACAAATCAAATTGGCTCTCCCCAATATTGACTTGGCGAATTTTACGAACCAACTCAAACATGATCCGGACTACCCAGCCACGCTAGAAACCTTGTGGGAAACACCACCCGTGGACCACACCATCCACACTAGCGTGATACATGCCGACTAACTTGTGGACTACACCATCCACTCCAGCCTCATGTAGAGCCATGGCCTCATTGAAGAGACTCACCTTCACTGGTTTACCGCCCCCTTCACACTTGCAGTTGATCCTCTCGTCGTCGTCGAGAAACGTAGACCCTCTGGACTAGCCTTATAAACCAAAAAACAATATGCAAACTCTTTTGACATATTAAAAAAAACACTAAGACATGATCCTTAACCTTGTCGCAACTTCACCATCAGAGCATCATCGATGGGTCATCACCAAGACACAAGTTGAGATTAGCTTCCAACTTCGGCTCCTTTTTCCGATTTTGGCAGTACCGTTTGATGTGTCCAAACTCTTGACAATTCCAGCATTGTATCGTGGATTTAGCACGGTCTTTTCCACGCTCCCTTGCTATCCACTCTGACCTTGTCAAGAGAACAGTTTCATCATCTTTTTCATCGGAAGAACCTCGTAGACGTTCTTCATGAGCCTTCAACCTTCCAGTAACCTCATCCATGGTCATGTTCTTGAGATCTCTGAATTGCTCTATCACGGATGAGATCTCGAGAAACTTTGACGGGACAGCTCGAAGAAATTTCCTAACAGCATTAGATTCTTCGAACTTCTCTCCAAGCAGGCGTATCTCATTGGTGATGGTCTTCATCCTCAGAGCAAAATCGTCAACTGAATCAGTGTCCTTCATCTGGAGCCTATAAAACTCGGACTTGAGGGTTTGCACCCTCACTTCCTTGATGCGATCATCTCCAAGACGATTGGTCTTGATCGTCTCCCACGCTTCTGTGGACGTTGCCTTCTCAGCGATCAACGGGAGCATATCTTCTGGGATCCCTTGATAGATAGCCGACAATGCTCTCTGATCCATCGTCTCATCGATGGTCTTGACATCCTCCGGCTCCACTGCTTCCCAGATTTTCTCCACGCATCAACGCCTTCATCTTAATTGCCCAAATCGAATAGTTGCTCTTCGTTAGCATCGGGACCTGGCCAAACATGATTCCTCCACTCGCGGCCATGATCTTGTTCGTCGCTTGTCAACGCAATCCCAGCGTTCACCTGACGACACCGAAACTTGGCTCTGATGCCAATTGTTGGCCTTACCCTGCCGCCGTATACACGAGTACGTGTACAAGCTAAACAGGCACCTCAAAGAGATTCACGTACTAGCTAGGTCACACGATCGGATCAAGTCGCCGGATACATAAGAAGATATAAGATTTTGTTTTGCCTCAGCCCCTAAGCCTCATAGGTCTTTTGGATTATATTTATAGGAGCAGAACGACCGCTCCTTGAACTCATACAGACTCGTACACGGACTCAAATACGAACTGAACAAGGACTTTAATATGGCATGCAAGTCGACTCTTGGAAACAACATGTTTCCAGACTCAAACACAAACTAGAGTTGTAGATTATTCCTAACACTACCTACCTATCTGCCCAACCAACTCCAGATGCTCATCGGGACAAAGAAAGGTCATATTTATAAGGACTAGGAAAATGCCCGTGCGTTGCTACGGCTTGATCTTATTTTAACATAAAAGTGATATGATTTAAATTTTTGAAATGTTTCGGGCACAACAATGTCGAACACCGGAACTTGCAATTAAGCCAAAGATATTAATCAAGGGACTTTAGTATTTACAGGACCTCGGAGAGCCGAAAATCCAAAGTGTAGTCGATATCGGACATCCCATGGCAATGTCGAACACCAGAACTTGCAATTGAGCCGAGATATTAATCAAGTGACTTTAGTATTTACAGGACCTTGGATAGCCGAACATGTAATCCCATGAGGGCGTGCTCCGGCACCCCAAAATCTATCAAATCATACAAATGTAACCTTAGCGTGCCCTCTCTCCATTCTCTCTTATTCAACAAAGCACAAGCGGCGGCTTATCTCCTTATAGCAAGTTCATCTAAACTAAGAAATATCTCATCCACCCCTCAAAAAAGTAAAAGAAATACCTCATCCGATTTGTACCGATATTTTAATATACTCTCTAATTGTCACGCTATATTGCACATGTCTATATTTTTGTATTTTCTTATAATTGTCAAATCGATATAACACAACAATATGCACACACAAAACCCTAATAATTGAAATTACAGATAAGGTACACAAACTTAAATGATCAACAATTTAAATACTATATTTTAATTTTATTTAATATTAGTTCTAAATCTTAGTTCTAAATCTTTTTTTGCTATCGTTTTATTTTATAAAGTCAAGCCTTGATCTTATTCACAAAACGGAACATACAGTAGAGAATATATTATTCTGTAAACGGGGTAAGATTAGTTGACCTGGTGACCAAATAAGCAAGAAAAATCTAACCATCATTAAAATCTCCTACTTTTCACCGTCAACTTTGTGTCAGCAAGAGTAAAAATATATATATATACTTTCAGAACAATATATTCTTAGTCAAAGCAGCAACCAAATTCCCTACATGTTTGGTAAGACTTGCCAGTTATGGCTGAAGTCTTCACTGTATCAACCAGAAACCATCTCAGAATGAAGTAGAAACTCTACCAAGATCCCATCTAACTCCTCCGTTCTAAACCACACTGTCGTACTATTGAACAACCACGCAGATATATATGTATGACCATCTGATGCCGCTGCAAGGCTGCACATGACAATTAGTCAGCATCTGAAAACAGAGTGAAACGGTAGTCCGCAAATAAATAACAGACAAGAATTAGTAAAAGGCTGTTACATGAGTATCAATCCTCCTAACAGCTCAACAATAGTAGCATCTCCTGAGTAAAGATTGGAGCAATAATTTGTATCTACCACCTCGAATAAGCGCAGGCGTATGTCCCCTTCTCACGCAGAATCACCATGAAGTACATGGCAAGCTTGATGTCTTTGGTATCCGCTTCTTCATGCCCATGTTCAGTTGTGCGTTGATCAGCTCCACGAGAAGAGCATCAGAGATTCAGAGGAGACAACACTAACCAATCCACATTCAATTTTCCTTGAGGGATTTTACCTAGCAGATTACATGATGAGTATAATAGCTCCTTCGCTCATTATGGACCTGAACCATGCGCATGCAATGCACTCGCACGGGAGATCGAGCGATACCCACTTCTGAGACATGGTGCGATGTTCTGGGCTACGCTGACGAAGCCCTTTCGGTAGTTTCCCATGGCGATGGCAGAGGGGGCGCCGTAGCGCGGTGAGGAGCTGGTTCACATCTCCGACTGGCTTCCCGTCGTAGTCCCCGGCCTTCCGGAACTTCTTATTTGCGCTCCTCTACGGCGTCGGGGTCGCGGGCAGCAGATCAAGGAAATCTGGTGGCACGTCCAAGTCGTCTGTGCCCTAGGGCGCTTGCTGCTCGCTGGCTCCAGGCGTGCCCTCTTTGCGCTGCCTCTGGCGCCACCGTACGAGTCGTAGTATCTTCTGCTGAGTTCATTCAGCTGCGGGCGGCCCGCAGTGCGCTGGGGTCGATTAGATGGGGAGGATTTGGGGAGCGTGCGGGTGGCCGTTGGCAGAGAGGTCCAGGACTGTGGACCGGTGACATCGAAGAATACAGTGGGTGGCCGCTTGGCGGCGGCGGCGCTGTGTTGCGGGAGGGCGAGGACGGGAGGTCACGGGAGTGCGAAGATGCAAAACAGACGAGGCAACATAAAACGTGGACCGCGGGTTGATTTCCCAATTTCTGAGGGGCTAAAGTGCAAAAACGGCGCGACGTACCATCCTCACCTTAACGAATATTATACTAGGAAAAATGCCCATGCTTCGCATCGGGAGAAAAAACCGCGTTGTTTAAGCTCATAATCATCTTCTCCAACATTGACAACGCTTAGTACTCCATCGAACAAAATCACCGATGTCAATTTGATTTGTTGAGAAAACGGGAGAATAAAAACATGTTTGTTCAAACACACAGTAAACAAAAAAACATGTTTGTTCAAACACATAATCATCTCCTCCCATATTTACGACACCTAGAGCTTCGTCGACAAATCCCCATCAAAATTGACGGTTATTGATGTGGTAAGTGTAGAACGGAGCCAAAAAAATAGCGGGGCTAATTAAAATAATATACCAGTAATATTTAAAATGCAGAAAAAAGATACCTGACTTTACAACGAAGACCCTAACTCTTACAAATAGGTCCCTCACAAAAAAATTGAAAAGCAATCAAACCCCCAATCGTTGGTGGAGCTTGCTAGCTGCTCTGTGCAGCACAACACGGCGTCATCTTGCCCGGCCTCGGCCTCCGCCTCTGCCCGGCCGCTGGTGCTCGTCGCCCGTCCTCCGCTACTCCACAGCGCTGGTGTAGCCGTGTGTAAGGCCGCAGCAACTCCACGTTTTCCCGGCCGCTGCTCCTCGTCCTCGCCCGGCCGCTGCTGCTCGCCGGTCCGTCCTCTGATTGCTCGTGGGCCTAAATCAAAGACGCCCCACACGCGTTGTTCGTCGTCGCGCCGCGTTGGTCACCCCATGTCCTGCCCGCTTATGATGCACGAACCGTTTTTAGCTTAGGAGTGGCAATGGTGGGTAAATATCTCAAACTGGTAGGGGCAAAACCGTCCAAAAAAGGGACAACGAAATTTTTGGGCAGAAGACTTCCTCCCTTTATTATTAGATTATATTAGATTAGATAGCAAAATGCCCGTGCGATTGCTACGGGAGAAAAAATCCAGCATTCTACCTCTCCTCCTTTCTCGTTTCTTTTCTCACCAATCTCAAATACGACAACGAAATAAAAACTGTTGCGGTGATGTAGATTATGTTGTTCAATACTCTTTGATTCTGAATTTGAAGCTCCGTCGCATACCATGCTCGTCGTTTTTCATTGCGTTGTTCTCGCGAAAATTCCATTGTGGTGAACACCTGGATTGTTACAAAGATAAGAAAACTATCATATGAGATCAGCTCTATAGCAGTGAGGTCATCTATAAAAAAACAATGATTAATGAAGAACCCATAGTTGTCAGCTCACAACATTGTCATCCATGCATCTCCGTTCGCTGATACCTTTCTCGTCTCCCAGTTAACCTGCTATGTAGCTTGGCATTGGACTTCGCACTGCGACGAGGACGACA
This sequence comes from Poa annua, assembly GCA_026929855.1. Classification (NCBI taxonomy): domain Eukaryota; kingdom Viridiplantae; phylum Streptophyta; class Magnoliopsida; order Poales; family Poaceae; genus Poa; species Poa annua. The sequence continues at coordinate 13,888,445 of CM049428.1, forward strand.
TCACAATATGTATTTGTTGTTGGCTAGAACGTGAGCTATACAGAACCAGATTCACCGCATCGCCGGGGCGTCACCTAACCTTTCTGCACCAGCGAAATCTGATCGCTTTATCCATCAAGAAGGGATCATAGCAGAAACAAGCTGCAGTTTATTAAACATCACTCACTGAAAAGTTGGAATCAGGCATGCAAGGTTGATAGCCCTGAGACTGAATTCTTTTAGTGTGCTCTGCTACTGAGCCTTGATCAGGAAAGAGCAAGCAAAGTTCAAAAAAAAATGTACCTTAACTGATGCAAAAAGGCCATTGCAGTACACAGTTCTCGGCCATATCCTATTATAAATACACAACCATCACAAATTTACCTCCTTTGCAAGATCCATACACACTAAACTGAAGGGGAAAAACCACACAACCTGCAGTCATCTCAGGTCAGTCGGGGTACTATACTTTAAATTGCAAAACAACAATACCTCCATCCAACCAGGCTTCATTACGATTGCATCGAACTTACTATGTACCAAAATGTATACCAATTGAATCAAATCCAATCCATATTTTCCCAAAGAATCAAGACTCCTAAATTGACAGGGCAGACGTTGTAGTTCCAGAATAACACCTAACCTGAACTCAACTGCTATCTGTGCAGCGGCTGGCTAGCTGACCCTTTGCAGGGCTGGCCTACTGGCCTTCTTGGCCTCATGGATCTTGGCGTACACCCTCTTGGTCATGATGCTGAGGAGCACATCGAGGCCGAAGCCGACGACGCAGGAGACGGCCATGACGGAGAAGACGCCCCGTAGCAGTGGGCGCCGACCTAGGTGTTACCCCCGACGTGCACCTTGGTGGTCTGAACGTCGTAGAGGAGGTCTGCCAGAAGGTGATGCTAGCCGGAGATCCAGGCCAGGTCCTGTGAGCACGGCGATGAGCAACTTCTCAACGGTCCGCGTCACCGGGAAGGCTGGTGCTGAAGGCGCGCTGCGGGCGCCTTATGTTGCAGGTGACCTGCTCCGGCCTGGGGTATCGGATCAGGAAAGCTCTGGCTGAGGATTAGATCGGGGTCCGGGGGATCAGATCGGTCGCTGCTTGCTCCGGTGATGAGCGTGGACCGTGAACCAGGTTGATACGACGGGCAAATCCTTCGCGGGGGAGTTGGCGGAAGGAGTGACATGGGTGGGGCGGAGACCATGGGGGCGCACGCGCTCCGCCGGCGAAGGCGAGGAGGGACGAAGTCGGTGCAACTCACCTCTTTCTCTTCGTTCGCTCGGGAATAAAAACAATTGAACTGGTAAGTCTGACTGCGGGTTGATTCCGAGATTTGTGAGGGGCTAAATGCAAAAGGATCGTGACGTACGACGCCTCACCTTAAGAGATATTATATAGTAGAAGATAGTAGAGATACGAGGAGTGGAGGTTGTAGAGGAAGGACATGTCCACATAATTTTCGTGACACCATAACCGACCTAGGTGCACAATCCTACACCAGTAACTTGTATAGTTTGGCCACATGCATGTTCATACACGCCAGTGATTTATGATATTACGGCGTGGGTGAACAATGTCACGCCAGTGTTATTTTAGTCATGGAAAATCGTTTGAGACCACATATCACCCGCGTGCTGCTATACGGACACACCAGTGATGTAAAAATAGTACTGACGGGGGCATTGTTTCACGCCGGTAATTACCTCTACCCATCTGATCCCAAGAAATTATCGGCATGGCTCTATCGTAACCCGTTGGTGATTATCTGTTCAGCTATAAGGAGTCTCATATACATGTGTAATTAGTTCGACTCGATAGAACGTGAAGTCAAGAATTCTAAAATGAGGGCTTTTGAAATCGGATTTGCTAGTTCTAAGTCGGCTTAGAACTCAGCAAATCTCAGTCACGTCCCCGTCCGTCCAATCTGTACGTCAAGATCTGTATTGGTTTCGTCTTTTTTCGCTCACGCGCGGGTGTCGTTTGGTTTTTTGGCCCGTCCACACGCTGCCCAGCTGGGCCAAATACGGTCGCGCCGTGGCCCTTTTTTTTCCCGCGCTGTGCGTGCGTTTGCTGGGCCTTTGTTATTTTCGCGTGCTGCGCCAAATTTACTCTATGTCATTTTTTTCGCTTTTTTTCTGCCGTTCTTTCCAGCCCATTTTGTGTGCACGTTTGTGTTTTTTGTGTCTATTTATTTTTCACAAATATCCCCCATATCATATTGTGTCTACATAAATTGCAATCACTCCGTAACTGGGGAGATTTTTTTGTCAGTTTGCATTTCCCTGTAACTGCGATTTTTGGTAGTTTTGTTTTGCAATTTTTTGTGTGTTTTGTGAATATTATCTCCATTAAATCTCATTACTCTCAGCTCGGATTTTGGTGTGTGTGGGGGGACTTTTTACCTAAGATTTATTTTCCATTTTTTGTTTTTTAAAGTATCTATATTAATCGCAAACGACTTTGTAATTGGGATTTTTTTTAGGTTTTTTCCTTGTTATAATACACTCCCAACTATTGAGTTGACTTTTTAAGTTGGGCTTATTCCATGGGTCAGTTGCATGTCCCTCACAACCCGAGTTGTGTGTTTTTTAAAAGTATATCCATTAATCACAACAGCTCCGCAACTGAGGTTGTTTTTGGTTTTTTGTCACTTATCCTAATACGCTCGCCACTTTTTTTGAGTTCACTTTTTAAGCCGGGACTTTTTCCATGGAGGCGGGGTCAGTTGCATGTCCCTTGCAACTGAGATTTTTGACCAAAGGGTTTTTATTTTTCCTTTTTTTGTTTTTTGAAAAGTATATCAATTTATCGCAGCGACTCTATAACTGGGTTTTTTTCGGTTTTATCCCTAGTTATAATATGCTTGCAACTTTTTTGAGTTGACTTTTTAAGTCAGACTTTTTTCCGCGGGTCAGTTGCATGTCCTCCGCAACTAAGACTTTTGACCTAAGGTTTTTTTTACATTCTTTTTTAAAAAGTATCTCCATAAATCGCAACGACTCTGTAACTGGGGTTTTTACGATTTTTTCCCTAGTTATAATACACACTTTTTAGTTGACTTTTTAAGTCGTACTTTTTTCGCGCGGGTTAGTTGCATGCCCCCCGCAACTAAGACTTTTTTATCTAAGGTTATTGTTTTTTCATTTTTATGCAATTTTTTGAAGAGTATCTCCATTAATCGTAACGTCTCTGTAACTGGGGTAGTTGCATGTCCCTCGCAACTGAGTTGTGTGTTTTTGAAAAGTATATCCATTAATCGCAACACTCTGTAACTGGAAAAAATTACATATTTTTCCAGTTTTAATACGCTCACAACTATTGAGTTGACTTTTTAACTCGGACTTTTTTTCGCGCGGGTCAGTTGCATGCCCCCTGCAACTAAGACTTTTTTTACCTAAGGTTATTGTTTTTTCCATTTTTTATGCAATTTTTTGAAGAGTATCTCCATTAATCGTAATGACTCTGTAACTGGGGTAGTTGCATGTCCCTCGTAACTGATTTGTGTGTTTTTGAAAAGTATATCTATTAATCGCAACAACTCTGCAACTAGGATTTTTTTGGTTTTTTTTTCCTAGTTTTAATACGTTTGCAACTATTTAGTTGACCTTTTAAGTCGGACTTTTCCATGGGTCAGTTGCATGTCACCCGCAACTTATCCTAATACGCTCGCAAATTTTTTTGAGTTCACTTTTTAAGCCGGGACTTTTTCCATGGAGGGGGGGTCAGTTGCATGTCCCTTGCCACTGAGATTTTTGACCTAAGGGTTTTTATTTTTCCTTTTTTTTGTTTTTTTAAAGGTATATCAATTTATCGTAACGACTCTGTCAATGGGGTTTTTTCGTTTTTTCCCTAGTTATAATACGCTCGCAACTTTTTTGAGTTGACTTTTTAAGTTAGACTTTTTTCTACGGGTTCAGTTGCATGTCCTCCGCAACTAAGACTTTTGACCTAAGGTTTTTTTTTACATTCTGTTTTTTGAAAAGTATCTCCATAAATCGCAACGACTCTATAACTGAGTTTTTTTTCGATTTTTTCCCTAGTTATAATATGCACTTTTTTAGTTGACTTTTTAAGTCAGACTTTTTTTCGCGGCCCCCGCAACTAAAACTTTTTTACCTTAGGTTATTATTTTTCCATTTTTATGCGATTTTTTTGATGAGTATCTCCAATAATCGTAACGACTCTGTAACTGGGGTAGTTGCATGTCCCTCGCAACTGAGTTGTGTGTTTTTGAAAAGTATATCCATTAATCGCAACAGCTCTGCAACTAGGGTTCTTTGTTTTTTTTCCTAGTTTTAAAGTGTTTGCAACTATTGAGTTGACTTTTAAGTCAGACTTTTCCACGGGGTCAGTTGCATGTCACCCGCAACTAAGACTTATTGACCTAAGGTTCTTTCATTTTTTTTCCCTTTTTTGTGCTTTTCTTAAAAAGTATCTCCAGTAATCGTAACGATTTTGTCAGATTTTTTCCCTAGTTTGAATATGCTCGCAACTATTGAGTTGAGTTTTTAAGTCGGACTTTTTTCCGCCGGGGTCAGTTGTCTGCCCCCCCCCCCCCCCCCCCCGTAACTAAGATTTTTTTACGTAAGGTTATTGTGTTTCCATTTTTTATGCGATTTTTTCAAGAGTATCTCCATTAATCGCAATGACTTTGTAACTGGGGTAGTTGCATCTCCCTCGCAGCTGAGTTGTGTCTTTTTAAAATGTATATCCATTAATCGCAACAGCTCTGCAACTGGGATTTTTTTTTCCTTGTTATAATATGATTGCAACTATTGAGTTGACTTTTTTAAGTCGGACTTTTTCCATGGTGTCAGTTGCATGTCACCCGCAACTAAGACTTTTTGACCTAAGGTTCTTTTATTTTTTTTACTTTTTTTGTGTTTTTTTTAAAGTTCTCCAGTAATCGCAATGACTCTGTAACTGTGAACTTTTTCAGATTTTTCCCTAGTTTAAATACGCTCGCAACTATTTGAGTTGACTTTTTAAGTCGGACTTTGTATGTCCCCTGCAACTAAGACTTTTTTACCTAAGGTTATTGTTTTTTCCATTTTTTATGCAGTTAGTTCCATTCATCCTATCTATTTTTTGTTTTTTCTGCTGTGTGAGGAGGAATGTGAACGTCCGGTACTTGTGTTGTGCTTCGTGTAGCTGAGTGCCTAGGATTGGATCGATCCTAGTTCGCTTCATCTATTTTCCATTTAGCTAGCTGTGCATTGGCGATAGTTTTTGTAGTCTGATTTTAGTATTCAGACTTCAAAATTCAAACTATGACAGCTGAATCTATCCTTTTATAGACTAAGAAGGTGTTGCACCTACAGCAGTTTGTAATCTATAAAAATGTTCCTACTGAATATGGGCGCAGGCTGTTTAGATAAATTTTTGCTGTACTTGTATTTTCGATGATATGTTGTTGCTTTTGATTCTCCTTTTCCCTCACCCTTTCTTTAACTAAGCACCACATATAGGCGTTATATAGCGTTTTTTCTACGCAATTTCCAGTCCAACAACAGAAAGCCCACTACAGGGAAAGCCCACTGCCCAGCGGAGGCCCGACTACTACAGGAAAAGCCCACTGCCCAGCGGAGGCCCGACTGATATTGATCGTGTTCTCAGTCATGCGACCACAAACAAATCAGCTAACAAACAAACGAACATGGGGCCACAAACAAAGCCGACTGAGAACGAAAAGTTCTCAGTCGACTGAGCACCAGGCGCGCCCTTTTAAATTTTTTTATATATTAAAAGTAAAATGAGTTAGTTTTTCGAGTCACCAAGTTAATCCACATCGTCTAAATTAATTATAGTGGTTAGATCTAAAATATACAAATATAACAAGAGATTTATAGTTACCTAACAACAAATGTCAGTTTGACATGTTCCGAAAAAAAAAAGACCCAAGGAGGTACGTGGCCCAAGCCAAAGCACTGAAAAAACTGAATGTGTTACGTTCCCTAAAAAACGTCGCACATATAGCATCAAGCATTAAGGTGAGTAAATAATTACGGATAAGAGTCCATGTCCAATATGGTGGTGGAATCCACATGCCGTCTAACACAATTTATTCAAGATAACTTCCCTACGTAAATTTGTCAGCAACCTAGACACATTTTTTTTTTTAATCATGGATTGGATAGGTGTATAAAAAAAAATCGTATGTATATACTACATAGCATCCGATCAATGACTCCACCAGTGTAAACCAGCTGTGTCACTATCCAAGAAAAAAGCTACTTCTACGGTTAGAATATATATAATGGTACACCGTACACGTACAACAGAAAAGAAATACCTACTTTTTTTTTAGGAAGGAAAAAAATAATTTTCTGCTAGTATAGATGAATATATGCTCCTACTTCCTAAAATATTAGATCCTTAAATTTTGCTGATCAAAGGTGCACAATTTTAACCATGAAATTAGTATATCGACACCTAAAATTATAAAATTTTGCAAGACAAGCAACAAAGATGAGCACAAAGTGTGCATTATATTTTTGGACGGAGGGAGTATATTTGCAATATGTTTATGCACGAATGTGGGCGAAAATAATAAGATAACTACGCCGTTTTTTTAAAGCATATATACGGTGCAATATTTAACATACACACGAGTACATTGCAACCATATGCACACACACATATAGTCTACTTATGAGCACCGTGTATAGAGTTATGAACATCGCCGCCCCGTGGACACTTGGAGCACTAGCGTCATCCACCACTAGCATCGGAAATGCCTTCAACATGATGATAATGCAGCTGATGAAGACGCATGCGGTCGCCCAAAACTTCTCGGCGAGGAGCTCCTGTCTCCTGCCTACCGTAGAGAACATGGTGGCGTCCTCACACCATGCAAATCAGCTGCTAGACCACAACAAAGTACGTCATGCTCGCCCATCTGAGTAGCCGCAGCGACAACACGGTCTTGAGATCGAACCAGACCAAGGCGCCAACGATGAAAAGTGAGATGGAGACAACGAAGAAGGGGAATGCCACTAGGAGGAACCTAGAGACGAGCCGTGTGAGTGGGCTGACCGGGAGGTTTTCCTAGAGGTTGCGGTCGGCGGCGAGAAGGTCAACGCCTGTGCAGACACCTAGAATGTCAGCCCAAAGTCCAGTGCATCGTCCACCACTACGTCGGGAAAGCCTTCAGCGCGGTGATGATGCAACCGACAAGCGTGACATCTCAAATTGAGGCCACAACATGCGATAGCTCATTGTGACCAGGAGTTTCTTAATCTTTGCATCCATGGTCCAGAGAGGTGGATGGTTTCGTGCCACGGCTAAAATAAGAAGGCTAAGGAGATGAATAGGAGAGAGTCCACAACATAGGAGATACATTGTCATGCTCTCGGTGTGATGGCGGACGTTATGATTTGTCGTTGATCTTATATACATCAAAGGGACTACCGCATGCCTCCTATATATGATCTAATGGTTGGATGTTCGTGCGCTGCTACCCCCATGGCACCCACTATTTTTTGAAAGTGATATATAATTTACTTTACTACCCCATTGTCAGGGGCTACACAAGACTTTGTACCATGACAATACATTTCATACGACAATAAAAACAGACTGGAAGGGGTATCATTTTTGTTGGTGTTAGAAAAGTCAATACTCTCATTATTATTTTAACCAAAATACGATTTGTTTGTAAATATATTTATAATACGTACATTAACCTCGCCTACTAACCTAATATCATATAGAAAAAACATGTATGTTTACTAATATAATATATCACAAATACCATACATGGACATTTATAGAATTACATAATAATTCTTGGCCTAGAAATTAATGTTGTTTGAAGATACTACATATCTCCAAATGTCATATTTTGCTTTATGGTGGCAGAGCCGTATTATTTTTTAGTATATATATAATGTGTTATCAATGAAATCATTATTTATTTTTTTGGAACCTTTACCATACTAAAGACTATGCGAGGGCCACCATGATAGCTTAAAAACTACTCACTACCAAGTGTATGTTGGTTTCTTTCAAAGTGCAAAGCTTTTTTAGGATGTATTTTCTTGAAGTATGTATAATGAGTTTTCAATGTGGTCTAAGAACATAATTAGCTTTTGCTCGGATCTTGTTAGAAAGTGGAACCTTTTTATTGTTTTCTTTATATCCTCATGACAGATAAAATCCAAGAGATTCGAGACTGATAAAATCCTACAGATTTTAGTCGACTTCATAGGTAGGATTATCATCGTTTCATGGTAAAAAAAAATTATAATAATAATTTTTTATTTATTAGAAATATAATCATGTTCAAAGTTGATAACACTACACATAAGGTCTATATCCATATTTATAACATTGTGTATTGTTAATGAAGGAGGTAATTAAATGGGATTGATAGAGTTTCTATAAGATAAAAGTACATACTTAGCAATTTTAAATATTGAACAAGGTGATGCCCTAGCTAGGGCTGGACATAAAGCTTGAAACTTGGCGAGCTAAACGAGCGCTCGTCAGTTCGACTCTTTTAGCTCGGCTCGTTATAGTAACGAACAGAGTTGAGCAATGTTTTCAGCTCGTTATCCTTAACGAGCTTAACGAGCAGATTAATGAGCCTCGCGAGCAGCTCGTTAAGTTCGATAAGTAGGAGCTCATCTAAATATAATTAAAAACCCATAAAAATAATAGAAGAAAAGACAAAAAACACAAAAAAACTCAGTGTATACTAATGACTAATCACTATCCTAACCTAATTACATGTATAGCCCTAAACACACGCACAATCATAGCTGCAGAATGGCGTGCGCCGCTGACCGCCGCCCTCTGTCTATTCTCTTCCCTCTCTTAGCGATCTTAACCAGCTGCTCGCGAGCGCTCGCAAGTGTTAATGAACGGAGCCGAGCTTTTATTTGATCTCGTTATCATTAACGATCTTAACAAACCGACATTAAACGATAACGAGCTTAACGATCCAATCATAAACGAGTCGAGCTGCTCGCGAGTCCAGCCTTAGCCCTCGCATTTACGAGGGCCCGTGTGCTACTTGAACTAAAAAACATATTGTGTTCACTCATAGTCTCATAGCGTGAGCACTTAGAGAAGATATATTGATCATGACAAAGCAATCTACTGTACAACTCAATCCCCTAATATAATAATCTTGCCCACCTAGCCTATAAGAACCACGCTATATTTTTTCACCTCTGTAACCATCTACAGTAGAAAAATTCTTTCCAACCGTATAAAACCAATGTGCTATCTTCAAGCCTCCTTTGCTTATTGACGTATACTATACTAGAGCCCTTGGTATGAACGAATCTAATCGTCTTGGCCGGTGAGCGCGGCGTAGAAGAGGATGTTCCATGTGTCCGGGAGGCCGGCGACGCACCAGTGGGTGCAGTCCTCGCCGAAGATGCCGCCGTCGTACTTTGTCGGGTGGGCGTCCTTCCTCAGCTGGGACAGGAAGGTGAAGTCCAGCAGGTACACCGGCTTGGCCATGCCGGCCAGGACGCTCCGGATGATCGCCTGCTGCGGGATCGGCCCGCCGGGGTACGGCCCCGTGCTGTTCAGCGGCTCCGTCTCCCCCATGCACGTCTTCTTCGCCGACGCGCCCCAGTCTTGTCCCCTGTATATAATAGCAATCACGTCGAGACGTTACAGAATTGCGATGCTGCATTGATGCCATCAAAGATTGACAGAGATGGCTGCGACGAGATGCGAGAGCATGTGAAGGTTTGAGGACAAGTTGGTGGTTGTGGTTTAGCGGTTCAGTTGTAGCAGTCGAGGGCCAAGGCATGGGCCCTGGTCCCAACAGGCAACAGCACCGCACTAGTCGATCTCCTTTGTTGTGATGACTGATTAGATGAGGATCCGATCCATGAGATGTCGTCTACGTAGTGGCTGCGCAGGCGTGTGATTTTTGAAAGAATTTACTCGACAAATCAAGACGAGAATTACTTACCTGTAGTGAGAAGGGGAGATGCCCTGGAAGAAGACTTTGGTGTCTGTCTGGACGAGGTTGGCGTCGACCCAGCCAGCCCAGGTGTTGAGCGCCTTGGTGAAGGCCACCGTCCGGTCCATGTCCTTCATCACCTTGCTGTCCTCCTGGATGTAGTCCCAGCTGCAGCAAAAATACAAAGTTCAGAATTCATCTACAAAAAAACCTGCCTGCAAATACAGAGAAGCATTATTCAGGAGAGACTGACGGCTGCGTTGGGCCGGTGCGCGGCCACCAGTGCCAGGAGTCGAAGACGAGGACGTCGGCGCCGAGCCAGTTGCGTGCTTGGTCGATCTCGTCGAGCTTGAGCACGCGGCCGGCCTTCTCGTCGACGAGGTCCACCAGGTAGTGCGTCAGGTAGTAGGCCAGCGTCACATTGTACTCCTGCATTTCAGTGAGCTTCAGTAATAGCAAGTGCCAAGTGCAATGTCAGAACAGGACACCGCCCGACAACAAGGGTAGCGTTTGTGTTTCCCCATTCCGCTTTGCAGGACATAGCTAGCTACTCCATTGAAGGAGGCATCCAACTACGGATTGCACGTGTGTGTGTGTCGGCGCTCAATGGCGCCACCGAAGGTTTGTACTCGTCGAAGCTGGCCACCAGCAAAAGGCCAGGAACGTACGCTGTGGGATCAATTTTTCTAGCCCTGACCAATCTGACACTTGAAATGCCTAGCAGCAGCAACAAGGCAAGTGAACGGAGAGATGTGGTATGTTTGCGACTGAACAGCGTCAGCAGCCAGGGCAATATAGAATCATGGAAATGGGAGAGGAGATCCAGAGCAGAGCACCTACCGTCCACGAACATGTCACACTAGATCCGTCATAGATCCGACCATGAATCCCAACCACACCGGCACCGGCAAACACACGGCAGGGAGCAGATTCAGACAGCTCTTTCATTCCAGGCCAGCTCACTTGGGGAAACTGCACTGGATGGCCCGTTATGTCTAGCTTCGGCGGATATTATCGTTAGCAGATCGACTCTGTTTCTTTTCCTTTTCATCCACACAAGGTAAAGAGATGAAAAACAAAACCGCATGTTAACCAGACCAGAGAGATCAGAATTTGGTCTCCAGAACAGAGAAAAGAACAACGGAATAGAAGGAAGAAACGGCATGCCACCGTCAGAGTTGCAGAGTTCCGTGGACGCGGCCTGCTTGATATCAACAGAGTCCAAACGAGACGACCTCACGACGACCAGAATTTCGTTCGGCGTTGGCCTTTTCTTGGAGTAGTTTGACTCGTGTCCTCCCTTGAAGTTTTCACCCGACGTCGGCCGCCTCCGGCCGCCGTAACAAACTGTACCGGACACGAGCCGTTCGTAATCATGCTCATCACGACCTGTACATTGACGTCCCACTGATCACCTCATCATGCACACACCACACTGCCCAGGCCAGGCCCCAACGTACGCGCGCACCCGATCGACAACTTTTTACCGGACAAAACTTAAGCTTCAACCACGGTACTACTCCTACTATCAGCAGCTGGAACCAAACAAAGAAACAACGAGCAGTCGGCACGGAAGAAGTACCTCGAACGTGACGGTGGTCGACGGGCTGACCTTCCCCGACCGCGGAGAGACGGTGGTCTTGGCGCCAGGCACCGCGGCGTGGATCATGCAGAGCAGCGACTCGTACTGGTTCAGCGCCAGGGAGTCGCCCACGAACATCACCTTCTTCCCGCTCCACATCCTCAGCAGCGCCACCCCGTCGAACCTACGCACACGGCACACCCAACATCATCTTCTTCATCTCAACGCAATTCTCACGAACCAGAAAAGACGGCGATCGATCGGACGGCATTGTTTTGTTACCAACCTGGGCAGGGAGCAGGGCGGGCTGGGTTGCCACCGGAGCTTGAGGTACTGCGTGTCGGGGCGGCCGAACCGGCGGCAGTCGAACTCGGACCGGATGAAGGGGCAGCTCGCCGAGTCGTACAGCGGGTACGTCTCGTCGGCCACCCAGCTCCCGGCGAACACGTCGCACGACCCGGGGGACGCCGACTTCCCGTGGTGGTGCTTCCGGGAGATGGTGATCGCCGCGGCGGCCGCCGCCGCCGTGCATGCTGCCAGGAGCGCCGCCACCACGGCTGCCGAGATCGCCGCGCGCCGCGTCATGATCGATTGGACGCGCGGGGAAGGTTCTTGTGACGGCCAAGGAGTGGGAAGTGTGAGCGAGGGACGGCCAGCGGTATGTATATATGCATGTAGGTAAGGGCAGAGCTGGTGGATACGCTCCGTAATGGTAGGTAATGGTGTTTTTTCCATGGACGTATGGATCACACACAGCTTGGAATGGATGCACAGGTTCAATTCAAGAAAGGATTTGACGGTAATAAATGGCATACATTTATGGTAGATTGCGTCTGAAATAAACAGGGATTTACTCGACTGTTTTTCGGAGGATGCACGCTGTAAATGAATGATCAAACCTTCTGAGAAGAGCAAGGAACACGAAACGGATATCGAATTTGAGCTCTGTTGTTTGAAGGGCAGCAAAGCATATATTTGCTGAGACCAATGTTAGTTGCGTGTGCTTTCACCAGAGGAATTTTCGGTCCAAATTCAAAGTAATTTGAAATCCAATTTATGTTAGGTAAATTTTGTGAGGTTTAATGAATGAAAATCCAACATAATATCCAAAATTTTCGACAGTTCAGTTAGGCTCAAAACGTTGTGTCACGAAAACTAAAACCTTCAACGAATTATAAATTATTGTAGATATTTGTGTGTGAACTACATACCCAGTGAAGAGAGTGAACGTACACCATGAAAGGAGTCTTTGTACTTGTGGTTCTATAAAAATAGGATCTTAAAATTTGTAACAGAGGTAGTAGTAGATTAGTACCTTTGTTCATGCACTGATTTTTGTTTCATATGTATTTTTTTTATAGAAGGTGCTATGACTATACAACTGAGTTTGGGTTCCGATGAATTGAATCCATTTTCGCAATGAATTTTTGTGAAGTGTTTATTTGAGCATTCTTACAGTTTAATGCTTATTTTTCTACATTAGAATTTGTAATAAGCACAGGTCATCATGTCTTTGGAAGGAGAGAGCGTAGGACCCACCATAATAGTTTCATTGAGCTGAAAAAAAGCAAGTAGAGTAACGGTTTAGTATCTGTCATAATTAATCAACTGAATTATACCGAGACCATGAGAAACTACTAGTTTAGTTTTCAAATTCAAAATAGGTTAAAATACAGTAGCTGGTATCGTTTTTAGAATAAAGTTAGCTCTCATCCCACTGAGGATTGTAGGATTTGCATTGTGATTCCTACAACACTGTGAGTTACACATGGGTTGCAACTAATATTTTTTCCAGTCTCACATAGATTATACACGTAGGTTACAATTCAGATGTTTCCAGTGGCACAAGAGTTGCAACTGATACGAGTGACGGTTGAGAATTAAATCTCTCCCTATTTCCAGTGGTAGTTTTATTTATGCAGTTTTAACAAAAAAATGTCATTGTTTATCGGAAAACACAACTTTTAGGATTAATTCTTTATAAACCTAAATCATGTCTAAAATATGTTGACGCCGTTTTTTTTATAAGTTCCACTAGCTAGATGTTGCAAGGAGAGGAGGTGGTATTCTTATTTTTCCTACAGACTAAATCGTATCTGCTCTCAATCCTTAGGATATTTTTCACATTTTTCTTATATTTCAGCACAATTTTATAAAAGGTCCAAATTTTGATTAAAATATGAAAATCAGTTGTAACTAAATTTGCATGTAGCTAGTTAACCGGGAAGCTTGAACTCATTTTTGTAAAAAATTAGAAGCTTTCATATTTTATAACTTTGGACCAAACCTTGTTGAAAAAGTTGAACTTTCTATAAAATTCATAAACAATATAGTAATTTAAACTATAGTTCATGAGGAAATATGAAAAAGATGACCTTGTTCTACCTAGGTATTATAAATTGTAATCCCTCTGTTCCTGAATGTAAGGTGTATAATTTTCTGTACGAATATTAAGACATCGGATTTTGCACATGGTGGACTATTTTTTTTAAAAAATGGCGAGAGATGAGTTCATAATAGATATAAAATGAATACAATCCGTTCAATCTCTGTTTCGATACTAGGACTTATTTTTTTGATGGGTCAAATTTTCCATAAATAGCAAATACACCTTATATCATAATTTTTCTTAAAAACAATTATACACCTTATATCAAGGAACGGAGGGAGTACGTGATATTTATGTGGGTGAACTATTTGTACTTTTTAGGTTTTTGAAAATATTTATGTGTAACACATATTTTGGCTACAATTTTCAAAATTACAATAAATTTTCTAAAAAATAGTGCAGTAGAAGTTTAGTCGAGCGGCGAATTGATGGGCGCGAAACATGAAATTCGCCTCCCCTTCCTTCCACATGGCACATGACTTGTGTGTCCTGTATGTTGGTAACATTGTCACACTTACTAAATCTTGAAATTTGGGTTTGTGAAACTACTTACAGAAAGAGGGAGTGATCCCGGCGTTAATTTGTCAATCTTTTCTAGATCCTTAACTTGCCTAAATGCTTGCTGCCGTCTGAATCAAAGCCTCGAAGAGGAAGGGCTGCACACCAGCGAAATGGAATGGTATAACTCGTGGTATCAGATAGGGAAATCTTAGGCGGCCCGAGATAAATCCCCCCACCACACGTTATTCCAAGTTCGTCGTTGTCGTCTCTCCCAATCTGTATCTGTTCACATTCCATCATTCCTTATTCCTCTCCTTTGTGGCCAAGACAGAGATTCTTTCTTTCAGGGACAAATAACATCTACTTTGTCTGAAAGGACTCATCTCCACTACTCCCACTTTATACCTGGTCCAGCATCAAGGTACAATTGTCAGTGTTCGATCACTGGATAACATGCATGTCGATCGAGCATAACAGATCCGATGACAGATTGACGGCTGAGCAAGAGAACCTAGCTTTGGTAGAACAGACATAGTAGATCGAGAATCTGCAGTCTGCAGACCAGCAGCAGATGAGATCAAATGCTGACATCGTCTGTTCTCTAGATCCGATGAAGTTTCAGCAGCGGCGATTCGGACCACGTGCACGCAAACTGTTGAATATGTTCATGTCATATTACAAATCTATGATGAGTAGACCAGATGTTCTTCTGATTCATGTATATGGTCCCTACAAGCAGTGTTTAGTAACGCCGAAAACTTGCATCACAAGCGTTGTTACTTACACATTTCGCATTGATAAACCCAGGGCCCAGGGGGTCTACATGTTGTTAGAAACTTGATAGGAATCGGTTCCACTAATAAGTGGCCGTATGCATGCAGTGAGGTTTACGGCACTTCAGAAAACAGATACTGAGAACGAAAGGGGTACAATGGCCTCATAGCAGCAGAGTGTATTTTTCTTCAGATGTTAACGAACGGGTGACTGAAATCTTATAGGGACATGACGGAATTCACCGGAAATTCTCAGCAGCGATTCAAGCAGATTGTTGCGTATGAGGTATGACGGAGAAGGCAAGCTCGAGACGTTCGGTTTTGGCAGTTTCGGGGACGTAGCGTGCTCCTGCTGGCTTTGGCTCGTGCGGCCTGATCTTGTCCCATTCACTTGCAAGTTGCATCAGAATGCTCCTGCTTTGCGTTGCGTTCATCATCATGTAGTTAACATGTAACTGTTCCGCAATCAGGGGATGATCAATCATGAATTATTGTGTTGCAGTGCAAGGAATGAAACGAAATGCTTGATTAGGTTCACGCTGGGCCGGGTCACACACATCTTTAACTTCCAACGTACTTGTCTTTGGGGCAAAGCGCTTCGACTGAACGTCTTGACCCACATAGTTATCATGGGAGCATATATATACGAATCAACGCAATCTTGCAGTACTTGATTAGTGGCAGCTAACGTTTTAAATCGCCTCAAGAAAAAAGATTAGTGGCAGCTAATGAACTCATTAACCCGCTAGCTGCTCACTAGTAGAGAATAGTAGCCCATCTGTCCCGGTCGTATTACAAACCGGGACAGATGGGGGCCTGCAGAGGTCGGGCGCATGTGCAATGTGCCATTTGTCCCGGTTTCAATCACGAACCGGGACAAATGGGGCGTGCCTCAAGGTACCAGCCTATTTGTCCCGGTTTGTGATTGAAACCGGGACAAATGGCCCATGCCTATATATACTCAGCAGCCCCCTCCCCTCTTAAAAAACAAGGAGGCATTTTTTATGAAATGGTGGGAGGGGGTGTGTGCTAGTTACATTTTTTTACTTATGCATGCAAAGTGTTTGATGAAATGCCCGAGAGAGTTCACAAAATGATTTGATTTACACTTAAAGTTTATTCTTCTTTTCGATCAAGGTTAATTTTTCTCTCATTTCATTTGTAATTAATTGATACCATACGTGCATGTTCTGTAATGGTTATTAATATAGTTCATTATATAATGCAGATGGACCGACAATGGATGTATGGTGACCGACGCATTGCCGAGTACATGACAGGTTCGAGGAAATTTCTAGAGAAAGCCCAGGCCCACAGTACCAATGGTTTCATTTGTTGTCCATGTGTCAACTGTCAGAATAAGACAGATCACCCAAACGCGAGAACCCTTCAAAGTCATCTTATTCGGCATGGTTTCATGCCCAGCTATAATTGTTAGACGAAGCACGGAGAAAAATGTGTTATGATGGAAGACAATGAAGAAGAGGAAGATAATGACAACTATCCTATGTTGCCGGAGTACGGAGATTCTGCAACGGGGGAAGCTGAAGCTGAAGAGGCACCAGATGAGCCCGCTGACGATCTTGGTAGGGCCATTGCTGATGCAAAGAGAGAGTGCGGAACTGAAAAGGAGAGGTTGAAGTTCGACCAGATGTTAGAGGATCACAAGAAATTGTTGTATCCAAGTTGCGAAGATGGTCAGAAAAAGTTGGGTACCACATTGGAATTACTGCAGTGGAAGGCAGAGTGTGGTGTGACTGACAAGGGATTTGGAAAGTTGCTGCAGATAATTAGGAAGATGCTTCCAAAGGTCAACGAGTTGCCCGGCAGCACGTACGAAGCAAAGAAGGTTGTGTGCCCTCTAGGATTAGACGTGCACAAGATACATGCCTTCCCTAATGACTGCATCCTCTACCACGGTGAGTACGAGAATTTGGATGCATGTCCAGTATGCACTGCATTGCGGTATAAGATCAGACGAGATGACCCTGGTGAAGTTGAGGGTGAGCGTCCCCAGAAGAGGGTTCCTGCCAAGGTGATGTGGTATGCTCCTATAATACCACGGTTGAAACGCCTGTTCGCGAATAAAGAGCATGCCAAGTTGTTGCGATGGCACAAAGAGGACCGTAAGAAAGACGCGATGTGTAGACACCCCGCTGATGGATCGCAGTGGAGAAAAATTGAGAGAGAGTTCCCGGAATTTGAAGATGACGCAAGGAACTTAAGGTTTGGTCTAAGTACAGACGGCTTCAATCCGTTTGGGGAGCAAAGAAGCAGTCATAGCACATGGCCTGTGACTCTATGTATTTATAACCTTCCTCCTTGGTTGTGCATGAAGCGAAAGTTCATTATGATGCCATTGCTCATCCAAGGCCCGAAGCAACCCGGCGACGACCTTGATGTGTACCTCAGGCCATTATTTGAAGAACTTTTACAGTTGTGGCGGGAAGAAGGTGTACGGGTGTGGAATGAGCACAAACATGAGGAATTTGACCTACGAGCTTTGCTTTTTGTAACAATTAACGATTGGCCTGCTCTTGCTAACCTCTCAGGGCAGTCGACCAAGGGGTACAATGCATGCACACACTGTTTGGGTGAGACTGAATGTTTATATTTGGATAAATGTAAGAAGTGTGGTATCTGGGGCATCATCGATTTCTTCCAATCAGGCATACCGCAAGGAAGAAAGGCAAGCATTTTAAAGGTGAGGCTGATCACAGTAGGAGGCCTGTCAACCGTACTGGTGAAGAAATTTTTGATATGGTAAAGGATCTAGAAGTAATCTTTGGAAAGGGTCCTGGAGTACAACAGGTTCCGAAAGACGCTAACGGGCACGCACCCATGTGGAAGAAAAAATCTATATTTTGGGAGCTACCATATTGGAAGGTCCTAGAGGTTAGATCTGCTATCGACGTGATGCACGTGACGAAGAATGTTTGCGTGAACCTGCTAGGCTACTTGGGCGTGTACGGGAAGAAAAAAGATACAGAGGAAGCACGGGAGGACCAGAAACGTGTGAAAGAACGAGACGGCCTAAGTCCCGAACACTACGAAGGTCCTGCCAGCTACGCTCTTACCAAACAAGAGAAAGTAATATTCTTTGAATGCCTGAGCAGTATCAAGGTCACGGCTGGGTTCTCGTCGAATATAAAGAGGATAGTAAATGTGAGACTCCAAAAATTTCAGAACCTAAAGTCTCATGATTGTCACGTGATTATGACGCAATTGCTTCCGATTGCACTGAGGGGGCTACTACTGGAAAATGTTCGAGTACCCATTGTGAAGCTTTGTGCATTCCTCAATGCAATATCTCAATAGGTAATCGATCTGGCGATTCTACCAGGGTTGCAAAATGATGTGGCCCAGTGTCTTGTCAGTTTTGAGTTGGTGTTCCCTCCATCCTTCTTCGATGTTATGACGCATCTCCTGGTTCACCTAGTCAAAGAGATTCAAGTTCTCGGTCCTGTATTTCTGCACAATATGTTCCCATTTGAGAGGTTCATGGCAGTCTTAAAGAAATATGTGCATAACCGTGCTAGGCCAGAAGGAAGCATCTCCAACGGCTACGGTAACGAGGAGGTCATTGAGTTCTGTGTTGACTTTATTCATGACCTTAAGCCGATAGGTGTTCCACAATCACGACATGAGGGTAGACTTAGTGGAAAAGACACACTAGGAAAGAAAACAAAAATTTGTATGGATGGACATTCTTTCACTGAAGCACACTATACAGTTCTACAAAGTGCTACCTTGGTGGCCCCGTATATCGATCAACACAAGAATTTTGTACGCTCTCTACACGCGGGGAAGTCTGACAACTGGATTGTACGTACACACATGGCGACGTTCGGCGGTTGGTTGCGAGCACATCTTCAAAATAAAGACAAGGTTGATGAACAGTTACACTTGTTGGCCAGGGCACCATTTAAAACTATATGTACTTTCCAAGGGTACGAGATAAATGGGAATACATTTTACACGAGTGTCCAAGATAAAAAGAGCACGAACCAAAACAGTGGTGTTCGCATTGATGCAACAAACAACAATGGGCAGAAGAACACATACTATGGTTGCATAGAGGAGATATGGGAACTTGACTATGGACCTTCTTTTAAGATCCCTTTGTTTCGGTGCAAATGGGTCAATCTGAAAGGCAGGGTAGAGGTAGACAAGATGTACGGAATGACAACTGTGGATCTAAACAATCTTGCGTACAGAGACGAACCATTCGTGCTAGCCAATGATGTGGCTCAGGTTTTCTATGTGAAAGACATGTCTAGCAGACCCAAAAATAGAAACCTCCTGGGAGTGGAGGAGCCGAGACGTCACATAGTTCTTTCAGGAAAAAGAAACATCGTGGGAGTGGAGGACAAGACAGACATGTCAGATGATTATAATAATTTTGATGAAATTCCGCCTTTCGTAGTGAACATTGACCCAATCATCAAGTTGATTGAAGAAGATGCTCCATGGTTCCGACGCAGAAGAACTGGCGGTGTTGTGTGATGGAGATGTTGGTGCGATATGTAATAATTAATATATTAAACTTTTTATATGAAGAAGATGCTCCATTTTTACCTGCATATCAAATGGATCCGTCGGCGTTGAAAGAACAAAACACACGATTTCACCTGCATACAGCCACACGATTGCTCTTGATGAATGCCTGCATATCAAATGCACCGTGGGGCGTATGCAGGGAATCCGAGTAATTTGTATATATTCCTCAGTAGATGAATTGAACTATTCTTTTGATAGAACAAAACACACGATTTCACCTCCATACAGCCCCACGGTGGCTCCTGAGTGCCTCCATATCAAATGCACCGTGGGGCGTATGCAGGGAATCCGAGTGATTTGTATACCACACCACCCGGCTAGGCACTAGAAGGAGGAAACACTGAGTGCTCGCCTCGTCCGAGAGGGGGCTATATATAGGGTCACGGGCTCAACCAGTGGTACTGATAGTGTTGATCCAACAACTCTCAAGTGCTCAAAAGAAGCACACCCCTGATCCAACGGCTAAAAAGTGTTTCAAAGAAACACACGATCCGTGTGCTTCTTTAGTCCCGGTTTGAAACTGAAAGCGTTAATCGAACAGCTCAGAAGCAATCAAAAGAAACACACACATGATCAAACGGCTAACAAGTGTTTGAAAGAAACACACGATCTGTGTGCTTCTTTAGTCCCGGTTTGAAAGTTAAAGTGTTGATCGAACAACTCATAATTCCAAAGTTTGTAAAAGTTATACAAATTCACATTCAAAATAGTTTTAAACTTATTAAAATAATGGTTACAGAAAAGAGAAAATGTTTTTGTATTAGTTAGTCAATTTCAAACACTTTTCATATTGAAAGTTTTTTCAAATTCCAAAGTTTGCAAAAGTTATACAAATTCACATTCAAAATAGTTTTAAACTTATTAAAATAATGGTTATAGAAAATAGAAAATGTTTTTGTATTAGTTAGTCAATTTCAAACACTTTTCATATTGAAAGTTTTTTCAAATTCCAAAGTTTGCAAAAGTTATACAAATTCACATTCAAAACAGTTTTAAACTTATTAAAATAATGGTTATAGAAAAGAGAAAATGTTTTTGTATTAGCTAGTCGAATTCAAACACTTTTCATATTGAAAGTTTTTCCAAATTCCAAAGTTATTTAAAACAGAAAACAGAAAACAGAAAAAGAAAAGAAAAAAGAAAAGAAAAAGAAAAAAACCCATCTATCCCGGGTGGTGGCTCAGCCCGGGACAGATGGGGTGCTATCTATCCCGGGCTGAGCCACCACCCGGGACAGATGGGGTGCTATCTGTCCCGGGTGCAGCCACCACCCGGGACAGTTGAGTGCTATCTGTCCCGGGCTGAGCCACCACCCGGGACAGTTGAGTGTTGCTATATAAGCAACACTTAGGGTTCCCGGGCCGAGCCACAACCCGGAGCCATTCCCCTCTCCTCGCGAAGCGCTGCCCAAATTTCCCGTGAACCACCCTAGCCGCCGTCGCCTCCTTCTTCGACTCCGGCTGGGCCTCGCCGCCACCTTCCTTGCCTCCTTCTTCGACTAGGTGAGCCTCGCGTGTGCCCTGAACCCTAGCTCGTGCTCCCTTTCTCTCTCTGCGCGCGCGTGCCACGAACCCTAGCCTCCTATCGCCATCTTCGGCTCCGCGGCCGAGCGACTCCGGCGAGCGGCAACAGCGGCCTGGCGGCGCTCCGTTAGTGGTTTTGGGGGGCAAACGGACCGTGGTGTCGGGGGCTTTATATGGGGCCAGAGTATGGGAACAAATCCCGTAAGAAACGCGCTGATTTTGAACGAATTTGGGAGAGGATTTCGGCCGGATTTCTCGAACGACAGTTCAAGATGCAGTGATGTCATCGCTGACGTCACAAGTGAATTTCTTTTTCTGATTTTTCCATTTTATTCATATCTTTTGATTTAAATGTCCAAATGAAGTCAAACAAATTTCTAAAAATTTGTAAAATTATTATCTTTGTGTTAAACCAGTTGTGGGCATGTTTTGAATAATTTTGAAAATTTATATTTTGAAATATTCATAAAATGCAAAATTGCCCATTTAGGTCAACTTTGAGATTAGTTATTTAAATAATTCATTTTGGGTTAATAAAATATTTTTTTGCTTTAATAGGTTATTTAAATAACATATTACAACTATTGGAAATGAAAAGAGAAAATGCAATGAAATAATTTTTAATTCAAAATATTTTGTGCACCAAAAGTTTTTATATTATCATAAATTATTTGAAAACTTCATAACATATCTTTAGAATAGATTTTACATTTAATTATTTTCTTACATAGAATATATATTCATGAAAATCATTTTGTGTTTTGAAAATGAATGAAGATCATTTTAAGCTAATGAAATGTTCATTTGGATAATCCATTTATTATAAAATATATGAAGTTATTAAAGTTATTTAGTTGTATGACATATCGGTAAAGTTATTTAGATGTTGAGTTATTAAAATTATTTAAATGGATTGAAATCTCTTGCAGAAACTATGGACACCCGTAGAAACCTTCAACAAGAAGAGGACATGTTCGGCATCATTCGCGAAGGTGATGAATTGGACCCCGACAGAAACCATGAACAAGAAGAGGAACACTTAGACGATTTCACCGGGAAATTTCCGAACGAGTCCGGTGATGGACTGAAGGGGCATTCAGACGGAATAGACGTCACCGACAGTTCAGCTCACCGACAGTTCACCGACTCTACTGTTGGAAAGTCGGCCGCCGAGGTAGATATATGCCCTCAGGTTTTTGTCTCCGTTGAATAGATTTGTGTGTATACATATATTAACTATCACTTTTTCTTGTGTTTAGCCGTCGGCGGGCCATGAACCGGGACCAAGCAGAAAAGCAGCTGTGAAACGAGGCGGGCCACGAACCGGGACCAAAAAGCTCCAAGGGAAACAGAAGTACCACATCGACGCAATTAATGAAAAAGGCAAACCGATTTCTCCCGCTAACCACGCAAGGAAATTTGTAGCTCAGTGCGGAGTCATCGTTCGGGACAGACTCTCCATCAGGGCTCAAGAATGGTATAAGCCAAAGGTGCCAAAAGAGGGGGTTATTTATGTCTCGAATGCAGACAAACAACTCCTTTGGGACGAGCTCATGCAGAATTTCACTTTACCGGAAGAGGAGGATGTAGAAGAGCCGGTTATAGAGAATCGATGCAAGGCCTGGACTTATATTGAGATGGGTGAATTGTTCCGCAGCTGGAAGAAAAGGCTAAACAAGTTCATAAAAGAAGGTAAAACTCCAAAATTTGTCGGAGTCTATGAAAAATTAAAAGATGAGTGGCCCGAATTTAAGGCGTACAAGCAATCGGAAGCCGCTAAGATAATGTCAGTGAGAAATAAGAAAAATGCAGACAAAAAGATATATCACCATAACATGGGGTCAGGTGGCTACCTGAAGGGAATATGCCCTAGAGGCACTTAATAAACATAGTGTATTCGCAATATCCCAATCGTTCATTATATGTTTTACACCATGGTATAACTGTATTAAGCGAAAACATTAATACAGGTGTGGTAGATAAACAACCAGGTCCCTAGTAGCCTCTACTAAGACTAGTTTCGTTGCGCGATTGATGATCGAGGTTTTCCGATCATAGGGCATGGCGCCGGTCGGCAATGGAAGTCATATCGTTAGGTGTAACGATGTGATGGACATACCCAGTATTTGTAGGACATAGTCGTTACGCCTTAAGACCGTGAGATCAACTCTTATTGTTATTCCTAGAAGATACTTTGATCGCACCAAACGTCGCATCTTATCTAGTGTGACAATAACGGTGATACTTTTGGGTATCGGAAAGGGGTAGTTGAGACGAGGGGTCAACAGCGGGATTTGTCAGTCCACGTAGCCGGATAGATACTCTAGGGCCCACTCGGTGAGATTATGTCAAATGAGTTTGCAAACATGTGACTAGGTCACCAGCTGACATAATATCATAGACGAGTAGAAGATAGCGATGTCGGTAACGAGATCAAGCTAGGTATGGAGATATCTGAGAATGATGCTCGGACACGCTAAGTATCGCCATGACAAAGGGTTTAAGACTAGACGTCCAGGTTTGATAGATGAAAGTCATTCGTTATATCACAGGGATTAATTCATGGGGTCCAGGCCTACGAGTTATTCGTTGATCATAGAGGAGTCTTGGTCATACCTGTTATTATATCGAACCGCTAGGGTAACACACTTAAGGGGTTTCGACAAGACAACCGGAAAGGAAAGAGATCACCGGGAGCGTCCCGGGAGGGGTCCGATGGAGATCGGGCAGCGTCGAAAGAGTTTTCGGAGCTAGGAAAAAATATATATATTATGTTTGATATTAATTAGTGTAATTAATATGCAAATATGATTTTATATATTTATTTTCGAATTTATTTAGGCTGATTTCCCTAAATGGGCCTTCTGGTCGAAAGAAGGCCCATGGGGGGGGGGAAACCCTCAAGGGAATTTTGTGGGGGAGGATTGGCCGGCCTAGGTGGGCCAAATGGGGCCCACCTAGGGCCGGCGCACCAGCCTTGGCCGAACCAGTCATGTGGGATAGTCCCACATTGCCTGGCTGGCAAGGTTGGCTCCCCCGGGAGCCTATATAAGAAGGGGCACCCCTGGCCTTTTAATTCACCAATTAATTCCCAATTTCTCTCTCGATCTCGTGGTTCCCTTGTCGGAGCCGCGCCGAGTAGAGGAGGGGGATCTCTTCCACCATAGCCCGCTGCCGTGCTGCTGGTGTTCCGTTCCAAGTCTTCCGCTGCTCGTCCTGGACTGGAGCTTCGGAGGCCGTCGTCTCCACCGTATGTGTGTGACGCCCTGCGAGGTGCTGCGCTTGCGGTACTCGGAGGCCTACTTCCTCCACCCGACCTCGGGGTCATCTTCGTCGTCTTCGTCGCGCCGAGTTCTCCGCGACCTAGAGGTCGGCTACGGCGTCTTCATCGTCAACGCTTGTGCGGGAGCGTAATCCCCGCTATTCGGTCTACGAGGGTATGTATTCCGATCTCCGCCGTACTTCTATATCTGCATAGTGTAGATCTTGGCTAGTTTAAGGATATCGTTGCTAGGAAATTTTTTGTTTTCTGCACACGATCCCCTTCAGTGGTATCAGAGCCGATCTATCGTAGATATAGATGTACGCTGTTAGAACCCGTGTTCTGCACGGGGGCACCGTTCCTGTTATTTGCTACCCTCTAGCGTGCACTTGTGATTCCAGCGGCATCGAGTTGATGAAGCGGCCCGGACCGACTTTACGCGTACGCTTACGCGAGACTGGTTCCACTACTGACATACGGCTTGTACCGTATATGTGGCTGGCGGGTGCCTGTTTCTCTCTCTTTAGTTGGCTTTGCATTTTCAATGGAGGGCCCGAAAGGGATGCTTAAACATGCAATTATTGGATCGTTGTTGTGGTCATAAGGTTCGTAGGTATGAAGCGGTTCTATTTACGAAAGCCCTGAGCCACGTAAAATATGCAAATGATAAAGTAGAAGCGTCTAACTTTATTTTGCAGGGGCTATTTGATATGGTCAAGGTAGGTTTATTAAATTGTTTATAAACTGCGGGCGCCAAGAAGACCATGGCGCAATGGACTATATCACATTGCATTACATTTGATGTTTTGTGTGCATCTTATATTGTGTGATTGTGTGTATAGTATACATTAGTTACACGGCGGTTGCTATATAAGATGATCCCTTCAAAATACCACTAGTGTTCTCCCTCCAACGCGCACCACCAAGAAAGTTCTACGTTATGAGGCAGGCCGTGATGATCGGGTGTCCGACATATCTTTGTTCGCATACGGTGGGTGTAAGCCATGTTGCACAAGCGTCAGCGTGGAGGTTTTTAGTGGCGAGCCTAGCATATTCAGAAATATGGCCTCGGAACAGGGAGACCGAAAGGTCGAGCACGAGTCACAAAATTGGTGTGGCGGACATTTGTCTACTCTTGAAGTTGTGCCGCCGGCTCTGATGATGAGGGGTGGTGCAATGGATGGGGGTCGTGTAATCGCTTAAACGACCAGGAGGGATGTTCGTTTGAGTGGGAGTTCGGATAGTTATTTTCTAAAATACTAGAACTCAGAATAAAATGAACAGAGTCTGCTTTGCAAACCTTTGTAGATATTACCATTGTGATAGCATCTTTTCAAATTAGGCGCATTCCTGCAATTTGAGAAACTTAAAAGGTTGGGTCCAAACTTCATAGTTTTATACTTTAGCTTGAGGATACTCCTTGTTTAAACCTCTAGCTCTTTGTGTTACAATACCCGCTAGGAGATAAACCCGGAGATTCCGCTAACAAAAGATAATTTTGGATTATCGGATTTTGAGCGGATGATTTCATCATAGTCCAGTGTATGCTATGATCTCTGCCATAGAGAACCAACGGTGGGTACGAGTTTTTAGATCGCGGACATATGATATGGTCGCTAAACTCGGGGTACCCCAAACGCTGGGTTGATGAAGTTTATCAGTTTGTTGACTGATTGTCTTCTCAACCAAGATGGAAGAGAATACACACATTGAGGGAGCACGTGGCGGTCATACTTAATGACATATGTTCATGATTAATGAACATTGAGACGCCTCGCTCAGCTCAATTACTGGATGACAGACATCGTTGCCAAGTGCAAATCCTCTGTCATAGACTATCTCATGCAAGGGGAATCGTTCACCTTGATGGTTCTTTATTACGGTGGAAGTATCAAGAAAATGAAACAGATCGCCGGAAGTCATCAATGATGATGGTGTATATATGATATACATGTTATGAATGTTTTAGCTAAGCAAGTAATCGCAGTAGTGACTAAATTTTGAACTAGTCATGTTTTGTGAAAAACCAGGTTTACTGCTTGAGTAGCTTGAAAGGATGAGGCGACATTGCGTGTTGATAATGGCAATCAAGTTGTTGTGATGGCCATAGACACTCTCCCTCTAGATCTACCATTTGAATAAATTCTTTATGATCGGGTGTTGGTATGATCGTTACGAGTGTGTCTCCTCTAGCGAGACACTTGTTCATACATGATAGTGACAAATTGGTGTCCTATATTTATGAAGTAATGATCATATGCCGATTTGAATTTAGATGGTAGAAGCTCCCACATCCATAATATTAATGCCAAAGGATACAAACTTAATAAAGACACCACATATGTGTGGCACTACCGTTTAGTCATGTCAATGTTATAGTCAATGCATTAGCTCCATACCGAATGGACCTACAAGTCCTAAGATTTGATCTTTTGACACTTGCAAAATAACTGTGACACCGTTTTCGGAAAACAGGCATATAACTCATTGATAGTCATACATAGAGATGTATGTGGTTCAATGAAGTAATTGACGGGTAGTGGAGACCTTGATTTCGTGAACTTCACTGAATGTTTTGAGTATAGCTTGTTGAGAATCGTGCATGTGGGTGTATGTGAATCAATGAAGTACTTTAACGTGTGGTGGAAGTATTTATTTCATAGACTTCATGAACATTCAAATAGATATATGGATATCCACTCGGGGAATGTTGGCCTGGAAATTTTGATTCAATCAAACAAGTCCAGGATGAAGTAGGAAATAAACTTAACAAGAAAATCAAATTCCCGTGATGCATATCGAGGAATAAAGATTTGAGTTAGTTGTCACATCATTGGAAGACTTGTGAGAAGAGTTCCACAAATTACGTCGCATGGAACACCATAGTGTTATGGTATGTTAGGGCGTCGTAATCACACCCTATCGGATAGTGTGTGGTAAATGAATCTCTTACCGAATTATTGTAATCATTAGAGTCATATGGTAGAAACGTAAACACTCACGTTAGCAAATAGGGAAACCATTTGAATCCATGGAGACAATACCATACGAGTGATGGCATGGCTTTTGAGCCTGGATTGTCGTTTCAGCAATTTAGTGTTTCGATGTAATCGAACCTAAAATGGATTAATCTTTGTAGTATACCCTACCTAAAGAGTTATTTGGGTACATGTCTCACGACATAGGCAAAATCTTTGTCGGGATATACCTTGCGAAAGAAATAGTTTCTTGTCCGAGGGTATAAGTGAGAAAGAAAGTAGAGCAAGACGAAGTTGGTAAACTTCTTCTCCAAACATCAGAGTGGCGCAATCGAAAGTGTTTTCGGTGTCAGGCCCCACAGCTTGAAAAAGCTAATGATTCAAGATCATGATGTTCTGAGCTCATACTAAGAGCGTAGGCATACGAGGTTGTGTTCCACACTGTGTGTTGCGACAATCTTGTTATGGAGGTCATATTAATGGAATATGATAGACCTACGAACTACGAAGAAGAGATGGTGAACCTAAGTCCGAGAAATGGCTATGAGTCATTTATGATCCGAAATAAAATCCATATACGATTACCAGGTAATGACTTGGGAGATCTTCTTGATGGCATCTAGGATGTTAATAGTATATGGAGTTTTATGAGAGAGTAGATATTGAGCAGATTCGACTTGTCGTGAAACAGTTCCGACAGACCACATGAGAGTTTGTCTCAAGTGGCGAAGCCTAAATCTATTCTAGGTCGTTTAGCAATTACTATAATTTCGAATGAGAAGTTGATAGATGGATGAGAAAACCATGGTTCTTAATAGTGTAATTAAGAATGGTTTGTAATCCTGAGGATGCTAAACATGTGTGCAAACTTCGGTTGCCCATTCATGGGCAGAAGCAAGCATATCGGAGCTGGAATCTTCACTTTGATAATGTGATCAAAGGATTTTGGAGTTGTCCAAAATAGTTGAAGAAACCTACATTTGCAAAGAAGTGAGTGGGAGAAAAGTAGCTCTCCTTGATCTTATATGCGGAAGGCATATTTGAGTGGGAGCTAAGTAGCTTTTACTTGATCTTATATGCGGAAGGCATATTTGAGTGGGAGGTAGGTGTCATTTGTGATTCTGTATGTAACGACATATTGAATGACACAGATCCTCTTGTAGAGTGTAAAGGATTATTTAAGTGATTAAATTTTCTGTGAATGAAGTTAGGAGTATTAGGCATCCGATTTATAATTGTATAGATCAGAGGGGGCTTAATAACATTAGGTCGGAGTATTTCCTAAGTCAGGATTCTGAAGTGTTTCAGAAAAGGACAAGCGAAGAAAGAGGTTCTTGCTTGTATGACTAGGTAAAAGATTAAGCTAATCTTGGCTTTTTCAGTCATAGAAAATGATGTTCGACATTCTCTATGTATCACACATAGAGTCTATCAGGCTGAAAGCTCGACTTGGTGTGACCCGAGTTCTTGGTTGAAGAACAGGTTCTAGAGTGATCCTTGTGTGGATCAATGAACAAACGTTAAGTTTATTCTTAAGTGTCTATGAGAACTGAAGATAGGTTTTCTAGTAACGGGTAAGAGTGGAATGGCAACTTGCCGTAAAGCGGTTACGATGATGCAAGTTATTACACTGACCCATATGACTAGAAATCTCATATAGGAGATGTCCTTTATTTTGAAGATAGACATGGTTAGTTTGTGAAGTCGCATATGAATGCAATGTCGCACAATCTACATAGGTATAGAAATATATCGCGACTTTAGAAGTAGCAAGTGTGATTGGACTGAGCAGTTTTCCGGGCGTAGGTGGTCCCCTTAATAGGTCTCTTAGACTTTTAAGGCGAATGCTACGCGAATGCTCGAGTCTCACTCCATCCACTGGGATATATTTCACCGTCATCGTAAGATACGGGTTATGTCAAACTAGGTGACATAGAAGTGTTGCAAAGCACATATAGGTCTCAATGTGTGAGATCTGTTGACTGTATTCCTCTTCCACGAGGCAAGCAGGCACCAAGATGCTATGGGTGTTGAGCTTTTACCAGGTTGTAGACTAGATTAAGTGTTACTCTAGTGCAAGTGGGAGACTGAAGTGAATATGCCCTAAAGGCACTTAATAAACATAGTTTATTGGCAATATCCCAATCATTCATTATATGTTTTACACCATGCTATAACTGTATTAAGCGAAAACATTAATACAGGTGTGGTAGATAAACAACCAGGTCCCTAGTAGCCTCTACTAAGACTAGTTTCATTGCGCGATTGATGATCGAGTTTTTCCGATCATAGGGCATGGCGCCGGTCGGCAATGGAAGTCATATCGTTAGGTGTAACGATGTGATGGACATACCCAGTATTTGTAGGACATAGTCGTTACGCCTTAAGACCGTGAGATCAACTCTTATTGTTATTCCTGGAAGATACTTTGATCGCACCAAACGTCGCATCTTATCTAGTGTGACAATAACGGTGATACTTTTGGGTATCGGAAAGGGGTAGTTGAGACGAGGGGTCAACATCGGGATTTGTCAGTCCGCATAGCCGGATAGATACTCTAGGGCCCACTCGGTGAGATTATGTCAAATGAGTTTGCAAACATGTGACTAGGTCACCAGCTGACATAATATCATAGACGAGTAGAAGATAGCGATGTCGGTAACGAGATCATGCTAGGTATGGAGATATCTGAGAATGATGCTCGGACACGCTAAGTATCGCCATGACAAAGGGTTTAAGACTAGACGTCCAGGTTTGATAGATGAAAGTCATTCGTTATATCACATGGGTTAATTCATGGGGTCCAGGCCTACGAGTTAGTCGTTGATCATAGAGGAGTCTTGGTCATACCTGTTATTATATCGAACCGCTAGGGTAACACACTTAAGGGGTTTCGACAAGACAACCGGAAAGGAAAGAGATCACCGGGAGCGTCCCGGGAGGGGTCCGATGGAGATCGGGCAGCGTCGAAAGAGTTTTCGGAGCTAGGAAAAATTATATATATTATGTTTGATATTCATTAGTGTAATTAATATGCAAATATGATTTTATATATTTATTTTCGAATTTATTTAGGCTGATTTCCCTAAATGGGCCTTCTGGTCGAAAGAAGGCCCATGGGGGGGGGGGGGAACCCTCAAGGGAATTTTGTGGGGGAGGCTTGGCCGGCCTAGGTGGGCCAAATGGGGCCCACCTAGGGCCGGCGCACCAGCCTTGGCCGAACCAGCCATGTGGGATAGTCCCACATTGCCTGGCTGGCAAGGTTGGCTCCCCCCGGGAGCCTATGTAAGAAGGGGCACCCCTGGCCTTTTAATTCACCAATTAATTCCCAATTTCTCTCTCGATCTCGTGGTTCCCTTGTCGGAGCCGCGCCGAGTAGAGGGGGGGGATCTCTTCCACCATAGCCCGCTGCCGCGCTGCTGGTGTTCCGGTCCAAGTCTTCCGCTGCTTGTCCTGGACTGGAGCTTCGGAGGTCGTCGTCTCCACCGTATGTGTGTGACGCCCTGCGAGGTGCTGCGCTAGCGGTACTCGGAGGCCTACTTCCTCCACCCGACCTCGGGGTCATCTTCGTCGTCTTCGTCGCGCCGAGTTCTCCGCGACCTAGAGGTCGGCTACGGCGTCTTCATCGTCAACGCTTGTACGGGAGCGTAATCCCCACTATTCGGTCTACGAGGGTATGTATTCCAATCTCCGCCGTACTTCTATATCTGCATAGTGTAGATCTTGGCTAGTTTAAGGATATCGTTGCTAGGAAATTTTTTGTTTTCTGCACACGATCTCCTTCACTACCTGACGGCCCTGCCTAAGTTTCTGAAAATGGAGGAAGAGTTTTTGGCTAAAGGTATACAGGTCGAGACATTTGACTGGCCAGACCGGCTTAAGGCTAGGTTCTATGGGCATGGTGGAAAGTTAGATCCTGAAACAGGTGACTGTCCTTTTACCAAGGAGCACGGACCTGACCCTATTGAAGCTCTCAGAGAGGTATGGAAGGAGGTCACGGAAGGCAGGTTCCACCCTAACAGAGAGAAGGACGAGCTATCACGAGCCCTTACGAATCCTGAACACAGTGGACGAACAAGAGGAACCGTCGGCTCCGTACCGTGGATACTTGGGTTTCCCAAAGATGTTGGCACTTACAGAAGCCGATCGAGAAAGAAGAAAGAGCATGCCGACCGGGCCCAGTGGATGGAAAATAAATTACTACAGCATGAGAAGGAGATAGCAGAGTTGAAGGCAGAGCAGACTCGACGGATGCCCTGCGAAACTGAGACGCACGAAGATCCTTCTCCTGATCCAAAATCAATGCGGAGAAGCAGCGTGGCTTCGACGGAGTTCGATCGCCACAATGATATGCCGGGTCCTCGTCACCCCGTGGATAATATAGTGCAGCGGGAACTTTGCGACCTACATGTGCCATGCTTGAACATAACCGTGAAGGTGGCGCACGACTTTGCCCTACCGCCTAGACCAAATGGAACTTACCATTGCCGCCCTATTCCAGATGGCTATGCTGTTGTCGGGGTTGATGAGGTTATCAAGACATATGAGGGAATTAAGCTGGACTTCCCTACGGGTGAAGACGAGGTTGAGTTGAGATTTGCCCTCAAGAGTACCTGCTTATGGAAAAAGGAATACATCGTTTTCCCACACATGCAGCAAAATCGCCCTCCCAGTCCACATGTCAGTCCACATAACTACAACAACGACAACCAATGCGCTAGTCCAGACACCCCCCACAATGACAACCAAGGCGCTAGTCCATCTCCGCCGTCGCGTGAGCGTACTCCGCCGCGTCAACGGACTCCATCGCCTCCGCAAAAGAAGCGGAAGTGCACCGCTACGTCGACTAGTACTCAGAAAAGCGAAACGGGGAAGTCTCGCTTTGTGAACTCTCGCGAAGATGTCGATACATGGGTCGAGGAGATCCAGGCTTCCCAAAGAAAGAAGGCAAAAAAGATGCCTTTGCCTGTTCCGGTTTATTCTTCGGATGCGATACGGTGGGCCATAGAATTTCTTACGCATCCGTCGCAATATGAACTAAATATGGACGATGACTACACACGCGTTCTGGTGCGTACATCTAGGAGAGTGCGGGAAGAACAAAAATCTGCTGCCACCCAGAAGAGAGATGTTCCACAGCTCGGAATGCAGGCGGGACAATCGGCCCCTCCACTCATATTGGCGCCTTACAACCGGAACCCGGTCGATGATGTACTTTCGCAGCAAGCTAGAGATATGGGTATAACTCTGGCAGAGCTTAAGGCATTGCAATCTGGCGAGAGTGTCACCATACATGAGGTGGTGCGGACATATGTGAGAGGAGAAGATCTTGTCGACCCTGCAATGGTGCGCTCTCTACCAGCTAGGTTGCACCAACTAAATGCATGGTACATGCGTACTACGAAAAGTCAAGAAGGAGACTGGCTCTATGGGAAAATTCCAAAGGATTTTTTTGGCCCAGGTAATGATGAGGTTCAAATTGAGTATTGCGAATTATGGCAGTTATTCAGTTTTGACGCGCTCGACAAATCTATCATCAGTGCCTTTTGCATGTAAGTAATTAAATTATGTATATATGTCAGCAATTCTCTAGCTCAACTTATTTTTCATTACATGTAATTATCCTTATCACTATATTACTTTTGTACTCTATTATGCAGGCTGAAAATTATACAATCTCGAAAGCTGGGACTCAATCACAAGATTGGATTCATTGACCCTAATCGAGTTCATCATCATGGTTTGTTACATTACCCAGATCAAACGGAGGAGCTTTTGCTTACTTATTTGATGGCGCAACATTACAAAAGCACCATAATTTTCCCGTTTAACTTCGAGTGAGTTGTTTACTTTCTTATACATACTCGATGTTAATTAAGTATATGTAATTGATGATTTAGTTATTAACAAATATAAACATATGGCAGATTTCACTGGTTATTATTTGAGATTGATGTTGAAAAGGCAATCGTTGATGTCTTCGACCCATTATCGAAACCTGAAGAAAAGTTCGACGACACGAAACAGATGCTCCAGAGATAATTTCGTTCATTATCACAATCGATCTCGTCTTTTCTAATAATATATAGTAATTAGTTAACTTCTTTACTAATTTTCTATACCGTAAACTTCAGGGTTTGGGTCAAGTTCACCGGTTTCCACAAGGAAGTCGGTATAGCTAAGAACCTCACTTTTAAATGGCGAGAGGTAAGACGTACTAGATAGGTTCCACGTATGCATATTCTTAATTTTAGTCTCACAATACCATTTTTTCAATATTTTTGATTATTTTTTATTGATTTCTTATCTTATTCTATCATAAAGTGCGCGAAGCAGCAACAAGGCACCAATTTGTGTGGATTCTATGTCTGCGAGTTCATCCGAATTCACTTCAATGAGGGTGCAGACTGGAATAGGGTACGTTAACAATTCATTCAAACTTGTTCACTTTTCAAATTGAATTATTTTCATAATGGTTGATATATTGGTGTTGATCTCTCCTTTTTAGTTTGAGACGATCCGGAACAGGCTTGATGCAAAAGACCGCCTACTACCAATTGCGGAGGAAATTGCGGGCTTTCTGCTTGACTATGTCATAAAGCCAGGCGCAGAATGCAGTATAATCCGCCGCCAAAAAGACCACACCGAGGAAAAAATAGGGTCTAATGCTTCTCTGTCATGTAATGATCTCTGTTTGTACATATTTAGACATGATCTTCCGGTTGTAAATATTTGTTTGGGAGAACTCGTGTACTAGTACTATTCATGACTATATCCCGAGGAAAAAATCATGTATTCATGATATATATTACATAGTAACGTATAATATGCAACTCGATCTTGCTTGAAATGAAACATAAATGAAAAAACACAAAAGAATCAGTAACATAAATAGAAAACAGAAATAAAAATAGAAAACAGGAAACAAAATAAAAGAAAAAAAAACATATATACTGTCCCGGTTCTTATTACGAATCGGGACAAATGAGTGGCAGTCAGAGGCTGTCTGGTTTGGCCACGTGACCCCTCTATTGGTCCCGGGTCGTGGCGTGTCCGGGACAAATAGGGGAGGCTATTTGTCCCGAACACGTTGTTCCGGGCGCGTGACCGGGACAAAAAACCCTCCCGGCCCGGGACCAGTGGCCTGTTTTGCTCCAGTGGCTGCACATGAAACTGTTACGAGTTGAGCAAATCATACACTAGTCACATACAGTACATTAAATATGATGATCCATCTCGTCACAAACTAAAGGAAAGCTGTCACTTGAACCACGCTTCGGATCTCAGCTCTGACGTCGACGCTATGTGTTCATCTGGATTGATGTGGGTGACAGCATGCTGCGGGTACGACTAGTGAGTGGCAACCCTTCGCGAAGGGAAGCTCTCACGCGGAAACTAGCCAAGGAAACGCCACGTGGTGATCGTAGACGTCCGCTCGTATTGGGCCTGCCGGTTTCCGCTCGTACGTCCGCTGCTTGTACGCCGTAGCTCCGCAGCTACAACGTCTTCTTTCAAAAAAAAATACATGTTACGTATCATAGAAGAAATCTTGTAAAACCGAGTACAAAGTACCGTTTATAAAATTACATAGATTCAGGTAGTACAACCAGGCAGAACGTAATGTACATATTATCAGAAAATGATAGTACATGCTACCAGAACTGGTAGTAAAAAATATTGTTGTACAAATTTTATAGAACACGTAGTATGAAAGAACACATACATATTGTACAACTACATCGAAAATCATGTACAAAGTATAAAAACCAAAAAACACAAAAGTACACATAAATGAGAGTACAAAGTACACAGAACATGATGTACGTACTATGCATAACCGAAAGTACATGATGTAGGCCACGCATGTATAGAAACACAGAACCAGGTTGTACAGCAAACATAGATCAGGTTATACTGCAATGCACACCGGGTAGTATAGCAACACAGACCGGGTTATACAGCAACGTAGACCGGGTTGTACAGCAACACAGATCAAGTTGTACGTACAACTACATCTAGCAGGTTGTACGTATAACTACACTTAGCTTGTACAAACTATATACAATCTGAAGTATGAAAAAAAATTCGTCGAAACCTATCAACATGAGATCTAATTTTAAAAATTTCGACGCGAGGAGTTTAAAATTGAAAACGGTTCGTAAATCAGATAAACGGTTCTCAAGATATTTTATTTTAAAAAAACATACCGCCCTCTATACACCATTAGGAAGCAACCACTTGTCACGTACAAAGAAAATGTGCGTCGAAAGCGAAGCGAACAGGATTTCCGCATGCTGCTATCAGACTAATCACATGCCGATATTATTGTGTCAAATGTGCTAACTTGGCCCATGATCTGTGCTGCCCATCTTTCATGCACTGCGGACAGTTTCTCTTCTCGCGCAGCCCATTTCTTCGGCCAGTTTATCTTGCTTTTTCTTTTTCCCGAGTGGACCAATGTTTCAGTGGGCTTTTCTCAGTCGCGCGTACGAACGTGAAAGCCTTTACCAACTCATTTGTTGTTGCATATTCTCAAAAAAAACTTATTGTTGTTGCACGATGTTTTATTTAATTTTAACAAAGGATCATTGGAGCTCAAATGCTAAAAATCTTACTCATGGTAAGGTCATATACATATACGCTTAGGGATTAAAAGCTAATCTTTGGAATTAAAAGTAATCTAAGGGTCCTCACTTTCAACACAAATTAGAGACGCTAAATGGTGACTACAAAACAAATTAGCTTTCTCTCGAGTGTTGAAAAGCTAGGCCCCACCAAACACTTAGTGAAATTTGCTAAAAAAAAATAGCGCACATGCATAGCCCTGGCCACCACGGAAATCATGGGTGGACAAGAATTGCGATAGGAAAAGCAGCGGCACACCAAAATCCTCAAATCGGACCGGGAACTGGGAAAAGGTCCAAGAAAATGATCCTAGCTCCTCCCCTAAGGGTCTGCATTGTATATAGCCTAATGCCCTAATGTAACAAAACCAGTTCAAGCTCCAATGGTACGAGTGAACAAACATGGTTTGCTGAAGATTGAGTAGGATTTAGGGTGTTCACGATATAGTGGATGGAAATATACCTAAAGATGATGCCATAACTGAGCCCATGGGATCATTACGGGTTGACAAATGTGCTCTAAATCTATGGTTTGGATGAGATTTGGTCTTAAGCGTTTTCAAATTTCAGACCGTGGGGTTTCAAGGGGTGTGTTGGGAAGCTCCGTTTTCTGTTTACATCATGGAACATGTCAAACTTGGAGATTGCGATGGCATTGGATAGAGGCGATAAATGTCTAAAACGACTATGACTAGAAAACAAAATTAATGGAAAATATGTTTTGGATGCGATAAAGACATTGATTCATAGCGGCTTGATAGAAGAACATCATGTCTGAACCCCACATGTGCATCTAAGACACCAATGGCGATACTCGTCGAAGGCATTGTTCAGAGAGCTAGGATTTTTTTCTGGGAAAAAACCTACAATCTCTGATTGGGTGATGACGACTTATGCACGGTTCCCTTATTGGAGGCTCTTGAAGAATATCTTCCATGAATTTGTATGAAAACCGGCTGCTGCGAGCGTTTTGATCACTACGACGCATGCTTTTCTTTCTTCTTTTAGCTATGTGCATTATTAGTGTCTCTACTAGCTCTTTACATCGTGTTGGTACAAATAATAGGCAATTGATATCTTCTCAATATTATTATATAATGCTTTGTCAAAAATAATGACCGAGCCCAAAGCGTGTCGAGTGCCTGCGCCGGCCAAAGAACGCTTGACACCGACACCTCATCACGCGCAGTCTGTTGATATTTCGGTTCAATTGATAAGGAACATACTGATCTGCATATCGGTAATTGTTCCTAAAAGAACAAAAAAAACTATCTTTTTTATCGAGTCCATGATATATTGCTATTCATGACAAGCAGAAGTAGAGCCCCTCTACGAGCGAATTAAGCATGGCCTTGACAGTTGACACAGTCGAGCTGTAGACTCGACACATGTTGTCAACTTGCAACGATATCGAAGAAATTAAGCACGTTCTACGTAAACATTGCCAGATTTGCATGCGTCACTGGATAAACCCTTGACACTGGAAGAAACTTTCGATTTAAGCATGGGTCAGACCCTTGAACCATTCATAGACACCCCTAATTAACTAGCGAAACGTGACATCACTTGCACACATACGTAATACGCGTGTTTGAATTTACTACTAGCGAAACGCAAATGGTTAATTTGCATTGTTATACGCGGTGCTTTTGTCGTAGGTTTACTAGCTAATCCGGGAAACTACCGTCGTTGACGATTGCACCGGTACAAAAATGATTACGTGGTATGTTTGGTAGAGGCACTGAATAAATTCATCAGTTAATTAGAAGGGTTTTGACGAGGTCTTAGAGTCCAGTTAATTGGTTTCCTTGATCCATACGAACTACATGCTCACGTAGCACGAATGTTTGTTTTTTCTTCATCAAAGTGTTAGTTAAGGGTACGACTTGGTAAGTTCCCCATGCCAAATTGAAGTAAATTTTTTTCTGAACTGCTCCTTTGGAAAGGTTCTGTAATGATCTCATAGACCGTACTTCCAGTACAAATGACTTGCACAACCTAAGACTTTTGGCGGTCTAGAAATTAGTAACCAAGCTCCACTTGCCATTAACATTTGTGTGCCCGTTATGCAATCCTAATCTACGGGAGTAGATAACTGAACTCCATGAGGATATCCTAAGAGACATTTGAATGACGACGAGACCGTTTTTCACCGTAGACTATAGTGTTGTGTTGCTCCGTATGACACGGAATCTAAAGTAATCGTGAGTCTTCTTAGCAATTGTCTTCTAGAGCTCTTTCATTCAAACATAGAATTTTTTGGAGGATTTGAATCCTAGGAATTTTCTTTCATGTGAATGTTGTTTGATTCATGACATTCAAATCCGTGTGGTTGTTTTCAAAAGATTTATTTCACTCTATTTCGGAGGAGAATTCCATCACTCAAACCTCTTAGAGGCTAATTCTCATTGTTTTGCAAGCATAGTGGATACACAAGACTTCATTTCCAATCATTTAGTTTTGTATTCCCTTAACTCATTTAGAAATCCTGTGAATGAAAGAGGCCTAAAGTTCTTGGTATCTTGAAGTTGCCCCTTCAGAGTTTTGACCAACACAGTTCTTTTGTCCTTACCCCAACTAATATGTGCCATAAAACTTATAATTTCTAGTGTCATTTGTTTAATTTTATGAACTTTTAACTTCACGCTAAGTGGTTTACAATTAGATGGCCAAGGTTTACACTTTACATAAATTTAAAGCAACGGATAATTAATAAAAATATACTTACAAATACAACTATATTTAGACATTTACCTTGTCTATAAGTAAAATAAAAGATGTCTAGCTGATTTTGGAAGGTGAGACTTATGTCAACATAGCCAATTTAAGATCTATAAGTACGATATTCATGTGTGTGTTCCACTTTGAAACAAGGCCAGATATATTTATTTTTTATTAATCGAGAGAAGAGGGTTTAAAAGTGATACAACCCAAGGGGCCAAGGAAAACAAGGAATAACCAAAGAAATAACAAGCCCATTATCGTGGCATAAAATACTCATTGCCTTAGCCTCTGCTAGAGACCACATATTTGAAGGGGATCGAGTGCAGAAAACAAAAAATTTCCTACCAACGATATCCTTAAACTAGCCAAGATCTACACTATGCAGATATAGAAGTACGGCGGAGATCGGAATACATACCCTCGTAGACCGAAAAGCGGGGATTACGCTCCCGCACAAGCGTTGACGACGTAGCCGACCTCTAGGTCGCGGAGAACTCGACGCGACGAAGACGACAAAGATGACCCCGAGGTCGGGTGGAGGAAGTAGGCCTCCGAGTACCGCTAGCGCAGCACCTCGCAGGGCGTCAC
Source organism: Poa annua (assembly GCA_026929855.1). Lineage (NCBI taxonomy): Eukaryota > Viridiplantae > Streptophyta > Magnoliopsida > Poales > Poaceae > Poa > Poa annua. The sequence continues at coordinate 13,927,857 of CM049428.1, forward strand.
ACACATACGGTGGAGACGACGGCCTCCGAAGCTCCAGTCCAGGACGAGCAGCGGAAGACTTGGACCGGAACACCAGCAGCGCGGCAGCGGACTATGGTGGAAGAGATCCCCCTCCTCTACTCGGCGCGGCTCCGACAAGGGAACCACGAGATCGAGAGAGAAATTGGGAATTAATTGGTGAATTAAAAGGCCAGTGGTGTCCCTTCTTATATAGGCTCCCAGGGGGAGCCAACCTTACCAGCTAGGCAATGTGGGACTATCCCACATGCCTGGTTCGGCCAAGGCTGGTGCGCCGGTCCTAGGTGGGCCCCATTTGGCCCACCTAGGCCGGCCAAGCCTTCCCCACAAAATTCCCTTGAGGGTTTTCCCCCCATGGGCCTTCTTTTGACCAGAAGGCCCATTTAGGGAAATCAGCCTAAATAAATTCGAAAATAAATATATAAAATCATATTTGCATATTAATTACACTAATTAATATCAAACATAATATATATAATTTTTCCTAGCTCCGAAAACTCTTTCGGCGCTGCCCGATCTCCATCGGACCCCTCCCGGGACGCTCCCGGTGATCTCTTTCCTTTCCGGTTGTCTTGTCGAAACCCCTTAAGTGTGTTATCCTAGCGGTTCGATATAATAACAGGTATGATCAAGACTCCTCTATGATCAACGACTAACTCGTAGGCCTGGACCCCATGAATTAATCCTTGTGATATAACGAATGACTTTCATCTATCAAACCTGGACGTATAGTCTTAAACCCTTTGTCATTTCGATACTTAGCGCGTCCGAGCATCATTCTCAGATATCTCCATACCTAGTATGATCTCGTTACCGACATCGCTATCTTCTACTCGTCTATGATATTATGTCAGCTGGTGACCTAGCCACATGTTTGCAAACTCATTTGACATAATCTCACCGAGTGGGCCCTAGAGTATCTATCCGGCTATGCGGACTGACAAATCCCGCTGTTGACCCCTCGTCTCAACTACCCCTTTCCGATGCCCAAAAATATCACCGTTATTGTCACACTAGATAAGATATGACGTTTGGTGCGATCAAAGTATCTTTCAGGGATAACAATAAGAGTTGATCTCACGGTCTTAAGGCGTAATGACTATGTCCTACAAATACTGGGTATGTCCATCACATCGTTACTCCTAACGATATGACTTCCATTGCCGACCGGCGCCATGCCCTATGATCGGAAAACCTCAATCATCAATCGCGCAACGAAACTAGTCTTAGTAGAGGCTACTAGGGACCTGGTTGTTTATCTACCACACCTGTATTAATGTTTTCGCTTAATACAGTTATAGCATGGTGTAAAACATGTAATGAACGATTGGGATATTGCCAATAAACTATGTTTATTAAGTGCCTCTAGGGCATATTCCCTTCAGTCTCCCACTTGCACTAGAGTAACACTTAATCTAGTTTACAACCTGGTAAAAGCTCAACACCCATAGCATCTTGGTGCCTGCCCGCCTCGTGGAAGAGGAATACAGTCAACAGATCTCACACATTGAGACCTATATGTGCTTTGCAACACTTCTATGTCACCTAGTTTGACATCATCCCGTATCTTACGATGACGGTGAAATATATCCCAGTGGATGGAGTGAGACTCGAGCATTCGCGTAGCATGCGCCTTAAAAGTCTGAAAGATCTATTAAGGGACCACCTACGCTCGGAAAACTGCTCAGTCCAATCACACTTGCTACTTCTAAAGTCGCGATATATTTCTATACCTATGTAGATTGTGTGACAGTGCATTCATATGCGACTTCGCAAACTAACCATGTCTATCTTCAAAATAAAGGATATCTCCTATATGAGATTTCTAGTCGTATGGGTCAGTGTAATAACTTGCATCAACGTAACCGCTTTACGGCAAGTTGCCATTCCACTCTTACCCGTTACTAGAAAACCTATCTTCAGTTCTCATAGACACTGAATAATAAACTTAACGTTTGTTCATTGATCCACACAAGGATCACTCTAGAACCTGTTCTTCAACCAAGAACTCGGGTCACACCAAGTCGAGCTTTCAGCCTGATAGACTCTATGTGTGATACATAGAGAATGTCGAACATCATTTTCTATCACTGAAAAATCCAAGATTAACTTAATCTTTTACCTAGTCATACAAGCAAGAACCTCTTTCTTCGCTTGTCCTTTTCTGAAACATTTCAGAATCCTGACTTAGGAAATACTCCGACTTAATGTTATTAAGCCCCCTCTGATCTATACAATTATAAATGGGATGCCTAATACTCCTAACTTCATTTCATAGAAAATTTAATCACTTAAATAATCCTTTACACTATACTAGAGGATCTGTGTCATTCAATATGTCGTTACATACAGAATCAGAAATGACACCTAGCTCCCACTCAAATATGTCTTCCGCATATAAGATCAAGGAAAGGCTACTTAGCTCCCACTCAAATATGCCTTCCGCATATAAGATCAAGGAAAGCTACTTTGCTCCCACTCACTTCTTTGCAAATGTAGGTTTCTTCAACTATTTTGGACAGCTCCAAAATCCTTTGACCACATTATCAAAGTGAAGATTCTAGCTCCGATATGCTTGCTTCTGCCCATGAATGGACAATCGAAGTTTGCACACATGTTTAGCATCCTCAGGATCACCAACTCTTTCTTAATGGCACTATTAAGAAACATGGTTTCCTTATCCATCTATCAATTTCTCATTCGAAATTATAGTGATTGCTGAACGACCCAGAATAGATTTAGGCTTCGCCACTTGAGATAAACTCTCATGTGGGCTGTCGGAACTGTTTCACGACAAATCGAATCTGCTCAATGTCTACTCTCTCATAAAATTCCATATACAATTAACATCCTAGATGCCATCAAGAAGATCTCCCAAGTCAATACCTGGTAATCGTATATGGATTTTATTTCGGGTCACAAATGACTCATAGCCATTTCTCGGACTTAGGTCTACCATCTATTCTTCGTAGTTCGTAGGTCTATCATATTCCATTAATATGACCTTCATAGCAAGATTGTCGTAACACACAGTGTGGAACACAACCTCGTATGCCTACGCTCTTAGTATGAGCTCAGAACATCATGATCTTGAATCATCAGCTTTTTCAATCTGTGGAGCCTGACACCGAAAACACTTTCGATTGCGCCACTCTGATGTCTGGAGAGGAAGTTCACCAACTTCGTCTCGCTCTACTTTCTTTCTCACTTATACCCTCGGACAAGAAACTATTTCTTTCGCAAGGTATATCCCGGCAAAAATTTTGCCTATGTCGTGAGACATGTACCCAACTAACTCTTTAGGTAGGGTATACTACAAAGATTAATCCATTTTAGGTTCGATTATATCGAAACACTAAATTGCTGAAACGACAATCCAGGCTCAAAAGCCATGCCATCACTCGTATGGTATTGTCTCCATGGATTCAAATGGTTTCCCTATTTGCTAACGTGAGTGTTTACGTTTCTACCATATGACTCTAATGATCACAATAATTCGGTAGGTGATTCATTTACCACACACTATCCGATAGGGTGCAATTACGACGTCCTAACACACCATAACACTATGGTGTTCCATGCGACTTAATTTGTGGAACTCTTCTCACAAGTCTTCCAATGATGTGCCAACTAACTCAAATCTTTATTCCTCGATATGCATCGCGGGAATTTTATTTTCTTGTTAAGTTTATTTCCTACTTCATTCTGGACTTGTTTGATTGAATCAAAATTTCCAGTCCAACATTCCCCGAGTGAATATCCATATATCTATTCGAATGTTCATGAAGTCTATGAAATAAATACTTCCACTACACGTTAAAGTACTTCATTGATTCACATACACCCATATGCATGATTCTCAACAAGCTATACTCAAAACGTTCAGTGAAGTTCACGAAATAAAGGTCTCCACTACCCGTCAATTACTTTATTGAACCACGTACATCTCCATGTATGACTATCAATAAGTTATATGCCCGTTTTCCGAAAACGGTGTCACAGTTATTTTGCAAGTGTCAAAAGATCAAATCTTAGGACTTGTAGGTCCATCCAGTGTGGAGCTAATGCATATAACATTGACATGATTAAACGGTAGTGCCACACATATGTGGTGTCTTTATTAAGTTTGTATCATTTGGCATTAATATTATGAATGTGGGAGCTTCACCATCTAAATTCAAATCGGCATATGATCATTACTTCATAAATATAGGACACCAAATTTGTCACTATCATGTATAAACAAGTGTCTCGCTAGAGGAGACACACTTGTAACGATCATACCAACACCCGATCATAAAGAATTTATTCAAATGGTAGATCTAGAGGGAGAGTGTCTATGGCCATCACAACAACTTGATTGCCATTATCAACACGCAATGTCGCCTCATCCTTTCAAACTACTCAAGCAGTAAATCTGGTTTTTCACAAAACATGACTAGTTCAAAACTTAGTCACTACTGCGAGTACTTGCTTAGCTAAAACATTCATAACATGTATATCATATATACACCATCATCATTGATGACTTCCGGCGATCTGTTTCATTTTCTTGATACTTCCACCGTAATCAAGAACCATGAAGGTGAACGATTCCCCTTACATGACATAGTCTATGACAGAGGATTTGCACTTGGCAACGATGTCTGTCATCCAGTAATTGAGCTGAGCGAGGCGTCTCAATGTTCATTAATCATGAACATATGTCATTAAGTATGACCGCCACGTGCTCCCTCAATGTGTGTATTCTCTTCCATCTTGATTGAGAAGACAATCAGTAAACGTACTGATAAACTTCATCAACCCAACTTTAGGGGTACCCCGAGTTTTAGCGACCATATCATATGTCCGCGATCCAATAACTCGTACCCACCGTTGGTTCTCTATGGCAGAGATCATAACTACACTGGACTATGATGATATCATCCGCTCAAAATCCGATAATCCAAATTATCTTTTGTTAGTGGAATCTCCGGGTTTATCTCCTAGCGGGTATTGTATCACAAAGAGCTAACGGTTGAAACAAGGAGTATCCTCAAGCTAAAGTATAAAACTATGAAGTTTGGACCCAACCTTTTAAGTTTCTCAATCGTAGGAATGAGCCTAATTTGGAAAGATGCTATCGCAATGGTTAATATCTACAAAGGTTTGCAAAACAGACTATGTTCATTATATTCTGAGTTCTAGTATTTTAGAAAATAACTATCCGAACTCCCACTCAAACGAACATCCCTCCTGGTCGTTTAAGCGATTACACGACCCCCATCCATTGCACCACCCCTGATCATCGGAGCCGGCGGCACAACTTCAAGAGTAGACAAAAGTCCGCCACACCAATTTTGCGACTCGTGCTCGACCTTTCGGTCTCCCTGTTCCGAGGCCATATTTCTGAATATGCTAGGCTCGCCACCAAAAACCTCCACGCTGACGCTTGTGCAACATGGCTTACACCCACCGTATGCGAACGAAGATGTGTCTGACACCCGATCATCACGGCCTGCCTCATAACGTAGAACTTTCTTGGTGGTGCGCGTTGGAGGGAGAACACTAGTGGTATTTTGAAGGGATCATCTTATATAGCTACCGCCGTGTAACTAATGTATCCTATACACACAATCACACAATATAAGATGCACACAAAACATCAAATGTAATGCAATGTGATGTAGTCCATTGCGCCATGGTCTTCTTGGCGCCCGCAGTTTATAAACAATTTAATAAACCTACCTTGACCATATCACATAGCCCCTGCAAAAAAAAGTTAGACGCTTCTACTTTATCTTTTGCATATTTTACGTGGCTTGGGGCTTTCGTAAATAGAACCGCTTCATACCTACGAACCTTATGACCACAACAACGATCCAATAATTGCATGTTTAAGCATCCCTTTCGGGCCCTCCATTAAAAATGCAAAGCCAACTAAAGAGAGAGAAACAGACACCCGCCAGCCACAGATACGGTACAAGCCGTATGTCAGTAGTGGAACCAGTCTCGCGTAAGCGTACGCGTAAAGTCGGTCCGGGCCGCTTCATCAACTCGATGCCTCTGGAATCACAAGTGCACGCTAGAGGGTAGCAAATAACAGGAACGGTGCCCCGTGCAGAACACGGGTTCTAACAGCGTACAGCTATATCTACGATAGATCGGCTCTGATACCACTGAAGGGGATCGAGTGCCGAAAACAAAAAAATTCCTAGCAACGATATCCTTAAACTAGCCAAGATCTACACTATGCAGATATAGAAGTACGGCGGAGATCGGAATACATACCCTCGTAGACCGAATAGCGGGGATTACGCTCCCGCACAAGCGTTGACGACGAAGACGACGTAGCCGACCTCTAGGTCGCGGAGAACTCGACGCGACGAAGACGACGAAGATGACCCCGAGGTCGGGTGGAGGAAGTAGGCCTCCGAGTACCGCTAGCGCAGCACCTCGCAGGGCGTCACACACATACGGTGGAGACGACGGCCTCCGAAGCTCCAGTCCAGGACGAGCAGCGGAAGACTTGAACCGGAACACCAGCAGCGCGGCAGCGGGCTATGGTGGAAGAGATCCCCCTCCTCTACTCGGCGCGGCTCCGACAAGGGAACCACGAGATCGAGAGAGAAATTGAGAATTAATTGGTGAATTAAAAGGCCAGGGCCCTTCTTATATAGGCTCCCAGGGGGAGCCAACCTTGCCAGTCAGGCAATGTGGGACTATCCCACATGCCTGGTTCGGCCAAGGCTGGTGCGCCGGCCCTAGGTGGGCCCCATTTGGCCCACCTAGGCCGGCCAAGCCTCCCCCCACAAAATTCCCTTGAGGGTTTTCCCCCCCATGGGCCTTCTTTCGACCAGAAGGCCCATTTAGGGAAATCAGTCTAAATAAATTCGAAAATAAATATATAAAATCATATTTGCATATTAATTACACTAAATTATATCAAACATAATATATATAATTTTTTCTAGCTCCGAAAACTCTTTCGGCGCTGCCCGATCTCCATCGGACCCCTCCTGGGACGCTCCCGATGATCTCTTTCTTTCCGGTTGTCTTGTCGAAACCCCTTAAGTGTGTTACCCTAGCGGTTTGATATAATAACAGTTATGATCAAGACTCCTCTATGATCAACGACTAACTCGTAGGCCTGGACCCCATGAATTAATCCATGTGATATAACGAATGACTTTCATCTATCAAACCTGGACGTATAGTCTTAAACCCTTTGTCATGTCGATACTTAGCGCGTCCGAGCATCATTCTCAGATATCTCCATACCTAGTATGATCTCGTTACCTACATCGCTATCTTCTACTCGTCTATGATATTATGTCAGCTGGTGACCTAGTCACATGTTTGCAAACTCATTTGACATAATCTCACCGAGTGGGCCCTAGAGTATCTATCCGGCTATGCGGACTGACAAATCCCGCTGTTGACTCCTCGTCTCAACTACCCCTTTCCGATACCCAAAAGTATCACCGTTATTGTCACACTAGATAAGATATGACGTTTGGTGCGATCAAAGTATCTTCCAGGGATAACAATAAGAGTTGATCTCACGGTCTTAAGGCGTAATGACTATGTCCTACAAATACTGGGTATGTCCATCATATCGTTACTCCTAACGATATGACTTCCATTGCCGACCGGCGCCATGCCCTATGATCGGAAAACCTCGATCATCAATCGTGCAACGAAACTAGTCTTAGTAGAGGCTACTAGGGACCTGGTTGTTTATCTACCACACCTGTATTAATGTTTTCGCTTAATACAGTTATAGCATGGTGTAAAACATATAATGAACGATTGGGATATTGCCAATAAACTATGTTTATTAAGTGCCTCTAGGGCATATTCCCTTCAATATTAGCTTCATCTTTGATGTTCACGACCAACCATCGGCATCGGGGAGGATTGGTTCGGAAAACACGTGCACTAGGTTTTTTCCAAATTTCTCCTTGTACATAACCAATAAAATAAGGGCCATGCTTCTTCAGTCGATCATCTCCATTCAAATCTCAAATTGTCAACTTAACGAAATTTTTTCATTTGGATCTCTTTATCAATTTCAACCAAATAAGAATTTTGAGCACCAATTAAATGAACTCATGGTCATTACCTTATTGTGGTACTAAAAAAATCAACAGTAACTTTTTCTCAAGAAACAACAATCACTATTACATTGGAAAAACTGTAAAAGACAATGTAGACAAAAATACTAAACAAATGCTCACCCTTCCATGATATTCCCTACTAAATCTACTAGACGAAGATAATATCTTTTTTTATAGAAACACAGTATAAACGCAGACGCTGACATACACGCGCGCACACTCACATCTATGAACATGCACACACACATTCAAACTCTTTCCTAGAAGTTTTTCACAACATGTTTTTTAAATAGTAGCATGGTAACACTTAGGACATTGGTAGCACTAGATATTCTCTTCGTCCAAAAATTTCAGATCCAAAATCGAAATAAACTTGGAGAAACAAAAGAGAAAATTCTAACATGAATAGTGTCACAAATAGAAAAAAGAAACCTTGACACTATCTACACACATGGATTTGTATTTTTTGTTTCTCGTTATGCTTTTTGATTTTGGACCTGAATTTTATTTAGGTTATAGACACATTCCTTATGAACATTCACACTTTTTCCAAAAAAAAAATGAAACATCTAAAATACATTTGATGAAATGTTAGCATTGTATAGCACCTAAGGAATTGGCATCACTAGATATTCTCTCTGATTCGATGCTTTACAAAAGCACAACTATTTTAGGTATCCGATCCATATTAATTGCCCCCAAATCAGATGTATTTAGCACTAAAACATGTCTTGATAAATCCAATTCGGCGACAATTAATACGAATCGAAGGGAACTTAATTTATACTATAGAAAATTACAAGTTAGTTGAGAGCAGAACTTTGTTAGATGCAACACGGGTTAATAAAGTTCCACGATGAAGCTAGGACACCACAATTTTGCCAGAAAGAGCCAGAAATGTACACCATATCATGTTTTCAGAAAGTTCGTTCAAAATGCCTCAACTCGATATGAGATGTGTTTATATAGTGTAAATGTATGTGCAATATTTTTCTTATAAAATGTGAAAATTTAAGATTATACTATCATAAGTTCACAACTCTTTTCTTACATATGAAGCCTACAAAATGCGCAATGCAAGTACTATTTACTTTTATTGCACATAACATATTTCTTGTTGAACGAACACCAATCCTGTAAAACCTAGGATGAGACAACCTATGGAAAACATTCCCTAAACACTGCTCGATTTTGTATTTGATTTAACCAGCTTAATTACTAAGTCGCCGATCGAGCAGCTCATCTCCGCGATTCGAAGTCTTCCTCAAGAGCATACACTCGCAAGACCACGACAACTAATTTGAGTCACCAGTGACACCAACATGTTAAGTTGCTAACCCCATGCGTCGCCAAGGCGCCTATATAAACATTAGCACCGGTGCATAGACAGCAACCAGCATCAAGCGTAGATAATAGCACGGTCGATCGCCAAGATGACTTCTTCCATGCCTTACCTTGTCCTACTCTTGAGCGCAGCCTGCCTCCTGCAGGCATCGCTCACGGCGGCGCAGGCGCCACCGCCACCGTGGAGGCTGCCGGAATCCGAGGTGAGGGCCAGGTTTCAGAGGTGGATGACAAAGTACTCGAAGACTTACTCGAGCGACCAGGAGAAGGAGAAGCGGTTCAATGTCTTTCAGGACAACCTCAACAAAATCGGCGCCTTCAGCAGCCAGACGGAGGTGACCGCCGTCGTCGGTGGCTTCGGGCCACAGACCATCACGACTGTGAGGGTGGGCATGAACAGGTTCGGGGATATGGAACCGGCGGAGGTCGCGGCGCAGTTCACCGGGTTCAACAGCACCACCGGTTTGGTTGCCGGGGCACCTTCCTTCCTCCCGTACGACTCCTGGAAGCCGTGCTGCGTCGACTGGCGCGCCAGCGGCGCCGTCACCGGCGTCAAGTTTCAAGGCAGTTGCCGTAAGTGAAGCTATAGCTAAACTCCTGACCATTTGATCAATTCTTCTAGCTAGCTAGAGTGGGTAATTGACATGCATCTATGGCAGTGTCGTGCTGGGCGTTCGCGGCGGTGGCGGCGATCGAAGGCATGAACAAGATCAGGACCGGGGAGCTGGTGTCGCTGTCGGAGCAGCAGCTGGTGGACTGCGACACCGGGAGCAGCGGGTGCGGAGGCGGCCGCGTGGACACCGCTCTGGGCCTGGTGGCCGGCCGCGGCGGCATCACGTCGGAGGCCAAGTACGCGTACAGCGGGTTCAACGGCAAGTGCGACGTGGACAAGCTTCTGTTCGACCACGACGCGTCCGTGAAGGGCTTCAAGGCCGTGCCGATCAACGACGAGCGGCAGCTGGCGCTGGCCGTGGCGCGGCAGCCCGTGACGGTGTACATCGACGCCAGCGCGTGGGACTTCCAGTTCTACGACGGCGGCATCTATCGTGGCCCCTGCTCCGGCGATCCGAGGAAGGTCAACCACGCCGTCACCATCGTGGGATACTGCGAGGAGTTTGGCCAGAAGTTCTGGCTCGCGAAGAACTCGTGGAGCAACGACTGGGGCGAAGATGGGTATATCAAACTCGCCAAGGACGTGCCATGGCCGACGGGCACCTGCGCCCTCGCCAGCTCGCCATTCTATCCGACTGCTTAAGCGACGACGCCTCCATATATGCATGCACCATGCCTCGGGCTGTTGCGCGTGGCTTATGGAAACTGGCAATTACATAGGGCATTCTTTTACTTTGCAAGAAAATATATAGTGTGCGTCGATCCATCACATACGGATGTACGTGTGTATTATTTCCTTTTCGTTGTGATCATGCAGGACAAAATATTAGTATGTGTGTAGTAATCTTGGATCAATCAATAAAAAAATTCTCTCCTACTATCTAAAAAGAAAATTTGATACCTCCTTCACTCCTCTGCTTTCGTCCAACATTTCGGTTTTTTCTACATACATCAAGTCCATCTAATGTTAATTATACCTTAATTGGCAGGCAAATTAAATACTCACTTCATTCACAAATAAGTGTCTCAAGTCTATAAAAAATAAGATATATCTTAACAATTTGAAACGGGACGAATTTAAATACAATCAATCACCTCTTCTGATCAATTAAATACTAATCCTACCTTAATCGTACCTTTCCGATCACTGATTTTCATTTTGTAGTAGGACAACAATAGCTTCAATGGCAGCAACTCAACTCGTCCAGTTGTGAGACTTTCTTCTTGCGTGGGTATTGTATTTCCTTTTAGTACAAACTTTGATCAATTATATCACTTTTTCTTTGTTCCATCCATCCTTCTGAAATTGTGAATCCGATGGCACCCCACTGAGGACAAGCGCCCCTCTATCTTACACCTCTTAATTATCTCTTTTTCTTAGAAAATCAAATTATGTACTTAGGCATGTAGTGGCTACTGGCTACTAACATTTTCCTTCATGGTAGATCTCCATGTTTGTGCAGGTTGATCGGTTGCTCAATGGCGAGAGTCAAACACCCGAAGACTCTAAGTTGCTGCCCGAGCTCGGACGACAAAGTTGCCCTTCAGAAGCCATGCACTCTTTGTTAAAAATGTGGATTTAGTTTGGGAAATCGCAAAAAATATTGGGAAGACTTCATAGGATGGGATGTTCGATGTGAGTGTAAGACTTGAGGGAAAGTTTAAGAGTCCTCCGGTGGTGCCCAAGACCACCGAGGATTTCTCCAGCTGTGGCTACAGGAGGCGGAAGGCGGTGGTCTGGTAAAGGATGGGCGGCAAGAGGACGGACAGCGTGTTCCCCGTGCAGTTCATGTTCTTGAGCTTTCAATTCCTTCTGTGGAGAATTTCGGTGGAGGATTTCGTCTATAGCAGGGTTGGATCCGCCGAGATGTATATATGAGCAGCGGCGTGTATATTCTTGTGTTCGTATTCGTGGTTTATGTCGGAGTGTGACTCACACGGAACAGGTATAGTCACATCCTGAAAAGATAGTTCGAAGGGGGACTAAACACGGAGGTCAAACAACCCTCGAGAGGCTCAGCGACGATGCTCGTCGAGCCTGAAGAGGAGAGACACGACAGAGAAGGACATCAGCCCGTACCCAGGTTCACGACCCTCAGGAAGAGGTAACACCGCTACTCTTGTTTGTCTGTATTGCACTGCAGAGGTTACAGTACAATGAGCTTATCAAGGGCTCTCTTTAGAAAATGTGGTGCTTGAAGAGGGAAGCTATGGTCTTCTTCCTCCTTGAGCTAGTTGGCTATCCTATGCTCTTGGCTAGGGTTCCAAGGCTTCAGAGATCGATCCTTCGCTGCGGAGGTGCCCATGCTCCTTTTATAGGCGCCCTGGGCCTCATCCTTGCACTTTATGCAGAGGATGGGTTCCCACATGGCAGTGGCGTGAAAGAGTGGAGTTCACCGCCGCAGAATAGTTCATGGACACGGTCCATCCGTGCTAAAGCCAGCCGAGGTGGCCGACAATCAGTAGTCCGCGCAGAACGGCCAGCAGGCGCTGCGGCGATCGTGGCGGAGCCCACGATGACGATCTTCTTGGAGCGTTGCACCGTCCAGCCACTTTATCACCAAAGAGGAAGGTCTCGTAGTCCGGCTCAGGCGGCGCAGCTTTGTTGACTCCTTTAATCACCAGAATGGCAACTGCGGCGCCCGCGTCACTGTCTGCAGACGCGCGCGTCACTCTGCGGCTGCTGCAAAGGCCATGTGCGCCCTGCAGCGGTTGCTTAGCCGCGAAGTGTCTCCACAGGGCCTTGGTGGCCTTGTGGAGAGATTTGCGTTGACTCCTCTCCAGGCGGGTGGAGCCTTGTGGAGTCTCTTGAAGCGAGGGGCTCCTTTTCAGGCCCTCGCTTACTCTTCAGGCCCTCGAGAGGGTTGGCCTCTTCGAGAGTCTCTCCAAGCGGTAGCTTGGTCCTTAGTATTTTCGTCGATTCTATCGTGTGCGAGGGCTGTGAAGAGTGGGCTCTGCACACCCTGATGCTCACTGGGGCGACAGTTTATTACTGGACGGATTAGATTTGGACTGCAATTCCAACCCCCTCATGAAAACTGTTCACATTTCTTTTCTACCGCCTCTAAATTGATACATGTATTGTAGATCTTCTAATGATCTGTGTAACGTCGAGTCTCCTTTGGTTTACTCCCTCCGTTCTGAATTAATTGACTCAGATTTAATTTAAGTTATACTAAATTTAAGTAATTAATTTATAACGGAGGGAGTATATATATACCCCAGATAACGCATGATAAACTCTCCCCAGTTCCAACATGCCATGATCCCCATATTAGAAGCAACCAAACATGGACAGTCACCAGATGCAGGAAACAACTGTTCATTCAAAGCGTAAAAACTTACTGATGAACAAGAGAAAGTGCCAACTTTATTATGAAGGAGCAAATGCCAATGTCTGTATATACAAACTGATGGGAAGAGAAGAAGCTAAATATTTGGTGAAGATAACTCTCTCAAAATAAAGTGTATATTCAGAGGCCATTGGCTGCACCTGTTTAGATAAAATTCAGGTCATCAAGAAAAATTTGACGGGCTTTACATAATTACATGAGCTCAACTGAGATTTACAATACTGCCGATACACCGATAGATAATGTCCTAGGGATGCAAACCCTCATTTCTCCATCCTCTTGAGACTTACGTTATCCCTTGTAACCAGAGACATTTTTTGCAGATTTACAGGAGTTCCCAATCATCCTCCAAATCATCTGATGAAGAAACTATTTCATAGTGAACATTTACTGCTTTATGTGGTCTAATGGGGACCGCTTGATGCACATTTGTATCCTTCTTTGACCACCGTAGTTTATTCGACAAGCTCCTCATCAATACTTTCTGCAAGTAATGAAAACATCAATTGACATGAAGGTGAAAACAATAAGAATGGTCATAAACATCAGTATACATGAGATTATTGCATTGTAATGCAGCATTATTCTCGTAAATTCTCCAAACTTGGGTAGGTAATAAATTCAGAGAGACCATTACAGCCTAGTTATATTACACAAAAAGAACATAATGTTGTAATTACCACCACTGATTCACCTCAATTATTACCACAAAACCATCATATTTACCTTGAATGATGTGTTTTTTGGTTGAGGAGCCAAGGAAGTCTCTGCTTCATCACATCTTATCCGCTCCTGGCCATCCCGGGGGTATATATCTACAAAATCTGTGATCTCATCAACTAATGCATCTGGATAGTCACCACTGAACACATCTGCACTCAAGTAATGTGAACTAGTCTCACCAGAAAAATCATTATGTTACATATGTAGCACACAGAAATATTCTATTATTCTCTGTCGAAGTTAATAGGTACTGTATACCTTTTAAATTATTTGCATTTTGCGGGAAGCGGATTTAAATACTGTGAAAGCAAATTAATTTTGTTCACACATTTCAAAAGTAGATAATGTACAAACCGTGCTTTGTTGATTCTTCATGGCTGTTTGTCCAGTATAATCCTGATTGTTCTTCACCATTTGCTGTAATCTTTCCAAGCAGGATTGCACCATCACAAGCAGAAGATTCTGTCAGAACATCAGTGTGACCTTAATATTATTAGTGACATTATATGTGAAGATGAAATTTAAGTAGCATGCCATTTATGCATACCCTCTCAAGGTAAAAATGTAAGTTCTCTAGTATTTACCTGTATCTGTATGTCCTGAAGTCGAACCATAAACTCCGACTATCTCGACGACTCTCTTTGTGTTCACTTCTTGAGATACATAATCTCGGACTATGGTGGCTTGTTCTGTCAGGACATATCAATTGGATCAAACTATTGGGTAAATTAAAATGGCAGCAGGAAGTAGACAATATATGTCATAAACGACCTGATGATCTGAAGAAATAGTATGAGGAAAGATAAATCCGTACCAGGTGGTTGTGGTGGTTTTACAGAATTCCCTGGGTTCCATAAAATAATTTCTTCCTCACTGCTCACAGTTCTCGCTAGTAAATTGCAATTTTCAGGAGTGCGGCTATGTTGGAGATTTTCTGAACTGCATAAGGTAATTTCCTCCTTGGTGCCAGCAGTTCTCTCAAGTGAATTGCTGTCTTCAGATTCGCAGCTGTCTGCAGGAAAAAGAGTGAACAATATGGTTCTGTTAGAACAATGATGCCTTCAAGGAACTTTTAGAACAAAAGATTTCTTACATATGAAGTATTTTCTGCGAAATCAATACGAAAGATAAATGACAAGGATGAATAACTGGGTTAAAAATCTAAGCAATCTGGTGTGCGTCGTCAGGGACAAACCTGGACTTTTAGAAGAAACCGATTCACTTTCATGGGTATCAGTATCAGTTGAGCAGAGAGAACTATCTTCTGCTGTCAGGAGAGATGAAGGAGAACTGGAGAGTTCCTCATCTGAGTTAGCTTGCTCCATTTCAACAGATGTGGGGGAAGATCCGGTTACGGGATTGCTACTAGATGGATCCATCAATGACCTCTGGCCTTTGTTTGATAATTCATTGTCATGACAGGGAGCATAAATCAATGCGTGAATATCTTCAACTAGGCCAACAGCTTTATCGTGAGCAGAATCAAGATACTTGATCGGTAACTGTAAAAAGAGAAGACAAGTCACTACCAAAGCAGTGCCAAAATCCATCTCATGCTACTTATGTGCTTCTATGAATAAAATCAAGCTAACGATGATATAACGCGTAAAGTTATGATAGGGCACCACCTCCATCAACTTCTTCATATTTTGACCGAGCCCATCGAAGTTCATTCCCATATCAAATCCATCCATCATAGAAAGAGAACCGATATAATCTGAATCCAGTCCTCTCGCCATTGGTTGTTGCCTCTTGGTGTCAACAAAGAGACATAAATTTGCTGCTTCTGTGTTGAATGACAAAATCCTCAATGTCAGTTACCAGGAAAACACTAAATTACCACAAATGGTTGTTATGACTTCTGGGTGAGAGCATACGGATTTGTGATCCCCAGCATATTTTCACAAGATTGAATTTGCAAATTTCAATAGTTCGCACCTCCAAGAGATGATTATAGTACAAATCCTAAGTAAGGTTCTAGAAAATGCAGTATTTTAGCATTACGGTTTCAGATATGCTACTGGTACTGTACTACCAAATAAAGTATCTTACAGCAAATTCTTCTGTTCGAGTTATACAAGAGCTACATCAGAGGGAGATTGAACTAAAACAAAGAGGCGTGCTTCTTATTTCCGCTACCAGGAAATCCTAGGTGACCCGTCGATCATTACGCGGGGTAACAATTATGGGGCTTTCATTTGAGAAGCAAAATTGTGATATTCCTGGCCTCCCAAAAACCACGAGCCGCTAAGATACCATCAGACATCATGGAAACTCAAATAAAATTAAAAAAATAAAATAAACAGGAGCCTAAAAGCAAAGTATTCGCAAAATCCCAACAGAAGCACAGTATACGGCCCTATAGGAGCGATTATTAATTGAACAACAACACGTGACCCGGTTCAATCAACGGCAGAGCACATCAACACTAACAGAGGAACAGCAGCGCCGAACAAAAAACATCCCCGAGAAACTCGAACCGAAAGAAAGACGAACAGCTATCGATCGCCGCATCAGACTAATAAATAGGAGCCTAATCGATTGCCGGGGCAGGAAAAAATACGGGGACTGGGAAAATATGCAAGATAAGAAGAAAAGCTCGGACCTTTTTACGGCGGCCGGCGACCACGCGCGAGGGAGAAGGCAGGCGGCGCCGGGACCGGGAGGGAGAGCTGCGGCTGCTAGGTTCTGGCCTCCGCAGGACACAAGAACCAAACAAGAAAAGAGATCGACAAGCTTTGGAATACGACTGGTAAATTAAATAATAATACTCGTAAATGAAAAGAGCTCGAGTGCGAATCTTTGGGAGAACGAACTCCTCCCTGTGGCAGGGTTTACTTGCGGCCCGAGTTTGTACAGCCAAACGAACTCCCAAGTCCTGTCGAACTTCTCTCAGAAAACAAAAACCTGCCGAACTTTGTTATTCACGTAACTTTGTATGGCTCTGATTAACCTGGCCGTCTCTGGGGTCAATCTGGGCCGTTGAATGTAAGCTGAGTGTGCCGTTTACGGAGTTCCTGATGGAATACAGAACGAAGAACACAAATACTTGTGCTGTTAGGATAAAATCCACGGCACGGCCGTGTCCTGCGCTTTCTCCATTTCCTCTGTTGTTCTTTTTCATGGTCGAAAAGATTTTACAAAATATCCTTTCACAAAAACTACCAGAAAACGTTGGTGAAAAGGACACAACTTTTGGGGATAAAAGGTAGGCCACTGATGAAAAGGCCAGGAAAGAAAAGGTGACACAAGAGCACTACAGGAGCTTTCTTTTTGGCCTTTCGTTGACACGAAAAATTGTCTCATTCATCAACAGCCCAATGCTGCGACCAACTACTAACAGACGCAACACAAGACATCGGATACTAAGCAAAAGAAGAACGGGGCAACAAAGGATGTGCTGAAGCAACAAATGATCCCCAGATGAGTTCTGTAGCTACATCCATGTAACGACACAGTATGAATTGATCCACATAAAGGTGAAACTACATTTGTTATGACCACAGCTTAATGCGGCTAAAGATGGCGCAGGAAACACATCTACGGCTCGACGGTGGTAACTTGCTGCCATTCGCCATCCACAGCCTCTTTCCACAGGGTCACGTTGTTGTTGCCATCGGAGACCGCCAGGATGTTCCCTGTCAGCGACCACGACAGCCTCCAAACAGGGGTTCTGAAATCGTTCAGAACTCTGCCTTCCCACTGCTCGCCTTCTTTCGGCGCGGTCCAGATGACGACGGTTCCATCCTGAGAGGCGCTGGCGATCGTGGACTTTGGGAGACCCAGGTTTGGAGCCCAGGCGACGTCTCTCACCCAGTCCCTGTGCATCTGAAGGGCAGGAAAGCAGTCCATCCTCCAACTCCCGTTGGTGAGCTTCCACACCTTCACTGTGTTGTCACAACCACCCGAAGCAAGTTTCTGAACATACTCAAACTGCCCGGAAGGACCTGGGCTGATGAGAGCACCTGGGGCCATGGCCGGAGCCCACGAAACAGAGGTCACGCCCACTGGATGAGCCTGGTCGATGCGCGTCGTCTCCCACCCTCCATCAGAACGAGCTGTGAAGACTGAAATATTCCCATCAGATGAACCACAAGCCAAGCATAGACCAAGCTCATGAGGCGCCCAAGCAATGGAATTTACAGAGGACTTGTGCTCGATGAAAGTGTGTGCCTGTGCCCACTCATCGGGTTTGCTCCCTTCTTTCCATATAATAACCCGCCCATCGTAGCTGCAGGATGCAAGCATGGAACCATACTTAGGATGAGCCCACGCGACTTGCCAAACTGGGCCCTGGTGTCCGCTCAAAGTAGCAAGTTGCTGGTGCGAGGTGTCACTTACGCCAATGATCTTTATTGTGTTATCAGAGGATGCAGTAGCAATGCGCTTCCCATAGTAATCCATGGTGATGTCATGCACAACATCTTGGTGACCAGTCTCTATCTTATGAGGAGGCATTGTTCCAAGTAAGTACCGACTTTATAGTATTAACCAGCTGTTCTGTGATGACCACCTCAGGCCCCTGAAACCTGACGTTTAAAGGACATCTAGTCAAGTTAAAGAACAAAGCAAAGTAAAATGTATGCAGTGTACGATTCACTGAAACAAGTAACCTAATTGCATTGCACAAAATAAGGAGCTGAAGACATCATGTTATAGTTACAGGTCATACCAAATTTATGTTACAGTTATAAGTCGTACCAATTTTGGTATACAATATCTGATTTCCTACGCATGCCAACACAAGATTTTTTTCTGAAATGAAAAATGAATCATCTGACTTCTTATAAGACTGATGATTGCATAACTGCGTGAAAAATACTTATTAGTCCTGTAAACACAACTAGCCTAGTAAACAAGGAATTCTGGAAAACAATATACCAATGAAGTACTGGGCAATTTGAAAGGACATTTAGACTTTAGACACTCCTCTAAATGCTATAATCATTTCTCGTCACTTGTAGATTTGTAGTTTACATGCATGTTATGGGATGATATTATTCAACCTCTTGCTCCGGTACTGTGATCGGAAGAAAAAACAATGTGCAGCTAGTTGAGGATAATCGATTACTAATGCTGTTGGTGCTGGAATAGATAATAGACAAGAGCTCTAATAACAGTAACTTCCAAGAAAATCCCCCAAAGGATGTATTGAGTTCACAATTTGAAGATCCATAATCAGTTGAACCAAACATAGATGCAAATGGTGCTGGAATTAATACTCTCATATAGACTGTTGTAGACTTGTATTCATTGGTCTAAAGAGGGAAAAAACAAATTAAATTTCCAACATGTAGCTGCCGTTTAGAGGATTCATGGTTATGTTGCACAAACAGCATGGCTATAATATTTCCAAACTTAAGTAAGTATCTCTGAACTTAATGTCAACCTAGAATGAAAAAAGTCAGAGTGAATTTATAGCAGCAGATCTACTACAAAAAGGAAATATGGAAGTGTGAACGAAAGCTTTCTCAGGAGAAGGCTCTCTTGATTGGATGCAACATCCGTTAGAAATTAGCATCAGGTTGTGAGAGACTGGGCAAACATGTACAGAAGATACCAAGATACTCCAAGGAATAAATCTAGCTAACATGTGCTGATCAACCCAATCCAATAAGGAGAGACCCAACCTACAAACCCTCGACACATCAAATGAAATTATTGCATCCCCTAAACACGCGCCTACCCAAAAGTCCACCCAGCAGAACATAGTACCCTGCCCCGATCTTGGTTATCCCCCAAGGTTGTTTTGTCAAAGGTTTGCACTTGGCACATATGTTCGTTTTTGCATTTCTTGTTGATCCAGGTCTTATTCCTTTTTTTGTTGTTGTAGGCTTAGATAGCAGTAGAAAAATTACAACAAAGTAGTAACGTTTTATTCAACACAAATATGGCAGTACCAGTACAGATAGAAGTAGCAAAGTTGCAGCAAAGCAGCAACAGCAACACCAAGGCAAGCAGTAGCAAAATTGCAAAGCAGCAGCTACAAATCTCACTGCATTTCTCTGAATATACAATTCGTTCATTTTTTTTGCCAATCTTGTTGATCTGGGTCTCATACCCTTTTTTTGTTCTTGTAGGTTTAAATAGCAGTACCAAAATCGCAGCAAAGTAGCAACTTTATTCAACAAAATATAGCAGTAGCAAAACTGCAGCAAAGTAGCAACAGCAAGCGGCGATTAGTACCAAGGCAAGTAGTAGCAAGACAAAGTTGAAGCTACAAATTTCACTGTATTTTTCTCGATTTCTCTGTCACTTCCTTAGTCTCATCTCTCTCGTACCCCGTCTATCTCTCTCTCAATTTCCCAACCGGGGCCGAGCCACCTGGCTGCGCCTCCTCCAATTGGACAGCGCCGCCCCCAGCACCTCCTCCACCCCGGCCTGCCTCCACCTCAGCGCCGCCCCTACTCCACCCCTGCATCCCCACCTCGAACCTCCCATGGATCCCGAGGGCGGCACCTACCCGATCCCCCTGCATCCGAGGAGGCGGCCCAGCCCTGCATCCCGACGGCCGGCGCCGCGCCGACCCCGCTCCATCCCGTGCGAGAATTGGAAAAAAAAGAAAAGTAGGAGACGCACCTCTCGTCGACGGCGTGGTGGCGGTGGGACTCTTCCGGGAGCGAGCAGTTAATCCTCGGCACACAAGGCGAGCCGGATGAAGAACGGCAGAGAGAGTAGATCCAGTTCGTGCCGTGGAGAGAGGAGGACGAGGAGATCGCTGCTGTCATGTGCCTGACCGCAAAGGGCCTGACCCGGCACGGCCCGCCACACATGGTAAACAGGCCGGTCCGTGCACTGCGGGTTCCATGCACTTGGTTTCACAAAATGAACATTCCTAGACGTGTTTAATTAAATTCTAAACATTTTTATTTTATAGTACAATTTTGAAATCTTAATGTTTGAACAGTTCTAATTTTTTGAAATTTTTTTAATTGAACAATTTCAAATTTTGATAATTTCATATTTGAACGACTTACAAATGTCAAGGCTTTTTAAATCTAAAGGTTTCACCAATATGAACCCTGTATTTATTTTCCAAATCTAAGCAATCCAAATTTAAAAAAAAATTTGAACAATTGCACAATCTGAAAATTCTAGATTTGAACATTTTTCAAAATCATCAAAGGTGAAAAAAAACATAAGGGTTTGGGTT
The DNA here is from genome assembly GCA_026929855.1 of Poa annua. Lineage (NCBI taxonomy): Eukaryota > Viridiplantae > Streptophyta > Magnoliopsida > Poales > Poaceae > Poa > Poa annua. The sequence continues at coordinate 13,949,159 of CM049428.1, forward strand.
GATCCCACGGTGCGTTGATGCCTATGTGGGACTTCACATTTAGGCATGTTTCAGTTAGCCGATAGAGCTGTCAAAAGTTCCTTCGTCGCATTGGCTCGTCTCCTTTTAAGAATTTAACACAAATAAATAAAAAACAAGTTCTAACTTAAAATATAAAACTTTAGACCTAAAGTAGGCAAGTCTAAAAACACAACTTCCGAATTGAAGTTTCACAATTCTCGGCAAAAATTTGGGCGGAGTTTCAACCATGAAGAATAGCAACTTTGAATTCGGCATAAGCGAGCTTTCAACCATGTTCAACCTCACTATCAATTCAACTCTATGCTATTTCTAACCAACTTTCATTAAGAAAAAACTTAAGAACAATTGTTTATATAGATCTTACCTTTTGTGCTTTCACTTTGATTTTTCACAATAAAAAAAACCTGGTTTCCTCCTCCGCCATCTTCGATGACAACATATTAAGATTGCAGCAACGGAGGCGGCAGTAACACTACTATAATAGTGGGCATCCCTGATTCTCATCATCAACATCGACGACAACATTGACGGCATTGTTCTTCATTTGGTACAAAATGAAGTCATAGTCCATATATGTAGTCTATGATTCAAATAATAAACCAATCAAAACACTGTATCAACAAAATGTAGATAAACAATTTATAAGGAACCCGCTAGATTCCACGGAGTATTATTCTGATTGCAAGAGACGCTGCTGAAATTTCGACAACATTGAAGATCTGTCGATTACTTTCTTTCCGGATGTTCCAACAACCAGGCATGTGACTGAGGTCATTTTCGTTTATCCGCCGGAGACGATCGGCAGCAGAGACTTAGCCAATCAGTGATGGTAGCCACATTTTCTTGTGAGCCTGTCATCATCCCGGAATATGAGGCTATGAGCCCATGCCCATTCATTGACTTCTCTAATCTTTACACCGGCAGGCACATACCAATGCCATACCTGTGCCTGTTTGATCTGTTTCCGGTCTGATCTAGGTGCATGCATGTACTGAAGTTTCAGTAAGGTCCCACGATGCTTATGATCGATAGCACGATTGCATCTTCATACCTCGCCGCGCGTCTACCGGATTTTCGCCGTCATCCTACCTGATATACTACTCCCACACCAGTACTACAGCACTCGTCCTGACCTCAATCTCAACTCCACGGCAGCTCGCCATGGCGACGCATCCTTCCCCTAAGAAGGTACTCTTGCTCTCTCTCACCAGTCAGTCACTAGTCACTAGACAATACGGTCATTGCACGCCGTGCGACCTTCCCCAGCTATGTTCCGCGACGTGCAGGTGCTGGTGCCGATCGTCGCCGGCACGGAGCCGGTCGAGGCGTGCGTCCCCATCGACATCCTCCGCCGGGCCGGGGCCGACGTCACCGTCGCCTCCGCTGACGACGCCCTTCTGGTCGAGATCATGTACGGCGTCAAGATCGTCGCCGACGCGCTCGTCGCGGACTGCGCCGCCGCTTCCTACGACCTCATCGTCCTCCCCGTACGTATGAGGATTGAGGTGCACTCTGATGCCGGCCGTTCTGGTCGTTCGCCGGCTCTGACGATGCTGTTGGTCGAGTGGTGTTGATGCAGGGTGGTGTCCCCGGCGCGGCGAACCTTGGCGCCTGCGCGGCGCTGGAGGGCATAGTGAGGAGCCACGCGGAGAAAGGAGGGCTCTACGCCGCCATCTGCGCCGCGCCGCCGCTGGCGCTGGCGCCCTGGGGACTACTCAATGGCCACAAGGTAACCTTAAGTTACACTGACATCTCTGCATTGCTCGGCTCTTCTCAGTTATGTTCCCACTACGTACGACGTTAACCATATTCAACTATTTACCTGCTTGTGCAATAGGCGACTGCTCATCCGCTGTTCGTGGAATACTTCCCTCCGGAGGTGACCTCAGTTGACGCGAACGTGGTGGTGGACGGCAACGTCGTCACGAGCCGTGGGCCGGCGACGTCGACGGAGTTTGCGCTGGCTTTGGTGAGAGAGCTATATGGGTCGGAGAAGGTCGAGCAGATCGCTAAACCATTGGTACTCACTCTTGCTCTGCTACTTCGTTTGATCATACGGCATGTCTCTAGTTGCTTTCAGACAGAGGCTAGCCCTACTTTTCTCACCAAAAGAACAGATGAACTAACTACAATTGGTGTTGTTTAATCATGTCTTTGTTGTGCATCAGCTTGTGACATGCGACGCTGGGTGTAGCATGAAAGAACTCAACCCAGTTCAGTGGCAGTGCAGCGGCACAGCCCAGGTGCATCTACTACTGCAAAATCGCGGAGGACTACGACCTTTCTGAAATTCCACTCCTGATCCTGGATCATGATGTCCTTTCGATCTTCAGGTTCTTCTTCCGCTGGCCCACGGCAGCGAGGAGATGGAGGCGATAACGCTCATCAACGCCCTGCGCAGAGCCGACGCGAACGTCGTCGTCGCGTCCGCCGAGGACGGCGTCGAGATCACCGCGCGCTACGGGATGAGGATCGTCGCCGACGTGATGTTGCTGGACGACGATCACGCGGAGTTCGACCTGATCATCGTGCCGGCAAGTACCAGCTGCCAGTATCGACAGGCAACGCTAGCTCTAGTGATCACACCGGCCGATCTATTGACCTGACCACTCTGTTTTCCTCGATCCAAGCAGGGCGGCATGCCGGGCGCGGAGACGCTGGGCAGATGCGAGAAGCTGGTTGCCCTGCTGAAGAAGCAGGCCGAAGCGAAGAGACCTTACGGCGCCATCGGCGCGGCCGCAGCTCACGTGCTCCAACCCCATGGCCTGCTCACGGTAAGTGTGCCGCAGTAGGATTGTATGGTGTCGACCGATCGTGTCTGACTGGCGACGACTGTGTGTGACTGCAGGGTAAGAAGGCGACGACGTGCGCATCCATGACCGGCCTGCTGGCGGACGCTAGCGAGTGCGAGAGCAGGGTGGTGGTCGACGGCAACGTGGCCACGAGCAGGAGCGCCGGCACCGCCATGGAGTATGCGGTGGCCGTCGTCGAGAAGCTGCTGGGCCGTGACGCGGCGCGGCGACTGGCGGAAGGCCTGCTCTTCGTCGCCTGACGCCCGCGTGTCCGTGTGACGTCTGACACAAATGCATGATGTACTGGTAGACACGGAAGGCCAGACATGTGTGATCTGTCGTGCACCGAAACGAATAAAAACATTGGACTACCTTCTCTGGTCTTCTTCTGCTCGATGTTTTTACAAATATGACCCTCTGATTGAACGGATTTGTCAAAAATGACCTCCTCTGAAAATCTTTATCAACATTCCCTGACGGGTACCTAAAAAGGTGATACGTGTCACCTCCCTCCGTACCGGATGGCGGAGGTTCTTCCCCCCCTGGGGAGTGGCGGGAGGACTGTTGCCGCCACTTGCATCGACGGGACGTGGTGGACCTGTGGCCGTCCGTGGCGGGAGGCCAGCGTGGCGACGCCACGTCATCCCGCCAATGCGGTTGGAGGAAAGCCGGTGGACCCCTTGGTAATAATAATAATATGTGTAATGGTACGAAGATCTAATATAAAAATAGTGTCATTAATATGTCTCATCCATATACAAACATAGGTAGAAAATAAAACATAGGTAGACATAAATAACCCGTTCAGTTTCTCGGGCCCTTGTAAATGTGATTTGAAGTGTAACTCCATCGATTAGGTGGGCCGGTATTTGAGCGGTGATGGTGTAACATATTCTTGTTGGTCATTATCTTCTCGTTGGTCGGAATTTGGATTAAGATCAAACAAATTATCGAAGAAGTCAACATCAGCTTGTGGTTGCGACGACCCTACGTAGTATTCAAACTGGGGTTGCTCATTTGTCTGTGACGGTCCAGCGTTGTTGTATGAATAATAGGGATGATCGTGTGTATCTTCACATGAATAATGGGGCTGATTATATGTCATGTGTGACGGGTGGATGGGTGGCATGGAAATATTAAGTGCAACGTCTTCATCATCACAGGCTTCATCAGGAGTACCCTATACGTCATTATAATTGTACTCATTAATAATTTTCTCGTGTAGCAGTAACAAGAGTGGAAGTAAAAAGTCATACAGGGTTTCGTCCTGGAATAATCCTCTAGTTGCCTCTGGGAATTGTCCGCGACTGATTGGTAGATGTGTCGACTCGTAGTCAATCTGAAAAACATTTCCTTAACATCTCATAATAATAGTGTATAGACAGATATGAAAAAATTAAGAGTCTCACATGTCACATGTGGCGGCTGTATTGAAGACATAGGATTAGCGCGTTGCATGATAGGCCTCGATGTCGTACCAATTAGAGTTGCATCCTATCTTTCCCTTAACTAGGTGGAAATATTATTAATAAATACGGATTGGATGTATAAATAAAATACGTACAGGCTCACGCATTGATAGGCTTTATGTAGGAGGTCTCATGCTTGGCCTCATCTCGCTCGGCCTCGATGAGAAAGCCTCAGGCATGTTGTACTGGCTTACTTGAATATCGTCCGCCAGACCACAACCCCACGTCCTAGAAGTTTTAAAAGCATTTATGAAAATACATATCAACTTAGTCTTTATAGTAGTTGGCATTGTACAAGGACTCTCGCTAACAATCTCCGGCCCAAAGAGTGTGCGCCTTCTAACATCTCTGAAACTAATTCGCTCCATTCACTACGGGAATCACATCGCACGCCGACGACAATTTTAATGTCGACGGCAATTTGTCGGGGTCGTCGGCGTCACAACGTGAGACCGACGAAATGAGGAAAACTTTCAACGTTGTTTTGTCGCCGTCGTCTTAGTGGTGAGGCCGACGACCACTGTCGGGCTCAGAGTGTCGACATCGTTCATTTAGTGAGCCCGACGGCCACCGTCGGCGTCAAAACACCATCGGAGTACTGCCTCCGCGTGGCCATCTCGATGCAGCGTTTGACGGCGTCTTAACACCGCGCGGGTTACCCATTGTAATGCCGACGGCATTACCGTCGGGCTCAGTATTGTATTTCCTAGTTTTTCTTTAAAAATTAGATTACATTCAAAAAAAATGTAACGGTACTAAATCACAAAAATAACATAAGAACTAATTGTACAAATATTGTGATCAAATGTGACCACAATATAAGGATACATATGCGGGTAGCCCGATGGAATCTGCGGGATTTTGTAGTGGCGAGGTTCCAGAACTCAGAGGTGGGAAACTTCAGTTTCGTGTGTCGGCATGGAATAGTGTGACGGAGTAGATGAAATGTCGATTCCCCATGGCCCTGTGTATCAACCTGACACAACCAAGCAAAAAAAGTCATGCGTCTACCCCCTCTTGGCGCCGTTTAGAGGGGGGACTTTTCTCCAGCGGGAGTAGGGTTTCGCCGTATAGGGGGTCTGGAGCGTCGGAACCCCATCAAAACTTGCATAGACCCCTAACCTATGTATAATAATGTGTTAGTAGGTTGTGGGAACCAAGATACAGCTCCGAGGTGCGACCCGCTTCACCATGACGAGGGTGTAACTCGGCAAATCCCAGGGTTGTCCACCCCGGGTTGATTGAGGGGGGGAGAGAGGAGCGTTGGTGATCACGACGGCTGACAAGCAAGGTTTTACCCAGGTTCAGGCTCCCGGAGGATAACACCCTACTCCTACTTGTCTGTTATTGATGGTGAGTTGCGATTACAATGGCGGGATTGCGATCTCGCTAGGGTTTGTGGTCGTGGCTATTGGCGTGTTCTCTAGGACGGGCAACCCTCCTGGCTTTATAGGTAGCCAGGTCTCGGGTGGTTAGTACAGATATGGCAGGTTACGAAACCTAACCGAGTTGGACTAGGATACGTGGTACCCCGAGTGGGCCTTCTGTGGGCTTCTCCATGCTTGGCGCGGCCCAGGTAGGCTCATTGTAGGCTAGTCGAAAGGTAGCCCCACGTCGGTAGCCCCCGAGTGCTTGGTCGAAGCGCAGCGTCGGGCAAAGGACTTCCTCCTCCTGGACGCGCCATTGGATTGCTTGATTTTGAGTTTGTACTCGTTTTCTTCAGTCGAAGAGGACACTCCCGATGGGAGTAATACCTTCAGTAGAATTTCTTTGTCTTGCTCTTCATGTGAAGCTTGCTTCTATTCGGCCTGTTGGCTTACATTTAGATTTGATTCGGCTGCTCGAGCTTACTCAACTTTCCTTGTCACCCGAATGGATGTTTCGGGTTCCCTGACCAGTACACTGTCTTAAGTTGTTTCAGCTGAGAAGCTTACTACTCGAATCTTGCGCTCGAGTTAACGCGTTGTTTCACTTGCTTGTAGCCGTTGGCTTGATGACGTCGCTGCTGACGTTTCCTTGCACGCCTCTGCGCCCGATGGGACGTGACATGGCGGGGCCCGCTGGCAGCGCTGACCGCGGTCAGCAGTTGTCACGTCTCCGAACTGGGCGCGAAATTTTCGCGCATGATGATGACGCCTCGATTCTCGTGCGTAGTGGAGGAAGTTGGCGGCGACGGTTGGCCTCTTTGCTTGACACGTGGACGGCAGGATGAAGACGCTCGGAACCGTTGCGCGACGGAGGGCTGAGATTGATTTTGCTGAGGCATAAGTACTGCGCCGCAGCGCGAGGGCATCGTCTTCTCCAATCGTCCGCGCCTCCTTTCCTCTGCCTTCTGCCATTCTCTCCCTCACCAGAGCTCCGTGCTATTTGTCCCCGCACCTTGCGCTGCTCTGCAAAGCCATGGGCAAGCCGAAGATTGCCGCTGGTTCCTCCGCCGCCGCCGACGAAGCCGGGCTGATGAAGAAGCCCGACGACGACTGGCAAAGGTCGTCCGTGAAGAAGGCGGAGGTCGAACTCCTCCGCGCTCAAGGTCTCCTTCCTCCTGCTGATTAAGTCCAGGTACGCGCTCCTGGCAAAGAAGTTTATCCCACACCCCGCGAGGGGGAACGCGTATGCTTCGTGGATTTCCTTCCGCGGGGCTTCGGGTTCCCCTTGCACGATTTTGTGCGCGGTCTCTTGTATGCCTATGGGGTTCAGATCCATGATCTGACCCCCAATGGCGTCTTGAGCATCGTGGGCTTTATTGTGCTCTGCGAGTGCTTCCTGGGTGTCGCGCCCCACTGGGCGCTGTGGAAGTCGCTCTTCCTCGTTCGCAAGAACGTCGGGAAGAGCGGGTTAACATTCCCCATGGGCGGCTTTGGAATCCAAGTGCACGGTGATACCGCGTACTTCCATATGAAGAAGTCGGACTCTGTTCAGGGGTGGCGCAAGAAGTGGTTCTACGTCCAGTCGAGCCAGGACGGCATGGCGGCATTCGACAGCGGGCACAGGCTGCGGAAGACTCACGCCTGGTCGCACCCGCTGGCTGCGGAGGAGAAGGAAGCCGCGCGACCGCTGCTGGGCCTGCTACGCGACCTCACCAAGACCCTTGGGCGTGAGGCGGGTGGCGTCTTCCTGATGGCCACCTTCTTCCGTCTTCGGGTGCAACCGCTCAGTGCTCGGCCCCATCCGATGTGGGCCGTCGAGGGCGTCAGCACCGAGCCACTCGACGACGAGGAGGTGGAAGCCAAGGTGAGGTCCATCACCAACCTCCGAGTCGCGGACAGCTGCAATGTCAAGTGCCCGGTTGCTGCATTTGTGGCGACGAACCCCGTTCCTGAGGTAATGTTCCTGACTTGTTCTCTTTGTTTCTTCTTGTCTTGAGATCCTGCTTCTTAATTCGACTTGCGTCTACTTGCTTCAGGGTCGATCTCTGCTGGTCAGCCTTCCTCCTCTCCCTGAAAATGGATCCGACGACGAGTCGAGGGTTGTGGAGGAGGATGACGATGACGACGAGCTTCCGTCCGCTGTCTCTCCCAACGACGAAGTGGAGGATGAGCAGGATGACGATGACGACGAGCTTCCGTCCGCTGTCTCTCCCAACGACGAAGAGGAGGATGATGATGACGACGAGGAACCCGCACGGAAGAGGCAGAAGCGCCGGAGTGGCGGTGACTCTGCGACCGCTTCGTCGCCCGCAAGGGGTGCGGAAGCTGATCCAGAGGAAGTCGTCGCGACGTCGTCGGGTGTGCGGTCTCCAGGTGGCTGGATCGAGCCCCTGGTTGTTCCCCCTGTCAGCTCCGCGCCACCACGCGCGTTTGCGCGGCTGGCGTCTGTCTCCTTGGGGAGCGATGATGAACTCGAAACCTCCAGGTTAGTATCTTGTTGCCTTCGAGTTGTCTTTTGCAGTTCCAATCCTTAAGTTGGTCATTGTACTGTTTTGCTTCAGCCGTTGTTCTGGCGATGTCCGCTCCCCTCGTCGTGAAGTGGAGCACACGTCCGCCCCTTCGACCGAGCTGGTGACCCGGGTGGCAGCCGAGGAGCGCACGCAACCTGCTGTCATCGCGTCTACAAGTCGCACTCCACCACCGCCTTCCGAAGATGTCGACCTCCTGGACCACGTAAGTCCCTTGTATTTGAGCTTGTAGTACTGCAGTTTCATCGGGTGCGCGATCAGCGCTCCCGATGGGAGTAGCCCCCGAAGGTGTGGGTGACTAGTATAGTCGCCCGCAACTTTACTAATTCCTTGCTTTTGTTTCAGCCATACTACCGTCAGCAACTTGATGCAGCCGCTGCTTACTTTCGCCTGGAGAAGGAGAGGGACCAGCTTCGTGCTTCTCTTGACCAGGCTGATAAGCGGGTTGCTGAGCTTGAGTTGAAGATTCAGGCTCAGGGTGAGCTTGAGAAAGCTCTCCACGAGTTCCAGGAGCGGGAGCGGGTGCGGGTCGTCCAAGAGAAGACTCAAGTCGGACGTCTCCTCACGCTCGCCGGTTTTCTTGGAGGTAGGTTTCGGCCTGGCGCCTACTGTTTCTTGTGCTTTTCCCTTGTCTGACACTAGATCTGTTGTCTAGATGACTGCGGTGGGGCTCCTCCGGAGGGCTCGTCGAGTGACACGGTTGACTTGGCGACTGCTGTCGGCTTCCTCGACCGCGTCTACGCGTATGCGTCCGATGCGCTGAGGAAGTCGGCGGCTGCGCTGAAGCAGTCGACTGGCGCGCTAACGACGGTGCACCGGAGCATCTTCCTGAGGGATGCGCCACCGACTGTCGTCGACGCTCTTTCCACTCCGTTCAAGGACGATGCGACCACCCTTGCGGACTTCACTCGGACGCAGACGGTACGCGGCTCCGAGCTCACCTTCCAGCTCATTCTAGGTCACCAGATTGAGGGCGATTTCGAGAAGGTTGTCAGCGGCTTCCCTCGGAGGGCTGACGGCCGGACCGCGTCGCTTGGCGGAGTGAAGGCGCAGGCTAAACAGCTAGCTGTGAAGCTTGTGGCCACCTTTGAGAGGGCGCTCGCCAAGGCGTCTGAGGCGGCTGCTTCCCGGAAGACCCGCTCTCGCTCGGAGTCTGCCGCCCTAGAGTAATAGTGTTGTAGGGATTCGGCAGTTGCCTTGGCCTGTATTCGTACCTTTTGCTTGTAATAACTGATATTTTGTTTGGTCTTCTGACCTTGAACAATATTTTGTGCTGAAATTGAGTGTCTTCAATTGTATTTGCTTGCGCTGAGCAGTCGCGCATCTGTATTGACTCTGCGAACTTATGGCAGACTGACGTGCGCGGCGGCACTTCTTCTGCTTCTGCGGCTGGTCCGAGCGGTGAGGGATCTTCGTCGGGTGCTCGCCGTCGTTGGGAAGCATTGGCTCCGCCGCGAAGCGCGAACGACCAGCGGATCATCACATATTTGAAGAATAAGGTGGTTGAACATGAGGCGACTCTGAAGAATACCGAGCTGTTGCTGCATCGCTCCAGGTCTCATCCTACTGCAGGCTTCTCCCAGCGTGAAGATTTCCTGATCGGAGAGATCGATCTGATCAGTCGACAACTTCAAGGTTGGTATCCTCTACGCCTGCTTTTCCTTGTTAAAACTTGTTGGTTCTGACTTCTAGCTTGTGTATGCAGATGTGAACCCGGACTGGGAGGCTGAGCGGGACCGTGTTGAAGAGCGCGTTACCCGGGAGGCGTCTGACGACTCTCACGAAGCTCGCCAATTCTGGGTGAACAAGTCGAGAGGGCGTATTCTTGCTCGCATGCTCGACCGAACTTGGCGTGCGGCTTTCCTTTTGGAGAATTGCCGGAAGACTCTGTGGCATATCCATCGTGTCTACTTCCCGCACAATGGGCAGCCGCATGGGCTGGCCACCTTGCTGGAGAGGTTCCGTGATGGTGATGCTCTGAAGGAGATCGTCCACGCCCAGCTTGTCGTCGGGGCGAATGCGGCTCTGGCGTACGTCCGGCTGCATCGGCCTAACCTTCCGTTGGAGAGGCTGATGGGTGGACTGCCTGGTGATTCCGAGTACGCCGATACCCTGAAGGTTGCGCGCCAGATGATTGAGCAGGTGAAGAAGCATAGCGAGCGCCTTGTAGGCCCACTCGGGGCGCTGAAGGCCGAGCCTGCAGACTAAGAGTAGATTTCTTCTTCTGTACATGGTTAGTTTGATGTGGCGACTATGCCGATGTAAATGACAGTATATGAAGTTAAAAGAGTTCTTGAGTAACGAGTGAGATTGTTTTCGTTACGGTGCGAGTGTTTGCTTCTGTTTTGACTTGTGTGGCGAGCCCCCGAGTACCTTGGGTGACGGCATAAGCCTGCATTGTGAACCTGTGTGGCGCAGCCCCCGAGTGAGTCGAGTGGCGTCCTAGGGTTTTTCCAAGTGAGACCTGTGTACCGCGGCTTCCGATGGTATCGGGTGGCGATTTAGGGTTTTGGACTTGACCTGTATGGCGCAGCCCCCGAGTAGCTCGGGTGTCGGCCTAGGATTTCTTCAGTGAAGCCTGTATGGCGCAGCCCCCGAGTAGTTCGAGTGGCAGCCTAGGTATTTTCAAGTGTGACCTGTGAGTGCAGCCCCCGAGTGTGTCGGGTGGCGACCTAGGATTTTTGACTTGACCTGTGCGGCCCACCTCCCGAGTAAGTCGGGTAGAGGCCTAGGATTTTTGAGTTGTGCCTGTTTGGCGCAGCCCCGAGTGGTTCGAGTAGCGGCCTAGGATTTTCAAGTGTGACCTGTGAGGTGCAGCCCCCGAGTGCATCGGGTGGCGACCTAGGATTTTTGACTTGACCTGTGTGGCGCAACTCCCGAGTAGATCGAGTAGAGGCCTAGGATTTTGCGAGTTATGCCTGTATGGCGCAGCCCCCGAGTGACTCGAGTGGCGGCCTAGGCTTTTATTTCAACCTGTGTGGCGCAGCCCCCGAGTGAATCGAGTGGCGGCCTAGGATTTTTTGTTTGCCTTGACTGAGAAGGTAGAGTGAACAACATTTTCTTCAAATCACTTTATTGATTGCTGCGAGCATGCCGCCTCATTAAAACCCTTCCAGTCCCCTTAGGTACCCTGGTAAGGGAAAGAGTGCGTCTGAAACTTGCCGCTTTGACATGCTATCCTTGTTACAATGGTTGAGTCGACTAAGCATAGAACCGCCGGAGTTGTGCGACGTTCCACGGGTTGCTGCAGGCTGCTCCTGTCTTTGAGTCCTTTAGGCGATATGCTCCGTTGCCAATTGCTTCTGTGACACTGTACAGACCCTCCCATGGGGAGGCTAGCTTGTGCACTTTTTTCCCGTTTGAGGCGAAGGACCAGGTCACCTGCGACGAAAGCTCTTCGTCGCAATCTTCGTCCGTGATAGTTGCGCAGGTCTTGCTGGTATACGGCTGATCGTGCCAGGGCGATGTCGCGTGCTTTGTCCAATATGTCCATGCTGTCTTCGAGTGCCTCTTCTGCATCTGACTCGTCGTAGGCGACCACCCGTGGTGCGTCAAACTTGATGTCGCAGGGTAGGACTGCCTCTGCACCGTACACCATGAAGAATGGAGTGTATTGGGTGGATCTGTTGGGCGTGGTCCGCAGACTCCAGAGGACTGAAGGCAGTTCTTCGACCCATGCGCCCGCTGCGCGCCTAAGTGGCACACGCAGTCGCTTCTTGATGCCGCTGCAGACTAAACCGTTGGCCTTCTCCACCTGTCCATTCGATTGCGGGTGCGAGACAGACGCATAGTTGAGCTTGATACCTTGATCTGAGCAGAAGTCTTTCAATTCTTCGGCTGTGAAGTTCGAGCCGTTGTCTGTGATGATCTCGTTCGGCAATCCGAACCTGAAGATGATGGACCTGATGAAGTTGACCGCTGATGATGCAGTCGAACTTGTGATGGGTGCGGCTTCAATCCACTTGGTGAACTTGTCGACTGCAACCAGGAGGTGAGTGTGTCCTCCGGGTGAGGATTTCTTCAGCGGGCCTACCATGTCCAGTCCCCATTGGGCGAAGGGCCAGGCTAGTGGTATTGTTTTCAACTCGGAGGCCGGCGCGTGCGGCTTGTTGACGAACTCCTGGCACCCGGTACATTTCTTTACTAGATCTTCTGCGTCATGCATAGCTGTTAGCCAGTAGAACCCTGCTCGTAGTGCTTTGGCCACCAGTGCTCGACTGCTGGCGTGATGCCCGCAGATGCCCGCTTGGATGTCGAGTAGTATGGCCTGGCCGTCGACTGGATCTATGCACCTTTGCAGGATGCCTGAAATGCTTCTCTTGTAGAGTTCGCCATTGATGACAGTAAAACTTTTGGAGCGCCTGATGATGCGCTTTGCTTCGACTGGGTCTGTTGGCAGCTTCTGATGAAGTATGTACGCCAAGTATGGTCCTGTCCATGTAGCTTCGACTAGCATGACCTCCATGGGGACCTTCTCTTGGCTTGGCGGGTTTGCATCGCCTTTTGCTTTTGTTGCAGTGCTTGCTGTGGCTTGAGTCTTGATAGATCTCTGCGTGATGCGCTCTAGGAAGACGCCGGGCGGAACTGGAACTCTGTATGATCCCATGTTGGCGAGGACGTCAGCTTCTTCGTTGTTGTCGCGGCCGATGTGTCGTAACTCGCAGCCATCGAAGGTGCCTTCCATCTGGTTGTACAGGTCTCGGTAGGCGATCATGTTGTCGGCGATGGCGTCGCAGGACTTCATGGTTAGCTTTACCACCAGGTAGGAGTCGCCATATATCATGAGGTTCGTGGCGCCGCAGTTCTTGGCCATCTTCATGCCGTGGATCAGGGCCTCGTACTCGGCTTAGTTGTTGGATGGCGTCGGAAAATCCATCTGTAGGACATACTTCAGCTTGTCACCCTTGGGGGAGACGAGCACAACTCCTACCCCGGCCGACTTGAATTTCTTGGAGCCATCGAAGTACATTGTCCATGCGTTGGACAAGTCGGTGACATTTGGTAGCTGAGCTTCTATCCACTCGGTGGTGAATTCTGGGAGGACTTGGGCCTGGATGGACTTTGGGTGAGCATACTTCAGTCCCCATGGTCCTAGCTCGACAACCCACTTGGCGACTCGTCCTGTCGCGCGTTGGTTTGTGAGAATGTCTGCTAGTCCAGAGGAGCTTACCACCGTGATCGGGTGCTCGGAGAAGTAGTGGACGACCTTCCTGGAGGTCATGAAAACTCCATACGCCAGCTTCTGGTAGTGCGGGTAGTTCTGCTTGGACAGTGTGAGGACTTTGCTGAGGTAGCAGACGGGCCTTTGCACCGGGTGACTGTGCCCTTCTTCTTCCCGCTCGACTACGAGTACCGTGCTCACCACCCTGTTTGTTGCTGAGACGTATAGGTATAGCGGCTCGTTTTCCAGCGGTGCTGCTAGGACTGGGGAGGTCGTCAGGGTTTTCTTGAGATGGTCGAATGCATCCTGCGCCTCCTGTGTCCACTCGAACTTGTCCGTCTTCTTCATCAGTTGGTAGAAAGGTAAAGCTTTCTCTCCCAACTTACTAATGAACCGGCTGAGAGCCGCGACTCGGCCGGCTAATCGTTGCACCTCACGGAGCTTGGTTGGTGATGGCATTGTGAGTATGTTCTGCACCTTCTCGGGTTTTGCTTCGATTCCTCTTGCAGATACGAGGTACCCTAGTAGCTCTCCGGCTGGCACGCCGAATACGCACTTCTCTGGGTTGAGCTTGATCTGGTACACATCGAGTGCAGCGAAGACCTTGCGGAGGTCGTCGACTAAGGTATCTTCCTTTCGGGTCGCGACGACGATGTCATCGACGTAGACTTGGACGATCTGCCCGATGAGCCCTTTGAGGCATGCTTGCATTGTCCGCTGGTACGTGGCACCCGCGTTCTTTAACCCGAACGGCATCGTCTGGTAGCAAAAGACGCCGTCGGGTGTGATGAAGGCCGTCTTTTCTTCGTCCTCGACTTTCAGCCTGATCTGCTGGTAACCTGAGTAGGCGTCCAGGAAGGACATGCGCTCGCAGCCTGCTGTCGAGTCGATGATCTGGTCTATCCACGGGAGCGGGAAGTGATCCTTGGGGCAGCATTTGTTGACTGCAGTGAAGTCAACGCACATGCGCAGTTTCTTCGTCTTCTTTTTCTCCACCAGGACCGGGTTGGCGACCCAGTCCGAGTCCTTGATCTCTCGGATGAACTTGGCGTGCAGTAGTCTGTCGACTTCCATGGTGATCGCGTCTCGCTTGGGTCCTGAGAAGCGTCGCATGGATTGTTTAACTGGTCTTGCGTCCTTGTGGAGTTTTAAAGAGTGCTCGGCGAGATTCCTGGGTATTCCTGGCATGTCAGAAGGTTGCCATGCAAAGATTTTCCAGTTCTCACGTAGAAACTCGACGAGCGCACTTTCCTATGCGGGGGTCAGGCTTGACGAAACCTTGACCGTCTTTCTGCTGTCAGTCGGATGGACTTGGTGGGTTACCGTGTCATCGTTTGTGTTGAAGGCGGCATCTTTTGCTGGCTTCTTGCAGGGTGGGAAGAGGTTCTTATCGTTGTCGGCTGATATGGCCTTGAAGTGCTCCTCGACCCCGAAGAACTCACAAATCTTGGCGAACTCGCGATCACAGCTGTTGGAGAGCCCGAAGTCGCCACATACGGTGATTACTCCTTTCAGTCCGGGCAACTTGATCATCAGGTAGGCGTAGTGGGGTACTGCCATGAACCTGGCAAAAGTTGGGTGTCCGAGTATGGCGTGGTACTGTGACTTCCAGTCGACGACCTCAAAATCGATCGACTCCTTCCTGAAGTGCTCGGGTGTGCCGAGGATGACGTCGAGCGTGATTGTTCCCATGGGCGTGATTGCTTGCCCTGGTACTATGCCGTGGAAAGTGGTTTCTGACTCCGGCAATTTCTCTGTCGACATGTTCATTCTTCTCAGGGTATCGGCGAATATGATGTTGATGCCGCTGCCTCCTTCCATGAACACCTTCTTCAAGCTGTAGTCGCCGATCAGGGCCTCAATCACTAGTGCGGCGTGTCCGGGTCGGGTTACATCGGATGGGTGATCTGCCCTGGAAAACGTGATCGGTGTATCTGACCCGCGCAGGTAGTCTGGTACTGCGCGTGGGCTGTTGATGGCCTGAAGTACTTGGCGGGTTGAGCTTTTGGCCCCTGTTTGACGGGGGTTCCTTCTGGATCATGTTCAGCTGCCCCCGGGCGGGTGGATACGTGTCGGTCGCTGCCGACTGGCCTTGTTGCTGCTGCGGCTGGGGGAATGCTCCGGCCGCCTGCACCTGGTTGTTGTTTGCGGGTGCCGCCTGAATGGTTAGCTGCGGAGCTGCCTGTATTGCTTGCACCGGAGCGATGATCTGCTGCATCGCCTGGTATATTTTACGTGCTTTGCGATAGTCCTTCAACAGATGGCTGGAACCCCACTTGCCTGTCTCTGGATTGCGAAACGAGTGATGCTTACAAGGTTGCATCAGCTCCTCTGCCGGGGTTAGCGGGCGCTTCCACTCGCGTTTCTGGCCTCCTTCATTGTGGCTAATGCTGCCGCTGCTGCGGTTGTACTGATTCGAGCTGGACTGTCGACCTTGATCGTACTGTCGACTGTTGTCGCGCTTGTCATCACGGGGGGTTTCATATCCCGCCGCTACTAGCTCGATTGTGTCGTGGGTATAACGTGGCTTCTTCTTTTGACGTGCCTCACGCCAGTTGCTTGTTTCGACTTCCTTCTTGGGGGAAGTATCGCGGACGTAGTCCTCTCATTCGGCCCATTAGTTGGTTGTCTTCATGAGCTCTATTGCGGTTTTCGGCTGGAGCCTACCAAATTCCTCGCGGAGGTCGCGGCGAGCAACACCGTGCATGAAGGCGTCCATCACCCGGTCTTCTGAGACGGGTTCCATGGTGTTGCGGATAAGTGTCCACCGCTGGATGTAGGAGCGGAGCGACTCGTCCTTTCCTTGCTTGCAGGCCTACAACTAGATGTAGGTCGTTGGCCTTGCGAATGTTCCCGAGAAACTTTTTATGAAATTATCCTGGAATTCTTCCCAGGTTCGGAAAGAGTCCTTGGGTTGGCTTGTGAGCCACCCGCGCGCCGAATCCGTCAGCATAAGCTGGATGTACTGCATTGCCGTAGTCGACGTCCCGCCTTGGCAGGTGCAGGCGATGAGGTAGTCCTCGAGCCACAGTCGTGGATCTTGCTTCCCGTCGTACTTTGGGGTGCATGCTGTCAGCTTGAAGCCCTTAGGCATGCGGGTGTCGCGGATGTTGAAGCTGAAGCATGCAGCACCGCACGGCTCGAAGTCGCGGTCGGCCTGGTCGTCTAGGTTCGCTTCCCCAGCCGAACGTTCTTTGCGGTTGCGGTCCACCGTCTTCTGCGTGATGACGTCGCGAAGGTCCTTGATTGGTTGTCGCTGTGCCGCTGGGACCTCCAAAGTTGCTGGCTCGCGTGCCCGGTTGCTTGGTACCTTGGCCGCCAGAGCTTCTTCGATCGCCTTTATGGAGGCGATTTGCTGCCTGTGGAGAAGGGAGCGGGCGTCCCCCTCCGGTGGCTGCGTGAGCCGGAGGTATGTCTCGACTGAGATCAGGGCGGCGTTCGCCGTCTTTGGGATGGGTATCCCGTTCTCATCCTCGGTGACGAAGGACGAGTCGAGGTTGCGGGTGACCCTGGTTCGGTCGGCGTCCGTCAGGAGGGGAACGCGGGCTCTGTTTCGCCGTGCTCCTTGGTTAACTTCCGTATAGGAGGTAAAGGAGAGGGCAGCTCGTATGGCACTCGATGCATCTGCGTCCCTCTTGCGCCGGAGTAACTCGGCTTTTTCGGCGCGGAGTCGTTCGCCTTCCTTGCGTAGCAAGTACTGGACTGCCAGGTGATCCTCTCTAGGTGCGTCGGGTGGAGGGAACGTGCCCTCGTCGACATGCTTCATGGCCTGGATTCCCATGTCCCATGTGATGGCGAGTTTAGTCTGGTCCGGCATGACCACCTCTAGTGGGTATGCGGGTTCTTCGTTATCCTCGGGTGGCGTTGTGCCCGCCATGAAGCATTGCGCGGGGTAGACTTGGGTCGGGGTGTTTGTGCTGCCACTACTGCTTCCGTCGTCCGAGCCTTGCTCGGGATCGATAATTGCTGCAACGTGACGCGCGGCGCAGTCGTTGTTGCGTCTTCTTGCGATTGTCAACGTGTTCGGAGGTTTCGCAGCCGTCGGAGCGAGTGCGATTGGCTTGGGGTAGACTTGGCAGCCCCATGAAGACGAAGACGTGCGCGACGTGGCTGTCGGCCGCAAGCCCTTGGTCGTCCGCGCTGGTGCAGTAATTGAGGTAGATCTTGAATTAACCGACCGTGCGATCGAGATTGGTGTAGTAGACTCGATCCGCGCGGCCGTTGCTGAGGTTGTCGATGTAGTCGACGCAGATGCGATCTTCGCGGATGCGACAGGAGCGATCTTTGCGGGTGCGACAGATGCGATCTTCGCGGGCACGGCAGATGCGATCTTCACGGGCGCGGTAGATGCGATTTTCGCGGGTGCGGCAGATGCGATTTTCGCGGGTGCGACAGATGCGATCTTTGCGAGTCTTGGTGAGGGCGGCGGTAGATTCGCCGATGCGGGTGCTGCCGCGCGTGGCGCGGTTGCCGCGGACCTGAGTATTCCACGACTGTCGGTGAAGCAGTATACGGAGCCGAAGGTGATGTATATACCTTTGTCCAGATCGGCGTACACCGAGCGGCGAGCCGGAGGGTGGAGGACGTACTCGAAGGAGCCGAAGCGGATCGACTCCCTGGCGACGCAGACGTCAGCCATCATTGCGGATTCAGCCGGAGCGACCATGATTCCAACACTTTTTTGCCTTCTCACATACGTCGCCAATTGACGAGGGTGTAACTCGGCAAATCCTAGGGTTGTGCACCACAGGTTGATTGAGGGGGAGAGAGAGGAGCGTTGGTGATCACGACGGCTGACAAGCAAGGTTTTACACAGGTTCAGGCTCCCGGAGGATAACACCCTACTCCTGCTTATATGTTATTGATGGCGAGTTGCGATTACAATGGCGGGATTGCGATCTCGCTAGGGTTTGTGGTGGTGGCTATTGGCGTGTTCTCTAGGACGGGCAACCCTCCTGGCTTTATAGGTAGCCAGGTCTTGGGTGGTTGGTACAGATATGACAGGTTAGGAAACCTAACCGAGTTGGACTAGGATACGTGGTACCCCGAGTGGGCCTTCTGTGGGCTTCTCCATGCTTGGCGCGGCCCAGGTAGGCTCATTGTAGGTTAGTCGAAAGGTAGCCCCACGTCACCAACCCCTCTTACTCGGTAGTAAGTTCTTGGACTTAGAGGTGTAAACCCCCGTTTTCGGGTGTCGAGCATGGAATCATGCGACGGAACACATAAAATGTTGGTTCCCCATGTTACAATGTACCAACCTAACACAACCAAGCAAAAAAAATCATGCGTCTACCCCCTCTCGGCGACGTTTAGAGGTGTAGATCGACATGTCAGACTTTTCTCCAGCGGGAGTAGGGTTTTCGCCGTAGAGGGGGTCCGGAGCGTCGGAACCCCATCAAAACTTGCATAGACCCCTAACATATGTATACAGCTCCGAGGTGCGACCCGCTTCACCGACCCCTCTTACTCCGTAGTAAGTTCTTAAGGCCCATCACAATAACATATTCGTGTAGTGATTCCACCACAGTAACATACTATGATTGACATCGCGTCAGATCAAGCCCTTGAGGCCCATCACGTGAGATATCATCACCATAAAAGACACACAGATTGTTCATCGTACCTAAACTCAACAATTTTTTCAACATTATCATACACGTTACTATCAAATAAACAAAAGACATTAAAAGCATATTTACGTAGCAAAGTACGACCTAATCTGGAAAGCAAAACCATGTAAGAGCATCTCCAGTGGAACGTGTATATGGAGGTGGATGGTACATATGCACGTTGAAGACCAAAAAATGCCTCCCAGTGGATCGTGTAAAAGAGCGTGTATCCATCCACGAGCAATCCACGACGGTACGAGGCATGGAAGTTAACACGAGCCAGCCACGCTCGTGGGCTCGCGATAGGAAGGCGATGCTTCGTCTCGGAGCAAGGATCGGAGCAGCTCGCCCCCTGGTCGCCGCCCCATTCCCTCTCCGGTCGCCGCCTAGGTTAGTAATTTTTCTCTCCGGCCGAGCTCATGAGCGGGAGGGCGGGGACGGCCCGCACGCCCTGCAGGTAGATCTTGCTGCGGCGGGAGGTCGGCCGCGTGTGGACTAGGGAGTGCGGGGTGCATCGGCGGGAGTGCGGCAGGCGGCGGACGCAAGCTGCGGGCAGCACGGTGCGAATGCGGGAGGTGGGCGAAGGGCGGCGGGGTGCGGGCGGCGCTGTGCAGGCGATGGGGTGCGGGCGCAACGGTGACGGAGATGGGGGCGGTGAGCCGGCGATCTGGGAAACAGGGGAGGGAGATGGAGCTTGGCCTGACGGCGGACGGAGGAGGGAGAAGGGGCTCCGAGCAGGACGAATTTGAGGCTCGGCCTCCATGGCAATGATGCTCTGGCTCAATTTTGTACTCAATTTCATTCTCAATTTGGTGCTGGATTACTCAATTTTGTACTCAATTTCATTCTCAATTTGGTGCTGGATTACTCAATTTTGTACTCATTTCATGGTGGTGTGCTGATTTGCCCAATTTCATACTCAGTTTGGTACATAATTGATATTGTGTTGTGGTTTGATATACACGCCCTGATTTACACGTCCCACTGAAAAATTAGGAGGTGTCAAATTTTGCAAGGTGTATATAAACATGTATATAAAGATATATACGTCTAAATTTACACGTTCTACTGGAGATGGTCAGCTTTAGGATTCGACTGACATGCATGCATCCATCAACTTAACTTATTATAATAATGATCTGCTGCTAACTTCAACTTATATCTCATGGATCGTAAGCTAGATCAACTCACGTCTGTACATAGCTAATTGCATACCTACAACTAATCATGCATTTACGAATAAGTACGTATTGTGAAGTTTTTACCTTGATCTATCCGTTCTTCCACTATATCAGCCTCTAAATCTCACTCCTAAACCATCTCAAGTGGTTCAACTTGGTGTGTGTGTTCTTCACAGCAATCAGAGGGCAGCTCTCTCTGCTCACGAACTGTGGGAGCGTACTATGTGAGACTGTGCTGCGGGGCGTCTTTTAAAGCCCCAGATGGAGAATTGATCGGAAATCACGGATACCGGTGGTCAAATAAAGACAAAAGAAAAAGAAATCAGTGCACTGATTACTTGAAATGGACAAAAGGGTGCAGATTCTTATGCTAAAACAGTGCCCAACGTCATGTCTTGCTCCCCGCATGCGCGCACCAGCTGCACCGTGCATACAGACGAGTGGGTCCCCCATGCATGCACATCTCGCCACTCCCTCCTGCCAAGGGACCCACCCGCTTCCCTCCAACCGCATTGGCGCGATGACGTGACACTGCCACGCTGGCCTCCCGCCATGGACGGCCACAAGGCCCACCACGTCTCGTCGATGCAAGTGGCGGCAACAGGATCCCGCCACTCCCCATGGACGGAAGAACTTCCCGCCATCCGGTACGGAGGGAGGAGACTCGTGTCGCCTTTGTAGCTACCCGTCGGGCTATTTTTGACAAAGATTTTTATAGGGGGTCATTTTTGACAAATCTATTCGGCTGAGGGTCATATTTGTAAATAAATCCTTCTACTCCTCCCTTCCCCAATACGCATGTTTTAGGTCCAACACATGTTATAGATTCACACTAAAATAAGTGTATATTTATACTAAAAATATGTCTACAAATCCGTATGCATATGAATGTGGAAATTTACTAAAACATCTTATGTATTAGAACATCAAATATTATAAAACGGAGGGAGTAGATATGAAGCAGTGTTCAACAACGGATATTTCTAGACCTACTCAATGTAATACGGAACGGTTATTTAGAAAAAAATGACAACCAGCTACGATTTCATTTAGGCAAAAAAAATCACATTGTTCAGAAATGAAAACCAAAAGATAACAACCTGGTGGTGGAGCCATCTCTCCTCTCTGGCGGGACAGAGTATTTTTTTTGAGTATTTTTTTTGTTAAAATAATAACTGATGAAATTTCAACAATGGCGAAACCGATTACAAACGATTTCACAAAAACAGGAAATACAACATGAACCCAGAAGACCACACACCGTACTTCCAACTCGCGATCAAGCCCATTGTCCTCATCGTCACCACCCAAGTACAGGGACCAGAACCAGAAGCAGCACATCTTCAAACACCATCGAGTCACCGCCGCCACCTTCACCACATTGGGCTTTGAACACCGCAAGAGTACCCACCCGAGGAGTGAGAGCTAAAATACTTTTCCAGACCATCGGGCAGGCATGAGATGGAGAAGCAGTACCTCCAATCCAAGATCCCCGAGCAGAAGGTCCCAACCATTGACGCCGCGTCAAGCCGCAACCTCCCCTCGCCACCATGGCCGACCGGAAGAAGCTTCAAGACGCGACAGTCGCATCTTAAAAAAAGACCATAAACAAACCTAATGAGAAAGGCAATTGTACCATCCCCTTCCACTCCCTCGCCACCACGGCCGGCCAAGGAGAAGACAACATCAACAACAGCCCTCCGACTCCCGAAGCTCCACGGCAGAGTCGAAAAACGACCGCGCCCGGAGAGACCACCCTCCTTCGATCCGTAGATCTGAGAGGATACCAGGCCAGCAGCTCGCCGGCGCCGCCACAAGTGGCCTTGCCGAGATGGGGATCGAGCTCCAGCACCCTTATTCTGACGCGACGCCGCCTTCGCCATCCCGACAACGTCTCCCGAAACCATAGGAGAGCTCAGGCCGTCACCACCGCCGTCGGGGGCAACTGCCGTCCATACTCTGGCGCGTGGTCTCCGCGCAGCAGAAGCCGCGTCGGCGTGCCCCTCGCCGAGCATGCCGCCCGCCATGGCCAACCGGCCCGGCGGGACAGAGTAGGATCAACATCAAAGGCATCATTTTCATTAATCCCATTTGAGAAACTCAATAGGAATATTGCGAACAATATCTGAAACTTTAATATTTGATTGAAAGTTCATATAAGGCAAGACAGGAGGTAAATTATCTAAATTACTCCCACGTTCCATAATATAAGATGTTTTAAGCCTTTTTCACATTTAGATGTATACATGTGTATATAAACACATTTTAGTGTATATGTCCATTCGTTTTAGTCCGTATCTAAATTATGGACTATTATATGCAAAAGACAAACATCTCTCTAATTCGGCATGAACCAAGTCACTAATTAGCACATCATGTTTAATTTGAGTAATGCCGAATCGAACAAAGACTTTAGATACAATATCATCCAAAATATCAGGATCGACGACAAGAAAAGATATACTAGTACAATCTTCACTGATCTCCAAATCAGAATATTGGACCCTCTTTGAATTGAAAGATTTTCGTAAAAATATTGAAGGATTCCAAACCATATGATTTTTTTCCTAAGAAATTTGGATCAAATGATCGACACTTTCAAAATTCCTATGGATTGCATTCATACGCTCCAATTTCATAGAAATTCTAACATTCACTATAATCTCTTTTTTACACTCATTTGCGTAGGATCGAGACAATTTTTCTGTAGTTTTTGTATATCATCCAAATAACCATTATTGTAGTTTTTCTCTGTTTTGTAATCCCCTGTTTTACACCTACAATCCTATCAAGCTACTATGTTTCTTCCTTTCAAAAAAAAAAGCTACTATGTTTCTTCAATTACTCTGTTTTCTAATCCTAATTGCCTGGATGAAAGGGAAAACAAACGCACTCAGCATGTTCCGTACTGATCTTCGTCCGCAAAAGATATGGTGCGAGTACGGCTAGCAGTAGCATACTCCCAACCCAGTACAGCAAAGAATCCACTAGCGGCGCTACTCTATCCAGAAACGAAAAACGACGGCGACACCGACGACGAGAAGACTCGCTGACCTCACCACAGATCGCAAATCAAGGCTCAACTACTACTCTCGCTCGGAAGAAAGCAAGGCAAGAACGCGAGACTTCCACCGCCCGCCGCACCACCTTTCCGCCGAGCAAGCCAGGAATCCCGCCCCACACTCCTCCCCCCGGACTCCGGATGGCCGCCGCCGCCGCTTCTTCCTCGCTGGCGAGGCGGGCGCTCTCCTGGCGCCGCCCGCTCCTCTCGCGCGCATTCGCCGCCGCGGCCAAACGGGTGCTCGTGCCGGTCGCCGCCGGCACGGAGCCGGTCGAGGCGGCCGCCACGGCTGACGTCCTCAATCGCGCCGGCGCGCGGGTCACCGTCGCCACCGTCGCCGAGGCGCCCGCGGGGGACGAGGGCCTCCTCGTCGAGGCCGCCTACGGGGTCAAGCTCGTCGCCGACGGCCGCGTCGCCGACCTGGAAGGCGAGGCCTTCGACCTCATCGCCCTGCCGGTGCGTTCACCACACTCTGCGTGCCTGCCTGCCCGCCCCCAAATTTGCATTCTTTCTCGAATTAACAACCGTCTAGTCTGTGTGTGCCTTATTACTGTGCCATTGGTGTTCGTTCGCGATCTCTGTAACTTCAAGAACATGCTGATGATGCAGACGAGTAGTGTTTGTTGCCCGTGTGTAAAGTGTGTGGCCTGATCAATTCGTCTCGTTGGTTGATTCGGTGTAGGGGGGAATGCCGGGATCGGCTAAACTTAGAGACTGCAAAGTACTGGAGAGGATGGTCAAGAAGCATGCAGAGGACGGAGGACTTTACGGTGCCATCTGCGCGGCGCCGGCAGTGGCGTTGGCCCATTGGGGCATGCTCAAGGGGCTAAAGGTAGTAACTAATGAATCAACATTTTGGATGTTTTGACTGTTATTATTAGGTGGTTTTGTTGGGGAAAAAAATGAATCGTGCTGACAAATCCGTGCGCTTTGTTACTTCAGGCCACTTGTTATCCCTCATTCATGGACAAGCTCCCTGCCGACGTGATCCCTGTGAACTCGAGAGTGGCGGTGGATAGAAATGCAGTGACTAGCCAGGGTCCTGGAACGTCAATTGAGTTTGCTCTTGCTTTGGTGGAGCAGCTATATGGAAAAGAGAAGATGGAGGAGGTTGCTGGACCTCTGGTAAGCGTTAACTGTAGCACCCTACATCTGTTCTCCTTTTGCTATGTTAACTCATGTTTTGTTTTAACATAGAAATTTAAATAGATGATTTATATCTGAAAGAAAGAATATTGCTCACATAAGTTTCAGTTAGAAAATTTTAGTTTTCAGCTATGGCGATTTGGTGTGAATCGGTTCTCTTAGTGAGTTATCGATTCATCCTGAAATTTAGACATAGTGCGCACTGAATTATATTTACTTCTGCAGCTCTGGTGGTATTATCTGATGTGCTAACTGCGATACCCTTCCAATATATTAATAAGATCCTATATTAATTGCATGAATTAGTGTTTTCTAAGATTCTCAGTGCTATTTCTATAATGGATATTTTTGGGTTCATATTTCTTCAATCGGAGTGTTTCGAACTTACTTTATCTGTTGTTTCTGCATTCTTCCCATGTAGTATGTCCGCCCTCAACACGGAGCTGATTATACCATCGAAGAACTTAATCCGGTCAATTGGAAATGCAGCGGTACACCTCAGGTATGAGACGAAATGAATTCCACTTGTTTAAGAAAATGATGACCATTCTCTTAGGTTGCTTTCCGCTTTTGTTCCTTAAGAAACTCGTGTGTTTCATATGTTGCTTCACATAATCCTCTTGGCAAGAGAACCTATCGCAGCCTTTTTCTGAGGATGCTTTCTCTATACTCTTGCAATCCTTGTGTGTCGACCTTAAAACAAATGTCCGTGATTACAAACCTTTTGTCTATCTTGAAAATAGAACAGTGTACTACGATATTCCTGAAACCTAATAACAGTCGTGATGACAATAGTATTCACGCCATGGTTGCTCGTTAAACAATTCTGGTTTAAATTACAAGGAACGGGTACTTATTACCGTAGTACATAATTAGATCATTGATGTATATCAGCATATTGTAATCTAGCTATCGGTTTCCTTGCAAAACAAATCTTGCAATCGGTGTATTTATTTGGTTACCGTGGAAGAGAAGAGGCACACGAGTGGGCAACAGAGTGGGTGGTGACTTAAGTAAGGTCATATGTATTCTTGTATCGACCTTTTAAATATGCCTAGTTAAGGAATATATGTCATCAGTTTGCAAGTAACTGGCTCATATGGGATATTAAACCAAAAAGTGCGTTGAGATTATATACGAGATATTTCCATAAATGTACATGAGGCTAGGAGCAGATTGTGTTTAGTGAGAATCATTGCATGCGCATTAAGTCAATAACAAGGCAATAAAACAATGAAAGAGTTTGATATGATGGCATGTTGCTAACACTTTCTTATTATGAAGTTTAATCTCAGTTGGGATTAATATAGATGCATCTGATCACTTTGACATGTTGACTTTCCGCGTCACACGTGAGAGGTGGTGTTAATGTGTATATATGAATTTCCTAGCCCTTTCCATCAGTTCGGAATTTTGGTTGCGTTGGCTAGTGCATGAAACATGAGAGCATCATTGGTTCTTCTGTTATATCCCCTGCAGGTTCTTGTGCCCATTGCCAATGGCTCAGAGGAAATGGAAGCTCTTTATTTGATAGATGTCTTGCGTAGAGCAGGTGCAAATGTTATTGTTGCATCGGTTGAGGATAAGTTGCAAATCGTGACCCGTCGCCACAAGTTTAATCTGATAGCTGATATGATGTTGGATGAAGCTGCTAAAATGGATTATGATCTAATTGTCATGCCGGTATTAAGCTGTAGAATCATCTCCTATTTATATAGTGCTACATTCGAGAGTACTTCATGACACTGGTGTCTGCTTCACGCAGGGTGGTCTACCGGGCGCTGAAAAGTTTGCGAGTACAGAGAAGCTTGTTGATTTACTAAAGAAACAGGCAGAATCTAATAAACCCTATGGTGCAATATGTGCTTCCCCAGCTCATGTTCTCGAGCCCCACGGTTTACTGAAGGTGTGCCCTTATATATATAGTTGTATAGCCTGATGATAATATGCACATCATGTGCATCACAAGTCATTATGGTCATAGGACATCTAGTTTCCTGTAGAGAGAGCAGTGTTACAAAAATTTAGGTTAATTGATTAAACTCTTGAGTTAACTTAGAGAATTTTCCCATTACTGTAGGGCAAAAAGGCGACAGCATTTCCACCCATGGCACACCTGCTTACAGATCAGAGCCGATGCGAGAACAGGGTTGTGATCGACGGTAACCTTATCACTAGTAGAGCTCCAGGGACCGCGACAGAGTTCGCGGTGGCCATCGTTGAGAAGCTATTTGGTCGAGACAAAGCAATCAGTATAGCGAAGGAGTTGATTTTTATGTGATTACGGATGAGTTGGTGTTGTGTAGCGCAATCGTGTGAATAACCTGTTGGTGATGTCGTTCTGTACACGTGCCTGCGCTGGTCGGAACTTCCTGTGCATTCGCTGGAACTACAGAAGAATGCTGTAAATTGAGGATGTACAACATCTTTGGTATGCACAAATGGAGTTATCTTATATAAAAAAAATGGAGTTATCTTCTCTTGTTGAGGCACTGGAAGTCGAGGCACTGAAAAGGCGAGAAGCTCTAGTAAGTTCTCACTATCAATTGTTAATAAGCTGTTTGGTCGAACGGAATAGTTTGTCCTTTCTGCTCTCTATGTCCAACTTGTATAAAAGAATCTTACTGCTTTGCTATGCATTGCACTCTTCTTTTGGTAACACACGTGCACATGCAACTGTTGTTCATCTGTTTGAGGATTTACCTAGGATACAGATAAAACCCCCGAGTTACCTTATGCGGGCCATATTATATCCTCCTTTTATCAACTCATACTTTTCCATGTGCCTTATATATGTGATCTGCTGAGTGCTTTATTCTTGCTTTGAATTGACATTTCTATATTGGGTTCCACTGTACCTACCAGTCATGGTCATCACCTTACGCATCAGGAATACTTATGCATGAATGAAACTTATTGCCATATAAACTAGAAAACATTTGCAAGACCTTTTTTAGAAACATGGTACAAACGCAAACGCTCACGAACATGCACGTACACTCACCCATGTAAACTCATGTATGCACACCCTACCTCTCCAAGAGACCGAGCCAGCAGATTTTGAGGTTGATGAAGTCACCAACTTACCATAGTATGAAGTGGTTGGAGGTTCCCTTCCCACATTTTAGGGAATTTTAACTGCAAATTCCATCTGTATGATTTCACTGTGGCCTTTGCATATCCTACGGTTGTGTGTACCATCATGCAGTTGTAACTAGTTGATTTGATGACAATAACAACACTAATAGTTCTAAGTGACAGAACACATTGATTTTGTGTCGTGGGCTCGTGGCCAAGACACTGTCACAAATACAAATTCCAGTAGAAAAGTAAGGCGCGCGAATGCCGCACTAACGTACTTTTTAAAAAATCCACTGACAAGGATGTTACATATTAATTTTGGAAACACAAGGTCCTAAAAGTGCCAGGTGTTCAAGTCTATACCTGGAAGGAGTTAGCTACTCCCTGGTGCTATCAGCTTTGAGTTGCCTAACCAATCACCTTGGCTTTCTTCTGGAAGATGAACTTCTATGGAAGATCACCAGCAACACCTTAACGATCCAATCACTGACGTATTGAGTGCCAGAGCCCATGAACACTCAATACATGATTATTCACAGATGGTGATAGAATTGTACCTTCCTTCTATCACATTTTTTCTTGTAAATCTAGCGTCATATATAGTTCACTGTTGATGTGCCTGCCATCTAATCGTTAGCCTTCACTAGTAGAGAATAGGCCAAAGGACCAAATGCAAATAGCCCATCTGTCCCGGTCGTATTACAAACCGGGACAGATGGGGGCCTGCAGAGGCCGGGCGCATGTGCAGCAGGCCATTTGTCCCGGTTTTAATCACGAACCGGGATAAATGGGGCGTGCCACAAGGCACCAGCCTATTTGTCCCGGTTTGTGATTCGAACCGGGACAAATGGCCCATGCCTATATATACTCAGCAGCCCCCTCCCCTCTTCCAAAACAAGGTGGCATTTTTTTATGAAATGGTAGGAGGGGGTGTGTGCTAGTTATATTTTTTTACTTATGCATGCAAAGTGTTCGATGAAATGCCCGAGAGAGTTCACAAAATGATTTGATTTACACTAAAGTTTATTCTTCTTTTCGATCAAGGTTAATTTTTCTCTCATTTCATTTGTAGTTAATTGATACCGTACGTTCAGTGTTTTTTTGTCGATGTTCTGTAATGGTTATTGATGTAGTTCATTATATAATGCAGATGGACCGACAATGGATGTATGGTGACCGACGCACTGCCGAGTACATGACAGGTTTGAGGAAATTTCTTGAGAAAGCCCGGGCCCACAGTACGAATAGTTTCATGTGTTGTCCATGTGTCAACTGTCAGAATAAGACAGATCACCCAAACGTGAGAACCCTTCAAAGTCATCTTATTCGGCATGGTTTCATGCCCAGCTATAATTGTTGGACGAAGCACGGAGAAAAAGGTGTTATGATGGAAGACAATGAAGAAGAGGAAGATGATGACAACTATATGTACTTTCCAAGGGTACGAGATAAATGGAAATACATTTTACACGAGTGTCCAAGATAAAAAGAGCACGAACCAAAACAGTGGTGTTCGCATTGATGCAACAAACAACAATGGGCAGAAGAACACATATTATGGTTGCATAGAGGAGATATGGGAACTTGACTATGGACCTTCTTTTAAGATCCCTTTGTTTCGGTGCAAATGGGTCAATCTGAAAGGCGGGGTTGAGGTAGACAAGATGTACGGAATGACAACAGTGGATCTAAACAATCTTGCGTATAGAGATGAACCATTCGTGCTAGCCAATGATGTGGCTCAGGTTTTCTATGTGAAAGACATGTCTAGCAGACCCAAAAAAAAGAAACATCCAGGGAGTGGAGGAGCCTAGGCGTCACATAGTTCTTTCAGGAAAAAGAAACATCGTGGGAGTGGAGGACAAGACAGACATGTCAGATGATTATAATAATTTTGATGAAATTCCGCCTTTCGTAGTGAACATTGACCCAATCATCAAGTTGATTGAAAAAGATGCTCCATGGTTCCGACGCAGAAGAACTGGCGGTGTTGTGTGATGGAGATGTTGGTATGATATGTAATAATTAATATATTAAACTTTTGATATGAAGAAGATGCTCCATTTTTACCTGCATATCAAATGGATTCGTCGGCGTTGATAGAACAAAACACACGATTTCACCTGCATACAGCCCCACGGTGGCTCCTGAGTGCCTGCATATCAAATGCACCGTGGGGCGTATGCAGGGAATCCGAGTGATTTGTATACCACACACCACCCGGCTAGGCACTAGAAGGAGGAAACACTGAGTGCTCGCCTCGTCTGAGAGGGGGCTATATATAGGGTCACGGGCTCAACCAGTGGTACTGGTAGTGTTGATCCAACAGCTCTCAAGTGCTCAAAAAAAGCACACCCCTGATCCAACGGCTAACAAGTGTTTCAAAGAAACACACGATCTGTGTGCTTCTTTAGTCCCGGTTTGAAACTGAAAGCGTTAATCGAACAGCTCAGAAGCAATCAAAAGAAACACACCCCTGATCCAACGGCTTACAATTGCTTGAAAGAAACACACGATCCGTGTGCTTCTTTAGTCCCGGTTTGAAAGTTAAAGTTTGCAAAAGTTATACAAATTCACATTTAAAATAGTTTTAAACTAATTTAAATAATGGTTATAGAAAAGAGAAAATGTTTTTGTATTAGTTAGTCAAATTCAAACATTTTCATATTGAAAGTTGTTTCAAATTCCAAAGTTTGCAAAAGTTATACAAATTCACATTTAAAATAGTTTTAAACTAATTTAAATAATGGTTATAGAAAAGAGAAAATGTTTTTGTATTAGTTAGTCAAATTCAAACACTTTTCATATTGAAAGTTGTTCCAAATTCCAAAGTTATTTAAAACAGAAAACAGAAAAAGAAAAGAAAAAGGGAAAAGAAAAAGAAAAAACCCCATCTATCCCGGGTGGTGGCTCAGCCCGGGACAGATGGGGTGGCTATCTGTCCCGGGCTGAGCCACCACCCGGGACAGTTGGGGTGGCTATCTGTCCCGGGTGCAGCCACCACCCGGGACAGTTGGGTGCTATCTGTCCCGGGCTGAGCCACCACCCGGGACAGCTGAGTGTTGCTATATAAGCAGCACTTAGCCACGGGTGGTGGCTCAACCCGGAGCCAAATCACATCCACGCCGTCAGGCTGCCAAAATTTTCCCTCGAGCGCCGCCGCCTCCTTCCTCGACGCAGACCCTAGCCGCCGCCGTCCGCCGGTGAATATTTCCCCGTGTTGAGCAGCTGGGAAGCTTCTCCGCCCTCCTCCATACTCCATCCTCCATCCTCCGACGCCGCCGCCTCCTTCCTCGACGCAAACCCTAGCCGCCGCCGACGCCGTGGAAGTTCCCGTCGCCGTGCGTCGTATCCAAGCCTTCCCGAGCAATTCCTCGAGTTTGTGGTGAGCGTTTGAACACCCACATGTCTGCCTCAACTCCCTCTAGCTGCTTCACTCTCTGACTTGCACCAATTTGCCCCCAAATCGTCGAATTCATCTCGGATTGGAGATGAACTTCAGTGCTGACGTCACATGACGTCAGCAAATCCATTTAAATCTTTTTTGTATTTTACTGGAATTATTCTGAGTATGACATGTGGGACAATCATGTCAGACTTTTATTATTTTGGTAAATCATTTCGGTAAATATTAAAATTATGACATGTGGACCCAACTCTATTTATTAAATTATATATCTTTTGATTTAAATGTCCAAATGAAGTCAAACAAATTTCTAAAAATTTGTAAAATTATTATCTTTGTGTTAAACCAGTTGTGGGCATGTTTTGAATAATTTTGAAAATTAATATTTTGAAATATTCATAAAATGCAAAATTGCCCATTTAGGTCAACTTTGAGATTAGTTATTTAAATAATCTTTAAAAATAAACGCGCATAAAGAGAAGAAAATCTCAACAAACCACCAAACCGGCACTAGAAGAAAATCCGATACTCTCGGTTTCAAACACTTAATTATATAAGTTCGGTCAACATTGCAAATTCATATCAACTGGATTCATATCTATTTTTTCCAGCGGTTTCACTGGGTATTATTGGAGATTGATGTTGAAAAGGCAATCGTTGATGTCTTGGACCCATTATCGAAACCTGAAGAAAAGTTCGACGACACGAAACAGATGCTCCAGAGGTAATTTCGATAATTATCACAATCGACCTCGTCTTTTCTAATAATATATAGTAATTAGTTAACTTCTTTACTAATTTTTCATACCGTAAACTTCAGGGTTTGGGACAAGTTCACCGGTTACCACAAGGATGTCGGTATAGCTAAGAACCTCACTTTTAAATGGCGAGAGGTAAAGACGTATACTAGCTAGGTTCCACATACGCATATTCTTAATTTCAGTCTCACAATACCATTTTTTCAATATTTATGATTATTTTTTATTAATTTCTTATCTTATTCTATCATAAAGTGCGCGAAGCAACAACAAGGCACCAATTTGTGTGGATTCTATGTCTGCGAGTTCATCCGAATTCACTTCAATGAGGGTGCAGACTGGAATAGGGTACGTTAACAATTCATTCAAACTTGTTCACTTCTCAAATTGAATTATTTTCATAATGGTTGATATATTGGTGTTGATCTCTCCTTTTTAGTTTGAGACGATCCGGAACAGGCTAGAAGCAAAAGACCGCCTACTACCAATCGCGGAGGAAATTGCGGGCTTTCTGCTTGACTATGTCATAAAGCCAGGCGCAGAATGCAGTATAATCCGGCCGCCAAAAAAGACCATCCCGAGGAAAAAATAGGGTCTAATGCTTCTCTGTCATGTAAAAAAATATTTGTACTTAGCCGTGTCCCCGGTACAGACATGATCTTCCGGTTGTAAATATTTGTTTGGGAGAACTCGTGTACTATTAGTATTCATGACTATATCCCGAGGAAAAAATCGTGTATTCATGATATATATTACATAGTAACGTATAATATGCAACTCGATATTGTTTGAAATGAAACATAAATGAAAAAACACAAACAAAAAAGAATCAGTAACATAAATAGAAAACAGGAAACAAAATAAAAGAAACAAAAAAAAACATATATACTGTCCCGGTTCGTATTACGAACCGGGACAAATGAGTCGCAGGCAGAGCCTGCCGGTTTTAGCCACGTGGCCCCCCTATTGGTCCCGGGCCGTGGCGTGCCCGGGACAAATAGGGGGGCCTATTTGTCCCGAACACGCTGTCCCGGGCGTGTGACCGGGGCAAAAAGCCCTCACGGCCCGGGACCAGTGGCCTGTTTTGCTCTAGTGCTTGTTTGCTTCTTGATATGTTTTAATAAGTCATGTCAAGAAAGGTTCATGCATATGGACTGAGAAGTTTAGTCAAACATTTTGCAGTACTTCTAGAACCACACATCTTTGATGGACGTACTAAGTCAAATAAAAAGAAATGGGTCGAGTCATCTCATAATATGAACAACTTTGCTTGTTTAATGAGAGCAGGGTAACTCATTGGCCTAGAGACTAGGTCATCCAAACCATACATCTTTTCATGAATTAATATAGGCTTCTGAAGAGGACTTGAGAATCAGAATGTTATGGGGAACAGTTGATAGCATAGCCCACTTAGAGCCAAGGTGGTGGTTGAAATGGAAACATCAAGAAGCTTAGAGCTGGGTTGGCTGGAAAGATCACAAAAACAAATTACAGGACATATACAAATATAAAAATAGTTGAACAACCCAAGTAATACTTTTGTTCATTTAAATGTTATCTAAAACGACGGTGTCTTCCAATAAGGTGGGCAAATGGAGAATAAACAGCTACAGGAAATACATAAGGAGATGATCTATATAGTGTACTGCAAACCGACGTGTGTAGCTTAACGCACCACTTGTCTCGTCGGTGACATCACGACCCTAATTTATGCTAATTCTGCTAACTCTCTTAAGAGAACAATTTTCAGAGAACAAGTTAAAATATACTAAAGTATAGTCAAGCAGAGGATGTGATGCTCTTGTGGTCTACGCAGTTAAATGATCATTGTGGCACTGAATAGTCACTTTCCAACTATACTCACTGATTCTGGCTGATGCAAAATTTGGTGGGAGAAGTCATGCTTAGAAATCTAAGAAACTGCTGTTCTTTTCATACAAGTGAAGTATTACATTGGCCGATATCTACTGTGCGTGAAGAAATTTTTGTGGCCCCGTCTAGAGTCGGAGCAAGAAAATTATATCCAGCCAAAGAGGCAGGTAAGCAAACAAAAAACTAATCCAACAAGCAACCGTAGAATCGGCACATGTCCTTATCCTCCGTGTAAAATGCAGCACACATGAATACATGATAAGCTACATATTCTCATTCCCTCCCAATCCTTGCTCAAAAGAGATCCTTAAAGAAAAGAGAGTTCTTCTTCCTCCTCCAAGCTCTACAACATTTTTGCTCTTGCCTTCTCTTCTCACAGAATATTCTGAAGAAGGAAGCAAGAAAACCAAAAGGCCAATCGCCACAAAGCAAAAAAGGAAACACAGAAGATGATCCCGTTCACAGAGCAGAGGGGTTAGCTGTGCTTAGCTCTCAAGCAGAAGCTCAGATGGCGCCGATGGAGGCGCACGGGGACACGCGAAGGACCGATGCCGGTGGAAGCAAGGTGGAATCCGAGCAAAGGAAGCTACGGCGCATTGAGCTCCCCTCATGGTCATGCCCTCCAAATCGACCACCAGGCACCTGAGCTGTGTTGGTGCTGCTGTCTCTAGCTTCAAACCTCTCTCTTCTACCTCTCTCGATTTGCCTCTTCCGTTTGTTTTCGTGGTACAGTCTTGACTCCGAGGGAGAAAACTAGGGTCCTTGCGCCCTTCTCCTTCCTGTGACTTTCTGATCCTGTCCTTCTTCTGCTTCAGCGACATGGTTCTGCTTTTCCTGTGATCCTGTGGAAGCTTTTCTGTCTCTAAGGGCTTTCGCCATTTGTCTGGAGAAGGGCTTTGGACCGTGTTCTTGGGAACGAGGTCTTCGGTTTCACTGCTGCTTGTTTACTTCCTATTGTCTTCCAATTGTCTGCGCTTGCTTGCCCCTCTTGGGAAACACAAAGGTGGTTGGGCTCTGGAGCTTGCTCCTCTCTCGTCGCGAAGATCTGGGACATTCTGGAGAACAAACAGGTGTTCCATTGTCGGCCACTGTGCCTGTAAATCCTTGTCGATAAACTCCCCCTGTCTCTGCTGGAAATTTCTTCGGCGTTGCAGTTCAATAAACCCCGTACTCTAGTCTAACCCCTGGCTGGCACTTCATCTCGATGGTCTGATGATCTGATCGTACATCCTTTGGGGGCTTCCGAACCATCGTCTTGATCGTGGCAGCCTTCTCTTCTAACACGACATGAACTTCGGTCCATTCAGCGACGCCGTTGGGCTCTACGAGGGGTTTTACGGCGGATTCGGTGCTGGGCATGGTCATGATCATGGCTTTGCCCCCCAGTTGGGAGCGTCGGCGACGTCGTCTGTTCTGTTGGACGCCGGCACGACGCTGCTGGATGCGCCGGTCGAGGACGTGCCGAAGAGAAAGGGGGGAGGCGAGCGGGAGGAGAAGGCAGCAACGGCCCTGAGGAGCCACAGCGAGGCGGAGCGGCGGCGAAGGGAGAGGATCAACGCGCACCTCGCCACGCTCCGGAGCATGGTCCCGTGCACCGACAAGGTCAGTGCTTTTTTTTCTCCTTGTTGGCTTGTTGCTAACTCTGTACTGTAAGCAACACACTACTTGTATCACTCAATGGAACATCTAGTTTGGATTACAAGCTCGGATCTGAGAGGAACATGGAGGAGAAGGTGAGGACTGAAGGAGGAAGAAGGTGAACACGCCACACACGCCAAGCCAGTCCAGGCCGAAGCCCTTCCGTCCGTTCCGAGCCCCCCGTCCCAGTCCACCTCCTACTGTATTTGTAGCTGATGCTTTGATAGCTTCTGAACAGGCCGAGTCCCAGTAGTGCCAGCCCAATACCAGCCCAAGGTTAGAAGGAGGCTTGCTGATGAGAAGTGTCGCTGACAATCCCCCCTTCTTAAAATCCGGCTTGCCCTCAAGCCGGTGCCGAGTTGAATCACCAGGGTCCCAGGGCAAGCACAAGTGTTGATCATGCATTCTTGCTTGCCAGTTTGATGCTCTTACTGCATGGTTAAAACATTGCACGACCGGAGATATTTCTCGCATGTCTCCCAGACAAGTTGCATAGCCACCAGGGTCCCAAGGTAGGATAAGTGACACAAGGAGAACCAAATTGCTTGTCTCCATAGAACTGGAAAGAACACCAGTATACCTCAGTGTACTTGTTTTTGGATTGAGAAGCCGTGGAATGTGCCATTTAAATTGTTCAACTCCACCGGAAGTAGTACGGCCAACATAGCTATTATATGAGAGGCCCACCAAATCTTGCAAGGACATATCGCTCACCATCATGACTACATAACGATTCACACTTGCTAACCAAGCTATCAACCACTGTAGCAGCTGCCCAAACTGAAGATAAGTGGACCAACAATTGTTTGTACGCTGGAGCTGTAGTTGTTGGAGACAAGTAGCAGTGACATCCTGAGCATGGAGAACCAATGTAAAATCAGAACCTTGTCCCTTGTTTCTCGCTTTGTGGTGCATAGCAAAATTCTGCATCGCACATACTTCTGTAGTTGAACCAGGCTGATTCCATAGTGCGAGACCCCAATGTAGTGAGAGGGAAGCAAGAGCAGAATCAACACCCATGACAGTGAGGACCCTTCTGAATGCTAGAACCAGAGTTTGTAACAAACAATGAAATATTATGGTGCTAGAACCAGTAGCAACACCAACAATAGTGTAGTTGACTTGAATGATCTCCTCACGAGGTGTACTGTTAAGAGTTTGAGTTGTAAATCTGTAGCAAAACTGCCGCGGCTGGCTAGAGATATCTGCACTTGTCAGTTTCTTAGCATTTCTCAACATTGTGAATAAGCTGCATTTTGCAATTATTAGGTCACTTGTCCATACTGTAAGCAGCCGTATTGTAGCAATGCTTGGAACTGATACAGCAGCTTCAATAGTAATCAAACTAAATATTGGCCTTGCCAAGCGAATGGTACGAACATCAGCCTCTGCAAGTGTGTATGACCATGCTATGTACCATTCAAAATGACTAGAACCACAGATGGAAGCATTTCCAAGAGTGTCAATCCATGAACTTGGAACTATGATCCTTCCAATGTAATCATCAGTTCTGAACTTCTTCTGATCAGCCCATGTAGTTGACCCAAACCGACTGTAGTATAGCTGAAACAAAAAACTATCACTCCCAAGAAACAATGGTGTGCCAGGCTGAATGCAAGAAGCCAAAAACGGAGGACATTGAGCAATCTGCAAGTAAGAACAAGTACTCATAGTGTGGAGTACTATACTGCAGCCACCCAATGCCAAAATATTGGTCTGCATTGACAACTCCAGCCTCATCTCCAATTTAACTCGTGCTTCGTACAAGCGTTCAACCAATGCCAACTCATAACTGGTAACACACTGAAATAGGATCCTCATATTCCACAACCTGATTGTGCTATCCCCTGGATCCCAAGGCAACATGGATACCATATCTCCCAGAATAATATGCAACTGTAGATGCCCTTTGCTGAACTGCTTTCCTGGGTCCCATGATGATTGTACCAATAGATAAAAACCAGACTCTGATGTGCCCATACCCAGGCTGCGATCCTCCATTGAACGAATGCTGAGAGCTGACACGGAGAGGCTAACAACGAGTGCTCCAGAGGTTACACGGTCGATGTCGCCTTCATGACACGGTGCTAAGCATGCAGCAAGCAGCGAAGAAGAATTCGTCGTGGATGCACTTTGCTTGATGGCTGTCATAGCTGATACCGGTGCCTCGAGATATTGGTCCTCCTCACGGACCATTGCGGTGC
This sequence comes from Poa annua, assembly GCA_026929855.1. Lineage (NCBI taxonomy): Eukaryota > Viridiplantae > Streptophyta > Magnoliopsida > Poales > Poaceae > Poa > Poa annua. The sequence goes on from CM049428.1 coordinate 13,986,453, forward strand.
CCCCATGTTGAGCAAGCACGGTCGCCATGGAGTCCGCTACAGCCTGGACAGAGGTTGATGAAGAGTCCAGGGGCACGGTTTCAGAGTTGTGCTTGGATGGCGCCGTCGAGATGAGGTCGTCGTCGCCCTGCAACGATGTCCTCGCGCATACAGTCGAGCTAGTGGCTCCTGGCGCAGTCCATGTTGGTTTGTCCATGACACGCACATCTCGGACATCGGTAGACTCCTCTGGGGTTGATGCGAAGGAAGGAGACGCTGCTGCTGAGCTCGACCCCCCAGCGTGGTGCTCGACCGCGGCTAGAGCGGCAGCCCACTCAGCATACGGCGTGTCATCATAGAAATATGGCGGAGTGAACTCGTCCTCATTCGGCATCGAGATGGCGGTGTAGATCGGCGGTACGACTACAACAGTGAGGAAACAACACCCCTCAAAGAGAGCGCGGCCGTCCAAGGCATCGCGAGCTCGGGCCGCCCTCCACCGAGAGGAGAACTGGACGTAGGCCTCCACGCCGTACATCCCATCGACCACTCGCTCGAACACGCACAACAACTTCCCAGCACCAGAGTGACTGAAATCTTCGCGAATCATCTCCTTAGTCACTGGCTGGTGCACATCAGTCATCCTGATGTGAAGAACACCGTGAGGGAAGGCGAGTTTTTGGGTCGGCATTTCCTCGAACAGGTGATAAGCAGTGGTTGAAGCGGATGGTGGTGGGAAAAATTTCAGTGCATTCGAAGAGGGAGGGTGGTGGTAAGGCTCTGATACCAGATGTAAGCAACACACTACTTGTATCACTCAATGGAACATCTAGTTTGGATTACAAGCTCGGATCTGAGAGGAACATGGAGGAGAAGGTGAGGACTGAAGGAGGAAGAAGGTGAACACGCCACACACGCCAAGCCAGTCCAGGCCGAAGCCCTTCCGTCCGTTCCGAGCCCCCCGTCCCAGTCCACCTCCTACTGTATTTGTAGCTGATGCTTTGATAGCTTCTGAACAGGCCGAGTCCCAGTAGTGCCAGCCCAATACCAGCCCAAGGTTAGAAGGAGGCTTGCTGATGAGAAGTGTCGCTGACATGTACCTTTTGGTTCGAGTTTTCGTCAAAATTCTAAACATGTAGCGCATGTCTGTCCAAGTCCAACCAACTAAGCTACACAAAACAATCATGGTAATTTAAGCCATATATAAATTAAATATGTTCTACATGTATCACGACAATCTTCCTTCAAGCTGCCTGCTATGGAACTTAACTGGCTGAAAGGTGAAAGCACGTCTGTCTCCTTACTTACGATTACCATCACCACGACGGCGCTTGCGCTTGCGCTTGCCCTTTTTGTCCATTATCGTCGTTCCAGACCTCGCTCTTGTTCCTCTCTGAATCATTGACGAAGGCACCACAGAGGTACTAGCTGAGCTCACAGAAGGCGACATAGGGTCAGGAAGGCGCGCAGAGGAGAGGAGAACACCACGGCGCATGTCAACACAGAGGTGGTACATGAATTTTTTTGCAGTGGGGATATATCCTTCGCACCTTTTCTTAGCCCTTGTGCAGATAGCAACAAAAAAAAATTATACTCACCCAGCATGAAGTAGACAACGTCCTCTTCGTCGGCATTCAGGCTGGGGTACATCGGCACCATGTCGGTCGACAGGCCTGCCTTCTTGAACTCATCTTGCTCGGCAAGGTTGCCCAGGGAGAGGGAGCAGTACCTGGTCCATCTTTCCATGCTGTCGTCTGGTGAGAGGCTCCAGACCTTAATCGTGCAGTCAACAAAGTTCAGTAGATGGATGAAGCCGTCGATCGTGACGAATTTGATGGACGACTGTCCAGAGCGACCAATTGTCCGGCACATGTCCAAGTCCAGACCCAGTTCAGGTGTGATGGGGCAGGGGTGCTCGAACGGTAGCTCGATGAAACCGAGCTCCACCCCGGGTCGCCTGTCCACCGGAATCAGGGACCAAGGATGGCCGCTAATCCTGGTCATGGACTGCTCGTGCTCGACAGCGTCGTAGACGAGGTAGACTGGGGAAGTGTATGATGGGAAGCAGGAAGTGAGGACGATCAGGTTGTTGTCGACGGCATGGATGGACATATGACGCGCGCTTTCTCCTCGGACCGTCAGGTGGGATAATGTCCAGGGCGTCTGCAAGATACGTGTGGAAGTGCAGGGATTTCAGCGCCTTGTCGGCGTCGTCCGACCGGTAGACCCCGAACGACCGCCTGCTTACGTCGCTCAGGGGCCGTGACGGCGGTGGCTCGGGCTTGGGTGCGTGGTCTGGGCCGAAGAAGAATTGGAATAGATCCTCCGTGCGCACCATGCAGCTCAGCGCCAGCGGCGCGGAGCCAGACATGGCTGGAGATTGTGTTGGCGGCGCCGCGGCGATGAGGAAGATCGAGGAGACGGACGGAATTAGCTAGGGTTGCAACTGAACCCGTGGATACCACCTGGCGTGTCAACTTCCTGACTGTGCTATATAGTCGACGTCGTTCGTTGCACTCATACTTACGCTCCGCCGAGGCAGGCACCGGAAAACGTGATCGATCTCATTCTCCGCTGTGTCTTGGCTTTTGCAGATGGACAAGGCGGCGCTGCTCGCGGATGTGATAAACCGCGTCAAGAGGCTCAAGGCCGAAGCCGCGCGGGTCGGCAGGCACTGCCCCGTCCCGTCCGGCGCCGACGAGGTCACCGTCGTCGAGGTCGTCCAACACCAACAGGCACCCGCCAACCCCCAGCACGACGCCGCCGGTGTCCTCCTCGTCAAGGCGACGCTCAGCTGCGCCGACGGCTGCGCGGACCTCTTCGCGGACGTCAGGCGCGCGCTGCAGCCGCTCGCGCCGAGGGTCGTCCGGTCGGAGGTCACCACGCTGGGCGGCCGCGTCGGGCTCACCGTCCTCATGGCGCGCGAGGGCAACGTGACCGCGGCGTCGGTCCGGCAGGCGCTCGAGTCCGTACTCGACGGGCTCGTCAGCTCCGCCACCGCCTTCGACTTCGCGCCGAGGGACTCGCTCCTGATCAGCAAGCGCCGGAGGGTCTCCACGTTCGACTCCTCCAGCTCCTCTTCGTAAGCCTTGCAGTTTCATAGATGAGTCCGACCGACCGACAAACAGCAGCAGTATATATAGGCTCGTCACAAAATGCTATGAGCCAGCCATGCAAAGATCGTCCGACTTTGACTTTGTACTTGTAAATAAACATACAAAAAAAGAACATGGCTTAGCAGTTAGTGCTTCAGTTGCTCATAATTTGTAAGAACCGGTCTTTCCCCACCGTTTCAGAGTTTTGAGTAACTCTGAATCTGTCAATATGTTCCTAGTCCCAAATGACTACTCCCTTCGTTTCTAAATATAAGCATTTCTAACTTTTTTTCTGCAAGCGCATATATCTACACATATTATAGTGTAAAGTTCATATAAATCTTGCACTTAAAATATGTCTAGATACATTCATGCAGAAAAAGTCTAGGAAGACTTACATTGTGGAACGGAGGGTTGTGAGTCTGGCTACACGTAACAGACCGAGCTTTCTGGCTCAGCCCGAGTTTCATGGGCTCGGTGCAAGCTTGACTCGGCCCGCTATAAATTTTACCCAAGCCAAGCTCAATTCTTTGGACCGCGGCGACCTTGGGTCGAGCCAGGCTCGGTCTGGCTCGTTGGCCCGTTAACATGTGTTTTTTTCCAGGTGGTTGGAAGTTGGGCCTGAATGCTGGGTCCGTTTGTTCGTTCGCAATTAAGCAACGAGGACAGTGTCGTTTCACGTTTTGTGGTCTTCTTCTTTCCCGCATCAGATGCAAATAATTATGTCACCCACGCGCCGCCGCCGCTGTCGCAAGCGTCCCCCGAGCTGCCCGCCGATGTTGTGCTTTCCACGCTGCCACGACTTCTTTCCTTTCCACGCTGCCACGACTTCTTTCCTCCGCCCGAACGCTCCTCCCCTACATCTCTTCTTCTACCCCGTCCTCTAATTTGTGCTCTTCCGCCGTTGCGCCGGCTCGCATGGTCGCACGTTGCCGAAGAGGACCAACCGCACGTGTCAGTGAGACATCACCGTGTGGCTCGTGAGTTGCACCGAGCTTTCCACGAGTTCGGGCCGAGCTCCGTTTCATGGCTCGCCGACATTTCGAGCCTGCCCGAAGCTCGCCAATTCTGGCTCGAGATTTTTCCAGACTCGGCCCGAGCTGGACCGAGTTGGCCCGCGTCCAGTCTAAGTTGTGAGCTACTAATTAGTTATGCACGAGAGACATTTCATTGTTGCTTGTAGGGAAGCAGACGTTTCAGGTGCTCGAGCCGTACTCCACGGGGTGTCAGCTCCTCCTTCGACTTCGCGTCCAAGGACATGCTCCTAACCGGCAAGCGTCGGAGGGTCTCCACCTTCCTACTCCTCCGACTTAAGTGAGTGCTTGGATTGCTTATATTTTATTTTATAAAAATGATGCTTTCTCTTAGCTAGCATCATACTCTTGAGTGCAAATCAAGGTTTTGGTTATTGGTCGGGAAATCCGTTTACCGAGCAAAAACTACCTTTTTTTTGGAAAATTTAAATTTTAACACAAACCCTAGACAAATGGTCAAATCAAGAAACAATTTTTTTGAATCTTTGAATTCGCCTAGTAAACCGCCGGGATTAAATCTCGATCCCCGCGGGATTTTTTGTTTGCCGTGAACCTAAACCTTGGTGCAAATTCAGTCGGTCTAGTTTTTCCTTTTCCCAAATGACTTTACCTTGCTTAAAATAGGCTTTCGCCCCCGCTATATTAACATAGTCACGAACTTTACCTTTTTTACCCATCCTTTATCTGTAAATGTATCAACATGCAAGGCTCCAAGTATATGTGCCTGAGTAGTGGCGAAGAGTTGTATATTGAATTTATGCGCTAACTAATTATCTCAAAAGTTATAATTAATTGATGAAAAGAGATTAGACGGTATTTATATTTTCACAATGTAGATGTTTCATACCTATTCATTATTCAGACTCGTGATTTCTGTTTGGAAAGCCAAAGGCAAGACCGATGACAATGAGCACAACTAGCCGAATGCACGTTTGCAGCTGGGAGAGAACTTGGCTGTGGCAAGATGGTTAGGAGGATGGTTGTATCCCAGCCCACCAGAGTTTAAACCTCAGGTTTGACGCTGGTGTTCTCATTTAGACGGAATATTCTTTCAGTGGGAGACGATGTTCCCGTCAACAGCGTGGCGCCCGTGGTGACTTCATCAATCTCAAGACCCGCCGGCTCAGTCTCTCAGAGGTGCTCATAGGGGTAGGCTGTGTGTGCGTGCGTTCATATGGGTGAGTGTATGCGTGTTTATATGAGCGCTTGCGTTGTACTGTGTTTCTCAAAAAAAGTTTGCAGCTCGGAGTGCAGCGCATAAGTATATAAGTATATGGCAAAGCCAAAGATGCCGCTACGAATGCTCGAGCATGCAATGTGGAGAAAAAAAAGGTGTGCGCTCGATATGGGGCTGACAAATTGATGCAGTCCGTGCTCTGCGGCGTGGCTATCTGATCTGATGCTTCTTTGAATCTTTTGCTACTTGTTGTTTTCTCTTGTAATATGTCGAGTTGTTCCATGGTATCTCGCTTGTTTGCGGCTTGAGTGGATAATGATTGTGAATAAATCTTACACTAAAGCATGTATAGATAGATGCATGCATAAAATATCTAAAAAGATTTATTTTAGGAACAGAGGAACTAGTGGTTTGACTTCTTTGGATCATCGGATTAGCAAACAGATAAATTAAAAAAAATACAGGATTTTGATAAAATTGCAGGTGTAAAACATAGAATTATAAAACTGAGAAAAACTACAGCAACGGTCATTTGGATTATACACAGGAAAAGCGTCTCGATCGTATGAGAATGAGTGTAAACAAGATGTTAGAGTGGGAAATTCCTACGGAATTGGTTATAGGAATGCAATCCATAGGAATTTTGGAGGTGTCATTCATTTAATCAAATGGATTCCTTAGGAAAAATTGTTATCACTTGACATCCTCCAATATTTCTGTAAAAATCCATCAATCCAAAAAGAGCCTTACTTATATGAAATCGACGAGGGGAACTCGTTCGGTAAAACAAAGATGGTGATATTTCTTTCATCTAAAATCTTGCACCGACATCTCCTTTCAACAGTATACCCTACTAGTAGTGCCATTCAACTGTGTGTTCAGGGAATAATCAATGATCCGTACCGCGCCTATATCATAGGCCGATGTCAAACAAGATATCGATACTTGTCTATCGACGGCGAGCTAATAAATTCTTTGCAAACAACTTGTCTATCGATTAGCGAAGCGTAGCTACAGAATTTGTAGGTAGGTGGTGCAGTCTGCAGTGCCACACCATGTAGATGCAGAACTCAGGAAAGGAAACGGAGGAGAGATCATCCCCATGTGTTGCAACAGTCAAATCGACATCAACGGAACGGAAAAGCCTGACTAGCTTCGGCTCAGCTGGGACAAACATGACCTTGACCCTTCTCGATCGGAGGCGAAACGCTGCTGAACCTGGCCTGGCTGGGCACACACTGTTCGCATCAGAGAGTGAGATCAGACGAGCTATACAGATACATTAATTCCCTACTCCAAATGATTTGTATCAACATGATCGCAGGTAATTAAAGCACACTTAATGTGCACATTGTAGCTTGCAGGAATTGCATTATGTTCTTCAGAAAGCTAGCTGAGAGTGAGGTCCCTCAAGTCAGACTGATCAAAGATGCATTTCCCTGCTTGAGATGGTATGTATCAACAAGTTATCAGGTAATTAAGGCACCTCATGTCCACGTATAGTAACTTGCAGGAATTGCATTATTGGTTTTCCTAGAAAACGGGAAAGCCGGCAATAATCGCATTATGTTCTTCAGAAAGCAAGTTGTACTGCCATCATATGTATCATTGGACAATTTGGAGTTTATCCTTGGCCCAGCGAGCTCAGATTTGATCTCACAATAATTTTGCATAAACAGTATGGTGGTTGAGTAGATTACATGTTCTGTAGAGGTTCGACTAAACTAACAGTGTTGATTAGTCAGAGGGGAAGGCAAGACGAAGCCAATATATCTGGATGGAGAGCTAAGACTAGTCATAATGGGTAGTAACATCGTAGTAACATAAGTGCCATATAGACAAAAAAGATGATGTGACATGTAATTAATGAGGAGAGAAGCAAATGAGACTACATATGGCACTATCTTTATGTTACTTTGCATAGTGAGGGTAGTAACATAGTCTAGAAACACGTGTATGTTACTAGTTAAAGTTACTCCCCATTGTGACTAGTCTAAATTAGTGTTTCCACGAAGCAAAGTGGTAAGAACAGTTGTTTATGTAGAATCAGTAACAATAAATTATCTGACAGTAGTTTTATTCAGAGCAGCATATCCAAGTATCCAAGTGATTAAGAAATACCACCACTACGTACGACTACAGTACTGGTAGAGCGCAGAACAGAATGACTCGAAGACTAGGTTCTTTTTCAGATCCCGAAGGAGTAGTGCAGGGTCGTTGAATCCAGAGGGCGGGTGATTAAAGAACGGTTGAATAAGTAGCTGTTCATGCAGGTTACTCCAGTAAGTGATTAACTAAGGAGCACTAACCTAACAAATGCTGCCACTGGGCTCGCTGCTGATGAGAGACCCACATGCGCCACCTCATAGAGACCACCCTCCAATGATGCAACAGTAATTTAGTGGTAAGAGTTATTTGGTTGGTTTAGCCAGAAGTAGCTAAGTTGACTCTATCATTTAGGTTGGATGACTGGATCGAGCTCCTCAAGTTAGAAAGGTGTCCGTAACTACCGTATACATATATATGAGGAGTATATATTTCGTCCATCTTCTAGGCTCCAGCACAGAGAAATGGATACAGACACTTTTACTTGGATTTCCTGAAAAACATAGGCACCAAAATAGGGAAAAACTTATACATCTTGCAGAAGGAGTATATATGATCGGTTTCTGGAGTATATTTGCATCTTGCAAAAGGAGTACGTAGACGCGACACGTGTACAGCCTTTAAATGACACATCAATCATTTGCCCAACAGGCATATACTCATGAACAAACCCCCTAGCCCTAACCTCAGATCTCTCGCACGGTATGGCCTAGAAAGCTCCTCCTCCATTATACCAGCACAATATCATACCAACTACAAGGACCTGATGAACTCACATGTATCCACCATCAGACATGTCTCGGTGAAGATCCCATTGCTTGCTCTCCCGCGTGCGCCCCAATACTCGGCCTCGTTTCAAATGATTGTTTCTTGCATTTGGGGCGACACCCATATGGCTGGTTCCATGAAGGGGAACATGCCGCGCATACGTATATATATACATAGCATTTCACTATCATTTCATAGAGCTTGTGCTACCGGTTGATTTTGTTAGCTAACAGTCGAGATTAGAATTCGGACAAGCATGCCATTCTGTATATTCGGTGCAACCGGCTACTTTCGGTGGCGCGGGACTTGTACAACCAATACATGTGACGTTCTGATCTAATAACTTGCTGATACAGAATCAACTTAAGTGATCTGTGTCTAGTTTAGGTGGTTAATTCATATTGCAACCTTATGTGATCCGTGATGTAATCTTCTTATAAGATTTGAATTTGCAGTAAAGTAATAAAGGCCGTATGCAGCTAATCGAGGTGTGCCCTTTTCAAAAACAAAAAAAGTGCGGCAATCCCTTTTTGAAAGCCTAAAATAAGAGTTGCGTACTTTCCGTTTGTTTTGATCTTTTACGATAGTGTTAGTAGCGTGGAGTAAGTGTCGTGAGACATATGACCTCGGAGAATTTTTCTGGATCGACTTTGTTCGGCGATGCCTAACTTTGTCTGTCTTTTAATTTTATAAGGTTGTGCGATCAGTCAATATAGAGGCCGGCGGCTATCCTTTTCGAAAAAAGATCGGGATGGGGTGGGCGGTGGCAGGAGGGTCGCGGTGACCGCACTGAAGTGGAGAGGGTTGGTCGCAGTAGTGATTTTTGGATCTCTAAAAAATTGTGATTGAGAGCCATATTGAGCATATGTTGCAACATGGTTTTTATGATCTTGTAGGGGTTTGGCGGGAGAAACTGGTGGAGATTTTTAAGAATTCTGTTAAACTCTATTATCTAGAACCTTCCACTCATAGTTGTTTCTAAAACTTCCTTGTTTACCATGTGGTATCGACACACCCTTGAGCCCAATCCTATAATTTTCCCATTTTTTTGTCTTCAGAACCCTGTGAATCAAGAAGCGTAATAAAGTTTAATTTCCAATTCCACGTACTTAAATCATCTATCTTTGAAATGGCGCCTTGCGTATTAACCGAAGAAACTTGATCGATAAAATGCCAGTCTGATAAGAGCTTTGACCGAAACTCATTCCGCTCATCTGTTAGTAAGCTTACATTGTTAATTCATGCGACTAAGGAGCTCGTTTTCTAAACGACTAACTCGAGTCCAATTGGTTAACAGATTAAGTATTCAAAGTCCTGGTGATGTAGTTGGATCCATGGAAAAGCCAATAATTCGTAAGGTGGAAAGGAAATGGTCGTATATCCTTGGTACGAATACACATGGCAACGCCAGCGTGGTCGGTCCACTACCCTCCAGCTAATCCAGCACGGCACAGGTGGGTATTAAAGCAAGCACCATATTTCCAGCTAGGTTGGAATAACCACATACGCCATGCCTGCATCTGCAGTTTCCCCATGCCTACCGGTCCATGTCCATCCATCACGCAAGCAACAACAAATGGAGGGCAGATGTACGTAGTTAGGCAGGGTGCCTCGACATGGACTATTTTGTTCCTTGGTGGCAGCGTCCGTACATGTCCAGCCAGCCATGGAATCCATCCTGGACAACTTAAAACGATGCATGGTTATCTTCGCGCTTCGAAGCGCAAGCCGACTCTCTCTATCTCCGAGAGTAATACACACTTTTTTTCTGAAATGGTGAAGGGGCCATTTAAGAAAGGGCACGATGTAGACGTGTTAATGTGCCAAAAAAAATCCACCGAAATGCACAAATTCGATGATAACGCTTCTACCATCATCTTTTTGATCTAACCAGATGTTGGAGGAGCAACTGGAATTCGATGTCGATCACTTTCCCACCAATTTGCATGATTTCACACTGCGAAGGAGACTTCATGCGTAACACCTGATAGGATCACACATAACTCGATTATCCATATAAGACACCACATCGCCACCGCCAGCGGGGCATGACTTGACAGTACCTCGGAAACTATCATGCATAGCACCTACTTCACTGAACGAGATCGAATCTTGATTAATTGGAGGGGCCATATCGGCAACAGGCTCAAAACCCCGTGATCACAAAAGAAACAAGACCCTTGGTCTCTCCATCCGGTGTGGTGTGGACACCAAAAACAATGCCATCACAAGGGATTGCAGCGTCGAGGCGTCGTGCGCCATCGCTCGACCCTGAATCGGATCTGAGGATTTTCCCATAGTTTTTTAGATTCATGGTGAACTGAAAGCGTTAGCCATCACAAGGGATTGCAGCGTCGAGGCGTCGTGCGCCATCGCTCGACCCTGAATCGGATCTGAGGATTTTCCCATAGTTTTTTAGATTCATGGTGAACTGAAAGCGTTAGTCAACCTCGTGAGCTCCAACCCTAACCGGATGCCCACCAAACGTGTCGCCGCCACCACATGTGAGGACGTTGCCCCGTGTGCATCAGAGCACTGCGGCCATCCTAAGAGATCCGGTGCCCACAGACTCATCGTGACTGCGAGAATAACATGCACCACGGTCGTCGGTTGCAGAAACTTCGTCCGAAAACGTGCTCCAACAACGGGGATGGAGAAGGAGAGAGAGGAGGTGTGGCGGGTCTAGGGCTGGGCTAAGGGTGACGGGAGAGCAACACGTACTACATACTCTCTGAAAGAATTGTTACCGGCATAAGACGCAGGCTTTAGGCTTAAACTAGGGGCAAGTGTGGTCATGATTCGGCACGCTGCCTGACGCAGTGTGGGTGGGGGCATCCGTGGCATGCAGTGCTGACAAAAGCGGGCCAAAAATCTTATTTCCTCTCCTTTTTGCAGGTGACGCGGCGTGACGCAAGCAAATATTCCCTGCCCGAGGCGGACAGCATCATGGATGGTTTCCAGAAAGAGAGGTACGTAGTCCCCCTCCCTCGCTCCAAGTGCACGGTTTAATTAACTAACCATGCTTACTCACTGATTGATTATTTACTAATATATCTCACTCTCCGCTTTTTCTACTGCTGACTCACTCCCTACCCACAGTGTTATCCTCTCTCCCTTCTGGGCAGATCCAGGTTCTAGCCATGGCATCACAGGATTAGTAGCATAATACTTACCAGAGGAAGAAATCAGTCAGTCAGACGCCAATTTTGGGGTTTTCTACGTCGTCTCCTCGAAATGAGCTGCTATATATTGACTTTCGACGCCATTTCGCCATGATTTTCTCGGCCGTTTCATTACAAACTAACGTACTACTCGGCAGATGGAGCTGAATTCTCTGGGGAATATATTGGCGAGTCTTTTCATGACGGATCCATCGCCCATATGTGTGCTGACATGTACACGAGCCGATAAAGTCTGGATTCCCGCTCAAGTGACCTACAGGGAAACCATAAACTAAGGGGTGATCACATGGTTAACATCTCTCGTATTCAGTTTTAATGATTTGGCTCTGCGCGCTAGCTAGTTGTACGTGATAGCTAACGTGTGCTTAGAAATTAATCCGGATGTTTAGTCGCAAAAAAGAAAAGAGTTAATCCAGAGGCGGCGGCTAATGGTCTACTAGCTACTACCTCGATCAGTCGTCGTCATCGTTTTGCTGCTGGACAGTAGCATTCTCGCATTATGCCCAGCTACGTACATGGAGTATATCACATGAGCAATGCATACAGATATATTCTCCAATCTCCATGTGCTTGCGAGCATGTGAATCGTAGGCATGCATGATCATTAGATGCTAAGTTGGTTGCAAGCTTGCAATTTGGGGTTATAATAATCAAGCACCTTCTAGCATGCATCATCGATCAAGGCTTGCAACTTCTCTGTTTGTTTCTCATCTGTAATATATTTTGCTCTAGCTAGCTAGCAATGAAATGGCGATCGATCTGTGGCAGCTAGCTCAATATATTTTCTTGAATGGGAGTCCAAGTACTCTAACCTATTAATTAAGCTGAGGATAATTGTCCGGGGTGATTAAGCGAAAAAATTGGATGTGCATAAACTTAAAACAAATCCAACGACCAGTCATCATGTTACGGCACCATCAGCTAGCGAACTAGCCGCCAGAGCATAGACTCTAAATACACCTGCCAAGAAAGAGAGCACTAGCTAGGTAAGTCGACACTTCAGTTTAACATCTTTCTCTTCTTCTTTTTTTGCGAGAAGACTTACCACCTTTCTCTACATGCATTACCTCGAATGCACATGGAATCTTACTAGTAGGAGTAGCATTTTGTGGTTTCAATATTGAAGTCCGAGAGGACGCCCTAGTCTACAGGAGGAGGAGTGGTGTAGAAGTAAGAATCTACAGATGAAGGCCCGATGATTTTGATTACGTTATATATATTACCTTCTCCGGGAAGATGGAATCTTGCACAGCTGCGGCTGGCTGGAGTGGATAAACCTCAAGTTATAATTGCTAGATGCAAGGCATATTAGTGGAATGATTCTCAGCCACCGCTACTCCACTACTAAGCATAACGCCTCAAAGATCTGTGGCATTTAGTTACGATGCATTGTACTGGTTTGGTGATCATGTTTTTTTTTTGGATTTTGTAAGTTTTCTCTTACAGTATATATATTTTTAATTGTTAGCTTTTGAATTCGTTAGCAAAGCTAGCTATATGTCATGCATGTTTCTTTCACTGCACGAACCAACCGGTAACACGTAGAAACACATCACAAGGGATGAGAGATTAATAAATGTGTTTTCTCTCTCTGGCTGCTTATCCTATCTTATTCCTCTTATCCTCATACTGGGCCCTAAACAAAACATTTTATATAGTAATATATAATTTGTTGGTCCGGTTCTCTTACATGAATTAATTTTGACCCCTCTCATGCAATGGTCCTATTAATTCCAGTATTCGTATATTAGCTTGCTTGCGTGGCTTTTATGACTTCTGCATCAATTGCACACGGTCAATTTAGTGTATAATTTCATCATTTCAGAGTTTACAGTCCTTGAACCACACATGATCTACACATAGATCAACTATCGGAATAAGGAGAACATAAAACTCATATACATCATGTAATCTATTAAATATTCCATCAACCATTCAGGTTGAAGATATTTCGTGAAACCGTCTCGACGGCTCAATTCATAATCCATAGGACCATATGCTCATCTAAAATAAGAAAATGCCACATGTGGATCCAATTCATGGCCTGTGAATAACCTGCATAAAATGAGCTCCTCTCATCTTGCTAAAAACAATGTCATTCTGAAATTCCATATGCCCCTAACTAAATCACAAATCCCCACATGATTATGAGACTTTATCAATCTCATTCAGCCAATTACCAAACATACCCGTGATATTGGTTGGAGGTATTTGATTATATATAATATGAATTGTCTTCCGCTTTTACGAAGAAATATAGCATGGTTGTTCAATATGTCTGCATACATAGACTTTACTGTGAATGAAACAAAAGCTTTTTTTACTTTCAAAGAAAGTTTTCCGATTTGTCAGAAAGATGTATTGACATACATCGTCGAATCAGGTATAACCATGAGTTTTGCTTGTCTTCAGTTAAGGTCCATTTGAAATCTTATACTCAACGGGCCTTCAGATGTGACATTTGTAACGACACACAATGTTATACATATATAGGTGGTGCTTTCGTAGCCAAGTATCCCACAACCAACTTTCTTTGCGAAAAAAGATTACGAAGCACGAAAGATTACCTACAAAAAAAGTTCTACATGCCGAATCAGCCATTTCCAAAAAGGGCAAGTATGTAGGTTTTGCTTAACCCTGGGAAAATATTTTGAAGGTATTTATTTTTGTAGCAGTTCTTTTGACGACACCTTCTTGTTCAAAACTTTAAAATAGAGTTTCTTAGTAAACATGTGCTTATCATGTCCACCACCTTGAACCCTAGACCACTTTGGTACTTAGGTCGGCAAATGATGTTCCATCTAGTCAACTAATATTCTAATCTTACTTTTATCATTTTTGCAAAAAAAAGTAGGACCGATAGAAGTCCAATTTTTTCCTTACCTATGTAGGTATGTCTAGAAAAGATAACATAACATCGAAAGACTAGTGGGAACATAATTCGTAAAGAACAAGTTGATCTACGTAGAGTAAGTTTTCTCGCTACCATCCTACCTCTATAGGTTTCATTCAAAGCGGTATACTAAACTGACTATCTAAAAGGTAAAGAACTCAACATGCAACCAATTTTTTGTATACCAATTATTTTTTGTTTTGCCTTTACAAAACATAATTTCATCTTTTGGGAAATATATTTCAAGTCGGCAAGTTGTTCACATATGGAAAGAATAAGTTTCATGTTCACAGTTTCTCCAAGTTAGTGTCCATGAAAAAAAATGTTTGAGTAATGACAAATCCCCTCCCCCCTTGAACAAGATATGCAATGATATCACCAACTTGGCCAGCCTATGTTTACATTGCAAATCAGGATAAGAAACATACGTACCACAAAGTTGAAAATAAATGGACAAAAGGGGATCCCATTGTCTCATGTATTTAATAGTTTGGAAATAATGATCAATATGTCATAATTAACTCTCATTACCACACTGCCTAACTGCACAATCCGTGCAAATCCATTAATGGCACTTAAAAAATATTTTCATACAAAACATCTATTATGGAAAGTGTCATTTACTTTGCAATCTTTTCTAAAATCTACTTTAAAGAGGACACTATCCATTTTATTCCTATGAAGTTCATGGATAGTCTCATGTAATCTTACTATGCCCTCCAAAATATGTGTTGTTGGCATGAACGTGGTTTGGGTTGGTCCAATTACCCATAGCCAATCCCAATAATTATATTTATACCCAATTTTATAAAAGGTTTCAATCTTACGTTGAGGAGGAAATAGGTTGATACTTCGGAATCACATCTTCTGTTTTGGTAATATGGCCAAGGCTCATATATAAATGCTGCTCTTGTAAGTTGAAACTCCTTGAAACATGACGTGTTTGAATAAATAGTTTGATAACACCATCCGAGGGCTTGCTTGGAAAGTCAGATTGTATATCGACCGGTATAAAGCGTGAACCCGTAAGTTCTTCCACTTGTAAAACCCTATTTGAGTAACCGGTTTCCATTTAAAAATACTTCCCATCCCAAAATAAAGAACCTTAGGTTTTCAAGACACTAATGTCACCACGATTGACACAAAGTTTGAATAATAAGACGAAAATTGATTGTCGAAATGGAAAGCAATTAAAAATGTGGTGTTTCTCAATCAGTTGAATGAGATATGACTATGGAAAGTTAGATATATGTATAAAAATGAATATTTGATGTGATGTTGACATAAGTACATAGGTGAATTCTAGAGAAGATGCATATTTATTATGATTTCCCATTAGCACTTCATCCCTCTACATTATCTTGACACATAAAATATTATCGTGTTGTTTGTAAGTTCATCTGACCCTAATTAGATTTATGTAGTTATTTGTTGATCAAGGTGGTTTGGTCCAAACTTATGGACATTTTCAGTGTGTATTAAAATGATATATGGTGGGGTTTTCTTGAACTCGTTACATTGTTCCTATTTTTTAAACTACTTTCTCCGAGTTCCTTGTTTTCGTCAACTGCTTAAAGGAGTATTCATATCAGTTTAAAAAAAGAGTATTCATATTCATAATGAGACATAAACACTGTCCCTAGATGTGAGTGCTCCCATCCCATTCCAACATGAGAAACACATGTGTAGTTATCTAGCCTTCAGATAGATTTTTTGTGAAGTATGTTATGTGAGTTTTGTCTTCTAGCTCCAAGTCCAGTGAGTAAATTTACAAAAAAAAGATACATGTGGTGTTTTTCAAAAACAATGCAAGCAACACACGCAACTAACATAGACATATCAGTTTTTTGTAAATCACAAGAAAATATAATAGCATTGACTTGCCTAACACGTGGATGATATGCATGGTACATGTTCTAAATAACACACTAGATGGTGATCTCGTTCTCACACGAGCAATATTTGTAAGTTCAACATATGTACAATTATGAACATATGACTTTTATGCTTACAAAGAGTTGTGCGTGAGAAGAAAGATACTCCCTATTCCGATATGAACAACACCCACAAACTTCAAAATATCTAGCATTACCTTATTTGCTTCAAATTCATCATTGTGATTATGCAATACTTCCATATGTCCTAACATTTCATGCACATTCTACATACATTTTTTAGCACAAAATGTTATTAATTTTACGTTTATAAGTTGTCCCAACCCTTGCATTTATGTTGTTTGTTGACCAAGCTAGATTATTTCACACTAATCTACATGTTTGTGTGGCCTTATATGATACATGTTTGTTTTGTTTAACTTGATACATTTCCGTTTTGATTCTTTGCTTTCCCATCAATTTCTTGGAGTTCCTTCCTTTGTCAATTGCTTGCATACTTGTGTGGGACGAAAACACCCCCATAGATACGAGTGAGTCCACGGATTCTACATGAGAAAATCTTGTGAACTCAACCAACTTTAGCAAACCGCTTTCTCACACTTTCACAAGTTGTAGATATGTGGACCAACAAAACGCAAGCATTGCCTGCTACTCATCTGGCCTCGTATTAAGTTTTTGTGGATCTCAATTCATAAGCTATTGTGTATTTTTGTGGACTTGCGCGAAAAGGTGGTCGGTGCACTCAATGTTCTGAAAAGCATATATGGTAGATACAAGCCGTGATTGTTGACCACAAATGAACATCTCTAAGCTCATCTTGCATAGGTAGAGTTTGAATATACCTACGATTTATGTAGTTATTTGTTGACCACGCTAGATTATTCCACACTAATCGATATTTTCCTGTGGATATATATATATATATGTTTTATAAGTTGATAAATTATCGAGAAGTGAACCCAGCTCACTTGGCTAGTGAAGTGGATGTACAACCCAGTCAGGCAGCCACCCAGGTTCAAGTCCTCACAGACACGAACTAGGGGTTTCCCTCACCGCTTTCTTTAAAAAAAAAGTTGATAAATTATCTATGGTTGCGTGCTTTTCAAAAGTTGGGTTGTATGCTCACACGGAAGGAAAACATCCTCCACCAATACGAGTGGGTTCACCAATCCCACGTTAAAAAAATCACGTGAATTCGACCAACAACCGGTTGATATACTTTCACAAGCCAAGACACAAGTTGTGATCGTCAAAAAAAATGCAATCAACTATCATCTAGCTCTATATCTACGTTTTGTGGATCTCAAAATGTTATATTTTTGTCGACTTGAACACAATGAGCAACATGTGCAATATCCTCTTTGGCATGGTTTTGAACCATATACTATTGCTGAGTAGAACGAAGGATACTGGCGGATCATGGCGAGCAACACTTGTAAAAATCACCGACAAACTTGTATAGCTCGGTCGATTAGCGTCACCAAGGCAGCTGGAAATCAGGCTTTGACCAACGAGTCGTCCTCCTCGTTGCTGTCGTCACGGCTAGGTTCTCTCCGTTTCGTGGAAAAAAAGGCTCCTCTTTTCATTTTCACTCCACCGCGCCGCGCCGCGCCATTGTTTACTGCGGCTCCTCCTCCTCCAAATCTACCCAGGCTCCTCCCACTCCACTCCCTTCCCTCTCGCCCGCCCGCCTTCATCATTCCTTGCTTCCTCGCCTCGCCCCCATTTCACGAGATCCCCATCCCCATCTCGCCGCCGTTCCATGCTGCATTAGCGCCCGCCCGAGATCCAGCGCCCGCCCAGCCGCCCTGCTGCCTGCTCGGCGGGACGATGTCCAACCGACCAGCGCCGCCGCCAATGCCGGACACGCTCTCCGACGCCTTCGCCGCCGCCGTCCTCCTCTCCTCCAACGACAAGCCGGACACGCTCCCGCCGGGCAGGCTCTCGCCCGTCTCCCCGCTACCCCACTCCTCCAAGAACCACCACCACCAGCACCACACCCCAAGCTCTTCCTCGGGCTCCTCCGGCTCCGTCTCCCGGGCGCCCGCCTTTGCGTCCCGACGGAGCCACTCGGGGGAGATCCCGCTCCCTTCCGCCCAGGACGGGCCGCCCAGGGGCGCGCGCCCGGGCCACCGACGCACCGGCTCCGGGCCCCTCATCTTCACCTCCAGCTCCTCCACCTCCGCCACCTCGCCGCTCACCAACGCGCTGCCCGCAGGCAACATCTGCCCCACCGGCCGCCTCGCCAAGCCGCTCCCCTCCTCCTCCACCCCGCCGCCCCCGGCCCCGCCCCGCGCCATCCGCCACGACGTCCTCGGCTCCGGCACGGGCCACTACGGCCACGGCAGCATCATGCGCTCGCGCAGCGGCGGCGTCGCCACCGCGCCCGAGGAGGACGCCGCGGTCAGGCGGGCCTTGGCCAGCGCCGACCCGGAGGAGCTCAGGAGGGCCGGGAACGAGCAGTACAAGAAGGGATACTTCGACGAGGCGCTCAGGCTCTACGACCGCGCGCTCGCGCTCTGCCCGGACAATGCCGCCTGCCGGGCCAACAGGGCCGCCGCGCTCACCGGACTCCGACGCTTCGGCGACGCTATCAAGGAGTGCGAGGAGGCTGTGAGGATCGATCCATCCTACGGACGCGCGCACCAACGCCTCGCATCACTCCATATAAGGTGAATTGCTTTTCCTGTCCATTTTTTCGTAACAAGAACCATTTTTTCGTGGATCTGTGGATGGATTTCCTGCGAATGAATTGCTTTTCTTCCCTCCGTCGGTGACAGCAAGCTTTCTCTTTTGTGACTATGTCATGCTCACGCTAGATTATTTTCTCCAACGATCTCAACACCAAAATATATTGGTATGGTTTGCCCCCACAACCACAATGTAGCAAATTAGATTAACCCAAACTTGCTATTTTTAGTAGGGCTTACAAAACAGACATGGAAATAGTGTGTTGGTTTCATTATTGGTTGGTAGTGAAGAGACGATTTGTACAGTGGGCACACGTTTTCATTTCGGAATGCTTGGCATCCAAATGGAAACCCATTGATCTGAAATGGACACTGCTTTACGTGCCACTGGATTTCCCTCCTCGGCATGAAAATATCTGATCTTCCCGTCCTTTGAGAAGTAGAAGTAGCTGAATTTGGAATAAAACATAAATAGTAGTAACAATTGACACACGATGTGCTATAGTTAGTAAATCGGTCAACACTACTTACTACCTACATTTATCTACTGGTAGGTACGACTAGATTAAGTCACTATCGAATTCTACATTTGTGCAAATTATTCATCTGGTTTTACCAAATTGCAGGTTAGGACACATTGAGGATGCGCAAAAGCACCTTTCCCTCGCTACCGCGCAGCCTGACCTCCTAGAGCTACACAAATTACAAACAGTGGAAAAGCACCTGGGAAGATGTCTTGATTCACGGAAGGTTGGGGACTGGAAGAGTGTGCTAAGGGAATGCGATGCCGCTATTGCCGCTGGAGCTGACTCCTCTGCTCTGGTTCGACCCTTCTCATTATTTAATCACTTATTCACAAGCAATTTCTTGATTAAAGAAAACGTACTTATGTAACTCACCACTTGCAGCTCTTTGCCTCAAGAGCAGAAGCTCTTCTCCGGCTCAATCAGCTCGATGAGGCTGATATGGCCATGTCTAGTGCTTCCAAGTTGGATTATTCATCTTCATGCACCTCAGACACCAAATTCGGTGGTTTCTTTGCTAATGCATACCTCTACTATGCACATGCCCAAGTTGACATCGCACTCGGAAGGTAATTCAGCGATTATGCATTATACTTCCAAAGATAATAGAATGTTGGTGTAACTGGATAAGAAACTTTATTATAAGTGCTCCGAGTTGGCAGGTAAACTCATAAGTTGCCTGTTAAGGGTACTCTTACATGACTTGACACTACTGAGCATTTTTCAGGTTCGATCATGCTGTTTCTTCAGCTGATAAGGCCAGGATAATAGATCCAAGAAATGTTGAAGTGATAACAATGCACAACAATGTGAAAGCTGTTGCAAGAGCACGATCTCTTGGGAATGAGCTGTTTAAATCTGGAAAATTTGCTGAAGCTTCCGTAGCTTATGGCGAAGGGCTCAAACATCACCTTGTGAATCCAGTGCTGCACTGCAACAGGGCAGCTTGCAGGTTTAAGCTAGGGCAGTGGGAGAAGTCTATTGAGGACTGCAATGAAGCCCTCAAGATTCAACCCAACTACACCAAGGCTCTGCTGAGGCGTGCAGCTTCCTTTGACAAGGTAGCACAATAACTATCTATTTCTGATTTCCTGATTTAGATTTTGAGAACTCACAGGTCGTTGCATTGTTGCTTTTTTGGTTGCTAGATGGAGCGGTGGGCTGAATCTGTTAAAGATTACGAGGTTCTTAGAAGGGAACTCCCAGGTGACACCGAGGTGGCAGAGGCCTATTTCCATGCTCAGGTTGCTCTCAAATCATCTCGGGGTGAGGAGGTATCTAACTTGAAATTTGGAGGAGAGGTTGAAGCAATTACAGGAATGGAACAATTCCAGTTGGCTACTTCCTTGCCAGGTTTGTCTTTATTGGCTCGTGTCCTTGTTTTATGTATTTTTTGTCAGCGCCATTTGCTTCTTCTTACAAATCTTACAAACCTTACCCAATCCTTACAAGCATAAAAGCGGAAAGATTATCATGTAGCTTAGCCTTGTATTTGATAGTCAACATTTTAATCTAGCTGATCCCTGACATCAGATAGTGACTTGTAGAAAATATTTGTGAAATGCCAAGATGGTGGGGCCCTTTTAGTTGGCACCAATGCAGGAATAGTAAATTTTTATTTTCCTTTTTGCTCGCTTTGTGAGTATATCAAGAATTTATTACAAAGGGACTGGTGGTTGACTATGTGCAGTGCAACCAAACCATTGACTGGAAGAGCCGCTCTCCTTGTTTTGTTATCTACTCCCTCTGTTCCAAATTAATTGTCGCATATTTAGTACATCCGCAACAATTAATTTGAAACGGAGGGAGTATTTTGCTAGGTTAACCTTGAGACAGATGTCAAACACATATTATTGCTCTCTTATATTTTCCCATTCTCAAAAATGGAAATGGCAATCCCATTTGATCAACCTTTTATCTTAGAATGCGTTGCTGCTTCTACTTGTATCTTTGTGACTGCACTTCATGATGTTTACCTGCAGATGAGCAACGTGTATACTAACATTAGTTCTGCAATCTTGACTCTTGTTGATAGGCATGAGGTTGTACCATGAGTTGGTAGTACCTGATCCTGTTTAGTGCCCGCAAGTAAATTTTGACGTCGCATATATGTCGCTGGCATTTTGTACTTTATATTTTTTTTCCTGGAAACCTGTAGTAAGGCCAGTTGGAAGTACATAATTCAGTCACAATCTTGTGTCTTTTACCTTGCTCTCCCTTATGCTGTAGCAAGGATGAAAGTTCTTATCTATTTCTTGTCTGATGCACTCTCATTTGACGGTTTCAAATGTACAGGTGTTTCAGTCGTCCATTTCATGACACCTTCGAATCAGCAGTGCTGCAAAATTTCACCGTTTGTGAATGCACTATGCAACAAATACCCATCCGTTAATTTCCTCAAGGTAACTAGTCAAGAGTAAAAATGTTCATCTTCCTAGCTTTGTGGCCTAACTTTGAATTGCTATTCTCTCCTTTCACTTAGGTGGATGTCAACGAGAGCCCTGCAGTCGCACGCTCGGAAAATGTGAGGACGGTTCCGACATTCAAAATCTACAAAAACGCTGTAAGAGTGAAGGAGATGATCTGCCCCACGCAACAGCTGCTGGAGTACTCGGTGAGGCACTACGGGGTTTAGGCGGCCATGCTGGCAACACATGATATTCCGATGTTTCCTCCAGCTCCCCTCGAGGAAGCCACAGGGCTAGACCCGGAGCAGAGCCAGTGGAGATAATCTCGACGAGGGCAAAGCATGAAAGAAGAGAAGACGATTGAGAAGAGCAGCTTCCAGTTCCACCCGACCGACCTTTTCCCCGGTGAAGACCGTCTTGCCATTTTCCCACACCCATTTGTTGATTATCAACTTATATTTCATTATTTTTCCATTTGTCCCGCGCTCGTACATCATTGTTCCTTTAGAACACAAAAAACATTATCTTCCGATTCTTTGGAAGGACGACTGTAAATTTTTTACTTCCATGTTTTACCAGACAAGCCAAGGAAAGAAAAGTATAGATGCCATTTGTACTCTTTAAATCTTGTAATGCTATGCAAGTTTAAGGTCCCCATTGTCTCCTCTAACCTCACATCTTGCCTATGACTACTTACCCAATGCCCATGCAGAACTGATATTTCCAGTGTTACTGTGACCGCACAAGAGCGTGTATGTCAGTGTGGATAATAAAGAGTGAAGAGAAGAAGAGTGTTTGGATGGATGCTAGGTTAAACTAGCTGTGTGTTATGGTACACTGGAGGGGGAAGCTATTATTGTGGCATTGCCATGTGCCGCACGCATTGGATCCCCGGCGCCGTGTTGACCGTTTTGTTAGTTGTTCTTGCTAACGCCAGGTGGACCAGGTAATCCACGAGGCCGACACGCTCACGTCCATCCATGGCGCCCCGTTTTGGCATCTCCCCGTCGTCCAGATCGGTGGCGGCGCTCTGTCACCATCGGTGGCGGCGCCATGTAGCAATGGTGCTGCTCCTGACGCATATGGTATCATATGGGAGCTAGCGTTCAGTGAATCTCATATAGTATTTGTGAGTAGGAGATTTGTGCATCTGGGCCAAGAATCGCTATGCCATAGCCGACACTGTAGTAGTACGCAGGTGGTCCGCCGGAGCAGTGCAGTGCCGCGCCGACCGCGGCGGTCCCTTCTTGTGGCCGGCGCCGCTTAAATTCCTCCCTACTGCCGCCGGTGAGCCCTCCCCCCTACCTCGATGAGGCCCACAGCACGCCGATGGTGGCACACGGCCCACCTGTAGTGTGGGCTACTTACTTACTAGGCTGTGAACCGCCCTCGCGACGAGAACCCGACACGAAAAAAGGCCTTCCAAACAAGGCCCCCAACTATCCTCTTGGGCCGTTGACATCGACCTGCTCCATTGCAGCTCCCCGAGTTGATAGCGTACTACCATATTTGAGAGTCAATGCCAAAAAAAACTACCACTTGCATTTTGAATCGCACAGAACTACAAGATTTTTTTGAGAATTTCGCAGAAAACCCAAATCGTGGTCTGATCACGAATTGACACTGCTTCTGACCGTGCGGGCCCACTCGTCAGGCTGACGTGGAGAGCTCAGCTACATTAACACATAAATTTACACTGGGACCCTCTTGTCAGTTGAATAAAAGAAATAAAAAATATGAAAATGTAAAAAATATGACAAAAACTGTAAAAGAACCCGAGAAAAATAAAAAACTGTTTTCCCCTCTTCTCAGGCGTTGACCGAGCGATCCCGTCGGTCTTCTTCATCCGGCGAGATCCATCGGCGCCGCTCCACACGACCGCGACCGGCGTTGCCCCGGCCAGTACCTTGAAGCGCCGTGGGACCTCGCTCCACCACGCGCAGACGCTAATCGAGCTCCTCTGCGCATCTCTCACGCTCCAGGAGATCCTCGCGCTCGTCGGGTCCAGGCCGCACTGCAGCGGCGTCTCCGACGGTGGCGGCGGGGTAGCGGCTCATGCTCCGCGTCAGCGCGCCCGGCCAGCTCGGCAACACCTTCTCCACCCGCCTCGCCGCACGCGTCACCGAGACCTCCGTCGTCACCGTGTCCGTCCGCGGCGTCCCGCGGCTCGCGTTCGGGACCACGCAGCCTAGCTGCTCTCCTAGGTGCCCCTCGGGGTAACCGCCACGCTCGTCGATGACGGCCAACCGGCCACGGAGCTGGACCGGATGTTCCCGGCCAAGAGGTCGCCAGAGACGAGCCGTTGGGAGGTCGCCGGAGACGAGGCCCACGCCCCACGTCCTTCGCCTGGGCGTCCGGGGCGAGGATGGCACGGCGCGTGGACTCGCCGGTGCGTGTGTTGAGGCGGATCTTCGTGAACACGCCTCGAGGCGGTCCTCGCCGGAGTCGTTGAAGATGACGTCGTAGCTGAGCGCGAAGAGCTCGCCGGTGGCCGGGTCGAGCTTCGGGTGAGCGATCATCGT
Source organism: Poa annua (assembly GCA_026929855.1). Taxonomy (NCBI): domain Eukaryota; kingdom Viridiplantae; phylum Streptophyta; class Magnoliopsida; order Poales; family Poaceae; genus Poa; species Poa annua. Next base: position 14,010,726 of record CM049428.1, read on the forward strand.
GCAGTCGAGTTGCCCGTCGAAGTCGTAGCGGCCGACCGTCTCGAGGTGGTACGGGAGGTCGTCCTCGGACATGGCGAGCAGGCGTCCCTTGAAGTAGACGAGGCCGGCGTTGGCGACCCCGGCACCCTGGGACGGGTCGAGGAGGCCGCAGGGGCTGCGCGCATAGAAGAGCGCGAGCCTGGCCATGCCGGAGTGGCCGTGCAGCTCGCCGATGGGGAAGACGGCCCGCCCCGTGGCGCGCTCCTGGGCAACCCCGAAAGGGGATTTTTTATATAATTTTTTCAGATTTTTATTTTTTCAGGGTTTTTATTCATTGACAAGTGGGTCCCACCGTGAATTTGTGTGTTAATTTCTTTGAGCTGGCCACGTCAGCCCGACGGGTGGGCCCGGACTATCAGAATCGCTGTCAATTTGCTCTCAGCCCATCATTTGGGTTTTCTGAGAAAATTTCGAATTTTTTTGGTAGTTCTATACGATTCAAAATGCAAGTGGTAGTTTTTTGATATTGACCTATCAAATGTGGTAGTTTTATGCTATCAACTCCAGCTCCCCACGTCTCTCCGCTGGGAAATGGCCAGCTGTTCAGCAGCGTCTCTTTCACCTTATCTATCTTACAGCACTCGTCGTGTTTTCCTTTAGATGTCGTGCCTGGTGTCGATTGATCCTAAATTTCTAAGGAGCGTCCTACGTAATCACTAGAAATAATACCGTTCTAGACAGGCACCGCTCGCGTGCTAGTCTGCTAGATACGGCTTGGAGCTCCTCTGCTTTCGACACGGAACAACATCCTAACTGCGAATGAAGTAGACCATCGCAAGTCCTGTCGTATTCTTGCTTTCGCCATTGCGACATTGGAATTTGGAGGTGAAGTTGTCATGGTCTAGTGTCCTTTTGCTCATCTGAAGGTACTGCTATTGTCAAGGCAATACCGAATAATGAAGATGATCACGCGATATAATGTCGCAAACTAACTTTACGGACCATACTAGTTAACCATTTAGTAACTGGTAGTACAATATACGTTCTACTGTCACCATTATGACAGCAGAAAGAAGTCACTAAATCTTGTCTGATGGAGGTAATATTTCGTAAGAGTAAGTACGGTAAGACCGTAAGATGATAAAAGATATATACGGGAGAAATGTCGCCATTGGGGTTGCTGTGTTTGTGATCGGGTTTTGGCCTGAAAAACGCAGACAACACGCATGGAGTTCGACACATTCCCACCACACACATGTGTGTGCATAGTTTTCTCATTGTTCTGTCAATCCCAAAAGTTCATATGAGTGTTCCCTTGTCACAATGTTTTCTAGACCCGGTGTTCAGTGAAGATGCAACTGAAAGCGTACATTTTATGTTCTCTGCCTCATTCTGAGAGACATACGTCCGATCGAGAATTAGCTTGATTCTCATTTTATGTCACCACTCACGTGAATATATATTTTTATGTTGGAAATATACACTAGAGCCAATCATGTGAGTGAGTTGTGACTAGTACTATTTTCCATATTACCCTTAAGAAAACATCAATGATATGGAATGCGGTTGTGAGATTATTTAACGTACGATACTTGATCTAATTGCCACTTACCGAGAATGTTACTAGGATACATATCTTTGACTATTATACAACGCTGATGACTACTAAATGTCACAACTCATGCGCATGGGAATGCCAATAAAAAAATACTGGCTTTCGGGGATGAGTTCATTGAGTCGGAGATAAACACCTTCAGATGCAACGAGCTATGGCCATTTGTAGTCTCAAGCACAATATGCCGTTCATATCCTCAGACCGGAGGTCCTCAAAATAACCTGAGTTCTCGATTTACTTGGGGTTATCCAATGCTACTTCGTAACTAAGTCGTTATAAAAGGTAAATTTTGGGCCAGTTAAAAAAGTAATTGCGTGATATAGTTGATCAGGATTGGATTTGCCCCTCCCCTGAAAGAGATATTCTCTGAAGCCTCTCGAAAGATCAGAAAAAGCATGGCCACGCGACCTGAGTTAAGAGTTAACTCGGTTTAAGGGGACATGTATCATGGGATCGAAAACAGAGGTCGAGCTATCACAAGGATAACAATCAGTGAAAAAAAACAAAAACAAAAAACAATCAGTGACTTGATTTTGATCATGTAAATTCATATGTTATGGTAGAAAATGGTAATATTTGTGAGGGAATATATCCAGGAAAATTGTTAGTACCCTTCATATGCATGAACCAAATATTTTTATGTTCTTGCAGCTCACAAAAGATCTAAGATATTTTTGTTAATACATTATTCTGTGTGCAGAAAAATTGTTAATGCCATTTATAATACTTGGTTACATCTCCAAATGAGATAATGTTTACTGCTCCAACATATGTAAAAGTTTTGGTGAAAGTACATTATGCATAAGATCCAAGGTTTTTCTGCAAAAGAAAAGAGCCCTGAGAAAATCTATTTCTCGAAAACAACCATGAAGGAAGTTGCATTGTTTCGGTGGAGTTGTTCTGACTATATCTCTCGGAAACAACCCTAGGCGACGAAGGACTTCCTGAACCTTGTTTTTTGTTTTGTTTTTAACAGTTAGAAGAAATAAAATTCTTTTAATATACGTAGAAACCTTTGGAATTGGTAAAAATAGTACAATATAGATTATGGATCTTATACAAAAATAAATGTTGACTTAGTTCTTTGTTAGGGGGTTCTGTGAGTCTAGTAATATGAGTGGACCCAACGGGGCGGGAGTTTGTCATGGCCCCGCGCGAGGCCCGTACTTATGTCGGAGTCCGACATGGCTAGTGATAGGCACGTGTGGAGAACAATAGGTGGCGGCATGGCAGAAAGTTGTTTTGGCACATAGGCACCAGGGATCTCGTTTCTAAAAAATAACGAAAATCACACTTTTGTGTTTCAATAATTTCTGGTGAAAGTATATAAGTATATCTTTGTATCATATATGTACGCATGAAATTCACTTTGAAATATGTTGTATTTTAGGGTTTAGGATACATAAGATAAATTCCACATTTTACTAGTTTATAGATCAACAAATTGTTATTTTTCAGTAGCCTGAAATAAAAACGATTTTCAGCCAAAACTTTGCACAAATATGTATAACATACATATGTATTCACGTCAAAAAAATTGAATTCTTTTGAAACTCAAAAGTACCAATTTTTTACAAAAATCAAAACCGGGATCAATAGTACCCGGGTGCACCAAATCCTCTCTTGCGGCATGGCATGGTGCGCGTACAGTCCAGTCCACTTGACACTTGAGGCCAAGAAAAGAAAAGCTCTTGTCGTCCTTGCCACAGCCACAAGTTTTGGCCGTTGCGGCTTGCTTACGTGCCACCTGAAATATGCTTAGCTCTGCGTCGCTTCTTGCCACCGATTGGTACCGTCAAATGTTGTCTGTGCAGCCTGCTTGCCTTCCAAAGTCCCCGGGGATATTTTTTTGACAAACACAGTACAGACACAGCCGCTCACAAACACACACGTACAGACACCCCTATGAACGTACGCACGTAAATCCTACCCCTATGAGCACCTCTGAGAGACTGATCCGGCAGATCTTGAGGTTGACGAAGTCATCAGAAGCGCCTCGCTGTTGACGGACCTACCACTGAAAGCAAAGCGCCGGATAAATCCTGAAAAATCTAGAAAAGTATGAGCACCCTTGTCAAGTCTAGAACTTGAACCTGGGTGGGCTGGTTCCTGCTTGCCTTGAAGAGTCCCTGTGGGATATTGTCCTGGACAAACGACAAAACTGACTTTTAAGTGAACTTAGTTCAAAAATAATTATGAATCTAACTTACCACTTTGTTTTGATACAACTACAGTAGGGAAAACCCCTACTGCTCCATTTTTCATTTTATAAACTCCAGGGGAAATATTTATATGGAAGGTTGCAAAAAATGTTCATAAGGCTAACCAGGACTGCATGCCCTCTTTAAGACTAGGCTTAACTCTAAGCATTGACAAAGATGGGAAGGATTTAAATTTAACAATGCATCTATGAACAACGGGATCTATGTCCTTGAAGATAGCATCATTTCTTTGCTCCCAAATGCTCCAACATCCGGTAAATCAGAATTTCAATCAGGAAATTGCTTGTGTATCTGATGTTGGCATCTTCAATCATGTGAACTAAATCATGGCCTGTGTTCCATTCAAAACCAAGTGCCCACCAAAAGCTCTGGCTGAAGCTTTATTCAAAGAATAAATGCAATATTTATTCCTCTGGGCAGGTATCACAAAGGACGCAATCCGAGAATTCCACAAAGAAATGTTTCTTTTTCATAAGATCTTTGGTATTGAGCCTGCGATTAAGTAGAAGCCACACAAAGAATTTATGCCTTGGTAAGCAGTCTTCCATATATTCAGGATTGGCTGTGGAGTTTGGAATTTACCCAAGAGTTTTCTATATATTTTCCTGGTTTGATATTTGGTGTCTGAAGCATAAACAATCCAGTTGTCAGGTTATGGAGAAGGACTGAAATCATTTAGCTCATCTTTAAGTTCCGGCAGTTGGTCATGGGCAATCGCAGTCAATGGGAGTTGGAAAAGCTCATATATATTATCGTTGTTTGCATTCCAGGCTGCATTCAACGATTTTTTTTCCTTGACTGTAAATGAGAAAAGCTGAGGATAGATATCCTCCTTAACTGAGTCATTCCACTTGTTCGTCCACATGAGAATAGATTTTCCATCATTCAGCTTGCAGCATGCAATTTGTTTGTACTGATCAAAAGAGCTAGGCAATCTTTCCACAAGGATGATCCCTTGGGGTTATTTGCATGTGGTATCTTGTTGTTGGTATAGTGAGCATTTCTGATCAGTTGAACCCAGGGTATATCCATATTATTGTAGTACTTGTGGATATTCTTCATGAGGAGAGCTTTGTTCTGAGTTCTCAGGTTTAGGACACCAAGTCCTCCTTGATCTTTTGGTCTGCACACCAAATTCCAGCTTGCAAGGCATTTACCATGCTTATCAATCTCTTTACCATCCCAGAGAAACTGTCTACCACTCTTCTCAAAGTGAAAGTCATATGTTTCTTGAGTGAGCGCATAGGAAACATTTGAAGGAGATATGCCCTAAAGGCAAATAAATAAGTAGTATTTATTGCATTATCTCATAAGTTTATAATAGGTTTGTGTATTATGCTATAACTGTATTAATCGGAATTATTAATACACGTGTGATACATAGACAACCAGGTCCCTAGTAAGCCTCTATATGAACTAGTCCATTGGGCAACAGTTGATCGAGATTCCCGATCAAGGACAATGACGTCGGTTGACAGTGGGGTCATCTTGTTAGTTGAATAAGATGATGAACATACGCAAAGTATTGCAATAAGATCGTATTACGATGTTTGTCATTTGCAATAGATAAGAATATGATATCTTATACCTTAGACTGTGAGACCGTAATTATTGATGCTTCGTAGGGGTGCTTTGAGAGCATCAAACGTTGTGTCTTATATAGCATGACAATAACAATGTCCATCTTGGGTATCTCGAAAGAGCATCGAGACGTAAGGATCAAGAGCGAGATTTGTTCATTCTTGTCATGGAAAGATACTCTGGGCCCACTCGGCGAGATTACATCTATATAGCTGCGTAGCTTATGACTGGGTCATGGGGATGTAATATCACAGACGAGTTAATAACCTTTGTCAGTAACGAGATACAACAAAGACATCGGTGTGTCTACGATCATATCTCGGACAAGGTAGTATCGAAGAAACAAAGGGAATGAATATCATGTTTATGGTATAACGACGATATTCGTAGAATGCACAGGGGCCGTCATATACATCCAGATATCCCTGACGGTCATTGGTGAGCGGAGTGTCTCGACCATGTCTGGAGTGTTCTCGAACCGTAGCGTAACAAACTTAAGGTCTTGACGACACCAGGAGATAGGTTCTTGAATAATATAGAATTTTGTTGGAGAGAGAGAAATGATCCGGAAAGAGTTCCGGAGGTCCGGAAGGAGTTCCGGGAAGGTCTGGAAGGGTTCCAGGAATGTCCGAAAGTTGTTCGGGTGGTTCGGAAAATGTTTCGGAGTCACGGGATATTAAATAGTATTTAAATATATTAATTATGAATTAATTATATTTTTATATTAATTTAATATTAATTAAATAAAGGAGAAAAGGGGGCTCCCACCTACATGGGCCCTAGGAGGGCCCAAGAGGGGGAGCCGCACCACCAAGGAAAGGGGGGGCTTGGGCCCCCTAGTCCGAGTTGGACTAGGAGGGGGGCCAGCCCATGGGGGTTCGGCCGGACCCCCCCTTCCCTCTCCTCCTTTAGTCCCACATGGGGGAGCTAGGGAGTTTGCACACCCCCTCCCCCCTTTATATAGCAAGGCATATTAATTGGATTAATTCATTGGAAAATACAATTAATTGTATAGCAGGCCGGCCGAGTTGCTTCTCTGCCCGTTTTGCCCCTCTCTCCACCTAAGCTATACCGCCGGGCGCCGTTGCCCTGCGGGATTCCAGATAAGATCTACCCCTGCGATTTCAGCTGGATCTGAACGATCGGGGGTTGTCGTTAAGCTCCGTATGTTTGCGAGTGCTCGGAGGTAACTCTTTTTGAGGAGCCTGGGCGACGTCGTCTCGCCCCTGCAGCCGCCGTGCCACCCCTTTGCCGCCGGCGCACCCCCTGGTGCCGACGCCCCGCCATCCGACGCCCGTCGACGCAGGTCATCGTCGACACCCCGGCGTCATCGTCTACATCATCGCGACAAGTTCTCCGCGACCTCGAGGTCGGCTATGCACGACTTCATCGTCAACGCTTGTGCGGGAGCGTAATCCCCGCTATCAGTCTACATGGAGGTAATGTAACCCGTTCCGCCACCGTTATCACATGTACTAGATAGATAGATCCTGACTAGTTAGGGTTTCGTACGCTAGAAAAAATATTGTTTTCTGCACCGTAACCCCTTCAACATTGACATTGACTGAATCAGTGAATTTAATAAAGTCAGCCATCCAGTATATGTCATAAGTGAATTTATACCCGAGTGTTTCTTATCCATTTTTGAGACTAATGGCATAAGATAAGCAACATATGGCCTTGTGGTGCCCAAGGGTAATCCTAAGTAGATGAAAGGAAGGGTCTCCACTTTGCATCCAAAAATCTGAGCCAGATTATTAGCCTCAACATTGTCAATGTTAATTGGCACAAGAGATGTCTTGTGATAGTTTGCCTGAAAACCAGTAGATGCACTGAATTTTTCCAACAATCCTTTTAGGTTAAGTGAAGCGTCTGCTGGCATGATCAAAATTGTGTCGTTAGCATATTGGGCCACTGGGTATTTTTCTCCAAAGTCATTAGGGACAGGTAGACTAATGTCCCCATTTGTCCAAGCATCATTAATTGCACTCTAAAGAAGATCAGCAGTGTTGACAAATAAAATTTACGATAAGGGGTCACCTTGCCGCACTCCTCTTTTACAGATGATTTTCTTCCCCAGTGTACCATTAAGTAGGACTGATATGGATGCTTAATTGAGGATATTGCTGACCATAGATACCCATTAGGCCCATATCCTTTTGCTTTGAGCATATCAATGACAATACTATATTCAACTTTGTCGAATGCCTTTTCAAAGTCTATTTTCAACAATATGATAGGCCTTTTAGATTGATGGCAGATGTGAAGATATTCAAAAGCCCAACCTAGACAGTCCTCGCGGCCTATCCTTGGGCGCTTGTTCCTATCGGGTCCATGATCGTCGCCAAAATCTCAAATCAAAGAGGGTATAACAGGGCGCTACCCCAAAACTTTTTTTGTCTCGAGATTGTACTCCGAAACATGTAATTCCAAGCTGCTGTAAATGTTGATTTACAAATGCATGTGAAATTATTCTTTTTCCTATTTGCTAAAAGTAAAATATATTTTTAATGTCACAACTCTGCGTGATGGTTAGACTAGTAGAAATATTTTGTGAATTATTCGCTTAAATAGATTTATTTATTTTATTGTATAGACAATTTCGGTTGGGAATTTTTTTTTTGTTAAAAATTTAAAGAAGAGGAGTACTTTAAAGGGCCAAACAAGTACCATTTCTTACCATGCTTCACCCATATTTTCAACTATATATTTTTACAAACAATTTATAAGTTGTGTGCTACTTTTTCAAATTTATCTGATGCTTAGTATTGATCAAGAAAATTCATATATTATGGCACATAATGGTAATATTTGTGAGGGAATATATCTATGAAATTCTTACTACCTTCATATGCATGACCCAAATATTTTATGTTCTTCCAGCTCACAATAGAAATGTTAATGCATGATCAAGTTTCTGTTAATCCAAGATGTATGGTTTTTCTAGGAGAATTGTTAATACCCTTTATAATACTTGGTCACAGCTCCAAATGAAATAATGTTTACTGCTCCAACATGTATAAAAGTTTTGGTGAAATGAGAGCATGCTGCATAAAATCCAAGGTATTTGTCCATAAGAAAACGACGAAGGAACTTGTGATGTGTCGGTCCGGGTGTGCCGAACTATATATCTCGGAAACAATCCTAGGCGGGACGAGGCCTTTCTGAACCTTGTTTTTTGTTTGTTTTTAATAGTTAGAAGAAAAGAAAAGATTTAATAGACGTAGAATCCCTTGGAGTTGGTCAAAATGGTTGAATATAAATCTTATACAACACTTACTATTGCCTTAATTCATTGTTAGGACATGTACTTGCTATCTCCGTTCACCTTTATAAGTCACAATACCTCCCCTTTTTATTTTGACGATGTACATACTAAAATAAGTAAATCTACGTACGTACCAAATAAGTCTAGATATGTTAATGCATGATCAAGTTTCTTTTAATGCAAGATGTATGATATTTTTGTTAATAAATATCAAGGAGAATAGTTAATACCCTTTATAATAGATGGTTACAGCTCCAAATGAAATAATGTTTGCTTCCCCAACATATGTAAAAGTTTTGGTGAAAGGAAAGCATTCATAACATCCAAGGTCTTTCTGCAAAAGTAAAGGGCCTTGAGAAACACTATTTCTCTGAAACAACCATGAAGGAATTTGTGATGTGTCGGTGGGGGTGTTCCAAACTATATATCTTGGAAACAATTGTAGGTGACACAGGGCCTTCCTATACCTTGTTTCTAAAAGGTAGAAGAAAGAAAATTATTTTCATAAACGTAGAATCCTTTGGAATTGGTCAAAATGGTATAATTAATCTTATAGTACAACACTAAATGTGGACTTAATTTCTTGTTAGGGGTTGTACTTACTCCCTCCATTCACTTTTATAAGGCACAATACCGCCCCCCCCTCTCTATTTTGACCACATACCTAGTAAAATAAGTGAATCAATGTACAAAATAAGACTAGATTCACTCATTTTGGCATGTATGTGGCCAAAATGAAAAGGATAGATCTGCCTTATACTCCCTCTGTTTTAAACTGAAAGTGTGAAATCATTTAGAACCAAGAAATAAAAGTGAACTTTTTTTTAGATAAGGGGGTGCGGATCCCCGACCTCTGCATCAAAATGATACACAGAACCATCCGCAATTATGAAAGCCAATAATATCAAAGTTTACAATTCAAGGGTCACTCAATGTGGCTACAAAAATCAGCCACTCAAATAAAAGTTCACTAGCTCTCAATCCTTCTAGTGTGTAGCCACCCATGGTGATTGAAAATAGCCTGTACCACCGTAAGCATACGGGTACATCCAGCTTCCATAAGGCCACGCTAATCCACAAGAAGAATGTATGACCCCAACTATATCCAATATAGCGCCTTGTTGATAATCTGCAAATAGTTAATAGTTGATGACTTGTTAAAAACAATATCATTCCGGCAGTTCCAAATAGCCCACAAAATAGCCGCTACACCAATATGAATGCGAGTTTTTGTAACTTTATCAATCCCATTCAGCCAGCTACCAAACAAATTTGGGATGTTAGTGGGAGGGTATACATTAAGCGTAAAGTGTATTAATCTCCAAATATCTCTAGCAGATGTGCATTTGATAAACAGATGTTCCGCAGTCTCATCCTCATTACAAAATACACATTTCTTACATCCCGTCCACCGTCTTTTAACCAAGTTATGTTTTGTTAAAATTTCCTTTCTATTAAGAAATCATAGGAAAATCTTAATTTTTAATGGTATCTTTAACTTCCATATATACTTACACAAATATCTAGTGTGCCCGTTTAATAAGTTCTCATAAAATGACTTAACCGTTAGACACCATTGGAAGTAAAAGTGAAGGGAGGGAGTAGTTGTTGTGAGCGTAGTAACGTGACTCGACCAGATGGGACAGTAGTTTGTCATGACCACGGGCGAGGCCCGTGCTTACCGGAGGCCGACCGGGCTGGTGATAGGCAGGCAGGTGTGGCCAGCACTGGGTGGCGGCATGGCCTCTATGGTGCGCGTACAGTTGAGTAGTCCAAGAAAAGAAAAGTCCTCGTCGTCCTTGCACAGCCCCACACTACGAGTTTTGGCCGTTGCGGCTTGCTTGCTCTGCGTGGGACGGGACGCACTGCCGTCGCTTCTTGCCACCGCCTAGCTAGCTATACTCCGGCACCGGCCGGCAGCTAGCCATTGACGAGCTAGCCGTCGTGGGACTGTGACACTACGCTTCCACTATGCTATGCAAGCAAGCAAGCGCCTTTAAACGATTCTGAGTCTAGCTAAGCTAGGGTGCAATGCATTCAACACTCGCATGTACAGTACAGTACCACGGTTCGTTCCCAGCCAGCCCCTGCCCTGCAGGTGAAGAAACGAGAGCCCATGTGAGCATAGTCGTTGGTCTCGTTGTACCCCCATGGGCGATCGATTACATGCAGGGAACCCGCGCTGCAAGTTACGATCCAGCACGGGCTGGTGGTGGCTGTTGATTCTGGATATGCCTTGGCAGCTAAGTTAGCACGGTCATCCATATTCCATCACAGATGAGCAAGGGTTCACGTCTTTACGATGATCCTGTTAAAAACAAACGTCTTTACGACGTTAGGTTCGTTGGTCTCTAAGTTCAGATTTGAAATTTCACGGATACATCTTCATTATGTGTGTCGACAAAGTTTTAGCAGCAAAATTTATCTTCTCTACACATAGCACACAAAAAATCAGGTGTTCGCGAAACGATTTCCTAAACACAAAGAATGTAAGAACATCTCCACTGGCACCCGAAATAACCTCCAAAGGCTCGTTGAAGGTCATGACACATAAAAAAACATCACCCCCAAGGGTACGGACCGAGCCGGTTTATGTCCCGCACCCCGAGAGGCCCTCCAAACTTGCGGGCCTCTTCGGACATTCCCTTCGACATCCGACCCCCACTCGTCATACCCACATAGGACTACACACCGTGTTTCTTAGGTTGTGCACGATGTTGATCCGCCCGATTAATGACGATGCGACGAAACCAAATGCCTCAACCGAGCCTATGGGATTCCTCAAGTCCGTCACCGTCCATAGCAGATGATACTTCTGACGCCAGATCATTTAGGCATGCAACTTCCTTGATGACAGCGGTGTTGGGATAGACATCTGCTTCACGAGCGTGTAGTAGTTGGCGAGACGTTGTAGAGTCTCGCGGGCACCAGGTTAAGCCTCCTACTGTTGCCTAAGTGTTGAAGGCGGCACCGGGATAGGCCTGCTTCTATCGTGCTAGTCGGTTGTAACATTCCAAATGTAAAACCTTACTAGAATGTTTGTTTGGTTGTGCAATAAAGAAAAACTTCATGGCATCATTTTATTTGTCTTGCATTTAATTAAATGGTTGCATTCAAATTCAAATTCCATATTTAAATTCAAATGCAAACTCAAATAAATTCAGATGTGAAGTTTCAAAATCTTTTCAAATATTCAAACCAGTAGATTAAATTGTCGATTTTGAAACTATAAAAATTTGTCAAAAGTTTTTATCTTGTTTCCTTTTCTATTTTGTTTTAAAAGTACAAAACAGATGAAAGTGCATTTCCTCTAAATTGATTTTAGAGATTATTAACAACACATCTACAGGACTAATTGGTGTGCTAAGTTATTTGCAGATTATACATGTCTTATGAAGAGTTGAAAAAGGAGAGAGTGGCCCCTCAATTTGGTGGTGTAATTCCGTTTTTCAGTTCAGCGGTAGTACCGCTGCGCCAACAGTAGTACCGCTGGACCTTGAAAAACCCTCGGCATAGCTTACGGTACCAAGCGGTATAGTCCCGGTAGTACCGCTGGTGTCCTTCATTTTTCTACTAAAGACCCAGCGGTAGTACCGCTAGCCAGGGAAGGAACGGTAGTACCTCTGGTACCGCTGTTGCTGACGAACTCTTCTGTCTAGGTACCGTTGTTATCCATGGCGGTAGTACCGCCAGCTACCGCTGGAATTAGAAAAACTCTCGGCATAGGCTATGGTACCAGGCGGTATCACTCCGGTAGTACCGCTGGAGTTCTTTCCGTGCTACGGCTAAGGACCCAACGGTAGTACCGCTGCCCCAGCCTCAACGGTTGTACCGCTGGAGCTGGAGAGTAATTCTGACTGGGTACAGTTCAGCGATAGTACCCTGAGGGATTTTTTCAGACACCAACGGCTCGTTTTCGGTGGTCCCTATTTAAAGACTTCATCTTCTCCAAGAGCAGTTGACGATTCTACACTCTCTCTCCTCCATTGTTGCTGAGTTTTGAAGTTTTGGATCTCCCTACTCCTCCACCCAAATCGCTTGATCTTTTGGGAAGTGAGGGAGAACACCTAGATCTAGCTCTCCACCGAAGGAAATAGAATCTCCCCCTCTCTATCAAGAGGGATCTAGTTGCTAGGATTTCTTTGCAAAACTAGGGTTCTTACTTGGTTGTATTTGTTGGATTGGAGATCTTTGTGGTCAAGACCTCTTGTGGTCATCGTGGGAGCCCCCAATTCAATTGTGGGAGTGTGCCCCACGAATTTGTACGGATCTTCTCCGCCCTTAAAGGAGTTCTTAATGGAAAAGTGAGCTCGTACCTTTGTCGTCGAGTTCACGGAAAATAGGATGAGTCCTTTGTGGCGTTGAGCTTACCTTTGTGGTAGCTCACACCTCTCCAACGAGATGTACACCTATGTGGTGGAACTCGGGATAAAATCGCCGTCTCCGAGTTCTTGTTTGGTTATCTTGTTCCACTCACTCACCTTTATTGTTTCCTACTTATCGTTCTTGCTTAGTTTCCTTGTTGTCTAGCACTTGTATCATCTAGTTCACATATAGACAACTTACTTTACGCTTGCCTAAAACTGAAAAAGACATAAAAATTGGTCACCACCTATTCACCCTCCCCCCCTCTAGGTGGTCAACTTCCGTTTAATTGGTATCAGGGCCAGGTTGTCTCTTAAAAGCTTCACCGCTTGAGCCCAACCTTGGACAATGCAAGTTGACCCTAAAGAGGTTGCCAAAACGGCCGCCGAGACTTTGGCGGCAATGCAAGAGAAAGGTGCCACTATGGCCGATATCAACTCTTTTGAAACAAAGTTGACATCGTCCATACAAACCGACTTCAAGAAGTTTCATGATATGCTTGAGTCCCTCAAGACATCCAAGGAATTCGCTCTTGCATGGCCCTCAAAGCCTCTGGTGCTTCCGGGCATTACTCACGATGTGGACCCCGAAATGATAAAGGGAAAGCAAATGCCTTTGGATGGGAAGGGTGATGATAGTAGCTCCTCAAACCCTCAAATCTCTCCATCTACCCAAGATGGAGTGCCCAAAGGCTACAACGCCACTCCTCCCCCATCCCAATACCATACTCCCGATCCCATTATCCCTCATCCACAAGTTTCTCATAGGGGTGATCCCCCATTGCTTAAAGATTATACTTTCACTCAATGGCAATATGTAATGAAGTCTCATGTGTGCAGCTCATCAATCGAGCTATGGCGAATCATACAAGTTGGATACAAGCCGCATGATCCGACCAACTTGACAAGGAGAGAAGTGGTGGAAGCTCAACTTGATGCCATCGCTCTCTACATGATCCAAAAGGCGGTTGGGAACGAGGACATGGCTCTCATCCAACACCTCACCAACGCCAAAGAAACATGGGATGCTGAAAGGAAAGACATCTCCTAGAGGGGGGGGGGGGGGGGTGAATAGGCAAGGAGCACTTTTTACAATTTAGTCTTGATAAATGCGGAATAAAACTTAGTGTTTAACTTATCAATGACACAACCTAAATATACTAGGTTCACCTATGTGCACCAACAACTTAAGCTATGCAAGACAAACATCAAAGGTATAGCAAGGTAAAGGACTTCAAGCACGATGTCTATCACAAAGTAAAGTGCATAAGTAAAGAGCTCGGGTATAGGGATAACCGAGGCACGCGGAGACGATGATGTATTCCCGAGTTCCACCACAAAAGGTGTACGTCTCGTTGGAGAGGTGTGAGCAACCACAACAGGTTTGCTCAACGCCACAAAGGCCTCACCTTCTTCTCCGATGAACTCGACCACAAAGGTCCGAGTCCACCTTCCACTATGAACTCCTTTGGGGCGGAGAACAATCCCGTACAACAACCTTGGGGCACACACCCACAACCGAATTGGGGGCTCCCAAATGACCACAAGAGGTCTTGACCACAAAGGTCCCAACTAGCCACAAAGGTCTTGACCACAAAAGGTCCTATGCCACAAAGGCAGCCACTAAGGCGTCTAGGGTCCAAGACCCAAGAGTAACAAGCTCACGAATTTCACCACCACGAATCCTCGTGGAGGGCTCAAACCGATGCAAGATGCAATGGCAAGAACACACAAAGTGCTCAAGTCCTTCACTCTCAAATTCCAACAAACAACAAATGCTTATGGGGGAATAAGAGAGGAAGAACCAAGAAACCACAAAGGAGACAAATCCTACACTCCCAAATCCCACCACAAGCAACTAATGCTTATGGGGGGAGAAGAGAGAGCAAGAACAAAGGGGGAGAACCACAAAGGAACTCAAAGATCTAGATCCACTATGTTCCCATCATTTAGAGGAGAGATGGATTGGTAGAATTGTAGATCTAGATCTCCTCTCACTTTTCCCTCAAATATATGCAAGAATCATGGGAGGATTTGAGAGGGGGCAAGATTTCCCAAGGTCAACAATGGCAAGAGAGAGAGGGGAAAGTCGTGCACCCGAGGAAGAAGAAGGGGAGGGGTATTTATAGCCCCTCCCTGATTTCTAGCCGTTGGGAATCTCCAGTCCAGAAATTTCCGAACTGAGGTCCGGAGATTTCCGGTAGGAATTCCGACGCGAGCTGAGAAAAGATCAGTGCTGAAGGTAAATAAGACTTGGCGAAAAACTGCAACTTGTTGTCCGGAAATATCCGAACAAGGGCCGGAGATTTCCGGACCCCGGACATCTCCGGTAGAAAATCCGAAGGAAAACTGAACTGAGTCAGTACGCAACTGAGATCTGGACTTGGTAAAAATCTTCTGCCACTCGGAGATCTCCGGACTGGGGCTCGGAAATCTCCGAGCAAGGTCCGGACATTTCCGTCCCTTTGGAAAACTGCAGAAACACCAGAACTGAGAGATCTTTTGCAAATAAACTCCGAATGATTTGAGACCAACTCCGTTGGAAAGGCACTGACAAGGAGAGGGACTTTCCTCAAGGTTGAACTGGTAATATTTCCACACCGAAAACGTAACGAGTTTTCCAAACTAAAACCGTTTTCGAAGAACTTGGTCTTGTCATGAAGATCTCGACAAGCACCAAAAACCAACAAGGAGAAAAGCCAAATAAGAACCAAGAAAGATGATATGCCAAGCATGCAAAGGTTTGAGCTCTCCACAAAGATACGATCAAGTTACTCACTCGAGAGCCCCTCTTGATAGTACGCCTATCTATCCTATAGCCCTATCAAGATCATACCTTTGCCTTGAGCAATCCACTTGATCTAGATGATGACGATCTTGATCTCTTCAAGTGGACCACCTTTCTTGATTGCGCTTGCTAGCACATGCTTGATGAAGACTCCTCCATATACTCCCCCATACTCCATCATGGGAGAGTCTCGCTTAGCTTCGTCTTCATGTCTCCGACAGCTTCCCTTGATCTTGCACTAGTCAACCTTGATGACGATCATGGCATGACATCATCCTCCATGAGCTATATGAATTGATCTTCTTGTTGCAAACTCATGGAAGATACCATCTTTCTTCATATAGGTGATGGCTTGACAACTTCAAGCCATACTTGCAATATGCTCAAAACACACATTAGTCCTTAGGGATTGTCATTAATTACCAAAACCATACATGAGGGCACATGCCCTTTCAGATGCTCTATCCAAGTTGTTTGTTGGGAATGATAGCATGAGGAGGAACCGCTATGATTATTTGAGCAATGAAGCCGAGGGCTTGTACAAGCTTGATGGAGAAGACCACGAGATGATGTATCAAAGATTTGTTGCCATTGCCACAAGCTTTCGTGAAGTGGGTGCCTCTCATATTGTTGATGCTTGGATCAAAAGGAAGTATGTGAGCTCCATGATGTCATGAAGACACAACTACCATCTCATGACTTCTAAAGAGGTGATGCAAGAGATGGCCGCATTCAAAGTGGCCACGAAGAATGCTCAAGACGCAAGGGCAAAGGCTCTTGGAATGCAAAAAGGAGCAATAAACCTTGCCTTGAAGGCCACCGTTGAAGATGACCACGATGATGATCTTGGAAGCTTTGCCGCCATGTCCGAAGAAGCGCTCAAGATTGCATACAATGAACATCTCGCTCTTGCGGCTCGCAGTTTTTGGAACAACCCTTCAAGAGCCAAGATGCGATTCGACAAGAGTGCACCTCAAGTTGATAAGGTTTCTCCCACCAAGTCAAGGACATGCTACAATTGTCAAGACAAGTACCACTTCGTCGTCGAGTGTCCTTATGAGAAGAGAGAGGAGCGTGGTGGACGTCTTGTGCTCAAGGACAAGGCCAAAATGGCTCCCAAGAAGGCCTATGGAAAGAAGAGACCTTTCAACAAGAAGCCCCACATTGTGTTGTTGACTCAAGAGGAGTATCCCACCTATGATGAAGAGTCGGAGGAAGAAACACCAAATGAAGTGGCGGCTCTCGCCACCACCTCAACACCAACCGCTCCTTCATCAACGACAAGAACTCCCTCATCAAAGACAAGATCTCCTTCAACAACGACAAGCTCTTCCACATATCTCTTCGAGTCGCCAAATGAGAATCCCATTACCAAGAGCTCAAGATGTCTTATGGCCAAGGCATCGGAGGTACCTTCATCCTCTTCTTCTCTCATGAATGAGCTTGATGATGCTTCTAGCCTTCATATAAAGCAAGAGCTTGTTGCCTTCGATTCTTTTATCACTAACTTGCAAGGTGATAGCAAGAAACATGTTGGTGCCCTCATGACTCGTATTGGTGAGCTAGAGCATCTCAATGAAGAGAAGGGTAAGATAGAAAGAGAAGACGCTATTTCTCTATCTTATTTGAATTCCTCTCTTGAGGAGGTTGAAGAGTCTCATGCTCGTCTTGAGGAGCAACTTGAAACTATTGAGGAAACTCATAACTCCTCACATGCTAAGCTCATTAAGAATCGTGATACGTACTTTGCTAAATCAAGATGGCTCAACAAGATAAAGCCGAATTTGCGGTTGGCTATGTTAGACTCATAGAGGACATGGAAAATCTCGTCATAGCCCACAAGGCTTTGGAGAGTGAACATGCCCTTCTAAAGGAGTCTCATGCTCAACTCCAAACTCGGTTAACTAACCTTGATTATCCTAGCACATCTACCTTCGTTTGCTCTTGTAGTAATGCTAATCTTGTGAAGGAGAATGTTAGGTTGAAGAATGAGATTAAGGCCTCCATGTCCAAGACCATCCTTCTCAAGGGTAAGCAAGTTGTTGAGACTCCCATCGTGGAGCCTCACACTCGTCAAGGGAAGGAAGGACTTGGTTATGTGCCTCCCATGAAAGTGAATGCCAAGAAGGGCATTCCCACCCAAGCTAAGAACATCAAACCCATTCAAGCCAAGAAGGCCGACTCCATTCAATCCAAGGACAATGTTGCGAGTAGGAATGCCACAAGGGGCAAGCTTACTCGTAAAGATCATGCCGGGGACAACAATCCCAACTATGCTTTATATGTTGATTATTATGGTACTGTTTGTGCTCGCTACATTGGACCCTACTATGGTTTTATTTCATATGCTATTTGGGTTCCTAAGTTTCTTGTCGCTAACCATAAGGCACCCATTGTGAAGAAATGGGTTGCTAAATGCAAGAATTGATCTGCTGTAGGACCTTACTCTCGGTGGTTCAAAATGGATAATCGATAGTTGATGTACAAGTCATATGACCGAGAGCAAAGAACTCGTCACGGAGTTGAGACCAAATGTAGATCAAGTGACCGTGACATTTGGTGACTTATCAAGGTCTAAGGTAACCGAGCTTGGCAAAGTGGTAGTTTCCCCCGACATTACTCTTGTCAATGTTATGCTTGTTGAATCCCTTGGCTATAATTTGTTATCGGTTCGTGCCTTAACAAAGTTGGGGATTTCTCCCTTCTTTGATAAGGACGTTGTGGTCCTCTTGTGGAGCAAGTCGCTACGAGTGGCTTTCGTGGGATACATGGAGCATGTGCTTTATGTGGTGGACTTCTCCGGAGCCACCACTACTCAAGCCATGTGTCTCTTCGGAAAAGCCGACGTGGGTTGGCTATGGCATCGCCGACCAGCCCATGTAAACATGCGTACTTTGCAAAGTCTTCACAAGAAGGGTGACCACATCCTTGGACTAAGGGCATCTCCAGTCATCCCCCCAGCGCCCCCAAGAGCCCTTTTTAGCGCCGACGGAAGGAAAAATCTACCAGTCGCCCCCCCCCCCCAGAAATCGATTTAGCGCCGGTTAGCGCCGTTTTTTGCGCCGTTTCGCGCCAGCTAACCGAGGCCGATCCCAGGTTCCTGGGTACCGCCTGGGGGGCAAAAGGCGTGCGCGGGACAGACCTGTCGGTGAGACTGGGCGATTTCCCTCCATAATTTTGAGCTTCCCTCCTTTTTGCCCCCCAAATAGCTCGCCCGCCGCCCGATCCCGCCATTTCACCCCAGTTCTTCAGCTCGAGCCCGCTATGCCTCCCGCCAAATTCGCCGGCGCCCGAGCCGCAGCGACCAACGCCGCCGCAGCCCTCGCCGCTCTCCACGTCAAAACGCCACGCAAGCCAAGACCGTCGAAGCAAAGGTCGCCGCACTACTCGCCTTCGTACGCCGACGGCGAGCTCCATGGCGGCTTCGACCCCAACGTCACCTTCCCCCACCATCCGACCATGATGTACGCCAGCTCTCCGAGCTACGTGCCTTCACCGCCGCTGCGACGCTCCCCCACTTTCGGGACGCAGTCCATGCTCGGGATGAGCGCCGAGATGGACGACATCATCACCACGGGCTCGGCGGCGGCAACGGCCTCCCCGGGCTTCCTTTCAGCGCCGGGCGAGGATTTTGCAATGGGTGGCATCGATTTCGGCGGCAGCACCGACACGGAGGAGGTCGAGGGAGGAGGGGATGAATCGTAGGCTGCCGGGGGTGAGGAAGGGCCGGCCAAGGAAGGCGGCACGGGCGGCCGTCGTCCCAAGAAGCTGCCCGCGGAACCAAAGCCGCCCGTCGAGCCGCGCATCAAGTGGACGAGCTGGGAGGACACCCTCCTCGCCGAGGCATGGAAGGAGACGACCCAGGACACTATCCACGGCTCGAACCAGGCCATGGAGAACTACTGGAAGCGTGTCAAGTCAGCGTACGACGAGCGCCGCATGATCGAGACCGATTTCGCCTCGTGCACGAAGAAGGCGATGTCCAACCATTGGTCGCTGATGTAGACCGCCTGCAACAAGTGGCACGACATAGTCGAGGAGGTCAAGCATAGACCGAAGAGCGGGGCGGACATGGAGATGGAGATCGCCCGGATGCTAGAGGCGTACAAGGACGACGAGAAGACATACTTCAAGTACTTTCACGTCTTTGTCATTGAAAATTGTGAGAAGTGGGCCAAAACGCCCTGATCGCTGGCGAAGGCCGGCAAGGAGTATGTCCTGGACGCGCCGGTTGCAGGTGCTTCGGATGGCCGTCCTCCAGTAGGCAACAAGAAGGCCAAAGCGGCGAGGGACGCCGCGCCGGCTGCGGCGAAGCTACATGCGTCAATCGAGACCTGCATCGCCGACGCCCAGGCCCACACCGCAAAAAGGGAGGAGACCTCCAAGGCGCGGTGGGCGGCGGTCATGGACAACTCGAAGGTCAAGCTCGACCTCCTCAGGACCGACACCGTGGCGAAGAAGAGGAACCACGACCTCACCTTCCTCGTGGGCGGCGGCGATCCGGACGCGATGGACCCCGAGGTGAGGGAATGGTTTCTGGCGCAGCGCCGCCTCATCCTCAACGACATCAGCCGGCCGGCCAGCAGCCCGTCAAGCTCAGCGACGCCCACTGCTGCGACGCCGAACGCCGAGCCTGCTGCGACGCCCACTGCTGCGACGCCCGTCGTCGACCTCGAGGCCGGGGCAGAGAACGCCACAACTGCTGCGACGGTCATCGACCTGGAGGATGCCGTCCCCGAAGATGTCACTCCGACCACCGCGCCAGCTCCGACCGCCGCGCCCATCTACGACGTCGACGCCGCGCCGGGCTCTGCCTGACTGCCGATTGCGGCCATATCGACCAACTGTGGCGTCTTTTTTGTATGATCGCTCGCCCATCTGTGGCGCTTTTTGTATGATCGGCAACTGTGGTCGATGATCGCTGAACTCGGGCTATTTTTTGGGGCAGGAAGAAGAACTTTAAATTTATATTCCATCTATTTCCTGGGCGCGCCGAACGGCTGGTGAAATCGCCCCCCCCCCCACCAGGTTTTCGTTAGCGCCGGCGTTAGCGCTTAAAAGCGCCGGATCGAAACCTGGGGGGGCCGAACGACTGGAGATGCCCTAAAATATCATGTTTTCTTTTCAAGGGACCGCGTTTGTAGAGCTTGTGTGGATGGCAAGATGCATGATATTCCTCCTCCAAGCAAGACCATCATATCTTACTCCCAGATTTTGGAGCTCCTTCATGTTGATCTATTTGGACCAATCCCGGAGATAAGTCTTGGTGGCAACAAATATTGCCTCGTGATTGTGGATGACTATTCAAGGTACACTTGGGTCTACTTCTTCAAGACCAAGGATGATATGCAACAAGTCTTCATCGACTTCTCCAAGGAGGTTCAACGCCAACATAACCTTCCCATATTGGTTGTTCGAAGTGAAAATGGGTCGGAGTTCAAGAACTACACCCTAAACGACTTTCTTAGTGATGAGGGCATTCGACATCAATATTCCGCGGCGTACACGTCTCAACAAAATGGTGTCGCGGAAAGGAAGAATCGGACTCTCATCGACATGGCAAGATCTATGTTGGCGGAGTTTAAGTCTCCCATCAAATTTTGGGCGGAGGCTATCTCCACCGCTTGTCATTCATCAAACCGCCTCTACTTCAGCAAGGGCTTGAAGAAGACTCCATATGAGATCCTTACCGGCAACAAACCCAACATTGGCTACTTCCGAGTGTTTGGATGTAAGTGCTATTATCTCGTCAAGGGTGTCCGGTTGGGGAAGTTCCACTCTAAGTCAATTGAAGGGATTTTTGTCGGATATGGTACCGAGTCCCACACTTATAGAGTCTTTGATAAATCCTCTCGGATTATCATAGAATCTTGTAGTGTGGAATTCGATGAAAATGATGGCTCCCAAGTGGAGCAAGTTGGTGTTTGTGATGTAGGTGATGAACAACTCATTGATGCCATAAAGAAGATGGGAGTGGGCTTTCTTCGCCCCATTGAAGTTCATCAAGGATTTGTTCAAGAAAGCTCAAGCTCGTCTATCAAGGAGACCTCACCATCACAAGCACCTCAAAGTGCATCATCCAAAGTACATGATGAATCCCTTCAAGAACAATCTCAAGATCCTTCACAACAAGAACAAGCTACACTTCATCATGATGAAGTTCAAGAACCGCCTCAACAAGATCTTCATCAACAAGAAAAACATTCCTCCCCCACCAAGATTACTTAAGATACCTCCACTACTCCAAGTTCTACTCAAGGGCAAGATCATCCCTCCCCACCATGTGAAGAAGCATCTCATGATGATCAAGGGCCTCAAGATGGTCAAGACGAGGACCCAATGGACCAAGATGGTCAAGAGATTGTCCCCACGACAAGGGTGGCAATTGAAACTCGTCGTCAGGCTCGCTTTGCAAGATCTTTGGAACGAAGGGATTTATCCCTCGACAAGGTCATCGGTGACATTCGAGCAAAGGTCTCCACACAAAGTCAATTAGCTCACTTTAGTGAGCATCAAGCGCACTTCTCCATGGTTGAACCCAACAAAGTATTCGATGCACTTGAAGACCCCGATTGGCTAGGTGCTATGCATGAAGAGCATAACAACTTCGAACGCAACAAAGTGTGGCGCCTTGTTGAGAAGCCCAAGGAGTGCCGCAACGTTATCGGCACCAAGTGGATCTTCAAGAACAAGCAAGATGAACATGGTATCATTGTGAGAAACAAGGCGCGGTTGGTGGCTCAAGGATTCTCCGAAGTCAAAGGTATCGACTTCGGAGAAACATACGCGTCGGTTGCAAGGCTCGAATCGATACGTATTCTCATCGCTTATGCTTCTCATCATGGTTTTAAATTGCAACAAATGTATGTTAAAAGTGCTTTTCTTAATGGTCCTTTGCAAGAACTTGTCTATGTTAAACAACCCCCGGGTTTTGAAAACCCCGACCATCCTCACCACGTCTATGTCTAGGACAAAGCTCTCTATGGCCTTAAACAAGCCCCCCCCCCCCCCCCCCCCGGGTTTTACTGAAAAGGTTAATGATGAACTCTTCATTTGTCAATTATATGTCTATGGCATTATCTTCGGTTCTACTAACCGTGTGTTCAATGATGAGTTTCCCAAGATAATGACCGACAAGTTCGAGATGTCCATGATGGGTGAAATCAAGTTCTTTCTCGGTTTTGAGATAAAGCAATTGAGGGAAGGAACATTCATATGCCAAGCCAAGTACATTCAAGATATGATCAAGAAATTCAAGTTGCTTGGACTCAATGGTGTGACTACTCCTATGCAAACCAAGTGCCACCTCGAGCTTAACCCCAATGTTAAAGAGGTATACCAAAAGGAGTATCGTTCTATGATTGAGTCTCTTCTTTACTTATGTGCATCTAGGCCCGATATTGTCCTAAGCGTTGGAGTGTGTGCTCGGTATCAAGCCGCGCCTAAGGAAAGTCATTTGATGACCGTTAAGAGTATCTTTAGATATTTGGTTCATACTCCATGTTTCGGGTTGTGGTATCCCAAAGATGGCACCATGTCTCTTTGTGGATACACCAACTCCGATTGGGCGGGCGACATTAATGATAGGAAGTCCACATCCGGGACGTGTCAATTTCTTGGTGAGTTGGTACTCGAAGAAGCAAAATTGCATCTCATTATCCACAGCGGAAGCCGAGTACGTCGCCGCCGCAAGCGGGTGTACTCAACTTCTTTGGATGCGGCAAACTTTAAAGGATTACGGTGTCCACTTGGACAAAGTGCCGCTTCTTTATGATAATGAGAGTGCCATCAAGATTGCATATAATCCGGTGCAACATTCAATTACCAATCATATTGAGATTCGCCACCATTTCATTCACGATCATGTGGCACGAGGAGATATTGATCTATCATATGTTGTTACAAGTGATCAATTGGCGGACATCTTCACGAAGCCCCTTGATGAAGACCGCTTTTGCTACTTGAGTAATGAGCTTAATATCATAGATTCTCGGGCCTTGGCATGATATCCAAACACACTCTCCAAAGTTTATTGCATTATTAGAAGTAGATGCACGCATGGACTTAGGGGGAGCGTTTTCCTAATACATTGGATCCTTTCTCTCCCTATTATGCATATAGTAATGAATCATTGCTAAAACTTCAAATTAAATATATAATTTGTGAGCTTCAATGATGAGAAGTAGTTATGGACCCAAGATATATCTTCACGGTGCTATGCTTCAACTCATACACGGTGGCTTCGGCCACCACAAATTCTTTTTGAAGTCATTTGGATTTTATTTGGGTTTATCTTTGATTTCTCTATTGCATTGTCTCTTTTGAGTCTTTTGGATTACACACTCATTTTTTATCTCTCTTGTTTTTGTTTTTGCTCCTTGAGTGTGTAAGTCCATTCTCAGTTTGTTTCTCTATCCTAAGCCTGCTTTCTCACCTGAAACAAAAATTTCACCCCATTGCATTTTCCTAGACAAGCTCGGAAGCGATTTTGCCTCTGCTGCCCGGTACTACCGCTGCCTAGAACTGCAGTTCTCAGGCAGCCGTAGTACCGCTCGTGCCATAGTAGTTACCAGGCAGCGGTACTACCGCTCCATCCCAGGAGCGGCAGTACCCCAACGGTACAGGTGAATACTAGGTGGCGGTACTACCGCTGGGCCAGTGGTACTACCGATGAGGGATTTTTCCCGAGGGGTTAAGTACGGCGTGGAGGGGTAAAGTTCTTCACTTTTACTCTCTGCACACCCGACCCCCACAGGAAAAAATCTCCCAGCCGCCACCGGAGTCAACATCGCCGTCGGGAGAGCTTCTCACCGGCATTGGACGGCCCCTCCCCGCCTTTGAGAAGTTTGAGTATCATCTCCTCCCTCCTGTTAGGGATATACCAACTAGGGGTATCTCCAACATGGATCAATCCGGCTAGTCCAGGGTGGCCCAAGGGTGGTAAGGCTGAAGCCTGCCGGGCTGCCCAGATAGCTGACGTACAAGGAAGTAGGCGGACGGTCCAAGGAGGGCGGAAGGCCGAAGCCCATCAAGCCACCAAGCCCAAGACGGAAGGTGGCAACTAAGCCGGCAAGGTCTAGGACTCTGATTACTTGCCGGACAAATACTTGCCTTGTATCCTGGGGTCTGGCCGCCTATATAAGCCGACCACCAGGAAGCCCTTAGGGCACGCTCAATACGCATCGTATCCATTGTAACTTGTTCACGGCTATTTGCCTCATAGTGAATTATAGCAGCACGTAGGATCTCGCCACCGATGCGGGATGTGAAGCTGGATAAACTCGCCATGTACAATCCCGTCCTCGACGACACCAACCTTCTTCCCCATAATCCATACGTAGGCTAGAGGACCCCCGTCTCCTATCAAATATGCCGATACTACGACAGTTGGCGCCCACAGTGGGGCGTAAGGTTACTGGCGTCACGTTCCAGGCAGGAACACTTGGCGGCGTGGGCAAGCAGATCGCCGTCGGCCGCGTCACAAGTTATGGCGACCACAACTACGTCAACTCAGATGAGTCCTGGCTCCCGGTGGACGACTACCTTATCGGGTGCGCAATTGTACCGATCGGAGGAATCGACGTCTTCATCGGGTACACGCCAGAGGCGTACGGCCTACCACGCTTCTATGACCCCACCCACCAACCCTTCGACCAAGCAGTCGACCGACAAGATGGATTTGAATCCGCCTTCTCCCAGGAGTCGGCTGGATCTGACTTCCACTTTGTCGGAGTTGTCGGACTGGGATCCGACTCCCAACCGGAAAACAACGATCCTGAGTCAATCCTTCCCGCTCTCCAGGAAGATGCGATGTCAGATGCCGGATCCATATCTACTGTTCAAGTCAACATAGATTCTGATTCTGATGATGATGCTAGTCTCTTCGAAGAGAAAATCAAAAGCCACTTTTCCTGTGATAATCCGGTTCCTTCAGAGAACACAGCGGATACAGACATGCCTGATAAGCTGGCTATGATGGTTGTCATCGGTCACGGTCTACCCCAGTCGCTTATGAACCGCAAGATAAGCCCGCAGAAGATGCCGGCGACACCATCGCTGGTCAACTCATTGACGGTTCCGACAAAGTGCGCGTAAAGAAGAAAACTGGTCTCGAAAAAAGGCGGCAACTGCAAACCCACGGATTTGCTCTCCGTCATCAAAGAAGTAGAGGAGATCATGCACACTCCGATGAACAAGGATACCTCACTTGACGAAGTGGAGGAGCTTAGGCTTAACATGCTTAAGCACTCTGACTTCCTGCGCAAAAGAGAGGAGCATGTCGAGAGCCTTGCAAAGAAGATCGAGAAAGAACAAGAAAAGATGTCGGCCAAAACGAGCCGGCAGCTCTTCGAGGAAAAAAGGCCATGAAAAAACCGCCGTGATAAGGAGCCGCCAATTTGTGCCACAACAGCAGCTCAAGATCTTGGGTTCGACTGGCGCACAGCACCACTGCGTGTGGACAGAAGGGGGGATGTTGTCTTCTGCACCCCCATCCTTAATGCTGATGCTGCGCTAGACACCCTAGACGACAAGACTTACACAACGGAGGAAAAGTTGGCCAACGCAAGACACTTCGTGAGAAAGGCCCTCGAACAGCAAGCCCGCGCTGACTCCTACGGCCACATGGCAGATGCCCGCGGGGGAGATCTAGAATCCAAGTCAGGAAAGTGCAAAGCTGCACCTGGCGCTGACCCCGAAGGCCCGTCCGGCTCCAGTAGCCATGGCGACAAAAGGAACGCAACACCACCTCCAAAGAAGACGCCACCGCCAAAACCAAGGCGGGACGAGAACTCGCGAACAGGAAGCAGAGGAGACCTGCCACCTCCAACCCAGCCAAGGCGCGGTAATGGCGGTAGCCGGGACAACGGACATCCGCCTAAAAAGATGCCGGTAACAATCCTCGCAGGAGAGGTCGAAGCCGGTCTCCGCGGCGCAGCACCGGCAGGAAAAGGAAGGAGGCGGCAGAAGGGCCCAGGCAAAGCGTAAGCCGGGCAGCGCAGGACGAGCCAAACGTAAACAGGGGCGGACAACAACTCGATCCAAAAGACGCACGACATCGCCTACAAGACATAGCAAGAGGAAGGAAGCCGCTATATTCTGGACCAAAGTGCTTTGGCGACGCCATCCGCAGAGAGCCGGCATGACATCTGTGTCTAAAAATTGTCCTAGGTACAACGGCCTAGTTAAACCGGATTCATGGCTAGCTGATTATGCCATGGCCATAGAAATTACCGGCGGAAGCAATCATATTGTCGTCCGCTACCTACCTCTCATGTTAGAAGGCACGACAAGGGCTTGGATCGACAACCTTCCTGAAAAGTCTATCCATAGCTGGTACGACATGGAAAAGGTTTTCTCCCAGCACTTCCAAGGAACATACAAGCGTCCAAATACCTACACGGATTTGCAACGCTGTATTCAAAAGTCGGACGAAACCATGACAGATTTTGTCAGCCGTTGGATCTCCGCAAAGGCCAATTGTCATGGTGCTTCGGACGCGCAGGCTATCCATGCCTTCTACACGGTCCTGTAGAAGAAATCCATGCTCCGTCACCGGCTCGTCCGCGAGAAAGTTACGGACCTTGGCGAGATGCTCAACCTAGCCGCCCAATACGCGGCAGCAGATGATGACTTACGTGACGATGATCCAGACGTCAGCACCGCGCCAAGACGGAACAACAAACGCAAGCAAGCAGTGGAAGACAAAGCCGTACCTTCTAACGAGGCAGCCGTCGCGTTCCTAGGGAATGCCGGCAAAAAGAAGTGGAAGAACAAGAAATATAATCGTGACACTGGCTCAGGCCCTAAGGCGGCACGTATCACTTACGAGCAGGATTTTTTTTTGCCATGCCCCATCCACGCCTCACTCGGCAAGGTCAACCATATGCTCAGCGAGTGTCGTTTCATGGATGACTTCAAAAAGGATCCCACAGTTGGCTGGAAGTCAAAAAGTCAAAGAAGTACGACAAGAAAGACAGCAAGGACGACGAGGATGACGACGACATGTCAATCTCAAGCGATGACGATGTTGCCGCCAAGAAAAAGAAGCCATACCCGAAGGTCAAAGAATCTCTCGTGTGTTTTGTCGGCACGCCTTTGGCTAAGGTGGAAAAAGCGGAGATACGCGAACTCAACGCAACAATGCCGGACGTCCCTCTGTATTTAAACTGGTTCGAGGCGGCTATAACTTGGGATCGGTCCGACCACCCTGATCACATCCCTCACCCAGTCAAATACGCCCTTGTCGTCGACCCCATTGTCGACAACTTCAGGCTCACAAAAGTACTCATGGATGGCGGCAGCAGCCTCAACATCATGTACTATGATACATTAAGCCGCATGAACTTGTCAGAGGGTCAGCTTGATCACATCAACCTCACTTTTCATGCCATAGTGCCCGGCAGACAAGCAAAGTCTATGGGGAGCATTAGGCTAAAGGTAACTTTTGGACCAAAGGAGAACTATCGCTCAGAGTTTCTCCGGTTCGAAATTGTCCCCTTTAAAAGCGCCTACCATGCAATCTTCGGACGACTGGCTTTCGCCAAGTTCATGGCAAGGCCGTGCTACATATACAACAAGCTTAAAATGCCTGGGGAAAATGGAACCATCACGGTTTCCGGCAACTTCAAGAAAGCTAAGGAGTGCGAATGTGGCATGGCCGCCTTCGCAGAAGCTGTCATCCACAAGGAAGAGCTCGCACTACTTGAGGCGGACCCAGACAACTCCATGCCCAAGCCAAAGATTGATGTCAAGAAGACCTTTGAAGCTTAAGAAGACACCAAAAAGGCGGACCTCGTCCCAGGTGACAAGTCTAAGCAAGTTGTCATCGGCTCCAACCTTGACAGCAAATAGGAAGGCGCGCTCGTCAAGTTCCTCCGTGAGAATCGCGACATATTTGCATGGTCGCCATCCGACATGCCTGGTGTACCGAGGGCACTTGCCGAGCACTCACTCAACGTCATAAAAGGATCCAAGCCGGTGAAGCAAGCAACAAGACGCTTTGGAGATGAGAGACGGAAGGCTATAGGAAAGGAGATAAATAGGCTGAAGGCCGCCAATTTCATAAAAGAAGTTGTACACACCAATTGGGTGGCAAATCCTGTACTTGTCCCAAAGAAGAATAAAGAGCTGAGGATGTATATCGACTATACCGGTGTTAACAAGTGTTGCCCAAAGGATCCCTTTGCGCTGCCTAGAATTGACCAAGTCGTAGACTCCACAGCAGGCTCCCAGCTACTTTGTTTTTTGGACGCCTACTCAAGATACCATCAAATCAAGATGAGGGAGTCAGATCAACTGAAAACGTCTTTCACCATTCCATACGGGACTTTCTGCTACATCACGATGCCTTTTGGCCTGAAGAATGCAGGGGCAACATACCAGCGTTGTATGCAAAATTGCCTGCACGAACAGATCGGCCAGAATGTTCACGTTTACGTAGACGACATTGCGGTGATGTCGAAAAAGAAGGCGGATCTCCTAGAGGATTTGGAAGAAACCTTTCAGAATCTCCGAAAATACCAGATGAAGCTCAATCCCGCCAAGTGTGTTTTCGGCGTTCCAGCCGGCAAATTACTCGGATTTATCGTCTCAGAACGAGGGATCGAAGTCAATCCGGAGAAGATCAAGGCTATCCAAAACATATCCAGACCCACTTGTCTGAAGGACGTGCAGCGCTTAGCCGGATCGGCAGCAGCCGTCAGTCGTTTCATAAGCCGCCTTGGGGAAAAGGCAATGCCCCTCTACCGGCTATTGAAGAAATCCGACAACTTTGAGTGGACAGCAGAAGCAGATGCCGCCTTACAGCAACTTAAGGAGGCTCTCGTATCCGCTCCGATATTAGCAGCACCTCGATCGCAGGAACCAATGCTGCTCTACCTCACGACAACTGGAGTAGTTGTCAGCGTTGTCTTGGCTGTGGAAAGAAAGGAAAGCGAAGCCGCGACGCCCGAGCAACGACCGGTTTACTTCATCAGTGAAGTCTTCTCCGCCTCCAAGCAGAGGTATCCACATTACCAAAAGCTGGCTTATGGTGTATTCTTCGCCGCCAGAAAGCTTAGGCATTAATTCCAGGAGCACACAGTGACAGTAGTTAGCAGGGCACCGTTGGGAGACATAATCAACAATGCGGAGGCAACAGGTCGAGTCGCCAAGTGGGGCATCGAACTTGCCGCCTTTGATATAGTCTACAAACCGCGGACCGCCATCAAGTCTCAAGCACTAGCAGACTTTGTTGCCGATTGGACAGAAGCCATGGAGGAAACAGTACTCGCCGAGTCAGAATATTGGGTCATGCACTTTGACGGATCAAAGATGCTCAAAGGCTCGGGGGCCGGAGTTGTTCTGTGCACACCCAAAGGCGACAAGCTCAGCTACGTGTTGCAGATTCATTTCACAGCAACCAATAACGTCGCAGAGTATGAAGCTTTGCTTCACGGGTTACACGTGGAAAATGACCTCGGCGTCAAGAGAATACTCTATTATGGCGACTCAGATTTTGTCGCGCAGCAAGTAAGCGGCACATGGGATGCGAAAAGCCCAACAATGGCGGCATACAGAGCCAAAGTTAACGAATTCGCCAAAAAATTCATGGGCTACGAAGTCCGGCATGTTCCAAGAGTTGAGAACGAGGCGGCAGACACCCTCGCCAGACTTGGGTCAGAACGCAAAAAAGTGACAAAGGATATTTTCCTGGAACATTTGCACAAGCCGTCCATTAAGGGCACCGACTTGTTGGACCCTGATGCAGAAGAACCAGTAGAAGCGGCAAGTCTCGCTGTCTACTCGATACAGCCGGATTGGACTGTCCCGTACCTCGATTACCTAATCAACAAGAAGTTGCCAGAGGATGACGAGGTGTTGAAAAGGCAGATCATAAGGCGAGCCAAGGCATTCACAATAATCAAAGGCGAGCTATATAAGCGAAGCACATGCAGTATCTATCAGCGGTGCATATTGCCGGAAGAAGGCCGGGAAATTCTGAAAGACATACATGTCGGCACCTGCGGGCACCACGCCTCTGCCAGGTCCATTGTGTCCAAAGCTTTCCGCCAAGGTTTCTACTGGATTACCGCCAAAGAAGACGCCGAGCACATTGTGAAAACATGCAAAGGCTGCCAGTTGTACGCCCACCAACCTCACATGCCGGCACAAGAGCTCAGGAAAATTCCAATCACCTGGCCATTCGCGGTCTGGGGCTTAGACATGGTTGGTCCTTTCAAGAAGGCACGTGGTGGATACACCCACCTATTGGTCGCTGTCGACAAGTTCACCAAATGGGTCGAGGCTAAGCCGATCAGCAAACTTGACGCACGAACAACCACCAATTTCCTCTGGGAAATTATCTT
Organism: Poa annua; assembly: GCA_026929855.1. Taxonomy (NCBI): domain Eukaryota; kingdom Viridiplantae; phylum Streptophyta; class Magnoliopsida; order Poales; family Poaceae; genus Poa; species Poa annua. The sequence continues at coordinate 14,041,890 of CM049428.1, forward strand.
TTGGTTCGGAGTTCCACACAACATTATCACTTATAATGGCAGCAACCTATCTCAAGACGACATAGAAGAATACTGCAGTGATCTAGGTATCCGACTTGATTTGGCATCCGCGTCACACTCTCAATCAAATGGGCAAGTAGAGCATACAAACGGTTTAGTCCTCTCAGGACTTAAGCCCCGTCTCGAAGCTCCGTTACACAGGGCAGCCGACACTTGGGTAGAAGAGCTACAGTCACTACTATGGAGTTTGCGCACAACGCCAAACAGATCTACTGGCTATACTCCGTTCTTCTTAGTATATGGTGCAGAGGAGGTGCTACCTACCGACATGAAATACGATTCCCCAAGAGTTCAAGCCTACATCGAGCAAGACGTAGAAGGTGCAAGATATGATAGCCTAGACCTGTTGGATGAAGAAAGAGACGTTGCTCTACATCGCTCCGCCTTGTACCAGCAACAACTCCGCCGCTACCATAGCCGGAGAGTGCGGAAGCGAGGCTTCAGAAAAGGTGACCTGGTTCTCCGCCTAATTCAAGACAGAAAAGGCTTGCACAAGTTATCCCCGCCATGGGAAGGACCGTTTATAGTCACAAAGACGTTGCTCAATGGTTCCTACTAACTAGCCGACATCCGCGACGAAGAAGAAAAGAAAAGGCGCAAGAAGGCGGCAGGAAGGAGAGGAACCAAGCGCAAAAGAGGCATTGACGACCCGTTTGAACAAACAAGACGGCTTTGGAACATTGAGCAGCTACGTCCTTTCTACACTTAGCAATTTGTAATTGTAATAAGTTATATATGATTATGAAATAAAAGTCTATGGTTCCTCATCTGTGTTGAGAAGCATGCCATCTTTTGTCTTTTCTTACAGTCATATATCCCCTATGTATCTAAGTTACATATTTTTTAGCTCCGCGCAAAGGTTCAAACTGGTAGATACTTGCAGCTTTCGAGCCAACCCAAATCAAAAATCAACTTTTTGTGCCGCCTAATTCCTTTACGTCTGATTACTTATATGTGGTTCGCCTAGTAGTATGTCTTTGGCGCCAACATGTCGGCTTTGGTTTCTGATTCTAAACATATGGTTTAGCACTGGTTGTTTCAGCTAAAGTTTCCGGCTGAGGTTTGTCAACATACAAACAGTCAAGCATATAAGTCAGGGTAAAATTAAGGCGGGCCAAATAAAAATAAGGCAAAAAAAAAGTCAATTGGCTTCCCGCCTAGCAGAGCATCTCTAAAAATATTTATAAATATTACAAGTTGAGATTCGATTGTTTCAGGTGGCAGGGAAAGGCTAGCCGTCAAGATGTAAAGGAGACCGGCAACAGCAACTTCGACTCGGGGGGCGCCTACATCAGGCTTGGGGGCTGACAACCACAGCCCCAGAGCTATCGCTCCCCTCCGCCTCGGCCGTACCGGCAACTCCAGCTTCTCCAGCGGCAGGCACAGGATGGCGCCGGTAGAATATCGTCGTGTCAACCATGTCGGCAACACGCGTGGCGTAGCCGACAACGCTATTCAACACAGTAGCCGGCTGGACCTCGCTGCCGTCTTCATAAGTAGACGGCATGCCTTCGATGACGGCTTCTATCTCCGCCTCGGGGTAGTGCACCATGAATAATCCAAGCGCAGTCTTGGCACCACCCCGCGCCGCCGACTTCAGCGAGCTCTTGTGTAGCTTCGTAGCTTGCTCCAGCATGCTGGGCACATCACTGAACACAGACGGCTCCTAGCTGCCGGAGGAGATGAAGAACTTGGCGGCAAACCGCTTGGACGCCGCCAAAGTCTCGGTGATCAACTCACCCAGATGCGCAAGGCGATCTAGGCGGGGGCTGACAACCTTGTCATCCCCTAAGACGGCAGCAACTGTACCAAAAAATAAAAGAGTCAGTTTGGCTAAGGCTAAACAAGTTGACGAAAACAGATGAAGAGGGAAATTACCAAAGACCGAGTTATGGAAGGCGGACAGCTCAATCATATGAGTTGCCACCACATCCTCCGCAGTCTGGGCGCGAGAAGACTGCTTGGATATTTCCTCAGCAGCCGCCTTCTCTGCCTCCGCCAATTTTTTGCGCAGGCTATCCAGCTCCCCAGTAAGCTGGCTAAACTCCTGCGCAAACTTCAACTGCTGGGCCTCCATCTCGTTCTAGTGCTCCTCCTTCATCGCCAAATCGGCGGCCGCCAAATCAGAAGCTTCATTCATAATAGCTTGCATATCAGTGGACGCCTTCATTATATCCTGGGCGTGATCTAGCAGTTCTACAATATGAATTCACTAGCTAAATGATTGGCGGCAGCAAAACAGAAAAATGGTGGAAGGCAAAAAACAATGATTTTACCTTCATCCTTCTTGCGGGCCGCCTCCAACTCGGCAATCCGCAGGTCCTTGGCTTCGCAATCTTTCTTCAAATCGCGACACCGCTGGTTTATCTCCAACCTGGAGGAGATAAGCTCAACGTTGGCGGACAGGATGCCCTGCGGACAAGGACAAATTCATATAACATATTGTCAAAAAACCACTAAGCCGGCGATAAATGTTTTTGACCGGCCATCTAAGTGATCGGGTGGGAAGACTATGTATATGCCATCAAGTTAGAAAAACTTACAGAAATATCGCCCTCCAAGTCGGCATGGGGCCTGGGAGGCGAAGTCGGCAAAAGCCAGGGTGGATTCCTTGTCCTCCTTAAAGGTGGACCAAGGATCCCTAACTCTGCCGCCTCCGGCAGACGGTGCTGCCCTCCGTGTTCCGCCGGCAACCTCCACCAGCAACTCCTCCTTGGCGGCGCGCGATCGGACGGCTTCATTGGCCGTAGCCTCAGCCGAGGGAAAGGAAGTGCTGGTTGCGCGGCCAGCAGAGGAGGCCCTAGGCGGCGGCCCAGAAGCCGGAACCTGGGGCTGGCGGCGAGCATCGCTCATAAAGCCGCCGGCCCGGAGCTGAGGAGTTGGCGGCACGATAGCGGGGCGAGCTACCCTGGAGCCGCTTTCCCTTGGATAGAAGGGACCTGGACGGCAACCTGGAAGTCACCACCCGTTCCCTAGCAACAAAGCAAAGTCAGCCAGATGAATATTGGTAATAGAGAAATTCGACGACTACTTAAGGCGGAAATGGGTACCTTCAGGGGATGTTAATCCCCACGTTCTCGTCGAGGTCGACGAGCACCAGCTCTGTATCCGCTGCGGTCCGTTTCTTCCTCTCGGCGTTCACCGTAGAGGAAGCAGCCCCGGACGCCTTGCGCTTCTTGGTTTTCCCGGCTTACGACTCGTAAAAGTCGGGAGCCAGGTCACTCTCCCCCAGAGCAGAGAGCTCCCAATCGATAAGAAAGCAAGTGTTAATAGGACTCCATTAAGCCGGCAAAAGCCGTCAAAGAAGGGAAACAAGAAAAATATCTACCTCAAGTGGAGGGTTGTCGTGGGTGTGCATGGGCACGCCTTCCACCGCCTTCACCAGCCCTGACTTGACAAGGCTGCGAAGTCGGAACGCCAGGTCGGCAGCTGGTAACCCTTCTTCGCTTACGCAAAGAGAGGCTGTGGCAGTAGGCGAATACTGACACATCTTGTGCGGGCTGTACCGCAGATGCAGTATCTGCCGGCTAAGCCAGCAGATGATGGTATCCACCCCATCCAGCAAGGGGGGAGCCATCGTGTGGGTGGGGAACTCAATCCGCCTTTGAATAAGGCAGAGCTCCTCCGTCAACTTGGGGACCGCCTCGTCCCAGCATGGCCTGGGCATAGGTGGCGCTTTGACAAAGTCCGGGACGCCAAATTGGCGCCCCGGCGCTGCCATATCTTGGCAGTAAAATAAGGTGGACGTCCAGCCCTTGACGGACTCGATGTATGGTATCTTGGGATACCATTGGCGTCCTTGGCGGCAGTTGAAAGTGACGCTGCCGCAGGTCGCCAGTCCGCCGTCCAGCACAGTCTGGCACCGGCAACGGAAGCAGTATCTGAAGAAGTCTAAACTAGGCCTAATACCTAGATAGCCCTCAAACTGAGCTGTGAAGACGGCTAAGACTAATATGCTATTGGGCGCTATATTGTGGGGCTGGAGCCCGTAGTGATCTAACACCTCGCTAAAGAAGGTGGAAGGTGGCAAGGCCATTCCCCGAACTAAGTGGGAGGTGAGGATTACCCGCTCCCCGGCTTTCGGAGCCGGGATGACGTCCCCGAAGGCGGATCTCCAGTTGCAGTCCTCCCGAGTCGGGAGGAAGCCGACAGCCTCCAAGTCCTGGAACGCTTCTTCGTCGACAATGGAGGGAAGCCAGTAGCGCGACCCGAGGTCGGCTGACTCCTCCTCCTCGTCGGCGGGCGCACCTCTCGCCGCCGGCGGTGCGGTGGAAGACAAAGGTGCCGAAGGCGCCACCGCACGAGCGCGCACGGTGGGGTCGAAGAGGGGGCGGTGGTGACATTGCCCGCATGCACCATCGCTAGACGCGACGCCGCGCCTCCCATCGCTGCCGCGGTGGTGGTCTCGGCCGCAAGCCCGCTGGACGCCGTCGAGGGAGTGTTCTGCTTGGTGGACATCGTCGTGCGCAGAGGTCATCGAAGGAAAGTGTTCGCCGGAGTTCGCTCGGTGAGGTGAGAAAGATTGGAAGAGCGGGAGAGCAAAGGACGGTGAAGAGCGAGAACAGAGATGAAAAATGAACTGCTCGGCTCCCTATTTATAGGTCCACGCGTTGCTCCCTGTGCAACGGCATAGTTAGTTAGACAGATGTCGAACGTCTCTTGCCTCAGAGCAGCGCACGATCGCACGATCTCCATGACTCCTCTTTTCCCGCGATTTGCAATCAAGAGATGATTTTCGCTTCGGTTGGTTTCAAACTGTCGTGAACCGACTAGCGTTATCCGTCTAAAATATATTTGGTTTGCCGTCAAAGATCGGGCTTTCTTGTGAAGCTATCCGACAAGTTTCATTAAGCCGTCTTTCTCATGTTGGATAAAGGCGGCCGTGTGCCAACATTGAGGTACACGTTCCCCATTATTTTCAGAATGGTTCAAGTCCTGCAACCGCCAACCTCGAAGAATGAAGAATCAAGAAAAGCCGGCGCCTGGAGAACTTCAACCTTTCTGGGGGCTAATGTTGGGGATATACCAACTAGGGGTATCTCCAACATGGATCAATCCGGCTAGTCCAGGGTGGCCCAAGGGTGGTAAGGTTGAAGCCTGCCGGGTGGCCCAGATAGCTGACGTACAAGGAAGTAGGCGGACGGTCCAAGGAGGGCGGAAGGCCGAAGCCCATCAAGCCACCAAGCCCAAGACGGAAGGCGGCAACTAAGCCGGCTAGGTCTAGGACTCTGATTACTTGCCGGACAAGTACTTGCCTTGTATCCTGGGGTCTGGCCGCCTATATAAGCTGGCCACCAGGAAGCCCTTAGGGCACGCTCAATACGCATCGTACCCATTGTAACCTGTTCACGGCTATTTGCCTCATAGTGAATTATAGCAGCACGTAGGATCTCGCCACCGCTGCGGGATCTGAAGCTGGGTAAACTCGCCGTGTACAATCCCGTCCTCGACGACACCAACCTTCTTCCCCACAATCCATACGTAGGCTAGAGGACCCCCGTCTCCTATCAAATATGCCGATACTCCGACACCTCCCCTTCTCCACCATGAATTCCGGTAACTTTTTTCATCCTTCTCAACTTAGTAGATTCGTTGAGATTTGTTGGAGATTGTGTTTTTCCGAGATTCTAGTTGGTAGAATGGTTAGGAATGAGTAGGTACTCAGTTTAGAATCAGTTTTGCAAAGTTTGATTGGACAAATCCATAGATCGGGGCAGATCCTTTTCAAAACCGCTAGATCTGAAACTGGCGGTACTACCGCTGGGACAACGGTACTACCGCTGGCTGGGACTTTTTCAGAAATTGTACAATCCTGATTCTTTTCCTTTTGGTCTTATGAAATGCATTACTTATAACCTTGCTACCTCTCTCTGCTGTCTTAGGTCCTAGCAAGTGGTCTCGAGAAGGTACTTCCAAGCGTGTGGCTAAGCGGGGCCGCAAGGGTCCTATCTATGAGCCTGGGATTGAAGAAGAAAGCAGCCAGGAAGTGGTGACAGTTGGTACTCGCCGCGAGCGTTCAAATGCAGCCAAGGCTCAAGCTAGAGTAAAGTCTATTCCCAATGCACCTTCTCCTCAGTCACTCAACTCTTTGTCCTCTCGTGATTTTGTGAGGCTTAGGAGGGAGAATGCTTATGCCACTCCTCGGAACCGCAACTACACCAACCTTGAATTCCACAACTTATTCCAAGAAAGGGTGTTCAATGAGGTCCTTTCCCGTCACAAGACCAAGGTTGTGACGCAATTTAGCATCAACACGGATCATATGGAGTTACATCCGGATTATTTTGGAGGTGCTATTGAGATTTGCAAGGAGTTCGGCATATATGATTTCATTGCCATGCAAGAGGAGTGTAGTGAGCTACTTGTGGCTCAATTCTTTGCCACCGTGCATTTCTTTGTGGATGAGCCAAGGAGGGTCAAATGGATGTCAAGGGGAGTTGTGGTTGAAGCCACTTGGGCTCAATTTGCTAGTTTGCTTCATGTGGAAGAACTTGGTTTTAGCTTGAGCAACATCACCGTGGATCAATACTTCCGGATTGACTACTCTCTCCCCGCGATGAAGCCCCATGACCTCTTTGATCTCTATATTCAAGGAAGGGCCATGGTTGGAGAGCAAAAGAACTTGGTTCGGGAGTAGGATATCATGCATAGGATCTTTCGCAACACCATTGCTCCTCGGGTTGGAAATTTTGACAAGATCCACGGTATGCTCTTCAACATTATGAACAAAAGCTATCATATGGTTGGAGAAGGCAAGAAGTTGGACGTCATGGACATTCTTTGGCATAAGATGTATGCTGTGGTGATGAAGAAAAGGGCACTAGTCTTTGGTGCTATTGTCATGAAGCTCATCAAGTTTGCTTGGATGGCGAAAGGATTGGACTTGGTCCGTTTAAACACCCATGAGGGACTCACCACTCATAGGGTCAAGGAATTGATGATCAAGAAGCATCTTCGTCCCCTCATTCCCAATGATCAAGAGGAAGAGACCTCCGATGATGAAGAGCAAGACCCCTTCTTTGAACTTCATCGCCGCCAAGAAAAAGCACAAGACAAAGGATTCAAGAAATGGATCTCTAATGCTCTCAAGATGGTCTTTTGCCGCCAAGATGATAGTGAAAGAAAGGCATACCAAGCTCAAATTAGAAGCAAGGAAGAGCGTGTTCGCACGCATCACCGGTTTGAGCATTTGGGTGTGCCATGCAAGGCAGGATCGGAGGATAGAATCACTACCTCACAAGAGTGGATGCAACCTCGCTACAATTGGGTTGATGCCGATCTTGAAGATGATGCCTCCACCTCTCAAAACCTTTGGAAGCCAACCAGTGATGAAGATGTTGATGATGAAGATGAATATGAAGAAGGCAATGACAATGATGAAGATGAGCACATGTAAGAAGATGACCGTGCCTCCGCCAGAAGCTCGGATGAGTGACTTCCTCTTGGGTCGTTAGAGTTCCTCTCCTTTTTGGTATCTTGATGCCAAAGGGGGAGATGTGTCTAGGTTCACAGGCATTTGCAAGGATTGGGGCACAAGTTTGCTTTTTCATTTGGATCTTTTCACTTGTGCTCCTTGTATCTTTTTTCTCTCTCGCTGGTTTGACAAACTCATGGGGTAAGACATGGTTGGTAAACTTTTATTCGTGCAAGACTTTGTGTTGTAATAACTATTATTTATTAAGTTCTACCCTTATGCAAGTCTTTGTTTAATCTTTGTATCCTTTTTGTGGTGACTTGCTCGGTTTGCAAAAATGAGGGGGAGTGTTGATCCTAATGAATATGCATTTTGTATTCGAACGCAAAACTCAAATGATGCATCTCGTTAGGGGAGCTCCTTCTAATTTTTGTAAACCTTTGTGGGTGTTTTTCCATCAATCTCCAAAAAGGGGGAGACTGAAAGTGCATTTCCTCTAAATTGATTTTAGAGATTGTTGACAACACATCTACATGACTAATTGTGTGCTAAGTTATTTGCAGATTATACAGGTCTTATCAAGAGTTGAAAAAGGAGAGAGTGGCCCCTGAATTTTGTGGTGTAATTCTGTTTTTCAGTTCAGCGGTAGTACCGCTGCTCCAGCAGTAGTACTGCTGGACCTTGAAAAACCCTCGGCATAGCTTACGGTACCAAGCGTTAGAGGTCCGATAGTACCGCTGGTGTCCTTCGTTTTTCGACTAAGCGGTAGAGGTCCGGTAGTACCGCTAGCCTGGGAAGCAACGGTAGTACCTATGGTACCGCTGTTGCTGACGAACTCTTCTGCCTAGGTACCATTGTTATCCGTGGAGGTAGTACCGCCAGCTACCGTTTGAGGTACCGCTGGAATCAGAAAAACTCTCGGCATAGGCTACCGTACCAGGCGGTATCACTTCGGTAGTACCCCTGGAGTTATTTCCGTGCTACGGCTAAGGACCCAACGGTACTACCGCTCGTGCAGCGGTAGTACCGCTGCCCTAGCCTCAACGGTTGTATCGCTGGAGCTGGAAAGTAATTCTGCATGACCGTTCAGCGGTAGTACCGCTGCTCCAGCGGTAGTACTGCTGAGGGATTTTTTCAGACACCAATGGCTCGTTTTCGGGGGTCCCTATTTAGAGACTTCATCTTCTCCAAGAGCAGTTGACGATTCTACACTCTCTCTCCTCTAGTGTTGCTGAGCTTTGAAGTTTTGGATCTCCCTACTCCTCCATCCAAATCGCTTGATCTTTTGGGAAGTGAGGGAGAACACCTAGATCTAGCTCTCCACCGAAGGAAATAGTATCTCGCCCTCTCTATCAAGAGGGATCTAGTGCTAGGCTTTCCTTTGGAAACCTAGGGTTCTTGCTTGGTTGTATTTGTTGGATTGGAGACCTTTGTGGTCAAGACCTCTTGTGGTTATCATGGGTGCCCCCAATTCAGTTGTGGGTGTGTGTCCCACGAATTTGTATAGGATCTTCTCCGCCTTAAAGGAGTCCTTAGTGGAAAAGTGAGCTCGTACCTTTGTGGTCGAGTTCACGGAGAATAGGGTGAGGCTTTTGTGGCGTTGTGCTTACCTTTGTGGAAGCTCACACCTCTCCAACGAGACGTACATCTATGTGGTGGAACTCGGGATAAAATCGCCGTCTCCGATTTCTTCTTTGGTTATCTCGTTCCACTCACTCTCCTTTATTGTTTTCCTACTTACCGTTCGTGCTTAGTTTCCTTGTTGTCTAGCACTTGTATCATCTTGTTCACATATAGACAACTTACTTTCCGCTTGCCTAGAACTGAAGAAGACATAAAAATTGGTCACCACCTATTCACCCCCCCCCCCCCTCTAGGTGGTCAACTTCCGTTCAACAGAAAAGAATAAAAACAAAAAAAATAAAAAACAGAGAAGAAACCTCACCTCCGGACAGAAGTGGGCCGGCCCAGCCCAGCTCTGGCCCAGCCAGCCTCTCTCTGTCTTCTTCTCCGTACAACCTTTCCAGAAAGGCAGAGGAGGCCATGGCCGCAGTCGCTGTCTCCTCACCCCCACCGGCGCCCCCACTGCTTCCCCCTCTCCTCCATAACTTGTGCAGCATCCATCAAAAACCTTACACTAGTTTTTTCCCCTCCTTCTCCGCCACCGCTCGCTCCTCTCGCTCACGCCGTCGATATGGATGCCGAGCACCCGAGCTCAGGTCCCCGCTGACCGACGCCGTCCCCGACCTCCTCCACGCACCAGAAGCCGCTCCGCTCCTTCCTCTTCTTCCTCGCCGACATAGACGGACCCGGGAGCCACGGACGCGACACCACCACCTCTTCTTCCCCGACGCCGCCGCGGCTCCGCCGCCTCTTCCCCGAGACCATCCTCACGCCTCCGTCGTCCCCTGCCTCCCTCCGCTCGCCACCATGCTCCCCGAGGTGAGCCGCACCATTTCCAGCCTTTACCCCTCCGGTTTGCGTCTCGGTTGGTCCGAATTTCACTTGCGCCGGAGCACGCACCGCACGGCCGTGGCGAGCACCGCACAAACGCGCACGGACCCGAGGAAAAAGGAACCATTTTTCGCTTCCGAGCACGCCCCCGGCTCCGCCACACTGTCCGTAACCACGCACGCTAGCCCTCGCCGCCCGTGGTGGTCGCCGCCAGCGAGTTTCTACCGTCGTGCTCGATGTAGCTGTTGTTTCGTCAGTTTCGTCAGAGGAGAAAAAACAGAGCCTTTACTGCTTAAAACGAAACCTAACCTATACCTAAGAATAACATTAAAACGCCCCACTGGCTAGCGCATCCGATCCGCACCGCGCGCGCTCCGAGTTTGTACCCCGGCTGTGGAATCAAAGCCAACTTTTTTCTCTTTGCTCACTGACAGCCTGGGACTACCAGTCAGCGAGTGTGGGTGCCAGCGTGGCGTTGGCCCGCATGTCAGTCTCACGGGTGGGTTCGTTTCCGGTGAGAAAAGCCCGCGCAGAGAACCTGCAATGCAGATTTCACACCGAGCCCCTGGGTTTTCTGTTTTGCACAGAGAACCCTCACTGACACTTTTCCATCACGAACAAGCCCCTGCCTTTTTGCAGTTTGGTACAGAAACTTAAAACATTAATAACTTTTAATCTATAATTCCAAATTAAATAATATATATATGTTTAATTATCAGAAAAATGCAATAAACATTAATAGGACATTCTTATGCCATTTTGCATCATTTAATTTAAATGCATAGTGTAATTTATTATTTGCACCTAAATAATAAATGTGGAATGTGTTGGGCAAATATTTAATTATTACCTACTCCATTTAAATTGATTAGATCACCATGCCATGCTATATATGTTAAGCAACAATTAATTTGTTGGTTACACAAATAGCTTGCAACATAATCTTTTGCCGGGATTTCATCCCCGTTTTAATGTGACCTAATCATCGCAAACCATATTGCAACATCAATTGTTTGCGCTTTTCCATGTATTGATTATGTTTCCTATTTGTCTATGTGTTTTGCTCTTCTCTGGATAGACGACGACGTGTCTGCTGATGGTACTTTCGTGCATGAGGTTCCAGCTTTTGTGCCAGGCCACGAGCTGGCAGGCAAGATATTGCTAACCTGTTACAGGATGTTTGGTTTTCATACTTGTCGTTGATCTCTGCTACCCTAGTATTCGATTCTTGAATTATGATCCCATCACATGTTTATCCTGCAGCCTATATAGCTTTATCCCCACAACCTATAACCCCTTGCATATTTATCGGTTGGCCTTGCGAGTCGTAGTGCATGCTTAGCGTTGGTTGTGCGAGTCGTCCGTCTGTCTTTTATTCCACATGCTAAGTATGATAGATTGTTCTACTTAAATAAAATGATATCTTATGTGGGATATTATAATTAAATGATAAGGCACCGGCGGAAGGCCTTGCGAGTTGCTTTGTTCTGCTAAGTGTCTTCCTAGGAACTCAGTTCTTGTCCTCGGATCCAATTTTGAGCGCACTAACCACTTCTGGGTGGCTCAATGGAGCCCCCCTCGACTTTGAACGGATTTTCAGCTTGTCCATGTGCCGCAAGTAGTTCGGGTTTTCCGTTTGCTCATAGGCATGTGCATGATGAGGATGATTGATGAGAGGTTAAATGATACGGGGGGGTCGTATAGGGGTGGTGCGCGCGAAGCGGACAGTTCCTGCTGCGGTTTGAGCCGCATGGTGCGTGGACCCAAACTAATGAGTCCACAATTGAGATTTGGCCGGACTCCTGACGCGGGTAACAACTCATATGGGTGGCACTTGGACTTGCTGTAGTGAAGGAACGAGTTGTTGAGAGGCCCTAATGTTTTTGACTGGGTTGATCATGCAAGTATGGGTACAGTAGTGCACCCCTGCAGTGTATAATCTTATCGATGAGCCGTGTCCACGGTTATGTACGACTTGGTGATGATGCTGGCTAATAAGATCATAGACAACTTACACCTAATCATTGTTAATTAATTTGACTAGTAGTATAGAATTACTTTCACAATAAATGGTAACTAAAACTGTTCAATGTGTGAGTTTTTTCGAATTGCGTCCTCATACTTGGTTGAGAGGGTTAATCCGAGAATGGGTTATGATTGGTGTTAGTTGTAGTTGGTTACTTATGCGCTCTCTTATCCCTCTCTAATTAGACGGAAGTTGTAGCGTGTCTCTATTAGGTTGCTAGTGCTGCTGCCGCTAAGTACACCTAACCCCATACTTTGGGAGTCTTTCAGTTTTGTAAGTTGTTAGCTCTAGCTTGTTCGATACGCTCTAGTGTATTGACCCGTTCGCGGGTTGTGGTTTTCTCTGCAGTTGAGGATTCTCCGTACGACCAGGTGGGTGGCTACTACGTGGAGTTCGATGACGAGATCTACGGCGAGTAGTTAGAGTTCCCATGGGCTTCTTCCTGGTGGACCGCGTGGATGGGACTTCTCTTTTTGTTTCGGCCTTGTGCCTATTTGCTTCTTGTCTGTACTCAGACCGACATGTTTCCGCTGAATGATGTAATGTTGGGACATGTGTCCTCTGCTTGGTGATATTCGCTATATTTGCTCAGTGAGAGTTTTGGATATTTATTTCCTTTCTTTGTGTCTTAGGTTTATCCTGAGATTTCCATTCTATTTCCAAACCGATTTGTATACCGTGTTTGTATGTTTGAAGTATACGAGTTGGTATGATTTTGGATTTCTTTTGTGCGTAATCGCGAGACGTACGTGACGTTGGGATCGCTAGCGAGCTGTCGGCCGATGATCCATTCCGAGCCCGGCCTGCTTTTTCTTGGGATTGGTAACCCCAGTATGCTCCTAGTTGTGTGGCTCAACCGGTACGTCTTCTTTGTGATGTCTGAATCCAGTGTCTGACACCGGCAGTGCCGCTAGATCTAGGGTCTAATTTAAACTAAAATGTCGCTTGTAAAATTGTGTTTAGGTTATGAATGTATGCTTGTTAAGTTTCATTTAAGTGTTGTCGAATTTGTTGTTATTTTGTTACAAATTGTCCAGAAATGATCAAAAAATAATAATTGGGACGTTGGTTTGGGGGGAGGCGTTGGATCAGAATAGTTGTTGTTCTATATTTCACTTGAATCATCTCTTTTTCGTTGTACAATATATTCTGTGCAATCAATTCTTTTGGTTTCCGGCGGCTAACTTCTACTTCAAACTGCTATGTAGATGGCGCACTACCAGGTGGTACGAATGACGCAGTGCGAGCGGACTAACGCTTTCCCGAGGCTTCTCAGAGGTATGGTTGACTATCTTGGGTTTCGCTGGCTTCCAGAGTACCAGGTGTTTGAGATCCCGTTGGATTTTGGACAGACCTTCTACAGAGCTATAGTTCGGATCAGGGGAGATGATGCTGGTACTGTGCACAAGTACGAGACTGCAGCTTCCAGTGTGGACATGGCAGTACACTTGGCAGCTTATGAGGCAGTTGTGACTCTACGCAGGGACTATTACTGTTTCAACTACCCTCCGTTCTGCTATGTTCCAGACTTCTTCTACACAGACTCTCAGTACGAGACCGACGCTCTCGACAGGACGCTCAATTTGGCCAGTCTTCGGACTCAGTTGTTAGAGCTCTACGCTTGGAGCTAGCAGCAGTCCGTGAGCAGCTTCAGCGGGCACTCTCTCATCTCGGTCAGTACGACAGGGGGAACGTCACACAGTACGCGTACCCGAGGTTCCAGGTTCCAGCTTCCACCACTGAGTCGCCTGTCTGCTGTGGGCGGACACACTCCAGAGCGTGGTCCACTGCTCACTACTTCTCCAGACCACGTCGGACCGCTGTTGTACGGGAGACAGACGCCAGATGCCTACTTCTACGAGATACTTCCTGTTGTGCCGGAGTACCACGTGTACTTTGATGGCCGTTACACCCATTGCCACAATAGAGAGGGTTACATAGATTCGCCTTCCGAGGGAAGTGCGAGCTAGTCTTCACGATGTATCTCTTCCTTTGTAATAGTAGTTGTCCTTGTTGTACTGAAACGGTGTTGGTTGTACGGATGGTTAACTTGAAGGGAATATGCCCTAGAGGCACTTAATAAACATAGTTTATTGGCAATATCCCAATCGTTCATTATATGTTTTACACCATGCTATAACTGTATTAAGCGGAAACATTAATACAGGTGTGGTAGATAAACAACCAGGTCCCTAGTAGCCTCTACTAAGACTAGTTTTGTTGCGCGATTGATGATCGACGTTTCCCGATCATAGGGCATGGCGCCGGTCGGCAATGGAAGTCATATCGTTAGGAGTAACGATGTGATGGACATACCCAGTATTTATAGGACATAGTCATTACGCCTTAAGACCGTGAGATCAACTCTTATTGTTATCCCTGGAAGATACTTTGATCGCACCAAACGTCGCATCTTATCTAGTGTGACAATAACGGTGATACTTTTGGGTATCGGAAAGGGGTAGTTGAGACGAGGGGTCAACAGCGGGATTTGTCAGTCCGCATAGCCGGATAGATACTCTAGGGCCCACTCGGTGAGATTATGTCAAATGAGTTTGCAAACATGTGACTAGGTCACCAGCTGACATAATATCATAGACAAGTAGAAGATAGTGATGTCGGTAACGAGATCATGCTAGGTATGGAGATATCTGAGAATGATGCTCGGACACGCTAAGTATCGCCATGACAAAGGGTTTAAGACTAGATGTCTAGGTTTGATAGATGAAAGTCATTCGTTATATCACAGGGATTAATTCATGGGGTCCAAGCCTACGAGTTAGTCGTCGATCATAGAGGAGTCTTGATCGTACCTGTTATTATATCGAACCGCTAGGGTAACACACTTAAGGGGTTTCGACAAGACAACCGGAAAGGAAAGAGATCACCGGGAGCGTCCCGGAAGGGGTCCGATGGAGATGGGGCAGCTCCGAAAGAGTTTTCGGAGCTAGGAAAAATTATATATATTATGTTTGATATTAATTAGTGTAATTAATATGCAAATATGATTTCTATATTTATTTTCGAATTTATTTAGGCTGATTTCCCTAAATGGGCCTTCTGGTCGAAAGAAGGCCCATGGGGGGAAAACCCTCAAGGGAATTTTGTGGGGGAAGCTTGGCCGGCCTAGGTGGGCCAAATGGGTCCCACCTAGGGCCGGCGCACCAGCCTTGGCCGAAATAGGCATGTGGGATAGTCCCACATTGCCTGGCTGGCAAGGTTGGCTCCCCCCGGGAGCCTATATAAGAAGGGGCACCCCTGGCCTTTTAATTCACCAATTAATTCCCAATTTCTCTCTCGTTCTCGTGGTTCCCTTGTCGGAGCCGCGCCGAGTAGAGGAGGGGGATCTCTTCCACCATAGCCCGCTGCCGCGCTGCTGGTGTTCCGGTCCAAGTCTTCCGCTGCTCGTCCTGGACTGGAGCTTCGGAGGCCGTCGTCTCCACCGTATGTGTGTGACGCCCTGCGAGGTGCTGCGCTAGCGGTACTCGGAGGCCTACTTCCTCCACCCGACCTCGGGGTCATCTTCGTCATCTTCGTCGCGCCGAGTTCTCCGCGACCTAGAGGTCGGCTACGGCGTCTTCATCGTCAACGCTTGTGCGGGAGCGTAATCCCCGCTATTCGGTCTACGAGGGTATGTATTCCGATCTCCGCCGTACTACTATATCTGCATAGTGTAGATCTTGGCTAGCTTAAGGATATCGTTGTTAGGAATTTTTTTGTTTTCTGCACACGATCCCCTTCAGTGGTATCAGAGCCGATCTATCGTAGATATAGTTGTACGCTGTTAGAACCCGTGCTCTGCACGGGGCACCGTTCCTGTTATTTGCTACCCTCTAGCGTGCACTTGTGATTCCAGCGGCATCGAGTTGATGAAGCGGCCCGGACCGACTTTACGCGTACGCTTACGCGAGACCGGTTCCACTACTGACATACGGCTTGTACCGTATCTGTGGCTGGCGGGTGCCTGTTTCTCTCTCTTTAGTTGGCTTTGCATTTTCAATGGAGGGCCCGAAAGGAATGCTTAAACATGCAATTATTGGATCGTTGTTGTGGTCATAAGGTTCGTAGGTATGAAGCGGTTCTATTTACGAAAGCCCCAAGCCACGTAAAATATGCAAAAGATAAAGTAGAAGCGTCTAACTTTATTTTGCAGGGGCTATGTGATATGGTCAAGGTAGGTTTATTAAATTGTTTATAAACTGCGGGCGCCAAGAAGACCATGGCGCAATGGACTATATCACATTGCATTACATTTGATGTTTTGTGTGCATCTTATATTGTGTGATTGTGTGTATACTATACATTAGTTACACGGCGGTAGTTATATAAGATGATCCCTTCAAAATACCACCAGTGTTCTCCCTCCAACGCGCACCACCAAGAAAGTTCTACGTTATGAGGCAGGCCGTGATGATCGGGTGTCAGACATATCTTCGTTCGCATACGGTGGGTGTAAGCCATGTTGCACAAGCGTCAGCGTGGAGGTTATGGTGGCGAGCCTAGCATATTCAGAAATATGGCCTCGGAACAGGAAGACCGAAAGGTCGAGCACGAGTCACAAAATTGGTGTGGCGGACTTTTGTCTACTCTTGAAGTTGTGTCGCCGGCTCTGATGATGAGGGGTGGTGCAATGGATGGGGGTCGTGTAATCGCTTAAACGACCAGGAGGGATGTTCGTTTGAGTGGGAGTTCGGATAGTTATTTTCTAAAATACTAGAACTCAGAATATAATGAACAGAGTCAGTTTTCCAAACCTTTGTAGATATTAACCATTGTGATAGCATCTTTTCAAATTAGGCGCATTCCTGCGATTGAGAAACTTAAAAGGTTGGGTCCAAACTTCATAGTTTTATACTTTAGCTTGAGGATACTCCTTGTTTAAACCGTTAGCTCTTTGTGATACAATACCCGCTAGGAGATAAACCCGGAGATTCCGCTAGCAAAAGATAATTTGGATTATCGGATTTTGAGCGGATGATATCATCATAGTCCAGTGTATGCTCTTATTTCTGCCATAGCGAACCAACGGAGGGTACGAGTTATTGGATCGCGGACATATGATATGGTCGCTAAAACTCGGGGTACCCCTAAAGTTGGGTTGATGAAGTTTATCAGTATGTTGACTGATTGTCTTCTCAACCAAGATGGAAGAGAATGCACACATTGAGGGAGCATGTGGCGTTCATACTTAATGACATATGTTCATGATTAATGAACATTGAGACGCCTCGCTCAGCTCAATTACTGGATGACAGACATCGTTGCCAAGTGCAAATCCTCTGTCATAGACTATGTCATGCAAGGGGAATCGTTCACCTTCATGGTTCTTGATTACGGTGGAAGTATCAAGAAGATGAAACAGATCGCCGGAAGTCATCAATGATGATGGTGTATATATGATATACATGTTATGAATGTTTTAGCTAAGCAAGTGCTCGCAGTAGTGACTAAGTCTTGAACTAGTCATGTTTTGTGAAAAACCAGGTTTACTGCTTGAGTAGCTTGAAAGGATGAGGCGACATTGCGTGTTGATAATGGCAGTCAAGTTGTTGTGACGGCCATAGACACTCTCCCTCTAGATCTACCATTTGAATAAATTCTTTATGATCGGGTGTTGGTATGATCATTACGAGTGTGTCTCCTCTAGCGAGACACTTGTTCATACATGATAGTGAAAAATTGGTGTCCTATATTTATGAAGTAATGATCATATGCCGGTTTGAATTTAGATGGTAGAAGCTCCCACATTCATAATATTAATGCCAAAGGATACAAACTTAATAAAGACACCACATATGTGTGGCACTGCCGTTTAGTCATGTCAATGTTATATGCATTAGCTCCACACTGGATGGACCTACAAGTCCTAAGATTTGATCTTTTGACACTTGCAAAATAACTGTGACACCGTTTTCGGAAAACGGGCATATAACTTATTGATAGTCATACATGGAGATGTATGTGGTTCAATGAAGTAATTGACAGGTAGTGGAGACCTTTATTTCGTGAACTTCACTGAACGTTTTGAGTATAGCTTGTTGAGAATCATGCATATGGGTGTATGTGAATCAATGAAGTACTTTAACGTGTAGTGGGAGTCTTTATTTCATAGACTTCATGAATATTCCGAGTAGATATATGGATATCCACTCCGGGGAATGTTAGTATGAATTTTTGATTCGATCAAACGAAGTTCAGAATGAAGTAGGAAATAAACTTAACAAGAAAATCAAATTCCCGCGATGCAAATTGAGGAATGAAGATTTGAGTTATAATGTTGGCACATCATTGGAAGACTTGTGAGAATAGTTCCACAAATTACGTCGCATGGAACACCATAGTGTTATGGTGTGTTAGGGCGTCGTAATCGCACCCTATCGGATAGTGTGTGGTAAATAAATCTCTTACCGAATTATTGTGATCATTAGAGTCATATGGTAGAAACGTAAACACTCACGTTAGCAAATAGGGAAACCATTTGAATCCATGGAGACAATACCATACGAGTGATGGCATGGCTTTTGAGCCTGGATTGTCGTTTCAGCAATTTAGTGTTTCGATGTAATCGAACCTAAAATGGATTAATCTTTGTAGTATACCCTACCTAAAGAGTTAGTTGGGTACATGTCTCACGACATAGGCAAAATCTTTGCCGGGATATATCTTGCGAAAGAAATAGTTTCTTGTCCGAGGATATAAGTGAGAAAGAAAGTAGAGCAAGACGAAGTTGGTGAACTTCCTCTCCAAACTCAGAGTGGCGCAATCGAAAGTGTTTTCGGTGTCAGGCCCCACAGCTTGAAAAAGCTAATGATTCAAAATCATGATGTTCTGAGCTCATACTAATAGCGTAGGCATACGAGGTTGTGTTCCAAACTGTGTGTTACGACAATCTTGCTATGAAGGTCATATAAATGGAATATGACAGATCTACAAACTACAAAGAAGAGATGGTGAACCTAAGTCCGAGAAATGGCTATGAGTCATTTATGATCCGAAATAAAATCCATATACGATCCGAAGTTAGGAGTATTAGGCATCCGATTTATAATTATATAGATCAGAAGGGGCTTAATAACATTAAGTCGGAGTATTTCCTAAGTCAGGATTCTGAAGTGTTTCAGAAAAGGACAAGCGAAGAAAGAGGTGCTTGCTTGTATGACTAGGTAAAAGATTAAGTTAATCTTGGATTTTTCAGTGATAGAAAATGATGTTCGACATTCTCTATGTATCACACATAGAGTCTATCAGGCTGAAATCTCGACTTGGTGTGACCCGAGTTCTTGGTTGAAGAACAGGTTCTAGAGTGATCCTTGTGTGGATCAATGAACAAGCGTTAAGTTTATTCTTCAGTGTCTATGAGAACTGAAGATAGGTTTTCTAGTAACGGGTAAGAGTGGAATGGCAACTTGCCGTAAAGCGGTTACGATGATGCAAGTTATTACACTGACCCATACGAGTAGAAATCTCATATAGGAGATGTCCTTTATTTTGAAGATAGACATGGTTAGTTTGCGAAGTCTCATATGAATGCACTGTCGCATAATCTACATAGGTATAGAAATATATCGCGACTTTAGAAGTAGCAAGTGTGATTGCACTGAGCAGTTTTCCGAGCGTAGGTGGTCCCCTTAATAGATCTCTTAGACTTTTAAGGCGCATGCTACGCGAATGCTCGAGTCTCACTCCATCCACTGGGATATTTTTCACCGTCATCGTAAGATACGGGATTATGTCAAACTAGGTGACATAGAAGTGTTGCAAAGCACATATAGGTCTCAATGCGTGAGATCTATTGACTGTATTCGTCTTCCACGAGGCGAGCAGGCACCAAGATGCTATGGGTGTTGAGCTTTTACCAAGTTGTAAACTAGATTAAGTGTTACTCTAGTGCAAGTGGGAGACTGAAGGGAATATGCCCTAGAGGCACTT
Source organism: Poa annua (assembly GCA_026929855.1). NCBI lineage: Eukaryota > Viridiplantae > Streptophyta > Magnoliopsida > Poales > Poaceae > Poa > Poa annua. The sequence goes on from CM049428.1 coordinate 14,061,773, forward strand.
AATAAACATAGTTTATTGGCAATATCCCAATCGTTCATTATATGTTTTACACCATGCTATAACTGTATTAAGCGGAAACATTAATACAGGTGTGGTAGATAAACAACCAGGTCCCTAGTAGCCTCTACTAAGACTAGTTTCGTTGCGCGATTGATGATCGAGGTTTCCCGATCATAGGGCATGGCGCCGGTCGGCAATGGAAGTCATATCGTTAGGAGTAACGATGTGATGGACATACCTAGTATTTATAGGACATAGTCATTACGCCTTAAGACCGTGAGATCAACTCTTATTGTTATCCCTGGAAGATACTTTGATCGCACCAAACGTCGCATCTTATCTAGTGTGACAATAACGGTGATACTTTTGGGTATCGGAAAGGGGTAGTTGAGACGAGGGGTCAACAGCGGGATTTGTCAGTCTGCATAGCCGGATAGATACTCTAGGGCCCACTCGGTGAGATTATGTCAAATGAGTTTGCAAACATGTGACTAGTTCACCAGCTGACATAATATCATAGACGAGTAGAAGATAGTGATGTCGGTAACGAGATCATGCTAGGTATGGAGATATCTGAGAATGATGCTCGGACACGCTAAGTATCGCCATGACAAAGGGTTTAAGACTAGACGTCTAGGTTTGATAGATGAAAGTCATTCGTTATATCACAGGGATTAATTCATGGGGTCCAGTCCTACGAGTTAGTCGTCGATCATAGAGGAGTCTTGATCGTACCTGTTATTATATCGAACCGCTAGGGTAACACACTTAAGGGGTTTCAACAAGACAACCGGAAAGGAAAGAGATCACCGGGAGCGTCCCGGGAGGGGTCCGATGGAGATGGGGCAGCTCCGAAAGAGTTTTCGGAGCTAGGAAAAATTATATATATTATGTTTGATATTAATTAGTGTAATTAATATGCAAATATGATTTATATATTTATTTTCGAATTTATTTAGGCTGATTTCCCTAAATGGGCCTTCTGGTCGAAAGAAGGCCCATGGGGGGGAAAACCCTCAAGGGAATTTTGTGGGGGAAGCTTGGCCGGCCTAGGCCCACCTAGGGCCGGCGCACCAGCCTTGGCCGAACCAGGCATGTGGGATAGTCCCACATTGCCTGGCTGGCAAGGTTGGCTCCCCCCGGGAGCCTATATAAGAAGGGGCACCCCTGGCCTTTTAATTCACCAATTAATTCCCAATTTCTCTCTCGATCTCGTGGTTCCCTTGTCGGAGCCGCGCCGAGTAGAGGAGGGGGATCTCTTCCACCATAGCCCGCTGCCGCGCTGCTGGTGTTCCGGTCCAAGTCTTCCGCTGCTCGTCCTGGACTGGAGATTCGGAGGCCGTCGTCTCCACCGTATGTGTGTGACGCCCTGCGAGGTGCTGCGCTAGCGGTACTCGGAGACCTACTTCCTCCACCCGACCTCGGGGTCATCTTCGTCATCTTTGTCGCGCCGAGTTCTCCGCGACCTAGAGGTCGGCTACGGCGTCTTCATCGTCAACGCTTGTGCGGGAACGTAATCCCCGCTATTCGGTCTACGAGGGTATGTATTCCGATCTCCGCTGTACTACTATATCTGCATAGTGTAGATCTTGGCTAGTTTAAGGATATCGTTGCTAGGAATTTTTTTTTTCTGCACACGATCCCCTTCATGACTATGTACTAGTAGCTATCCTTGTTGTACTGAAACCTTGGTGGTTGTACTGATAGCTAACTAAGTGTCATGTTGTAATCCTTTTCTATAAGAAGCTTTTATCCTTGTTATCCTAAAGTTTGTAACTGTTTTCTGAGCAAGAATTCTACTTCCAAGTTTTTCTTCCCTGGCATTACGTATCTTGTTATTGTTCTAATATCCAATGTCTCTAAGATGACGAACATCAGGAACAACCGCAATACAGAAGGCAATGAGACGCCACTGATCATTGCGTTGCATGGGCAGATGACCCCAAGTCCTGGCTCAAATGGCTGAGCATCAAGCTTATCAGAACAAACAGGGGCATCGCAATGATGTAACATCCTAGGATTTTTCATATTTTGAAATTTTAGAAAAATCAAAAAAAAATTGTAAACTATACATAATTTGTTTAGGAATCCAAAATCAACCCTTGCATTCATACATCATCATCATAAATCAAATAAGGTTTAACTTAAATTTTATTTATATGTTTATATTGAATTTATTTCAATAAAGTTGTTATATTGATTTTATAATAATCTTCCAATTATTTAATTTTATTTTTAAACAAGAATACTACCAAAAAGTTCTATTTTTAATAAGCTTTTCAAAAAGTATTTTTTTGAATTTTTCTGGGAAGTTTTGATAAAGTTCTGAATTTATTTCAAATTCAAAAGTTTTAAAACAGAAAATCTTTGGAACAAATAAAATATGTAAACGAGGTCAGCCGCTCCGAGCTTTTGGGCCGAAGCCCAACTCTTACCTCCCGTGCGCGCAACGCCTACCAGCCCAGCAGCGGCCCAGCCCACGTCCCCCTCCTTCTCTCACCGACGTGTGGGGCCCACATGTCAGGTTCGTCTTCAAGTCCAGAGACCACGCCCACGACCTCGCCGAAAACGGATGTGTTAACTCGATTTAATCCGGGCGATTTACACCACGAATCAAAGCTTCGCCCATGCCTACTTAATACCCTCGTTACCCTCTTACGTTTGCCCCCAAAACCAAAGCTCGGGAGGCACCGGGCTGCTCGTAAGCATCCACGAAGCGCCGCCACGGACGTCGGCCTTTTTCTTCAACTCTGGTCGATTCCCACGACCCCAAGCCTCCCCCTGTCCCCCTTTCTTCTTAATTCATCCTTGCGCACCCTCCTGACATGGTCCCGTATTTTTTCGTGCGCCAGAACAACGCGCTCGTCCACACCCGAAGCTCGCCGCTGCCTCCATCAACTCCGTCGAGCATTCCGCGGAGGAGAAAAGCAGCCCGACGCCGTCCACTTCGCCACTGCCTCCGCCTCGACCTCCCGCGCGTAGTGGTATGACTCATCCATCCCCGCAGGCATTAAAACATCGGGAACGCGCGTCGCCGGCGATATCGCCGCCGCGGACACGCCTCCGGTTAGGTTTCCGGCGGAAGCGCCGCCCGTCTCGGACACTTTCGATTTGAGCCGTTGGATCTCGTTCGTACGGCCGCGATTAGATCTGTTTTAACCGAACCGGTACGCTGACCCAGCTTGCCGCGTCAGCGCCACATGGTGCACAGTCAGCGCCACGTCGGATCCACGTAGGCAGAAGGATCTTCTGCGATTTTCTTAAATTGAATTAAACGGCAGTTTTACAGAAAACCCCCTGCATATTATTTTTATCTGTTGAGCCAATCAAATATTTTTATATTTTTGGAAAGCTCTTGACATGTATAATATTTTAGAATGGTTAGTTTTGAATTTTGGTATAGTTAAAAATATTCAAATTTCAAATGTGTGATTTGAGTATTTTTGGCATATCTTTAATTCTATAAATCCAATTTTTGCAAATAAAATAATTTTAGAAACCTTACAATATGTGTAAATTGAATCCTCTGCTAGAAAATATTTTTGAGCATTATTCTTATGACTTAAAAATCATGTGCTTAAATTGAGTATTGGTGTTATAGTTTAAATCCTAGAATAGATTTTATTATGTTTTCTTTTGAGAAATATCCTAAGTAATGACTTTTGACCAAAGAGACTAAATGAAATATTTATTAATGTTGTTAAGTTGTGTTAAAACCTTTAAATGCCACTTTATGAATCTTTAGTTTAAATTGTGTTTAAAACCTTTTAATGTTTTAATTAAAATTAATGAGCTATTATATAACTTTTGGAACCTCCTTGACAAATATGTTAAATACAACTTATTCTTTAACCAAACCTTTGTGTAAACCTGGTGTTTTTCAAATAGCATCTCATGCATATCATATTATATTGTATTTGTTGTGTGTTGAATTGTGGCTTGTTTCATGTGTTAGAAATTTCGGAGAGAAACGAGGACTTTTGCAACTGCTACTCCTGCTCTTCTTGCTGCCAAGGCAAGTGGCACATTGATAAATCTCCTAAGTATTTTCTATATGCATGAGTAGCTTATTTTCTTAAGCATGGGAAGGACTTAGTAATACTGCTATGCAAGACATGTTTAGAATTTTCTTATACCTATGTGTCTAGGTACCTATGAAATACTTAGTAGAAATATTCATGCTATGTAATTAATGAAAAGTTTTACAAATTTTTAAGTGTCTACTCAGGACCATGTCTATGAGGGTTTTCACCTAAGATAGTTTTACTACACTTAGGATCATAGTATGTGGGGGTTTTCACCTGAGAGTACACATCATAAAGTTAATGAGTCACCTAGGTCGAATGGTTGTTTGGTTTATGTTGAGTGGCTACTCAGGACCATGTCCATGAGAGTTTTTACCTAAGGTAGTTTCCACTATACTTAGGATCATCTACATGGGGGTTTTCACCTGAGAGCACACTTGAGGATGGCCACCTAGGAACAAAGGGAATGGAAAGAAGTGAAGAACTCGAAGAGAAGAACTCGAAGAGAAGAACTCCAAGTGAAGACTTCAGCTGATCAAGGACACCAACGGAGGATTCCCAACATTCTAATTTCTTAAATAAAATTTTGATAGTTGAACAATAGTGAACTACTCAGGACCATGTTGATGGGGGTTTCACCTAAGATAGTTTCTACTATACTTAGGACCATGTTATGTGGGGGGTGTTACCTGAGGGTACACTTAGATGGGTGAGCTACTCAGGACCATGTCTATGGGGGTTTTCACCTAAGATAGTTTTCACTATACTTAGGACCATAGTATATGGGGGTTTTTACCTGAGAGTGCACTCAAGGATGGGCCATCTTTTGGTTCACTGGAACTTACCAGTGTTGCCAATTATGATGTTGAAACTGTTTTATAAAGTGATAGGATAAAACTGGCTTTATGCAAAATAGCCTTGGAACTCCACCAGCCAAATATGCATATAGGTTATTAGAGTTTTCCTCTAAGTGTCTACTATAGTGTCACTTGCCAGTTCCATTTTCAAAATGGTTTTGACCCACGTTGTTGCAATATTTTTCTTATTGCAGACTGTTCAGAAGACGAGTGAGGTTTCGTTTAAGGGTTTCGAGTCTGCAACCAACATGTTTTTGCCCGTGGCAACATAAAGATGATGGAGACTCACTTCTATGTTATTTCCGTTGTTTACTCTTTCCCATGCTAGCTTTATGCTATGCAAGTTGCATCGAATATTTTCTAAGTCTGGATCATCGATGTAATAAAATTGATACTTTGTTGTGATATTACATCGTAAACTGCGTGTGCAAACGAATCGATCCAGGGATTTGCACTATACACAGGGACTTGCCATTTTGTAAGTGCAGGTCCGCTACAAATGAAGGCAATGCACGTGTGACCGTCAAGGACTTCCTTAGTCTGGGCCCAAGGAACTTTGCTTCCCCCACTGAGCCGCTGGAAGCTGATGATTGGCTTCGCGAGATGGAAAGGACCCTTGCTATCGCCCACGTGGCTGAGCAAGACAAGGTGCCTTACGTGTCCTATCTGCTTAGGGGCAAGTCTGAATCATGGTGGGAGAACTTCCAGGCTATGAGAGCTCCCGGGGTGGTTACCACTTGGGGGGATTTCAAGACAGCCTTCCTTCGTCACCACATCCCAGAAGGTCTCATGGACAGGATGCGCGAGCAGTTTAACTTGCTGACGCAAGGAAAGATGGACGTGATGGAGTACAATGGCGAGTAAAATCACCTTGCTCGTTACGCTGGAGATGAGGTGAACACTGAGGTCAAGAAGATGGCCAAGTTCCGCAAGGGTTTCAACTCCGCGCTCAAGTACAAGCTGAACCTCGTCAAGGCTGATAACTTCGAGGACCACGTCAACATCGCGCTCAATGAGGAGCATGGACGCAAGATCTTCAAGGAGTCGCGCAAGCACTCTCATGAGAGCAACTCTTCTTCATCCTCAATCGCCGCCGCTCCTACTCAGAAGCGTCAGATCTGGGTGCCCAACAGCGCCTTCGCACGAGCTACCTACGTGCCAGGACCTCCAGGACTCACGCCTCGCTCACCAAACGTGGCTCTTGCTACGAGGGGTTTCGGAGGACCGCCAAAGCCAACGGGCGCTCGCCCCAACTTGACCTGCTACAAGTGCGGGCAAACGGGCCACTACTGCAACAACTGCCCGGAGAACCGTCTTCCTCCACCACCACCTCGCCCTGCTCCAACTCAGGCGATGGTTCGCGCACCTGCCCCGACTAGGCCTTTCGTCCCCAACAACAGGCCTCCGGCACGTGCTGCATGGGTGAACCACATCAGGGCCGATAAAGCAGAGGAAGCTCTAGAAGTTGTCCTTGGTATACTCCATGTTAATCATATTCCTGCTAAGATATTATTTGACACGGGCGCATCGCATTCTTTTGCATCACAAGATTTTGCACAAATGCATGATCTCTCTTTCGAGTCTATGTCCAATGGTCTTAGTGTCACTTACCCCGGTGTTCAGATGTACTCTTCCAAGATAAGCCACGACAATGAAATCCAAATTGGAGGCCACATGTTCTTGGCATCTCTAATAATTCTCGGCAACTCAGACATTGATGTCATTCTAGGCATGGATTGGCTGAAGGCCAATCAAGCTAAAATAGACTTCCACAAAGACTGTAAACCTTTCTCATCCTTCTGGACAAATAGTCTATTCTCCAAACCAAACCTCTCCAGCTCAGCTTTTCACTCTCAATGTTGATCCTCTTCCTGCCATAGAAGCTATTCCGGTTGTCCGAGACTTTCCTGACGTCTTTCCTAAAGAATTGCCAGGTATGCCACCTGATAGAGTCGTGGAGTTCGTCACTAAACTAGAACCAGGCACTGCTCCTATCTCCAAACGTCCTTACAAGATGGACCCCAAAAAACTGTCTGAACTTAAGAGACAGCTAGAAGAGTTGGAAAGTAAAGGTCACATCCAACCTAGTACTTCTCCTTGGGGTTGTGCTACTCCGTTTGTCAAAAACAGGGACATGACTGAGCGACTGGTTGTAGACTACCGTCCTCTGAACAAGAAAACCATCAAGAACAAGTATCACCTTCCTCGCATCAATGACATGTTCGATCAACTTGCTGGTGCTAAGGTTTTCTCCAAGTTGGATTTGAGGTCAGGTTATCAGCAGATCAAGATCCGCAAAGAAGATATTGCAAAGACAGCTTTCACCACTCGTTATGGTCTCTATGAGTACACTGTCATGTCCTTCGGTCTCACAAATGTTGCGACGACTTTCTCATGTCTCATGAACTTCGTTTTCATGGAATATCACGACAAGTTCGTGGTAGTCTATCTCGATGACATTCTCATCTATTCCAAATCCGATAAAGAACACGGAGAACATCTACGCCTTATCTTGTTGAAACTCCGAGAACATCGTCTCTACGCCAACTTTTCCAAGTGTGAATTCTGGCTTCCTAAAGTATCCTACCTTGGTCATGTCATCTCTTCTGAAGGCATTTCTGTTGATCCAGAAAAAGTGAAGGCCATTGTTGAATAGTTGCCTCCTACAACGGTGAAACAAGTCAAGAGATTCCTTGGCATGGCTAGCTATTGCCGTCGATTCATTGAGAACTTCTCCAAAATCGCTAAGCCTCTCACCGATCTTACTAGGAAGGATAGAAAGTTTCTTTGGACTCCAGAGTGTGATGAGAGCTTCAATCTCTTGAAAGCTAAACTCACTTGTACTCCTATTCTAGTTGGTCCAGACACTTCCAAACCTTTCCAAATCTTCTGTGATGCATCTCTTCAAGGACTAGGCGCAATCCTCATGCAAGAATGCAAAGTTGTGGCTTATGCATCTCGTCAGTTGCAGCCTCATGAGCTCAACTATCCTACACATGATCTTGAACTTGCAGCGATCATGTATGCCCTCAAGGCTTGGAGACCTTACTTTTTGGGGCAAAACTGTGAGATCTTCACCGACCACAAGAGTCTCAAATATCTCTTCACTCAACCAGATTTGAACCTCAGGCAAACAAGGTGGCATTGAGAAACTCTCAGATTTCGATCTCACCATCTCTTACACTCCATGCAGAGCTAATGTGATGGATGATCCTTTTAGTCGCAAGTCCTATTGCAACAACCTCATGGTTGAGGACATCCAACCTCCTCTTCACGAAGAATTCAAGAAGCTCAATCTTCAAGTGGTTCCTTCTGGTTATCTTGCAAATTTGATTGCCACTCCTGCACTTGAGGATAAAATCCGTGCCGCAGAGTTGCGCGATTCTGGTGTCAAGAATATCAAAGCCAACATCTGCAAGGATAAGTACAAGAGTTTCTCTCTCGATGACAAGGGTACCTTTCTCTTTGAAGGACGCATTGTAGTGCCCAAGCTTGACAGCTTAAGAGAGCTCATTCTCAAGGAGGCTCACGATACTCCGCTTTCTATCCACCCTGACAGCACAAAGATGTACCAGGATCTCGAGTCAATCTATTGGTGGACAAGAATGAAGCGTGACATAGCTCGCTATGTGTCTCAGTGTGATGTTTGTTGTCGTGTCAAGGCAGTACATCAGAGACCACCTGGACTTCTTCAACCAATGCGAATTCCTGAGTGGAAATGGGACAAGATCGAGATGGATTTCGTTACTGGATTCCAAAGTCCAAGAAAGGCAACGATTCAATCTTTGTTGTCATTGATCGTCTCTCCAAAGTGGCTCACTTCTTCCAAGTAAAAGAGACAGTCTCAGCTAGTCAGTTGGCAGAATTCTATATGACAAGACTGGTTCCTTTACATGGTGTTCCTCTGACAATAAGCTCAGATCGTGGGAGTATCTTCACTTCTTGATTTTGGGATAGCTTTCAGAAAGCCTTGGGTACCAAACTTCTGTTCAGCACCGCTTACCATCCGTAGACAAGTGGACAGGTTGAAAGGGTGAATCAAATTCTAGAGGATATGCTCAGAGCTTGTGTTATATCCTTTGGCATGAAATGGGAGGATTGCCTTCCGTATGCTGAGTTCTCCTACAACAACAGCTTCCAAGCAAGTCTATGCATGGCTCCATTCGAAGCTCTCTATGGGAGCAAATGCAGAATTTCTCTGAATTGGTCTCAAGCTGGTGAACGTCAATTATTTGGCCCTGACATTATCCAGGAGGCTGAAGAAAAGGTTCGCATCATTCGTGACAATCTGAAGATTGACCAGTCTCGTCAGAAAAGCTATTATGATAGCAAGCACAGGGACATGTTCTATGCACCTGGTAATCAAGCTTATCTTCGTGTCACTCCTCTGAGAGACATGCAACGCTTTGGCATCAAAGGAAAGCTCGCTCCGCGTTATGTTGGGCCTTTCAATGTTCTTTCAAGGCAGGGTGAATTGGCCTACCGTTTGGAACTTCCACCAAACCTCTCCAAAGTGCATGATGTCTTCCACGTGTCACACCTCAAGAAGTGCTTCCAAGATCCAGGACGTGCAGTTGATTATGGATCAATTTAACTTCGAGAAGATCTCTCTTATGTGGAACAACCTATTCACATTCTTGATGAAACTGAACGTCTCACCCATAAGAATAGTGTCAAGTTCTACAAGGTCCAATGGTCTCATCATTCTGACAAGGAAGCTACATGGGAACGTGAAGACCACCTCCGTGCCGAGTATCCCGACCTCTTCATTGCTCCATGAAGAATCTCGGGGCGTGATTCCTTTGAGGGGGGAGTGTTGTAACATCCCAAATGTAAAACCTTCCTAGAATGTATGTTTGGTTGTGCAATAAAGAAAAACTTCATGGCATCATTTCATTTGTCTTGCATTTATTTAAATGGTTGCATTCAAATTCAAATTCCATATTTAAATTCAAATGCAAACTCAAATAAATTCAAATGCGAAGTTCCAAAATCTTTTCAAATATTCAAACGAGTAAATTAAATTGTCTATTTTGAAACTATAAAAATTTGCCAAAAGTTTTTATCTTGTTTCCTTTTCTATTTTGTTTTAAAAATACAAAATAGAAACGAATAAAAACAAAGAAATAAAAAATAGAAAAGAAACCTCACCTCCGGACCAAAGTGGGCCGGCCCAGCCAGCCTCTCCTTGTCTTCTTCTCCGTACAACCTTTCCAGCGAGGCAGAGGAGGCCATGGCCGTAGTCGCTGCCTCCTCGCCCCCACCGGCGCCCCCACTGCTTCCCCCTCTCCTCCATAAGTTGTGCAGCATCCGCCGAAAACCTAACCTTAGTTTTTTCCCCTGCTTCTCCACCGCCGCTCGCTCCTCTTGCTCACGCCATCGACATGGATGCCGAGCACCCGAGTTCGGGTCCCCGCTGACCGATGCCGTCCCCGACCTCTTCTGCGCGCCAGAAGCCGCTCCGCTCCTTCCTCTTCTTCCTCGCCGACACAGAAGGACCCGGGAGCCACGGACGCGACACCGCCACCTCTTCTTCTCCGACGCCGCCGCGGCTCCGCCGCCTCTTCCCCGAGACCATCCTCGCGCCTTCGTCGTCCCCTGCCTCCCTCCGCTTGCCACCGTGCTCCCCGAGGTGAGCCGCACCGTTTCCGGCCTTTACCCCTCCGGTTTGCGTCTCTGTTGGTCCCAATTTCATCGGCGCCGGAGCACGCACCGCACGGCCGTGGCGAGCACCGCACAAACGCGCACGGATCCGAGGAAAAAAGGAACCCTTTTTATCTTCCGAGCACGCCCCCGGCTCCGCCACACCGTCCGTAACCACGCACGCTAGCCGGCGCCTCCCGTGGAGGTCGCCGCCGGCTAGTTTCTACCGCCGTGCTCGCTGTAGCTGTTGTTTCGTCTGTTTCGTCAGAGGAGAAAAAAACAGAGCCTTTACTGCTTAAAACGAAATCTAACCTATACCTCACAATAACACTAAACCGCCCCACTAGCTAGCGCGTCCGATCCGCACCGCGCGCGCTCTCGAGTTCGAACCCCGGCTGTGGAATAAAAGCCAACCTTTTTTCGCTTTGCTCACTGACAGCCTGGGCCCACGAGTCAGCGACTGTGGGTGCCAGCGTGGCGTTGGCCCACATGTCAGTCTCACGGGTGGGTTCGTTTCCGGTGAGAAAAGCCCGCGCAGAGAATCTGCAATGCAGATTTCACACGGAGCCCACTGGGTTTTCTGTTTTGCACAGAGAACCCTCACTGACACTTCTCCATCACGAACAAGCCCCTAGCTTTTTGCAGTTCGGTACAGAAACTTAAAACATTAATAACTTTTAATCTATAACTCTAAATTAAATAATATGTATATGTTTAATTATCAGCAAAATACAATAAACATTAATATGACATTCTTATGCCATTTTTCATCATTTAATTTAAATGCATAGTGTAATTTAATATTTGCACCTAAATAATAAATGTGGAATGTGTTGGGCAAATATAATTATTGCCTACTCCATTTAATTTGATTAGATCACCATGCCATGCTATATATGTTAAGCAACATTTAATTTGTTGGTTACACAAATAACTTGCAACATACAAGATATTGCTAACATGTTACAGGCTGTTTGGTTTTTATATTTGTCGTTGATCTCTGCTACCCTAGTATTTGATTCTTGAATTGCGATCCCATCACATGTTTATCATGCAGTCTATACAGCTTTATTCCCACAACCTATAACCCTTTGCATATTTATCGGTTGGCCTTGCGAGTCATAGTGCATGCTTAGCGTTGGTTGTGCGAGTCGTCCGTCTGTCTTTTATTCCACATGCTTAGTATGATAGATTGTTCTATTTTAATAAAATGCTATCTTATGTGGGGTATTATAATTAAATGATAAGGCACCGGCGGAAGGCCTTGCGAGGTGTTTTGTTCTGCTAAGTGTCGTCCTAGGAACTCAGTTCTTCTCCTCGGATCTAATTTTGAGCGCACTAACCACTTGTGGGTGGCTCAATGGGGCCCCCCTTGACTTTGAACGGATTTTCAGCTTGTCCATGTGCCGCAAGTAGTTCGGGTTTTCCATTTGATCATATGCATGTGCATGATGAGGATGATTTATGAGAGGTTAAATGATACGGGGGGACGGGGGGGGGGGTCATATAGGGGTGGTGCGCGCGAAGCGGAAAGTTCCTAATGTGGTTTGAGCCGCATGGCGCGTGGACACAAACTAATGATTCCGCAATAGAGATTCGGCCGCTCCGCGGGTAACAACTCATATGGGTGGCACTTGGACTTGCTGTAGTGAAGGACGAGTCGTTGAGAGGCCCTAATGTTTTTGACTAGGTTGATCATGCGAGTATGGGTACAGCAGTGCACCCCTGCAGTGTATAATCTTATCGATGAGCTGTGTCCACGGTTATGTACGACTTGGTGATGATGCTGGCTAATAAGATCATAGACAACTTACACCTAATCCTTGTTAATTAATTTGACAAGTAATATAGAATTACTTTCACAATAAATTGTAACTAAAACTGTTCAATGTGTGAGTTTTCCGAATTGCTTCCTCATACTTGGTTGAGGGGGTTAATCCGAGAATGGGTTATGATTGGTGTTAGTTGTAGTTGATTACTTATACGCTCTCTTATCCCTCTCTAATTAGACGAAAGTTGTAGCGTGTCTCTATTAGGTTGCTAGTGCTGCTGCCGCTAAGTCCACCTAACCCCATACTTTGTGAGTCTTTCAGTTTTGTAGCTTGTTAGCTCTAACTTGTTCGATAAGCTCCGGTGTATTGACCCGTTCACGGGCTGTGGTTTTCTCTACAATTGTGGATTCTCCATACGACCAGGTGGGTGGCTACTACGTGGAGTTCGACGACGAGATCTACGACAAGTAGTTAGAGTTCCCCTGGGCTTCTTCCTGGTGGACCGCGTGGATGAGACTTCTCTTTTCGTTTCGGCCTTATGCCTATTTGTTTGTTGTCTGTACTCAGGCCGGCATGTTTCCGTTGAATGATGTAATGTTGGGACATGTGTCCTCTGCTTGGTGATATTCGCTATATTTGCTCAGTGACAGTTTTGAATATTTATTTTTCCTTTCTTTGTGTCTTAGGTTTATTTTGTGATTTTCATTCTGTTTCCAAACCGATTCGTATACCGTGTATGTATGTTTGAAGTATACGAGTTGGTAGGATTTTGGATTTCTTTCGTGCGCAATCGCGAGACGTACGTGACGTTAGGATCGCTAGCGAGTTGTCGACCGATGATCCATTCCGAGTCCGGCCTGCTTTTTCCTAGGATTGGTAACCCTAGTATGTTCCTAGTTGTGTGGCCCAACCGGTACGTCTTCTTTGTGACGTCTGAATCCAGGGTCTGGGTAGTGTCGCTAGATCTAGGGTCTAATTTAAACTAAAATGCCGCTTGTAAAATTTTGTTTAGGTTATGAATGTATGCTTGTTAAGTTTCATTTAAGTGTTACTGAATTTATTGTCATTTTGTTACAAATTGTCAAGAAATGATCAAAAAATAATAATTGGGGCGTTGGTTTTGGGGGAGGCGTTGGGGGTAGGACCCCTCAATGTAGCGGACAAATGTCCGACACCCCCAAAGAGGGCACAATTGGGGGGAGCGGGTGTCGGACACATATTCGGGTACTCCCGCTGGAGATGTTCTAAAGATGTATGCACAACTTTTTAAATATTCTAATATATGTTTAAAATGTATTTTAAATAAATCACACAGGCGCCAAATGTGTCTCCCAATTATAACACAAAATCTTTTGTTTGAATCTTAGTATGTAACATATTCGAGATATATGAATTAGCCAGGTTAAGGAAAATCTGCATGAGGCATTTGTGTTTGAAATATAGAAGGATGAAGACATGAGAACTTCACACACTTTTTACTTGTATTTGTGATTTGGTCTAGATTTGAGATCGCAATGCAAATAGCTCTAACGAGGATGATGAGCTTAGATAAGTGTAGCAAAAAATGTATTTCGATCGTCTCCATCCCGGAATTTTACGCTCCTAATTATTACTCCCTCCGTTACTTAATATAAGGTGTCTAAGCTTTGACAATTTTTTCAAAATATAAGATGTATTGTGATTTACAAAATATTTCACTCATCAAAAAGTGAGTCACAATCTGGAATGGAGGGATTTAAGCTATTATTTTCAATTTATGACTATTATGAATTTCTCTTCCTCGAATTTTATCAGGAGAAAATTAGTCCACCGCATATAAAACACTGACGTGTTAATATCCGTGCAAAAACCTTACACACATTATATTACGGAATGGAGGGAGTATTAATTAAGAGAAAATGTTTTCGATCCCCAATTGTCATGAGTTTAGTTTCGTGCTTTCAGCCCATACCCTATATATGAAAGTTGGACAGATTTGCGTCCAGATCCGCTATCCACGTCGTCCTTTTTTCGCTGGCCGTCCGATCGACGCGTCGGACGGCCCAGATGCGTCCCCGGCCACCCCCAGAAGACGAATTACTGTAGCTCGGCCGTTTCCACCAATCAGGTCGTGACACATCGCCCGGTCATTCCCCGGCAGCCTCCGGTTCCACCGGTCACCGCAGCTATTTTACAGAAAAGCGCCTCCCGAATTTAAGCAGTCCACGTTCCAACGAAGTAAAGGTCCTATACGCTATTACAGAAAAACTCATAGGCTTTTGTGCAAAACTGCCCCCGCAATTTTGTTCACTGGGTATGTAGGGATTTTGTTCATGCTCTCCTCCAATTTTGGGCATTTGAACACACACGCACTGCAGTTTTTGGCCATAGTCTTAGGTCTACAGGGTATGATCCAGCTACACAAACACCTTTGGGGATTTCCTTGCATATATAGTAGTTGTTCTAAGTGTTTGTGCATATGAGCGATGATTTAACAAGATTTGATCTACAGATTTATTCTTGAAGAATGCAGTGGTTTATGTCCTGAAGGTCAAAACTGATGGTTGTGGGTTCTCCTATTTGGGTCAAATAAGAGAGGAGCTCTATTAAAAAGTAGGGCACTGGCCAATTTCTAATTTCGTTTGGTACACAGGAGTATTGTTGGAGTTTCCAGGTTCAGTTTAGGCACATAGTTATACACAAAGTACACTCCCTGTCTAACTAGATCATTGGTGGTAAGTTGATTTATTTTCCATCGATGTGCAAGCATCGGTGTTATGCTCTCAAAACTCCTGTAGCTTGCTCTGTACATGTATGCTGAATATTGGTTGCAAATCTGATCTGAAGGTTAATCTTGCTGTACAATAGATTATAAACTGGATATTTTCATTGAAAACCATCAACAATACTTTCAGTCCTCAGATTTCAGATTAGTAGCTGTACCTCTATACCATATATTTTTGTATAACTTTGGTTGCATTGAATAACTAATTAGCATTAAGAGAACCTGTAGCATATATTTTGTCTCTGATATCAGAATTACATTTCATATAATCTTCAGGCTGCCTAACTAATTGAGTCGTGTCCTGTACCGGTCCTTACAAAGTCCCAACAATAGACAGCCTACATATATATCGCAATGAAGTATTTTTAGGAAAAAACATACATGGGGTTTAGCAAATGTTACATACATACATGAATTAGAAAAGACCAAATAAGTCTCAAGATTTTTGTCTGATTTTGGTAGTCTAGAAATTCAAGTGAAAGTTGTTGCCTGTGTTGGGAGATGGGTCATGTGACAATAGAATGAGCTATTAAACATATTACATTATTTACATGTATATGTGATTCAGATTGCTAATACACTTTAGATGCTTCATTGGATATCTCTCAGGGTTTACACATCAACATCTTTGGTTGTTTCACTTTTTTGGTCATCTCAATTTATGTTTGTCATTTCTGATGATTTATAGCTGAGAAATACTTCAGATCTGGAGCTTATTGGGTATATCAAATTTGCATAGTTGTGTTCACAACACAAGGTATTTCAGTTAATTCACGACGTCACTTGTGTTGCTTTATGTTTCAGTTTGAAATCGCAAAGCAATGAAATATGTATAGTGGTGTTGCTTAGCTTTAAATCTGCAGGTTAGATAGCCTACATATATATTGCAATAGAGAGCTGAGCTCGAGCATGAGGTTTTGCCCTGTCTTTGCTATCTTTATAAATGAACCGTATAGTTTCTGCTAGATTTCTCAGGGAGTAGCAGTTCCGCCACACTGTTCATATGAGTCTGTGCAAGCTTCTAAATTTTGATAAAATCTTCATACAGAGTTGTCGCGAATACATGCAAATAAGAAAAGGAGCATTGGCATCTCAGTTTACTTACGATTTTCATTTTGTTGATCTGATGACAATGTGGCTGGAGCTCATTTCCTTGTCATGGAACCTTCTCCAACCAAACCATATGTCTTGAGGACTTAGATATATCATCTAATCTCATACCAATCTTGACCTTTATGCATTACCATAGTTTTATTGAAATTTCTGGCTATAATCTAGACATGTCTTTGCACATACATGACAAATCTGTAATCGATCTAATTTATTTTCTTCATTGGCTATTTGAAGTTTTATCCAAAAGTTGTTTCCTTAACTTTCCTTACTGTGAAAATAAAAGGTATTGATTAATTTACTTATGGTGTGCATGAAAGATTGTCAAGTGAACAAATTAATACTGTACATATTACGTGCTGTCTGTACTATAAAAGTCCAAGCTAAAAATTGTCAAGTCCTGAATGATGTGAGTTTTCATTCCTTCCTCTGTAGTTGGCATAGTTTCTGTTTTCTTTCATGACATTTACTTTCAAGATTCATTTTGTTATTTACTTTCTATCTTTTTCTTTTGCAAACAAATTAATACGGCGTGTCGCCGTGACAGGTTGCCTAGTATTTTTCAAAACCAGACATGTTTGACCTTATTTCAATGCAAGACATATTTGGCTTTTCGCCATTATAATGGTATGGCCTATGATATGATAGTGGTTTTAGCACATGTGGCATCCTAGTAGGAGGAAATTAAAAGAAAAACTTGAGAACATCCAAAATAAACTTCAAAAAGGATACTTGCTAAACAGACCTTCAATTTGGTACAACTATAGAAAATTGTATTGTTGTATAAAACATTAGAAACACTATATTTATATGGATCAAGTAGAAAAAGAAGAGTACTTGGCGAATTCGGGAAAACTTAAAATTATTATGAACAGTATTAATACCAGGTAGTATGGTGATTGCTCATGAATACTTTTTTTTCTTGAGTTCCACATTATTGTTGTTTGGATGGAATCCATTTTCAAAATATCCTTTTATTATTTTCTACTTCTTATATTTTTTAATGAAGAGGTGCAGTACCAGACTCTTTATCGAAAAGATGCATGCGGCTAAATTCACCATTTTCCACTTTATTTATTATTCTAACCTTTGATTGAACATTCAGGAATCTTGTGTCTTTTAAATTTACCCTTGAATCTTGATGTTGTAGTGTTCTCTTTTCTTTTTTACCATCTGCGTGAAACAATAGCTGAATCAGAAATTTTGGCCGTTGCGGCTTGCTTACCTGCCACCTGAATATATGCGCCTGAACGCATTTCGCATCATCGCACGGGACGGGACACACTGCTGTCCCTTCTTGCCGCCGCCTAGCTGAGCTCTTGCCTTAGGCTGACGCGACGCTTCCACTATGCAAATGAAGAAAAGTCTATAGGGTAGCTGCCTCGCACGTACGCAGTTAGGATGACTCCGGCCGCGTCCGTTTCTCGGTGCAAATCAAAAACGTAAACGGAAATCGGTCTGTTTTACCATCCGTCAATACTCATTCTCGGATCAAATTTGGGTCTCGGTTACGTCGGTTGCGGACACACGTCAACTGTCTCTGTGTCCGCTCTGTGTCCTCCCTTGACCCATGTGTCATTGCCTCCCGGCCACTTATCCGCTAACTGTGAGGGGCGGAGCTCTTTGAAATGGTGAATGTGGCCAAACCCTATAACACAAACCCATATTGACATAATAAGCATGAAAAACGACCATAAGATAAACAAAAAAGTCAATTACACACATAAACTTTATCTAAAAAATTACGCATATAATGAAAGATAGAAAATAAGGATATTTGATGAATCTCTAAAATAATCGAAACATTTGTTAACACTAGGAAGTAGGATGGTTGCTCATGAATATTCATTATGTTTGGGATTTTCCTGACTTCCTAATTGCTACATATTTGTTATCATTTCCTTTCCAATAATTCATTTTATTATTTCCTGTTTTATATAAATTTTCCTTTCCTATTGCTCTAAAAATGTTGTAGTTTCAAACTATTGAAGATTTAAGATTTGCTATAAATTATACGTATTGTTGTGTTTTCCCGATTTACAGTCCCTGAATGTTTCTTATTTTGTTGATGTTTACTGATTTTGATTTCCCTTGATTTATTTGTGCTCTGGGTTGCCATTTGTGTGAAAATCATCGCTAAATCAGTGGTCAAACTGATATGATGTGGGTCGGAACCAAATGTGGCGGTATTTAAATTTGAGGACTAATATAGTTACTGACTGAATGATAAGGGTTGTCTAAAGCCCTTATTTATTTTTAAGGTATGATGAGATCCTGATAGAGATGGTGAGATTTCTCAACACATTCATTGTCCTTGTTTCAACAAAGCATCCCAGCATCGTTTTCTATTAAAAAGTAGGTGGTCTTTTGAACTTGGTAAACAATATTTTAACATGACGTATGAATACAATCGAGACCAGCTTTGACTAGATAATTAGTCCATCTATTTTGCTATATCTTCCATCCGCACACACTACACAAAGCTCACACCAAAGCTTGGGAAGAGCTAATAAGAAATGTCTTTATATAATCTATAAATACACATCCTAAAACTACGAATTTCTTGCGAAGCTTCAAGGTAAAGCTATAGAGAGTTAGCTGAAACTGATAAACACTGCCGCAACTATCGGCCATTTATCTTGATGAACAGCTATTTGTAATGAAAATTGTTGACACCTTGACAGTTACTGTGGAAGGGAGTGACCACACAAGTTACCTGCACACCTCCCAGTAGTTAAAATCCTATCCGACACCTCCCAGTTGGACCCTCTTTAGGGTGCTGGACACAGGTCCGGTAAATTAAGGGCAGCGCCCCCAAACAAAATTTAAAAAATTGAGAGATGTAAACGAAAAATATTCAAATTTCCTTCATATATGATTATATATTGCAACATTTTGAATGAAATTTGAGCAGTGAATCCTAGTTCTAACCCTACCTGATCAAAGTCATCCAGTCGACGTCGTCGTCGTCCTCATCGAGCATCACGTAGGTGGAGGATGAGGCATCACGGCTGACCGAGTCGTCGTCTTGACGCGACACACAGCTGGTTGAAGCGCAGTTAGAGAAGGAGGCTGCCATCTATGCGGAGCTCGCCAGGATCTTCATGAGACTCATGAGTCCCGCTCAATGTTGACCGTTGAGTCAGCGTATCGATAGGAACTCGGGGCTATTGTTGTCGTGCTCGTTATGCAGCCGGAACATACGTCATAGCCCGTCCGATTACCTCCATCAGCAACGGCTCCGTCCTAAGGCAACAAAGGTAGCAGCGGTCGTGTAGTGGCGAACACCGTGGCTCGCGGAGGTCACGACTGACGATGCCACTGCCACCTCACCATGGCTCACAGAGGTCGCGGATGACGATACCACGGCCACCTCCTCCGCGACGCAGCAGTGAGCGCGGCTCCTCCTTCACCGGCCGGCAGCTGCGGTGTGTCGTGCGGGTATGGAACTCGTCGTGGCTTGGCGCGGGGGATGGAGCTCATTACAGCGTGGCAGAAGCCGGGGGTGTCAGTGGTAGCAGCTGTAATGGGGTAGGGTTCCCCATTACGGTAAGCTGGCGGCGGCCTGAATGGCGGAGGCCACTGTGTGTGTTTTCGGTCCCGCCCCACCAGCGACGTCGACACTTCATATTGTAGCGGGCCGGCCCTCATCGTTATCCCGGCTGGCCCGCTGCTCCGGCGATGGCATGCTGGATTTGATCCGGAGTTTCCGGTAGCGCCGGCACAAGGAGCCCGCTGTTGGCGAACGTGCTCCACCCCTTAGGCAGGCACGAATCCGGAAGGGCGAGCAACCTCTACTAGTAGAGGTCCCAAGCATCGTCGATGTTGATGGTGCGGCCGCCCCTGGGTGGCGAGCTGCTTGCCTAGTGGTTCTTTGCCATTGGGAGGGATGGCGAGGTTGGAGATGGGGATGTGTGGATGAAGGCGATTCAGGTGAGGAGAGGTGGGTTCGGCGTGGTGAGACGTTGCGAGAGAGTTTTGTATGTGCGGCAAGGGAGAAAATTGCAAAAAAAACACCACAATTGGTGGTCAAGCTTCAAAGCCCACCAGTTTTTATCAAATTCGCAAATCACCACCACTTTTCGTTGACAGCGTTGCAAAAAACCACCAGTTTTCACGAAAACTCGTCGAGTTAAAGCTCGTTCTGACCAGTATGGCCCACTGTCATGCGTGACGTGGCGCGTGTAAATTTTGCTAAAAAGTCCTCCATATTTTTTCCCTCACGCTCGAGTTGACCCCACCCGTCACTGACGGGTGTGGGACCCACATGTCAGCTAAATTAAAAAAAATCCCACCCAAAAGAAAATCACCCTTTTCACCACGGGCCGCCGCCGCCACAGCTCAGCACGCTCACGGTCGTTGTCGATTCCTTTGTTGCCGGCCGTCCCAGGCTCTTCGCTGCCGCCATCTCCGCGTCCCTCCACCGCTCCTTCCGCTCGTCGTCTCGTCGAGCTCGCCGTGCCCATCAGGCCATCACCATCCAAGTTGTTGTCCCCGTCGTGGTCCAGAGTGACGCCTCTGTCGCCGTCCAGCAGGCCCAGCGGCGCGAGATGGGCAACGGCGTGATGGACGTGATGGAGCCGCAGGTGCCCACGGACGAGTCCGCCCGGCAGGAGAGTTGGGGTCGTCTGCTGCCCTGTCGGTAGCAGCCGTTGCGGCACGATGGGATCCCAACGGAAGAGAAAGGAGGAGTTTGGTGTGTGGAAAATCCGGAGGCCCACGCGGCGGTCCACGGCGCGTTCCCTGGGTGCCGAGGAGGAGGCCAAGCTGTGCGGCCGGTGGCGCGCGTGTGGGAGTTCATTCGCCGTTGTCGTGCATCCGCAGTGCCCCCCGCGACTGTAGGCACCGATACCACCGCCCCAACCAGAGGCCGCCAACTTGCACGCTGCAGCCGACGAGGTGCTCCCTCCGGCCTTCGACCTCCTCTACGATGGCGAGGGGCGTGCTTCACAAAGGCGTGCACGGTGAGCAGCAATGGTGAGCTGTGGCGGCGGACCATGGTGAGCACGGTGATTTTCTTTTGGGTGGGGTTTATGGAGGACTTTTTCACAAAATTACACATGCCACGTCGCGCCTGACAGTGGGCCATACTGGTCAGAACGAGCGTTAACTCGGCTAAGACGAGGTTTCATGGAAACTGGTGGTTTTTTGCGACGCGAAAAGTAGTGGTGATTTGCGAATTTGATGAAAATTGGTGGGTTTTTGAATCTTGACCACCAATTTTGAAAACCGGTGGAAGCATCCGTGCGACGTGAATGCATTGTGTGGAAACGTTGCGACACCGTCACTGAAAGTTTTTTACGACATTATTGCGGCGATTGATGGTAGACTTGGCACCGTCATTACTCGATCGCAACGGCCTCCTACACACCCTTATCTATAAATACGATCACAACGTCCACATGTCTATGACGGGTTGCCCTCGTTCGGGTGCCGAAGGGGCCACCAAGTTTAGCGGCCCTCTCGTGGTGCCGGACACAAATTGGTGGCGGTTTTTATGTCAGGACCCCATCAAAACTTTGGTGTCAATTGGGGGTGCTTCTTATCCTGGCAACAAGAAAAGACTTGGTGAAAGATAAACACCACCGAACCTAGGATTACATCACCATCTGAAAGCGCGGCAGACAGCCGTGAATTTTCACCCGGGAGTCGCCGGCCGCGGGGAGTTCGACACGTCGACGGATCTTTCACTTGTGGTAAATGGTTGGCGATTGGCGAGGTGTCGACGTCCCAGACGTACCGCGGCCCTAATCCGACGCTCATCCTGCGGTAATTAATCAGGGACGAGGTTAAATTCTCGGGGGCAGCCAATGGGAGCTCGACAGACCGCTGATGTGGACTGAGAGCAACGTCCGGGTGACAAAAAGGACATGCCGCCAATCCTCGCGCAGTGTCTCGTCGCACGGAGAAAAGGTTTAAGCTAGGCTATGGAGGGGAGCTCCCTTTCTTTTCTCTATCTCTCTCACGTCGCGCGCACACAACATGACTTGCAGCTAGCATGGCGTGAAGAAAAGCTTCATGGAAGTGTTTCCGGTCGTGTGATAGGCGATAGATGCAGGACCAGGCTTGTTGGTGCATGGCACCCCTAGAGGCTCCTAGGCTAGGCAGGAATGTAACTGCCATATGCATGAATCAGTTGCCAAAATATTTTTCTCAACAAAAAAGTTGCAAAAATCTATAAAAAAGTTCATGTAGCAAGACCAGATGAGAAGCAAAAAGGACAAAGACCACTGCTCGTTATATATAGTTATATAACAACAATAAGAAAAAAATCATACTTTCTAAAGGACATTATATGTTGAGTGGTATAATTCATTCTAAAATAATTGAAGTTTAAGAAATCATTCTTAATACACTTATGTAAGTTAGTTTTTTCTTTTCTTTTTGTATATCCGTGTCGGCGGCATCTCAATGGTGGATACAACATCATGTGGTGTCTTTGTTTCTCATGTTTCGTCCTACCTTCAGTGTGCTCTCCTTCGTCGGTCTAAGGGTGAATCCCCTCTCTCGGTGTGTTCGGTGGCCCGATATTCTCCACCCCTTGTGGTAGGTGGCTTATTCGTCTATTCCAAATTTTGGAGGGTAGTCAAGTTTGTGCACGTATGGTCTTTGCGACTTTTTACTTGATGAAAATGAAGATGCAATAGGAGAAGCTAGAGATTGTGACTTTATAGTGTTTTGAGTAATTTTAGAGTTTGCCGATGTTTTATAGCTCGCCTTTGTTTCCTTCTCGTATCATATGTAAATGTATTCTCTTATTCAATAAAGGCGGTTTCTTGGGGCGACCTCGCGGTGGACGTGCTGAGGAGCGGCCGGCGTCTCCGCTTCTCTCCGTTGCGCATGGCGGCCAGGACGGTGCTGCGTCGGGCGTCGGGCGGCGGGGTGCAGTGGTGGCGGCGGTGTGGTGAGGTTGGGCGTCGGCGGCCTCTCTGCTCGCCGCCGGCAGCAGCAGAGCGGGCAGGGCCCAATCTGGGCCTGGATGGGCCGGGCGGGCTGGGCTGTGCGCGGCTTCCTCCTGCGCTGCGCCATGGTGCGTTCCGTGGAGGCGGCCGGCTGCGTGCGGCTGGGCGTGCGGGGCTGCAGCGCCGCTGACGGGAGGTGGAGGCATCCCGGTTGGTTTCCCTTTTCCGGCACGTCGAGTCGGCTTCGGGAGAGGCCATGCGTGAGCGTGGCTGGGCGTGAAGAGGTCCTGCAGCACTTGGAAGCCGGGGCGGCGGCCCCGGACTTGGCGGCGTCATCGCGCTGAGCTAGGAGGTGGCTCAGAGTGAGGCGGACCTAGGCCCCGGCGCCTAGCTCTGTTTTGGCCGTGGATCGTCGAGCGCGCGGGGCTGGCGGTGTCTGCGTGTGGGCCTGCGGGGTGTGCTGGTCGGTCCCCGTGTGGGCGGGCAGGCGGTTCGTGTTTCTCCGCCGGGTGAAAACCTCGCCCTGGTTATCGACCAGGACAGGCAACGGTGACGCCCCCGAGCGTCATTTCCTTCTTGAAGGCGTTGTTGTGGCGGTGCTCTCACTCCTCTGCCAGGAACTTCCGGGGGAAACTCTTGATCCTTCATGGATCGGGCGAGGGCGGCTGGCTGTCGTTTTCCTCTTGGGGCCTCGTCTTGGATGTTCGCCGGCCAGAGGGACTGTGGATTGTTTCGGTGGTCAGCGTCGATGATATTCTCGTCTTCGGCTAGGTGGTGCGCGGCCTTGGGGTCGGCGTGGATGTCGGAGCGGCGGCTCCGATCTTGCCTCCGCTGCGTCGCGTTGAGGTGTAAGGGTGTCGGCCTTTCCTGCTTGGGCGGTCTCGTCGTCGACCTGTGTGGTGCGTGGCCCGTGGCCAGCGTGGATGTCGGAGCGGCGGCTCCGGGTTTCGCCTCCGCTTTGGCGTTGAGGGGTAGGGTGTCGGTTTTGGCCGCTTGGGCGGTTGGGCCGTCGACTTGTGTGGTGCGTGGCCTCGGGGCCGGCGTGGTGTGTTTGCGTTTTTGTATCCGGTTTTCGGTCAGTTTTCCTTATAAACTGACCAATTCACTTCTTCTATATCAATGAAAAGGCAAGCCTCCTGCCCGGTTTCAAAAAATAAAGTCAAATCGCGTCTCAATTTTTTTATTTTGCGCTATATGTGCAGTGAGCTGGTAATTAAGTATGCATTTGATGAAGTCAGCGTTGTGTTTTGTTCTTGTTCTATAAATATTTTCCTTGTGTTTTTATTCTCAATAAACTTCTCATTAATTAATTTTAAAAACTGTGTTGTCTGCATGTTCATCCAAAAAGAATTAAACCATGCATCTCTAGTTTTTAAGAAGAACTTAACTGTGTGCTGATATATAAAACCAGTTAACCTTTCTCGAAAACGTAGCTAGTACTGTAGTAGAAAATATCGAGCAAAGACTGTTGTATATTCCCTTCTCGGCCTATCTCCTTCGCCGCACGTACTGCACTGGCTCTTTGCTCCTTTCCTAGACGAGCAATAGGCCATTTGACCCACCCACTCCTCCCCTTTCCCAAACAGGCGCGAGTAGTAGTAGTAGTAGTAGTCCTCGTCGTCCAGAGAGTCGAGACAGAGGAAATGGACGGCGTCTTGGGTGGCCGGCCGATGGATAGATCCCCCCACTCAGACCGGTCAGGACAGCCTGACGCAGCTAGTACACCTCGGCAGCTGCTCGTGATTCATAGCTTGCTAAGAGTATAGCTAGGTAGCTCGAGAGATCGAGAGAGAGAGAGATCTCCTCCCCTATAAGTACGTCGGCTCGTCGTGGTGCAACAGCAACAACGACGGGAGCGAGCAAGAGCGAGGTTTCAGCTTGCGACTGCAACCACAGGCACACAGCTAAGCTTACACACATCCAGCTAGCCTCTTGCCGGCCGGTGATCGTCGGAGGATGGTGGGCATGCAGCGCGGCGACCCGCTGGTGGTGGGGCGTGTGATCGGCGACGTGGTGGACCCCTTCGTGCGGCTGGTGCCGATGCGGGTCGGCTACGCGTCCAGGGACGTGGCCAACGGCTGCGAGCTCAGGCCGTCCGCCATCGCCGAACAGCCGCGCGTCGAGGTCGGCGGCCCGGACATGCGCACCTTCTACACGCTGGTGAGTTCCTCTAGTTACGCTGTTACGCGCACACACCGGCCAGCCGGCCGGTTCATCAGCTAAGCAAGCTCTCATCCCCTTGATTAGCTAGCTAGCTGGTGATGATCCTTCCTTAGTTCCTTGTTACTAGATCACGACCTCATCAAGGAAAACTTTTGGTTCGCGCAGGTGATGGTGGATCCGGATGCTCCCAGCCCGAGCGATCCCAGCCTTAGGGAGTACTTGCACTGGTGAGAATCGGCAAAGCGGAGAAGATCGCGAAGGTGATGGCTCAATTTGA
Organism: Poa annua; assembly: GCA_026929855.1. NCBI lineage: Eukaryota > Viridiplantae > Streptophyta > Magnoliopsida > Poales > Poaceae > Poa > Poa annua. The sequence continues at coordinate 14,087,286 of CM049428.1, forward strand.
CGCGATTGAGCCACAGGAGAAGACCTTACCTTTTTCGATGGAGGAGCTCTGCCGAGAGATTGCGGACATGCCCAAGTACAAGCAGCTTCGGGTGGATGCTGCCTCTTTGGCTGAGCGACGAAGCATCCGGTTGGACAAGAAGAACAAAGATTGTGGCATTCCAGCAGCCAAGCGCGCCGAGTTTCGGCGGGCGGAGGCTTTTGGGGAAATCCCAAAACTCAAGAGTAAAGAGAAAGCCACCGATGAAGCCATAGAGGAGAAGATGGAATTTTATTTGCAGATGTACAAGAAGCAGCGCACACCGCAGGTGATGGAGGCGGTTCGAGAGTTAATTGTGAGTAATGCTTGACCTATTCTTTGTGGAGGGTGCACGCCGGTGCATCTCTAGGGGTGAGAGTTTGTGTGTGTTTGGAGAGTTTCTGATAGTTGGGTATGAGGTCTGGCCTGTTAGTTTGGGACTAGATTCCCTTGTTTCAGGCACAGATGACGTTCCATGAGTTTGAGTGTGCGGTCTTTTTAACCGCGTTTGTATGGTTTTTGGGTCCGGTTTCCCTTATTAACTGGACCAATTCTATTCCTCTTATAATGCATAGGCAGAGCTCCTGCTATTTAACGTCAAAAGAATCGGCAAAGCAACAACAGAAACAATTATCGACCTCTCTCCTACCTGGCTTGGAAATATCTCCTACCACTCCAAAATCAGATATTTGTGTACAGTTAACAGTTGCACAGGGCCAAACAGAATCTTTCCACGAAGCAAAAGAAAAAAAGAATAACAATATACTACTACTCCGTAACATTCAATACTAAACCTTTTCAAAGAGATGGCGCGAGTGTGATAGGTGGATCACTCAAGATCATCACGAGGGTGGAGGCATGGGTACACGGCCCACACTCACCTGAGATCAAATGCTTACACAACTCTATTTTTTTGTTTTCCATATGGGAGATGAGACCTTGTGCAACTCAGCTCAAGTAAATGCTATGGCTCTTTTTAAAATCAGACATACGTCTAAAATATTTATCAAAACAGGTGTATTCAAAGTAAATAACAAAGAGTAAATTATTTATTTCATGCATACAATGGCTAAGTGATAGGTATAATGGCAAGTAAATAATAAGATCCTATATATTTTATGTGTACTATGCTATAATGGCGTATACCTTATTCCATATGGAGGGACTATGTTTAAGTCTCCAATCATCTAGGTAGCTAATGTATGTCAAAAGAAGTTTTGAGGTTATTTTTAATTCACCTCGCTATATATACACATACATTCTCCTAAATCATCCTATATATTCCTCTAGATCATTCGTACATATGGAAAACAAAGAAACTATATGTTTTCTACAACCCCACCGGGATGCACATCTAATTCCTCGTGATCATAATTATAGCATAAAACCATATAAATTTTGTATAGTCCTTATGCATACATATATTTGCCAATTTTAGGTTGGTGGGGTGGAGGCATCCCTAATTCTTGTTTTGAGTTTCGTATACATGGATACATGTACTTTATTCGCTTTTCAAGTTACAAAAAAGTATTCCCACATGTATTTACCTTTCTTTCTAAATCATTACAATGTGAAGCAAAAACGGTATCAGGAACACAGTGAGGTAAAATTGTTGAGTGCAGTGGTGCCATAACACACCTGGCATTACACGTGATTGAGAAGAATGTTTGATCATATAGTGGAATATAAGTGGAAGAAACTACATGTGCCAATGGAATCAAGTCACTAACATGTGGCCCAACATGTTATTAATGCATATCTCAAAAGTATTGTAAATTTTGCCCCTACATTGTTGTTACAATAACTGATATAATATTGGATGCATGCAACTGTCACAACAGAAGTCGCTTCTCAAAATCAGACGCTTTGACTAGATTCGATTTGCAGCCTTTGCATGCTTTATTCACTTTTCTTTTTCGAAAACTGAAATTTGTGGAACACTACAGAAAAGGTAAGATTCGGCAAGAAACAGATTTCCTGTCATTTGAAAACTACCATCACTTAACAGTAGTAAATCACGTAATACAACGAATATTTGGAACATGTGGGTTAGAGTGTACTCGAGGAGCCAAGACTACATTCCTCTTGTGGTTCAGTAATTATTTGTGTTTACAAACCCCTCTTAACATAACACTATTATTATAAGGGTTAAGCAAGTCGTATCACCCAAGATGGCAGCATAATCTTCAGGTTTTCTTCTCTATTAGCCTGTATCACCCAGAGCCTAGCTACTTGCGACTTTCCTCAACAAACTCAATTTATCAAGTTCACTTAGATATTTCATCTGTTTTTTTTTCCTTCTAAGCAGCTCATGTGCTGACTCCAATTACTGTTATCTACTACTGCAGGCTGGTCACCGACATCCCGGCCACGACAGGAGTATCTTTTGGTACGGAGGACAATTAGTCTCATGTTTAATCAACATATGAAATTAGACATCGCTATATATGTGTTCTGATGGTAATGATATTATTGTGTGCATATATAGGGAATGAAGTGGTGTGCTACGAGAGCCCGCGGCCGACGCTCGGGATCCACCGGCTCGTGTTCCTGCTCTTCCAACAGCTCGGCCGTCAGACGGTCTACGCTCCGGGGTGGCGGCAGAACTTCAGCACCCGCGACTTCGCCGAGCTGTACAACCTCGGCCTGCCGGTCGCCGCCGTCTACTTCAACTGCCAAAGGGAGACGGGAACTGGCGGGAGAAGGATGTGAGTTCCAGATTTATCAGGCAGGCAGGGCCATATAGGTTGAGCATGGGTGATTGTATCGGTGGTTGTTATCCGCGGCGAAATGATTTTAAATCATTGTAATATATATGGATTGTCCTCTTGTATGAATATTGGGGCTGTTGCAATGGTCTGTTTGCCATTGCACTTCACCTCCCTCAAAAGCAATATTCTAACAGGTAAGCAAGCTCTTCAGTCTACACGGTACCCTTCTTGTTTTAGCGTCTGTAAGAGATGTAACATGTAATAACATGACTATTCCTATTTATACGGTTTTACAATTTAGAGCTATTATGTTACCACTGATCTGATAGATTCTGGCGCGGCATTTGTATAACATTCTGTGTTAAAATAGCATGTTTCCTAAGAGTCAAGAAGTGGTCTCCAGAATCGAAGATAAAATTGTCCATTACCTTTCCTTTATCTCATTGTTTCATGTAGTATGTCAGAGCTTCTGTGTACTTCAATTCCAAATATGATGTCGAACTTTCTTGCAGGTTGCAGCTACGAGTTGCTAGTCCCTCACACGTTCATTTGGCATGGAAGGAAATCCAAATAGCATCAATCAATGGTCAAACGTTGTATCTATTTCTGTTGTTGGTACAGCAGAGGTGGCAAAATCATGCCACTGTTTATGAGGCATGACTGCTGCAGGGGAAGTAAGACGCATTCACGTCCATTCATTCATTCATAAGAACTGAGGAGGCCTGCTCCAAGGATCCTTTTTCTCTACCATCCTGCTTCGGTTTGCTTTCTTGGAACTTTAAAGCCCTGTTAGGTGCGGTTTTTTATTCCATGATCGTGTTGAATTCCATCAGTATTCGGGCAATACAAACATAGAAACTTGGCACCGACAAGAAAGAGCCAAGAACCTACAATCTTCATCAGAAGATCTTGTCAGGCAACAGTTGTGGAGCATCTATACTCAACAAAGATCAATGCAGACCTAAAGTTCCTAACAGTTTCTAGAAACAACAGCGGACGAAATCAAAATCTGGCAGAGATTCAACTGTCCCGTGTTAAGATAACCAGAGAAAATTCAGATCGAAATAAAAAGGAAGTTGATAACAGAAACCTTAAATCAACTGTTTATATACACCTGCTATAGTTCACTCGGAACTATCAAGTATAAACATAAAAGGTGAGCTATCTTTTAGGTGCTAAAATATATACTGGATCGCACGGTGGTTAGTAGATGTAGCACGGTCGCCATTGTCTATCTAGCTGGAAGACAGGAAGAGTAACGCCTCTGACAGTTTAGCTTCAGTTCGCAACATGATTTCGTGCACAAGGTATCCTTGGTAGGGCAACCATGAGTCAGATGCGGGGTACATTTTTGAAGGAGCAAAAGTGGCTCAAAAACTGAATCTCTTATGAAGCGAATGGGGATGATTCTTCGATTGATTTCTGATCTGTGGGCTTTAGCTCCCAATTACGAAGGCTGCTAGTTGTTGAATCAGATTTCGAAATGTACAAGACCTTGTTGTGGAACCTGTGAAGTGTTCTCCGGTGACCAACGCTTATGTATGTTATCCCTGCAGCTTCGATCTGACTGTATAGATGAACCTGTGCCAGAGGCAAAATTGTAAAAAGTGGTATAATATCTCACAATTCAGTACATGATAACTGCTGGCTTGGCATTTTCCGACAAATTCATCGTAGGAAGTAGCTCATAAGAACAAAACAACTACAACAGCAGTATATGGATTCTTACCTCATTTGTATCATCTAGTGCACTTGTGGACTCGTCTAGTAGGACCAAAGTTGGTTTTGCTAGTAAAAGCCGAGCAAATGCAAGACGTTGCTGCTCGCCTAGCGAAAGAACACTGGCCCAATCATGCATAGAATCCAAGCCACTGAAACGAGGCAATATATAGCCCAACCGAACAACCTCAAGTACTCTAATCAACTCATCAGTTGAGGGTATCTCAAGCTTGGCACCAACTCGGTCTGATGTGGAAACTTGGGATAGAAAGGGAAGGGGATCTGGTCATAATAAAAGCACAAGTTTAGCATAGTTCACATGCATGTTTCTGAATCTGGTATCTGCAAACAATCCATGGGTTTGTCCACATCTAACAACAACAAAAAATTAAAAATGTAGCACTCCTTCATCACTATTCGCCTATTAGGAACAGAATGACACAACTACAAGGATCAGAGAAAGAAAGTAGAAACAACCACTATAATTTTACATTGTACTTCTGTTAGACGGTATTATTAAGAATAATCATACCAGTTCCATGAAGTTGCTATATTTCATAACTATCACATTGTCGTCCTTATCTTGAATCATGTTAATTTTAAGGACCATAATAATTCTTTTTTATATTATTAAGGTATAAACTGTAATGTCTTGGGTCCATTTTTAAAAAAAACATAACACAAATGTGTAATAGTAACTCAGAGTTTCATCCAGACTTAGCTCAAAGGAATTAGTAAGCTTTGGTTCCCATGGGCTTCTATGTCGTCTAGAGACCTGAAACTGAACTAAACTCTCCACATGGGATTAATCAAACTGCTATCACAAACACGGGCTAAACTCGACCAGGCTGACATTCTCTACAAATTCCCGTTACACCATCCAAGTCATATATATATTTAGATTTATAAATAGAGAATTGTGTGTACCAAAAAAAAACATGAACCAGTAAATGCACTCAAGTCACACATTTATGCAGTACCCTTCACAAGATAAAGGCATGAGAGCAAATAACCCGAGCAGACCATGCTGCAAAATACATGTCAGTCAACCAAGATGTATTTTATATTAGAAATACCATTTGGATATCTACATGTGTATTATTATTAATGAAAAAAGAATTTATGTTGGGAGAAACAAAACAGAGAAGATTGTCCGTGACGATATGAATACTGATGTTTTCACCTTTTTCTTTGTTTCTATGTGATAATTTTCCTTTTCTCCTAACAAATTTATTTGAACATGATTTCTTTACGTGGTGGTTACTTGGTTACAATTAGGATTACTATTACTCAATCTGTATAAATCTTCATGTTGAAACAAAGTCTACACCCAGTATAATTTGCACTCAAACACCTCCCCATGAAAAAGTCACCTGTTTTCTCAGCATCATTAATTGGTGACTGATGAATATGTTCAGTCCATGTAGGATAAAGCAATTGCTGACGAAGAGTACCCAAAGCCATATATGGTCTTTGTGGGACAAAGAATATGCCATTATCTCTTCTCTGCTTCGAACTTTGTAGTAGTTCATCACCCTCTGGCTTTCCGTTGGATGGCTCATCAGAACCTAAATTTGCTGTTTGAAGTTGTGCAGAATCTCTCGCATGATACACAATATTCCCAGTACCAGTAGTCCAAAGGCCAGCCAGAGCACGCAGCAATGAGGTCTTCCCACTTCCACTGGGCCCCATCACCTAAAATGTGAATCGAGAACATCATATAAACAAGATGTCTTCAGATTGTACAACTAGTTAGAGAGGTGGAAAACATACCAGTAGGTGGTCCTTGTCTTTTAGCTCCATACTGAAGTCAGTAATAAGAATATTTCCACCCCTGGGTGTTAGCAATGTCAAATTACAAATCTCTAGAACTATGCCTGGATCAGATTGCATTTGTGATCCATTAGAACTAAAAACAGAAGATCCACTGCTCTTGAAAAAAATGTTGATGTCATCAATGCCATCGCGACGGGGCAGTAAAGAAGACTCGTTCGCGTCCAATAGATCATCAAATTCACCTGAAGTTAAAAGTGTGATAAGGTTAATCCAGTTACCTCAAAAGTAATTAGCTGAGAGAGAGAGAGAAGTGTCACCTAAACGATCAATAACTGCTGAGAATGCAGTAATTGATTGAAATTGGAAAACAATGAGAGAAAAATCACTGAGAATGTGATTGAAAGCAGACACCGATTGGTTTATTACTCCAAACTCAATTTTTCCTGCGAAGTACATTGGAGCAACAACTGCAGCTGGCAGGATCTGAATTAAATATCGATAACCGCTGGTGAAGAAATCCAGATTCCGAGATGCTAGCAGCAATTCCTATAAACATAAATTTTATAAAACAAATATTGGCCCAAATTTCCAAATATAAATTGCACCATCACTTTATGACTATACATAAAAATATAGAGAGCTGCCGCAGGGTGCCTGATTTCAAGATTGGTAGCACATACAAAGCCAATACCCTCACTGAGTGTGTAACCATGGATGATTTGAGATCGAGAAATCATCTTACTTTCATCTTCGCATACTGATTACTAGGTGTAGTAGTATAGACTGTATAGTACCGTGACAGAAGAAGATTTGGACAGCATATGTAATACCAAAATATTATCACAGCAATACAGCATGATTAAAAGTTAAATATGTTTTGCTCATATTAAATCAGTGTCTTAATGTTGAAATGTAATATTGTAGAATTAGATCTCTGATATCAGAGTGTTACAAAATAAGACAGCATGAATCACTTGTATGTTTATAACTTAATATGAGTAGCAATTTGCATGGGTGAAAATGCAGCATTAAAAAGGGTTCATGATAGTTTACCAAAAAGCAAGCTACCAGGTTGTTTGTGGTTTATTTGAAAGCTCACCGCTCCGTTCCATCTGCTAGGAAGGCTACTATCACATAGTTATAAATGGTCCAGCAGTGGCCTCCTAGTGTTGGAACAGAAACAAACTGGCCAGAAATTTGAGGTAAAAGAAAGTTTATTAAAAAAATGCTTACAGTTAGGTTTTGATAAGCCCTCCTGAATCGGTCCAACAGAAGTTGCAATTCATTTTCCTCGCCACCATAAAAAGCAATTGATTCAGCATTTTCTCTAACACGGACAAGCCCGTAACGAAAATCAGCTTCTTTCTTTTCTTGCATGAAGTTCAAGTTGACCAAATTCTGCCAACACGAATGACCAGCTATTAGTTTTTCCAGAACACAATGACCAACTATTAGTTATTAGAATAACTAAAAGAGTGTAAAGAATTATTGCTACTCCTATGCAAGTTATAGATAAATAGCGTGCTAAGAACCTTACCTTACCAAGGAAGACACTAATAGCTGTTCCTCCAAGAGAATACACAACAAGAACAATGAACAATGGCGGATATATTCCATAAAGGATATTGCTGAATGACACCAAATCCACTACAGCATTGAGAAGTGACAGGGAAAACGCAAGCGCAGTTCCAGTGAAAGAACTGAGATCATCATTGATCCGCTGGTCCGGATTGTCTATTAGTGACTGAGACTGAATCTTGTAGAAGGTTCTGTTTTTAAAGTAGCGCTTCATGTAGTAACTTGTCATCCAGGATCGCCATCTTAATGAAAGGGTTTCTCTTGCATAATCCCTCAAGACAAAGAACTGCAGACCAGGGCAAGCAGGAAGTGTAAATCAGAACACAGGCCTATTAACAGGAGAACTAGTTACTGACTCTGCGACATGGAAACAAGGCAGAGTACATTTCCTCTAATGTTGTACACTAGTGGAACCATAGCAATTCTAGACAAAAAATCAGGATAAGAGTAAGATCCCAATAATATAGCCATCTAGTGCAAAAAAACACACAAGTGTTCAGTGGTAGATTTTAGGTAGAACACCAACAATAAATGTTGCAGCAGCCTCTGAGACATCTTTAAAATATCAAACTTGTGGCTCTAGACAGCCTTGGAAAGGAAACCTACCATGGTAAAACATAACCCACCTCTTTCTGGTGCAATATGAACCACTGATATTTAACACACTCCATTCTTTTTGTAAATAATAATCTTTGATTGTGAAACATGACAGTGCACCGATGGGAAAACAAATCCTCATAAGCTAACATCATCTAATATTTTCACTATTCATGTCGATGTGCTACAAATAGTTGAACAACAAACAGCTTGTAGAGCAATACCTAAAAAAGAGCAGCAATATGCTCACCGGAATTCCAACAGCAAAACCTCCAAGGTAATACAGCAATTGCTTGGAAAATTGCTCCTGGTCCTTGTCTTGCAAGAGAAAACACTAAGTTTGTATTAGCGAACAACAAAATAAGATTGATTAACTAGTTCGAAAGATACGAAATGCCACGTTTAGTTACATCCAAGAGCTCCAGCTCAGAAAAAAAAAGGCTAAAATGTAAATTCTTGTCTATTTTTGGATTTTGCAAAAGACGCCCAAAGTTTCAGCTGGGGTATGTTCTCTTTTAGTAGTTCAATGAGCACTCTCATGTGAAACCAAAAAAAAATCTCCCTATATCCTGGCCTATTATTTCCACTGACCATTCCGTGTGTGTGCATATCTATTCACAACGTTAACATTCAATCTGCAACATCGTAACCATTTAACAGAACACAGAACATACCGGCAAGGGCATTGTAGAAGTCCCGACCCAGAAAGTTGAATCCAACACTAATCCCTGTGGTTGCCAGTGTGAGAGCAAATACAGCAGCAAGCCGCAGCCTTGCTTGGGTTTTATCCTCTGACCACCAGTAAGGGGCAGCAACTTTCCAAAATCTTCTAGCTAGTGTTTTGAGGTCTGAACCATCTCTCTGTCAACACGAGAGAAAAACAAATGTGCGTTCATTAGCAACACGGGAAAACACAAACAAGCACAAGAGGGCACCAGCATTTGCAGAGTGACATGCCGAAGCTCCAAAATTGACATGGAATGCTGAACATGGGAGGCCAGGTCAAAGCAAATCTAGGACCAGTGACGACAACAAGTGACAAGATAACATTAACAGAAACGGATCTGATGAGCGAAATTCAGTTTTGACATCTTTTCCCAAAGATAAACGGCTGATAGTTTTAAGCGTGGAAAGACCAGAAATGCATTTGGAACAAATGATCCCAAAGCAGCTTAGACCATTTGACCTGGCAAAATCAACTCGATTGAAGCATATTAGAGCGACAACAAAGCAGAACAAACTTGCACTCTGCGTGCTTGCTTATGCTGTTATGCATGAGTACAAAACACTAATTTTGGATCCCATCCATCCCCCCCATATCATTATCACCACAGCCTGCATGCGTGTAATCGAATAATGCAGCAGGAAGCTAAGGTGTAATTAGCCTACAAGCTGTTTGCAGCACAGAAGTAAGATTCTGAAGTCAGAGCACAAAGTTTGAACTCTAGTTGCAACTGTGAAACAATACAGGACTGCTAGTATAGTTACTACTAAGCTGGAAGCAAAGCCAATCACGTCCCCAAAGCAGTGAACATTGCACCAAACCATAATTACCTTGTCCTCGCCTCCTGGAGGGCCAGGGGGGTCGCTGGAGGCCTCCCCCGCGTCGGCGGCGGCGGCGGCCGGAGGAAGGGGTCGCCCGCGGCGGCGCGTGGTCGAGGCCATAGTCGGCGGCAGAGGCAGGGGCAGGCCGACGCGCGGCGATGCGGAGCCGAGGCGGCGAGACGGCGGCCGCTGCACTGGTAGCTGCTGCGGGGACAAAGTGGAGGGGAAGCAGCATATGGGCACGAGCAGGTGCATCTTCCCCACTCCCCCTTTTAAAATCCTTCTCTTTCTCTCCCCAGGAGTTCGTTCGGCTGCTGCCTCGTGAAACGCCGACAGCTCCACTAGACCGGAGGAGCTTGTGGCGAGTAATGGCGGCCCGCCGCGGCGGTGGAGGTGGGAGAGGCGTACTGCCGAGGCAGCGAGACGTTTACAGTTCACGTAATACGTTGATGGCGACCCGGCAGCGGACGTGGGTCGCCGATATTGTGGCCCCACAGAGATAGGGTCCCGCTGGTAGTCAGACGGATGTGGGTGTCGTGAAGCAGGCAGCAGCACCACACGTATCCTATCTGAAACAAGAAACAGCAAACGCAAGACGGAACAAGGACAGAGTTCCCAGAGGAGAACCTCTTCTCAACAGAACAGATCGTCACAGGAAATGTATTGCAGATAATGGACATTTTCCGTTTCTTTTCTTTTTATTCCCTTTTCTTTTCTTATTCAACGGTAAAGCATCAGTTTATTACATCATCACTGAAGAATTTACAATGGCTGGCTGGCTGTGGCTGCCGGTTATGGTTCCTTATCTAGCCTGGTGAACCCTACCTACCTTGCTATATCTAACAAAATTTGTGACAAAAAAACACAAACTTGTTGTAAGTCGACAGCCACGCGCAGGATGAACAAAGAATCTGGATGAATCTGTGAAATGTTGCCCTTTGGCACAGTAATTTGGGGTTAGTCCCTGTGAGACGGCGAGCAGTCTAGTTCATGTACCCACGGCAGTTAGGAGCTTTACACAGACAAGGAACCTTGCCATCCTCCGACTCGTCCTGGTCAAACTTATAGTCATACCTGCAAATCAGAAGAGGAAATGGATGGATCAGAAAATGATATTACATTCGATGAGATGAAATTGTCTATTTTCGCTTGTAAATCAAAAGCAGTCTGGGTTAAGGAACAGTACGTCAGTTCTTCTCCTGCAGAGACATCTCTTCTGGCAATGAGGATGATCTGGCTCTTGTCATCACTGACACTCATGATCCTTGCATAGCAGTTAGGCATGCACTGCAAGGGAGAGTAGTGTATTTAGTTTACCATTTCATTGACTATTAAAGCATGCAACAAGATCCATGTGTGTGAACCCGGAGTATTACCGAGTGATTAATTAGACGGGCTATGTTTCCTCTCTCTGTAGCATCAATTACAACATCTTCGCTTATCTTGAACAGCTGCAACACAAAAAAAAACGAGAAAATCAATACACCATGCCATAAAACCGAAATTTGGTATCTCATGTTGATCTGATATATCAGTAACAAGTTCAGTTATCTGTAAGTAATTTTCATCTAGAAATTGATTGCCTGACCATGAAACGTTACACCAGTAAACGTTGAAAGTAGAACACTAGAACATTCAAAAAGGAAAGTAAAAAATAACTCACATAGCAATCTTTGTTCTCCCTGTGATAGCGTGCTTCCCTAAGATCAGCCACACTCCGTCTAACTTGGTCCCCACGATATTCAATAACCTGGCACAAGTTTGGTTAGATGAAAAATTACGAATTAACTCACATACAGGATGAACAATTAATTTCAAGTAGCTGATAAAATGACTATAAGCGTTTTCATGGTAAAACTTAACTGCTAATGTGGTGAAAATAATCTACCAAAAATGTCAGTGCTACCGATTTAGCATGTATATGCCTACAGTGTCTATTATAGCTTGACAGTAAGCATTTAATCAAATTATTGCCGTGACACAAACTGTAGATGTTTACTTATGCATCACGGACAGACTAAAAGGTGTGCATGTTCTTAAAATCATAAAATGTCATCTGTATGAGTTTTGTTTTCAAGTAAGTAGCCTGAAGTTATACCATTTGCCCCTCTTGAATTTTCTTAGCAGCAAACAGCCCCCATCCATGTACTCCAGACCGACCACAGCAGACCCTCTTATTTTCAGTTTTCTGAAATAATCAAGCACTGAAATTATCAGTACGCTCACATAGCCTTTCAAGAAACGGAATCGCTCAGAAACTACACCTGTAAATAGTGAAGTCGTTCTTTGAACGTAGAAAAAGGTTTGTCATCCTTCTGATCCTGTTAACAAGAGAATAAAATGCCTAATTATTCCAGCCCTCAAACGCAACTTAAAAAAAAGGAAAATGGCAATGCACAGGATGGGGCAATTACCATAAATGCATTCAAATCTTCAATCAAATCCCGGGAGTGGTGTTGGGGTCCCATAACTCGATGGGCAATCGCCTCTCCTTGTTCTTTCTGGAAAATGCAGACAACTTAGTACTGAAGTGTTGCTGACAAAACAACAGAAATTACGACCCCAAAAGTCTGATATCACATGAAACTAACACTAACAACCGAAGTTAGGCATAAGTTTATTCCATGCATAAGTGTTGCTGAATTTTGAGAATCAACACATGCACACGCGTGTGAGCACCAAGACCAAAGAAATTATACGTGAAACATGTAAAACATGGTCAAAGTACAAATGAACTAGAAAAGAAAATGATTAGTAGAAACAAATGGATGTTGTATAGATGGTTAGAAATTTATGCATGAGAAAGAATCAGAAATATCCTTTCTTTGATCCTACGACTACTGATGGGGGAGGGGGTATAATGGTGGGACACACAGAAGGAAGATGCTTGAGACGTACCTTGTTTCTCAGCATATCATAAGGTAGGCACCGTGCAGGTGGGCAGTCAGAAAACTTAGCAGGAAAGACCTCCTCGTGGTTTTCGCTATTGGCCAGTTGTGCAGGAGACTGCTTCTCATTGTTTTGGAGGAAAAATTTAGTAGAGAAAACTCCTTCAGGTGTCTTCACTATCAACACATTATCTGGATCAGGGGTACTGAAGTGCAAAAGAAAAGTATACCATGTATTAGTAACAACAAATTGTGATAATTCATCCTTTAGGGTAATGTTCACTTCTGTAAGTAATATTTGTTCCAAGATCATGCCAGCAACCATGGATTATATTTGTCATCATTTTTTCTTAAAATATATTTGATACTAGTACATAGATCAAAACCAACAGAAAACACCAAAAGAAGTCTATATAAGGATCATGAAGCCAATTTAGAATTGTTTTTTTTTCACAGAAACAACTCGTGCATCTTACTCTTACGTAGACTTGACAAAAAAAGGAAAACACCAAGGTGAGATTAATAATACCTGTGAGACGCACAGTACGAAACCATTCTTGTCACTTGCCTACCGTGTCTTTCAGAGTATTGCAACTACAAGACATAGAAAAAATGTCAATTTTAATCAGTTTTTCAGTTAAAATATGTTAATAAAAAATACCATTAAATGTATGCAGCAAATGAGGTGCAGCTTAATTGCTGTAACAAGTAATGCTTAAGCCACTTTAGGAATAAGTTCCAATGCAAGTACTTGAGCAATGATGCAAAGCAAACAACATAGCCGCAAAAGAGAACTTTTCCAGAAGATAGCTTAAACACAAAAGGTGGTAAAAAAACTTGCTGATCCACAGTAATACTGCACAACAGCCCAAAATTTAGGTTGGTAAGTGGTATATGCTCACAAACAAAACTCATGCATTTCTGTTTTCATATAAAAAAGAATGTGCAGAGGTTTTTCCTATCAATTCTATGTGTGATGCTAACTTATGAGTTTAATAAAGCATCCTTTATTTAAAATAATATTTATGTGCAGGTTGAATTTAAAAAATGGATATGTAAAACGTTTTAGTATGATCATAATTGCCACTAAAAAAGCAGTTTACCTCCATGCAATATCCTGCTCTTGATGCACACATTGCATGATAAAAAGTAGAGCACTTATAACATTGGGTGCAGGCCCCATGCATCTGTTTGCATATGACACATGTCTGCGTTTCAAAGAAAACAAGAGTTAAACAAAGGTGAAAATTGAACACAGAAGCACATAAGGTGATTTCCTACAGGGTAACCTTGCAAAAAAATACCAAATTAAAATCCTAACCTTCTTAAAGTACTCAGAAGAGATGCTCAATATGCCCATAGCTGGCTCCATTGTCTCGTCAACAGGAAAGGAGACTTTAGGCTGATACCAGGCACATGTGATATGAACCCACAGTTGGTCAACATCCGTTGGCTTGAGAGCACCACCTACGGCAGTCCAAGAAAGTACAAGTTAACAGCATGAATGATCCATAAGCAACATGATAAACAAGACAATAAAAATTATAACATCAGATAAGGCTGTGCCACAATCAAAAACTTAACACATAAAAGGTACAGACTGAAGACATCGACATAAAAGGGAGGCAACTAGTAACCTGTAACCATGCATGTGCAGAGAACGTTTGAAAAGCATAATTAAAACTTGAAAAAATAAACATTATCCACTTCTCTTGACATTCAGTAGTATAAAATGTAGAAGAAAACATTTAACTCTGCATCTATCACAAAAGCTCGGTGTATATTAAATCAAACATAAAGCACATGGAAATTATAAATAGCAACGTGTGATTTAATGTTAACGTCATAAACAATTGTTGGAAATTTCAGATATGCTCGCATCTTGGAAAGACATGAACAAATTTTTTTAATTAACTAGATCATGTACAAAACAACTTCAGCAAGCACCAAACAAACAATTCTTGCAAACTGAAATTAACTAGTAATTAGGACACAATAAGTATACTTAAGAGGCTATATAAAGATTTTAAAAATTCCTAAAGATACCAGGCGACTCAGATCAAAAGTATCCCAGGCTAACTCAGGCTTTTATATCAGTTTAGACATAGCTTATACTTCAACGTCCAAATAATTCCATGTTAATGATGAAGAAAGAAACTATGGAGCACATACACATACAGTGAGGCCATGTTTGGAATGGGAACACTGAGGACATGTTCACAGGAAATATTTCTTGTAAAAACTAGAAAAAGAACAAGCATCTCAAACAATGTATTATATGACAGACATCAAGACAAAAATTACCTTTTACAGGACATAAGCAGCACTCTCTTTTTTGCTGGGGCAGTTCACATGCTCGACAAACCCAATTGGTAAGATCCTGTATGGCACGTGCTCCATAGCACTCCTGATGAACAGCTATTTGACATCTGAAAATATCAATTTGGGAGAAAGACTTTTATGAACTACTAATCGTAGAAATTTACATAACTGGCAATATTAAAACATCAAAGGAACTCTCAAATGAAGATGACAAACACAAATCAAAATGATTGCAGGAAATACCTGTTACAAATGATAATTTTGTTGTAGTCCCAATCCTCAACCCACCGGCAGACAGCACAGCGTTCAGTTGTCCATTTAGCATAGACTGGACTGTAAGAGTTTGCTGCAGATATTGAAAAATCAACCACACGAAGTTCTGTTGCAACCACCAACTATGCTAGCTAAGAAAAAATCAAGAACCAGCATACCTTGTAATGAAAGCAACTCTTCTTTCTTAATACTTGGGGTGATATTCCCACCAGGAATATTGTCAAGCTGCAGACAATGACAAAGAAGGAGCCTTATCAGTTTGTATGTATTTTGATCGATGGACATGTGTATTGTTGTAGAATCCACATATTCTACTGAACCACGAATGTTTAATACTTGCTAGGATCTTGAAAACTTACCAGGCTAATTAATGGCTCCCCAGTGCTCTTGAGTTTAATACTCATCTTCCAATTTTTCTTCCTTGAGCCAGTATGTCTTTCCCACTCATTCAGACTCATCAACCTTTTCTTGCAAGACTTGCATGGACATAATATCCTGCCAGCAACAACAATAACTCAAATATCAATAGTGGTGCAAACACACATAAGGAAATCAATGCACTACCAGCTCTGGAATGGTTGTAAGTACTTCTGATCTCTATACAGCATTTTTCTATCACAAAAGTGACCTACCAAATAGTAATCCTTTAGGGGTGGCTTCTACAGTAACAGTACGAACCAACCTAAAAATAACTTGGTTTTGCACCAATGTTTACTACTAAAGGATGTTGGTGAATGCATGGTGGTGTCACACTTGTAACTAATTACAGAAAATTTCCATCTTATTCGCCCCCCATGCCCCAAACCCCATGAAAATCAGAACAATCCTTCAACTTATCTCACACGCTGTTAAAAAAATAAGAACCTCAGTTATCACACTCTACCCACCAAAGAGGGGATGTCTAGTTAAAATCTCCCTATTAAATACTCCCTCCGATCCATATTAATGGACTTAATTTTGTCTAGATACGAATGCATCTAGTCTAAACACTTAACTAGATGCATTCGTATCTAGACAAAGTTAAGTCCATTAATATGGATCGGAGGGAGTATCAGAAACCTTATCTAGATCACCCAACAAACACAGATCTCATGCTAACTAACGCATTAATAACCTTACCTAGTTAATCTAACAAACACCCATCTCACGCCAACTATTTTTTTACGTTTTTTCTGCGCTACCAGCTTTTGCTCGCTTTCATCGCCAAACAGCATTGAGCATAACAACCAATCTATCAATCCCCACTCATCTCCTTCAAGCAAGAAGAATTCAGGCTTCTTTAAGGTGTGCCCATAGTTGCTTCCATAGACACAAGTAGCAGTTTGATTTGGCCAGAGATTGAGTTTGTGGTTGCACCCATGTCGAGAGCATAATTTCATTTTACTGAAAGATGATGGCTTGTCACCAGAGCAGCTACTGCCCAGCACAGCGATTGTAAATGCCAGTTTAAATTATGCACAATCACGTAGCAGAGCTTAGGCTGAGCGGTCACAGAAAAATTGAGAGGAGAAGGGAAGTACTTGGTATTTCTCTTTTAGATCTGCAGGCAACAGACGGCAACTAGCTAACTGAGGACTACAGGACCAATTGTGAATATATAGCAGCCTCTCTGTTCACGCAGAATCTGATGGTACTTAAGTACTTTAGGCCTCGGGTCATTTTTCAAGCTCAAAGATTTAAGAAAAAGAGAAAAGTTACTGTTCCAAGAAAAGAAATTTTACACATTCTTATTACTTTCTGAAAAGTTGACTTCTTTAATATGAGAAATTGACCAAAACAATACATACTAAATTCAGATATATATTTGGTAATTAAGCACCTTTAAAGAAACATGTAGTCTGAAGATTCAGTAAAAGATATGCTAAGTGCTTACATGTGCTTCTCAGCTAAGTACAATGCTTCCATCCCAGCGCAGCACACGGGTATGGATTCAGGCAGTTTTTCCTTTGAAGTGCTAGCACATTTGTGCTGAGACATGTTAGAAGCTGGCGTTCTTATTTAAACAGTCAAACATCAGTAGGTTTGAGAAAGAAAGAAATAACTCACTCTGAACTGTTCGGTGTGCTCATTTGTTCAACTGTCGATGTTCTCTTGCGTTTTGACTTACAATCAGGACAGAAATACTCTGCATTTTCTAAATCCTACAAAATTGTGTATGGTCTGTGAATTATATACATGGAAGCATTGCATATATATCAAGCATTGGGAAACTAAAATGTCACAAACAAACAACCTCCAGGTCATGGCATGTCCGGTCGCATTCTACATGTACCCAAATCTCACACTCATCACAACACACCTGCCAAAAAGTGCATTCCAGGTCAGTGCCTATAACAATCAAGAGAAGATAATCTATAACATCACAAAAGCATATGCTTACCCAGTTTCCACCATCTGTGTGGTGCCAAATTTTCTTGCATATGCCACAGTATTGTTTTGACTGCAATAGCTGCAGGCGCAGACGCGCAGTAATGTTTACACATGTAAGGACCTAAATAGGACGAAATAACTTAACAGAACAAACTAAACACAGTCACCGACCAGATACTTACCTTTTCACAATGCTTACAGAGTAACTGCTCTGCCTCTTGCTTTTTTTTCTTTGAAATCTTGGATGGCAGACGATTACCGCAACTATCACAACATGCTGCTGATTTCCCAACAACCTGCAACAAGGTAGATTAGATAGCAGCCTAGCTGAGGATTTGTAACAAATGAGGCGCCTAAACTCGGCTGTTACAACTTCACACATCAACTTACCTGAGAATTAGATTGGCACTCTTGCTCAGTATTAGAACCAGTCACTTCATGTGTGCCATCAGCGACAGACTGCTCGTTGACAGACTTCCCCGCAGAGCACACCCCATCTATTTGGAGGTCAAAAAAACCACGCTCAGCAAGGAACGCCTCCTCAATTGCTGCGCGGAATTTGCTCGGCCTGATCTTATATAGAGGTTGTCCCTGAAACCTGGTAGGAAAAAGAACTTAAAGACACAGCCCAGTAGGTAAAGCCATGTTCACCTCACCTCCATATGGCAGAAGGCAGAAATTTACCTGTCCAGATATTCCACAAAGGGAAAGATGGTCCCTTGCTTAACCCATCCATAGTCCTGCGAAATAATATGTCAATGTCAGCCAACCCAAATGATAAAAAGAACGAAATGAGCTGGTTGGCCTTCAGTTGCATCATGTGCAAGACGCACGGGCGAGACGCACAGTGAGAGAGAAAAAACTGAATGCTCAACCAGGAAAATTGTAGTGAATTACCCTGTTACGGCCGCTACCAGCGTATCCGAAGAACATGACGCAGAGCGCCCCGGGAACGCAAGAGTTGAGCACAACCTCGGGCGCGTGCTGCAGCGGGTCAAGCACCAGCGCAGGCCACGCCGGGCACTTCTTCCCGGACTTGGCCCACACCACGTCACCGAGCACAAAGTCCTCCGGCCAGTAGAAATCCTCCTTCCTGACCGCCCCCTCCTTCTTCGGCTTGCACTCCACCACCACGGGCCCGGCACTCGCAGCAGCCGGAGCAGCATTGCTCACCGACGTGACCACGACGGACCTCTCCTCCAGCTTGCGATTCCCAGCAGCAGCATTGCTCACTGACGTGACCACGAGGGACCTCTCCTCCAGCTCGCCGCTCCCAGGAGCAGCATTGCTGACGGACGTCATCGTCACAGCCACGACGGCGGGCCGCCTCTCCTCTGGCTCGCATTTCACGGCGGAGGCGTCGCTGGCGGACGTGACCAAGCTGGCGCAGCTGCCGCTGATGTTCCGGCACGCCCGGTACAGCTCCTCCTCCGTCTGCGGCGCCGCGGGGTGGTCCGCGTCGCCGGTCCACACCGCGGTCTGCACGGCCCCAAAGGAGGAGCCTTTTTTCTCGGGGGCGACCGCGGAGCGCACCTCGATCTCGTACACCTCCCCGTCGTCGGCGCCGCCCTCGGGCTCGGTCACGGTTACAGGCTTGTTGCAGGGCTTCTTGGCGAGGGGGAGTGAGGCGGAGGAGTCCCGGAAGCGCGAGGGCAGCACGCGCTCGCGGCGGCGCTTGGCGGGCGGCAGCATGCCCCCCTCGGCGGCGGCGGCGGGGCCGGCGGCGGTGCAGCGCTTGAGCGGGGCGAGCATGGCGCCGGCGGCGGCTAGTGCATCGGGGGCGGGCGCGCGCGACGCCCTGGAATCGCGAATCGGGGCGGCGAATTGGCGAGGGTGCGTGGGGGTGTGGAAGGCTTTAGGGTTCCGACGGCGAATCGTGGGGGCAGCTGGCTGGGATTTGATTTAAGGTCGGGGGATGAGTTGATTTGAGGAGCCGAGATGCGGATTTGAGGCGGATTGGGACGAATGCGCGCCGGCGCGGGGCCGAAAAAATTGGGTTCCCCCCGTAATGCTCCCTCCGAGGATTTGGGTTTTGAACGAAAAAATTGGAACTCACGCGGTGTCGGGGTCGGCGAGGAGAGAAGGGGGGGGGGGGGGGGGGGGGGGGGGAGTGAGGTCTGAGGTGGGGAAGGAAGGAAGACGAGTTGGTCTGTCTGGTGGGGCCGAGGTTTTCGCGCGGATCTGGGCTCTCTCTCTCTGCCTCCTCTGTTTTTTTACTCCTGACGTGCTGATCTGGGGCCGAAACCGGTACGAACTCCAGGTGACGTCGCGCCGCCTCTGCTCTGCTTTCTTACGTCAACACGACGGTGCTGCGCACACCTCCTGCCGCGCCCTCTGCCGGGAGTGTGCCTCTTCGGCATGGCCAGAAAAGGAATAGATCATCCACATCAAGCACAACCACTGACAACTTGCTGCAATCTGTAAGTGCCAACTACTATGAACATGAGCTTAACCTGTTATAGATCACACAAATTGTAAACCCCATAATTGCGGATGCGGGTCAACCCAACCAACTTCTGCAGACTAAAAACAGCCCGGACAGATCAGATACCGCAGAACCGGACTGCAAAAAAACATATTTCATAAAAATTCTTTTTTTGGAAAGTCGTCTTCCTTCTATCTCAACTTCGGCAAGCCGGGCGCCACGGCTGCTCTAGCTTGCTCGCCTGCACTTGTGCTGCCTGGTTTCACCGCCCGCATGTGCCGTCGCCAGCATCGATTTCGTCAAGTTTGGTAGTCGCCCCGCTCTCCCACCGTGGCCATTGTTGTCGTTGATTACGGCGATTTTGGCTGGAATCAGTCTGATTTGACACGAACACGTGAAATTGGAAACAAATTGCATCGAGATGGGGTCGGCCTGCCAAATATGTATTTGCAGGCTAACCCTGTTAGCCTGTATATGTTGTCTGATATGCGTGTTTTTTGCGTCAAAAACCGTTAATTAATATTATTCTACGGATACAGGTCGGATGCTCTAGCAATTATTGTAAAATGCAAACTGTGTCGAGTTCAGTTCACAGAACCCCGCATTTTCAGTTCGAGAAACTTGTGGACAGACCAAATATTGAATCCTAAACTGAACTTTTAAAAAATTCGGGTTCATTCCCGAGAAAAATTCAGAGATCACATCACAGTAGGAACATTCAGAGAAATTCATATTTCACTGAAATGCGTTGCATACAGAGCAAAATAAAGCCGCGCCATGGATATGACCCATCACCAACTAATTTTTATCTCAACCTTTGTATGGATATGACCAATGGCCAATTATTTTCTTGTCTTCCATTGTGTTTTTTTAATATAAGACGTTTTAGCCTTTTTCCATAGATATGTTTTATATCCATTTTCACTTATTTTTACGTGTATCTATGTAATAGCTAAAACATCCTATATTAAAACGGGAGGGAGTAGTTCACATATATGATCATAAAATAAGCCTTGGAGGATGGGAATTGACAACTTGTTCCATACGGTGAAATCAACCAGATGACAGATGATGATTCAACTGACTCACGAATCACGATGAACTGGCCGGAGCAAGGCTGAGATGGAGGTCCAGCCCCATGGTGGAGGCTTCCTCGGCCTCGGTTCCGGCATCCGTCGTTGGCTGGCGCGCGAGGTAGACCCATCTGTGGACTGCGGCACGCTGGTAGGCCGACGACCCGGCGTGTCCTATGGCGATCACGTGCCCTGCCGGCGGGGGCGGGAAGTAGCCCAAGCCGCCGGCGACATGCAGTCTCGCGCGCTTCAGCTGCTGCCGCTCCTTCTTGTGCGCGTTCTGGTGGCCGCCCAGCGCCTGCGAGTTGGCGAACTCGCGGCAGCAGTAATGGCACTCGAACCTCCGCCCATCCGCCCGCGATGTTGGCGGCGGCGCACAGGGCACCGCAGCGTCGTTCGTGGTGCCGCCGCCGGCCACGTTGTAGCCAAAAATTCTTAGGGACGACGGGCTCGGCGTCCTCTTGTGCAGGTCGCTCCGTATGTCCGCCATGGATGGGCTATCTAGCTAGCTAACACGAGTTCGTGTCGGGGTGTTCAGGTGACGCTTGAGGTTATGTAGCGCGTCGGGAGCGTAGGGAGGTCGCACCTGCATGGAGAAAATGGAGACATGGGATGGATGGGAAGGAAGGGCATGTCTAGCAAGATTGGAGGTAGGTAGGTGAACATTGAGCAAATGGTCACACGCAACGCAAGAATCCAAACCAAACTAGTGTCGTTCTAGAACAGCGACTCCGGAGTCCGGAATCCGGACACAATCTCCGCTACCCTGCCGAGGTTCAGGCGTCAGACATCTCCGCCTCCTGACTTTCTGTAACGATCAGCTTGATTAGAGGTGGCATCAGGAACACCGACGATAGAGTGGCTTTGCTTTCTTTCTGCCCGCAGTGACTGGCGTAGGGACTCAAGCTTGTCCTTCTGATTCTTACATTTCTCTAGTTCCTTCTTCATCTCCTCATGCTGCAAAAACAGGTAGCATCAGAAGTAGCAACTTGTACAAGATTTTCCTAGCATGCACGTGAAGGTAATATTACCTGCTAGGAATGATACTACTTGCACAGGAGTAGATGCAATACCTCCTCAATGAGCTTCACAAGAGCAACATCTGAATTCTCACGTTCCTCTCCAGGGCTGCATTTTGCTTCGTAAGTTCTTTTATCACCCTCACCATCTAATGGAAAAGATAACAACATATTTTTTAAAGATCTGTAGACAAACAGTTAATATCAAAGGTTTCTTTGCTTTTTTGACAGGGCATCCTGAAACGATATAACAGAACACTTAACATTTACACCTATATAAATCCCCCATTAAAATGGATAAATAAGAATGTTGCTTACATTTCATGTTCATCGAGTAGGAGAAATCCACCGTGAAGAAATAATACACTACATCGATGATTGGGGCCTCTTTAGATTGTAGGAATTTCAAAAGATTTTCATAGGATTTCAATACTTAGAATTTTTTCATATGAATTGCCTTTGGTTCAAAGAAATGGTGCTCCTAAAATCCTTTGGATTGGATTCCTATGCCTCAATCCATAGGAATTCAAACATCCACTCTAACCTCTTTTTTTAGACACAAGTGTGTAGGATAGAGACACTTTTCCTGTGTTTTTCCTGCGTTTCATCGAAACGACTATTCTTATAGTTTTTCTGCATTTTACAATCCTCTGCTTTGCACTTGCAAACCTGTGAGGTTCATATTTTTTTTCTTATTCCTGTGTTTTTCAACCCTATGATCCAAAAAGGCCTAGATTGAAGGAATTCCATATGAATTTGGAGGATTCCAATCCACAAGACCTTTTCCTATGAAATGTCGTAGGAATAGGAAAAACAAAGAATTGAGATGTCGTGCATTTCAATTCCTACAGGATTAAAAATGATGTTGTTGGATGGTGCATAGGAAACAAACATAGGAAATTTGCATGAATGAGAGGAGAGAGTAGAAAGAGATAGAGTGTAAGTGCATTGGAAATGAGGTTTGAGCTCATGTTGAGATTCCTATGGAATGGACAACATAGGGATATAATCCATAGGAATTTGGTGTGCTCAATCCGATGGAAAAAAATCGTATGGATATCATCCAAAATTCCGATGGAATTCTTTCAATCCAATCCAAAGAGGCCCGTAGTATTGAGAGAAGGATCTTTCTGCACAAGGTACTGAAACTGCTGAAATCATTTTTTTCGGAATCTTAGGAAACTTCAAACTAAAAAATTACTAGAAGGAGAGCCCGTCCTCCATAGTGACTTTTCGTAGTAGCCACCGGCTACATTGGTTCGTTGTGCAGCAGTTTACCTGAAGCTCAAGAAAGAAACAATCCCCATTAACCCCCACCAGGCCCCCAGCAAGAACACACACAGCAAACCCCGATCGCATCGCAGCCATGGACGACGTCGTCACCGACGCGCCGCCGCCGTCCCGCTTCTCCCCCGACGACCTCGACAACTTCGCGGCTCCCCCGCCGCAGCCCACCCCCATCCTCGTCGTCTCCCCCAACCCCACCATCCCCGCCGCGCGCCTCCTAATCGTCCTCATCTCCCCCACCTCCCTCGCCCTCCTCCCCTCCCCGCCGCCACCGATCCACGCCTCCCTCCTCCTCCCCGACCTCCCCCTGCAGCAGCACCACTCCCACGCGCCGCCCATCCGCGTCTACCTCCACCCGACCTCCGGCGCGCTCCTCGCCGCCGCCCACGCCGCCGTCCCCGCCCACCGCGCGCGCGCCGCCGCCAGGACCCTCATCTCCGGGCTCCAGCCGGACGAGGTCCTGGTCCTCGACGCGGTCCGCAGCGACGCCTACAGGGGCAGGCTCGCCGCGGACGAGCCAGTGGAGGGGAAGCTGGAGACCAGCGCGGGTCGTCGGCTCGGAGGCGTCGGCGCGGCCAAGGGCGTCGCGGCGCTGCCGCTGGCGCCTCCCGGGAGCGTGATGGACGGGCTCGGCGCGGCCGTGATGGCGGAGTGCGAGATCCGCGGGAAGGCCGCGACCATGGTGGTGACTTGGCCGGCGGCCGCGAGGCCCTCCGACTTCGGGGTCATGCGGCGCGTGGCGGCGGAGCTCGGCGTCGATCCGGTGAAGGCCGCCGCCAGGGTCTCCGGCCGGAACGAGTTGGGCGCGCTGTATACTTGAGATGTCATTCCTTCTACTACTTGTCTGTGCTCATGATTCGTCAGTAGTTCGTGTTGTTTGAGCTGTGCATTTGAGAGTGGAAGCTGGATAGAAATCCTAAGATGTACTACCAGTAGCTCAGTATGCAGCAGAGATGATTTGGTGTTCCCGCAAATTACAATCTTCTATAGAACTGTGGAGCATGGACACGCAAATTACAATTTTCTACTCCAGTATTAGTTCTGTGTTATCACTGCATTTGATTGTCTTTTTTTGACGGGTGCATTTGATTGTCTTGTTGCCGTCTATGCGTTAGATAGGACATGATGCCTTCGTGATTTTGCACACTTGCTGCCTCCTATGATCCTATCATCATGCGTTGAAAGTAAAAGGTGGAGCACTGATCTATAACATTTGGTCCATGGTCATGCGCTGCAACAATACTGACTGTACCTAGTCACTACCAGTTGAGCTATCAGGAAGGGGTGACACTCAGTAACACTACCTCACCTATTTCAAAAGATTTATCAAAAATCGAATCTTAGATTCTAACTTGATTTACAGTTCCTATATGGTTTATCCCTAGTAAGAGCATCTCTAACAGAGATCTCAAACCCGCGAAAAATCTTAAAACTTCGGCGAGTTTAAGGGCGTTGCAATTTTTTGGCCCATAGCAGAACCCGTGAACGCGAACCGGCACTCAAACGCGATAAGGGCGACCGTAGATTTCCTCAGTAAGTCGGTATATATGTTGGGATCCCCGCGTTTCGCAGTTCGCAAACCCTATCCACGACCGCCACCGACGAGCAATCCGTCCTCCCCCCACTTTCTTCTCCGGCGAGCAATACTCCGCAGCTGGAGAACCTCCACCGCCTCTGCCTCCTCCACGATGGCCCCCAAGCGTGAGAGCTCCACCCCGCCACGGGATGGAGACCCTTTCGACGGCGACTACTCTGAGGAGCGTTGCAAGAAAGCGGTGGCCAGCGACGGCGGCCAGAAGCAAGGAGCTCGCCGCTTCAGCAACCGGAACATGCCGGTGCCGAGGGGCTTCTATCGACGCGAAGTCGAGGAGTTCGACAGATTCTGCGCCGAGCAGCGGCACCCTATCCGCCGCCGCACCGCGATGCCCTATGGTGAGGGCAGCTCAAGCGGCGGCGTGAGCTCCTCCTCCGCGCTCCAGGCTCTCCCACCTGCGGAGGAATACGACGGCGCCTCCTTCGGGACCGCCGTAGCACCCGAGGACTTCGTCGCCGATGAAGCATTCGAGGCCGCGACGGCACAAGTGCTTCTTCGGTCCCTGCGCGAGGCGGAGGAGCGGAAGGCCTAGCTCGACCGCGACGAGGAGCTCAGCCAGATCCTCCTCCACCAGGGCCTCGAAGCGGACCGCCTCGCCTGGGAGAGGAGGGCGTACTGGGAGGAGGACGCGGAGGCGGTGATCGACCTCGTCTCCGACGAGGAATGAGCTCCTCCGCACCGACATCGTCGCCCCCGCACCCGAGGCTCCGGTGAGCCGCTTTTGGGTGCTAGGGTTAGGGCGTCGACGATTTAGCTTTTAGTACTAATGTGTAGAATCGATGATGCACTCTTGTATGCTATGAATCGACGATGAACTCCTGTTTCGTTGATGAACAAATTCTTCGTTCCCGCCTATATTAAAAGTTTGCAGTTTGGGTTAAGATTTTTGCTATGGCCCAAAAGTATTAGAGAGCAATATTTTCAAAAAACTTGAACTGTAAATCAAGCGGACATGTGTATGGCTTAGAGGATTTAAGACATGCATAGGGATTAGAGGATTTAAGTTGGACATGTGTATGGATTAGAGGATTTAAGACATGCATAGGAATTAGAGGATTTAAGTTGCATTAACGCAGCTTTCCATCAAATACACAGATAAAATCCCTTTTCAAAAACACTCAAACAATTGCATACTGAACTATGTACCAAGCTAAAAGAAACAGAATACCGAAGGTTTAGTCCCTCCACATATCCTACGGAACCCCCAACAAAAAATCAAAGTAACTATACTAATTTTCTCTTTTCATTCCCCAAGAAAAACAACGGTAAAACCAAGTGATCAGTGGTCTGGTCATAGTTTCAGTTTGGAAATTTCTAGAAGAAAATAATGAGATGAAGAAGATAACATTTTATTGATCGCAATTGAGCTGCCACAGACACTGCGGCAAAACAAGGGGGGCACACTGGAGAATGCTGCCATTCTCAGAGAGAGAAAACAGTATGGGAAAAGAGGAAACAAAATGCACGGGGATACCAGCCCAAAGGGAATGGGATACTAATTTGAGCAATAAATGGAATAAATTGTTTTTTAAGTACTCCCAGGAGAGCAAGGTATCCGGTTTAAATTAGCCCTACAACCTGGAACGACATCCTCGCACGACTTTGCACCAGAGGCAAGCTTAGCATCAGAAACGACGTCAGAAACCTGCTCATTCGGAACGTTGGGAATAATGCCTACTGCGCCGCAACTAGGTTGCAGGGCTTTGGTATCATGAGGGAGCGGCTCCTCAGCGTCAGAAGCATGCCCCTCGTTATGTTTGGTGCTGAGGTTTTCGTCCCCAAGATTTGAGCCTGCCTTGTCTTCTCCTGCATCGCTGCAATCTTCTGCCAACCCAGCTTCACCAGCCATGCTAAAATCCATGCCACGATGAGGCTGGTCGTTGTTGCATACTTCACCACCTATATCAGTACAAGGCAATGCCTGATCCTCAGTTACAGTAGCATCACCTTTCTCCACCATGTCGACAGAAACCTCCTTTATCATCCCATCACTTTCTGGTTGTGAAGATGATGCAAGAGTTTTGGACTTCCAAGAACCAGTGCTCGAACTATAAAGCGCCATGGCATTCTGTAAAAGTTAAATACATGAATAATCATCACAGGCCCAACATGGATTGCTATAGCCAAATTATATTAGCAATAGAAGGTTCTGATGTAATAATTCCAAGAGGAGGTAAGTTTTTTCCATTGATCTCATATCCATTAACAGCTAGATACTTCTTTACGCTACTGAACAATTATTTGATCTACAGTAATACAGCGTCTGGTGCAATTTTAAAATGTTTGGCTCAATATTAATAAGTACGATAATGAGCTCAGATAGAAGACAATAATTTCAAGCCAAACAAGACAACCAATAAAGCTAGTTAATGTTTGAAGCCTCTAGGTGATCTAGGTTGGGGCTTTTAACATGCAACAAAAGCATTGTGGCATATTTCATGGGCAATTTTTAAGCTTCTCGATGTAGTATTTGCTCAATTAGATCTCTCAAAACATAAGTCAACTTTTGGGAACTGACAGCCCATGGTCGAAACCATAGGTGACTCTTTGTGGCATTCATCTTAAAGCCCGTCTCTCTTTCAGAAATGGACATTAGGAGTTATATAGCCTATTTCAGACAGGCAAATAAATTATTATTTTTCTGAGGCTTATGAACAAAAATGCTCTAACCGAGAAGCATATATAGCATGGTTACACTCTGATATGCCAAACATTAAACATAGCCAATCATGTGCTGGAGGAAAACTGTCATTAATGTTTCTTAAAGTTGGTTCTTTCAAAGATGTACCTCAAATATGGAAGTTGTTTTCCCAGAAAACACAGATTGTATCATGTCTTTGAAACCTTGTGCTTGATATCCGTGCTCATTTTTATTATTCTGCACAAGGGAACAGAAAGGTTAATATGCTTAAAATGAAAATATTATTAATCACTTAACTATACATGTAAATAATTGAGCTACCTTCAAGCACCGATGCATGCTGAATTTACACGATCGATCGAGTTCCAACTCCCCTTTCATTGTAATACATTTTCTGTACAACTCCGGTGAAGCAAGGCTTGTAGAAATGTCAAGGCTCTTAAAATAGTTAGAGCAAAAACGAGAATCCACTTCTACATTTGAAGGTCCAGGAGTTCTCTCAGATCTATATTTTGGAGCAAGTGCGTCAGCTTTTTCAGCATTGCTCTCGTCAACTGTTTTGACTTCAGAGCTCTCACTTTGATTTTGAGTTTGGGACTGAGTTAACAAAGGCTTGTTAGAAGTATGAGATGGAAGTGGCGCCTCTGACTCTGACTGCTGCTGAAAATCTCTATCTTTATTCCTGCCCAAATCTTGTCTGCTATAGCTGTCTGGAAACTCTTCAAAGACACTTCTGTTTGCATCCCAACCTGAAAATCGGGAGAGATATGGTTCTTCTGCGGGATTGTGCCATGAAAATGGTTGTGCAAACTGAGAAAAACTTTCAGGATGTCCATGCAGAGGATAATGAGCCCCAGGATGATTCATATCCATAGGTGGTCGCATCCCAAATAAAGATTGAGGGAATTGGTGGATAGCTGGGTGAAAACCAGGGACTGGAGGCCCATGCTGGAAAGGACCAAACCCATTAGGTACTGGTGAAGGCCATGAAGAGGGATTATTCCAAGTGTTACCATGCCCTCTTGCAGTATCAACAGTACCACTTCTTCTAGAGCGGCTGCTTGATCGGCGTTCCCTAACCTGGCTCCTATTATCATCATCAAATGATCTTTGAGTGGCCATCTCAGATCTATCAGGTGCCGGATGGAGATGCCCAGGTGATGCACTTTGATAGTTCTCTGTAGCTCCACCATTCAACAAGAACTCATGATGTCTAGTATTGCTGTTCTTCACTGAGCCATCAACCATATCAAGACTATGCCTCAGATTGGCCCGGACAGGAACTTGCCGATCAGTCACTGATGGTTGTCGGTCATTAAAATGAATTGGTCGGCCATCAGATCTCGAACTTCTACCATCTTTTGAGGGAAGAGAGGATTCATTCGTACTTGCATCAGTTTTACTGAGACCCTCAACTGATTGAAAGTCAGATGTCCGTCTATGTTTCTCAAGAGCAGCACCATGTTCCCTGGGTGAGGATTCTTCTTGTTTTGGGAAATGCCTGATATAAAAAAGTATTTGCTAAAATTTCAGATAGTCACATCCATGCAGTTTCTAACTTCCAACTGCTTGTAGTTTGACCAACAGTAAAAATTTCCAATACAGAGTAGAAACTTGGTAGTTCAGTACCAAAATAACATGCAGAAACAGATGATAGAAGTGCCCACAACTACTAGAACAACTTTTCTGTTTTCACTCATAACAGTTCTTGGCTCTGTTAGAAACAGGGCAGCGAATACATGCCAAAAAGAGAAACTGGATTTGCACTAGCATAATCTCTCTTCCAGACAATTGGGAAAAAAAGGCATCTCAAAAAAGATAAAGTAGCTCCATCAATCAACTTCATGCACAAGCACAAATTGTACTATAGAACAAACTATGTTATTAATTACAACACAATCGAATGCACAGAGATAGATACGAAGATGTGTTTCCCATTTAAAAGGATATAGTGCAATGTAATGCAGAGATAATTTGGTCAACAGTGGGAAAAAATACCTGCTTTGCTCCTTCACATGATATGTACTGGATCTAGAAGGGCTCTTCCTCTCAAAATCCCTCCTCCGAGAATCAACCTTCTCATATTCCCTTCTACGGTCTTCACTTGATAGAAATGTGCCTACCTCAGACCTGTGCTTTGTAGTAGCATCTCCATGATATTCTTTTGCATTCCTGGGTTCTAGATCGCCATTATGAACGCTTTCTTCATAAGACTGTTTCTTCCCTTTGCTATCATCTCTATGCTTAGTGCTCCTACGATCAGCAGCAGATGCATCATCCTCATTGTCATGAAGTCTATTTTTATTGTATCTGCTCTCTGAGTATTTAAGTTCCTCTTTGTAGTGCTTTTCCAAAGATCTGTCTCTAGTGTTGTCCTTTGAGGATCGCATGTCACGTGATTCACCATCTTGCTTCCTATGATTTCTATAACTATCATCGCGATATTTCTCTCTAGAGCTGTTATCAGATCTTCCATTTCTAGGTTTCTCTTCATCTCTAGGCTTCTCTTTGTATCTTTCATCCTTCTGTCTGCCCTCCTCTTTAGATCTTTCCTCTTTGTATTTTACATCCCTATGTCTATCTTCATGTCTAGACCTCTCCTCTTTGTACCTTTCATCTCTATGCCTTTCCTCTTCTTTATGCCTATCATCTTTGTATTTGTTATTTTTATGCCTATCCTGAACTTTGGACCTATCATCCTTATATTTTTCTTCTTTATGTTTGTCCACACTTCTAGTCACGTCATCTTTGGATTTTTCATGTGTGTGCTGTTGCTCATAACATCCATCAATTTTTATATTAACATCCCTAGGTATGGTTTGCCTTTCCCTGCTGCCACCTTGTGACTCATCTTTCCCGACAGACTGATCCTTTGTTTTCCTGTACCTCCCATTCTTTTCTTGTTCTCCATCATGTAACTCATCTTCAAATTGAAGATCTGCTAATTAAATGAAAACAATAGGATTTAATAGAAATTATAACACAGATGCCTCAGAGATATATAAATTATTAGAAAGCCTAACTCACACCAACACTCTATTTTTGATTAACGTGGTGTTTTTGCTTTTTAGAGTCCTAAGATTATGACCATAGTACCACTTGTTTGATTTTTGTGCTATTTAAACCATAACATGTAACCAGTATGTAGGCTCTGTCCTATGAGAAGGTGTTGCGACAGAACAGGCACACACAGACATAATGACGTGATGTACAAGGCTCAAGAAATGT